>CAWUFW010005538.1:57500-1315448 GCA_963921515.1 Calotriton arnoldi
GTAGATAAGGAGTGTCCATTATCACCGTGGTGTAACTTTAGGCCCAGTAGAAGGCGAGAGCCGAAAAACGTCGGCCTGGAATATTTATTTTCTTTGCTGGTTTTGCACTTCGAATAATCTTTGTGAAATGGTGAATAAAACAAAGTTCCAAAAGCAAAGAACTGTGAAACTCACCGAGGATTGTGTCTGGTAAGTTCTGTGGTGCTGTATCGCAGGTCGAAAGGACGACTACGTTTTGTGTGTATATATATATATCGCACATTAAAAGAAGTATTTTACTTGCAAACCCGTGAGTGCGCCCAATTTTTGGCTTTCGGCTTTCTTTGCCAGAGTGGAGATATATATATATATCCACTCTGGCAAAGAAAGCCAAAGCCAAAAAATTGGGCGCACTCACGGGTTTGCAAGTAAAATACTTCTTTTAATGTGCGAACCTCCCGCACCAACAGACGCGTTTCGGTGTAGAGCCCTCTTCGATGTTGGTTACCACATTTTTACTACATCGTTAAATGCAACCCAATGTGTCACGTGTTCATAGTAAACAGCAAAGGTGGCTTACTGGTGTCAATCACCAGAATCATGGCGCCCATCCTTGAAAGTGTCCAAAATCATACAGTGTATAATACAAGTGCAAACAATAATATGTAAAAAAACAAACAAATATTACCTAGGGAAGTACATATCCGTATATGGAAATGATCACCTTTGGACATGACACATATGTAATCTTAATATTCATATATTATAAACGTGTTACAATCACGTATCCCCATATGACATCATTAAATTCCTGTAGTGTCTCACAATTGAGCCCTGAATGGGCAATTGACTCTGACGATAAATTAAATCTAACAATTCATATGTAATACCTTTAAATTGATGATAAATTTCATATCCCGTAGGATTAGAACTTTATGAGCGGGCCTCCTAGCAAATTTACCTCTGAAGGAAAATGTCATCCATCACGGAGCGTGAAAAGGCAGCGGCAGACATTTTCAGACAAGGTGCAGATAGGGGTAAAACGACACACAAAGGAACTAATGCTACCAGCACCCCGTCAAGTAACTTGAAAATTCTTTACCAAACGCTTGAGAAAACTTACAAAGGAAATACGCAAATGGTGGGAGGCCACCTCATTGCAAAAATATTTAGATTACGAACTAATTCCACGAGGCCTTAGCATTTTCACCGTCCCTTTGTACGAAAATCCTGACCCTGAATTACTAAAAGACTGGCTGATTCGGTAGTATGTTCAGACCAAAGGTATGGTCAGGATTTTAATAAAGTACGCTTGGAGTGAGAGAAACACTGCTGATTGAAATAAAAAATCTTGAGGAGATGATTAATAAAGACAAGGATAAGAAACAGAGCGACGATCTAAAAGAAACCATGATGAAACGCCTTAAGGATTACGAAGCAGTGATTCAAAAATGTAAACAAACGAAGTTCCAAAGGGACAAACAGGACTATGCGACAGGTTGCATACTTACTTTTGCCCGTAAGTACAATGTCCCCAGAAAAAAGCTGGGCCAACAAGGTGGCGCAACACATTTGAATAGAGAAACATCAGAATCAGAGGTGGAGACCTCTGAGGGGGGAGCAAACGACCGCAACTGATGAAAGAGCCAACATGGGGCAGCCCAGTTATTTCCGGGAGTACAAATTAAGAGAAATCAGGCAAAGACCAGCCCCAAGGACCAATACTCCAGAGCAATATCAGTCAAGAAACGAAAAACAAGGAGGGGTAAGGAAGGGGAAGTCCCTACTCCCAGAATTACTCGCAACAGAGGGAAGAGAGGGAAATGGAAGCTCCCCCAGAGATTATGACAGTGATCAATTTATCTAAAAGAACACTGACAGAAGATGAGACAAAAGGGTTACAGCTAGGTTTGACCTTCTGCCCCACAGTAGAATTTGACTATGCGCAGACATGCATAGACCTCTTTAAATACATTTGACAACTAAAGCTGCAAAAAATTCATCTGCTCCATCCAAAAAAGATACCTAGGGATGTAGGGGACTGTGACGGTAGGCAAGGATCAGGCTGTACACGGGGGCTAGCAAGACTCGGTTTTATTGCATACACTCTTTTCTTGCGGGATGCCAGAGTTAATGTTACAGAATGACGGTCTGTCTTTCGGTCCCGTTATGCTTCACAGGCGCTGGTTTCAGTCTGGTTATCTTCCACAGGCCTCTTCCCTCGAATTCCTTCTCTTAAGACTCCCTGCTCTTCAGGTATCCCCGGGCGCTCGGGAAGAAAAGAGAAAAGGAAGGGATCGTGAGGGCTAAGCTCATATATTAAAACAAATCAGGGAGGGAGTGAGGGAGCACCGATGCCAAACTAAATCCTTGAGAAACCGTGCTGGGAACCGGGTAATCGTGACGGGATAACAGGAGGTGACTAACTGTTAGCGTGCACCCTCCTCCCCATCCACCCCGTAACACGCTCCCGTACCTGTTGGAGCCACGCTCCTCCAGGAGCGTGGCGGGGCGCTGCACGTTGTCGTTGGCCTCCTGGCTTTGTCGTAGCTTCTTCTTCTCCCCTTGCCGTTACGAGCAGCACCGCTTGACTCTCCTTTGGACGCTCGGCTCTGCATACCGGGAACTCCTCGTGTTTTCCTACGGCTGCTTCCCTTCCGGGTCTAAGCTTTCCCTCATCATGACATCGCCAGCCAGCGGCAGCCGAGTGAAGCAGTCACTGGTGTAGGCGGCGTCCTCCTTGACGTCTTCCCAGTTAAAGGGACCTGGTCCATAACATATGGTGTTCTCGTCGTCACTTGCGTTTCGATATGCATTCCAGTCATCCGGCTGGGAAGAGAGGCGAGGACTGGGTTCAGGAGGCACAGTCCACCAGTCTTTTTTATTCTCTTGTCCCACCCCAGCCACGCAGGAATCATGACAGGGACTTACCAACTGAGATGGATCTTCTGAGTGGACATGACCTTGAGACATTAAGCACACTACAATTCCTGGAGTCTACCAGTGAGAGTGGTGACCCAGGAACAAGGGAAAATGCGAACATGTACTTGGAAGAAACAGGAATTATACAAATCGGTGGAAAAAGTAAATTGGAAAATAAGTCCAAATTTATACCACAAACTCCCCATGATGCCATTGTCGTTTTCAACGAAGCAATCATCTCTGATTTGAAAACCTTGGCAAAGAAAGGGAACCATCAGGAATGGCAGTACAATCTCACCAGAGAACAATGGTGATTGTTACAGACACTCAAAAAGGACGACTCTTGTTTTCAAACCCTCGTACAAGGGAGGAAACAGTTGTCTTCGACAAAACACACTATCAAAAGGAAGCCAGAAGACAACTGGACGATGTAGAATGCTATACTCCCATTAAAAGATCTGAATATGTGGACTGTATACATACCTTTCACCAGTGGCTTCAAAAATGGAAAAATGAGGGTATGCCGACACAGGACAAATATCTTTTCCTTCTCTGTGAAATCCCAGTCCTCCCCACTTTTTATCACCTACCTAAAGTCCACAAAGACCTGACCAACCCCCCAGGAAGACCGATTGTGGCATCCATAAAAAGTCTACTGGAGAATACTTCAATATACATTGACTCGTTTTTATCACCATTAGTCAGAGACTTAGCCTCCTATGTGCGTGATATGCAGGACTTTTTTAGATTGATTGAGGGGATAGTGTGGGAGGAGGACATGATGTTAATAACCTTGGACATTACAAGTCTTTATACCTGTATTAACCACACACAGGGTCTCAATGCGGTTAAATGGTTCTTAGACCAAAGGCCATTGAAATACCAAACACATAATCAAATCCTTTTGGAAATGGTCAAGTTTTGCCTGGAAAATAACATCTTCATATTTTCAGGACAATTGTACAAACAGCGGGGGACTGCGATGGGCACGTGCTGCGCCCCCAGCCACGCAAATTTGTTCGTGGGCTGGTTGGAGAAGCACGTGGCCTGGGCGGGCAGGCACGACAAATGGGTTGACAAGATAGCCCTATGGGCAAGATATATCAACAACCTATTTATCGTGTGGAGAGGCAGTCGTTCTTCGGCAGAAGAATACATTACTAAATAACAATGAGTTAAACTTGATCTTTACAGCGAGTATTAGTGATACCAAAGTATGTTACTTAGACCTGGAAGCATATGTAGAAGATAACAAACTACTGACTAGGCTATACAGGAAACCAACGTCAGGAAACTCAATCCTGTATGCAGGGAGTTACCATCCAAGAAGTCTAATCAACAACATTCCCTATGGGGGAACTGTTGCGGATGAAGCGTAACTGTACTAGGGAATCAGATTACCAACAAGCAAAAACTGAAGCCATACAAGCAAGAGGTTATATTACTAATAGCCTATGTCAAGCCGAAGCAAGGGTAAACCAAGTTATGAGATCACAGTTGTTAGTGGCTAAAAAGAACCGTGAAATGCAGGAGTCAGATACCATAGAACCTGTTAGAATGATCACCCAATATAATGAACGATCATCACAGTTAGCGCATGATCTGTCTGTAGAATGTGCCAATTCTTTTTAAAGATCTGTACTAAGAAAATCAATGTCATCAAGACCTATAATAACGTATAGGAGGGGCAAATCTCTGGGGGATCACTTAGTACACAGCCACTTTCGTTCTACAACACCGAAGAAAGATGTAATTACAGGATTCTACCCTTGCACCAAGTGTAAGGCTTGCAAATATAGCAGAAAAGTAACTATATATATATAGAATGAGAGAGGATAACCCTAAAACAACATGGAAGATTAACTTATTGTTGAACTGCAAATCCGAATATACGGTTTACTGCCGGATATGCCCGTGTAAAAAGCGATATATTGGGAGCACGATTCACCCCACCAAAAAACGCTTCTTCGAACATATGCGGGCAATCAATAATAAGGATAGCAGTTACCCGGTAGCATGTCATTTTGAGTGTGTACATCAGAGCAATAGGGACCTATTGACCTTCTTTTGTCTGGATCAAGTTCCTAAAGATGAAAGAGGAGGGGATAGGATTAGAAAATTACATATCCTTGAACCCGAATATATAATAAAGCTTCAAACGATGGCCCCTTTAGGTCTCGATAATGATGAAGAGATGTGGGTGCACCTGGACTGAGATAATGGGTTGCATCGTAATTTGGAGATAGCTGGGTCTCTGAATCTCTATACTGCACCTTGCCTTTAATGAGAAATTCATTCCTCCATATTCCATGAGGTACACTAGGCATACGTAACGACAGGAATCAATTGTTATGCCTCTTAGTGTATATACACATCAATGATTTAATTGTTTACATCTAAATTTAAACCTAATTAATTTTCATACATAAGGATATGGTTGAAAATAATTTGAGTGATGCACATGCCATGTAAAAACTCTTCCGTGATGGGATGGAGATGGCCTTTTCAGGGCACAATTATGAATTGAACATTTTAAGTTTTATTATTATTTTGACCATATACAGGATATGAAATTTATCGTCAATTTAAAGGTATTACATATGAATTGTTAGATTTAATTTATCGTCAGAATCGATTGCCCATTCAGGGCTCAATTGTGAGACACTACAGGAATTTAATGACGTCATATGGGGATACGTGATTGTAACACGTTTATAATATATGAATATTAAGATTCCATATGTGTCATTACCTAGGGAAGTACATATCCGTATATGGAAATGATCACCTTTGGACATATTTGTTGTTTTTTACATATTATTCGCACTTGTATTATACACTGTATGATTTTGGACACTTTCAAAGTAAGCCACCTTTGCTGTTTACTATGAACACGTGACACATTGGGTTGCATTTAACGAGGTCGTAAAAATGTGGTAACCAACATTAAAGAAGGCTCTACGCCGAAATGCGTCTGTTGGTGCGGGAGGTTCGCACATTAAAAGAAGTATTTTACTTACAAATCCGTGAGTGCGCCCAATTTTTTGGCTTTCGACTATCATTGCCAGAGTGGATACATAAATTGCTGCTCACCACCGCTTGGGCGGCACCCGGGACATTTGGAGCGGCGGCGGTGACTAGAGTCTTTGAAGAAGAAAAAATAAATATATATATATATATATATATATATATATATATATATATATATATATATATATATATATATATATATATATATATATATGACTTGCCTTTATAATTACAATGAAAAGTAATGTGTGGTAATTATTTAGCAGGTAAAGGCATGAGTTGTAAAAGCATGCGTGTTAAAGACGTGGTTGTTGTAATGACCGCGTTATAAAGGTATGCATTGTAATTGCATGCGTGGTTCATCATACAACCCCCTGAAGCTAATGAATAAACACACAGGGCAGGATACCAGCTTCTTATAGGACTGGGCTTCCAGTCCTACCAAGGAGTTGGGAGAGTGAGTGAGGTGTGTCTTCCCCTTTTCAAACCTGCCCTTGCTATTCCATCTGGTTCCTCGTTTGGAATTGTGGCTTGCTGTGAGTTTCCTGCTCTGCTGCTGCAATGGAGCCTCTGAGTTGCTAACTAAGTAAGCAAGGTAAGTAAAAACAAATGTTACTTCTTTATGCATGTGTGTATGGGTTTGTGAGTGACTGAAAGTGAATGGGATTGAGGGAAAGTGTGTGTGAGTGTCAATGAAAGTGAAAATGAATGAGAATCGGAGTTTGAGAGTGTTTATGGATAAGTGAAAGTGAGCATGACAGAGTGAATATATAAGAACGAGTGATTGACTGGCACTTGTGAGAGGAAGGAGAAGAGTCGGGGTGTAGTTATCAATAGTGCAGCAAGTGCAGTTGCACAAGGACCCAGAGTCAATGAATGTGTGTAAGTGTTTTAGTAAGTGAGAATGAGAACCAGTAAGTATGAGTATGTTTGGGAGAGAGTAACAGTGAGTGGCAGTGAGTAGGAGTGAGAATGAGTAAGTGAGAGAATGTGACAGAGAGAGTGAGGGGGAAGAGAATAAAAGTGAGAGAGTGAGTATGAGTGAAGCAAATTTTGAAATAAATAGGTTGACTTTCTGGCCAGTATAACACCCCATCACTTTCAAAGATCAACTGCCTCCACTGCTTTTAAATTAGTCAACATCTGGAGGACCAGACAGAAAGAGTCAACAAAGCCTAATAGACAAACTTTCGGCAAAAGTCCAAACATCTAGAGTCCTAGTTAGTGGGCAACAGCAGAACTCTGGACCCCTGTAATGGTTGGGTAAAAAGACTGATACTGGCTCACCACAGTGAGATCTGAGACAACCAGTCTATATAGTTGCAACGTTTGGGCTTGGGGGAACACATTATTATCACAATGAAGTTTAGCTGTTACTATCACCTACATGTAAAATGGATCAGATTGTAGAAACTGATAAGACAGAGTTAAGGGCCATGGATGCTGAATTAGCTATGATTGCAGAAGTGCACACATGTTACTATTTAGGAAACCAGGCCATGCAGAAGGAAGTGAGCTTCTGAGACAGCTCCAATTCCTAGTAGCTTTGTGAACCCAATTAGGGGCGATTATAGAGCTATATTGAGGGAGCCAATTGCCCCTCTGCTTATTATGGGAAATGATTTCATCTGGAGTTCAGTCGGAAATAGAGGTAGCGAGTGCTAGGTTAGGAAATGCGGAGAGAGGAAAACCTAATTCTAGAGTGATTAACTGCATATAGACAGTGCTAGCCCTGTCATATTTTGGTGTGATTTCCCCAGTCTTTTTGCTTCTGACCTCCTGTTTGTTTTTGCTGGTCTTAGGACTCTAGCACTGGTCTGCAATGGAAGTTACAAAGTGCAAGTGCTCCCTGTGCACAATGTATTGGTAATTGGTTTATCCATGATTGGCATATCTGATTTACTAGTAAGTCGCTAGTAAAGTGCACCAGGTGTGCCCAGGGCCTGGAAATCAAATGCTATTAGTGAGCCAGCAGCACTGATTGTAGGGATGCTCATGTGGGTGGCACAAACATGTCTCAGAACTGCCACTGCAGTGTCTGTGAGTGCAGTTTCAAACTGCCAGTTTGACCTGCCAAGCACACCCACTTGCCAGGCCCAAACCTTCCCTTTTCTTACATGCAAGTCACCCCTAACATAGGCCCAAGGCAGCCCCATTGGCAGGGTGCAGTGTATTTAAAAGGTAGTACATGTAACCACACCTGCACATGTCCTGATAGTCCTTGCAATAGTGAAATACTGCTAATTTCATTTTTCACTATCTCTCCCATGGGGTAACATGGGGATTGCCTTGAATTATCTTTAAGTGTAATTTCCCATTGGGAACAGATGGAGATTTGGAGTTTGGGGTCTTTGAACTCACAATTTAAAAATACATCTTTTGGTGAAGTTGGTTTTAAAATTGCGTGTTTGAAAATGCCACTTTTAGGAAGTGCAAAAATAACAATTGATGGACAGAATGCACAACAATGTCATACATTCACCCCAGTACAGAGATCTGCATTCCGTCCATCAATTGTGTGACTTTCGAAAGTGGGCATTTTCTTCCGGAACCATTCTGTGCCTCAGCCAACCCAGACGTGTATTCTACAGACAGGCAGACAGTGAGCTCTCATGCATTCACTCTTGACAGTTGTCACTGTTTGAGGACGGGCACAGACCTATTCAGGTGTCAAAGCTGTCTCCGCCCCCCTGTAGTGTGTCTGGTGCCTGGTCAGCGAAATGCAGGGTATTGTGCACTACAAAGAATTTCCTTTGAAATTTGCCTACTACAAAGGTAGAAAGAGGTACACGTATTGGCCATCTGACACACCAAATTCATAACACTTCTGGACTGAGGATATTCTGCCAGGAAGAAGAGCTGGAGAAGCCGTCAGGAGGGTCTGCCACTTTGCTGGTTGCTTTGCTGTGTTGGCCTGCTGCTTTGCTGCTTCTGTCCTCGGAGTGAGAGGACTGGACTTTGCTTTCTGGATCCTGCTTCCAAGGTTCTCCAGGGGCTTGAGTTGAGCTTGCCTCCTGTTAAGAAGTCTCAGGCCCTTCACCTGATACCCCTGGGCCCCTCTGCTGAGAAGTCCTTGGAGTCCTACTTGCCAAGTGGTGCCAAATCCAGTTCCTGGGCCCTTGGAAGTGTAACCTGGTGATCTTAAGGAGAAAATCCATGCATCGATTCCCAGCACCTTTTTTATCGATGCCCATCTGTAAAAGATTGACACATCGCCGCTGCCTGCCCTGAAGGGTGGTTCCTCGTTCATAGTATCGACCACGGCTTTCACCGCAGGCCTCAGCTCGCCATCGCAGCACATCAGAAGAATCGCCGCAGCGTGAGTCTTGAGCCCTGTGCCGCCGACATTCGTGACACCCGCTCCGATGCAGCGCCTGCTTCGCAGCTGAGGAATTGACGCAGCACCTGTTTCACAGCTGTGAAATCGACTCAGGGCCTGCATCGCCGCTGGGCCATTGACCCAGTGAATGTGGATTTGTGACGCACCGTCTCTGGGTGCCGATTCTTCATCGACACCACACCGCAGTAAGGAACCAAGGCCGTGTGTCCAGAAACCAATGCATCACCTCCCCTGCCAGTAAGGAACTGACGCATCACCTCCCCTCCCGTGTGTAGTAAGTAACCAACGCATCACTTTGCTTTTTCAGCGCCTCACCTCCCCTGCAGCTTGCACCGTCTTTGATTTTTGATGCATCTAAGGGAGTAAAGGACTTTGTGCTAAAATAAACTCATCCATTGATTTATATGGACTGACCTTGATTAATCTTTTAAAAGTGATATTTTGACATGTGTATGTTGGATTTGTGTCATTTTGGTCTTGTTTAGTTCAGATAAAAATATTGGCTATTTTTCTAAACTGGTGTGGAGTCCTTTTGTAGTGTTTTCACTGTGTTACTGTGTTTTTGGGTACCAATACTTTACACATTACCTCTGAGATAAGCCTGACTGCTTGTGCCAAGCAATGAAGGGGACGAGTAGGGGTTGTCTAAGCTGTGCGACTCCCTTACCCTGACTAGAGTGGGTGTCCCTACTTGGACAAGGTGCAAACCACTGCCAACTAGAGACATATCTAACATAAAAATCCAAATTCCTTTCTTTTTTTTGGTGCTCGAGTAAGACGCTGGCTTACTATCGCACCCCTGATCTGAATCTCCCATCTATGGAGGAGCGCCGTTTGGGAGGATGCAACCCTGTTTCAGTGTCGGTGAACGTTTTCCTCTGGGTGTGTCCAGAGTGAGCCTGTGCGGCGGACGAGGCTGACTGCTTCAGGCTGTGGTGGCTATAACGGCAGGGGTGATTTCCAGGCTCTCCAGGTCTCCCCTCTGGCTCTCGCTTCTTTGGTCATATGTCTCACAAGAACGCAAAATGCCGGGGGCGTGGCTTCGCAGCCGAAGATGTCGGACGCGTGAGCCGAGAGCTCCGCACCGGCCTAGCCTATCATCCTGGGAATCGGTGGTTCCACCTGTGCCGGGAGGCGCTCTTCTGGGGGCACACCCTCCGAGACTTGATGTGCTGCGCACCGCTGCCTTTTTGAGCTCGGACGGCAGTTCGGGAGGGCGGAACTGCTGGTGAGGCCCGGAGGCGCCGTGACAGAAAAGGCGGCCTGCCCGGGAGCGACGATCTGCGCCACGGAGAGAGACTGTCGTCTTGTCTCCCTACGGCCCCCTCGCTGATACACTTGGAGGTATGAGGGGCTGCGGGCGGCCTGAGGAGCCGGTGCGGAGTGGAGAACTGAGAGCTGCGGGCACCGCTTGCTCCAACTGGTGCCTGACTCGGCTCCCCGGCGGGCGGCGGCTGCCATTTTGGAGGATCTGGGTAGCCGGGAAGCGGCTCTGTGCCCTGCTCCCGAGGGTGCCAGCGTGCTGCCTGGGTAGGCGCCCATCCGTGAGAGGGGTGCTTGGCGTGGGAGCTTACCTTGCGTGAGGGCGCCCCCTGAGACTTTCGTGCATGCTGCCTCACTGAGCTGGGGTCGGGCCTCTGCTGCCCCTGCTCCAGTAGTGGGCTGCCAGTTGAGGGGAGCGGAGTGGCGCTGCCTGGACCCCCTGGGCAGCCGCTGAACAACTGATGGGGCTGCCGCATGGTGCCGGCCTGCGAGGACAGTGACTGTCTATGGAACCCTCCTCCCGCTCCTTCTCCTTGACCCAAGAATTGGAGGCTCAGACGGTGGTCGGAGGATCGGCTGCGGTGGCCACGTGAGTTTTTGTTGGCGGAGGGGGGCAGAGACTGGGACACTGTCTCCGGCTTGCGGCATCTCTGGTCAGGCACTGGCCTGGGATTGCTCCTTTGGCATCTGCTGAACTGCCCCGTTGCTGGGGGTACCTGGCGCATTGTGAGTAGTCTGTGAGGATACCCACCATTGCTGTGACCGGTTCATCCGTACCCCGCCCAAACCCTTGTACATTTATTGGTAGCTGGGGCCTGGCTGAAGTACGTGGAGCCCTGGTGACCCCGGCCAGATCGCTGAGTGGCAAAACCCGGGGACCCTGGCGTCTGTGGCGAACCCCCCCGGAGAGCAGCGCCTGCGTTCCTCCACAAGAGCCCAGGTGGCGCCGCCGATGGGGAAACCTAGAGGGAAGCCGGCGGGGCCTGGAGGAGACTGCGACGGACACCGCTGTGGGGGGACACCGGGGGAGATCAATCAGAAATTCCCATCAACCAGCAATTTGCTAAGATCCTCGAAGCTATCGCAGACACCAAGGAGACCCTGCACCAAGACATTAGTACGGTGGCAGTGGGCCTGGGGCTGTTAAGGGCTGAACACGCTAAGCTTTCAGAGTGGGTGAAACAAACCGAACAATCCTTGGGAACGCTTACTGCAGCGCACCGGGCCCTTGCTGCTCAGGTCGGGGAACTGAACACCAGAGTTACGACCTTGGAGAGGCGGGCTGAAGATGCGGAGGGACGCAACAGGAGGAACAATGTGAGGGTCCTTGGGCTTCCGGAAGGAGTGGAGGGGACGAATATGATCCAATACCTGGAGACGTGGCTCCGAGCTGTGGTGGCACCGGAAGGGCTCTCCCAATTCTATACTTTGGAACGCGCACACCGGGTGCCGGCGAAGCCACCGGCTCCCGGGAAACCACCGCGCGTTGTGGTGGCCAGGCTGCTTCATTTCCGGGACCGAGACCTGCTGCTACAGAGAGCACGTACAGAGGGGCCCTATACGGTGGAGAAAAACAAAGTGTCCCTGTTCCCTGATTACACCATGGAAGTCCAGAGGCACCGTACCTCCTTCCTGGAGGTGAAGCGGGCCCTTAGAGAGGAGGGGATCCAATATGCCTTGATGTTCCCGGCTAGACTCAAAATCATGCTAGGTGGCCAAACTCATTTCTGTGATGATCCCAAATCGGCCTGGGACTGGGTCGAGGCCTATAGAACTGAAGGGAACACCGCACTAACCACGGGGCGTGGACCCGAACAAACAACCCGGAGGAAACGACTGTGGAGACGTCAGAGGCGTAAGACGACAACTAGACCGAGCCCTTCTAGGACGGCGCAGGAGAGGGCAGACGCATTGAAAGCGGTGTCCGTCATGATGCGGAGCAGAGACACCTCCATGGAAAGGGACTTGGAGTCGAAAGATGGGACTGAGAACTCCAGCTCGGATGGTTCCCGAATCGATAGTGGCTCCATGCCGGTGGTAACACCGCAAACGGCAGATGATCTTGTGTGATTGGTGCTATGTTTTTCTCCCTATCCCCTTGGGTAGTCTGATGTTGGGGAATGGTTGGGTGGGCTTCTGGTTGGGCGCGGATGGGCGTGGGTTGGAACGGCCCATCAGGCTGTGCTGTCTGCCTGCTTCTTAAACTGTTGCATACTTCGACTGAGGAGGACGCGCCCCCCTGTAGGCACTGGCGCTTGTGGCCGGGTGCCTTAATTGCCTGTTGTGGGTAATTGTTATGCAGTACTGCTGTGAGTTTGGGCAGCTGACGGTTGTCAGACCCCTCGTGGGTTGGGGAGTTTTATGGTTGGGTTTGTTGTTATACACCGGAGGGTCTAGCGCGCTTTTGCAGATGGACGGGAGGGGGGGGAGGCAGGGGTGTCTAGGTATACGGATGGCTAGTTGTGCTGAACGCGTTGAGGAATATAGATTCCTAACGTGGAATATCAGGGGTATGGGTTCCTCCCTGAAGCGCTATAAGATCCAGAATTACATCAGACGTAGGGGTGCCCATGTGGTCCTCCTTCAAGAGACACACCTCACCGACGTGGAGGTCACTAGGCTTTGCCGCAGGTGGAGGGGGCAGCTGTTTGCAACCACATATTCAGCCTTTGCGAGGGGCGTGCTAATATGGATTCGCCCAGGGGTTCCATTTTCCCTTACTCGGAAAATAGTTGATACAGAAGGGAGGTTTGTGATAATCTCAGGCATGTTGAATGGGAAGGAGCTGACGGTATGTTGTGTGTATGCACCGAACCGGGACCAACTCCCCTTTTTTGACCGTTTATCTGGTATACTGGCCGGAATCTCCAATGGGAATTTGGTGATGGGAGGAGACTTCAATTGTGTGTGGGATGTGGGGCAGGATAGATCGACTCCTCCACTGAAGGGAACTCTAGCCGCCAATACGGCGAAGGGCCTCAGGACCTGGGCAACGAGCTGGGATTTGTTGGATGTCTGGAGATTGCAGAATATACAACGCAGGGAATATTCCTATTATTCGTACTTGTATGATTTACACACCAGGTTGGACATGTTCCTTTGCTCGGCTGCATTGTCGGATATGCTAAAGAGGGCTGAATACCTGGGTAGGTCTCTG
Source organism: Calotriton arnoldi (assembly GCA_963921515.1). Classification (NCBI taxonomy): domain Eukaryota; kingdom Metazoa; phylum Chordata; class Amphibia; order Caudata; family Salamandridae; genus Calotriton; species Calotriton arnoldi. Next base: position 71,192 of record CAWUFW010005538.1, read on the forward strand.
TCGGATCATAGTCCCTTGCTCCTGCGATTTACGCCCACCCCCGAGAGGACCCCTATCCCCATGTGGCACCTAGACCCGGGACTATTGGGGGATGCTGGTTTCCATCAGCTACTGTCCGCTGAGCTGATGCATTATTTTGTGGATAATCAGGGGACGGCTAGCTCCCCGTTAGTAGAATGGGAGGCATTTAAAGTGGTGGTGCGGGGACACTGTATGGGACAGAAGGTGGGACTCCGGCGAGTAGTGACCCAGGAACTGGACGAATTAGAGAGACAGATTCAGACGCTGGATGGAGAGATTGCAGGTGGATCTGGTTCACAGAGTAAGCTGGCGGACGTTAAAAGCCTCTACAATGCTACCTGGGACAGACTGAGTGTACTAGACTGCACAACCTATCGATCACGCCAACATAGGGAGGGAGGTAAGGCTGGGCGATTGCTGGCCTGGCTGATTAAGCCAGAAAGCAGGGGTAGGCCCATTCCCAGCGTAACAGATGGTCAGGACCGGGTACTGTCCTCTCCAACGGCTATTAATGCTGCGCTCCGAATATACTATGAGGCGCTGTATGGGTTGCCGGAGGCAACTCTGGAGGAGGACCTGCTAGCCTATCTTGAGGGCCTGAGACTGCCAAGTTTAGATCGCAAGATTGGTGACTCGTTGGCGCTCCCAGTTAAAGCGGGAGAAATTAGAGTGGCGATTAGAGACATGGCTAGAGGAAAAACACCGGGTCCTGATGGCCTCCCGGCCGAGTTTTACGCTACTTTTATGGATATTCTGGCACCGAAGTTGGAACAGATGTATGCCACTGCACTCCAGGAACAACAATTACCTCCTACAATTAGAGAGGCATTGGTGGTCCCTCTGCCTAAAACCAAAAACGTACATGCCCATTTGACCGAGTTTAGGCCATTATCCATGTTGAATATGGATTTGAAGCTCCTGAGTAAGGCGCTGGCGAACAGACTATTGCCTCACATGAGGAGTCTGGTTCACGAGGACCAGAACGGCTTTATCCCCGCACGGTCCACATCCGGCAACCTTCGGAGGTTGTACCACGTTATGCTCCACCCCGACATGGGACGCTTCCCTGATGCTGTCGTAGTAGCGATAGACTTAGAAAAGGCGTTCGATTCCTTGCGCTGGGACTTTTTGCTAGCAGTAATGGGTAAGATGCAGCTGGGTGATGGGTGGGGGAAGTGGATTCGTCTTTATATACAGAGCCTAAGGCCCGTGTGCGTACTGGCCATGTCATATCGACTCCATACTTTATCCATAGAGGCACTCGACAGGGCTGCCCCCTGTCCCCCCTGATTTTCGCACTAGCGATGGAACCATTGGCGGTACGGTTACGGCAGGAGGGGAGGGGCCTGGGGATCCCGCTTGATGTGACCGAACACATAAAATCGCTTTACGCGGATGACGTGTTGATCTGAGGGATGGCCTTAACGGGATCGGTACTGCGATGCGCATACTCGATGACTTTGCGGAATTCTTTGGACTGCGCGTGAACAGACGGAAGACTTCGGTGTTTCCGCTGCAGCCCGCGCTTCCGCGGCCCCGGGATTTCCCGCTTGGCCTAGAAGGGACACCGGTCTCCTTTCGATACCTGGGGATACAGATTTATCACTCACAATCAGACCTGTTGGATGGCAACCTAGGGGGTGCCCTGAGATCACTCCGGATAAATGTGACCTTCTGGCGGACGCTTAAACTTCCGGCCATGGCTAGGATAGCGCTGTCCAAAATGGTCGCACTGCCGCGGCTTTTGTATTACTTTGTCAATTTACCGGTGGTGGTACCTAAGAAATGGTTCCAGACTCTCGATGGGATACTGCGAGATCTCGTGTGGGATGGCGGCCGGCATAGAGTGTCACTGCAGACCATGAGGCTCCCGTTGGCAGACGGGGGGGCTGGGGGTCCCGGATTTTGAGGGTTACTATCTGGCGGCCCAGCTCCAGTGGCTTGCTAGGTGGTTGGATGGGAGAGACCTGTTCACGGCATCCCTTACCCTTGATGCTCTCGGCAAGTCCTTGCTCCCTCGATTGCTTAATCGTCGTCAGAAAATTACCAATATGGGGGCTTTGCTCTCCGTGGCGGTGTCCTGTTGGGATAGATGTGTTGCACGTTCCAAAGACATGCTGCTCTATGCACCCAGCATAACACTCACTGGTGTCCCTCAGGCGGGAGGCGGTCCGCCCCTTACCGGCAGGCAACTGGCGGGATGGGAGGAGGCGGGTATACTGACTGTTGGGGACTGCTACAGGGAGGGCGAACTGTTGCCCTTGACCGAATTTTTAGAACAACATGAACTCCCACCAGGACAGTTTTTAAACTACCACAAAATTAGGAGGGCGATGACTGAGCTGTGGGGTGTAGCGGAGAATGAACCAGGCACTCATCCTGTCCTACAGGCGCTATTGACGTTGGGTTCGGCGGGACACTTAGTTCCCTTATTGCCAAGTATAACCATTTCACTAACGCCCCCAGCCCTGTCTGGCTTGCGGGAACGCTGGGAGAAGACACTGCATAGACAATTGACTGAGAAGGAGTGGGAAAAGATCTTGGGTGGGCCAAAAAAGGTATCCCGAAATGCAGCTTTTAAATTAATACAATTTAATGTTGTGCATAGAACGTACCTTACTCCGCATAGGTTAAACGTGGTATATTGCAGGGACGATCAGGCCTGCGCTAGGTGCTCAAACTTGGACGCGGATTTTGACCATATGATTTGGTCCTGTAGCCAGTTAGTAGGTTACTGGTCAACTGTTGTGGACATGCTGAACAAGGTCTTCTCTAGATCCCTGGTGTGTTCCCCAGAGATTTGTTTACTTGGATTATTCCCGAGGCCCAAGTCACAAAAACTGGGCCATAGGTTTGTAGATCTGGCCCCCCTCCTAGCTAGGAGATGGATAGCTTTTGGTTGGAAGTCACAGCATACCCCGCCAGTGGGGGCCTGGGAGGCGGACGTCACCAGCTGGGCCAGAGCGGAGGAACAAGCCTTGTTCACAGAAGATAGGGTCACGAAACGCCGTAAGTGGCTGGCCGATACCTGGGCAGAAATGGTGAGAATGTGGGAACAACGGCACGAACAGGAACAAACTCAGATCCCCTCGTCCACTGACTGAGGGATAGCTAACGATGTTTCATTCGGTACCGAGATTTGGTTCCTCTTCTTCCCCCTTTCTTTTACCCTTTTTCTCCCCTGCCGAGACTGGGGCCTTTCCCGCCACCCCTTCCCCCCCTTGTTGTCTTGTTTTTTCCCCTGTCGACTTTAGATTGGATGCTTTCAACTGGAGTCACAAGCTCAGGTGTGCAGACCTCTGGTGGGTTGGATTTAGCCGTTGTTGTAGGCTGTTTATTAAGACTTTTTTTTCTCTCTTTTTTGAATTGACATGATGTGTCGTGTTCACCATATTTGATTAGTTGTTACAGTAGTAGGTACTGTAGGCAGCAATGACATGCCTATGGGCAACCGGAATGAAACACTGAAACACATTAGATGAACTGAATGCTCACAGCCCCCCACGGGATTGGAGCTCATCGATATTTTGATTACTATACAAATGCCGACACCCGCTGAGCCATGCACAATTCAGTAGTACTGTATTGATGAGGAATGTTATGCTTGCAGACATGTCTTGTTTTGTTGGACGCACCGGTAATGTTATCTTTATAGTGTATGTGATAGGCGACAAGACCTGCCTCATCGCCGGGCTTCTGTATTTGTATTGATTACTATATGTCTGAACACATGGATAAATGCTAATAAAAATATATTTAAAAAAAAAAAAGAACGCGAAATGCCTGGTAGGGGGGAAAAGAGAAGGACGTCTGCCAACATGTCAGCTGTCGCGTGTCCCCTGCGCCCTCTACCCTTCACTGTGATCCCGGTAAGGAGGGGAGGGGAGAAGCTGAAGGAAGTTCCGGCAAGGGCAAGTTAAAAAGTAATGGAGTTGATGGAGGAGTGAAGGGAGGCAAACGACCAAGGAAGACAGGTTTCATTGTGGACTCCACGGTAGCCCAACCACTAGTTTCCTCATTGTTTTTACAAATTGGCAGTAAGGCCCCACTATTGGATAATGGAGGAATGGGCCCCAATTCAGTATTTTGTATTGAGGCAGGGGCTCCGGTTGACTGTCCGATGAGTGGGGATAAATCTTTATCAGCCTCCCCTGCTGCCCTGAGTAAAGCCGATGTATCTAACAGGAATGCAATACAAACCCCAGAAAACCGACTCAAAATTAGAGGCTAGTATAAGTCTAAATCCTGGGAACAATACACCAAGTGAGGGTGTGGGCCAGCCGTCAAATTGCGCTCCCATCTCAGTCAACCCTGGCAGCACAGTTGTTGCTTTGGGGGGGCACAGATCTAGTATCAGAAAATCGGTTGCAGGCAAACAAGATAGACCCCCCCCCCGGCTGAGATTCCACCCAGGAGCTTAAGCCTCACTCCTGGTAACGGGGAGGAATGGGCAGCCGGAGCTCTTGGGATTAATCCTGGAGTATTGGTGACAGAAGCACAGAACTGGAACTCAGACGGGAATGAGCTAATAGCCACGGACAGGTCCCCTGTTATAGGAGAGAACTTTTTTCCCTTACCGATGACTCAGATCTCTCAAACCTCTGTAATACTTTGTTATCCTCATCCAATGAGTCAGCCTCCTACTCCTCCTCCAGCAATGCTCCCGATAATTCAGCATGTCTAAAGCAGCGCAAAATGTCAGGGAGGGGTGAGGGGAAAAAAAAAAAGAGGAAAAAAAGAAGAGGAAGCCTCGGAGAAAACACCGATGGGAGGGGGGCTTCCTCAGAGAACCTTCGATGGGATTACTCAGCAACTTAATTGGTATACTCGACAGAGGAGCCTGGTGAGACCCCAAAAAAGCCAACTGGGACGTAGAAATTCAACGTGCACACAGATTCCCGCTGATGTTGAAGAAATCTCGGCCCAACTAGCTGGAGAGACCTAGGGCTATGCTGGTCTACTTCGTATATTTCTTGGCAAAGCAAAAAGTTTCCAATCTAGCATGCCCCAATGCAAAAAGGGAGTGTGAGGGTGTCACATTTTTTGTTAGGCCTGACTATGCCATCGCCTCTCTACCGTGGCATGTGCAGTTACGACAACTTTTCAACCCTTTTCAGAAAATTGGGGCTGAAGTATACCTCCAAAATCCCGCCAGGTTAAAAGTGGTGTATAAGGGTCGCACCCGTAGCTTTACCTCTGAGATTCTGCCCAAGGAATACTTAAGAGATTAGTGGGGGGCTGGGTGTCGCTGTGGAGAAAAATACCTAGATGTCTCAGAGGGGAAGTATTGGATGAAGCTTTGGTCTAGCTGGTCTAACTGGCCATCTACTTTTAGGGGTTGAGGTTTTGGGAATCATCTATTGTCTGCTGATAGTATTGGGCTCCTCCCTCTGTTTTAGTTAGTTATTTTGTTTTTTCTTTTCACTTCAGGGGAATCGGACAGGAGAGTGGTGGGGATGTTAGCTCCCTCTGGTGTCATCACTCAGGCATGTTGCCTGATTGCTCGTATGGTGGTGGGGGGGAGACACTGTGTGTGGGGGGATTCAGGGGTTGGGTCTGGGCGATGGGAGGGCGAGGGATGGGAGGGTGCTACACAATCAATAGAAACACTACAGAGATGTACTAAAAAGAGTGGAAGATTGAATATATTGGATGACAGGGGCTTAGAGAATGAGTGGCGACTGGATGGTGGATTTAAAAACGAGGAGAAAATGAGTAAGTTGAGAATCACAACTGTTAATATTTGTGGGCTTAGTGATAGGAAGAAGAGGGCCAGAGTTGCTCTCGAGCTACCAGCGCTAGAGGCTGATATTATTTGTCTCCAGGAGACGCATATTGAAGGGTCACAATTGTCACTGCTAGATACGCTTGAGTATAAACTGGTCGGTGGGACTTTGTCACCCCACATGCACGTGTCCCTTGCAATCCTAGCCCGAAGTGAATCAGTTTTTTTTTTTTTTACACAAGTCCGTTCTGAAAGGTATGGGAGGTGGGTCATTGCAGAATATTACTCTACTATAAGGAAATTCACCTTGTGTTCCACTTATGGGCTCATATCAGATGATCCTGGGTTATTTGACTGGCTTTCCAATGAATTGGCACCATGGCCGTTACTTATAATTTTTTGTGGAGATTTGAATATGAATCTGCCAGTGAACAGGTCATGTGAGAAGAATTATAAATACTGCGGAAGGAAATGTAAGGTATTTCAATCCCTTAGAGGACTTTGACTGCCATACATCTGACAACCTATGATCTTTACAGAGGCCTAAGGAAGAGGGATACACTTTTTTCTCTGCACCACATCAGTCGCATGCCTGATTAGATTTTTTTTGTCTCTCATTCTTTTGTACAGGAATGCGACATCGAAATTTATCCCTCGGTCATGTCTGACCATAATCCTCTAGGGCTGGAAATAAAGAATGGGAGTTTTGTCAAGAAGGTATCCCAATGGAGCTTTGAGCGAGCTCTGCTAATTAATGAGGAATTTCTGCTCCACAGGAGGAAATGGATACCAACATTCCTCAGGGATAATTTGGGGAGTGCCCCTTTGGAAGTAGTGTGAGACACTTTGAAAGGGGGGATTCAGGGGAAGACCCTACAGTTCACTCTAAGCAGGAGAGGGGAAAAAGAAAAACAAAGAATGCAGGATCTTTATGCCACATTGGCTGCTGACAAAAGGAAGTTAATCATCGCTACAGAACATAAGACTAATATTTGAGAGGCGCAATTGGAGGTAGCTAAAGCAAAATCTGCAATTAACAGGATAACAGCAACAAAAGCAGCAGATAAGTATACGGTGTGGAGGGAGAAAGTCTACGAATGCAGTGAGCAAACCAGACATCATTTAGCCACCGGGGTGAGGCAGAATGGAGGACAAAGTGAAGTGCTTGGTTTCTGATCCAGCAGGACTACGGATGGCATTTAAAACATACTACCAATCCTTATATGCGGAAACCATTAAGGATGAGGATGTAGTTACATGCAGCTATCTGGACTCGGTCCCGCTTATTAGATTCAGTGAGGAAGAACAGGAGGGTCTGGATGGCACCCCCTTGTGGGGAGAAATTTTAGCTGCAGTCTCTAGTCTTTCCGCAGGAAAGCTGCTGGTACCGACGGCATACCTGTTGAATTTTATAGGCTAGTTGCGCCAGAGTTAAAATGCTGCTTAACCATGGTGTTTGCACAAATCTTTAAAGGAGCTAATCCTCCTCACTCTTGGTCGTTCGCAAAGATAGTTGTCTTTCCCAAGAAAAATAAGCTGGTATCGGAACTTGGCTCCTATAGACCGATTACTCTGATCAATGGGGACTCCAAACTATACTCGAAAATCCTGGCCTCTCGCCTATCTCCAATTATTAACAAGGTGGTATCCGGACAGCAGCATGGGTTCATTCCTGGGAGAGGCACCACTGATCAGATTAGACGGGTAGTTGCCATATTTGATGCCGCCCAGGTGGCAGGAGACACTATGGCTTTGATCCTGCTGGATGCAGAGAAAGCATTTGATAGGGTCTCCTGGCACTTTGTTTGGGCTGTAATGAAGAGGGCAAATATTGGGCCAGAATTTCTACAAGCAGTTAAGGCATTATATTATAACCCAGAAGCAAGAGTGTTTGTTGCAGGAGAGCTCTGGGAGCCTTTTAAGATCTCTCGGGAGGCTAGGCAAGAGTGTCCCTGCTCTCCGCCTTTATTATATATAGACCCATTCATACGTAGGCTTGAGCAAAATATTTATATTCCTCCAATGTCCTTCAGAGGATGGGATACTAAAACTCTCACTTATGCAGATGACATAGCGGCAGTGTCACCGGACCCAGCTACAGCCCTGGTAGCGATAGCCTGAGATTAGCCCAAAACTGGTTACCTCTTTATTTGTTAAATAAGGAAAAAGCAGTAATTATTGTCAATAAAGGAGTCACTCTCATGGATGCGCGTGTGGCAACAAGTGCAGCTTAGAAACGATATCTATTCCTGACATAGAATCCATTGTCAAAGAAAATCTCGACCCCTTTATAGAAAAAGTGAAAAGGTATTTGTGCAGATTGCACCTCCCTGCTAGAGATAAGTGCAGGTTGTTCAATGTAATCAAAATGATTTTTTTCCCCAAAATTCTTTATTTATTCCACACCATCCCTTTAGAGATTAGAATATGCCCAGACAAATCGCGACATCAGCTCTTCCAACCTCTTAAACCATATATTCTCAAACCTAGAAGGGCTCTAAGGGACAGAGGGGGCGTGGGGGTTACCAAACCTTAAATTATATTACTAGGTCATCATGCTCCAAAAGGTTTTGATACTATTGCAAGAAAAGCTTCGGTTCAACTTGGGTCGGATTATCTTCCTTCCACCTTTGAGATACTGATAGGCATTGAGGCATGGGGAGGCCTTTGGAGATCGATCAAATGTAACTATTTTAAGAGAGTATGTTTTGGACCCTACAGAATGCTTTTAAAGTTTGGCCAGCCATCCGTAAGTTACTGGGGATAGGTAGACTAAATTTGTATACCCCAATAGTTAATAATGTGAGTTTACTGGGGATTTTTGCTGATCAATATGTCTTACATTGGGTAAAGGCTGGTTTAAAACAGGGTTGGGCCCTTTTTCTCCCCTACAGAGATTATCTCATTTCAAGAACTCAGAATGACTTTAAAATTGGTCAAAAAGATTTCTTCAAGTACCTTCAGGTAAGGGACTTTCGAACCCATAAGGGAAGAGGACCGGCAGGGTTCAAAAGGCTTGACCCGGTGGATCTATTGGTTAGCAGGCATAAGTGCCCCATTGGGATTATTTATACCTTTCTTAATAAACTTATGAAAAATGACCTAGATAAATACTCTTGGAAATGGCAGGAGAATTTGACCATATTGGAATACGGTTTTCGTGAATCCTTTTTATTGGCATAGACCAGTTTACTATCCTCAAACTTGCAAGTGCAATACTACAAAACTTGCTTTAACCTTTATTATACTCCCAGTAGAATCATTAAATGGGGAGATGGTAGGGAATCACAATGCCCTAGATGTCAAAAAAGGGGTGCCGATAATATACATATATTTGCTTCCTGTCATGCATTATCAACTATTAAAGAAGAAATCACAGAATGTTTTAATGAGAAATTAAACATGAGAATATCTGACACCGGCGGTAATTCTGTTGGGATTACCAGAGGGGGAGAGGTGTGTCAGAGGTAGAGCTCTGTTATTTAAATCTATGACTATTTTTCGATTGTAGTCATTGCTGAAAAACAGGTGGGTTAATGTCCAGCCAGGCCAACACAATACACAAACTGCGAGGACCCCGGCTAATCTTGAAAAAGCAATCTACTCTAAGAAAGGGGCACTGGGTAAGAAAAAAAGGCCTGCTGAGGTGGGCCCGCTCCTAGACTGGATGGAATCGGATAGCTGAGACGGGTCGTAAGCTGAAGCTATGTTGTGAAGTATGTAAGATATGCATTGTGCACTTTCAAAATGTGGAGGATTCTGTTGGCAGGTAACTTTTTAAGGAGAGTATGGACTTTTTTTTATTCTTCCCCATGTGTGTTGTTTCTTTTCAATTAACAATTTGTATTAAGGTCATTTTATGTGATATTGATTGTGTAGGGGGGTGGGTTGGGGGTTACATGTGGTTAAATGAGGTTTTTCTATTTGTACAATTGAAATGAAATGTATAATAATGATAAAAATAAAAAAATCTGTGGGATAAGGAGGATCTAGAGTAAATAACTGCATAGAGACATGGAAAGGAAGGAGGAGAAAGCCATGGCTTAAGCACTCAATCTAGAGTCCTTAAACGGAAATCCCTGAAAATCTCACGTGCTGCTGCTTTTTATGACCTTGCAATTTAATTTAATTACTTACACTGGAAGAGAAAGGAGACGGGGCAGTAAGCCATTTGCCTATTAGTAGTACAGATGTGGTTATGGCATTGGGTGTAAATGTCAAACAGAAATCTTAGGAGACAAAAGCGGCATTAGTTTGGTCAGATAACAGACCAGTTCCAGCCAATGTTTAGGGAGAGCAAGAAAAAGTCATCCATGGCTCCCTTTGTACTATTATATTGATCCATTCTTCACGTTGCACCACACATATGAACAGACTTTTGATGAGCTGTGTCATTTAATTTGTGCTGATCAACTTTAAGCTGCTGATAAAAATAATAAATTCAAGCCTCAGTGATGCACAAATCTAAACCCCCGCATCAGCAGTGACAACCTTCAGTCAGCTATGTTCCTGAATATAAAATAATAATATTTGGAACTGGATATTTGTGCCAATTGATATGTCATTTACAAGCTTATTGTCAGATTGGGTGTAGATTTACTATTACTAACTCCAACCGTCAATAATTTTGTAAATTATATTTAGAACAAGATATTTATGTCAGACAACATTGTGACTAAGAGTAAGTAAGTAAAGTAACTACGTAACATTTTTTATTGTTTAGTTAATTAAAACCATAACAATTTTTTACTGTTTATGACGACGGTGAGTAAAAGAAAAAGTTTTAAAATCAATTCATTAATCCAATGTATCGTCAATAAATATATCACAAATTATTATCTTCTATAAATGCTATCTAAAATACAGTATAATGGTGCCTAAACATGTACTCTACTGCTTAATTCATGACGGGCAGGAGTGAACCGGCAATTAACAGGTGGCACCAGTATTTGCTGCGTTTCTGGCTAACGTTCATGCTAATTATGCATAGACATGATCAGCCCCAGTCTTAGAGACATCTAATTGCTACCAGCTTAGGATATCGTCCTCAAAATTGCTGTTCGTACGGTTCAGTTTTTTGCTGACAATCCTTCTTTGGGTATAGTCTCTCTTTGAAGCGTTGACGTAAGTTTCTCCGTACACACGATCAGGCACTTAACAAATTTGCAGTTCATCTGAGGACCTGATGGATCAAGCCCTTTAATAATAGCCGCCCGGCATGTTCGTATTCCTCTGTCCAGGAAAGCTTTCCTTAGTAGAGTGACTCGTGCTAGGTAAATTTTCTTGCAGATGCATATCAGGTGGAAAAGATCTTCTTTTGGGCTTCCACATAGGCGACATTTTTAATTCAATGTTTTTCCACCTTGAAGCATCTGCCAATGAAGGATATTTTCCAGAGCGCAGAGCCACTAGCTATTTTTTTAAGTGGGCCGAAAATGTTAAATCTAAGTAAGCTGCTGGTTTAAGTACTTTGTAATTGTTGAGCACTGTCCAGGAATGGGATCTCTGGCTGAAAATACGTTTGTCTACCTAAAGAGGGGGAAGTTTTGCAGCTTTATTTAGTGTTGACTTAGATCTCTGGAACAAAAAGTTAGACCTTTGCAACATTTAAGATGCAAGTGGATTTAAAGGCATTGTGCAAATAGCGTGTATATTATAAGTCTGAATGGGGCTCTGTGGCAAGAACTAGCGAAAGGACCGAAATTGAGTCAACCGAATTTTGCTTTATGCGGTACCAAACTTAAATTGATGAATATAATCTGCCCACTGTTTCATTCACTATGCCAAACTCCAGACGCAAATGTGTGGGGGACGCCATCAGAAGGAGCTGAAAGACCTTTTTGAAGATGCTGGTCTTTAGGTTATTAAGTAAAGTTGCGTCTTTTCCAACTTTAACGTATGCCTGCGTAGCCTTGCAAGGAAGAGTTTTGACCGTTATTACTTTAATCTGTGGTTTAAGTGAAGGGCCTTTCAATTTTGATGCCAATGTCTTGTAGGCAAAAGTTAATGCACTTGCCTGTTGAGCCATGTAGTTTTTCTGTTCTCTATGATTTATTTTATTATCAAGGTAGAATCCCAGATATTTATAGCTAGACACATTATCCAGGGCTTTTCCTTCGAGCCAGATGCTATACGGACGAGTCGGCCGGTTGCTGATAAGCATTGTTTTTGTTTTTACTATATTAATTTCGAACTTGTTCACGGTTAAGAATTCTACAAGACCCGTTATTAGCCTTGTGAGACCGGTCCTGGTCAAACTGAGTAAGACAATGTCGTCGGCGTAGGCAAGGTGCGAAAGGGCTAAGGATCCCAAATGCGGGGAGTGAGAGTTGATTGTATTAAGTTTTACCGAAAGGTCGGATAAAAATAGATTAAATAGATGGGGAGCCAGCACGCAACCCTGCTTCAGGCCTTTATCCGTGTTCCATTTTCTTGAGACTCTTGATCCGTCTCCAAGTTTCACTCTAACCCATGTATCAGTGTAAAATAGCAAGCCTTTTAAAATTCTTTCCGGAATGTTCCATGATCTTAGTTTCGCCCACAATAATTTCCGATCGACGCTGTTAAAAGTGGCTTTTAAAAATCGAAAAAAGCAGAGGTGCAAGCTCTGCTTGTTTATTTTGCATTTCTCGGCTATTAGGGAGAAAGACAATATGTTGGGAGATTGTACCAATCCCTTTTCTAAAGCCCGTCTGATTTATAGGGATCAGATTTAGGTCTTTGGACGATTCGACCAAGTCTTCCAAGATCAAGGAGGTTAAATATTTTGATTCCACGTCCAGCAAGGTAATTAGATTGAATCCATCGAATTACAGACTATCACCCCCTTTGTAAATTGGTGTCATGATTGAGCCTTGCCAGCTGTCAGGGATTTGATTTAAAAGCTCAACTTTGGCAAAAAGATTCTCTAGCTGGGAGCTCCAGAAAGCAGGATCATGTTTAAAAATGGTGCTCCTGGGCCCAACGGTGTCCCTCAAGCCATCTCTTTTACTTTTATTTATTAAACATTTTAAAGCATCTGCTAGGTAACGAGAGTTATTTGAGCTGGGATCTCTTAGTAAATTGAGGTTATCAGTCGTGACTGTAGCATAGTTGATTTGGTCGCTATCCCCTTGTTTCTGAGAATGTCTAGAAAAATCCTGCCAGGTCTGTGCCTGTTCAGAGTGTGATGCCATGTTTTAAATTTCAGGGCGATGTAGTTCCCCCAGTCCTGTGCCTCTAAGTTGGATGATAAGATGTTCCTTGGCCGGAAGCTTTTTTGCACCGGCTACATTCCAGGATAGTATATGGATCGCGTTTTCATGTGTATTACTACTTTTGGCTGTTCTTTGTCAAACCATCTTCTTGTTAGCGAGGGTACCTGGAAGCCAGTTCCATTGGTTAAAGCTTGACTTGGTTACTGCTTGCCGGTCTGCAATTGATCTGTCGAGAGTCACATCTGCCCTGCTGCTTCCTTTAGCGTTTAATAATTCACAGGCAAACAAATGTATTCATATTACAAGAGTCTCTTTTTGCTTGATTAGATTGGGGTTCCGTCAGTGGAGAGGGGCAACGAGGAATTGTTGGTGTAGATAATTTTATACCCCAAGCTGCAAATTGTTTGGAGCTATTTAATATTACCTGTGCTACCTCAGCCGACTGCCATGTGGTTAGTATTTGTTCTTTAGCATCTTTTTGGCCTGGGGTAAGGAACTGGACTGCCAACAAGTCTGCCGTGCTTATCCGCGTTAGATCTGGAGTTTCTGCCATGAGTCTTAGTATGGTACTTCTGTTTAAGATATCATATCTGCCTTGCGATTTGTATTCCGGAGTCCAAATTATCTGCTGCTTAGTACAGTTGGACTTTGGTGCATCTCTTAAGTGTTCCTTAGCAGTACTGTCCCTTAATGTGACTAAGATGATCTGGTACAATGCCAAAGCAGAAAGCTGTATTGCTTCGGCCTCCCAAATAATAGAAAATACAGCTCTCCCACACAGAGGCACACACACGTCCAAGCAATAATAACACCTGGAAAGGGATTTCACTCTCATAAAATGAGGCATATAAAAGACAGTTTTCAGAATAAAGTGTGGGGTTTTATTTGTGCAACACTCATTTGACATCTGGGAAATTCTTTCTGTTAGAAACAACAAATAAATGTACATAGATACTTATACATGTGCAAGCAATAATAACGCACACATTGCATATATATATATATATATATATATATATACGAATACAACTGTTAAATGCATGAAATGAAATACATGGAATAAAATACAAGCAGATAATGATGATAAAACTGGATGTCCACTGCAAGAAATAGGCACTGTTAAATGCAAATAATCAGACACAAAGAATCAAAGGAAAGATATCTGATGTATTTTGTGTATATATCTTATGATTATAACCACTGGAGACTTGAAGGTGCACACAGACACACTCACACATCACAATGCAAATAATCAAAGGAAATACATCACTAGCTGCAATAACTGCATCTAAGCCCACTCATGACTGGGGAATTCACAGCCGGGGTCAAGAGACTCAAAGCCGGGAACTGCTATACTGAATTAGACACGTCCGTCATTCATTCAGGTTCCAAAATCCCGCTTTCCAAGTCAACAAACCCCAGTTTTATAATCTCAAAGCACTAGAAGTTTCTGAGAGGACTTCCTCTGTGCCAAGGAAACTTACTGGAGTTGGCCAAACTCCATGCAAGCATTCCAAAGGCAAAGCAGTTCTCACATATTCTTCTGCGCTCCCACATGTTCCAGCCCCTTATCTTAGTGAAGTTTACAACCGTCTCTAAAAGTACAGAAAACAATGTTGAACGTGGATAGCCTAAACAACTTGAGTGATCTTGGGGCCTGCTTGTGCGCGCAAAGCTCAAGCTAGACAGAGTCAGAATACAAGATGGCATGAGGGCAAGTCGAAGCTGATAGTAAAAACTTCATAAAAGTTCCCAATGTACACCTCAATGCATATTTGTGCACCACTGCCTATAGCATCACACACTTCATTTCCCAATGTACAACATAATGCACATTTGAGCACCACTGCATAAAACACTACACTATAAGACAGAGAATTACATTCCACACCTTTCTTTCTCCCTCATGCTTTCAAACGCACACCCCACATGTTCTGTACCTGGCAAGGCTGTAAAAAGCAAACACTCTCCCTATGAAGCTACAAGGAGACACGAAAGAAATCACAAGGAAGAGTGCACATCCAACCATGCAAACCAGGCTTCCCGATTTGCCTAATATGGATTTAGCTGGAACGACATCCAACAGTAATAGTTCCTCATTGGCCTGCAGGTTATAACACATTCAGCCCCTTAACTATCAGGACTCTTTACATTTACCACCTCAGGCTACACCTTATATAATTGTCTTAAAAAATATTCTGAAGTTGGCAGACAAGGCTGCAGAGACCTGGGGGACCTGAAGAATAAGGTTGCACATTGGTTTGCTAAGAATACTAATTGTAGTATAATTTTCTCTTTCAAAATATCATTATAAGAAGAGTAAACTGGGTAGGTAATACAATAAAGCGTTGCCAAGGGGACTGTATTGTTATAACCTTTCGCTGCCCTGAGATGGTAAGAACATTAATTAGTGAATTTTCTTGTAAGTATGTAACAACATCGAACTCAGAATGACACTAGTAATGCAGTCCCACTGGGGCACTTCGATAAGCCTGTTGATAAATTCTCTTATGCCAGCCAAGGATCTTCTCCTACAGACCAGCATAATGCCCCTTCCCCCGAACAATTAGATTTTTACCTCTTAGAAGTTGTACCGAAATTGATTGGTAACAGTTGTTTGATCTACATCCTCTTGTAGTCAATCAAGGCACCCTATGTATTAGTAAGCCTATTATTCACAAATGTAATGTGGGTAGGCATTTGTCATATGAAATTCTGATTGTTATTACATGGAATATAGCAGGGATAAGAAGCAAGTTGAAAGAAGAAGAGTGGCTTAAATCTATTAAAAATTGTTCCATAATTCTTCTACAAGAAACTTGGCATACTTAAGTTTTCCATATTGATGGTTTTGAAATGGTCTCTACTTAAGCAGTCCCCTCCCAGAATGGAAAGGCTAAAGGAGGATTAGCTACGTTGGTTACAGTTACTTCACCACTGATTGAAAAAACTGAATTGGTATAGGCTTTTTAAAAAATGTGTTTAAGCTACAGGAAATCAGCGTATGTTAATAATAAACTTTTATAATAATGCATTTGATAACTCTAGACATAGGGTAGTTGTGACCTTAGAGGAGGAATTAGATACATTTCTAAAAGATATAAGGGGAGACTACCTACTTATCTGGGCTGGTGATTTTAATTGCAAGAAATGCGGAATCTTGGAAGGTGAACACTGTGGCTATGGGGATGAACATGGTGATGCTTACTCTCACTTTCCCCATAATTTATATGGTGACACAATTAATGGTGTAATTCATAAACACAATGTTGAAGTCATAGAGCAGACAGGAAAAGAAGGACAAATGACTATACCAACTTATGAAGGAGTTAGATATTCCTCGACCATTGATCATGTCCTAATATGAGGAAATGGCCAAGGACTAATTGAAAAACTCGAAGTGAAAGTAAGCCCTTTTAATGATCACCATCCACTATTCCTGACAACGCACCAGGAGAAGGTGTGCCTAGCTGCTGACATAGAAACACAGGGAGAAAATGGCATTTCCATTAAATGGTCCGGTGTTAATCCCTCTTTATTCTTAGATAAAATAGTACATGACAGACAAGAAGATATTGATATTTATATGGAGGGAGTTTCCACAAATTTGCATATTATGGCATTTTGTAATATTGCGTCCGCAATCTCAGTAGATTTAAAAATAAAAAATAAGATCTCACACCAAAAACCCAGATGGTTCGATTAACAATGTTCTAAATTAAACCAGGCCCTAAAAAAAACATTAAAAGCCAAGCCTAGAGATAAGGAAAGGGTCGGGATCTTAAGGAAATCCTATAAACAGATTTTAAATAAAAGAAAAGCAAATATACGGGAACTAGCCTGGGGGAAACTAGTACAAGCTGCAGATACACAGGATGCAATATTTTGGAAGACAATAAATCATCCCTTTTTTAAAAGAACAGTCCACTGCTAAGATTGAGACTTTAGTACAGCCCTCAAACTGGCTAATGTATTTTTGACACATTTTTAATCCTAATTATAAGGAACTTTCCTCTCCAGAAAATAGGAAATTCATAGCTATATATCCCCCCAAATCTGGTCCCAACTACTTTAGATGAAATTAAAGTTGCCCCAGATAGATGTCTAAATGGGAAGGCGCCCGGCCCCAATGGGGTACCGATTGACATTTTTAAGGCAGATATTGATTTTTGGACCCATTTACCCTAAGAGTTTGCAATGCGGCTGGGGGAGGTTAACTGCCTGCAACTTGGGTGGAGAGTGTTATTGTTCCAATTTTCAAGTAGGGCGATAGAGACAATGCAAAATGCTATGGCCCAATATCCCTACTCGATTCAACAAAACTGATGGGAAGAGTTCTCCTAGAGAGATTAGAAATCTGGGCAAGTGACAACCAAGTTCTTACCAAAACTCATTATGGATTCAGAAGGGATATAGGGACCATTGAGCAGTGTGTTAACCTCCAATTGTTGTTCGGAAAATATACATTCTCTAAAAGGGCGATCTACACCTATGCTTTGTAGATTTAACAAGTGCTTTTGCTCTATTAATCACGCAAAATTATGGCAGACCCTGACCGGGATGGGCGCCCCAATTGACATTATTATTTATCTATCACAAATATATGAATTATTAACTACAAGAGTTCGTTATGGACCCAAAGGTGAATGTGCCCCATGTTTTAGAGTTACGAGCGGTATAAGGCAAGGCTGCGTCCTTGCTCTGCTTTCATTTTCCCTTTATATCAATGTTGATAAAGGTTTACCAACTTTAGGGGCGTCAGCGTTCAACTTTTGTAATCATGTCACCCCGGTTCTTTTGTATGCGGATGACGCAGTTTTGCTATCTACAACGGCAAATGTGCTCCAGCGTTTAATTGAAAATTTTGCTAACATTATGAGTGAAAAGGATTTAAAACTTAACCTAAAAAAAACCTTTATGATGACATGTGGAAAAGGGAAATCAAAAAGCAGGAGGAGTCATGTTGGGGGTGTGCCAATTGCAAAAACACATTCTTTTTCGTACCTGGGTCTACTCTTTACGTCTGAGGGGCATTGGAGAGCACACATCTATTTATGTAAATTAAAAGTCTTACAGTTGATCGAAGCCCTCTTCAGATTTTCCCCCCCAAAAACAAATGGGGAATAAGCCAATTAGGGAAATTTTGACCTTGTACAGGAGTAAGTGCCTCACAGGAACTTGCTATGGTGCAGCATTATGGGGGATGGCTAATCATACCGCACTGCAGATCCAGGAAAACATATTTTTAAGGAGGTTATTAGCAGTCCCTAACTCAACTCCTTCATATGTTGTTCATAAGGAATTGTCAGTCCCCTATATTAGTGATTAAATTAGTACAGCAGCTCTTACTGGTTGGCATGGGATCTGGAGCAAGGGTGGAACTAAATTTACTCAAGAAATCATGATGGATTGCTTTGCCCTTGATCACAGCAAAAAGATCCCATGGCTGCAGTATATTGAAAAAAACTTTTAAATAAATGTGTCAACAATGCTGATTTTTTTGTTTGTTTAAATTCTTTTTATTGAAGAAAAGACGAATATCACAAATCAAGCAAAGTGGGGACTTATGTCCCTGCAGAAAAACCATCAAAAGGAGCCCACATTCCATGATACATGACATAACAGCTGAGGAAAAACCTACATATCAAGATCCAGTTCAAGCAAAGCACTATCAGGCTGTACACAATAACTTTATACTGCAATGGAAAGGGACGGGGCACGCTGAAACCTCCTCCCTCATTATCCAAGCAATAATCTTAATATGAAAAAGAAGGAGCAGAAAAAGGCAAGTCTAAAAACAAGCAAGCAAGGTTCCCAAGATCCATATATCACTATTGCTAAACCCATGTTTATTACTAACGGGGCCTTGGAGACGCCCTGCAACCAACAGTACAGTATCTAAACTTGACCTCTCAACTGTGAGGGCCTCGGGGTTGAGGGGGTAGCAGGGGACTGCCCATGAGTGTACATACAAGAAGAAAAATAGGAAAATGAGGCCAAGTGTACAATTCACACAGAGAAGAGAAAAGAGAAAAATGAATGTGCTGAACAGAGCCAGGTTCTGGAACGGGGGCGGGGGGACATCAGAGTGTAAAGAGCTAGGACGCCTGACTTAGGTAAGTCATTCCTGGGTGTCAGGTTTCTGGCCCCTAGAGTATGGTATAAGGGAATCTTCGAACAGCTGCAAAGCCCGAAGTCTAGGGGGCATCAACCGGGAATGCCGGGACATAGTAAAGTAGCTTATGAGGGGCTGCCAGATGCGGTTGAAACGGGTGTCCGTGTGGTTAAGGCAGGCAGTAAGCAGCTCGAGAGCTAAAACATTCCACACTCGAAGGAACCAGGTGGCGGGGGGGGGGGTTCTTCCAAAATAAGGCTATCGACTGTCTGGCCACTCCTAACAAATGGAGAATCAAGCGCCAGTCTGTGTATGGCATTGCGTGCAGTGTTAAAGGTTTAATACCTAAGAGCGTGACTGACGGGGGCTAGGGTATCCCACTATCTCCTTGATGTGGCTAAGGACCTCCTTCCAAAACAATGTGAGGCTCGGACATGACCACCAGATATGCATAAAATCGCCGCTATCCTTCTGGCATCTCCAGCAGGTCGGGGAGGAGTTAGGAAACATTCGATGTAGGCGGGTTGGGGTGTAGTACCACCGCATCATTAACTTATATGCCGACTCACATTGCGGCATGCTCTGGTATATCCTGGGAATATCCCGCCATAGACGGGCCCACTCCTCAGGAGGTATCTCCTCTCCTAAATCTGAGACCCACCGCGTCTGATAACCATGGGACGTGGGCCGCTGTGAGCGCTGTAAGACAGTATAGGTTTTAGAAATTAGCCCCATCGAGCCCTCAAAGTTACGAACCAAGGTTTCAAAGGCAGTGAGTTGTCTAGTGGCACCTTGTGTGTAGGTGGGAGAGCTGAGCCAGTGGCGTAGCCGATAGTATTGCATGCGTGTTCCCCCTGTGAGATGAAACTTTTGCCTACATTGGTCAAACGTAAGAAAGTCCCCGTCCTGGAAGAGGGCCTGGATAACCCGGCATTCACCCTCCGTCCATGCACTAAACGCCTGAGGCTGCGATGCCGGAGGGAAGAAGGGATTGCGGGCTATAGGTGTATTAGGGGATGGAAATGTCGTCAGACCGCTAGCCTGTCCCAGATCTCAAGAACTGTCCTGGTGGGGGTATCTATATAGGCACTGTGGGTGCAGGCCTCTCGCGGGAGCCAGGCCAAGTCCCACAAAGGCCTACAGGATACCGCTCAGTCTAGGTGGAACCAATGTTTTTCGCTTTCGGGAACCGCCCACTCTGATATATATCGGAGGTGGCAGGCCCAGTAATATTCCAAAAGGTTGGGGCACACCAGACCGCCCCGATCACGAGGCAGCATTAAGATCTTGTTAGAAAAGCGTGGTCAAGATTTCCCCCATATAAATTTAGTAAAGTCGCGTTGTGAAGCGAGAATGTCTACCTGTGGGATCGGGGTGGGCAGGGTCTGAAAGAGGTAGAGAACCTTAGGGAGGAGAGACATTTTAATAGTATTAATACGTCCAAGCCAGGCAAGGGGAAGGCCCTTCCATCTGTGCAGTTCCTCCCGGATGTCTCTCCAATATCTAGGCCAGTTGGACGCAGTCCACGTCGAGAGTGTGGGAGTCAGATCAAGGCCCAAGTACTGAATTGAGACCTCCGTCCACTTTACCGGGATCAGAGCTTGTAATTCCTGGACTTCCGAGGCCGGAAGAGTAAGATTAAGGGCATGGGACTTATCCAGGTTGATCCAGTACCCCGAGGTGGCCTCAAAGGTCCTCAAGAGAGAAGCCACCGCCGGAGGGACGTAGACGATAATGAAAGGAGGTCGTCAGCAAAAAGGGAGGTTTTATGCTCTTGTCCCCCCCATGGGTATACCCCGTAAACTCTGATCGTGACGAATGGCAATAGCTAGGGGCTCCACAACCAAAGCAAACAGCAGGGGGGAGAGCAGGCACCCCGGTCTGGTGCCCCGGTGTATGGGAATAGGGGCCGTGAGGCGACCATTAAAGCTTATGCGTGTAGAGGGTTTCGTGTAAGGCGCCATCAATTTAGAGATCATTCCTGGTCCCAGCCCCACCCTCCGCAGTACCGCTGTAAGGAATCCCCAGTCCACGCGGTCAAAGGCTTTCTCCCCGTCAAGGGAGACCAGACAAGCGGGGATGTCCCTAAAGCATGCCTTCTCAATGAGATGGGCTATCCGACGGATATTGTTCACCCCTTGCCGATGACGTATAAAGCCTACTTGATCGGGATCAATGAGACCGGGGAGATGGGGTTCCAGTCGGTTGGCTAGGATTCTCGTATAGATCTTAACGTCCGTATTTAACAGAGCAATAGGGCGGTATGACGCGGGTAGGGAGGGGTCTTTACCTGGTTTGGGAATAAGTACCACCTCCGCTTCATTCATGATAGCTTCACAGACGTCTCGGGTCTCACCCCTATTAAAAAGATGGAGCAAGTGGTTGCGAAGTTGTGGGTAAATAACCCGGTAGAAGGTGACCGGCAATCCATCAGGCCCCGGGGTCTTACCAAGTGGGAGTTGCTTCAAAGCTTTAGCAATTTCGTCGTGAGTAATGGGGTTTTCCAACAGTTTCATAAAATGAGGTTCAATCGGGTCACAGGGGCAGGAGTTAAGAAAGGCATTAACTGCTTCAGGAGAGCAGGGGGAATCTACATAGAGATCTCCATAAAACCTCTCCAGTTCTAGGCCTTTGTCCGCCTCCGAAATGGCCCATGCCATCCGGGCGTCTGAGCTTGGCGATATGAGCCCTCACAGTCCGTGCTCGAAGGCGCCGCGCCAAGGAGGCCCCAACCTTGTCCGCCCCGGTGTAGAACTTCTCTTTAAGATGGAGTAAAAGTCACTCAGCCTTATTGGTACGGTGCAAACACAGTTGGCCTCGCAATTCAGCTAGGCACCGCTTATTGCAAAGGGACGGGTTAAGATGGTCCCTTCGTTCCAGATTTTTGATGTCGCTAGAAAGAGTGGTCTCAACGAGCCTAGCCTCTCGGGTCCTGGCAATTGAAATGGACGTGATGACCCACCGAACAGTTGCCTTAAAAGCATCCCATCGGGTGTCCTCTGAGGTGTCGGTGAGGGAGTTGGCAACAAAGAAGGCCTCAATCTCTTTTCGGATGTCTGCCATGTCCACAGGATCCCGCAGGACCTGAGGCGGCAGCCTCCAGCGGGGTAGAGACTCGTTCTGGGGGTTAGGGGGTTGAAGGGAAACCAGAACATGGGCATGATCAGATAGAGATATGTCCGATATCTCTGCTCCAGTCAAGGCGTGAATCAAAGGAAGTGAGAGAAAGTAATAGTCTATGCGGGAGTAGGACCGGTGTGTATGGGAGAAAAAGGAGTAATCCTTAGATTTAGGCTTAGTTGATGCCTGGAGACATCTCCACCCGGATCCTGTGATAGCAGTGCGCAGTGTCGCCGACATCGCCCCAGAACTTTGGTGTGCATGCGCAGTACGGTGGCACTCTGGGTCCCAGACCAAATTAAAGTCCCCCCCAAGAATGATCGGGTTGTGACCGACTGTAGAAGCTCCCCAAGGTGGAGGGGCAGAAAAGCGTCCTGGTTTTGGTTAGGGGCATATATATTAACAAAAGTTAGAGACAAGCCACCCCATGCCATATGTACTTTAATAAATCTCCCGCCCACATCTGTCATGGCCTTGGGCTTCATCGCATGCCAGCCTGGTCTAAAGAGAATAGCTACTCCCCCCACTTTAGAGGAGGAACAGGCCCAGTATTGAAGGGGGTATTTAGGATGGGACATAAGGCGGGTGTCATCAGGGAGCAAGTGGGACTCTTGAAGAAAGAGGACATCAGGATCCTGGAGGAGGAGATATCGCTAAACCTGATGACGCTTATTAGGGGAGTTCAGCCCCTTCACATTCAGCGAGAGGAATTTAAGAGGGTTAGACATGGTAAAACATAAAGAGAAGTACAATCCCTGTAGCCCCCATAGCAGTTACATAAGCCCAACATCATCCCCCTCCAACCGCAAGGCCCACCCAGCACAATCACAAAGCCGGCACAGAGCATCACCATAACAGCCCCTACCCAGGCAGTACCCAGCAAAACACCCACAACACCACTCATCCCTCCAGCCCCTAAAAGCAGCACATTCCTAAGCAATAGGCCAACCGTTGAAAGAAAAAAAAGCGAGAAAACAAGAGAGAACGTCTAATGGCCAACCTGGCCAAACTTTTGCAGAGTATCGAGAACAGCCCAATGTCATACGAACGGGCCATTCCGGAAAAGTCACTCTCCTACCGGACTCTGAAGCGGGGGGTGGCAGTCGTACAAAAATCCATGGGTCTCCGCTACCACAGTCCTGTGGTGACGGTCAAAAGAAGCGGTAGCTGCTCCAGCCACCGGGCCATTCTGAAAGGGATCAGCCGCACTCGCGGCGCTGATGTTCTCTGAGGGCCCAGTCCCTCCAGGACGGAGGGCCAAGCAACAGTTCAAACCCGATGGAGAGCTTCCAATATCAACCAGCCCCCAGCAGGATCGGGGACTGCCCTCCCAAATCCATAAGCAAATGGAATCAGCATCATAACACAGGTGACTCCCCCTCGCGGGGCCAGGTTGCAGCACAGCGTGGGAAGGCTTAGCCCTTGTGGTCCGGCGATCAGGTTGGGGAAGAGGAGCCACTCAAGGATCGGAAATGACTGATGATATCTTGTTTAACCTGGGAAGAATCAAGTTCCTGCATGCGACGCTTAGACCTAGGAGGCATTACCGTGGACCAAATCGGGCGGAGAGACCCCTCCCGACGGTCTCGCGAGGCAGTCAGGTCCTCTCCATCACTCTCCATAGGGAGCTGTAGCAACTGCTTCGCCTCGCTTAAGGATCGAAGGACTATCCTTTTACCGTACCAGGAAAACATCAGGGCGAAAGGGTGACCCCATTGGTATTTGATGTTCAGCTCCCTCAGTTTGTCCGTGATGGGCTTGAAGTGTTTTCGCCGTCTGAGTGCAGCTGGCACCAGGTCCTGGAAGATCTGGATCGACAGTCAGTTATAGGACACCGCTTTGATCCCTTGTACCTTTTTTAGGATAGCTTCCTTGTCGGCGTAGTAGTGAACTCTGGTAAGAATGTCCGGGATACTTACAAGGACTTGGGGGCCATAATGTTGTCGTTCCCAGAGGGTCATCTCATAGCAGGTGGAGACTTCAACTCAGTAGTATCGGGCACGGTAGACCGCCACCCTCCACGTGCCATTGGCCCCTCGCAGAGATGGCGCCCAGATTTTATGGACGCGATGGGCCTGGCGGATGTATGGAGGTCCTTTCACCCCACTAATCAGCAATACACTTTCCACTCAGGGGCGCACAACAGTCTCTCCCGTATCGACTACCTTCTTGTGCCGGCGTCCAAGATTAGTTGCATCTGGGAGGTGCGACATTTAGCGAGGGGTATATCAGATCACTCCCCCCATCTGTATTGAATTAGTTTTGAATGAGAAAAGGGTGGGTAAAATTGCACCAATCAACCCCTGGTATTTGCGCAATCCGGCGGTCAAGAGGGTTCTCCTTCAGGCCATGGATCGCTACTTTTTGGAGAATATAGGCACGGTTACGTCGCACCAGGCTCTCTGGGAGGCCTTTAAAACTGTACTGAGGGGACAGGCTCTCTCGCTTATAGCAGGAGTCCGGAAGGAAAAGGTGAAAGACCTGGTTCAAGTGGAAACAGATAACCTCCGGCTGGAGGTAGAGAGCGATGGAGAGGCTATAGGGAGTAAGCAGCATGAACTCAAGCTCAAGAGGGAGGAATACAGGGCCATCGTCACTGATATGGCCAAAACACTAGGCAGGGAAAAAGAAGGCAGGCTCTATGACTTGGGTGATAAAGCCGGCAAACTCCTTGCCTGGCTTGATAGGAGGGACCTGGCAAATTGCCTTGTTCCAGAAATTGTAGACGCACAGGGGGGGGTCATAACAGACCCGCAGGCGATTGCAAATGAGTTTGCCGAACATTACCACCAAGTATACCGAACAAGCTCTGTATTGTCAGAAGAGGATTCGGGGGCACTGCTTGCGGACATACAACTTCCTGCCTTGTCGACTGAGGAACAGAAGTCCTTAGACAGCGTTATCACGAATGACGAGGTTGCGCAGGCGATAAGAAACCTTCAGTCCGGTAAGGCATTAGGCCCAAATGGCTTGCCGATAGAGCTGTACAAGCTAAAACCGGACTCCATTGCCCCACACCTACGAGCAATGTTTGCAGAGAGTAAAGAGAAGGGCATGCTTCCTTATGACCAGCGGGTAGCTACCTTGGTAACAATCTATAAAGAGGGTAAGCCCAGGGATAGGTGCTCGTCATACAGACCTATTTCCCTGCGAAATGCAGAACCCAAGATCTTGGCCAAGCTGTTGGTGGCTCGCTTAACCCCAGTTCTCAGTAAGCGGGTACACCCTGATCAATCGGGCTTTATGCCTCATCGTAATACAGCCCTGAACTTGCGGCGGCTACATGGCGTGCTGGGCAGAATCAAAACGATTCAGGAGGCGGAGGCGGTGGTGTCACTTGATGCCGCAATAGCATTTGATACCATTGAATGGGCTTATCTTTTCGCAGTCCTGAAGAAGTTAGGTTTCGGACCCGAATTTATTGGGTGGGTGCGGCTGTTTAATGCCGAGCCCATGGCACAGGTAGTGGTCAACAACAAGAAGTCGGAGGTGTTTGCGTTGGGCCGTGGGACACGTCAGGGCTCCCATTGGTCCCACTATTGTTTGCGCTCTCCCTTGAGCCATTAGCGGCATGGATCCGTAAGGATCCGATAATCCGTGGCCTCAAGTGGGCAGACACATGGGAGGACCGTATCTCCTTATATGCAGACGACATTCTCCTATATCTCGCCTCCCCGAAGGCCTCGCTTCATAGAGTCATCAACATATTTACAAATTTCGGGAAGAACTCCGGTTACAGGATCAACTGGACCAAGTCTGTAATATATGTCCTCAGCGGTGATCCCCCACCCCCATCAAAGACCTGTCCAATCCAGGTGGCCCGAGACGGCTTCCAATACCTGGGTATTTTCATCTCAGCAGACCCAAAGACGCGGCACGAGCGTAATCTGCTCCCCCCTCCAGAGATTGAAACGGGACATCGCACATTGGAGGACACACCCGCTATCTCTGCTGGGACGAGCAGCGCTTTTTAAAATGATGGCTTTACCCAGTTTCCTGTATGCCCTAAGGAACCACCCCGACCCAGTCCCAGCGCGATATTGCAAAGAAATTGAAACCCTCCAACGAGAGTTGCTCTGGGAGGGCAGACCACGCATAGCCTTACAAAAGCTGGTACTGTTAGGGTATGAAGGCGGGATAGCTCTCCCAGACATCAAAAAATATTACTGGGCTGCTCATCTGGCTGCAATCAATCACTGCACATATAGGTGCTGGGATGACCCAGGGTATAGGATGGACAAGTGGCTACTTCCGGGGGTCAATTTTAACAGGGCCATCTATTCCAATACTAAAATGTTTCCACTCAAAGGGCCTACCAGACACTCAGTACAAGTCTGGAGGGCAGTGAACAAAAGTCTGGGGTGGGACCGGAGGCTCACACGGGCCACTCCATTGTGTGACGCTGAGCAACTGGGAACTCTGCGGGCTTCGAAAGGGTTTGACAAATGGGATCTGATCGGGATCTCAAAGATTGGAGATCTGTGGCAGAAGGGGGAGATGGTGTCATTTGCCACCCTGAAAAAAGAATATGAATTAGCCGATTCAGAATATTTCCGGTATTTACCGGTGCGACATGCACTAATATCGAATTTGCCCAAGGGGGAATCTCCCCCAGAGTCGTCGCCGCTGGAAGACAGGTTGCTGGATGGCTACATGCCCACAAAAGCGATCTCCCTCACATACAAGAAACTAATAAATAACACTTCCAATCCTCTCGTTTTGACCAGGGGGCTGTGGGAGAGAGACGGACTAGAACTTGATGACGAGGAGTGGCAGGAGGCAGTAGCATCCAGAGAGAAGTCGCCATTTTCTCCAGACTCCGCCTAGTTCAGTTGAAGATTTTACATAGGGTCTATGTGTCGGGGTCCAGGCTCGTTAGCATGGGGAGAGTGTCTGATGGGTTGTGCAGGAGGCAATGTGGGCAGGATGGTACATTCATGCATATAATATGGGACTGTGCAGCTATTCAGACTAACTGGAAGGGGATACACGAGTGTATAAACGAAGTGCTCAAAGTGAGACTCAGGCCTGAAGCCAAACGATGTCTGTTAAATGTCTGGGAGCCTACTGATTTGAATAGCAGAGGGAAAACCTGGGTCACATTGGGCCTGATGGTGGCTAAGAGAAACATCGCCCGGCTGTGGGGGTCTGGAGTGTTGCCTACATTGACTACCTGGAAGGCGGACATGGATTGGTGCATGCTTAGAGAAAAGACAGTGTATGCTGCATGGGGATGTCCCAAAAAGTGGCCCGCAATTTGGGACAAATGGAATGTATACAGAGGAAATATCTGTGTCCCACCTACTGTCCCTGCCCTCGAAGAACCTTTAACACCTTGAGTTCCCACTTTCCCTGTCATACCGATGTGGTTCATCGATGGAATGATGTCTATGTATAACTGCAATATTGCTCCTCCCTCTGTCTTCAGAAATGCCATTTTTCTGTTTAATAAAAAGATTTATTTATTTTAAAAAAAAGAATGTCCGTGATGAAATTAGGGCGATTGCGCGGGCCAGAGACCCGATGGGCCCTGTCGAGCATGGGTGGTGAGGCCTCCTCATTCTCCCCGATGGCCTGGAGAAGCTCCGCCGTGTAACCCAGACTGTCCTTGCCTTCCGCCCCCAATGGATCACCCCAGATGCGCAGGTTGTTCCGCCGACTGCGATTTTCAAGGTCTTCTTGTTTCAGCTGGAGGGTGATATTTTGCTCCTCGAGATCCGCCATCCTCTTTCACAAATTTTGATGATCCATCGCTCTAGTATCCATAGTGCGTTCGAGATAGTCAACCCTTCCGCCAATCTCTGTGACATCCTGCCAGATGTCTTGGAGGTCTGTCTTAAGATCTTGACGAAGGGAGCCGATCTCATCTTTAATTTCCTACAGGAAGGACGTCATGAAAGCCTGAGTGACCGGCACCTACGAACTGGGTTTCCCCACTGCCAGCGTTGAGGGGTTGGAATCCTCCGGGGGCTGAGTGGTGGATTTAGACCATAGGGAAGTAACCGGGTTGTCACGCACCGCGTTGGACTCCGCATCCTTCTGTGCTTTGTTTTTTGGAGGCATGGTAGAGCGACCTACGGGGATCGTGGATCCGGCGAATGAGAGGCGCCGAGCCGCAGGGTCAAGGCGGAAGAGCGGTGGAGGATGGCAATATGACGAACGCCACAGAACGTATGTAAGTTCGTCCCCACACCAGTCCAAAGGGAACCCAGGTATCCCACGTAGGCAACCTCAGGATTCCTCCAGTGTAGCAAAGTTAGGTCTGGAGCACAAAAGTCAAGATCCCCACTCAAGGCCAAGAGAGAGAATCGCCCCAAGCGACGCGGGACACACTTCCCCCTACAGCGTATAACACAGGGGCAGAGGTTGAAAGAAGGGCACACAGCTAGCAGGAACGATCCGACAGCGTCGGCCACAGGCCAAGCCACGGTAGACTCAGTGTCCTTATGTGCTGCATTTTAGGAGGCACAACTGGGTGTTCAATGGGTTAGTTCACAGGCCAGCAGGTGCAAGATGACCGCCTGCGGGCACCAGGAGGGGATCCGTCTACACTCTCCAACCGCAGGTAAGGGGCCGTGTCCCCCACTGATAAGGACCAGCAAGAGTAGCGGAGGGCAGGTCTCAGATGCTGGGGCTCCACTGATGCAGACCGTTTCAAGTAGCAGGAAGTAGGCCTGCTCCCATACCCCTCCCCAGAGACCACAGGGGCCAGAGTTCCTCCGCCACCCCCTAAGGAATCCCCCCTGCGCAGCACTCAGCAGACCTTACAATGCGAATGTGGGCCCACCGTCGTAGCTAGATTCTCCAGGGTGCAGCAGCCAGGCCTCCAAAGGACCCTCCAGGGGTCACGCAGGGGCTCAAGGGCCACTCCCAGCACTCACCGGCATCTGACGTGTCGCAGGGGGAATAGAAGTCGCCTGAGGATTTCTCCGGCAGGCCTATATCACGCCCGCCGCGCTCTGAGCCGGTTGCAGCGTTCGCTCAGACCTGGAGGGCCAGGACCTCCCGCAAGATAGCGGCCACTCGGATCATCAATGGGCCCAATAAGCCCCGTGGTCTGCCAATATTCGCAGGCTCATCATCCAGCTTGCACGAGTTTCCAGCTCCCGGGACAGGGTCCCTGCCAACGGGGCTTTTACCTCTGCTCCGCCTCTGCCGGCCGATCGTCCCAGGCCAAGCTATCGGGCCGAGGTGCATGGATTCCGGGCCCGGGTGGAAAGGCAGGGCGACCCTCACTCGTCGCAGCGGCCGGACCGTCCCCAGTGGCAGGCGCAATTCCGGTGTGCTCAGAAGGTCCCCATGGTCCCCGGTCAAGGGCTAGACGGCTCCGTCCGACAGCAGCTTTAGGGCCGGGGTCGCTCTCTCAAGCTGGCAGCCGCGGAGGCTTTTACAGAAGCCGTTCGGGAATCTGCGCCCCCAGGCACCACAGAGCCCCGTTCCACAACTCAGAGACTTCCCGCAGGGGCACTGCTTCAGGACAAGCGCTCCTACACCGGTAAGCAGACCCGTTGGCAGGAAACAGCAGCGCTGGCGGGGCACGGTGGAGCGGAGAACCAGGCTCTCACGTCTCACTCCATTCGCATCCTGGCCACGCCCCCCCCACAATGCTGATTTTAAAGACCCTACGGATATTCAATATCATAGTAAAAACAATTTAAAAACCGGGCTTATAGGAGCAAAAGAATCATTAAGCAAGCTCACAACAGATGATCACGTCATACTGTGAAGGACCTTTTGGGATAGGTACGCAACAATACTTACTGCGGGTAACAAATTTACAACATAGGTTTTATCTTACAAGGCTGAGAATGGGTACTCTCCACTACCTAATAGCATTTCCTATTATGGGCAAATGGAACCGAAATCTCCCAAATTGCCCCTGCGACGGAAAGTCCCCTCAGTCAACATTACATTTTATTCTCTTTTGTAATTTTTATAGAGATATTAGGAAGAGCATCTTACGACCTTTATTTTTTGACAGTAAATTGTATTTTTATAAATCTGCTTTTAACTTTATCCGCAGTCTAGAAAATGGAAAAGTATGTAATGCAGTAGTCGTTTTTATACAAATGACGATTAAAAGAAGAAGATAATTCACATCTTGAGGCCCTAGTGTATGAAAAAATATAGGACCTAGTATAGATTGATGCATTTTATAATAAATACTTATAGGTCTCATAAAAGCAGCTTTTAGATATTTGCCATATTAACATTTGTACACTTATATAGTAATCCTTATTGATCTCCATTGAAATTCCCACAAGATATTAGATTGTAATTTATCCTATGTTCTGTATAACAGATGTATTATTATGTTAACTGATTTATAGAATTGTTTTTAGGAAAAAAAATTCTATGTACATGTGTTATTTTATGGTATTGGCTATCTGATTTTTTATGAGACAATTGTCTTTCAGAATGCTTTTATGGTTGTACTTTTTAACCGAATAAAGCTGAACTGAATTGAGTATGTGGAGGATTAAAAAGGAGCACTTTCTTTAAGACTGTCAGAACCCCATTCAGAGTGTCACGGGAATGCAGGGGTTACTAGGCCCAACTGTGGTAGTTGAGGCATTTTACTCCTGATGTCCGGGGGCAGACTCAATATGGATCCTGCGCAAATGGTCCAAGCACTTAACTGCTCAACCACAGCTACCACTGAGAGTCAAGGTTCCATCGGGGGCGAATGTAGATACTGGTCAGTGAACACGACTCATAAATTAAAGTGCAAACAGTGTGAACAATAAACACATGCCCAGCCAAATGCCTGCTTTTACAAGAAAAGTAGAAATAAAATACTAACTCTATACATGTAATGAACTAAGACATTCAGAAGGAACAACACAATCCCACTTGAGGTCGGGGCTCTAGTAGTTGTCAGGTGAATCCCTGTCCCACCCTGGTGTAATGTGTTCAAGCTTATTCCCCATTCACTACAGACCGCATCAGGATTGCAAACTATTAGGCCGTACTCAAGAACTCTCTTCGACACTTTTGACTAAATTCCTAAAGAATCAATGGTGCCACAGCGAGTCCCCTGGGGCCCAAAAAGCCCTATTACAATCTAACCTGCTCCGGAAGTGTGACCGTGTTCTGGTGTGCAGCAAGTGCCCTCTCCTGGGGCGCTCCCAAGTCCGGATCCTGTATGTCGAAGTTGAACTAGTCACGATGGACACAGCAGCACCCGTTCGCCCAAGGTGAATTGCCGGTCGGCCTGACTTCACAGGAACCCCTGCTATATTCTTCTCCTCAGCACCAAATCCTGTTCTGTAGCCCTTTGAAAAAGGGGTATCTGGGCTCATGGAACTCTTGTCTTGCCTCCAGATTCGCCCCACTGGAGATTGTTAACTTTAAAAAAGAGGCTAAGTCTGAATGTGAAAATCTACACCACAATTCATCCAGTGGCTCCTAAACAACAAAGCCTCCTCCTCAGACAAAGCCTGAAGCCTTGCTCTGCTGAGCTTCTACCTTATCAGAGACATTTTTTCCAAATTTCTTCTAAATCCAAAGGTAAACACTGACCGGACCAAATCTACTCTTTGTGTCAGACTCGTGCTCCATTGCTGTCGGCCATCATTTTTTACTTTGCCCTAGACTCGCACGACTAGATATCCACGGTTGCCGCTTTGATGCAAGTTATTTTTTGGGAAATGCTTTTTATTGTTTTTGTGACAATATAACAACAGGACAAGAGACCTTTCAAACCAATTGCAGTAAGCATAGTAGCATAAAGATACACTATTAAGATATGGTGCTTTTATCGTTTAGTCACAAGTGCTTACCTTAAACTTTAAAAATTCATTACTCTGGTCCTACTGATTGGATTTTGTCATTTTGGTGTCAAATAATTTATTAAGTTACTCTATTTTTCTAAATTGGTGTGGAATTTTTCTTGTGTTGTGTTTTCACTTTAGTACTGCTTGTGTGTCACAAAAATACTGTACACATTGACTAAGTTAAGCCGGACTGCTTTTGTACCAAGCTACCAGAGGGTTAAGACAGGTTAATTTAGTGACTTTTGTGGTTCACCCTGACAGGGATTGTGGATGTTGCTTGAGCCAAGTTAAAAACTGACTCAATCAACAACCCAATTTCTCACACTTTCTATCCAAGGTCCTCATAGACTTCTGCCATGATCACTGCTTGTGAGGTGGCCCTGGTTGGTGGAGTTATCAATTTCTGATCACTGTCTAAGAGGATGTGTTCCTCAGTTTGACTGGACTGTCACCATGGTTTCTCGGATGGCCCCCACGCTCCACAGGTTCTGAATTTGCTTCCTGGTGACCTGTATTGTATGAGCAACCTTTTCTTTGCACCCCGCTGGAGCAAATGTTTTTTTTACATCTTTCCAGTTTACTTGCTGCACGTCTGCTTCAGCAGGAGCCCATTGAGGTGCATCTGGAAATAAATCTCCTAAATGTTGCCTAAACAAAAGATGCTGGTGGATAGTTGGTTGTACAGTAAGGAGTGAGTTAGTATGCTCTCAGGAACTAGTGAATTGTCTTTTCAATGTTCGTGTGTTTCTCTGTTCCTATTCTTAGTCTTATTCAATGCACACATAAATCTTTCAACCTCCCCACCAGCTTGCAGCCATCTTGGGATGTTCATCCTATATCTCATGCTGAGCTCAACCGTTCATGCTTTGAAATCAGCTCCACGAAAAAAATAAACGGCTGTCCATCTTTATTGACTGCTTAATATCATAGGCAGCAAATATTTTTTCTAGTTTTGGGTGTACTTGTTGGTAAAAATGTCAAAACAACAGCATTCTGTTATTTGGTGTAGGCGGCAATGACTACTAACAGTGATCTCTTATAAGGGAGTGCACAGACGTCTGCACTGATGGTGAGCCATGGGGCATGAATGTCCTCTTCTTTGATTACTGATGCTAGCGGTTTGGGGCTTCCTGTTGCTTGACACATTAAGCACTCAGCAATTGTTTTCTCAATGTGGGTGTCTGTCTCCAAGATAAATTGTGGTTCTCTAGCACAATCATGTTGACGATACCCTCATGGCCTAGGTGTGCAAGCTGGGCCATTCTGTTCATTAGAGAGGTAAGAACTTTGATTTTAGACCCTCTAAACAGTTTAACCATGACCACTGACGGCTGTTCTTCCAGCACTCGCCACAGTGCATTCAAGGTCTGTTGGCTATGTGTGTCTCTATCCTCTTACTTATGATAATAGGAATGGTTGTACGATGGTACAACGCATGTAAATACATTGTGTGCCTTTGCCACGCATTTGTTTGCACGCATGTTTTTACCGCGAATATGCCAATACCACGCATGGTTTTTAGATTTAAAAACAATGTATTTGTGGGGGGAGACCCCCCACCCCCTCCAACTTACCTTAAATGCATGGTATTGGCATGCGTTGTAAATGCATATTCATGGTAAAAATATGCGTGCTAGAAAATGCGTGGTAGAGGCACAACGAGGCAAAAACCTTGTTGTAAAGGCTGTTTCCCCGATAGGAATGTTTCCATGCATTTGACCTGGATGCTGCCAGTGTCAGTTGTAGGCATATTTGTCTTCCATGACCTTCTTCACCAATTCCTGTACCTATTTCTACACCCATGGTTATCACACCCGCCTCATACATGAGATTCAAATAAACTCCAACATGGCGCCCACCTAACTCACTTGAGCAACCCTGAGGAGACCCACACGTACATGGGAGGGAATGATGTAAGCAGTCAATGTTTAAAGTTTTAAAAACCCAAGAACTCACCATAGTGGCTATTTATTTTAAAAGTGATTAACAGTGTGTAGAATAACTCAAAATGTTTGCAACATTGCATATGTATAAGATGGGCTATTGTATTCAGTGCCAGAATAATAAACTGAAGATTCTTGAGGTCACACATCATCGAATACGGTACCTGTGTCTTAAACACTACACATAACATTTGCAGGCAAAACGTTTGATTCATGAGAAGTAAGATAAGATTTCGAGTGATTACAAAAGTCATATGTTTTATTGCATATTTGTATTTAACAGTGATTTATTTTCCAGATCATCATGGCAACACACTAGAATATAACAGTGAACTATCTAAAAGCAATATTAACTTAAATGAAGATATTTCCTTGTTTAATGTTTGGATTCAGTGAAGGTATATTGTTTATAGGCATTAATCTACTGCTTTTGATTGTGCAACAGGACACTCACTGACGGACACCATAAGGTACAAAATGCATTGGGACAGGAGGGCACTAAATATATTATTGATTGAGGACACAAATGTATGCACAAAATGAAATAAAGAACTAATTAAATGAACTTTGAAGTCAAAAGAGTAGTTTGATTGATGGATATGAACGTTGAGAGGATTGTGGAAACAAAAAGAATGAGACACCCAATTTTGGACCTATTAAAGTAGTGTTAATGGGGAACACGAAACCAGTGAAGGGATTAGTTTCTAATTACAGTTTGTGCTTAATGGGGTTTAACTTCAGGTTGAAATAGGCTTCAAGTGCAGCTACCACCATATCATAATCATCTTAAACCCCTGTGTTGGTCAGATTTTCAAAGAATTTGAAGTTGCAGAAGAGATTGATAATGATGGAAAAAGATCTTTGGTACTTTACTATGCAGTGGAAGAACTATTCAAACTAATTGTTCGGCCTGGCCATAAAAATAGGACATCTAGTTGCTGCTTTCTAGGGAACAGCAAGTTCACTGAAGGGTTGCAGGAGGTTGCCTACCATACCACCAACCTGGTGGAATGGCACCCTCAGAGGGACATCCACATTTGTGGAATGATATCAGAGGAGGTTTCCATTGACATGAAAATACTCCACTCTGGGGGAAAGGTTGCACTCTTCTTTCCCCTCCACATGTCCACTGTCACTCATTGTGTTCTTATGGTGCTTTAGGGATGGATAGGGAAGTCACTGCTTGTAGTTCATGTCTCACTCAGGTATTACTCGCCAACACCTTGCTTCGGACCATCAAGCAACCAGTATAACTGTACTGTTTTTCTTAGATGATTCTCCCCAGCCTCATTTAATGGCCTTTCACTTCTCTGTGACAAACAAATTGAAACTAATGCTGGTTCCTTTAATTTTTTTCTGTGGTTCTCGGTCTTTTACATTCACTGACCAAGGGGTGTGTGGAAGCCTCGATGAGTTATCAATGAAGCATGGGGATTGAACTGTAAGTCAGCATATGGGTGACGCCTGTACACATGAGGGGGTGGTACACATCAGCATTTTGGCCTTGAAGAACAAGTTACTTACCTTCGGTAACGCTTTTTCTGGTGGATACAGTATCTGCCTGTGGATTCCTCACCTTTTGAATTACCCCTGCACCAGCATTCTACGAAAACTTTCATAGCTCTCCCCCGACGACGAGGAAGTCACAATAGCACGGCTCCGCTCGCGACTCCGTATGACGTCACCAGGGCCATAAGAAGACCTCGTCGGCGTGCTGACGTCCGTTCCACCAATTTTCTCTGTGCCTTCGAGGCGAACAGGTGGACCGACACCATATTGCAAGTATACACAGTATACAATATATACACAAATATACACAGTAAATAAATGAAAGGAAAAACAGGAAAATCTAAAGTCAAGACATTTCCTAACGACAAGCATCATAGCAAGGCAAATGACATAGAACTACAAGAATGTTAAGCACAAAGACCTTTTCGGTATACATAGGTAGACAAAGGGGAGGAGGGTGGGTCAGTGAGGAATCCACAGGCAGATACTGTAACCACCAGAAAAAGCTTCACCAAAGGCAAGTAACTTGTTCTTCTGATGGATACATCTGCCTGTGGACTCCTCACCTTTTGAACTGAACCCCCAAGCAGTCCCTCTCCCCGCAGAGGGTGTCCACCTACTTATACCAAAAAGTCCTGAGGCACAGATCGCGCAAAATGGCCATCCCTCCTCACCTCTGAATCCAAGCAATAATGCTTTGCGAAAGTGTGGTGGGAGGCCCATGTTGCCGCCTTACAGATGTCTACCACAGGGACACCTCTAGCCAAAGCTGAAGTTGACGACTTGGCCAAGAAGGAGCCGCCTGAAGGGATTAGAGCTCATTCTACTAGAGCAAAGGCATAGCATATCTTGATGCATAAGATGATCCACCTGGAAAGCATTTTCTTGTGGACAGCTTTGCCCATCATTCGTCCCACGTAACCAACGAAGAGCTGGTCATCCAGCCTCAAGTCCTTGGTTCTGTCTAGGTAGAAGCTGCCCGCCCTTCTAGGGTCCAGGCAATGAAGTCTCCCCCTCCTCCTTGGAAGGGTGAGGGGGGATAGAAAGCGGGTAAAGTGATGGACTGCCCTAGATGAAAAGGCATAACCACCTTAGGCAGGAAAGCAGCTTTAATCTTAAGAACCATCTTGTCTGCATGGATGGTTGTAAAAGGAGGCTTAAAACTAAGAGCCTGAAGCTCACGTACCCTCCTGGCAGAGGCAATAGCAATTAGAAAAACAGTCATGAAAGTGAGAAGCCTCAACCAGCAACTATGACGAGACTCAAAAGGAAAACCCATCAGGAAAGTCAGAACCAAATTTAAGTCCCACTGAGGCATAATGAAGGGAGTGGGAGGAAATGTATTAATGAGGCCCTTAATGAACCTCATAACTATGGGAGACTTGAACAACGAAGGCTGGTCTGGCAAACAAAGGAAGGCTGATAAGGCCGACAAGTAACCCTTAACAGTAGCCACAGCACAACCTTGCTGGGCCAAGGAAAGTGAAAAGCAAAGTACATCAGATAAATGGGCCTTCACGGAATCAATCAACCTCTCTCCACCCCACTCCACAAATCTGGCCCATCTACAGGAATGAACAGATTTGGTGGAGTGTCTTCTGGATGATAAAATAACATCCACCACCTCCAGTGGGAGAGAGGAAGAACTCAGGTTGCCCCGTTCAACCTCCAGGCATGAAGGTGCAGGCTCTGGAGGTAGGGGTGTAGAGACTACAAGAGGTGTGCCCTGAGAGGGAGACAGAGTGGAGGGTGCGATGAGAAGTGAAAGAGGTCTGTGTACCACACCCTTCTTAGCCAATCTGGAGCGATCAAAATGACTTGAGCCCGATCTTGGCGAATCTTCCTCAGAACACGAGGAATCAAGGGTATAGGAGGAAATGCATAGAGGAGTTGCGAGCCCCAATCGAACTGAAACGTGTCCCCCAACGCTCCCCACATCAGATACTGGAGATTGCAGAACAACAGGCAGTGCGCATTCTCGTGAGTGGCAAAAAGTCCAACCGAGGAAACCCCCACATCCTGAAGACGTATTGGACCACCTCCGGATAAAGCTGCCACTCATGATCGACCGAGAATTGCTGACTGAGACTGCAAATCATCTGGCCAGAGTGCCAAATATACGTGCTGACAATCGCACAAATCTGACGGTCCTGAGCCCAGGACCAGTGCCGCAGAGCCTCTGCAGAGACAAAACTACCCTACTGTTTGTTGATGTACCACATCGCAGTAGTGTTGTCCATCAGGACCAGAACCGACTGACTGTGAAGGGAGGGAAGGAGGACCTTGAGAGTTAAGCGTATCGCCCGCAATTCTAGAAGATTGATATGAAGCAATCATTCCTCTGGAGACCAAAGGCCCTTGATCTCCAGATCCCCCAGATGGATGCCTCCACTCTGGGGTGGGGTACTCATTATCACCGTGGCCACCGGAGAAGGAGGTTTAAATGGCTTCCCTTGAGACAGGTTGCCTGAAACACTTCACCATAACAGATCTGCCACCGTGTCTCTGGAGATCCTAACCATCTCCCTGAGACCTCCGTTGTGTTGAAACCACTGCCTGCAGAGGCACCACTGGAGTTCCCTCATGTGCCAGCGTGCATGGTTGACGAACAGTATGCAGGAAGAGAACAGACTGAGCAGGCGCAAGACATTCAGGACTGGAACATTCCCTCCTTTCAGAAACAACGGAATCATAGCCTGGATTTCTAGAATCCTCCGAGGAGGCAGGAAGGCCTGATTCACAGTAGTGTCCAGTACTGCCCTTATTAACATATTGCGCTGGGAGGGCACCAGGTGAGATTTGGGTACATTTATCGAAAAACCCAAGTCGAACAACAGCGGAGCCGTTATTTGCAGATGATGCAGCACCAACTCTGGAGACGTCGTCTAGATAGGTCGGGTATTCCGGTATTCCCCTGAGATGAGCTGCAGCCACCGCCATCACCTTTGTGAAGACTTGCGGTGCGGAAGTAAGTACGAACGGAAGAAAAGCAAATTGGTAGTGTTGGGATCCCACTGTAAAATGGAGATACTTCCGATGTGACTTCAGGATGGGAATGTGGAAATATGCATCCTGCAAATCTATTGACACCATCCAGTCTTCCTGCTGCAGCACCAGAAGAACCAGAGCTAGGGGTCAACATCTTGAACTTCTCCTGCTTGAGGTAAAAATTCAAGATCCTGAGGTCCAGGATCGGTCTCAACCGCCATCCTTTTTGGGGATCAGGAAATATCGGGAGTAACACCCCTGACCCCTTTCCTGCTCCGGAACTACCTCTATCGTGCCTTTCCAAAGCAAGGCCAGGACCTCCTGCTGAAGAAGCAGAAGATACCCTCCTCACCAGGGCTGGTGTTCGGAGGACTAAGGAGGGGGGAACTCCTGGAAAGGAAGGGTGTACCCATTCTCTACAAGATTCAAAACCCAAAGATCTGAAGTAACAGATTTCCAATTTTGTAGAAAATGGGACACCCGGCCACCTACGGGACCAACATGCTCCAAGATGGGGGCTCTAGAGCTGCTTCCCTGCGGAACCAGTGGGGGAACAATAGAGGAGGAGGACTGTTGCCGGGCGGCCCCTCGCAGACGGCCTCTACCCTTCCCTCTGTATGACTTATACAGGGGGTTCTGCTATTGTTGATGGCCCAGAAAGGAAGCGGTCTTTCCAAATCCAAAAATTCTCCTGTAACCATAGCCCCTAGGTTGGGACTGAAGGCCTAAGGACCTCGCAGTAGCCCTGCTATCCTTGAAGCATTGTAGAGCAGAATCTGCCTTTGTCCCAAAGAGCCTGGATCCATCAAAAGGCAGATCAAGCAGAGTGGCCTCCACATCAGGAGAAAATCCAGAAGATCTCAACCAGGCATGCCTCCAGGTAGCCACCGAGGAGCCCATCCCACTGGCGACTGAATCAGACGTATCCAGACCCGACTGAATCACTTGACGGGCTACAGCCTGCGTATCAGCGAACACCTTCAAAAAGTGGCCTCGTACATCAGGTAGTTTAGGGGCCACCTCTTTGGCTGAGTCCATCAAAGCGTGGATATATCTTCCCAACAAGCATGTGGCTTTTGTGGATTTTAAGGCCATACTTGCCAAAGAGAACACCTTATTGGCTTGATTGCTCAAGCTTTTTGGAGTCCCTATCTCTCAGAGTGGTGGGGAAGGATCCAGCCGACTGTTTGGACGAACATGAAGCTTGAACCACCAAGCTCTCTGGAGAAGGGTGGGAGGTTAGAAAAGCTGGATCCCCCGGAGTAGGTTTATAGCGTCTTGCCACGGCTCTCAAAACTGCTGAAGCAGACGAAGGCTTCGGCCACACTTTCAGAATAGGTTCTGTTAAAGCCTCATTGAATGGCAGTAAAGGCTCTACCACTGAAGACGGAGAATGCAAAACTTCATTTAAATATTAGACCTGACCTCAGCTGTGGGCAATTGCAGATCCAACAGGTCAGCTGCCTTCCTGATGACAGTATGATAAGGAGCCACGTCCTGAGAAGGCATAGCCTTTGGGGAAGAAAGCTCCCACTCCAGGGAAGTGTCCAAGCCACTGGCCTCCTGAAGACCTTCAAAGCCATCTACAAAGTCAAGGATCTCCCCTTATTCAGCTCTGCTACCCCTGATTCTTACAGCAGCCTCTGGGGCCTCACTTCTGGAGCGCAACTTCGGGATCGCGGTGCCAGGCGTGGCACTGGCATCAAAGGAGGTCCCTCAGTGGCAGTCAGCGGCGCCGCTTGAAGCTGGGAAGGCGTTGGTCCAAAACTAGACGGTACCTGAGACTGCGGTATCAGCGCCAGGAGATGCCATGATGGAGTCACCGGCATGAAGGGCACGAAAGGTGTCTGGGCGTCCCCCAGCCATATGCCCAAATTGAATGCAAGCGTATCCATGGGGTCAGCCGGCGCACCGGATGGATTAGTCGCTTTGGCAAACATGCCAAACACCGCATTTAGAAAATGCATCAGATCGATACCTGGACACGGAAAGGATGGATAAGGATATGGAACCGGCTGGTCTGGATCCAACCGAGGTCGTGTGGCAGGCTGTGTTTGTGGCGCCGGGGACGCTGGGGCAGGCGAAGCCGAAGGAGCAGGAGAGGACTCCCTGGGCGCCGGCGAATCCCTTGGTGCCAGAGATTGGACCGGAGTCGCCTGCGGAGTAGGGGAAGGCGAAGGCGAGATGACATCTTTACCATGACGCCGCTGAACCAAAGAAGCCGACCTCGAAGACTTGCCCTTCGAGGGCTGATGCCGGGACCCATGTCGACACTTCTTTTTGTGTTTCTTCGACGACCGAGGTGTGCGGGGTCATCTACTTCGACTTGGATCTTTTGCGCTCGCTCTTCTCCTTTCTCGCCGGGCCATGAAAAGCTTTGCCTCTCACTCCTTAAGTGCTTTCGGATTCTTCCTCTGACAAGACGAACATCCTTCGATGTCGTGATCCGACGACTGGCACCAAAGGCAATCTTCGTGGGGGTCCGTGATGGACATAGGACCCCCACACTCCCTACAGTGCTTGAATCCTGACTTCTTTTGTGTAGCTATCGCACTGCTACACAGAGATAGGTATTACTTTGTTACAGTTTCTAAGGAAATGGAGAGTCCCAGAAAAACCGTTACGTGTCGACGGCACGGAAAAACAGGGAACTGACGTCAGCCCGCTGACTAGGTCTTCTTATGGCTCCGGTGACATCATACCGAGTCGTGAGCAGAGCCGTGCTATTGTGACGTCCTCGTCGACGTGGGAGAGCTATGAAAATGTTTCTGTGGAATGCTGGCGCAGGGGTAATTCAAAAGGTGAGGAATCCACAGGCAGATGTATCCATCAGAAATATGGTTCATCAGCAGCATGACTGTTGTACAGCTGTGCAATCCAACCACACGAGTCTCTCCAGCAGAGAAGTAAGTGAAAGTTGATTAGCTGAGCGCACACAATGAGATGTTCATCCTTCGTCGCCAGTGTAGTGTAGGCCACACTGGGCCGCAACATGGCAAAGAGTCTGAGGATGTTGCCAGTAGTAATACACATCATGATCATTGGATCTGCCCCAGACTTCTGTACATGCCCTGTCTTATCTCTTTATTCCTCCTCTTGGCTGCATCTGGCCTTGCCGGTGCATGATCTCCGTCCTACGTCATCTCATTGTGCTCATTGGCACATTACAATCACAGATCCTCCAGCGGGAAAGAGCCTCTGTTGGGACAGAAACGTCCCCCACAGGGGTGCAACAATATCTAGATTGTTGGTACCAATCTTTGGTCAATGACTAATACCGATCATGTGTGCATGTCATGACTTAACCACAATCTGTGAGACAGGGCTGTGTTAGATCAGGAGGGGTGACCAATGTGCTATTATTGTAGTTATAAAGGGCTACTGCCCTTATTAAGAGTTAAATAGCACAAGCACTACAGTGGAAGCATATCATGTTGTAACAAAAATCACTACAGCGAGCTGGCACTTTACCTGCATCACTGGAGTGAGGCCTACTGTCTCACTTATATAAAGTTCCACTGCTTTGTGCTTAACTCGCTCTGGCCCTACATCATATTAGCATGTAGCTGTGCAATGCATGTGAGTCTGCTTGTGTGTGGTACAATGCATGGAGGCCTGTGAGTTCCATTTTGGAAATCCATGGGCTTGCAAAGACATGTGGAAGCGCCCTCCCAAACAAGTGTGTAGATCGCTACGTTCCTGAGAGCGGAGTGGGACACACACTGGAGTAAGGGAGAGTCAAGCTTTTCTGTGCACTTCAGAGGGGCTCTTTGAGTCTAGAAATGTCAATGGTCAGTGAGGCTAGGGCACAGCCCCATCCTCTTCTGGAGATAAGGGAAACACTGTAGAGACAGGGAATGACAAACTCCCCAGCTGTGCTTTTTATAAAATTTTGTTAGTCATATATCAGAGTCTGACATCCAAAAATGATCCTCGAGTAAATCTCATGACCTTGGAGTTGCTCCTGCTGTGACAGACTGCTTCCTGGATAAAGGACAGGACACTTCAAATGAGGACAACACCCACCACATGAATTTTGAAGAGTGAGACAATAATTCAAATTTGTGTCTGGAAATGGATTATACAAAGGGGGGCTGGAGTCTTTCACATTGTAGTACAGCCACAGTCTGACTTGCTGAGCTTTCCCAGGTCTATGTGAAGCAGACTCACCCCCTGTTGTGTCCAGCACTGGAGACAAATGTCTGCTATTCTCCCTGCTGGTTGAGGGGACATCATACTGGAGAGTCATGGCCATTTGCCCTGTGGCCTGGACCACCAGCATCTGTTTGTCTGCTGAGACCAGAGGTCCCTATGAGGAAGAGGTGAGTAGTTGCAGGGACCAAGGTCTAGTGGGGCCCTGTTGAGTTGACCCCAGAAGCCAATTGTGAGGTCTACAATTCAGAAAAGGACTGCTGCACTGATCAGGCCATTGTGTGTTACCCAAAGTTG
The DNA here is from genome assembly GCA_963921515.1 of Calotriton arnoldi. NCBI lineage: Eukaryota > Metazoa > Chordata > Amphibia > Caudata > Salamandridae > Calotriton > Calotriton arnoldi. The sequence goes on from CAWUFW010005538.1 coordinate 114,034, forward strand.
GTGACCCCGTTTGCCAGAAGGAGGCGCCATGAAGATCATTACTGTTGCACCAATCGAGCTATTACCCATGTGCTGCCAAAAGTTGTCAAACCTATGTGGCAGAGGGGGGCCATTATGAAGATCAATGCTGCCACACCGATAAGGCCATTGCCCATGTGTCACCCCAATTTGATGACTTCAGATGCCAAAGGGGACCACACTGAAGAGGAAGGGCCGTCACCTTGGTACAGCGTGCAACCAGAGCACCTACTTGAGCATTGGATACCAAGTAGCCACCCAAGACCTGCTGTTGGGATCAGAGGCATTTACAGCCACCGGAGGAGCGCCATGAATGACCAGCTGCCTTGGCAGCAGCAATGAGACTACCACTTATCACCAGCATCCGATCCAATCTACAGCAACGCCAGACTGCTGAACAATCCTGGGACATCCGTTTCGTAACCCCAACCGAAGCAGGTAAGACCGAGCACCAGGCTGCAGAGAAATGGGGGAATTTGTTCTGAGTTCATAGTGCCACAGCACTGTAGCACTATAAGAAGCCATTGTGGGACTTGTACTCACTAGCAGGCCTAACCTGAACGTTGCCACACAGAAATAGGTAATAACCACTGTCAGTATACGCGGAAGTGGGACTCCCAATTACAAAGACTGTGTATTGTTTGTGTGTACCATACTTCACTTTGTGTTTTTCATGATAAAGGTAGTTTTTATATACAGAGATTATCAGCTGGACATGTATTTATTGCGGTTACTGGATGTGTTTTGAGTGAGTCATCTGCCCTTGTAAATCTTGTACCTACCTCCCTGCTGAGAAGCCTTGGACTACTTGACCCACACTAACTCTGAGAGTCAAGTGCTGAAGGGAAAGTACTTGGCCCAGTTGCTCATAGCCCACAGTAAGCTGGGCCCCAGGATATCAGGAGTAAGGGCCTCAACCCACATGGTTGGGCCCAGTAGCTCCTCCTTGCCCATGGCCCTCTGTAAAGGGTTCTGACACCTTCACCTGGTACACGCTTGCTAAGTGTGCCAACTCATTTTGTATCAATTTGATTGTTCTCAATGCATCATGAAAATGTTCTTCAAGACTCCTAATGGCCGGAGGAGTGTGCACTGGTTGCTGGAACCTTCAGAAGAGTTATGTGCCTGACTGCAGAACTTAATCGATTTATACTTGTGTCTAAACAATATTTTTGCAGCCACATCAAACTACTCATTTCTGTTAAAGTCTAGGCCCGTTTTCACAAAATCCTCTCCAGAGGGAATAGGTCATTCTAATAGAGTAAGTGGTGAAAGGAAACAAATCACTTGTAATACATTTCAATACAGTGCAACCATCTTGGCTACACTTTAGTAGGTTTAATTATGAGTCAAGTGGATAAAACTCAGATTTAAAGTTCAGAAATAGATCAATGTAAATCAACCTTAGCATAATCATATAAAAATACAAAAAGATCAGAGGAAGTCCAAATCTCCTTGAGAGATGTACCCTATATAGTACAAAGCAAATGACTAACTATTACACAATGACAAAGGTAACGAGAAAGAAGAAATGAAGGTTGAATTGCATCAGAAGGTTCTCTTTGATGAGCATAAGTAAACTAACTTTCCCTACACTACCTTGATAAGGGGAACCTTAAACTAGAGCATTTGAGTAAGGACCTATTCAAATAAAGAAAGAATTAAGGTGTCAGCCATCAGAGTCTTCAATAGAAACACTCCAATGATGGGTCTAGTAGATTAAAGCCATGCAAGCAGTAACATAGATCTTCTCCCTAAGGAAACCCAAGATGGACTCTCTCCCTAACTAAACACAGCACATAATATCTGCCATCGATGTGGCACTCTCATGCGACTCCTCCTTGGGAAAATTCCATAGGTCAGGCACAACTAGATAGTTTCAGCACCATTTCAGACAGATCGTACATTATCTCTTCTTGTCATTGGCCATTCCTCTCCCATCAGAACTCCTCTCCTCGCTCGTTACCACGATTCCCTCAGCCAACTCCTCCTTCTCATGCTTTGCTATCTATTAACACAAAGCTCCTTTATTCTAAATAATGAGGTTTATCCACACCTTCAATAGAAAAAACTCAGCAGCATACATTCCATGCTTGAAGGCTATACATGAATTATATTTCAAATCTAAATGTGAGCAGCAACTGAACAAAATTCTTCTGGAAGCCTAGTTTACTAAGCTAACATGTGCACAGGGTTACAGAATAAGTGCACCTTTCTACACATAAAATAAATGCAACTGCTCAAGGCACTAATAAATTTAATGAATTATAAACGTTTCAGTGTAAATGCATTTGCACATAATTAATTGAGATTACGCATATAAACATTAGTTGCTCACATCCTAATTAAGTATCTCACAATATATGATTTCAGGTTATTCTCTCCTGTCACGTTAATACATAAATTGTTACATAACCTTACTAATCACATTTTAAATACATATATTTCAAACAGAATACCCTTTGGTATAAAATAATCCACCCCTTTTAGTACATTAGTTACGATAGAGTATATTTGAGTGCTGACAATGTAGGAGTGCATCATACTCATGCATAATCTTCATATGGGGGTCAAGATTACACTTCTACATTACCTAGTTGGCCTTTCTCGTCTTGGCCCTTAGCAAGTCAAGTTTATCATCACCCAATAGACAAGATTACTAAATCAATTCAAAATAAAATAATTTTCTTTCCCGTCTAATCCCTTCCTTTGGGTAATTTCCCCCACTCCCTTCCTGCTACAAAAAAAGGTCTCATAATCCTGTCATCCTGATCTGCATCAAGCCCTATATCTGTATAGTGCTAGAGCTCTCAAAAAGACGTATACTGTGGGTAATGCATTATTGTCTGACCTTAGGACTAGTCAATTACTGATTTCTTATATCTGCTATACTTTCTGCTTGAGATCTTTAAATGTAAGTGCCAGTGTCTTAATATTTGTCACTTTCTAAACAAGAAATACTTTAATATTAGAACATTGTAAAATAAATGTCACTTAGTACAGGCACTCCTAGTAATTGTGCTATGGAAAATGTGCAGATATTTTGATTCAGTCACCTTGAATAATAAACACAATATATTTACAACCATATAAGGAGTGCCGGTAAGTGAAGTAGGGAAGGATTGTAATTTACTCAACAGGAGATAAGATAGGAGTTAAAAGCTTTCCTTTTAGCCTAGAAGTTGAGACAGGTTACTGTATCGAAGCATAAACCCCGAAAAGAGGCTGCTGAACAATAAAAAGTCACAATTAATAGCAGTGGTGTTGGTCATCAATATGTTTTCCATGGCGCTATCTCTAGTACTATCGGCAGCTGGCGGCGTTTCCATTACAAGGATTTAGTGTTAAGAAGTCTTAGCCAACTATATTAGAAAATAAGCTGCTGAAGCCCACTGAGGGTGCATTGTACAAACCATATACAACACTCACAGTAAGATTTCTTCCAAGTGTCTGACTCTCCTACACTATCAATATATCTTATTTCTCGTTTTGAGCGAATGCACCAGTGCCTGGCAGAAGAACATGTGTGGTTGGGCTAATATATAAGATCACAGCTGAATGTGGCAACGTGGCCGGCTGGTTGTAGGAAAGAGGCCCACTTTGCATGTTCACCCCCAACTTTTTGCCTGACATTTGATGCACTTTGGCAGGTGTTCTTTCCCAAACCTGTACTTATGTACCCAAAATTGGCAAATCTCTGGCTACAGGTAAGCCCCTTGTAAAAGGTACAATGCGTACCAAGGGCACTGTGACCGGGGAAGGCCTCTAAGGACTGCAGCACCTATTGTGCCACTCTTAAAGGCCCTGCACCTTCACACCCACACACTGCCATTCAGGCTGTGTGTTTTGGTGCAGAGAAAAGTAAAGAGTTGACATGGCACACATCCCTGTGTTCATCACACTAGAGCCGCTCCCAGTATCGTGTTGCTAGTGCTAGTGTTTATCAATTTGTGAGTGCTGGCATCTCACAAAAAGTGAAGGACTGGTCTCACACACCACCTGGTGTCATGCTTCATCATCGACCAGTCCTCGCCCTCTAAAAACTTGGTTTGATAGAGGGCGGGCATACACCTGAAGACAGGGATGCACTTCTAAACTAAGTGGGGGCCCGTTTTGAAAATTAGTGAGTTAAAAAGCCATTATAGATGTCAAATTAAATTTTAATGGTGCAGACATCTATATGGTGATTAAAATCAAGTGACCGGTGTGCTGGGGATCTTTACTGTCCCCCACCGATGTCCGTGTGGTCGACATGTTTCTGCCATATGGCCCATGGGGGTCCGTGGCATTCATCAGGACCTAAAAATAGGAAATGCGGGCTCCACTCTTACCAGACTATGGTGAGAGGGTCTCCACTAAGTGGGGTGATATAGATCACTCTCCACTATGATAGGGCCTGAATCTAGAGCCTGTAAGAAAAAGACATTGTGGTTGGACACTGTGTAGATAAACACAACACTGAACACAGTATAAATAAATGTACAATCAGCCACACTTAATGCAGGTCTACTGTGAGTGGGTATAGGTGCAGCAGTCGTGACACTCATCTGTGTACCAGAAGAAAAATGGAGTAATAATCTCCATATGGCTTACCCAGACTTGGGGACACTGTGCCCCATAGGAGGGTGAGGGCAGGGGACCCCTTTGGTCAAGATTACTATAAAAAGTGGGGAGAGAAACAACAAAGTACCAAATGAATATGGTAAGTAAAAACTACAGAGACCGAAAGTGGACTTCAGTAGTGGATCAGGGGCAGAATACCTGAAAGAGAAAAGCTTTCATCCACACACTCATACTCTTACTGTGCCACGACGTGATCTCCTCCTCTAAGCCTATCCAGGTGCTCCTCCGCTCCTCGAAGATAAGGGAGTGGAGTCCACTGGCGTGTTTTATAGTTTTAGCGGCGGGAAATTAAGTGCCAATAAAGAAAAATAGGTAACCGGTGTGTAGTTTCCGGTGTCCCAAGCAGCGCGCTGAAACTTAGTGAGGTGTGCTGCCTGGTTTGCCAAATATGGGCATCCGGATACAATCCGGGAAATCGGCAAGTGCTGGCCGGTGTGCTGGCGGTAGGGTCTGCTCGGCAGAAAGCGCTCGTGAAACAAAACAAAGCGAGTGAGCGTTACGCATGCGCATGAAAGATCTATGTATAGCGCATGCGTGCCAGGGAGTCACAAAGTAGTAATAAGAGCGCACGCGCACGGTTGAAACGGGCGTCAATGTGATCTAAAACCAACCTGTGTTTAAAATAAAAAAGTCCCATTGGTTTAAGATCGAAGTCTAGATTCTACAGCGAAAACAAATCTAAATTATATATTTGTAGGGGCTAACCGTATAAAAATTGAGACATTCACACAAAAAGGGCACTCGATCCGATGTGCCCAGAAAAGCTGGCTCTAAATACGCCGGACTTGTAGGCATATAGAATGGAAAAATAGCTGTGAACTAATGCCAGCAGTGGTGGCTGTATAGTTTAACGGTTACTTTTATGTGAAACTATGTGTAGATGGATAAACATGTCCACGTGTAAGGGAGGAAAAAGGTACCCGCTTCAGAATGGTCACATCAAAGGAGCTGTAGAAAAATTTGCAGCTAATGATATGAGTACAGATGACTCCAGAGTATGGCTAAAAAGTAAAGAAAGCCGGTGCGTAATACTGTCTATATGCTGGTGGGGCATGATAATGGTTGTAACAGTGTGATAACTCCCATATAAAGTGTGTAGACAAGTGTTGGTTTAAAGAGCTAGTTGTAGCCATGGGATCTCATCATTGAGTCCCTCCTTCCATGTACGAAGGCGATACACCCATCTTTGCTCTCTGATATGTAGTGCTTTAGTTAAATCAATCTTCTGTTTCTTCATGACTTCCAGGACCACCCATTTGAGATCTGTTTCCCTGTGATTATGTTCCAGGAAATGTCTAGTGAGTTTGGTATTCGTTTTTTTACATCGTATAGTGCTGCGATGTTCATTGATACGGATTTTGATCTTCCTGGTAGTCATACCTACATATTTGAGGTCACATGGGCATGTGAGGAGATAAACCACATTCTCCGTATTGCAATTGCTGAAGGTATTCAGTCTCCACAGGCGTGTAGTGCCGATGTCAACTTCCTTGGTGGTTAAAGTGAGTGGACAGGCGACACAACCGCCGCAGGCATAGTGTCCTGTAGGTCCTTGGATGTTCCAAAGGGTCATTTGGTCAATCCTCCCTGTGGGGGGGGGTCTTTAGCATGTACCAACTCGTCTCGTAAATTTTTACTTCTTTTGAACGCAAACAATGGGGGTTCCCAGCGTTTGCTTGCACCATGGAGAATGTGCCAGTTTTTTCTTATAATTTTATGTATGGTGTTGGATACTGGTGTGTACGTAGTAACACACAATTCTTTTCTGTTTTTCCCTTTCATTATTCTCCAATAGAGCGTCACAATGATTATTCTTCGCTCTTTTCTTTGCTTTTCTGACCAATTTTTTGGGGTAATGTCGGTCTAGAAGTTTCATCTCAAGCTCCTCTGATTGTTCAAGGAAGTTCTCGGTCTCTGAGCAATTTCTCCGGACTCGGAGGAACTGGCCCACCGGTAAAGTATTTCGCAGAGCCTTTGGATGGTAGCTTTCATAAAGCAATAGACTGTTCTTATCCGTCGGCTTATTATGTACTTTAGTACTGATGCCATTTGTCTTCATCGTGATGTCCAGATCCAAAAAGACAGCATGTTCTTTGTTAATGGAGTGGGTGAATCGCAAATGTTGGTCTTACGTGTTGACCCATTCAGCAAAGATTCGGGCTGTTTCTATGTCCCCCCGCCAGATGATGAAGACGTCATCAATATAACGCTTCCACGTCCTAAGATTCTCTGCGAAGGGATTGCTTTCATGGAAAATGTAGTCCTCTTCAAATTGGTGCACATATAGGCATGCCAAACTCGGGGCGAAAGTGCTGCCCATCAATGTGCCTAATTTGATGATACAGCACTTCCTCGAATTCAAAAAAAATTTCAGTTAAGGCTATCTCAGCGCATTCCATGATGAAGTGCCGTGGTGTGAGGAAATTCCATTCGATGTTAAATAAAATCTTTTCCACGACTACCAGTGTACGCTTCTGTGGAATACTCGTGTATAGTGCCTCTATGTCCATAGTGATGAACAGGTCTTCCATGTGGTTGGTTTCCAGGTCTCTAAGGAGGCAGAGTACATCTTTCGTATCTCGAAGGTAGGAGCGTGATTGCTGAACAATGGGTTTGAGGAACCAATCACAAAACTCTGATAGAGGTTCCAAAATGGAATCGATGCCGGATACAATCGGTCGACCCGGTGGAGGGATATTCCCTTTGTGAATCTTTGGCAAGGTGTAAAACCGTGGTATTCTGGGGTTCTCGTTCATCAGAAAAGCGGCTTCTTGGCGGGTGATCCAATCGTTGCTCAATGCCTCATTCACCATCCCCTTGATCTTTGTAGTGAGGCGTGGTGTTGGGACGTTAGAATATATCTCATAACTGGTGGTGTCGGAGAGAAGGCGATTACATTCCTCCCGGTACATAGACTTGTTCATCAGGACAATGGCACCTCCCTTGTCTGCTGGTTTAATTGGGAGCTCTGTGTTGTTTTTAAGTCTCTCCAATGCTATCCGTTCGTGTTTGGTGATGTTCTGGAAACCCTTCTCCTGTTTGAAGTTGATTTATTCTACTTCCTTGAGAACCACCTGCTCAAACACGCTAGTATGTGGCAGGGGATGGTTTGGGTCGGGGGTACAAATGTGAACTTATTCCTGAGGCCTGTTCCGATCTTTTCATTCTGGTCATCATTTGAATCACCAAAATGGTGGCGCAATTTGATCTTCCTAAAGAATTGCGCCAATTCAGTGTTAAGTAAGAAGGGGTCATTTGTTGGTGTCGGGACAAAGCCTAGGCCCTTAGAGAGGACTGATTCCTTGTTCTCAGAGAGGGGGTAATCGCTCAGATTAACGATGTTGGTTATTCTCTGCTTGTTGACGGGCTGTTCCCTCTCCCCTTGCTCCTTGTTCCCATTGCGACCGGGGTTTGGTCTTCCCACTGTACCCTTGCGTTCTGTTTTTGTTTTCCTCTTCCTCGATATAAAAAATGCTGCGGGCCTTGTGGGAATCCAAATCCTGGTGGATAATACGGCTGCTGCCAGAATCCAAACGGCGGCATCGGTGGGTGCATCATCTGGTGTTGGTAGTTCTGCTGTCGTTGCCCCTGGTAGCCATCAGTGCTCTCATCACTGCTGCTTCCACTCGAGCTCCTCTCCTCTCCAGAGCTGAAGGTCCAATTTTGGGGTGTCTGCCTAAATCGTTGCTGTTTCCTGCTTGGTTGAGGTTGGGGCGGCCTCTCATAATATTCGTCAGAGGTGTATGGGTATGTAGTCTCCCGACTGAAGTTCTGCACATCTTTCTTCAGTTTGGTTAGCTTGGACTGAGTGAGGTATTCCTGGTATTCAGAGTGATCTTTGTTGATTTCTTCCAATTTCTTTTTGAATACCGTTATTTGGACCGTGGTTTTGAGTCTACTTTCACTTTGTTGAATTTCACCATGAGTGCATCGGCTAGTTCCCTGGCTGTGTTGATAATGAGAACTAGCCAGTCCTTCGTGCACTTCCAGGCTATCCTTGACCAGTTTATACGGAAGTCCTTGTTGTTAAGGAATAGTCTGGGTTCATTAGTAACTATAAGGCCCCTTGGAGCACTGTTCTTCCGCAAATACTCTGTCATGAACGCTCCATGGAGAGTTGTCCGTATATGTTCTTTCTTTTTTGTAGATAGGGCTGCCCACTCATCGGTATTCTGCACTGTCTGTGCCACCACTGTCTCTGCCAGTAGGGATGGCGTTCTAAGTATCTCTGCATAATTCTCCTCACTAAATGCCAGTTCGGTATCCATGGTAGAACTGGAATCTTGGTATTCTAGCGACGAATAGTCGTAGATACAGCAGTCTAAAATATACTCCCCACAATTGGGTTAGAGTTCAGTACCCCAGAAAAAATTTGTTCCCACAGCAATCAGATGTACAAAATGCGTAACCACAGTACCCAGAATGATTCTGGGATAAGGGAACCAGAGGCAAGGGGTGCTGAGAGTCGGCAGCCTCCAACATAAAATGTTCATCACACTAGAGCCGCTCCCAGTATCGTGTTGCTAGTGCTAGTGTTTATCAATTTGTGAGTGCTGGCATCTCACAAAAAGTGAAGGACTGGTCTCACACACCACCTGGTGTCATGCTTCATCATTGACCAGTCCTCGCCCTCTAAAAACTTGGTTTGATAGAGGGCGGGCATACACCTGAAGACAGGGATGCACTTCTAAACTAAGTGGGGGCCCGTTTTGAAAATTAGGGAGTTAAAAAGCCATTATAGATGTCAAATTAAATTTTAATGGTGCAGACATCTATATGGTGATTAAAATCAAGTGACCGGTGTGCTGGGGATCTTTACAGTCCCCCACCGATGTCCGTGTGGTCGACATGTTTCTGCCATATGGCCCATATGGCCCATGCTGACACAGCATTAGTATCTAAAGCAGCCTTTGTCACCCTTGGAGGCAGTCAAAGTCGTTGATGAATTATTAGGAGCTCCATAATGTCATCCATATTACTACCATCTTGATTTTATTTATCCAGAAGACCCCACTATAGGGTACTGAGGAGATTCAGATGCTATGAACTTTTTAATGACAAGCAAAATGATTAAACGCGAGTTTCACTTACCATATAAATAGATAAATGGATGCAGCAGAAGGCTGATGACGTTTCATTTTCTTTTTGGTCTCAGCAATGCATGGAAATTCTCTTCTGCAACACTGCCACTGCTGGTCATTCAGTAAATTCTGCAGATGGAAAAGTCCACTGTTAGTCTATTATTAGAACTTGAATATTTTCAAACTAATGCAATACAACAAAAAAATGTTTTTTATAAAGCCTTACTAATCAGTACTATGGCGTCTGTAATATTGTCAAAATCTACAGCTCACTACAATTTAAAGTCTCTGTTTTTGTTTTTAACCTAACACACATTTCTCAATCCTATGGTTTATTTGCCACCACTCTAGCACCTATAGTTGGACATGGATAAAAAGATCAGATTGCCAGACAAGTCACAGCGTACCCTTCTCAATGAAATCCATTTAGGTTATGGTACACCAATAGCAATGAACTCATCTGGTAAGTTGAGGGAGGAAGGTTTAGACTATAGTTAATGGAAATTATAAAAAGTATGAATAAGAGATTCTAACATCTTCATTTTAGCATATCTCCATCAGTAAGGCAATAGTCAAGTCCAGATTATTATGATCACCCACACCTTCAAACAAATTTATAAGTCTCCAATAATGCCTATTTGTTTCATCCCAACATCTTTGTATTCAGCTGGGCATCCGGTCTACTCTTCTACCTGTTTTAATACTATGATAAAGGTATCCTATTGCTTGCTAGGAAATGGATTGGCCCTCATGTCAGATGACATCCTGCTGAGCTTTATGATGTCAGGGCACCATTTGACCAATTGCTCTGAGTGAGAATGACAAAAAGGAGGATTTGGCATCAGCAACTATGCACTCGTAACTCTCTGTAGTTATGACTGCAAGGCAAATAGACGGTGTAATGGGAAAGTACTCTGAACTACTGAAAGCATTGGGCCCTTTTTGAAAGTGGGATGGAGTTACAAGAACAGAGTATCATAAACAACCTTCCAGCTGGAGTATCAGATTCCCACACAGGGAGTGCAGAGAAACAGGTTAAATGAGCTTTCCTCCATGAGAGGGTACGTCAAATGCTCTAACTTAAGACAACTCATTCCAGCCACAAAGGTAGCATTTCCTCTGATGACTTACTCTAGCACTAGTATCTAAAGCAGCCTTTCACAGCCTTGGAGGGAGTCAAAGTCGTTGATGAATTATTAGGAGCTCCATAATGTCATCCATATTACTACCATCTTGACTGAAATTGTGTTTCCCAGAAGACCCCACTATAGGGTACTGAGGAGATTCAGATGCTATGAACTTCTTTTAATGACAAGCAAAATGATTAAACGCGAGTTTCACTTACCATATAAATTGATAAATGAATGCAGCAGAAGGCTGATGACGTTTCATTTTCTTTTTTTTTTTGTCTCAGCAATGCATGGAAATTCTCTTCTGCAACACTGCCACTGCTGGTCATTCAGTATATTCTGCAGATGGAAAAGTCCACTGAGGGAGGAAGGTTTCGACGTTAAAGAGATTCTAACATCTTCATTTTAGCATATCTCCATCAGTAAGGCAATAGTCAAGTCCAGATTATTATGATCACCCACACCTTCAAACAAATTTATAAGTCTCCAATAATGCCTATTTGTTTCATCCCAACATCTTAGTATTCAGCTGGGCATCCGGTCTACTCTTCTACCGGTTTTAATACTATGATAAAGGTATCCTATTGCTTGCTAGGAAATGGATTGGCCCTCATGTCAGATGACATCCTGCTGAGCTTTATGATGTCAGGGCACCATTTGACCAATTGCTCTGAGTCAGAATGACAAAAAGGAGGATTTGGCATCAGCAACTATGCACTCGTAACTCTCTGTAGTTATGACTGCAAGGCAAATAGACGGTGTAATGGGAAAGTACTCTAAACTACTGAAAGCATTGGGCCCTGTTTAGGTCTCGCGCCTAGCGTTGCAGTGCGCAGCACTGCTCGCGCAGCGAGAGAACTCATGTAGGGGGTTTAGAAACTGACCTAGGAATCGCACACGCTCGTGCGTGTGCTTTTCGTTTTTTCCCCGGCTATTGGGCTTTGCGTGCGTCTTTATAAGAAAGACAGCACGCAATTGGGCAAAGGCGGGGCATGTCCCGCCTTTGCTCCGCCCATTCCCATCCGTGTCTAGGACGCGCATCAGCGTGCGGCACAGACGACAGGCTCCCTCGCCCCCCGCTCCTCTGTGGTGCGCGCGCACCACTGGTTTCGATTCCCGCGTTCAGCTGGGTTTCGATTCCGTTCTTGTTGTTATTATTTTTGATAATCGGAACCAGCGTCAACATTTGTTAAACTATACCACGAGCCCACTCTTGGGGTTTGTGCTTAAAAACAAAACACGTTTTTCAATATTTGGTAGAAATACGTATAGGCTATTCAGAAAGTTTTAAAGGCCAGCTTTCTTCAGCTCATTGCTGCTAAATGTGGTTTACGATACCAAACTATTTTGCTGTTGTCTTGGAGGCTGTTGACCATTTGGAGTGGTTGGTCGTTTGTGTGGTGGCCTGCACACAGCAAGCACCCTTCCCCTCGCTGCCAGTGGTACAGTGCACATGGACACACACCGGTATCGCTTCCTACTCTATCACTGGCAGGCCCTTTGTTCTACTTGCACTCTGACTTTATCTCTGTAACGTCTTTAAATGTGAACCTTCATTCTGGTTGATGGGTGTTGCACAGAGAAGGTATGTCTCTCCCTTTGGATGGGGTGAGGTGGAGTAGGCAGTGTCCTTGGTCTAAATATCCACAGAAACGAGAACGGAAACCAGAACCTGTGGAAAACAAATCACAGGCCAAACTTGCATCAGTTGAGGCGCCAACCTACAATTCGGTTTAAATCCTTCACCCTTACTATAGGGTAACATAAGAGGACTACATCTGAAAGAGACCCATCTATTGGTAAGATTTAGAGCTCGCAAATTACGCAGTTCCATGTGTGAGTAATTAATCCGGGTCATCTTTTTTTGTTGCATACTGGGATTTGTAGTCTTGTCTAAATCATTATAAAAACAGAACTAAGTCACCCAGAATGCATATAAAATTCCTTGGCTGGGTGAGCTACTCACGCACAGCCCTTCCAGAGTGCATGTGCATCTGCCTTCATAACGCACCGTGCAGCGTTCACACGGCAGTCTGTCTGTACAGAGCGCAGTTAACCGTCTGTAGTCCGGGCGCGTGAAGTGAGGAACCAACCGCAGCCTCTGGCTGGCTGGCCTAAGAGCGTGCTGCAAACAGTGCAGTGCCTACAGCACCTCTGTGTATGGGGCTGCACCAAGACAAACAGAGGAAGAAACACGCAGTGCTTGCAATTTACTAATCCTTCCATGAAACAACGAGAACAACAAAATAAAATTAAAAACGAATCTACCGTGCTACCAGATAAAGGCCATAGGTGGGCAATAATGTGCCCAAAACTGCAGAACCAACAAACCGGTTTCATCTGGCGTCTTTGTTTTGGTGTGTGCATCTCTGTGTGTGTCTCTGTTTGTCTGTGTGCCCCTCTGCCTCTGTGTGTACTCCTTTGTGTCTGTGTGTGCACTTCTTTCTGTGTGTGTATGTTTTGCTTGTGCGTCTGTCTTTGCATGTGCGTCTCTGTATGTGCGTGTCTGTGTATTACTGTTTTTGTATGTGTCTTTGTCTCAGTTTCTACATCACTGTCATGTGTGTGCATCACTGTATGTGTGTGCATCTCGGTCTTTATATGTGTATCATTGTCTCTGTGTGTGCGTCTCCGTCTCTGTGTGTGCAGCATTCTGTGTGTGCATCTTTGTCTCTGTGTCTATATAATTGTCTCGGTGTATACATTACTGCCTTTGTGTGTATGTCTCTGTCTGTGTGTGCATCACTGTCTCTGTGTGTGCATCTCTGGTGCATCACTGTCTCTGTGTGTGCATCTTCAGTGTGTTACTGTTTTGGAGTGTACATCAATATCTGTGTGTCTCTGTGTGTGCAGCATTGTTTCTGTGTGTGCATCACTGTGTCTGTGTGTGCATCACTGTGTCTGTGTGTGCATCACTGTGTCTGTGTGTGCATCACTGTGTCTGTGTGTATATCTCGATCTCTATATGTGCAACATTGTCTTTATATGTGCATCTTTGTCTCTGTATGTGCATTATTGTGCCTGTGTGTGCATTACTGTCTCTGTGTGGACGTCTCCGTTTCTGTGTGTGCAACACTGCCTTAGTGTGTACGTTTCTGTCTTTGTGTGCGCATCAGTATTTTGGTATGTGCATCATCGTTTTTGTGTGTGCGTCTCTGTTTGTGTGTGCAACACGGTCTCTGTGTGTACATGTTTGTTTTTGTGTGCGGATCAATGCTTCTGTGTGTGCATCACTGTGTTTGTGTGTGCCTCTGTCTCTGTGTGTACGTCTCATCTCTGTCTATGTGTCTCTGTCTTTATGTCTACATCATTGTTTTTGTGTGCGGTTTTCTGTGTGTGCATCTCTGGTGTGTCACTGTCTGTGAATGTGTGCATCATTTTGTTTGTGTACGCATCACTGTCTGTATGTACGTCTATTTTTGGTGTGTACATCACTGACTATGTGTACATCACTGTCTCTGTATGTGCATCACTGTCTCAGTGTATGCAGCAGTGTCTGTGTATGCAGCAGTGTCTGTGTGTGCATCATTGTCTGTGTGTGCATCGTTGTATCTGTATGTATATCATTAACTCTATGCATACGTGTGTCTCTCTGTATGTGTACCTCTGTTTTTCTGTGTACAACACTGTCTGTACGTCTTTATTTTTATCTGTGTATCACTGTCTCTTTGTGTACGTTTCTGTCTTTGTGTGTACTTCATTGTCTCTGTGTTTGCATTATTGCCTGTGTGTGTGCATCACTGTATCTGTATGTACATCTCTGTTTCTAAGTGTGCATCATTGTCTCAGTGTGTACGTTTCTGTCTCTGTGTGTGCATCACTGCCTCTATGTGTGTACCACTATTTTAAATGTGCATCATTGTCTCTGTGGATGCATCTTGGTCTCGGTGTGTGCAGCACTGTCTCTGTGTGCATCTTTGTTATTGTGTGTGAAGCATTGTCTGTGTGTGCATCACTATTATTGTGTGCACCTATCTGTCTCTGTGTGTATGTCTCTGTTTTTATGTGTACGTTTCTATTTGTGTGTGTCTGTCTTTAACTGTGCAATACCTTCCTATTTGCATTTCTGTTTATGTGTGTGCATCTACGCTTTATATCTCCATCTCTGAATGTTCGTATCTGTATGTACGTTTCTGTCTTTGTATCTGCGTCACAGTCTTTGTGTACATTCCTGTTTTTTTGTATACATCTCAATATGTCGTCTGTCTGTGTGCTCCACTGTTTCTGTGTGTCTGTGTCTGTGGGTGTGTGTGTATTCTGTCTGTGCGTTTGTCTGTGCATGTTTGTTTCTGTTCCTGTATGTACATCTAATTTTGCATTACTGTCTTTGTATGTGTCTTTGCTTCTGGTTGTACATCAATGTCTCTGTGTATGCATCATTGTCATTGTGTGTACATGTATGTCTCTGTATGTGCATTATTGTTCCTGTGTGTGCATCTTTGTCTCTGTGTATGCAGCATTGTCTCTGTGTGTGCATCTTTGTTCCTGTGTATATAATTGTCTCTGTGCGTGCATAGTCTGTGTATGTGTATCATTCTTTCTGTATATACATCACTGTGTTTGTCTATGTGTCTGTGTGTGCATCACTGTCTCTGTATGTGCATCACTGTTTCTGTATGCACATCACTGTTTTTTTTGTATGTGTATCACTGTCTTTGTATGTGTCTCACTGTCTTTGTATGTGCATCACTGTCACTGTATGTGCATCTTTGTCTCTGTGTGTGCAGCATGGTCTTTGTGTGTGCAGCATGGCCTTTGTGTGTGCATCTTTAGCACTGTGTGTATATAATTGTCTCGATGTGTGCATTACTGCCTCTGTATATGTGTCTCTGTCTCTGTGTGTGCCTCAGTGTCTGTGTATACATCACTGCCTGTATGTGTACATCACTGTCTTTGTAGGAGCATTACTGTTCCTGTGTATATATCATTGCATCTGTATGTGCATTACTGTCTCTGTGTGGGCATCTCTGTCTCTGTGTGGGCATCTCTGTCTCTGTGTGGGCATCTCTGTCTCTGTGTGGGCATCACCGTCTCTGTGTGGGGCATCACCGTCTCTGTGTGGGGCATCACCGTCTCTGTGTGGGGCATCACCGTCTCTGTGTGGGGCATCACCGTCTCTGTGTGGGGCATCACCGTCTCTGTGTGGGGCATCACCGTCTCTGTGTGGGGCATCACCGTCTCTGTGTGGGGCATCACCGTCTCTGTGTGGGGCATCACCGTCTCTGTGTGGGGCATCACCGTCTCTGTGTGGGGCATCACCGTCTGTGTGGGCATCAAGCATCACCGTCTCTGTGTGGGCATCACCGTCTCTGTGTGGGCATCACCGTCTGTGTGGGCATCACCGTCTGTGTGGGCATCACCGTCTCTGTGTGGGCATCACCGTCTCTGTGTGGGCATCACCGTCTCTGTGTGGGCATCACCGTCTCTGTGTGGGCATCACCGTCTCTGTGTGTGCATCACCGTCTCTGTGTGTGCATCACTGTCTCTGTGTGTGCATCACTGTCTCTGTGTGTGCATCACTGTCTGTGTGTGCATCACTGTCTCTGTGTGGGCATCACTGTCTCTGTGTCGGCATTATTGTCTCTGTGTATGTGTCACTGTCTCTGTGAGTGCATCTCTGTCTCGGTGTATATGTCACTGTATTTCTGTGGGCATCACTGTCTTTGTTGGGCATCTTTATCTCCATCTGTGCATTTTTTCTCTGTCTCTCCATCTCTGTCTCAGTAGGTGCATCATTACCTTTGTATGTGCATATTTGTCTTTGTATGTATATCACTGTCTGTGTGTGCATCACTGTCTCTGTACGTACATCACTGTGTCTGTGTGTGCGCCTCCGTCTCTGTGTGTACATCACAGTCTCTGTATGTGCGTCTGTGTGTGCATCACTGTCTCTGTATGTTCATCACTGTCTCTGTATGTGCATTACTGTCTCTGTATGTGCATTACTGTCTCTGTATGTGCATTACTGTCTCTGTATGTGCATTACTGTCTCTGTATGTGCATTACTGTCTCTGTATGTGCATTACTGTCTCTGTATGTGCATCTCTGCCTTTGTGTGTGCATCACTGTGTTTGTATGTGCGACTCTGTATGTACATCACTGTCTCCGTGTGTGCATTACTGCAGCATTGTCTTTGTGTATGCCTTACTGTCTCTGTTTATGCATCACTGTCTGTGTATGTGTCTCTGTGTGCATGTCTGTCTCCGTGTGTGCATGTCTGTCTCCGTGTGTGCATAATTGTCTTTGTGTGTGCGTCTCTGTATGTACATCACTGTGTCTATCTGTACATTATTGCCTCTATATCTGCATCAATGTCTCTCTGTGTGCAGCTCTAGGGGGGCACGGTCTCTCTATATGTGTCTTTGTACCTGTGTGTACATTTATAGTGCATGTCTGTATCTGTATGTGCATCTCTATCTATGATTATGTATCACTGTCTTTGTGTGTACGTCTCTGTATGTACATCACTGTGTGTGTCTACAATATTGCTTTTATATGTGCAGCACTGTCTGTGTGTGCATCTCCAGTGCGTCACTGTCTGTGTGTGTGCATCTTTGTACCTGTGTGTACATTTATAATGCATGACTGTTTCTGTATGTACATCGCTGTCTCTGTGTGTGCATCATTTTGACTGTGTTTACATCTCAGGTGCGTTTCTGTCTTTGTCTGTACATCATTATCTATGTGTGAGCGTCTGTCTGTGCGACTCTGTGTCTCTGTGTGTACCTCTATCTTTTCTGTGCATGACTGTCTCTGTGTATGCATCACTGCCTCTATGTATACGCGTCTGTTTCTGTGTGTGCGCCTCTGTCTCTATGTATGTATCACTGGCTTGGTCTGTGCGTTTCTTTCTCTGTGTGGCCGCCTGGGTCTCTGTGTGTACATTGTCTGTCGGTGCGACTCTGTATGTACGTCACTGTCTCTTACATAAACAAATCAGTACTAGTTACATAACAACAAACCTTTATAACTACATTAAGATTTTACTGACCTTACATGCTCCACATCGTTCATTTTATATACATGCTTTTTACATTTGTTCAAACTAAAAGTACAAAAACCTCCAACTTAGCAATTGTACAATATTTAAGTTGCAAACAATTATATCGTTTTTGCGAACCTTACTCTAATACCGTTATATACAAAAACACATCCGCAAAAAGTCTATTTCCATAGCATTCATCTACCCAGCTATACGCTATTAGTATTATAATATTTAAGACAAAAATAAATACATTAAGCCACACACCACTAAGCATTACTAACAAGCTAAAATGAAACCAAAACCAGCGCTATTCATGCCCTCCTGTGAAAAATTCCCCCTCTCGCCCCTTCTTTCTCGTCTTACTTCATCTTATCTGTGTTTGTTTTGTTTTTTTTACTGCCATTGGACCTTGCTATTGGTCAACTCTCTTTACTGCATTTTATTGCCTTTCACCTTATTTAACCTCACCAAAAACATCTGCTGCAAACGCTTCCTTTGTTGCCGTTACTACAGGTACATGGTTTCGGACCTGCGGTTCCCAGTCTTACAATTGCGGTAAGAGCATTTTCAGTTTTAAAGCTTACTTTCAAATAACTATTAGATACTTTAGTTGCCTTTGATGATATATTTGAATTAACTAAACTAGAAGTTTTTCAGACATTTTAACGTTATACTCCATGTAAGCAAAAAATTAGTTTCGAAATTAATTAGACAATGTTTATAGATTTGCTCGAATTGCTTTTCTTTTTCTACATTTTAACACTGTTTATTTTTTATAATCTACAGCAAAAAACCTTCCAGCAAACACTACTGTGACGGGCCCAATAACATTTGCAAGCACCATACTATTGACAATATCAGAGCTCTGGTAAGTACATTACAGATCAAATGTATTTAACCTACGTAAAACTTAATGCAAACAAAGGACATTTAAGGTGCATTATTATAAGGCTAGGCACAGTAGACATGTTTCCGATACTTTGTACTTTTATTACACCCTAAACTTAAATGATGTTGCTGTTTAAAGAAAGTAACATATTAGGTAAAAATAGACACATTGTAACAATGTGAAGAAAATTTTTACAAACTATGCCTCCCAACTTAGGTCGGGTTGTATTACAAGGTCAGATTATGTTCTTTTTATGGACTACAAATTGTAGGTGCCTCTATGCTAGGAAATCAACAATGCATTAATGTTTACTACTCCTTAAACTTACATTATGTTGACGTTTAAAGAAAGTCACATAATATGTAAAATTAGACACCTTGTTACAGCATATAGAAATATGTTAGAAACTATGCATCCCAACTTACATCTTGTTGTATGACAGTGTAAGAATATGCTCTTTTTATGGACTACAAATTTTCGGTGCCTCTATACTAGGAAATCACTGGTGCATTAATGTTTACTACCCCCTAAAGTTAGATTATGTTGCCCTTTCAAGAAAGTAACATAATATGCAAAAATAGACACCTTGTTACAGCGTAAAGAAATAGGTTATAAACTATGCATCCCAAATTAAGTCCTGTTGTGTTACAGTGTAAGAATATGTTATTTTTATGTACTACCAATTTTAAGTGCCTCTATACTAGTAAATCTCAGGTGCATTAATGTTTACTGTGCTGTGTGATGTTTTATTTGCCATGTAATGCACATAGAAAACTTGTGATCAATCAAACGCTAGAGTCGAAACCTTTTTTATTACTCATACTATTTTGCGGTCCTCATTTTTCATGCTTGAACGATCTGTTTCACCTGATTCTAGGCTACATTACGTGTGCGTTAATTCTTCCACTTAATAGCTCGGTAATTTGACCTTGTACTCAATAGTGCCCTTTGTTATAACTGCTTTAAGATAGTAAAGTGATACAGGTCAAAAGTAAGGTGGGGAAAAGTACAAAATTATAGCATGCATCCTAACACAAAATACATATAAAAAGTATTCCTAAAAAAAAAAGCTTTTTATGCGTCAGCTGTACCGGTAAATACACCGCACTACGTGCATAGGGAGGCGTCCCCGTTTTTTTCCCTTTGCTAACCTTCCTTAGATCTTATGACGTATATGATTACAAATATCAGCGTCCCTTCTATATTTTTCTTTTTCTGTTTCGCATTACTCAGCCTTACATAGTCCTCTCAACACAGTCCAATAATAACAACGAAACAATATTAGTCAACAGTGCTAACTATTGCTACTGTTTAGTCACTAACAGTTTTTTTCCCCCCGACATACATGCATTAAGCATTTTTTAACCTCTATGGCGCTATATTCGCTTCCCAATAAAGAAAACACCAATGTTTAGCAAATGCTTTACATAAAACTATACTACCTATTACTATTGCTGTAGTCGCAATACTTTTCACCGTACTCAATATTACCATATAGACTCCTACTTAAAGGATTCTTCACGAACGGAACAGTAACACCAACAGACCCTGCATTTTGTTCTGTTTTCAAAACAATACATGTGTTGCAAATACCGTCTGCTTTTTTTAACTAGTGCATGCTAACTAATACCCACATTACCTACAGCTAAAACAGCTATACTTAATAGCTGTGTTCCTGCAATTAGCTCCTAAACAACATAAACGCACACGACATAATGTTGCTTACTTTACACTACACAATTAGTGTGACACAGATAGTATAGCTGTTCGCCTTACTAACCACAAAAAAACTCCGTAATGGCCACATTATAAGGTACCAATTACATAGCGTTGCCGTGAAAACACCAAACAACATACAAAATACCCCTTTTACAACGCATGCATGTCGCGCTTATACTAGAAGCCAGTTATCTCTGCATCCCCTTTTGCCACACAATCTAATGCAAACACAAAGCAAGTATATTTTACAGACCTATTACGCTTTTCATTTGCCTCGCTACTCCTAACATCCTCTCTGCTAACGTCCATTACAGCATCAGCTTCCGGCTCAATACTCCTTCCTGTTTTGACAATTTAGGCCACTCCCTCAAACAACCTCTGTCGCTTACTTCCTGTTTTCCCAAAACACACTGTTCTAGAAGACCTCCTAGCAAACACCAGCTACGCTGACGGTACTAATTAAATCTCACACTAAAACTACTCCACCTTTACACCAACACACGTTTATACAACTGTAAAGTATTACAAATTCCTATATGTCTTCTTCTACTAAATAGCTACAGACACACTAAAGCTTTCGTACTGTACAAATAAACCAATCCATTACACCTCTATCTACTAAACAATGGAGAGTTAATGGTAGAACCTTACCTAAAATACACACTAGCGAACATGCATCATATTGCAGACAACACATATAGGTATTACTTACACACAGCATCTAATCACATGCAATAGTATTTAAGTCATTGTACGGAACAATAAGTGATAGAGTACATTTGCTGCACGTTCATACTATATTTAAAAAATATGCGCAGCTGCCTCTGGTAAAAAGGCACAAAGTACAGAACAATAACTAAATTATAGCACATAAAACGCATTGCAGTATAAGTGAATGCACAATACTCAAATTAAATATCACATAGTAAAAAGTATATCATACTAGAACACTCCATTTACATTTACCAGAAGTACTAATTAAGAACCAATATATACAAAGAATTTAAATAAAACACTCATCTTCCTCTACATGCGCTGTTCTCTTCTGTCTTGTCTGTTTACGCAGGGAGGGACATCACTGTAACACTGTAAAAAAATAACTGCGTCAATAAGTCCTATAAGAGAAAACATTTACAACCATTTTTAAAAACAATGCACAGTACAAGCAATATTTTCAAAGCGCAATTACCTTGCTAGCGATGGCTTCATCCTTCTCTTTTCTACAGCCCTTGAAAATCTTCATAATACTGTAAATAAAACGCCACAAATTTATTTTTTATAACAATATTTCTATGAAATAAACACCAACTTTGGCAAACAAAAACAATATTACACACCAACTCTTACCTTTTTTAACAATGCGATACTGCTCCGTGTTGTCGGCTCCAGTTAATGGGGTACAGCACCATAAGAATAGCACCACCATTTCCAGTTTCAATGAATTACACGCGCATATATTAACAAATAGTACATAACAAAATGGCAACATAGTAAAAAATACAATATTACCACATAGTTGCAAATAGTCATTTTTTTAACAATAGAATTTACAAGACAGATACATTAAACAGATACAATACAGTCAACATTAAAGTACAAAATTACCTTTCTCTTCACTCGCTGCTCCGTGTTTTTTGCTACAGTCAGCAGGGTAGGGCATCACAAGAATAGCATAAACATTGTCATTTTCCGTAAATTACAAGCACTTACTAACAAACAGTACAGAAGAGATTCCAAACATGGTAAAATACACAATAATAAGAAATATTTGCACATTATATTTATTTTAACAAAAACATACACAATACAGAAACATTAAACACATCAAGTAGAGCCCACATTAAATATCAAAGCATACCTTTCTCGTCGCATGCTGTTCCGTCTTCTCGGCTCCGTACGAAGGGGTGGGTCATCACAAGAATAGTCTCAAAATTATCAGTCTCGGTAAATTACACCTGCGTATTAGTAAACAATACAAAACAAATTGACGACATAGTAACATACACAATATGAATAAATAATTGCAGATAGCATTTTTTACACCTATAACATACAATAGACACACATAAAACATCAAGTAGAGCTAACATTCAAGAATTAAACTTACTTTCCTCTTAACTCGCTGCTCCGTCTTCTGGGCTACGATCGGTAGGGTGGCGCATCACAAAAATAGCATTAACATTGGCAATTACGGTAAATTACACGCGCGTATTAACAAACAGTACACAGCAGATTCGCAACATACTAATATATACATTACTAATAAATAGTTAATTTTTTTTTTTTTTTAAACAATAACATTTACAACCCAAAGACATTTAACACATAGAGTAGAGTTAACATTCAAAAACAAAACTTACCTTTATCAACGCTCGCTGTTCTGTATTATCTTTCCCGTCGGTTGGGTAGGGCATCACAAGAATAGCATAAACATTGGCAGTTTCGATAAATTACACGCGCCTAATAACAAACAGTACACAGCAGATTCGCAACATACTAAAATATACATTAGTGAAAAATTGTTAAAAAAAATATTTTTTTTAAACAATACCATTTACAATACAACGACATTTAACAGAGTTGAGTCAACATTCAAATACAAAACTTACCTTTATCGTCGCTCGCTCTTCCGTCTTCTCGCCTCCGATCGCTGGGGTGGGGCATCACACGAATAGCATAAACACTGTCAGTTGCAGTAAATTACACACGCATATATTAAGAAACATTAGACACCACAGTCGCAACATTGTAAAATACACCATAGTTAAATAGTTGTAAATAGCTTTTTTTTACATCGTAACCTTTACAATACATTTCAGTAAGCACATCGAGTAGAGCTAACATTCAAGAACAAAACTTACCTTCCTCTTCGCTTGTTGCTACGTCTTCTCAAGTCCGGTTAGTGGGATGGGCATCACAAGAATAGCATCGACATTGTTAGTTTATAAATTACACGTGCGTATTAACAAACAGTACAGAATTGATTAGCAACATATTAAAATACACAATATTATTAAAAGTTACAAATATTATTTTTTCACGACAACAACATATACAAAACAGAGACATTCAACCTACAGAATAAAGCCAATATTAAACAACTAAACTTACTATTATCTCCGCTCGCTGCCCCGTGTTCTCGGCTCCAGTCGATAAGGTGCAGCATTACAAAAATAGCATAAACATTAGCAGGTACCGTAAATTACACGCGCGTAGTAAACATTCGCGAAATACGAAAATACACAATATTAATAACTAGTTGCACTAACATATTTTTCACAATAACATTTACAATACAAAACCAGTTAACACAAAGTAGTGACAATATACAAGAACAAACCTTACCTTTCACTTCCTCCGCTGCTCTGTTTCCTGGCGTACAATAGGTCGAGTGGGGCAGCACAAAAATAGCGTCAATAGTAGGTGGCGTAAATTACACGCGCGTATTAAGAAACAGTACATAGCAGATTCGCAAAATAGTAAAATACACAATATTCATAAGTAGTTGCAATAACAGTCTTTTTCCACAACATAAAAAAACAAAACTTACCTTTCACTTCACTCGCTGCTCCGTCTTCTCCGGTCCGGTCGTTGGGGTGGGGCATCACATCAATAGCGTCAACATTAACAGGTACCATTAATAACACGTGCGTATTAATAAACAGTACACAGCAGATTCGCAACATACTACAATACTTAATAGTACTAAATAGTTGCAAAATCAATTTTTTTTAAAGAATAACACTCACAAATGAAAAACAGTTAACACAAAGTCCTGGCAACACGAGAAAAGAAAACTTACCTTTAACTTCACTCGTTGCTCCGTCTTCTCCGGTCCGGTGATTGGGGTGGGGCATCACATGAACAGCGTCAACATCGGCAGGTACCGTAAATAACACGCGCGTATTAATAAACAGTACACAGCAGATTCGCAACGTACTAGAATATACAATAGTAATAAATCTTTGCAATAACAATTTTTTAATAATAACATTCACAATAAAAAACTAGTTAACACAAAGTAGTAAAATATAACAAAACAAAATTAGTTGCAAAAACAATATTTTTGAAACAATAACATTAACAATAGAAAAAGTTAACACAAAGTAGTGGCAACATAAAAAAACAAAAAAAAAAAAAAAAACTTACCTTTCACTTCACTCCGCTGCTCCGTCTTCTCCGGTCTGGTCGTTAAGGTGGGGCATCATGAAAATAGCTTCAACATTGGCAGGTACCGTAAATAACACACGCTTAGTAAGTAACAGAACACAGCAAATTCGCAACATACTACAATATACAATAACAATAGTTGCAACAAATTTTATTTTTTAACAATAACATTTACAACACAAAACCAGTTAATACATAAAGTAGTGCCAACAAAACCAAACATAACTTACCTTTCAATTCACTCCGCTGCTCCGTCTTCTCCGGTCTGGTCGTTAAGGTGGGGCATCATGAAAATAGCTTCAACATTGGCAGGTACCGTAAATAACACACGCTTAGTAAGTAACAGAACACAGCAAATTCGCAACATACTACAATATACAATAACAATAGTTGCAACAAATTTTATTTTTTAACAATAACATTTACAACACAAAACCAGTTAATACATAAAGTAGTGCCAACAAAACCAAACATAACTTACCTTTCAATTCACTCGATGCTCCGTCTTCTCCGGTCTGGTCGTTAAGGTGGGGCATCATGAAAATAGCTTCAACATTGGCAGGTACCGTAAATAACACACGCTTAGTAAGTAACAGAACACAGCAAATTCGCAACATACTACAATATACAATAACAATAGTTGCAACAAATTTTATTTTTTAACAATAACATTTACAACACAAAACCAGTTAATACATAAAGTAGTGCCAACAAAACCAAACATAACTTACCTTTCAATTCACTCGATGCTCCGTCTTCTCCGGTCTGGTCGTTAAGGTGGGGCATCATGAAAATATCGTCAACACTGGCAGGTAGCGTAAATAACACGCACGTATCAACAAACAGAACACAGCAGATTTGCAACATACTAGAATACACATTAGTAAGAAATAGTTGCAAAGACAATTTTTGGCAAACAGTAACATTTACAATAGGAAAACAGTTCACACAAAGTAGTGGCAACATCAAAAACGAAACTTACCTTTCACTTCACTCGCTACTACGTCTTTTCGGGTCCGATCGATAAGATGGGCCATCATGAAAGGAGCATCAACATTAGCAGTCACCATAAATTAAACGCGCGTAATAACAAACGAAAGCACAACAGATTTGCAACATACTAAAAGCCACAATATTGATAAAACATTACACAATCTTTTTTTAAAACAATAACATTAGCTACAGTCAAACCTTTAACACAAAAAGTGAAGGGAACATAAAAGAACAAAACTTACCTTTGTCTTCGATCGCTGCTCCGTCTTCTCACATACAGTCGGTGAAGTGGAAACATAAAAATAGCATCAATGGGGGCGTGGCTTGGCGCCAGCGAAGATGGCCGCCTAACAGGGGAGCTCCGTCGGAGCGAAGCCCTTATTCCCCCAAAATCCGTCGGAAATCCTGCAGGCACCACGTCGGAGGGGCGGAAATGCCCTCCAAAACTTAAGCGGCATCAGGTCCCGAAATCCGGAGGTTCGGGGACGCCGCGGTGACCGCGACATAGCAGGTGCGTGAGGCAGCGGCCGAGAGAACCTGGAGGACGGGAGGCGGGCGCGCCCGTTGGCCGCCTACGCAACACCACGGCGTTGGGGCCGGCGGTGGCGCCTGTCATCGGAGGTGCGGCCGGGCCCGGACGGCCCCACTGACTGCACTCACAACAGCAAAAGGGGGTCGTGAAGCGAACAGCGGCCCCTGGGAGACACTCTTTTGGACGGCACCCGAGGTGGAGGCTCGAAGGCTCTGGACGCTTCCGGGACCGCGAGAGTGCGGCGGCGGCCTTGAAGGCCCTATGAGACGGCGGGGGGACGCTTATCTCCACTACCTAAGAAATCGGCCCGACGGCGAACCTGGTGGGGACCCTGCGCACAGGGGGCGCCCTCATCAACCCTGATATAAGACAGAGGGAGGCACCAGTAGCAGACAGACCACAGGGGGTGAAGGAGGGAGAAATAGCCGGACTGCGGCGGGGCCCGGCGAGGCCTGGAGGAGTATCGCTGATTGACGCGGGCGCGGGCGACTGCGGGTGAGATCCGCTGAATTGCGCCGACGAACCAGCTGGGCTGTGAGGGACCCTGCCGGCGTGGTGGGGCCCACCCCCCTTCTTTGAACCCGACGACCTGCTGCCGATCGAGCCGCACGGAGCGGGGAGAGCCCCCGAGGGACCGGAGCAGTGTGAGAGAGGAATCGGAGGTGGTCCCCAGGTGACGGATACATTGGAGAGCCCAGGTGCGGAGGCGGGACGTGAGAGGTGGCCTATGAAGCGGTGAGAGAACCCGGCCCTGCCCAAAAGCCAATGCTGGCGGCCACATAGAGATCTGGACATATCGCCCTGGCGGCGGACAGGGGCCAAGGGAGACCAAGGAGACCTCGTCCACTGGGCCCACCTGGCAGGCCTGAGTGGGACTGGAGGCCAGCGGCAAGACAAAGAGACCTGGCTGGAGCGGAGCGCGCGCTCGTGACTGGGTAGTACAGGCCCATGAGCGCGCCAAGTAAACGGACACGGACCCGGCTGGGCGGCAGTGGGGATCGCAATAGCGCGGCGCAGTCCTATCTGGGACGGCCGGAAGATTCCTATCCTATCTGTATCAACCTACTGAGCGACCACGGGAAGAAATCACAAGATCACAGGGGGAGCTCAGCTTGAGGCAGCCTGGACAAAGGAGACAGCAAAATGAGGCCTAAGGGGCGGCGGTCACCCAGACAAACAAGCTCGACAAATACGCAGTCCCGATGTCAGTCCCTCAGACCGAGGAGCGGCCGGGGGCCAACTGATGCAGGCGGAGCCCTCCCTGGCTTCCATCATGGCGGCCATTCAAACGCTGGGGACCACTCTCGAGACGAAAATCGATAAGATGTCCATTGAGATGAACCTTATACGCACCGATCTCAACAAGACGTCGGAAAAACAAGGACCAACGAGACGGATATCCGAGAGCTCCAGGCATCCTCCAAACAGCTCGAACAGAGGGTCAATGACCTGGTACACCAACACCGCCAGGTCGCCTTGAAGCTCGAAGACCAGGAAGGGAGGGCCCGACGAAACAACATTCGCGTGGTGGGCGTTCCAGAGGGTTCAGAAGGGCCTAGCATGGACCTCTTCCTTGAAGATTTGATCCTCAACTGTCTGAAACCGAAACGGCTCTCAACTATGTTCTCCATCGAGAGGGCGCACCGTGCGCCGATCCCCAGGCCCAAACCGGGAGCTCCGCCGAGAACTATCATTGCAAAAATACTCAATTATAGGGACCGAGACGCCATCTTGCAGGCAGCCAGACAGATGGGAGACCTCCAATATGAGAATGCAACGGTTAGGTTCTTCCCCGACTTTACGCTTAAAGTGCAGCGGGACCGGCGCTCATTTGATGGGGTGAAAGCGGCGCTTCGGAGCAAAGGCATTCAATACATGATGTTCTTCCCAGCAAAGCTCAAAATCATTGCTGGCGGCAAGTCCCTTTTCTTCACTACGCCCTCGGAGGTGCAGGACTGGTTGGACAGAGGCGCAACACAGACGTCGGCAACAGCGACAGGTGACAAGTGGAGGGACGCCCGGGCTGTGTCATCGGGCTCACTGGATGGACGGCCGGAGACCGACAGAACGAGTCAGCGCTCATGGCGATCGAGGTCTCGCAGCCCCGACATGAACGGCACTCAGGGACACTAGTGGACTCACATTGACTGGAGAGACTACACTCTCGGACCTTGGCACGCAGTATTGTAAAGTATAAGTCTTTCATATGTTATAGGGGGCGTAAGATTTCGGAGGTTGGGCTAGCCGGGGAGGGGCGATGTGCTCTCCATGCCCGGCATGGGTTGATCCGGACGATGGGGCTGGAGATACCTCCTGACTTTTATATTCTGCACTTCCCGGGCAGTATTCAAGGCCGGTTACGGAACATTGATAGATGCATATGGTAGGGGGCGAGATGGGATTGACGGTGCCATCTGGATTTATCTGTAAGATGTGTGCATTTGCCTGCTGAGATACTACATGCATGGGGATGGGAGTTTAGCGGCCGGAGTTGGTGCCAGCGCATTTCCCCGCTCATTAGTTCTTTGGGGGAGGGGGATTTTCTCTCTCTTACCCCCTTTTGGGGGCGAAAGGCACTCTGCTAGTTGGGGATGTGGGTAGTTATTAACCTACGTGGCAGGGTAGCAGGGTGGGGGGTAGGCGGGGGGGACAGCAGTTGCATTGTTATGTCTTAATGTTTAGTAAGGTTTGGGGGGTGGGGGAGGGCTTGATTTGGTCTGGTTGGGAATGTATTGATGGGCCGGTGCGATGTTGCAGGAGCTACAGATTGCGTACTTGGATAACTTCCAGCGATGGCTACAAGGTGGGATAAAAGTCTTAAAATCCTTAGTTGGAATGTCAATGGGTTGGGGGACAAGCTCAAGAGGAGTATAGTCCTACAATTTGTTAAACGCCATCTCCCAGATGTTGTCCTCTTGCAAGAAACGCACCTTCTCGGTAACACATGCCACGCACTAAACAGATGGGGCTACACACTGGCGGCGCATGCCGGCTTCACTTCAGGGTCCCGCGGGGTGGGCATACTGTTGCGCCGTAACTTTCCATTTGTCATTGAACACTCAGAGACTGACCCGCTGGAGCGCTATGCGATGCTCTCGGGGAGGTGGGAGGGACGCACTCTCAACTTGGTCACGGTTTATATCCCACCGGGTCTTCAAACCCAGTCGTATCAGGATTTGGGTAGACTTCTCCTTTCCCTTCCAGAGGGGCAACTTCTACTTGGGGGAGATTTCAATGCAGTGGTGTCGGGGGGATGGATAGGCACCCACCCAGAGATATCGCGACTGGACATATGTGGCTTTCCAATCTCCTGGAGGCATTCGGATTAGTTGACC
Organism: Calotriton arnoldi; assembly: GCA_963921515.1. NCBI lineage: Eukaryota > Metazoa > Chordata > Amphibia > Caudata > Salamandridae > Calotriton > Calotriton arnoldi. The sequence goes on from CAWUFW010005538.1 coordinate 143,509, forward strand.
TCTGGCGTATGCGCCACCCAAGCCTACAACAGTACACATTCTTCTCGGGACCACACCACACGTTTTCTAGAATTGATTACATCCTCGCACCTCTGCAAAATGACACTGCCATTCGAGAGATCAGACATCTGGCACGGGGTATATCTGACCACTCCCTATATGGGCACACCTTACTATCGGGGAACAGAGGGTAGGCTGTGTAGCGCCCATCAACCCCTGGTTCCTACATAATCCAGAGACCAAGACGAAGATCACCCGAGCGATAGACCAATACTTCCAAGATAATGTTGGGACGGTGGACTCCCCGGCTGTCCTCTGGGAAGCATTTAAAACCGTGCTGCGGGGTGAGGCCCTTTCTATGATCACCGGGCAGCGCAAAGAAAAGGAGACGCAGATGCTTACCATTGAGTGCGATCTTCTCGTGTTAGAGGGGGAGCAAAAGGTAACGGGAATCCGGGGCTCTACACCAGATGCAGCTTAAAGCGGCCGAATATAAAGAGCTAGCTACAGACGCCGCAAAACACCTGGCGAGAGCCAGGGACGGCCGATTGTATGACCAAGGGGACAAAGCGGGCAAATTAATAGCCTGGTTGGACAAAAAACAGAGAGCGCAGAGGGTGGTGACTGAGCTTCGGACTGAACTGGGCGTCATCCTCACTGAGCCCCAGGAGATAATAAACGAGTTTGCAGCACATTTCAAAAGAGTATACCGCAGGGGGTCGGAGAGGCCGGAGGAGGACTCCTCCGCGCTCTTGGCCGACATTGCGATGCCCACCCTTTCTGAGGATGACCGAGGAGTTTTGGAGGGGAACTCACTGTAGAAGAACTGGCCAAGGCAATTAAGGAACTCCAGCCTGGGAAAGCCCTAGGACCAAATGGTCTCCCTATTGAGCTGTACAAGCTCAAACCTGACAGTCTGGGTCACCACCTTAAAAACATGTTCGAGGATAGTATAGTCCGGGGCAAACTGCCGAGAGACCAGCGCATCGCCACACTGGTGGCCATCCCTAAAGAAGGGAAACCCAGAGAACTATGCGCCTCCTACAGGCCGATATCATTGCTAAATGCTGAACCCAAAATCCTCGCGAAGCTGCTCGCAAACAGGATCAAGCCAATAATCACCAAACTGGTCCACCCAGACCAATCCGGCTTCATGCCGAACCGCAACACTGCGCTCAACTTGCGACGACTCCACGGAGTATTGGGACGCTGTCACACGATCCAGGAAGACGCGGTCGTGGTCTCGTTGGATGCCGCTATGGCATTCGACACGCTTGAATGGACTTATATGATGGCGGTCCTAAAAAGTTGGGCTTCGGCCCTAATTTCATTGGGTGGGTGCGTCTCCTCTACACCGAACCACTAGCCCAGGTGGTGGTAAATAATAAGATCTCAGAGGTTTTCACACTGGAGCGAGGGACGCGCCAGGGCTGTCCCCTCTCGCCCCTGCTTTTCGCCCTCTCCCTGGAGCCTCTAGCGGCCTGGATACGGCAAAACCTCTCACTACGGGGGCTCCGATGGGCAGATGGATGGGAGGACCGGATTTCGCTTTATGCGGACGACATCCTTTTGTATCTGGCCTCCCCTCAAAGTCCCTCAGAGTGGCACTCGATATTTTCACAAATTTTGGGAGAAACTCAGGCTACAGTATTAACTGGGGAAATCAGTGCTTTACGTCCTGCATGGAGCCCCTCCGTCAATTCCGCGCGACTGCCCGATCAGGGTGACCACGGAGGGGTTCAAATACCTTGGCATCTTTATCTCCATGGACGTGGCGACACGATACGAGCGGAATCTCTTACCACCCCTGCAAAGATTTAAAAGGGATACTGCCATCTGGAAGACGCTCCCGCTGTCCCTCCTGGGTCGGGCAGCTCTTTTAAAATGATGGCGCTCCCGCGCTTTTATATGCCCTCCAAAACTATCCAGATTTAGTCCCACAAAAGTACTTTATAGATATTGAAGCTACTCAGAGGGACCTGTTGTGGGCTGGAACGCCGCGCATATCGCTCCAGAAGCTGACACTGGGGTGGTACGATGGGGGTATAGCACTCCCAGACATTCGGAAATACTACTGGGCGGCACACCTTTCAGCCATAAACCAGGGCACGTATAGCGGAGGGGATGATCCCGGATACGGGATGGACAGATGGCTCCTTCTGGGGGAATTTTGAGGCTGCGCTCTACTCTAGACCTAACAAATATCCACTCACGGGACCTACAAGACATTCGGTCCAACTCTGGCATATGGTGAGTCGCAAGCTAGGATGGGCCGATAAGCTCACTTTGGCAACCCCGCTTTGGGTCTCCGAACGGTTGGGTACACTGGGCCGCACAAAAGGGTTTCGCAACTGGGACCTGATAGGGATCTCCCATATAAAAGATTTATGGGGGCCCAATGGAATGGTGACATTTGCCTCCCTACAGCAAAAGTACGACTTAGCGCAAACGGAATATTTCCGGTACATACAGATCAGACACTCACTCCAGTCTAACATTCCACCCGGCACGGTGCTCCCGGAATCCTCCCCCTGGAGGACAGACTGCTGGACGGCCATCTACCGGAGAAGGCTATCTCCCTCACATATAAAAACTTATACATCACACCCCTGATCCCTTGCTTGCCCTTAGGAGAAAGTGGGAGACTGATGGTCTTGAGATCGATGACGAAGAATGGAGGGAAGCGCTTTCCTCCCCCGGGAGGTAGCGATTTCGGCAAAACTGAGACTGATACAACTCAAAATACTACACCGCGTATACATCTCGGGTACACGACTGATATTGATGGGTAGGAGTACGGACGGGCTTTGTAGGAGACGGTGTGGGGAGGTGGGGACATTCCTCCACATAATCTGGGAGTGCCCTCTAATACAAACCTACTGGAAACGAGTACACAGCTGTATGCGAACTGTCTGGGGGCAGAACTACGACCCGAAATAAAAAGGTGCATTTTAAACATCTGGGAGCCCACAGACATCTCCGAAAAAGGCAAAATATGGGCGACACTGGGACAGATGATTGCAAAACGAAATATAGCACGCCAATGGGGAGCAGACGCACCCCCAACACTAAGTGTCTGGAAAAAAGACATGGATTGGTGCATGTTGCGAGAGAAGACAGTCTATGTGGCTCGGGATGTCCCCGGAAATGGGTAGCAATTTGGACAAAATGGAACGAATACCGAGGACATCTGGGTGAACCCCCCCTTGTCCCCTCCCTTGAAGAAGCATTAACGTTGTAAAGAATTGTATATTGTGGCCACCTTGTTTGCTGTAACATCAAAGGAAATATATTGAATTGTAAATATGTGAATGCAACACCGTACTTAACAAACATCCATGTGTGTAAATGACCAACAAGTTTATTTTTGTAAATAAAAAGAGTTATTAAAAAAAAAAAAAATAGCATCAATATTAGCAGTTACCGTAAATTACACGCGCGTATTCACAAACTAAGTACAACACATTTGCAGCATCCTAAAAGCCACAATATTGATAAAAACGTACACGTAATCATTTTTAACAACAATAACATGAATAGTCAAACATTTAACACAAAACCTACAGGCAACATAATAGAACAAAACTTACCTTTCTCTTCGCTCGCTGCTCCGTCTTCGCACATACGGTCGATGGGGTGGTGCATCACATCAATAGCGTCAACCTTGTTACTTACCATAAATTACACGCACGTATTAAAACAGTACACAACAAATTCCCAACATACTCAAAACACCATATTAATACACAGTTGCACAAACTATTCTTTTACAAAAAATAACATTTAAGTAGGATAACATTTCACACATACAAAAGAATCGACATAAAAACAAACATTACCTTTCTCTTTACTCGCCATTACATCTTCTCTGGTCCCGTCGGTAGGGTGGGGCATCCAAAAATAGCATCGACATTTGCAGTTACATCAAATTACACGCATAAATTAACAAACAGTACATAGCAGATTCGTAACATACTAAAATGCTATAATAATAAATAGTTGCAAAAAAATTTCTTTTTTAACAACAACATTTACTATACAAAAATAATTAACACAAAGTAGTGGCAACATAAAAAAATAAACTTGCCTTTCACTTCCCTCGTTCCTCTGTTTTCTCGTGTCCAGTTAGTCGGGTGGAGCATCACCAAAATAGCATAAACATTGCCAGTACTGTAAATTACACGTGCGCAATAACAAACAGTGCACAGCACATTAGCAACATTGTAAAATACACTATATATATATATATATATATATATATATATATATATATATATATATATATATATAGTTGCGTAAAATTCTTTTTTAACAATAATATTAACAATCCAAAAACATTTAACACAAAGTACTGGCAACTTAAAAAAACAATGCTTACCTTTCACTTCCTTTGCTGCTCCGTCTTCTCGGCTCCCGTTAATATAGTGACGTATCACAAAAATAGCATAAACATTAGCAAGTACTGTGCATAACACGCGCGTATTAATTTACAGTACACAGCAGATTCGCAACATACTAAAATACACATTATTAATGCATACTTGCAAATAACATTTTTTTTAACTATAAAGGTTTACAGTACGAAAACATTTAGCACATAAAGTAGTAAACATAAAACCACAAAACTTACCTTTCACTTCCCTCGATGCTCCGCCTTCTCTGCTCGGTTCGATGGGGTGGGGCATCACAAAAATAGCATAAAACATTGTCAGTAACACAACATTACACACGCGTATTAATAAACAGTACAGAACAAATTAGCAATTGGAAAAATTAACAATATTAAGAAATAGTTGCAAATAATACTTTTTGTAACAAGGAAATTTACAATACAGATACATAAAAGACATTCAGTACAGACAACAATAAACAACAAAACTTACCTTTAACTTCTCTCGCTCCTTTGTCTTCTCCGGGACGGTCGATGGGGTGGGGCATCATGAAAAGAGCATCAACATTATACGTTACTATAAATAACACGTGCATATTAAACAACTGAGCACAACAGATTAGCAAAATAGTAAAAAACACAATATTGATTAAAAAAAAAAAAATCACATTTTTTTACACAATAACATTGACACGAGACAAACATTTACCGCATAAAATAAAGGCAACATAAAAAACCAAACTTACGTTTCTCTTCCATCGCTCCTCCGTCTTTCCAGCTCCAGTCGGTAAGGTGGGGCATCACATCAATAGTGTCAACATTATCAGTTACCATAAATTACAAGCACGTATTCACACACAGTAAACAACAGATTCCTAACATAATACATTACACAATATTGATATAGTTGCAAATACTACTTTTTTTAAAACAACATTTAATATAGAAAAACAATTAACATTCTATAGAGTCAACATTAAAAAGCAAAACTTACCTTCATCTTGACTCGCTGTTCCGTCTTCTAAGGTACAATCAGTGGAATGCGGCATCAGAAAATAGCATAAACATTTGCAGTTACGGAAATGACACGCGCTTATTAACAAACAATATACAGCAGATTCGCAAAATACGAGAATACACAATATTAAGTAATGGTTGCGAATAATATTTATTTTCACTTAACATTAACAATTAAAATTCATTCCGGTCACTGGCTCTTACCTAGTTCTGGACAGTTCGGTTCACTGCACGTCCTCCTTTTGCTGATTAGCTATCTTTCCCGAGCATGAATATAGTGTTGCTGATCGGCGTGTGCTGGATTCTCGAAGCGTGGCCCTTACGTGACTTGCTAACAGACTGGCCTCAGAAAGCACAACATGGTGATGGAGACCTGCGGAGTGACATGTGGGTGTCCCCAAGAGTGACTGCCTTCTGGGACAGGCAGGGAAGTGCATGTAAATCACCAAAGAAGAAAGCATCTAGTTACCAATAGAGGAAGTGCCCATTTGGTGTCCCCCTGCTGGTGGCTTCAAGAATTAGGCACCTTGCCAACTCCGGTTATGAAAGTTAAGAATTTGGGGATTCTTTTTGACAATAAGTTGTCATTTGAAGGCCAAATCACTGCTGTGACAAAGCGGCATGTGCATAAACCGTCTCAGCGATCTCAACGAGATTAGGCCTCTAGGATTACTCTGTCCCCCCCAGGCCTGGCTTGCAGTAACCCTATTCAGACTCCCCAGCATCCAAGCCTATGGCTTTCAGGATGCAGAACTCTCCATGCAGCAGGTGCGTGAACCCACTCAGCTATCCCCCGCATAGCCATGCTCTTGCATTACCGTGATGTCGCCGGCCTGGCTGCGGGAGCCTCCTGGTGCAGCAGGATGCGGAGAGCTCGTTGGACCCTGTCTGGACCCGGTGAACGCAGCAGTCTGTGTACCCTCCGCCAGCTGTAAAGCGCCTAGCGTGCGATCCCTCGTGTGTTTGAAGCGCTCCCTTGAGAACCGCAGCACCGCTATAACAACCAGTGTTGTCGGAGAGTCTCCGGTACCACAACGGCTCCCGCCGCAGGCAGGGCTCGGATCCCGCGGTAAAAAAGCACGCAGTGGCGTTATTAGGCGTTCAAAGCGCTACAGGGATAAAGGGCGCAGTGTTCATTGACCGACTGGGTGTTCCAGTCCAGCAGGTTTTCATTAACTGCAGGAGTCTGCGGGCACCGCGTGGGAGGGCCTTCATCTAATTGTGAGGAAGGAGACTTTCGAAGGGCAGGAGAAACCTTTCTGAGGCTGCTGGATAAGAATAACTCGTGACTGACTGTCCCAGCGCCACAGACCTTTTATAGATGTAAGCGGGACCTGACGTGTGACTGACTCTGCCCCATTGCAACAGACCTTTCAGAGATGTAAACCGGACCTGACGTGTGACTGACTCTGCCAGACGGAAGGTTGCAGTCTTATATTTCTCTTCACGTGGGCATTCCGCTTCTGGTGTGTTTGTTGTTTTTACAATGCAGCTGTACCGCTAGGAACGGAGCGACGGAAAGTAACCTTACACCAGTTGTCAAAATGAATTAAACGAGGGCGCGCCTCCGCCATGAAATTGAAAGTGCGGCCGATCCTTAGCCCAAGCACAAAACGCAACAGTGCATTTTCCTAGCAGTCCTTTGTTAGACTCTGCCTCCCAGGTGCGACATCTTCATGCTGTAAATAATTGAACGAAAGTGGTAACATATTTAGATAATGTACTTTAGATTCCATTGCAGTTTTAATTGTCACGGTTTCCTTCTTTCATTGGCATGCCCTGCTAGAGAAACATACCTATTTTCTATAATTCATACAAATAAAATGCGGCACATTTTACAGTGAGGTCGTTCGAAGTTTTTATATCAATTCAGCCTAAACGGTGCTGCACGTGCCCAGAGGCATTGTCATTTACAATGCCAATAGCTGAAACTCTTGTAAATGCGAGACCGATTTCATTTCAAAGAAGCGGCCACCATTGTCCCGGGCTGCTTGGAAAGTGTAAGCATGCATGGCGCGCTGAATGTTGCAGGAAAGCATGTCATGCCTGCAGTAGGAGAAACTAATAAAAGTAAATAGTGCTTACAGACATACCGTGTAACAACAGCAGTAAAAGGGCCAGTTATCATGGGAGGTTACAAATGAAGACAAGGCGGTACTAAGGAGGGACTAACAAGCCTATTAACAAATCAGAAGCCAGCATTTACAAGGGACTATGACACAAGCCAATGAAAAATATGGGGGGGAGTGGGCGGAGCTTCAAGTCCATACTTGAATACAGCATGCCTCGCAGAGCAGCGGATGCGCTGCCCAGGTTCGACCTAAACAGCTAACACACTATCAGTGAGACACTGGTTGAAGTATAAAAGCATTCAGCACGGTTACTGTGCACTTGCACTGCTGACACTCAATCACTTATCCCTCAAGTGTATGTTAGCCCCAGCCATTGTGCCCGTGGGAGCCCCCCTGACCTGAAGAATACAAGTTGTGGTTGACACAAACACTCTTTTTCAAAGAAAGCTACTTTGACATTGTTTTGACTGCATTCCACTGAAAGGTGATTCAAAAAGTGAGCTCAGCCCCTACCGGCTTAAACTGGGAAACAGAAATGTTAACTGTTGTGAAATGTCAAGATTTAAAAGTGTTTTACTGGCCTATGTGGGTGGCCCTGTGAGTAGTAACTGAGAAGGACCATGACGCCAGACCAAAGTTCATTGGCTCTCTACCAAAGAGCACATACATGTCATGCTGGTCTTCAAGTGACATTATAAAAGCATGCCACCTTAACAGTGTAAAAGTATAGCCCATTTTGTATAGGCTCTTCGAATTCAAACTTCCTCTGGTGCCATATTTTTGCTCTACCAAAGTGCCTTTAGAGCTTCCGTTGTCACCTGTTCCCAACAGTTTCAATGAACTTGCAGATAATTCGGTTTGTGTTTTGTGCAGCCATTGCAGTAACACAAATCCAATGCAACGCGCAGCCACGTCTTTCACACTGCTAATCAGTCTTTTCATCCCCACACACGGGAACCAATCAGTAATCTCAGGGCAAAGCAGGGGCGCTGTGAACACCCCGCTTTATCACTCCCAAGTACAGCAGTAAAAATAGATGTAAAAGTTCAAAAACCTTGCGTATAAATTCAAGTGTCTTTTAACACAATTAACAAAACATTTTCAATTTAGTTACACTAATTTTGCTGGAAAAAAACAATAACATTTGTATTTGACGAAGAATATAGCCACCCAAAAAATATTTTGGGTGGAGAATTTTATGGAAGGCATAATTAGGGCAAAAAAAACATTTGCAGATTCAAAGCATAGCCAATATGTATCACATTTACGACATCACAACTTCAAAAGCACTGCTGTTCTCAAGAAAAGCATCACTACCACAGTACAGTGTAGTCCAAGCCTAATTTAAATGCTAACAGCAACCTTTCCATTCTGTGCCAAATGCAAACCCATTTCTATAATTGTAGTCCACTACCCCTGCTGAACACCCATATAAATGATCAATGCATTACAGAGGTGATCAGTTCATTACAGAGGAGCGGGGGGGGCAAGGGAGCCTGTCGTCTGTGCCGCGCGCTGATGCGCGTCCTAGATACGGACGGGAATGGGCGGAGCAAAGGCGGCACATGCGCCCGCCTTTGCCCAATTGCGTGCCGTTTTTTTAAAAAAAACGCACGCTACAGCCAATGCCAGCCTGCGAAAGCAAAACCACACGCACGAGCGTGTGGTTAACTTTCTGAAGCCCATCCAAGAGGTCTCGCGCTGCGCGAGCAGTGCTGCGCACTGCAGCGGGTGGGAGGTAAGGTAGTACCCTTTAAAGAGATTATGAATTTGAGTGTGGGGGAAACCTTTAGATACCTACAGGTCAGAAATGCGTTGCACAGGGGTATTTCCAGGGATACAGACCTACCAGCCGCCTCGCCATTGGAGGATAGACTCCTCGATGACCATCTCAAAGACAAAGCAATCTCCTTGACTTACAGGAATATATTAAATAATACCCCAGATGAGCTGGAGAAAACCCGAGCCAATTGGGTGGAGGATGTGGGTGACTTAGATGATGATGAATGGCAGGAGGCACTGGCATCAGAAAGCTAACCACACGCTCGTGCGTCTGGTTTTGCTTTTGCAGGATCCCATTGGATTTAGCGTTCTTTTTTAAAAAAAAAAATACAGCACGCAATTGGGCAAAGGCGGGCGCATGTTCCGCCTTTGCCCCGCCCATTCCCACCGGTGTCTAGCACGCGCAGCAGCGCGCGTTCGCCTCGCTCCCTTTCCCCCCGCTCCTCTGTGGTGCGCGCGCACCACTGGTTTACTTCTTGCTTCTCTTTTTACCCCTTCTGTCTTCACGCCAGCGCCCATGGTTGAGGTTGCCAGCACTTCCTCAGCTGGTAACCAACACGCGGAGCTATCCTGCGGGTTGAGAGAGCAGCTGGCACTACAAGCAGCGAACACCATGGCCTGTTGGCATTACTGGATGCCACTCTGGTTTATGCACGGACAAGAAATCCCCTCAGGAACAAAACACTGTTTTTTGGAGCAACGTTTTATCAATTCTACCTGAAGCCGCAGTAGAAGGTGCGGACACGCACTGGCAAACCATCGACTCAGGAGGATACAACTGTTTCAACCGGACTACCGGTGATAATGTAAACTAAACCCCGGGCCAGCACCTCCTGCTTAATAACAGACGCTTTATGGTGAACGCTGCAGTTTATTTTGAAGCTGTGTAAACATTTACATATCTCTGTCCAGCGATGTCAGTGTTTCCTTCCACCTTCATCACAAAGTCATTAAAACGGCAGCGCTGGATTAGGCGTCAGCCGCTGGGACGTCCCTCCCTGCAGGATGAGGGATCTGGTTCCAAGGGTCGAATGCATTAGGATTCCTGCTTAATACCGTGAGGTGAACCGGACCTCATTTCATTTGTAATCATGCATTACTATTCTAGCAGCATAAAATAACCAGTGGTGCGCGCGCAGATGATCAAGCACTTCACGCATTATCACAAACAGTTTAATTTGGCATTAATGTAAGTATAGCGGTCATAATAGCCTCTAGTACCTCAGTCAAAACAGTTATTCAAAATGTAACATTCACAACTATACAGAAAAATTAAAAAGTGTGTTACATAAAAAGTTCAATAGTGTACAAATGCTAAACTATCACAAAATAAAAACAAAATTCGGTGTCACAGTCATCAGTCTAGGCTTGTTAAAAAGCCTCTTAAAAACTGTAGAAACTACCTCCAGAGACTAATCACTGCCCTACTGCAGCATACTGTGCTCATTAAATATTGGAAGCACAAAATAGCCAGTTAAAAATAAACTGCAAACCTTAAAGCTGCCTCACACTCAATATGTCTTCACAATGGGCCAGCAACTATACTCTTCAAAGTGCTACAGTTATGCCCACTTCTTTCTACTGCCTGCAAATACTTTCCTTTTCCCCTTCAATATCAATTCAAAAAAGTAGCACGTATAATAGAAGTAACTCTCATTGTCATAACAACCATAAAAGTTCCATACCTCCTCCATTCGCCTTTGGCTTATTTGCCCCAAGTGGCTTTGAACTCAATGTAACATATATATACCAAAGAACAGGACACAAGTCCTAAACAAACATTAGTAATGCAAAAGCTTTCACACTTATGCAAGTATGAGCTATTACCATTGCAAATAATTATTCCTTTTATTTTAATAATGATTTTAAAACTGGATATTAAATATTAGCACAAATGTCAATAGCTTAAACTCATATCAATACAGAAATTATTGCACACAAATCATCCTTTAGCCGAACACAGCTAACATGTAAACTTACTATATTGCCACTATATTTTCGGGAAACATAAACATGTTTAAAGTTCTGTAAGAAATGTTTGTTATAAAATGCAACTGTTACTGTACAATACAATGTGTGAGTTGTACTGTTTTGCTAAAAAAATAATCATTTTTTATACCATTTTTTTTTTACTTTCAGACATATTGCTTCACTCAAGAAGACTACCAAGTAAAAGAAAGGTAAATATATTTTGGACAAACTACTTAATACTGAAAGCATCATCTGCAAATACACTAAACATACACTTTTGTCACAAAATACAACATTTAAACAAACAATTTATATTACTTCACACATATAAGCAACTACATATAATATGGATAGAATACTAGAAGCTAGGCATCACCAAGGGCATCCACAATGTAATACTCTCTCGAGGGAAGCAATGCCTACCAAATAGTACTTTTGCAATTCTACATAATCTTTGTAAACACGTCAATGCATGGGATTCTAATGATTTGCATTTTATTATGGAGTTAGGAGATGCTTTATATACAGAAATGCATTCTTTTAATAAAGAAGAGCTTATGCATCCAGATGACTTACCTAAATATATAGAGCACAATGGCTATATATACTCACTATCGCTAAAAGAACCTTATTATGGTGACGTACTACATTGTATGAGTCCAAAATGCACTAAATACATCCGTACATCGTTATAGTGGCATTTTACTATGTATGAATGCATATGTTATTGCTAGCTTTGCAAATCTACAAACATACTTTGTGTTTGATTCACATAGCCGAGATAACAAAGGAATGCCTCATCCTAATGGAACGTGCATTGCTATTGAAAAATCTACTTTTAAAAGCCTAGTAGATTATATTATACAACTTGCGAACAGTATAAAAGTACCACATGAAAATCATGTCGCGTTTGAGTTAACTCCAATACACATAAAAAGAGTAACCAAAAAAACTCTCCAAAATGCACTTACAAAACACAAGAAAATAGTCGGAGTAAAAGCTACCAAAACACTATGGGGCAGATTCCGATCTCGGTCGGAGGCGCACCCAATACCATTCGGTCGGGAAAAAGCCATGCGAAAGCCTGTTTCCCGACCGAACCGTACGCGTGGTCCGGCCGAGCGAGTACGATGCGACTCGCCGACCGACTCGTCCGGGCGACCCGACCGCTCCGACCGACTCGCACCGGGACCGTACCGCTCCGACCGACTCGGTCGGACCCGATTCGCACCGCGCAATGGAGACGCTTTCCGGCCGGGTAAGTACGATGCGCACCTCGACCGCTCCGACCGACTCGCGCCGTCCGACTCGAACTCGCTGTCGGAGCCGCACTTTGGGGGTCCGTGTCGGACCCCCTGTACGCTGCACTGCCGTGCGAGGCGCACACAGGGGGACCCAAGGGTCCCCCTACCTGTGCGTGTACGCCGCGAAGCGCGCCGCGGCGCACTCGCTGTAGGGGGCGCCCTTGTCCGCCTCGCACCCATTGAGGCAATGGGAGCCCGCGTACGCGTTGTACGACCGGCTCCCATTGAGTTCAATGGGAGTCCGACCGACTCGTGTCCGATAACATACGGACGCATCGGACTCGTTCGGTCGGACTGCACGGGTCCGATTCGGTCGGAAATCTCTCCGGGTCCGGCTCGGTCGGGGAAATTTCCGGCCCGAATCGGAATCGACCCCTATGTGTGCATACAACAGGGAAAACAATAAACATAGTAAGCAATATTATTATGCCTATCACTAATAGTTGGGAAATAACAGGTACACACCCTAGCAATGAGAGCATTAACAGTTTAAGTAGACCATCAACAATGCCTACAGTAGAAACAGAACTCCTTGGCACTACAGTTAATACTGTAGATGCTAACAGATTATCAAAAAACAAAAAAGAACATGCACTCCTCCTGTAACAGAAGAAATACTATCAAGCAAAAGGCAATGTGTACAACGCAACAGACAGTGCAGTAAACAATAATATGGATAAGGAAACGGATATACTAGCAACAGACATAATAAGTGCTTTCCATAAGGAAATTTTGTATGGACCAGAGTACATTTGTACCATTTGCAACCAATTATGGCATAAGCAATCATTAAAGAACACAATAGGAATTACCACACACCCGAGATTTATCCAATGTAACATTAGCTACAACAAAACAGACTATATATGTAGCACTTGCTATACACATATTAGCAAAGATAAAATGCCACCATGCTCATTTATAAATGGAATGAAGTTCGAAAAAATACCAAAGCAATTACAATTGCATAATTTAGAAGAGAGATTAGTTTCACCAAGAATTCCTTTTATACAAATTAGAACACTACCTCGTGGGTCTCAAAAGTCTTTATCAGGCGCAGTTGTTAATGTACCTGCAGATGTTATGACAACAGTTACAATTTTACCAAGACAGATTGACGACATGACAATACCAATTAAATTAAAAAGGAAGTTAGCTTTTAAATCATATACACATTTTGAAAATGTTAGACCAAATAAAGTCAAACGAGCAGCACTATGGCTAGCAATAAACGGACATGTTTAAGGAACATGGAGTCACTATTAATCCAGATTGGAAGTATATACCGCCAGAAACAAACTATTGCAGTGAAACATCAGAACAAAATAATTCAACAAGCACTTCAGACAACATAGAAGCTGGAAATTTAGATACCTTATTAATAAACGAAACAATTACCACTGATTGTCTTCATATAAACCTCTAGGTGTGTTATGTTCAGCAGGTGCTAAACATAAGACATTGAGACTAAGATTCTGAATTTTTAGCTTTCCCAACAATATTTGCCGGCAGTCGAAGACCTAACAATAATGATAGATACTTACCTGTGCATTATAGTACAATATGCCAATGGGAATTAAGAAGTTATGATAGAAGAGTAGCTAAATCGATTACTAATATTTTCTTTAAGCTAAAAAAAATTGCACATAAAACAAATTCAAGGTAAAATAAATATTTCTTTACGGAACTTTTTCACTAATGGGGAATGTATAACTGCAAAAGACATAAAATTTAACTTCGAAAGCATCCTACAATATAATGAAGGCTATAAAATACTAAAAACTATCCGCAGTTCACCACCATATTGGGAGCACTGCAAAAAGATCTCTTTGCTATGATGAGACAACTTAGGATACCAACATTTTTCCTCACTATCTGCCGCAGAAACAAAATGGCACCACTTAATATATTATTACGAGTGCAAAAACTAAAAGAATGTACAAAAGAAGAATTTAAACAAATGTCTTAGGAAACAAAATGTACATTAATACAACAAGATCCAATTACCTGTGCAAGACATTTTGACTTTCAAGTTAGAAAATTATTTAATTGCGTTATAATGGATAAAACAAACCCTATTGGAAAATTAAGTGACTTCTTTTACAGAGTTGAATTCCAACAAAGAGGTTCACCACACATACACGCATAATTATGGATTGAAAATGCACCACAATATGGGATAGCAGAGTTACCAAAAATCATTACATTTATAGACAAATATATAACTTGCAGTAAATCGCAAGATTCCCAATTAGAGCCTTTAATATCTCTACAAAAGCATGCACACACCAAAAATTGCAGGAGAAAAAACAAACGTACATGTAAATATCAATATCCTAGATATCCAATGTCACAAACTATAATACTTGAATCTTTACCACAAGATTCTGTAGACAAAGAACTGCAAAAAAAGATCCAATGTATTCATGAAGCTATGAATACTACAGAATTTCATACACTGGATTTTAATCAGTTCTTACAAATGATACAAATGGATGATCAGCAATATATTAAGTGTATACAATCAGTAATAAATAAAACTACTATATTTTTAACAAGATCACCAGCAGAATGCTTTATTAATAACTATAATACAATACTTCTTAGAGCTTGGAGAGCAAACATAGATTTACAGTTTATATTAGATGCATATGCTTGTGCTGTCTACATCATTTCCTATATCAGGAAATCACAAAGGGGAATGAGCAAAATAATTGCACAAGCTGCAAAAGAAGTTACTCATAATACTAATGTCAAAGAACAACTTAGACACATAGGCAATAAATTCTTAAACTGTACTGAAATAAGTGCTCAAGAAGCAGCTTATCTCATTCTTCAATTTCCATTACGGAAAAGTTCTCGTTCATTTGTATTTATTAATACTAGCCCCCCTGAAAAAAGAACTTATTTACTAAAGGATGTAGATACTATAAATTCATTGCCAGATACGGCAACTAATATCCAATGTGAAAATATTTTAGTGAAATATTGTAGACGCCCTAAAACATTAGAACAGTGTACATTAGCTGACTTTGTAGCAACTTATAATTACAGTTCCCCAAAAAAATTACGCAAGGATAAAAATGACACTGACAATTTACTCACTGAAACAAACTTTTATAGCTCAGACGAAGAAGAAATCCAAATTAAAACTATAGACCAAGAAACAGAAAATATGTACATAGGAACAAACTATACTTTCGCTAAACGATCATGTAGGAAAATTATACGCTACTACAGGTTTAACAAAAACAATGACTCAAAACTATTACCGCGAATTATTAATGCTTCACTATCCATGGAGAGAAGAAAGCAAAATAATCTTAAATAGTCCCACATATTGTGAACGATATATGCAAGTGAAAGACGTTGTAGATAACCATTATAATACTTATAATACAAACAACGAAATTATTACTGAACTTAGTAATAATAATGAAAATGACATGATAAATAGCGATCATGAATCAACAGTAATATTATCTTCAGATACTGCAAGCAGTCAGACCGAAAATAATGAACAACAACTTACATATGACTTATCACTAGATCTAGGTATCAGAAGCATAACTGAAAACGAAATAGTAACTAATTTCATCTTACCAGATGGACAATATTATGATATTATGCATAATTTAACAGAAGAACAACTAAATTTTGTCTATCATTTACACTGGATAAAAAAAATCAGGAAACACCAGGCTATACATTTTGCACTGGTGGTGCAGGGGTAGGAAAGAGCTTTCTTATTACTGCACTTTATCAAACATTGCTACGGTATTATAATACCAAAGCTGGTGAAAATCCAAACAATGTTTATGTATTACTTACAGCTCCAACAGGAAAGGCAGCACACAATATTAATGGCAAAACACTGCATAGCACTTTTAAAATACCTGTATCACAGAATTTGACTTATAAACCACTAACACATGAGCACAGAAGTACTCTACAAACTCAGTTAATGCATGTTAAAGTGCTAATAATAGATGAAATTTCTATGGTTGGGAGAAATATTTTCAACTTTATACATAACATGCTGCAAGAAATAAAATCATCTAACCAGCCTTTCGGAGGCATTACAATCTTAGCTATTGGAGACTTATCAGTTAAAACCAGTTTTTGACACCTATATCTTTGAGAATAATAAACACTCATATGGGCCTTTAAGCACTAACTTATGGGTAACGCATTTCAAACTTTTTGAATTAACTAAAATAATGCGCCAACAAAATGACCTTGTATTTGCTGAATTACTAAACAGGCTAAGAGAAGGAAAACATACGAGCAATGATATTTTACACATAAAAGAACGGGAAAAACAACCAGATAATAGCATTGCTAAATATATACCATATATAATGTCAACTAACAAAGAAGTAAATGCCATTAATCAAAAAGTTTTAATGCAACATAGCCAGCAATATCCAGTTTATACTACAATAGCAAAAGATATTGTTAGTTCAGATGTAGCAGAAAAAGTTAAAGAAACAATATTACAACAATTACCAAAAGATCCAACAAAAACTATGGGGCTTGCCCACACATTACACATTGCTTTAAAGCTACGCTATGATTTAACTTGTAATGTTGATGTTAATGATGGCCTAACTAACGGAGCTTCAGGTTTAGTAGAATTAGTAGAAATAATTAATCATGCACCATATATCGTTTGGATTGCATTTGATAATAAAACAATTGGCAAAAATGCACGTCAGCACAACAAACACATCACTCACAGATTTCATCAGAATGGACACCAATTCATCCCATTTCAAGACAATTTCAGTTTACAAAAAAATGTATCACAATTATACGCAATTTCCATTATGACAAGCATCTGCACGGACTATACATAGAACACAAGGTGAAACTATAGAACCCCTTTATATACACTTTAATAACAGTAAAATACATCACTTGCATTATGTTGCTTTAAGCAGAGCTAAATCAATATCAAACATATACATTCAAAACTTTAACGAGCAAAAATTCTAGTACATCCAAAAGTAACTGAGGAAATGCAAAGATTAAGAACACATATGCTATTAGAAATATCTGTACCACAATTAGGAATATATAACACATTTAAATATCATTGTACAAAATATACGCTCAGTTCAAAACCATTTTAAATCTCTATCAGATACAAACATTATGAAAGCTGACATTTGTTTAACTGAAATAAACACTACTAAAAAAGCGCAACACAATGACTTTCTTATTCAGCAATATCATTATATGATTTTTGATAAATACCATCATCAACAAACAAAGGCATTATATTTTACTACAAGAAAAGCATTTTCATTCTACCAATTTATGAAACACAACAAGGAATTGACATTATACACTTTACACTACATATTAATGATAACTACTTAGTTATATTATACAAACCACCACAGATATTACAAACATTATTACAAGCTATCACAAACATAACTCAATTCTACCCTGATTATTTATATATTATTATGGGGGATTTCAACGTAGACTTGAAAACTAAATGCCCAAAATGTACAAAACTTCTTCAATTTATGAATACACAATTGAAATGCAAACAACTTATAGACACGTACACAACAAACTACCAATCATTATTAGACCACATATACACAAATGAACAACTACAAGCCTATGGGACAATAGAATGCTATTATAGTGATCACAAAGCATTATGGGTGTCGATTTGAAATTCTACTAATTTTTTATATCATTGCAGATGCTTACTATTGAAGACATCATCAACAAGCCAACAGAGGACAGCAAACCTTATCAGAAACCAATAAGAGTAAATGTTGTGAAATGCTCACAAAAGACATATTACAGAAATGCAAAAGAAGACAACAAAGTCTTATATCATTTGGAATTGGCGGACAACTGGAACAATTAAAGCAACATGCTATAATGAAGACTTCTACAAAGACACAAAAGAAAACAATGGTTTGCTAATTAGACATTTTTTAATCAAGAACAATGCAATTCTAATTACAAAACAAATAAAAATTACAAAAATTACTGCAATGCCATTATCAGAATTTATAATCAAAGAGGCAGAATTTTTTTTTACAACCGCCAGCTCCTCCAGCATCGCCAATAAAGGAAATCAAACAAGCACAATTAAAATCCATGATGACTGTTTGCGGAACAATTGCAGATGTACGTAAATATGCAACACATACAGTCTCCAATTAGAACAGTTTGCACATTAGATGCCTATGACATCACCACAAACTCATTACAAAAACAACAGTCACTTCTATACACATCACTAAATACACACAAACTAACTCTATTTAGAATACAACAACTCTTCTTAATACTCATTACCATCCCGCTAATACCACTATATAGCCAACAATATTCTTTATTTGATTAATGTGTGTTGCCTACAGACACCGCTTTCCTACTGTCCAGCTATATAAATTCAGCTCACACCTACATTTCATAAGCATACTAGGCATCACTTGTTTATCTGTCTCTTCCGCCATCACAGCCTTACCATCAGCCAATAGCATACTGCATACAATGGCCCATCTCCGATAACAAACCATTCTAGGAGCTTTCCTTTATCAATTACAATATTTACTGCTATCTCTACTCTTGCCCTCTAACTCTGCCATCGCATTTTATTTTGCTCCTGTTTGAATGTGACCGGTTTGGGAATTGAAATACATTAACCACCCATTCCCAGAATACATTTACCTCCACAAATATTGCTTTTTCTCCTAATATATCACTCACTTTCACACAAACATCAGCATATACTTTCACTTCAAGTCATGCAATTTTGGTTTCACCACTTACAATGGACTCTTCTTCTAAACATTCTGCAGTTAATCTGCAAATACCAATAAGGCCAATTTGAAAACAGTCACAATGCAAATTTTCAGACAGCTCACAAATTTATATCGCTGGCCCCATAATAAAGTATCTCCACAATAATTGCTTCCTGGTAATGCTGCATAGCAGCACAAAGGAGTCAGTGCCTACAGCTTTACAACTTCTATTAGCAAGGTATTCAACACCTAGTATCTATACTAACCGTACACATCCTCTCTGCCCCATAAAAATAAAACGCTGCTTCTTCCCAGTCTTCTCTCACACTTTGAGCCTTCTCTCAAATATATAAAACATTTCAGAGAAAATTCGTCAGTTTTTTGCAAGGGCTTTCACATTTGCTTATAAGCTTATCTCTAATGCATCAACATCATTTAAGCGGACGCTTTACATATATCAATCCACAGCAACATAACTCCTTAACTACCACATAATACCAATATCTGAAACAAAATAAGCTCACCATGTTATTCAAGTACCAACGGCTGCAGCACTTCTATCCCTGCTAAACACTTTCTTCTTTTTACTGCATACTTAGCTATTTTAGTTTACTGCACAACTTACGATTTCTGGACTTTTTCCAACATATGCCCTGCTTTTTTATTATCTTCCACTACTTTACCACCACCTTTGGATTACTTAAATCATAGTTATGTCTTCTCAAATACTTCAACTCAAATCTTCACTTTCTGAGCGCTTCTAACATTCATAATACTAGCCACTATTACACTACCCCGCTGTATACCGCCATAACAAATACTCTAAATAAAAATAAATACACTATCTAACTCTTCAGGTTACTAACTACCTCGCTCTCACTAAGTAACTCTCTACTACTCATTTGAAGATAACATTATCACTCTAGCAATACCTAACAACCAATATAACTAATTTATGTTAATTATTTTTATTTTTTGCAGGAAGAGGAAATAAAGACAATATTTATTGGCGGGAAGGAAACTCTATTAAATTCCATTACACTCAAGGATTCAACAGACTACGTAAAAATCACGTTATGGAGAGAAGCAACCGACTTTAAGATACAAATTGGACAATATGTTAAAATAACTCATGTAACCATACATGAATTCAACAATGAAAAAGTCTTGAACACGACAAGACAGTCAATTTGAGGTAAGTCATCTTTTAATTATTTATTTGGGTCTACGCATGAATTAATCCCTAACAGGTATATCAATGCAATAGAGATCACATTATGAAACTTTGAGCTATTAGTTTGCTAATAATAATGCAACACCAATAGCACAAACATTCACTAATGCCACACCTATTGCATTGCACCATATCAATTCAATATGACCAAATAACTCCTTATAATAAAAGTAACAAACAACCATTAGCTACAACAAATTATCAGGTCTAAGGGTAACACGTACCAAGAGAAGGAAAAGGAGGATGCTTCCAATAAGGCATCCACATTCAATGCATTATATTAGTCAAGCATACAACCTACAAAAGTAAACTGCAAAATAAGCAAGGACACTTTACAAGCATACCAAAAATATTGTGTGTCATTTAGAACGTTACTTGTAGCATGCTTTTATAACTAGAATTAATTGAAAAATTGCTTCACTAATGCGGTCTTCAGAAAATAGAAAAAAGATATTTAAAGAAAATAGCCTTTTACTGTGATACATTACAACCTTTTATGTTGGGCCTAGAAAACAATGAACTGCTTCAAAAGTACAAAATATAGGGCAAATTACTGCTGCATAGAGTAGAACTGAAACATTTATACAAAATTAGACTACTACATGCAATTAGCAGTTGTCAGTAATGGGAGTAGCTGCCAGGCACTGACATAAGGAAGGAAACAGGCAGAGTAGGAGGTAGTAAACTATGGTTAACACAACTTAACCAGTAAGTAAACATATAAATACATTAAAATATTTTCCGTGCATGCACTGCATCACATTTAAATGCAAAGCACAACGAAATTCATTTTATGTATTTATATGTTTACTTACCTGTAAACCACCTTCGCCATAGTTTAATCCACCCCACCCAAATCCTCCCCCTCCCCAAGTCACCACCCACAAGGATCTCTCACTAACAACCGCACCTACATGCAATCAAAGTACATGATAAAGAAAACTATCTCAAGTCACGTTTAAAAAGAAGGATCACCATAAACCTCAACACCAGCCATGCTAATTTATCAAGTTAGCTTCCTATTTAATTCGTTTTATTTGCTCATTCTAAGACACTTCAATAACAATTAGCAAGAAACACAACTGTTCTAACAGGACTATTACCTGTAACAGTGACAAACACAGCATTTACATTTTTCAGCCATCAATTACAAGATTAACTTAGCCTTTAAAGTACAACCTCCGCTTTCAAAACTAGAATAAAAACACATACAAATGTCAGCCACAGGCAACTAATTCAACCCTAATAGACATTAAAGGAGCCTCTCCATAGCTATGACATTCAAATTCACATTCCTAACATACCACTAGTAACCATTCAACAGGTGTGCCTCCTACAAGTATTCATTCAGCAGAATAGTTTAATGCACAAAGGTAAAAGCAAGTCAAACTTTATTTTTGGCAACACGCTTCACATTACAGTACAGCACAATGCAAAAAATAAACACAACGCCATTAGCAAAGCGCCTGTCCCCGCTGCGCACAAAATAAGCATTACACCAAAACAAGCACGCAAGTAATGCACACGCACCACTAGCTTCAATTCCATACTTGCTTTTAATGCTAATTACAACATAACACGTACACAAACCTTATTAACACTCTGAATACTACGGAAATATGCAAAACATGTTTCTCATTAAAAAAAAACATTTTACATTAAAATAATCTTGCCGTTACAATCTATTCACAGGTAACAGAACCTCCTACGGAAACTATTGAAATTATAATATATGGAATTGAAAAAACAGAAGAAGAAACGTGCACATTAACTACCCAACTGCTCAATACTGATACGTATCAGTCAATGAAAATCAACAACGAAATTCTAATGGACTACTTTGGAATTAATACATATGGCGAAGCATTATCTGATGAACTATTACCATTTTTACCAAGAACATTCAAGTCATTTTTTGCAATGACAGTATTACAGGGATCATAAAAGATATCACACCAGAGTAACTATATTTTCTGGAAACCTGGATACATGTCATTTTTTACTGGTTTGTGAAATGTAACACTTAGTTTGTAATCATAAAAGTTTAACAGTTTTTTTGCTAATAAAAATTATTTACATTTAGATATTGTTGGTTCATTTGCAAAGATATTAATATAAATTAATAAAATAATTTGCTTACAAACTAACAAAAACTTTTTGCAAAAATACTAACATAACACAACTATTACCATACCCAATACGTATCACCTTCATATACTTAGAAATATTTCAAGAACTGGTACAGTTTTCAATTTAGCAAATAACTACAATTTATTACATATAATTATTATCATCTGCATAACCTACTATATGTTTTTCCATTTATAAGAAATATTAATAGATTGATTTGCTTATAAAGAGTAAATTTATTCCAAAAACATTTAAAAAATTAAATTAAAAAAAAAATCTAAAATTTGCATTGTTTTGCAAAGACAAAAATTTGCAAAGCAATAGGTCTCGCATTATTAAAGTTTGAGCTATTGGTGTTGCATTATTTAGCAATGCCAATAGCTCAAACTTTAATAATGCGAGACCTATTGCATTGCAAATGCTTGTTGAAAGTGGGATGGAGTTACAAGAACAGAGTATCATAAACAACCTTCCAGCTTGAGTATCAGATTCCCACACAGGGAGTGCAGAGAAACAGGTTAAATGAGCTATCCTCCATGAGAGGGTACGTCAAATGCTCTAACTTAAGACAACTCATTCCAGCCACAAAGGTAGCATTTCCTCTGATGACTTACTCTAGCACTAGTATCTAAAGCAGCTTTTGTCAGCCTTGGAGGCAGTCAAAGTCGTTGATGAATTATTAGGAGCTCCATAATGTCATCCATATTACTACCATCTTGACTGAAATTTTATTTCCCAGAAGACCCCACTATAGGGTACTGAGGAGATTCAGATGCTATGAACTTCTTTTAATGACAAGCAAAATGATTAATCGCGAGTTTCACTTACCATATAAATTGATAAATGAATGCAGCACAAGGCTGATGACGTTTCATTTTCTTTTTTTTTGTCTCAGCAATGCATGGAAATTCTCTTCTGCAACACTGCCACTGCTGGTCATTCAGTATATTCTGCAGATGGAAAAGTCCACTGTTAGTCTATTATTAGAACTTGAATATTTTCAAACTAATGCAATACAACAAAAAAATGTTTTTTATAAAGCCTTACTAATCAGTACTATGGCGTCTGTAATATTGTCAAAATCTACAGCTCACTACAAATTAAAGTCTCTGTTTTTGTTTTTAACCTAACACACATCTCTCAATCCTATGGTTTATTTGCCACCACTCTACACAACTCTAGCACCTATATTTGGACATAGATAAAAAGATCAGATTGCCAGACAAGTGACAGCGTACCCTTCTCAATGAAATCCATTTAGGTTATGGTACACCAATAGCAATGAACTCATCTGGTAAGTTGAGTGAGGAAGGTTTAGACTATAGTTAATGGGAATTATAAAAAGTATGAATAAGAGATTCTAACATCTTCATTTTAGCACATCTGTGAGAAGTTGGCCTGGTATATGATGTCCACTAATTAAAGTGGGCACCTTGCACCAGTGCAAACAACCCTTATGGCGATTTAAGAGGTCAAAGATAACCTTAGAAAGCTATCCAAGTGGTATCTGTGGAGAGCAGCCTTCAGGCTTAGTCTTGAAGAAATGTTAAGCAGCTTGTTTTACCAGAATGCAACCTGGTTGTATTGGTTAAATGAAAGGAGAACCACAGTAGTTATAAAAATATGTATTTATTATTATAAGACACTCTATACCTCACAGTATCTGCTACACGCAGATAAACACAAAGCACACAATACTGTAGCACAGAAGAAAATCGCAAGTAGCAGTAATAGACAGTGGGCTCCAGGGGGAGACCAAACCATATACTAAAATAGTGGTATAAGAACCACGACTCGAGTTAAGACAGTGTCTAGAGGATGTAGAATCGCTGGGACCCCAAGGAACAACCCAAGGTGAGTAAGTAGGGACCACACGGAGGACAGGTGCAGTGTGGGAACACGACCGCGTGCGCCGTACAATTCTATGGGAGGGTCGCAGTGGCAGTTTTAAAGTTTAAGTACCCTTCCCAGTGGATTACAAGGAAGCCCTTTGGATCATAGGAGGTTGAAGAGCCACCCCACCCATGGATACCATAGTATCAGAGTTGCCTATCCCAGGGAAGCCGGGTGCATAGGGCTGAACTGGTGTCGGAAACCGCCGATCTCAATGGAGGACAAAGGAAATGCCACTGCGGGAAAGAAAAAAGTGTCCGTTGGAATCCAAAGGAGGATTCTTGGTGAAGAGTACCAGAAAGCAGAGGGGACAGAGTCAGAGTCACTCAGGAGTGACTAGGGGCTCGGTAGATGAATGCCTACCGATGTCGGGTGTTTCAGGGGATTTGAGGGGGTTCTTGACTCTGCAGCCACCAGGACCAGGAGATATCGAGGATGACAAGGAGCCGGATACAAGCTGTCCCATGGAGGATGTCGAGTGCTGAGGGGTCGGTGTCCGGCTGGAGCACCAACAAGCCTTGGCAGCGGCAACCCATGAAGAAGGTCAAAGAAAGGTTACAGTTCGGACCAACAAGGTCCAGGAGACTTACCAAACACATGGGAGTCAGGGCAAACCTGGAGCAACCAGGGGAGCCCAAGAAAAGCAAAGATGACCCTAAGAGGACCCACAGGCCGGAGGCACAGGAGTCGCGAGGGGACCTCGGGCAGAACTACAAAGCACCAGCCCACAGAGCACTCAGGGTGAGGAGGCCTAAGTTCTTTGGTGAAAGTGGTGCCAGAGGTTGGGGCTACTCGGAGGCCAGTGCCCTTGTTTTGGGAACGCCAACAAGCATATGCACTTGCAAAAGTACGCGGTGCACAGGGGTACAGGTATTGCAGCCCCCACGAGGGATTCTGACCTCAAACTTGGTGAGAGGGCAGCTCGGACCTCGATGGACATGGAACCCACCTCTCTGTTGCTGGTGCATTCAAAACCCGCAGGAGCTCAGGGTCAGCAGACCAGTCAGTTGCGTTACAGTGCCTGCGGTTGCAGGGGAGCGACTCCTTCACTCCAAGAGAGATGTCTTTGGTTGTCCTTGATGCTCCACAGGTCCTGCATAGAGCCTGTATGGTGCACGGGCACAGACGATGCTTCAGACTGAGAGGGAGACGAAGTCGGGCCCAAACGAAGTCGAGCAAAGTACAGAGTGTCAAGAGGGTCGAAGTACAGTGGTTTCTTGCTCAGAATCTTGTCCACATCGAATCTAGGTCCTACAGACAGTTTAGCCCATTTGTACCCACGGGAGAGGGTTGGACAGATTCAGGGGACCCTCCCAGGGGAGGGTAGGACAGTGGGGAGGTTACTCCCATGTCCTTTGTCTAGTTTCGTACCAGAGCAGGAGCCAACAACTCCCGGGACTGGTTTGAACTGGACTATGCACAGGGACACCAAATGTGCCCCTCATGCAGACTTTCAGTCGCTGGCAAGCGCACCCACCCAGGCTTAATACACTAAACCCTGTCTGGGAGGTGGTCACACCTCCCTGTGACAGGATGCCTATTGTTCTGCCTTCCTCTGCTCGAGCTTGGCTCAGCAGCAGGAGGGCATAAATGTGTCTCTGGTCGGCAGCAACCATTTTGGGCTGCCCGGGACTAGAAGGCTGGTACCGGGAACACCAGGCTCGCCTGTTGACTTTGTTTTCCAAGTTCGTCTCTGAGGGGGTGGAATCACCTTCCACACCGGTTACCAGTGTGGGGTATGATTCCACAATGTTTGATACCAAACACGATAGGGTTACTTTCAGCCGTTTTAGAGTTGGTCATCACATGGTCGCATAATGCCACTCTATATGTCATAAATGGCTGTAGCACTAACAACCCGGGAGAATGGACTCCGTAGGCTGCAGGGGTGTCCTGCTTCTGCAGTGGCACCCTCTCACTTAGAACCAATCACCCTGCCTTCAGGATTGTTAAGGCCTGCTATAGGGGTGACTTATAGGTTTTAAGTGTAGTGACCCTTAGATATAGTAAACCTATATCTCAAGTAAGTGGTGCATGCACCAACTTACACAGGCTGCAATGGCAGGTCTGTAGATCCATTTTGCATGGCCTCTCATGGGTGGCATAATACATGCTTCATGAATCCATGGCACACCGGAGAACCAAGCTTTGGCTTCTGTTTGAGCGCTGCGCCTGTGGATGCCTCCACTGCTACATTTTACCTGCAGAAGCCAGAGCAATCACAACCGATAACTGCGCCGTGTCTGGGAGCCGACGGCGCAAAATGGCGGATCGCGATTGCCTTATGTTCGGAGGTCAGTAATTGCCCATCAAAGACACGGATTGCCTCCGCCTTATACCGATTCCATGGGGGCTCGAATACCTACACCCTCGGATGAGGTAGTTATAGCATTACAAGCGTGATCTAAAGTTCGTGGCGACCCTTTATTTAATACGGCCTGACCCTAAAATGGCGGCGATGTATGTGCTGTGAGAACTATCCTGCCAGCTTCGAGTTTGCTGTTTTATGCAAGAAAAGAGTGAGTTCGCTTGTTGTGACTGCAGTGTGAGCAACTATATGGAGCATTCTGAAGCGGGGGGCACTCGCAACTTGCTGATGTCCTATAGTTGTTTAGTGCCTGACCTTGATATGGCGGCCATGCAAGGACATCGAATAACAATCTAAGATGGTGCCCGGGGAGCTGCAAACAAGCGCCAGGGGCTGAATGAAGCGCACCGTAAGGACATCGACCACCGCTCCAACTAGCAATCTACCCCCCACCCTTCGACCCTCACCTCAAAGTGCCTGCTGCTTCGACCCATCGCGTGTTCCCGCTCTGCCAACATCGCACGCCTGCAGCTGGAGAAGGAGGAGCACTTGAACCCTATCTGCGGTGTCCTCCAAGATTCTCAGCGGACGCTCTCCTGAGGCGGTAGGTGGGGACGCGTGGGGCTGCCTTTCACGACCTGAGCTCGGTTTTGGGATCCTGCTGGCGCATAGTTTGACCCCCATTGAACTCGGCACTTACTTTCTAGACGGAACCCGACTCTAAAATGGCGCCCACCAATGTATTTTCACCGGTATGGGAAGATGGCCCATCTGACAAGGGGGTCCCGATGTTCCACTATGACAATGGGCTTAGCTGAGGAAACAATTCTTAAGATCCAGAGACAATACCACCTACAGAGTCCTGGAGATCAACAGACTCCATTTGCCTGACTCTAAGATGGCTGCCAAGCTACACTCCCCTTCCTATCTTGCCACCCTTGCCAGCTCCACCAGCCCATCTCTGGACTTTAGACTTTTGGTCCCTTCCTGATCCTCATTTTTATCCAGCGGAGTCCGAAATGTATGACCGATTCCCGGTGGAGCTGCTCCGACAGCTATAGGGGAGACAGGCTCTGGCACACCGCTTTGGCCGTCACCTACCCAGCCGGACCTCGGACTTCTGTCTCGTCTCTTTCTCCGCTGCAGACTCCCTGCTCTCCCTGGCTTTTTTCTTTTTTTTTTTCTTTTCTGTTGATCTTGTTTTTCATGGTCGCTAATTAACTCCTGTATTGAATTTGTAACCTTTCTGTAATTAATGTGATTATTTTTGTAACTTGTAACACTCTGTTGCCTTATGTAAAGCGCTCTGAAAACTCAAATAAAGATAAAGATGCTTCAGCCCATGGAAGGCCTCTGGGGTACCTATGCCATGGGTACCATATACTAGGGACTGACAATGGTACCCCAGTATCCAATTAGGAGTGTACATAAGTACATGACATAACATTTTAGGGAGAAAGCAGATAGACTGGGGGCCTGATTAGCAGGATCGCAGTCAGACTAGTCAAAAACAGTGCAAGATGAAGCAAAAAGTGGGGGTAACCATAAGAAACAGATTCTACTTTCCTACAGGGGCACTTTGTCTGTTGTCCAACCATGACATTTCCTCCCAGGACTGTTGTGTTTTATCCCTTTGTGAGTCTATAGGTGACTCGCCGCTGCTAGCCTGGGCGTATGATTGTTTATTTGGTGTATTTGTGGGCATATGTCCCTGTATTGACAAGTAATGGCGTGGAGCGCACTTTTGAAATACAGGGTAAAATGCTGTGATGGGAGCATTGTTGTTTATGAAGTTAGTTTTGCTGCTCCTTCTTTGCCTACCGTGTTGCATAAATTTGTAGTTGATGTTCTTAGAGGCTGCCGTTCGGAATGCTTCCGTTGTTTAAGGCGTTTTTCCTCTCAAGAGTCAGTTGTGGAACAGTATGGGAGGTGTCCCCCATCCCGGTGCCCCCCCCCCCCGTTTTCCTCGGCTCCACAGTTTGGTCGCCGGATCAGACTGTTGTGGCGGAGCTTTTTTTGATCTCATCTGTGGAGAGTTTTGGCTGTTTAGAAGGGCTAAATCCTTTCTTGGTTCGATATTCGCCCTTGTACCATTGCCCATAGCCAGGTCGAGGATCTGACTACCTGGGTGGTTTTTGTTACCAAGTTGCAATTCCTCAACCAATAAGGTAAGTACTGTTGGAAGCGAGGCCAGTTTGTCTACAATCTCTGGGCATAGGCATTCCAGTGTAGGGATCACACCGTTACTGACCTCAGTGATCTTGTCGACTTTTCTGGCTAAGTCACTCATAGGAAGTGCCATTACTTGGAGTGTTTCCATCTGCATTTTAAGTTTTTCTGATTGCCATGTTAGGGCATTTATTGTTGCCGTCAGGGAGGAGTTGACAGACCTTAGCAAATTGTCCTGTGCATATGAGACCTCAGATGGCAGAAGTGAGGGCAAACTCTGCAAAGAATGGCTTATTTCAGGATCAAAGGGGGAGTCTTGGATGATGCTTGTGTAATAATTTGAGATAAATAAGAAGACTTCACAGCAGGTAAGTGGAACGCTTCTTTATTCCGCTCATCCACTCTCCTCAACTGACTGTCAACATTCTAATGCAAGCTCTATGGAACGTTCTAAGTAGGAGCAGGGGGAGAGAGGGAGAGGAAGAAACCATGGGGGAAGGAGAGAGAGAGATATAACTGAGTGGATTACAACACATCTCCCTTCATAGGGGAGAATGAAAAAGGTTTAAGCTATATCAACAAGCCTATCGCCACTCCAAGTCTGTCCATTTTCTAGGCGGACCACATTCTTGCTTGCCTTTACCACTCGTTGGGGAGGTTGGTATTTACTCAGTCCTGGTTGTACATGAGTGGGTTTCCTTACTATTACAGGAGTGTTGACCTTGAAGTCATGATCTTTAACTCCATGTTTCTGGTCATACCAACTCTTGTATCTCCTTTGGTGTTGTTGGATTTTCTCTTGATCGGGCATAACCCTCTTACCACCCTCCAACCACCGGGGATTCATCTTGGTGCTGGGTTCTCTCCCTCTTAGCATCACAAAAGGAGAGACCCCTGTGATAAGATTGGGTGTAGTATGGTATGCCCAGATGCATTCTTTTAATGATTCTTCGATTTTGTGGCCATTGGAGATGGCCAGTTGGATGTGATCCTTTACCATGCGATTCGCTCTCTCCACCAGTCCATTAGCATTAGGACAATAGAGTGCAATTTTTTCATGTTTTATGTTTAACTCCTCTAGAAATTCTCTCATCACCTCGGAAGTGAACTGCACCCCGATGTCCGTAACCAACGTCGCTGGTATACCTTCATAGAAAAATATATTTTCCAAGAAGGAGACGAGGTTGTTTGTAGTAGTGGATGGTGTAAATTTGAAACTGATCCAGTGAGAGGTGTAGTCTATGAGGACAAACATGAACCTCTTCTGGGGCCCCAAAACCTCCATGGGCCCAATTATGTCAATGGCTAATTTGGTCCACGGTACCTCCGGAACTTCAACTGGAGGTAGGGGAACTTTACGTAAGACTTTGCTCTTGTCACTTTTAGCACAGCTGGTGCATTCTTTAACTTTCATTTCTACCAATGAGTCCATCTTTGGAAACCAAAAGCAACTTCTGACTTTGTTTTTCGTGAGGCTCCTTCCTAAGTGCCCTTCATGGGCTAGGTTAATTATTTTATTCCTGAGGTCCTTGGTTGGAACAATCTTCCCATTGCGATATATTCTATTTGCCATGAGAGTCAGTTTTGTATCTTACTTCCCAAAAGTCTTTGATGGTATCAGGGACTTCAGAACGATTCTCAGGCCAGCCACTGACGATAAAGTCTTTGAGAACATTCATGTCACTGTCTTTCCTCACACTCTCTTGCCATTCTTCTTTAGTTAGGGATGGGAGATGCACGGCTAATATGGGATCGTCTAATTGGTCCTCACAATGACTGACGTTGAGAGGGGACCTCGACAAATAGTCAGCGACTACATTTTCAGGTCCAGGTAAGTATTCCACCCTGAAACAATAGTTCTCCAACCCCAGCACCCATTTGGTTATGGGTGGAGATTTGTTCTGGATGTTGTTGGACGAGAACATGAATGTTAATGGCTTGTGATCCGTGCGTATAATGAATTTTATTCCCCACAGGAAAAACTTGTAATGATTCACAGCCCAGAAGCATGCCAACGCTTCCCTCTCGATGACTGAGTAGTTGCGTTCTGAGGGACTAAGGGACTAAGGGACTAAGGGACCGGGAAGCAAACGCTATTATAGTTTCTCCATTCTCTCCTCTTTGATACAGCGTCGCTCCTAGCCCTTTATTGGATGCGTCAGTGGTTAGCATGGTCTTCTTTTTGGGGTCAAAAGACCCTAAAGCTGGCGAATCCAGAATTTGTTTCTTCACTGTGTCAATCATTTTGTTATGTTTCTCCTCCCATGTAAATTCCTTGCTCTTTTTTAGGCGGTCGCGTAAGCCATCACACAATTCCGAGAAATTCTTTACAAACTTGGCCATGTACTCAACCAAGCCTAAAAAGGATTTTAGTTCCTCTTTGTTGGTTGGGTATGGAGCGTCCTTGACTGCTTGTATCAAACTGTACTTAGGTCTGAAACCTTCTTGGGAAATAGTGTGCCCCAGGTAGTCTACTGAGCTCACCTTGATCTTATACTTGTCCAGTTTCACAGTTAACCCTGCATCCGTGAGTCTTTGGCACACTGAGTTAAGAACGCTATCATGTTCTTCAATGGTTGAACCGTACATTAGTATGTCATCCTGGAAGCATAGGGTATTCGTGATGCCACGGAGGATTTGTTGCATTATCTTTTGAAAAATTGCTGCCACAGAGGCCAGACCGAACGGCATTCTGATGAACATGTAAGCTCCAAAGGGAGAGGTAAATGCCGTCAACGGCCTAGACTCCGGGTGCAACTCCACCTGGTAATAAGCCATCGAAAGGTCAATGACCGAAAAGAACTTCGCCCTCCCCATGGTGCTCAACATCTCGTTTATATTGGGAAGGGGAAACCTCTCCACCCATATATTTTCGTTGAGGCTGCGCAGGTCCACACAAAGGCGGATACCTTGCCCATTAGCTCTGGATGCTATAACTAAAGGCGCCAACCACTCTGAAGAATCTATGGGTTGGATGACCCCCATCTCACACAAATTATCTAATTCCACCTTGAGGGTCTCTCTCAAAAGGAGAGGTACTGGGCGGGTTTTGTGAACAACAGGTTTGGCACCCTGTCTGACCTTGATTTTGTGTTGAAAGTCCCTCAACTTTCGTAACCTGTCAGCAAACAGATCAGGAAAGGCATCACGTAGGAGGCTCTTGCGAGTTTCCACCAGAATGACCTGGTCTTTGTTGTTAGGGTCAAGTATAATCCCCAGCTCTTTCTGATGTTTCCTGCCCAGGAGATTAGCTCCACTCTCAACTACATATACCTTGCCCACTGTAGATCTCCCCTTGAAGTCTATGTGGGCTTTTACCATGCCGACCAGGGGAATGGGGTCTTTGGTGTACCCTTCAGGTGAAATATCAGGTGAACTTAACTTTAATTTAGTGCCACTCAGGGAATTCTCAAAGTCTGTTAGATTAATTAGAGTGAATGGAGAACAGGAGTCTGCATACATTTCTATAGGCTTATTGTCAATATGTACTGTACATTTGGGATAATTGGGTTTGGAGGACTCATCACAGTCTTTTAATTGGAAAACAAATTTTGCAGGTGGTTCATTTACTCCACTGACCATTTTTACTGTATTATTTTCTCCATCTCTGCAAACTCTGGCAATGTGACCTCTTCTGTTACACTTTTTACATGTGACACCCCGCGCTGAACAGAAAGGACTGTTGGCCAAATGATTGCTGCTGCCACATCTAAAGCATTTAAGACCCTGTCCTTCTTTTGTGGATTTTATGACAGGTACTTCTTTTGTAACTTCTTTATTTCTGACTTTGAGCACTTCACTTTTTGAAACATCTGCTTGGACCAAAGCCACTACTTCTTCCTTAACTTTCATTTCTTTTATGCATTTGGCTGTATGTTCAATAGACTGCGCTAAAGCAACTGCCTCTCTCAGTGTCGGGTTTTTTGCGAGTAGTTTCTCCTATACTCTGGTACTGTTCGTGCACCTGACCAGTTGATCCCTTATGAGGGAATCATTTAGATCTCTGAACTCACATAACTGGGTGAGTCCTCTTAGCGCCGCAATGTAGTTGTTGATAGACTCACTTTTACCTTGCACTCTGCTAAAAAAACTTGTGGCGTTCGAGGACTACGTTGACTTTGTCCCCAAAGTGTGCCTCCAGTTTCATGAGTGATTTCATACACATCTGAATCATCATCATCTTCCAAATCTGGCTCAGTAAGTGTTTCGTACACTTTGCGACCATGGACTCCTAAATTATGCAATAGGATGTGCTGTTTGCGCATTGCTGAAAATGTTTCCCCCCCCCATGGCAATTAGATACGATTCAAATAATTTTGTCCAGTCCTTCCAATGAATTTCAGGGTCACCACAATCATTTAGAAATGATGGTGGTTGGCTTATACCAGGGGTGCCCATGGTGAGAGGCAGTGGAGTAGGTGGCTAAAAGTGTTAGTTCCAGAAGAAGAGGGATAGCAAGGACAATGGTGAGTGTGTCACCGAAGAAGCTGACACACAATTAAAAAGGATATCGAAGGCTGAGGGGAACCCCGTGATATGATGAGGAAGGTGTGTGTATCACCGCTGAGGAGGTTGACACAGATTAAATTGCCGATGGAGGGTAAAGGTGAGTGTGTCACCGCAAAGCAACGAACTTCCAAAGCAGAACCCGGTAAATGAAAGAGAATGGGCACTCAAAAAGGAAAATTCTTACTTGTCGCTTGACAGTTGAAGAAGGCTCTGTGGACACAACCCTTCGCTTCTAAGGGCAAGCGGTGTACTCTGAGAAATTTGACAGGTCCGCTTGTGCCGAGAAAACTACAAGTGACTGAGGAGGGAAGCGTCGCCACAGGAACCGGCTCACAGGAGGATGAGGTGCCGACCGTTGACCTCTGGGGCACGGAGCGCTGACAGGAGTTTAGAGGAACGTCGCGGCACGTTGATGCGTCGTTCGGGACTCGGCTGAAGAACTGACACGCCTAACCTTTGCGCGCTGGAGCGCTGACCAAATCCCTCACAGTGTTGGATTCCAGACTGGAAGCAGGCATCACACTGAGGGGAAGAGGAGCGCAGGTACAGATCACAACACCGCAACTCTCCCGAGGCGTCACTGACGCGGTACTCACAAGCGGCTCAGCTGTGACTGGAAGCAGGTGTCGCTGAAGAGACACAGAGTGCTGTTGTCGATTGAAGCACCACAAGGAAATACAGCTCACTAGGCGCCCTCCGTGCGACCGTGACACCGGGTCAGGGCAGCACCCGCTCAGGCACCGCTCCGCCTGACGCCGACTGTGTGCCAAATGTAAAAAGAACAATTGATGGACAGAATGCAGAACAATGTCATACATTCACCCCAGTACAGAGATCTGGGCCTAAATCCATCGTTTTTTTGCTAACCATGCCATTCCAGTTTGGACCCAGCCATATGCAAATCAGTCTTGACCCTGCGCCCAATGGTAACAGTCCAGCCCGAACTGCCAGGCCAGGTCCTTCCTGGACTGGAAACAAGCATCCTAGGACCGGTTTCGGGGTTTCACCCCTCATCAGCCAGGATAGCTTGACTCCAGTGGCATGGAGAGCACGGGACCCACGTCTGGGCATACCCGTCCCACTCGGGGTGACAAATGCAAAAAGAACAATTGATGGACAGAATGCAGAACAATGTCATACATTCACCCCAGTACAGAGATCTGGGCCTAAATCCCTCCCAGCGTTGGATTCCAGACTGGAAGCAGGCATCACACTGAGGGGAAGAGGAGCGCAGGTACAGATCACAACACCGCAACTCTCCCGAGGCGTCACTGACGCGCTACTCACAAGCGGCTCAGCTGTGACTGGAAGCAGGTGTCGCTGAAGAGACACAGAGTGCTGTTGTCGATTGAAGCACCACAAGGAAATACAGCTCACTAGGCGCCCTCCGTGCGACCGGGACACCGGGTCAGGGCAGCACCCGCTCAGGCACCGCTATGCCTGACGCCGACTGTGTGCCCCCAGGCAAGGGGTTGAGAGCAAGTCCGAAGGTAGTCCAACAAGGTTGGTCTGTGTTACTCCGTGGCCTCACAGGGATGCAGCTCTGGCAGGCGCAGGACCAACAAAACGAAGTCTTGATCTCAAGGCTTCTTTCCACTGGAGCTGAAGGACGCAGAGTGCGGATTTCCAAACCAGAGTCAATATAGAAGACGACAATGAAGACTCTTGTCGGAGAGAGTACTGAAAGGGGAGATGATCGGCTGCCCCCTGCACAGGATCGTTGCCAGTGTAGTAATTTGAGATAAATAAGAAGACTTCACAGCAGGTAAGTGGAACGCTTCTTTATTCCGATCATCCACTCTCCTCAACTGACTGTCAACATTCTAATGCAAGCTCTATGGAACGTTCCAAGTAGGAGGAGGGGGAGAGAGGGAGAGGAAGAAACCATGGGGGAAGGAGAGAGAGAGAGAGAGAGAGAGAGATATAACTGAGTGGATTACAACAGCTTGTTCCCTCGTTGCCTTCCGTGCGCTTGCATACTGGTGCAGCTGGGTCATGGCTGCTGTGCGTTGTGTGCCCAGGATGTCCGATGTAATTGTTGGGTTGTTGGATGGGCTCTTGCTGTCCTCCAATATAACTTGGGGGAAATCTGTAGGATTTAATGAAGTTTAGGAAAACTTGATGAAAGTGTCAATGATTAGATCACTGGAATCCCCTAGGTTGATGCAAGTGTGATTACTCCTTTTTCCCCCAAACTGGCTAGCATCCTTTGAGCAACTAGGTGCTGATTGCGTACATGTTGGAGGAAGTGATTCAGTTGACAGTGCTCCAGGGTCTATGCCTGGGTACGGGCTTTGATCTATTTTGTTTTTTAAGGAGGCCTTGCTCCTGGTACCTTCAGGGTCTCTGTTGTGTGAGCTTGCGTGGCCAGTCTTTATTCAACTCTCTGTGGCAATGGGGCTCAGTATCCATGCCCAGTTCCGCAAGTCGTACCCCTTAGTTTGTTTGATGGAGCTTCTATTGACCCCATTTGCTAACATGTGATCAGATTTTAGTTGTATTTTCTGTTTCGACCTAACCACTTCTTGCTGCATTCCTTTTTTGGAATCGGGGGAATTGCTCTGCTGGCACGGCATCTGCCTGCGTAAAGACTGTTGAGAAGCTTCTAGACCCCGAAACAGTGGGCATTGACAGTTGTGACAGTTGTGATAAATGCCGCCCACCAGCCACGAACAATGTCCAGACATTGTTGCTTAAGGGCCTTTTTTCATGATTTGCTGCACTTGGGCAAAGGTTTTAACAAGGGTTTTTAATGCTGCCACAGTGGCTGGTCTGCTCCACTCATGGTCTACGGCAGTGATTTTACCTATCTATAAAAAGGGCGCTAAAGACGACCCAGCATGCTACCGCCCGATCTCGTTATTAGATTCAGCAGCAAAAATAATGGGTAAAGTAATCTTAGATCGTTTAAGCAATTGGTTAGTAGAAAAGAACATGCTATCAAATTTGCAATTTGTTTTAGGAAAGGCATGGGAACAGTGGACCAATGCATGAATCTACTTATGTTGACTAGCAAATATACCCTTGCCAAAAAGGTCTTATGTTCATGGCATTCATGGACCTAATGTCCGCCTTTGATAGAGTGAACAGATCAAAAATATGGCCTTTACTGCTAGAGATAGGCATGGATGCAGATTTGGTGTCTTTCTTGAACTGGTCTCATTTAAAATGTAACCGCCTCAGCTAGATATAATGAAAATGGCTCCCTAACCAAATCATGGAAGGTCAGGAGGGGAGTGAGGCAGGGTTGTATCTTGGCTCCGGTCTTATTTACACTTTATAATAATAACCTAGGGGCCAGATTATCAGATGCAAGTAAGGACACTCCGTGAGTAGGTTTAAAGCCCATCCCTGCCCTTTTATATGCTGACGATGCAGTGCTACTCGCCAGGACACCAATTGGGCTAAAACTACTTGTAAATAATTTTATTGATTTTATGGTCTCACTGGACCTCTCCACTAATTTTACTAAATCTCATATAATGTCATCGGGAAATACTAGGCGTAAGAAGCTAGCACTTTTATGCAAAGGTGGGGAGTTGTCCAACGGTGAAACATATCCATATTTGGGTGTACTATTTAATGAAAAGGGATCCTGGGTGGCGCAGCGGGCATTGAAGAAAAACACTCTAGCGAGAGCCGCAGGGGCAACAATGGACTTTGCGAGATGATTAGGGAGCAAACCCTTATTGCCATTACTGAAAGTCTACAATGAGAAATTGTTAGACTTGGCATCTTTTGGCGTGTTTCCCCTGACTTTTTGCTTTCTGACCTCCTGGTTTTGACTCCGTTTTTGCTGGTGTAATGATTCCAAGTGGGAAATGTCCAGTGGGAAAGTGCAAGTGCTCCTGTATAAAATGTGTTATGGATTGGCGTTTCCATGATTGGCCTATTTGATTTGTGTGTCAGTCCCTTGTAAAGTGCACTGAGAGTGCCAGGGCCTATAGATCAAATGCTGTGGGTGGGCTGCAGCACTGGATTGTGCCACCCACACAAACAGCCCGTAAAGTGTAACGCTGGCCTGCCATTGCAGAGCCTGTGTGCAGCCCCGGGCTGCCATGTCGACTTGGCAAGTGCACACACTTGCAAGTCCCTAAACCTTCCCTTTTCTACATGTTAGT
The DNA here is from genome assembly GCA_963921515.1 of Calotriton arnoldi. Lineage (NCBI taxonomy): Eukaryota > Metazoa > Chordata > Amphibia > Caudata > Salamandridae > Calotriton > Calotriton arnoldi. The sequence continues at coordinate 181,191 of CAWUFW010005538.1, forward strand.
CACCCCCAAGGTAGGCCCAAGGGACCCCTGTGGGCAGGGTGCATTGTATGTGAAAGGTAGGACATGCCCTGGTGTGTGTGGCATGTCCTGATAGTGAATTACAGCCTATTTCGTTTTTCACTATTACAAGGCTACCTGTTCCCCATAGGCCAGAATGGGCAGTTTTGATTATTACAGCTTATAATCCTAACTGACCCAGGGAACATGGTAGAAATTCGAGTTTAGTATGCCTGGACTCAGAATGATAAAATGCATCTTTTAGTGAAGTTGGTTTTAACATTCTGTGTTTGAAAATATCACTTTTAGAAAGTGGGTATTTTCTTGTCTAACCCTCCAAGCCTGCCTCTGCTAGGTTGTGTATTCCTTGTCTGGAGTGTGAGTGACAGGGGCTGGGGGATGCCAGGAGACAGGGTGAGTCAGCACAGGGCTGAATAGCAAGATCTACATGTAGAGGGGTGGGAGGAGTTGCACCTGGGACCTGAATAGGGCTGTGCCTTCCCTCCACAATGCTGGCTCCACCTCCTGTGGTGTGTCTGATGTCCCTGGCCTACACTGCAAAAGGAAAGAAGGAGACTTGTCAACAAAGTGCTCCAGGACTGACCCGAACTGGTTTGGACTAGGCAAAGGCCTCTCTGCCTTCAGAGAACAAAGAGAAATTGAGGATAAAAAGGGGGATCCAAACCCCAGAATTTTGGAACTCTTTGGGATCAAGAAGACTGCCAAGAAGAAGAGCTGGAGAAGCTGTGAGGAGGAACTACCACTTTGCTGTGTGCTTTGCTGTGTTGGCCTGCAGTGGCTGCTTCTGTCTTGGGCAGTGAAAGGACTGGAACTGAACTTTCTGCAATCTACTTTGTGAGCGTCTCCAAGGGCTTGAGGTAGAGCTTGCCCCCTGTTCAAGAAGTCTCAGGAACAGCAAAGACTTCAAGCCCGACGCCGTCTACGACGCCGCTGCCGACTCAGTGTCCTGAAGGCACCGCAGAGGGCACCGCCGCAACGCCGCACCGCGACCCTGGTCTCACTGACGACGCCTGCTGATGCCGCCACCGAGCCGCTGCTCGCACCGCGACCTGTGGGCACTGCACTCCGCACCGCCTCGCTTCACGACGACGCCGTGGTATCCCAGACGACGACGCTCCATGCCGGACTCGACGCCGGACTCGACACCGCTGCTTGCACCGTGGTTCGGGGGCACCGCTCGTAAGTTACGACGCACCGCCCTCATCCCGCACCGCAGCCTTGGCCCACCGACGCCGGTGCCATAGACTCCAAGTTCGTCAGCAGACGACAGCGCTGCAGCTACGACGCCGCTGCTGCACCGTGACCTGCCAGCACCGTGACGAGCACCGCCTTCATCTCACACCGCGACCCTGGTCTCACCGACGACGCCATCCGACGCCGCCACCGAGCCGCTGCTCGCACCGCGACCTGAGGGCACCGCACGCCGCACTGCTGCACTTCGCACCGCAGCACTCGACGCAGGCCGACGCCAGCGCTCCTGACTTCAACAGAGAGGAGATCGATCTGCAACGCGTGTGACTTAGAGGACCCCGACGACGCCGCACCGACCTCCGGAACCGACACCTGCAGACGCTGTGTGTTCGGAAGCTCCCCGCGAGGTCATCGACGCCCTGCATTTCTGAAAGGTACTGTTTGCGGGTCTTCCCGACACTGTAGCTGACCCGCGACGCCACGGTCAGCCAGAACGGTTTGGATTGGTTTGTTCACGACGCCGTGATAGCCCTGGACGGAGCTATCGACATCAAGGAACTGTTTTTAAGGACACTGTGATAAATGAAGATTTTTAAAGTACTGTACTGTGGATTTTTATCGTATTGGTCTTGTTTTAAGTATATAAAAAATATTGGATATTTTTCTAAACTAGTGTGGTGTCAGTTTGTAGTGCTTACATTGTATTACTGTTGGTTTTGTGCAAATGCTTTACACACTGCCTCTAGAATAAGCCTGACTGCTCGTGCCAAGCTACCAAGGGGGTGAGCAGGGGTTATTTTAGGAGTGTAACTCCCTTACCCCGACTAGGAAGCGGGTTCCCTACTTGGACAAAGGTGCAAGCCCTTGCCAACTAGAGACCCCCATTTCTAACAGAAATGCATCCCCATGACAACATATTGGCAGTGAGGTTTGGGGCTATAAGGAGGTAAATGATCTGCAAGGGGCCGAAAATAATTTAAGGAAACTTTTACCTGCTTCCCCCCCCCCCCCCGAGTATCCCTGCATTTATGGTGCACGAGGACTTAAGGCAGGGTTACATCGCAGATAGTATTGCTGTGGCCCCGTTAATATGGTGCCAAAAATCTGGTCTAGACCCAAGCCCTGCTTAAATCAAATTATTTTAGAGGACTGCATCAAGTTAGACAGGTTCGTAGATATTACTTGGCTAAGTTATGTTCTACAACAGCTCACGCACTAGGGCGCCCAGAGCTTTTTAACCAACCAAGACAGCTGCACCTCGGGGAGGTGAAAGCCATTAAAAGTCCATTTTTAACCAGGAGAAGGCTGGAAAGGGAAACAATTGAACTCAGCAAACCCACAGTTAGACATTACATGATAATAAGCCCTGGGACTTTAGACGAACCTTTTGGGTCTTTTATCAATAACTTGCACCATCGTTTCCTTTTATCTAGATTTAGGTTTAACTGTATTCACTGGCTCCTTACAGTACCAAAGGGTTTTGCTAAGGTAGGATCTTTAAGACCCTGTTCTTGTGATGATTTTTCAGTCCAAGATTTGATACTTTTCTGTGGTTTTTATAATGATTTACGATCCAAATATATCTTACCTCTTTTCAAAAACTGCCAATTTGCACAAGTAAGACCTGCCCTGATATACTTGCAAATGCTTTCATCCCTTCTGATAGGTTATGGGGTTGCTAGCTTTTTAGCTGGGGCTGTACGTAGAAGGAAAAATATGGACCGCCAGTAGAAATTACCTGCTCTCTGCGGAGCAGAATGACGAAATCTTCTCTAACCTATCTGATGACCTTTTTAATTTGGATATTGATATGGTCATGTTTTTATTCTTAATATTGAATAGATTGGTTGTATAGGTTTTATTACGTTATGTCATATGTACTTAAGGGCTAACTAATAGCTTTTATATTTTCAGTTTTTACTATGTATTGGCCATTCCTTGTGTACACCTACTTTTATGGTCATAATGTGGCCGAATAAACTTTTATTGACTTGAAAAAAACCTCGGTAAGACTGAAGGCTAAGTTGTCTTTCTAAAACTTAAATATGGACTCACTGAACCCACTGAGCTATTTTACACTGTTTGCTGTTCACTAAAGAGTAAAGATTGAAAGGAGATAGTAGATACGAAGGGGGCTATCCACAAAGGCATTTTGAAGAACGCAACATTGTACTCAGACACAACTGGTTTAAGTACTCTTACATGCTTTTAGGAAGGTATCCAAGGCAAGTAAAGCAAAACATGAAGGAATTAAGGCATACATTGCAAATCATCTAAATGGGAATAAAATGAGAATATTCAGGAAAGGTTCATTCCAATAGTACATATAGAAAATACTGTGCCCTTTTCCACTTTTAGGGAGTTGGGCACTTCAGACGATTCCGCAATCGTGGAGCAGGAATCCACACCAATAGACACCAGGGATTTTGTGGGAAGAAATTTGGGAGAGAGACCCATTAGGCAAGGGTCGCTCCCTGGGGGCATGTTTAATGTGTTTTGCTCCCCACCTTGGGGGCTGATTCGGCTGTTTATTTTTAGCCGATCTGCCCCAAGATGGGGGGAGGAGGGGGGGGGGTCCAAACCCACTAGGTACCTGTGATCTATTTCAATATATCTATAAGGGAGTGACCCCTTGAGCAAGGATAGCTGCTCTGGGGGCTGCATGTTTTCCTGTGTTTAGGCCCTTCCCCAGGGCTAGATCAGCTGTTTGGCAAGGGTGGCTCCCCTTTTGGGGCATTGATAATTTGCCGGTTTCTGGCTGATCGGCCATATATTTTTAGGCCAATGTGCCCCCAAGTGTGGCAGAAGCCCCTAGAAGACCTGAGGTTATTTTTATATAATGCAAAATGTTTTGAAAGCGACCCCTTAGGCAAGGGTTGATCTCCTTTTGGGGCATCATAATTTGGCTGTTTCTGCCCCCCCCTTGGGGCAGATAAGCCTTCTATTTTTAGGCCATCTGCCCCCCGAGGAGGGCAGAAGCCACTAGACCACCAGGGATTTTATTATACATGGCGCGTAATGTATTGGGGAGCGGCCCCTTGGCCAGGGGTCGCTCCCCTTTTTGGGGTGAATATTTTGGCCGTTTCTGCCCCCATTGGGGACAGATCAGCCATGTATTTTTGGGCCCAACTGCCCCAAGGGGGGTAGAAGCCACTAGACCACCAAGGAATTTTGTGTGTGAAGTATAGTTTGGCTGATGAGTGTTTTGGCATTTGGCTGGCTGTGTGTGGACTGGCACTTGGCTGGCGGTGTGTGTGGCTGGCATTTGGATGGCGATGGGCAGACTTAATAGTGTTTGATAATGTTAACTTATTTTTTATCATTTGGTAGATCTGCATTTTGTGTAGTTTGGTAAGAAAAAGTTTTTTTATACGGTTTACTCCAAATTAGTATCAATGACCTGCATGAATGTGTTTTTTGGAAATGCTGTAATAATAGCAGCCTATTTAGCTTCTGTTTGAATGTGTGTGAAATTTTCCTTGTATTTGTGCACAATATTTGTGTTTTCTTATGTGTAATTTCCTTTTGTTTTTCTTTTCTAGTGGGTTTTCGTTGGTGCTTGCTGTGTCTGTGCAGAGTAGGTGCTGATGAGTCTAGCTGTCTTCAGCAAGTGAGTGGTATTGTTTTATACTATACAGGTCTTTGCGCGCTTTGTATTGATTGACTTTACCTTGCAATTGCTACTTGCTAGTAGTTTTAGTTTTTGCTTTATAAATCCACACTTTATTACTTATTTTACACAGTGTTGGGTATTGTTGACTTCTTTGTCAAGTTACTTTTCTTGGTAATTATGGCTAGCCGCAGGATGACCGCTCCACAGGTTGTCGGTATGCTTTTAGAGTCTTCTTCTGACCACGATTATGAGACTGACTCCGCATCTCAGGCAGAGGAGGAAGGCCAGGATTCTGGCAGTGAATTTTCTGTCCGAGAGGACTCATCTGAAGATTAAGCTACTCTCAGTGCGTATGAAGCTACTCTCACAGTGTGGATGAAGTGCATGTTTTAGAGGAAGACACTGAAGTGCCAATAGTGCAGCAAGAGGCATCTGGATTTCAGCCCGGGGATTCAAGATTTACCATTGGAAGTGCTGGACTCTAGGTTGACCCAAAACTGGTGCAGCCGGTGTTGCCTGTCTTTTTTATTTTTATTGTTTTAACAACACGAGTTGACATTACAAGCCATGCAGCATCAAAGTGTTACAAATAACAGTAGCCAGTAAGGCCTGACATGACCGATCTTAGACCTAAAACGCAACAAGTTGAAGGGAAATCGCACGTGTTAATTGCAAAGTAGGTGACATGTAAATCAATTTTGCCGGCCTCGCACACTTATTTAGAGATTGCTAAGTTGACATCTAGGCGACAGTTAACAATGACAGGCACTACATTGACCTCTGGGTGAGCATGCATCTTGTAGAGTAGTTTGACTAGGTTTGTTGCAGGCTGGTGTGGTTTACTAGACACATAGGGCTTCCGCGGGCTAAGGCGAGTGGTGTAGTAGCTTGTGAAGCAGTGTCAATGGCTATGTATCTGTGTCAGTCTGAGGGGTCTCTGACAGTGGCGCGTCTTTTTCCCTGATCCATGCCACAAATGGCTCCCAGATGTCTTTTGGGCGGGACGCCATGGGCATTAGGTCCCAAAAGGAGGCTAATTGTTCTGGACAATAAGTGAGGTCATGTATCCATGAATCTATTTTGGGGCCTCTTGTAGCTCTCCAGTGCATGGCCAGCCTGCGTCTGGCAAGCAGCAGCATCATAGCTGTGAGTCGACCCACCTCAGGGGGGACATCCCCGACATGTCCCAGCAGGGCGACCAGTGGTGTGCACTGCAGTCTGACTCCCGTGACCTCATGTATAATCTCTTCTACGCTTTTCCAGTAGCGGGCAACAGGGGGGCAGGTCCATGCAACATGCAGGAATGAGGACTGCTCTTGTCTACATTTCCAGCAGTTCGCGTTTGGGCAATAGGACCATTGTTCATCCGTTGGTGATTCGCCTAGATCTGCACGCCACTGCCCCAGCTCACGGGGGTTATGAAGGGGGTGACCGATTGTGTTAGGTTATACAGCCTAGTGACTAGCTTGCGGGGAGATGGGGGTGATAAGTAAGTGTTCCAGTGGTGCCAGTGTATCTGGGGCCTCTGGAAAAGAGCTGTGTAGTTTTCTACATGTGGCTCTGAGTTGGTAATATAGAAGCAAATCTATAACAGGCCTTGGAGTCTCCTCTTGATTGTGCGGCGTCTCTAGAAACGTACCCTGCGGGTAGAGATCCCCTAATGTATTCAGGCCCATTGCACGGGCACGACTAATAGCCCTTTTATCTTGTAAAGAAGGGATAAGTGGGTGGTGTGCGAGTGGAGTAGAGGGTGCAAAGAGCGACGGGTTTCCGACTCGCTTCCTCAGGCCCTCCCAAGCCCAGCGTAGCATCTCGACCGTATTCACCTCCCCGCTTGTTCTGTGGTAAGGTTTGTATAGGGCAAAATGTAGTAGAGTGGGCTTCACCATGTCCTTTTTGATCGCCATATGTGGCTGAAACGGGATCGGGTGCACCCAGAAATGGAGATATTGGGGTTGTGCACATGGTGCATATAGTTCAAAGTCCGGAGTACCCAGTCCGCCACGCGAGAGCGGCCGTGTCAGTAGTTCCCATCCCGCGCACTGTTGCTTCCCAGCCCAGACCAGGGCGATCACAATGGAGTGGAGGGATCTAAAAAAAAGCTTGTGTGAGGGGGATTGGGATATTCGCGAATAAATACAGGAGCTTGGGGAGGACTATCATTTTGGTTATGGTGATTCTGCCAGCCAGAGACAGCGGCAAAGCGGACCAGAATGCCAACTTACGCTCCAGCCACTCAAGCAGGCGACCAAAGTTCATACGCCAGATATCTTGTGTGTCTGAGCCATACGCCTAAGTATTTCACCGATCCATCAGCCCATGTGAGTGGGAATTCCTGCTCTGTTGCAAGTGTGGCATCGGTCAAGGGCAGGAGCGACGACTTGGACCAGTTAACTTTCACTCCAGACATGCAGCCAAACTGGAGAACCTCCAGCAGCACTGGATTCAGATTTTCGTCCAGTTTGCGAATGTATAGCGTGATGTCATCAGCGTACATTGATATTATTAAGCTTCTGTCCGTGAAACCGAGCCCTCTGAATGTGTGATGTTGGTGTATTCTGGCAGCCAGGGGTTCCGTGGCCACCGCAAATAGCAACAGCGAGAGGGGGCAGCCCCATCTGGTACAGCACGTTATTGGGAACGGCTCCGACAGCAACCCATTTGCCCTTAGTCGAACCGTGGGCTCGGTATAAGGTAAGCAGATCAACTTGATCAAATTAGGACCGAACCCCAACCTGGGTAAAATGGTAAACAAGTACGGCCATTCCAATCAAACGCTTTTGTAGGTTCAAGGAAGGCAGCGATAGCTGGCAGCCGTGGATCGATTTGGTGCAACACAGCAAAGAAGGTATGCAAATTGTGGGCCGTGGACCTGCCGGGTATAAATTCGGACTGGTCCGGTCTGTCTATGAGCGATAAGAGTGGCTGCAACCTGTTGGCAATTAGCTTAGCGAGAATTTTGGCATCGACGTTAATTAATGAGAACGGACGATACGAGTCACAAAGATTAGCTGCCTTGTCTGGTTTCAAGAGTGAGTTGATCACGGTCTCTCATTGTTGGTGGCAGAGAGCCACGGTCTAGTGATTCTTAATAGACTGCAAGGAGGCGGGGAGCGAGCTCGTCCGCGTAGGTTTTGTAAAATGAAGTCGATAGGCCATCTAGGCCTGGGGCCTTCTCACCTGGCAAGCTACCAATAACGTGCACAATATCTTCAATCACTCAATCAATCAATCACGGGTTTGTTAAGCGCAACTACTCACCCGTAAGGGTCTCAAGGCGCTGGGGAGGTGCAGGTTCCAGTCCATCAAGGAGGGGTGTAGTGTAGTTCCTATTTCCCTAATAGGCTCTGCGCATTGGAATAATATAACCTATAGGTTTGACATAGGACTAAGGTCGGTATGTCCCTATCGAGTATATTAAACATAATTACTTGTGCCAGCTAGCTCAGAGGCCACTAGAAACTCCTTGAGAACAAGAAGGGAGTAGTTTCTGGCAACCGAAAAATATGACAACTTTTGTTTCCCTTTAGAATCGGAACACGTCTCAGAATCGTGGAAACAATAGATAACAGTTTCGCTCAGTCAATCGTGCATGCTTAGTTTCTACAGAGTTACACAGAAAGGAAAGACGGGCGTTTCAATAAAGAGGTTTTATTGAACAGTCTTGTTTCTCGTGTAAGAGATATGTGCTGTTATGATCACAAGACAGTTGGCAAGATAAATAATGTACAGCGTAAGCAGTAGAAATAAATAATACTACGCTAGCATTATCTTTTAGCATATATTCACGTACATAAATAACATGAGCTAAAAATGCGAGTACTCATACGATGCGTCTCTAAGCTAGTTCTACCCCAATGTACCTAACCTATTCTAGGTGTAGGGAAAGGTAGAAGTAGGTGGAGTATTCTCTAGTCTGGTATACTAAGAGTATGTTTAAGTCTAGTATGCCAAGTATGGTATGCCAAGAGTTCCTCTAGGTTCTAGTCAGCTCCATACCTTGAGAATGAGAGAGGTGGGAATCTCTTGCCGGATCTGGAACTCTAACACCCCGCGAAGGGAGTCAGAACACTGGAAGCTGGATTCGTCTGCGTGCAGGAATGACAGCGTCTTCTCAGTGCGTCAGGCCGGGATACGGGCTCCTCTGAAGTCGAGGTCTCCTCTAACTTGCTTTGGCAAGGGAAGGTATATTTATACCTGGTAGGTGTCTTGGAATGTTAGCATTGACGTGAAGTCGGACAGAGGAAGACGTCAGGAATGAACCCTTAAGGTATAACGGTTCATACATAATAGATGAGTTCTTGGAGAAATCAATAGTCCTGTGCTAGGGGAACTCCCGAAGCTTAAGGGTCTGGTTTCTAAGAACTCGTTGTGACGTTAGGGTGGACGGATGTCGGTGACCATGCCTGTATTTGGAGTGCACGGTTAATGCCTAAATAAGGACAGGAATTATATGCCTATATAAGGGCAATGCGAATTGGGCCTATATAAGGACATGATTCAGGAAAACCTATATACGGACTCCTAAAGCGGAATACAACACCCACTCCACTTTCGATTGAACGATAATACTAAATGCTAAACATTTAAATGCTAAACATAAAATGGAGTACCACATGTTGCTAAAAACATTTCTAAAAGCATTTTAAACGAAGCTCAAAACTGTTGAAATGCAATAGGTACTGTACATTTAAAGCATCGTTTCCATTCTAAGCATATAACGGAAGTAAAATGCAACGTGAATGAAACAGAAATATATACATATGACGAAATGGTCGATAAGTTCTCAAAATCAAAGCCATTGCATATCATAGAATTAAATGAAATGTTAGACAAGTAAGGTGACAATGTGTCCCTGGAAGTATTCAAAGAAGTCCGTTTTATAAGACTAGTTCTACTGTAAGCAGATTGTTCATTTGCCATGTCTTTTCTATCGGATATTTTTTTTTTTTTAAAGAAAAAGTTCAATTTCTGGGAATAGTTCCAAGTTTTGAAAATATGAAGGCCAAATTTCATTGTTGCCCTGGTACACTGAGCCGAATCAAAGTCAGTGTATGGGTCTGGCGTAAACATTAGATCATCTATTTCCGTAGCCAAAATATCGTCCACCGAAGTTGGTGACATTTGGAACACCACGCTCAGAAGGTTAATTGCACAGAGATGAGAAACATCGCCTTCAGCAGAAGATGCAATGTTCGCGTCCGCTGTTACCTGTGTGCCGGTTGATCCATATCGTACCTCAGCAGCAGCCGGAAGCGTCTGTGAGATCTCAATGAATGCAGTCATCAGGATTGGTAGCCTCTAGGGACAACACACAGCATGGGCCATTATCGGGTCCAGCAGAGTATCGATTTCCGTTGGCATGACTGATGGGAGTGTTAGACAGGTGTCTAGCACGCATTCTTCACCACAAAACAGGCAGCGTAGAACAGGTAAGATGCAATCTTGCCAGATTGGTCTGAATGACAGGAACCACGTTGTATTAAGTTCCCGTAGACGAGGCATGCCCAAAAGCATACTATTCGCTCACGGCATTTCCGTTCAAGGAGGGCTCTCTCCACATCGCTCAGAGTGATGTTGGCGAAGAGGCTTTCCATAGCGTAGTAGGAGGAATAGAAACAGAATTCCTGCAACAAGTGCTAGAATTAACGGCACACCACCAAACACCGAATGTGCAAAGTTTGGGATGATTCCGAGGACAGCCTGGAAAGGTGCTAATAGTCCGGAACAGATGGTCTTAAATACATGTACAATTCCGCTTGTATCAGACATGTTAAAGATACGTCCTATCATTTCTACGAAATGTATAGGGCAGTTTGTACAAATTAAAGCCTGTATCTCAGCCGAAGTCCTTGCAACTTGTAGATCATAGGTTTCTTTGGCCGAGGTCAAAGGCACTGATTGTTGTATAAGCATGGCTTTCATTCTGCTTAAAGTATCAAATCGTATAAAAGAGACATTCAACGAAGGCCATAAAGGCGACTCCCTGACTGTGTCTATCGGGGCAAACAATACTTGCATACAGCAAGTGACCCTGGAGTTGACCGTTACTAGATATGGGATGCCTGGCAACATGCCACAGCAACTCTGGTCATTCAACATGAGGTAACTCCCATTAGAAAGTTGGCCTAACGTTGGATTAATCACAGCAGCTGGTGTACCCTGCTGGTGGCAGGACAAATTTGCCACAGAACCATTACAAGCCCCGTGTAAAGATATGTCCTGACAAATCAGTGAACCGCTCAATGCACTTTCACAGTGTGTACCGCTTAGAAACACTTCACGATCCCCACTCCATCTATAGGTGTAAGGTAAATTCCAGGATGTCTTAATGTATTCTTTACCCAACCTTTCATATTTGCCTGCTTGCATCTGTTTAAGGCAATACTGAAACTGGAAAGTAGTCACAGGTAGACTAATTTTGCCATGAATAAGCCATTCTGTAGCTGATTTTTCTGCCACTGTGAATGGTAATTTTTCAAGTTATTCAATGCTCAGTACTGTATACTTTGCTCCCCTTTGTGCTAGTTCGATCTGTTTGTCAGTTAGATTGTATTCTGCAAACAGAGCCGTCGTGTTGATAAAACGCCAAGGCACATAGCCCGCACGCAAAGATTGCAGCGTCCAGCTTAAGAACATAATAGAATGTAACTGAGATTGGCCTTGTTGTAACATGGCTAAATCTTGTTCCAGTATGTCTATAGCAGAGGATACAATACTGTCCAATGAATAAATTCTGGAGGACAAAGTTGTTAACCCATTGTCAACCACAGAGAGAGTTTTCTCTAAGTTAATACGATCAAGTTCACGGATTCGTTCTGCGGCCTCCATCTGTGACACCTTCCATGCTTCATTATAAGCAGCATAAATGCCGGCATATATGAAACGTTTTTGACGTGGTTTTCTTGGTCCAAGCAAGAATTCCCTAAGGTCTGCGTCTTCTTTAAGTAAAGATAAGTGTTGTTTCACATCCTTAAGTGTAGATTTTTGCAGCCAATCGAGGCATAATTTTCCTACACTGTATGTTGTCACTACCCCCGGATGCTGTCTTTGGACGTATCGTGGGTCTGGCCTATGAATAGTAAACCCCTGTGTTTTATTCAGGAATCTCGCTCAACAGTTGTTTGCGTCTGTGGGCCAGATCAACCATTTTCTCCAATCAGGATTTGTTCTGTTGAGTTGTATTATAGTGTCAACTGTAACCGCTGCCTGTGTATTATTATCACTTGCAGGTGTTGGTACAGAAGGTGTTTTCATGTCTTTAATCTTGGCTAAACCAAGGCAAGACGTTTGTTGCACAGTGTCATTCAAAAACATTTGTTGAGGGACGATACAGGCTCTAAATAAAGCTTCTATCCCCTGCACTTGCCAATCTTTAGTACCCCAGACAGATGTGTCTATTGTCTCTTTCCACAAGTCGAAATCATGTCTAGACAGTTGGGCAATAAATGTTGCAGAGTAAATCTGTTTTGTATTTGTTAACATAATTTTCAGTCCTGTTTTGTTTACATTTCTATAGAAAAATGTTTCTAGATCAGATGTATTGTATCCTGAAAAATATGGAAACTTTTTAGCAAATGTTTTTGAACTACCTTTTGGTGGTGTAGGACAATGCTCCCATTGGTTAAACATAAACACATTTCTAGGTGTTGCAGATTTATGCAAAAAATGATGACCATAGTGGTTAAAGCAATACAGCTTTTCATAGTCTGATGAACCCTCTAAATATTCATTATTAGAAAATGCAGCAGATTTTTCTAGGTCAAACATCATGTTATTTACAGTTTCAAAGTCCCAATCATCAGAATAGGTACTGGATGAAACAATCACTTAGTGAGATCTTAAATAAATGTGGAATGTTCAAATGTTCCGTCGGGCCAAAAATATCGAAATCTGTTTTGTCCCACACTATACCATCCTGTATAGGAACGGCTGTGATGTTCACTGCAGACAAGTCTCTTGTTTCACGATGGGATGATTTGTGAGGTTTTAAAAGTAAGTTCACTTCTTTTCTTTCAGTGTCCAAATGGATGTATCTGCCATTTATAAGCACGCTCCATGTCATAACCAAAGCTAGCCAAAGCAGGAAGAAAAATGTTCCAGAAATAACCCAAAGTTCAATCCATGGTGAAACCAGATAAGTCTTTTTCAAAAAATGTAAAAAGTCTTGTACTTGCTGTTGAAAAGTTTGATGCTGGCGACGTCTCGAGCTCACTCAGATCCTCCGAAAACGTATCAAAGTTAATGAAATAGCCAGAAGTAGTTCTGTCAATTGTTGGAATTGCCTCAGGATTTGTAGAAATCGCTGGAACCAGTTGATCACTTGTTACATTGGTGTAGACAGGTGTATTTGGACGAACTGTTACTTGAGTTTCAAGAGGGATGAGTTCCATAGCATTGTTGCTCAGTCCTTCATCTGTTACTGCTGAATTCTCGATGGTTATCAGTCTTTCAGTCTGAACCTCTTGGATAGTAGCGAGAGGAGTGTGTCTGCTACTAGGTCGGAGTCCACGAGGCCTACTATTTAGTATTGGCCACATACTGTGGTTTGATGAGGTCGATGGACACAAATCTTTTCTCCTAAGGGGCGGCAGAAGTACTGTTCTTGTTCCGTGTATGGCTAGGACAGGTACTGGTTGTCCGTAGGAAGGTCCAAATTCCTTCTTGTCCGCAATTTTCTCTCCGACTAGATCCCCAACTTTTGGAATCCAGACAGGCCTTCCTGGGACCGCCGGTTTTTCCCCAGTGGTGGTTGGCTGCAGGAATACGTTGCTTTGTTTCGATCTTCGTTCATTTAGATCCTGTAAAACAGCCAAACGATCTTTGATATCAAAGGGTTTATTTTCCACCACTGTGCCACTACATTCTAGATCTGGCACCCACATTCTTGTCCCAAATAGGACCTCATATGGAGTGAACCCCCCTAGAGAACTTCTTGGCAAATTGTTTAATGAGCGTTAGACCCCATAAAGATGTTTGACTCACCCATCACCCGAACCTAATACCCTAGCTGTTATAGACTGCTTTATGTCCCGGTTTTTCCTTTCCACAACAGAATTTCCCTCAGGATGAAACGGAGAGGAGTACCGCAATGCAATGTCCAGACTGCCATGGCTTCTTTGTAAGCTCGAGAGCTAAATGCAGGGCCCTGGTCAGAATGTAGTGTGCCTATTGCGTATGTGCCGATAAAGACTCGCAAATCTTTTATAACAGTTCGAGCGTCAGCCGAGTGCATATCCATAGGAACCTAGAGCAAGAATCCACTGTGACCATGATATATTTATAGTTACCGTCCCTTTGCAAGGGACCGCAGTGGTCCAGGTAAACACAAGCTAATGGTTTGTCTGAAATTAACAGGGGTGTCTGCGCAGGAGGTTTCACTGTGGAGACTTTCATCTGTTGGCATATTTCACATTCCAGAACATAGTTCTTGGTCTGCTTCCTAATGCCAGGCCACCAATATCTTTGTTTCAGTAAAGATACTGTTGCAGAAATGCCTGCATGGGCAGAGGCTATCCCTTCGTGTGCTGCTAGGATTAGTCCTAATCTAAGTTCCTTGTTTGGAATTACCCTATCCCCCACTCCAGGGATTCGAGCAAAAGGAACGTTGTTCGCATCAATTACATAAGAGTACTTGAGTGGAAACCTTTTGGTAACGCTGCACCACTGCCTTTGCTCGTAGCATTGACAGCCAACATTATCTCACTGTCTATTCTCGTGTTTGAACGAGTGATCGCAGCTACGGAAGCCGTCTGAACAGCCCCCTTTGCGGCTTCGTCAGCCAATGAATTCCCTGCAACGTGAACGCCATCACGTTGATGACTCAGTGTATGGATCACGTGAGCCTTTGGTAGTTCGCTTTTTAACTGAACTACTTGTTCCCAAAGCGTTTTATGCTTTATTGTGCCACCTTTTGCATCTTTGAACCCATTTTCAAGCCAAGTTTGTATATATTCATTATACGACTGCACACAGTAGAAAGAATCGCACACTATTAGTGTTGGGAATTCTCGATCTGTACTTTCAAGTGCCAGTTTGAATGCTTGTAGTTCAGCTCGCTGAGCTGTACAATCTCCTAGAGATTGGATTTTTGTGACCATAGGTCTGAAGTTGCCATCGCGCATGTGACCTTTAACGATTGCGCACGCTGCACTGTAAGCTTGCTTACTCCCTGTTGCGGGTTGTGCGGATCCGTCAGTGTAAATTATGAATTCATACCAGTGGCGGCTGGTGACATTTGAAAGTGGTGAGGCGTAAAATTATTGTCATACTGCACCGCAGCGAGCGAGCCGTGAACAACCTACAGGGGGTTCGGGGAGGAGGGGGGGGTTCTCTCATAAGGAAAGTACCCGTGCGCAAAATTTGATGCTCCGGCAGCTGAGTCTCAGCGATGGCCCCAGGAACAATCCGACAAAGTCACAGAGGGAGGGTAGTATGAATCCCCAAGGAACAACCGGCTCAGGAGTGAAAACTTGTTGTTTCAAAGTGGCTCGGGGACGACCACCAGGGAGGGAAAAATCTACCTGTCCCCAAATGAACCAGGCTCAGGCGGCCTGGATGGTGACCGGACTCGCCGGTAGACAGCGGTGACTGGCAGAGTCCAGACCACCACAGGTAAGAAGTTGGCCACGTATGGGGTGTGGTAAACTCCACCCCAGCTCATAAATGTGTTTCTGCAGGAGCTGGAAAACTCTAGCATACTCATGGCCCAAAAGACACCAAGGTCTTAACAAAAGTGTAACAACAAGTCAACCCCTGACCTCAACCATCACTGCGCCTCTCCCTGCCACCCACCCCATTCGGACAATCCTCTGCTGACGTAGTTCAGCTGTCTCTGCTCTCACAAAACACACATTAAAAAAAACACTTGCAATTAAGTTTCATGTTTGCGGTTAGAATTCATTTGCATATACAGGTAAGCTCACAACAAAGGTCAGCTTCGCAGTTGTGAGTTTAGAATTGCAGTCCAGTTCAAGGAAGAGCAGACCAATGAGTGTCTTGCTGTTTTTCTCACACTATTCGAAGAGGAGAGATAACCTAGAAAGTTAGTCCAGTTTATCATTTGAATGTACCCTGCTCTGCGTGCGCAGTTGGCGACCTCCCTGGGGGCATGGTGGTACTCTGTCTCACAGCAGCCAGAGCTCTTAAAATACTGATTTGCCACTCTTAAGTGATAGTTTTCAAAGGTCTGTCATGCGTGTACACTAGAGTAACTGGATTAAACCAGACAGACGGACTCTGATGCTGCAGTTTCATTTGCGCATCTTACAAAGTTTGAAGTCTACTCCTCTTGTGTTTTTTTTAATTCTCTCCGGTCGAGGCCACTCGTAGTAACTCACAGTGATAAATTGCACTCTGTAAGAAGCAAGCGCCGCAAATATGTACAGAAGTCAAAGAGAGAGCGGGGAGGGAAAGGAAAGAATAAAGCATTGCGAGGGAAGAAGGAAGATGATTTTATGGGTGAGAGGGAAGGAGAGAAAAAGTGATGAGGAGATTGGTGAGAGTGGAGAGACAGTCACAGTCACAAAGCAAAAGGGAGACACATAGGGAAAAAGAAAAAAGAAGGGCAAAGAGTTACAGTAGAATGAAAGACACATGGAGGATGGTGAGAGACAAGGAGATGGGGATACACTTAGGAGGGAGCTAAAGATAGGAGTGAGCTGAGTGTGGTGTAAAGACGCCTGCTTTCTTTGTATATTTCTGGTTGTACCTGGAGGGACTCCCTCAGTGTGAGCTTCATTTAACGTTTAATATTACTTATTTTTACTAATTCAGCTTCTTTAAAAATTCAACATAAAGCGCTGTTCTTTAGAATTACACTGAAACATGAAGGAGGCACCCATACTGTGTGATTCCGAGTGAAGAGAATCCTAGGCGCATGGCGCAAAAACTTACACTATGCGTCGTGCTGGAATACGACTGACTGAAACAGCCGAGGGGCAGAATGCTTAAGTAGTTAGCAACGATTCTCAAAACTGCATGTTGTGAATCAGAATTACACAGAAAATGCTGGGATAGCCTAAGTTTTTGCTGCCACGCGCTTGGAACTCTCTTCGCCCGGATTGACCCTCACGAGATCCCCTACGATCAACTTGTGACACCAGGAGAAAAGGTTGAATAAAGCATCTTCATGGGTCTGAATAATGGCACGGCCCTAATTGGGAAATGACTGGATTTCACGGGTCAAACTCTCACATGACCCCTGTTAAGAGTTCTAACCGTAACACTCGCATCCCAGTGCCCCCCTTCACCCAGTAATTATAATCAGCACCGTGTCAAACAAACCGCTACGAGAAACAAAATAACACAGGCCCTACTTCCGCCTGGGAAAGTCACGCGAAGAGCTGTGTGATCCTCGGCGTTTTACCTCCCGGAAATCAGTTCCTTTATCTGAAGATATTGTTCAGATCACTTATTCTCTCTAACAAACAGACATTCCTCAGCCCTGGCCTATAGTGTAACAGCAAGTTTAGAACTACAAGTCCCAGAGTGCAAATGCTGGGTCACACTTAATCACGGCCGGCATTACGGGCGGGTGGGGAGGGAGGGGATGGAAATGGGGTTGTCGCACCACAGGGGGGATGAGGGGAGGCGGGAGGGGTTTATTTAAATAAAAATATCAAATAAAAGTACTTACTCAGCTTATGGATGGGTCTGACTCCCGAATCCCGCCGTCCTGCGCCAATTCCTGCAGCTCTCCTCGTGACCTAAAAGGCAGCCTCCCTCCCCTCCGCCTCCGCCAATCAGAACGCTGCAATGGCAGCGTTGTGATTGGTGAGGCGCAGGGGAGAGCGCCCCAGCCGCGCCATTTTCTCCTACACAGAGAAAAAGGGAGAGTGGGCGGTCGCGCTCGAGGGCAGGAGGGGGGGGGAGTGGCTTACCCACTGTTGTGGGTACTGACTGTTTGGTCGGCTCCAAGGGCCGACCAAACAGTCAGTACCCACAATAGTGGGTAAGCCACTCCCCCCTTGCCCTCGAGCACGACCGCCCACCCTCCTGCCCCCAACCAGGCACTTCTGCTTTCTCGCAGTGCGAGAAGCAGAAACATAAAATGGTAGTTTTTACCATTTTATGTTTCTGCTTCTCGCACTGCGAGAAAGCAGTGGGGTAACGCCCAAACGCCCCTATGGAGGAGCCGCCACTGATTCATACTGATCGAGAGGCAGAATCTCAGTGGGCAGAGGACATTCATGTTCATATTGCAGGAACGCTTGTGTTTTTAAATCAGGATCAAAAACATATTCAACATCTGTTGCAGCAAGAGAATTAACCCATTGTATCCATCTCGGATGTAATGCTTTTGCATTTGGAATGCTCGCTTTAGTTACCGCCTCTAAGGCCGGTACTGGGGTTATGACAATAATGTGTTTCCCTTGGGCTAGAGCTCTTTCTTTTGCTACTGCAGTTTGAACTGCTGTCAGTATTTTCTCAGTTGAAGTGAAGCGCATTTCTGCTTGTGGATACAAATGTGATTTGTATGCAATTGGTACCTTTTCACCCTCGTTAAATGTTAAGTAGGTGAATCCGCATGACTAAATTGCGTTGACTTACGCGTGTTTGTAAGTGATTTGTTGCCAACATGTTAGATTGGAGTGAACGCAAGATTTATGTATGTTCCTGTGTCCAATTTTTGATTGAAAAATCAGGTTTGATTAATGCGTAGAGAGGTTTAACCCTTTCTGCGTAATTTAGAATGTAAGTTCTTCCAAAATTTAGGAAACCCAGGATGGATTGTAAATTTTTCAGCGTCTTTGGAGGTTGTAGCAGCGCACACCTTTCTAAAAAGTTGGCTGCCAAGCTCTTGCCTTCACTTGAAAGCTCATATCCTAGAAAAAGGACATTGAGATGGGCAATTCTGGACTTTTTAAAGTTGAACTTATAGCCCTCAGAGGCGAAGCCCAATATAATGGTGCTCACCCTGTTCAAGTGCCTATCCAGGTCATCGTCTGTCAGATAGATGTCATCGACATATGACAATGCCTCATTATCATAAATTTGTAGTAACTGTTACTCTCGCTGAGAATAACCCCGGGCTGATCTTGAACCCTTGTGGGAGTCGACAAAATTGACGCTGGGTCCCCATTATTGAGAAAGCTGTTAAGTACCTGCTTCCAGGTGCTATGTTTTGACAAAAGAAACCATGTGAGATATCCAATGTGGTTTTATATTTTTTACGCACAATGTTATTCATTAATGCTGTACTATGTGCATTTTGCACTGCAAATATTTTTGAACAAGTGTTTAAGTGTCTGTAATCCAAAACTAGATGATAGGTGTTGTCTGGTTTGGAGACAGGAAACAAAGGATTGTTCATTGAAGAGGTGCATGTTTCAATCACCCCATGGTATTAAAGTTGATCTAAGATCTCCCTGACCTGTTTTTTTAGCTTCTTGCTTTATTGGGTACTGCCTCTGTGCAGTAGGTTAATTTTTTAGATGTATTTTATGGTGAGGTGAGTCCTCATCCCATCCTACATGATTTTTGTATAATGCTGGGGCCTGGGCAACTGCCCATTTCCTGGCATAAGTATATTTTAGGTGAATTGGAATATGGTTGGAGAAGGCAGGCATAATAATGTCCTCGCCATGTGGGCACTCCCTTACAAATTGTGGTGGCCACTCTTTTTCTGCTAGAAGTATGTCATAGCCCCTTGAAAGTTTTTCCCAAAAAAGTGCTTTCACCTGTCTAGGTATGTCTCCCTCCATCCTGAGTGCCATTTCATATAACTTTTGTGGAGTACTAACCCTGGTGTCTACAGTCTCAACTGTAATGTACTCATTCAAGTCCACTATCTCCAGAAGTTCCTTCAGGTTCTGGCGAGCTATTGTGACTTCTGCTGCACTGTCCAGCATTGTCTGAGCCCATTCTCCGTTCTTGAGTTGTGTTCTCAGTATCCTCGGCATGTCTGACCTTCAGACCCGCTACCCTCTTCTTTGAGAATTGAGGTTTGGATTTATTTTTTGGAACGTGTTTGTCGTCTTTCGATTTCGCGCGTTCTTCTCTATGTTCTGACCGTCCTCTTCTTTCCGATGTCTGTGACGAGATCTGAAAGGTACGAGAGGAACGTGTATCAGTATCTTGATACCCGTCAGGCTTTTTCAAATTATCCCTATTCCTGAGGTTCTACCTCCTTTCAGAGGGCTCCTTTTGAGGAGACCTACCTCGGGATTGAGAACGTTTCTCGTTTGAATTTTGTTTATTAGTTTCCCACTTCTTTTTAGAAGATGTAGGAGTTTGTTTAATAGAGTCCTTCTCAGGACTTTCAGATAGTTTGGGTGGAAGACCATTGAAGCCAAAACTATCTCTGCCTAATTCTGCATAAGATTGTTCTATTATTTTGGGTAGTTCTGTTTGATGTTCTGTAACATCGAATTCCCTTAATCATTGGCGGAGCGCCACTGCTGCTGCCTCCCCTTTAATATTAGATAATATTATTGTTGAGAACCTGGTCGAAATTTTTCAGTAATTTCATACCTAAATTCAGAGCAGGTTCTGCCCCGTATTCGTTTTGAATTTGTTTCAGGACATCTGGTATTACTGCAATTGACGGAATACCATGTGTTTTAGTATAGATGGCAGCAAAGACTGAGCCCCAAGTGGTGCAGTCTTCCAGTTGCGGTGTGATCCCCATTGGTAAACAGATTGTTAGTATTCTGTGTTTCTCATAAGGTCTAGTATTTGGAAATACTGCTTCGATTGGAGTAATTTTTTGAGCTGTCCAGAATGGAATTTGCTCCCGTTTTGTGGGCATTTTACCCATGACTGCGTATAGAGTCTGTGGTGTAATTTTTAGTGTATTTCCCTGTTGAGGAGTTTGATTTGGAATGGTTAATGGTGGTTGGACTGTGAAAGTCCGCATGACATATTGGACTAATTGTCTGTAGATTTTTATTAACTCTGTAAGTTGAGTAAGTAATTCCTCGTCTGACATCTCTTCAATGTCAGGATGAGATGTGTAGCCGGCTAGAATCGGCCATGTTGCTCCTGGTCTACCTAGTGGACCGAGCCTGGTAATGTTTATGTGATGTTTTAGGGCGCCTTTAAACCAGAGCTGATGCTCCTGGTATGTTAGTGGAATTTCAATATCCTCGAAAGGAATATATTCCTCTGGTGGTTCATCTTCTTTGTAGAAGTGAAACAGTCTTGTTACTGAATTTGATTCAGGAAATATTACCCATGAATAGAATACCTCTGTCTGAAAGGATTCGTGTGCCTCTATCACGAAAACTGCTCTACCGCCTCTTGGTGGTAGGCCATGTTTTATAAGTTTTAGAGTGATGGCGCTTCTTAAGTTTGGATTGATGTCTATAACACCCTCCTCAGGTTCATTTAAACCTGTAAAGTTAAAAACTGTTGCTATGGCTGGGTCAGCCGCAGCTCCACCGGTGTCGGTGGCATTGTCCCTGTTGGACATTTGTTTTTTGAAAAATGCAGAACAAGTTTCAAGGAATCAAAAAGATAAGGTGCACAATATTTTGGAACACTGAATCCTTCAACGTTGAACAAACCAAACAACTAATATATAGGGTGCTTCCCTATTTAGTTATGGCGGATATTTAACCCTACCCACTCCAGACGTCTTATGGAGTATGTGAGTAGGGTTCTCTGAGAAAAGCACGACTGAATTACTCAGTATCTAGCGTTAAATTACTGCCTTACCAAACAATGGGCGCCATGTAGTGTAGTTCCTATTTCCCAAATAGGCTCTGCGCATTGGAATAATATAACCTATAGGTTTGACATAGGACTAAGGTCGGTATGTCCCTATCGAGTATATTAAACATAATTACTTGTGCCAGCTAGCTCAGAGGCCACTAGAAACTCCTTGAGAACAAGAAGGGAGTAGTTTCTGGCAACCGAAAAATATGACAACTTTTGTTTCCCTTTAGAATCGGAACACGTCTCAGAATCGTGGAAACAATAGATAACAGTTTCGCTCAGTCAATCGTGCATGCTTAGTTTCTACAGAGTTACACAGAAAGGAAAGACGGGCGTTTCAATAAAGAGGTTTTATTGAACAGTCTTGTTTCTCGTGTAAGAGATATGTGCTGTTATGATCACAAGACAGTATGCAAGATAAATAATGTACAGCGTAAGCAGTAGAAATAAATAATACTGCGCTAGCATTATCTTTTAGCATATATTCACGTACATAAATAACATGAGCTAAAAATGCGAGTACTCATACGATGCGTCTCTAAGCTAGTTCTACCCCAATGTACCTAACCTATTCTAGGTGTAGGGAAAGGTAGAAGTAGGTGGAGTATTCTCTAGTCTGGTATACTAAGAGTATGTTTAAGTCTAGTATGCCAAGTATGGTATGCCAAGAGTCCCTCTAGGTTCTAGTCAGCTCCATACCTTGAGAATGAGAGAGGTGGGAATCTCTTGC
This sequence comes from Calotriton arnoldi, assembly GCA_963921515.1. Lineage (NCBI taxonomy): Eukaryota > Metazoa > Chordata > Amphibia > Caudata > Salamandridae > Calotriton > Calotriton arnoldi. Next base: position 203,402 of record CAWUFW010005538.1, read on the forward strand.
CGGATCTGGAACTCTAACACCCCGCGAAGGGAGTCAGAACACTGGAAGCTGGATTTGTCTGCGTGCAGGAATGACAGCGTCTTCTCAGTGCGTCAGGCCGGGATACGGGCTCCTCTGAAGTCGAGGTCTCCTCTAACTTGCTTTGGCAAGGGAAGGTATATTTATACCTGGTAGGTGTCTTGGAATGTTAGCATTGACGTGAAGTCGGACAGAGGAAGACGTCAGGAATGAACCCTTAAGGTATAACGGTTCATACATAATAGATGAGTTCTTGGAGAAATCAATAGTCCTGTGCTAGGGGAACTCCCGAAGCTTAAGGGTCTGGTTTCTAAGAACTCGTTGCGACGTTAGGGTGGACGGATGTCGGTGACCATGCCTGTATTTGGAGTGCACAGTTAATGCCTAAATAAGGACAGGGATTCTATGCCTATATAAGGGCAATGCGAATTGTGCCTATATAAGGACATGATTCAGGAAAACCTATATACGGACCCCTAAAGCGGAATACAACAGGGGGTCTTTCGAAGAGCCAGGTTTTGAGGTTTCTCGTGAAGATGGGGAGTGATGTTGTCTGCCTGAGGTGGAGCGGAAGGGCGTTGCATGCTCTGGCCACGAGGAAGGAGAAGGAGCGGCCTCCTGATCTGGTCTTTTTGGCGTGGGGAACCACGCCGTATGAGAGCTGGGCTGATCGTAGGGTTCTATGGGGTGCGTGGAAGTTGATTCGGCTGTTGAGGTATGCTGGTCCGGTGTTGTGGAGGGCTTTGTGTGCGTGGGTGAGGATCTTGAAGGTGATTCTCGCCTCGATAGGGAGCCAGTGGAGTGTGCGCAGGTTTTGGGAGATGTGGCAGTGTCGTGGAGGGTTGAGGATCAGTTTTGTGGCAGCGTTCTGATGTTTTGTAGCTTGCGGGTGAGGTTTTTGTTTATTCCGGCGTAGAGTGCGTTGCCGTAGTCGAGTCTGCTGGTGACGAGAGCTTGGGTGGCGGTTATTCTGTGCTCGAGGGGGATCCACCGAGAATGCCTCATCTAGGTAGGCACAATGCTGAGCCAAACCAGTTCAATGGATTCTAAGTATGTTTGTAGCTCGGGATGGGGGGCAGTTTGCGTGGCATTATATAGTGAAGAATAGAAATTGGTGAGGTGCGAATGTGTGGCCTGTTGCCCCCTGAGTGGAGTAGAGTCCTCATCTAGTAGTTCAGTTATGTATGTCGAGGACATATGTTGTCTGAGTGTGTTTGCAAGGGCTCTCCCTGGCCTATCGCCCTCGCCGTAACTACGGGCTCTGGCATTCTTCCCCAGAAAGCGAGTCTCTGTCCTCCTCCTACCTGAACTCTGAAATTTTCCCTCTTAGTGTTGCGCGGTGCATGGGTGTGCCCGATTGATAGAATAGGAGTTCAGTGTCGCGGATATATTGCTCCAGTCGTGTCAGGGTTTGTCTGATTGATTTTAAAACCCCAGATTGCTTGGTGAGGCATGCACCTCTTATAACTGATTAACGGCTTCCCACAATGTGGAAGGGGATTCCACAGAGCCTTCATTAATGGAAAAGTATTGGGTGAGTTTGCTGCGACTTTCTTCTCTGAACGATGGGTCGAGTAGGGCGTGTGGGGAAAGCCGCCAGCTGAATGCATGAGGTAGAGTTTGTAGAACGTACCAGCGCAGCTCCACCAGGGCGTGATCGGATAGCGTGCATGGTAAGTGTTTAGTGTCAGTGGTCCAGGATGAGATGTTTCCTGTGACCAGCCAGTAGTCCAATCTGGACCAGGCATTGTGATGCAATGTTATACATGTACCCTCTCTAGCATCTGGATGCCAGCTGCGCCAAATTTCTATAAGTCCGTTGTCATGTATGATAGAAAGCATCTGTTGGGTGGCTCTGGGATGTAATCTGCAGGCAGCCCCCACTCTGTCCACTGTGTCTTGTAAGGTAGCATTAAAGTCCCCGCCCCAGATCACTGTATCGCTACCCAGCAACATCACCTTAGCCCAAACAGTGAGAAAGAAGTTGGGATCGTCCGTGTTTGCACCATACATGGCCACTAGGGTCACCTGGGTGGTCATCAAGGTACCCCTTAGGATAACATACCTCCCCTCTGGATCTATTCGTGTGTGACATGTTGTCCAGCCAGCACCACGCCTGATAAGCACAGACACTCCTCTTGCATAATTAGAGTATGGTGCTGAGCGCCCCAGTATCGATTGTTCAGCTTCGGGTTAGCCCCCACCTTCAGGCGCGTCTCTTGCAAAAAAGCATATGTCGATTTTATGCCTGATTAGGTATGTGTGCATTAGCCTGGCTTTCCTGAAGTCATTAAGCCCTCTAATGTTCCAGGTCAGAAATTTTGGCTCAGTCATGTAGCTGCTGTAGTGCTGTATGGTGAGCTGCGCGATTTAGTGCTCTGCACATTTAGATTAGCAATCAAACACGGGAGCCTGCTGATGTCGCATAGTAGGCTGTAGTACAGAGTGTGAGTACCGCCTGAGAAAGGTAGTTTGTGGTCTAGTTCAAAAAAGTGAAATGAGGTTAACCCCCCCCTTCCCGAAAATTCAATAACCAACCCAGTCCCACCCCCCACCCACACCAACCCCCCCCCAAATAGGTTGTGTTACATTACCCACCCCTGCCCCAAATTTCCTGTGTTAACCCAAACATCAAAAAACATGGGAGATCTCCCAGTGGGGCCTGGGTCGCCGGCGTACTCCCTACCATGTGGTAGGGTGGCCGGGTCATGTTAAAGTACATGGAATCGGCTTAACGGAACTTTAGGTAAGTCGGTTACGGAGAGGTTAGTTACCACTAAATTGCAACGTGCATAGTTGTATAGGAATGAAGGATAAGGCAAATCTACTGACAGTGCATAGCAAGGGGAAACAGTTCCTCTAGGTACAAGGTGGTGCGATCAGTCATTGTTACTTAGATTACGCTCAGAGCCAGTTTGTTGTGAAGAGCGGGGAGGCTGTCTTTGGGCGCTGATATGTTTTGTGAACTTCAAGGCTGCTATGGCGTCTGTGAAGAAGTGGGCCTGCCCTTCGTGTGCGATCTTTAATTTTTGCCGGGTAAAGCATGGCATATTGAATGGAGGCCCGCTATAAGATGCGTTTTGCCGGCAGGAACTCTTTGCAGGCGGCCTGCACCATTGGAGTGTAGTCTGGGAAAAAGGAAAGGGAGTTGCCCTGGTGGTTTATTGGGCTTTGGTCTCTGGCGGCCTTCAGGACAGCGTCCCTATCACGGTAGTTTAAAAGCCATGCTATTATGGGCCGTGGAGCAGATCCCACTGGCAGTCTAGGCCCTAGTGAGCGGTGCGCACGCTCCGCTATCATGACGCGCGATAGCACCGGGCCAAACAGATCTGGTGTTGCCGGTCTTTGGTGTTGTTGCAGGGTATAGAGTGAATTGTGAAAAAGAAATTGTCTATACATTTCTTTCAGTTGTTTATGGACGATGTATTTTTGGCTGAGATTGTTGAGCAGACAAATTTGTATGCTGAATAGTATTTGAGGGGAAACAGTGCCAGACTTGAGCCCCACCCTAGAGCTTCCCAGTGGACTCTCACAAATATGGATGAGCTGAAGAAGTTCTTGGGTTTAACTTTTTTGATGGGCCTGATAAGGAAGCGGTCACTGTCTTCATATTGATCTACTAATCCCTTGATGGCAACAGCTATATTTCCTGCAACCATGAGTCGAAATCGGTATTTGCTTCTTCGGATGTTGCATTTTGTTGATCATGCTTTAGCGTTGCCCCGAGATCACCCAGATTGTGAACGTCTTTTTAAGGTTCGGCCTGTCCTTGATCACTTTGTAGATCGATTGTCAGAGATCTATGTGCCAGGGAAAGAAATTGCTATGGATGACTCTTTGGTCCTGTTCAAGGGCCAATTGGTTATTAGGCAGTACATTCCTACCAAGAGGGCACGTTATGGAATTAAGATGTATATGCTGTCAGAGTAGTACAGGCCTCAAAAAATCTCAATTGCAAGTAAAATTGTATCAGTTCCAGCTATTTTTAGCACCTACTAGTCCCATCTGGCGAGTAATCTTGGGCTGGAAAGGACAGGTGTTCTGTTCATTCAGAAAGTGAATGAGCAATAAAGATGCCACTAAATCTTGTTTTTATCTTGACACATTTGCTGTCTGTTCAAGGAAAGAGGTCAAATGTCAGTTTGTCTTAACTAATTGCTGGTTGGAAAATGAGGTTAATTTTTCTCTCTTATTAGAGTTAGAGGTTCTTGTCAAATGAACTGTCTGAAGACGTCAATTCTTTTTCACTAACACGACATTTAAATAAATAGATTGCAAATCAATAATACAAATATTTTAAAATATATCAGGATTACAAAAGCTAATTTTTTTATAATTAAGTAGTGTGATGCACACAAAGAGTTAAATAGGAGCAAAACAAACCAGAACACTTTACTAGGTGATGTGCAAATGACATATTTGCAGAAACTATTTCCAAACATAGCCGCCAACCCCAGGACCAAAAACGCAAGACCAGGTCTTTTTTGTCATCAATAATTTTTAAGTCTCCACAGTAAGTATTGGGCCATTTCCTGTGGGGGCACTAGGCCTACCCACACATATAGAGGTACCATTTCTATCTGGAGACTTGGGGGAATGCTGGGTGGGTGGAAGTTTGGGGCTCCCCACAGATTCCAGAACTTTCCATCACAGAAATGTGAGGAAAATGCGTTTTTTTGACAAACTTTGAGGTTTGCAAGGGAACCTGGTGAGAGCCACAGTTCATCCCATCCTGGATTACCCTGGGTGTCTAGTTATAAAAAATGTACAAGTTGGCTGGGTTTCCCTAACTGCCGGCTGAGCTAGGGCCCAAAATCCACAGCCAGGCACATTGCAAAAAATGGTCAGTTTTCTGTGGAAAAATGTGATGTGTCCATGTTGCGTTTTGACCCATTTCTTGTAGCGGGCACTAGGCCTATCCCCACAAGTGGAGAACCATTTTTATCAGGAGACATAGGGGAACACAGGGTAGTAGAACAAGTGTTCTTACCAGTTGTTTTTTATGCATTTCTGCCATCCAAATGTAAGACAGTGTGTAAAAAAGAAGACATTTTGAAAAATGCCCCCTAACTCACCTGCTAGTGTGGCTGCCCACATATGCAGAGATGTGCAAATAACAAATGAGAAAGTACCAGTTATATTTAGATAACACACTAACCTGCAAACCAGCAGGCCCAATAACTAAAACTTGGCACAGGTTACCACATATTTCACTGAACGTAGTATGACTAAGTGTATATGTACTGATGACAGAACAACTCATCTTGGGCATCTAAGAGTCAGAGAGATCTAAGTGCCAGATTTATAGGGGGTCTGATGGTGGTAAGGGAGGGTAAATCTATGCCCCGGTATGTCGCCCAGCGGGACCAAATTTTCCTATGTTTCTGCGGGCAGCCACCCCTCTGATAGACGGTGATTTCTTCTCCCATGCATCTGTCCATAGCCGCCCTCCACCCACCCATTGTTGGCGGGAAGTCCCTTTCCACCTTTTGGGGATGTCCCGATTGGCAAGCGTGAGGCCCAAAAACAATAGGGTTGTTTGTAACGATTCCCACCGATCCCCGCTGTGCTATGGAGCAACAACAGCTTAGGGTCAAACGGGAGGCTCCAGGACAGGACCCGGCCCAACGGAATTTTACACCAAAATGGCTGCAGCGCCCCGCAGCTCCAAACCGTATGAAAAAAGGTTCCCTCCGCATCCCCACATCTGAGGCACATAGGGGACTGGATGACACCCATCCTCCAGAGGTGGGAGTGAGTGTAGTATGCTCGGTGGAGAGATTTAAACTGAATAAGGTGACATTGTGTGGAGATAGCAGCTCCGCAGGGACTAGCGAGGGCCTCTTTCCAATCATCGTCCGTCATGTCTGGCAAGTCCTCCTTCCATGCCCCCCGGGTTTTGTGTAGTGTGGTAGGAGTATGGGTGGTCAACGTCTGATAGATCTGCCGTATCTTATGCGCCCCTAGGTCGCCCATCAGTAAGCGACCTTCAAGGGGATGAAATTCCGTTAGGTCACTCAGCAAGCGGATCAGGGGAGTAAAAGCATGTCTCAACTGCAAGTATTTATAAAACTGCGTCCGGTGCAGCTGAAATTCATTTTGTAGTTGCTGAAACAATTCGAGGGCGGAACCCAGCATAACGTCCCCTAGGGTAGAAATTCTTGGAAGGTCCCATGCTTGGAAGCCAGGAAGTTCGGCAACGGGATGTGGATAAGTACCCTGCCACAGCAGGGTAGTCTGGGTCAGGCGCCCTAGCCAGCCCATGTCCTTAATGGTGTATCGCCAGAGCTGAACGACCATTCTGCAGGCAGGGGGCAAGAAGTCTAGGTTCATGCGGCTGAAGAAAAGATTCAGGAGGGGTACACCCTCCATCACCAGGCGCTCCATCGCATATGCTGGGTCTGTGTGCGGGCTGTACCACCACTCAATGATCAACAGGTGGGATGCTGCATAGTAAGAGTATATATCAGCCGCTGCAATCCCACCACAGTATGTCGACTGTGTGCAAGTACGCAGTGCTACTGGAATGGCTCCCCCGCCCCATAAGAACTTGTTCAGGATAGCATTGACTTTGACGAACCATGTACGTGGAATATTGTATGGGAAATTTTGCAACCGATAGAGTATTTGTGGCAGGGAGACCATCTTAAAAATTGTCGATTGCCCATACAAGGACAGCTGCAGAGGGGACCATATTGTGGTCTCCTCACGTATACCTGAGAGCAGCGGATTAATGTTATGTGATCACTATGTCATGGGGCACGGCGGGATAAAAACTCCTAAATATTTAAATCCTCCTGTCGCATGGGATAACTGCACAGCCCAGATGCCACGTCTCTGGTCACCGCACATGGGAAATAGCACCGATTTTGATGGGTTGGCTCCAAGGCTGGAGGTTTTTCCAAACACTCGGAGAATCTGAAGGACTCGGGCCCAGAGAACCAAGGATCGGCCATGAAGAACACCACATCGTCTGCATACAGTGAGATTCTATCCGACCGCCCCCGCGACCACTTGAACCCCCAAAATCAGTGGATCTTGCCGCACCCATGTGGCTAAGGGCTCTATGGCTAGTGCAAACAGTGGAGACAAGAGGCAACCCTGGCTTGTGCCGCGGCATATAGGGAAGGGTGCTGATCTGTACCCAGCTACCCGAACGAAGGCCGAGAGACCTGTGCATAATAACTGGACATATGCCAGGAAACGCGGGCCAAAATTGAGGGATCGGAGGAGTGGAAAGAGATACGTCCAGCTTAAGGAATCAAGCGCCTTATCTATGTCGGCCAGGAGGATAGCCACGGGACGGCTCAGCTCTGGGGCCTTTGCGATAGCATTATGGACTTGCGGATGTTATGCCGGGTGGACCGATATGGCATGAAGCCGGACTGGTCTGATTGAATTAAGTTGTGGATACAAGTATGGAGGCAGTCAGCGAGGACCTTGCCCAGGAGTTTGGGTTCAAAGTTGAGGAGGGAAATAGGGCAGTAGAAAGAGGGGTCTTCAGGAGGGCAGCCAGGTTTGAGGAACACTGCGATTTTGGCGTGGCGCCAATCAATCAATCAGGGGTTTGTAAAGCGCTAGCTACTCACTCAGAGCGGGTCTCAAGGTGCTGATGGAAGGGGGGGCAGTGAGGGGGTACGCAGATCTGGGAGGTTCACTGAGTTCCATTGAAGAGCCAGGTCTTGAGATCCTTTAGGAACTTGGGAAGCAATGCAGTCTGTCGGAGGTGTAGAGGGAGGGAGTTCCAAGCCTTGGCCGTGAGGATGGAGAAGGAGCGCCCTCCTGTTCTGCTTGTCTTGATCCGGGGTACTGCTGCGAGGGAGAGCTGGGCAGAGCGAAGAAGGAGCCGGGGAGCGTGGAACACGAGGCGGTGGTTCAGGTTGGCGGGTCCGGTGTTGTGGAGGGCCTTGTGTGCGTGGGTGAGAAACTTGAAGGCGATTCTCTTCTCGACAGGGAGCCAGTGTGGGGTCCGTAGGTGCTGGCTGATGTGGCAGTGGCGCAGTAGGTTGAGGACTAGTCTGGCGGTGGTGTTCTGGAGTTTGTGGGTCAGGTTCTTGCTGATCCTGGCATAGAGTGCGTTGCCGTAGTCAAGTCTAATGAGGGCGTGTGAGACAGTTTTCCTGTGTTTGGGGGGGATCCACTTGAAGGTCTTGCGGAGAAGGCATAGGGTGTGGTAGCAGGAGGAGGTGATGGCGTTGACCTGGCGGTCCATTTTGAGTTCGGAGTCCAGAATGATTCCGAGGTTGCGTGCGTGGTCCGTGGGCCCCCCCCCCCCCGAGGGCAGGGGGGCCACCAGGTGTCATTCCAGGCATCAGGGTGTGGGCCCATGATGAGTATCTCTGTTTTTTCCGTGTTGAGTTGGAGGCAGCTGTTCTTCATCCATCTGGCAACGGCTTCCATTCGGTCTTGAAAGTTGCATTTGGTGGTGTTGGGTTCGTTGGATAGGGAGAGGATGAGCTGGGTGTCGTCTGCGCACAATGCGATGTTGAGTCTGTGGGCTCCGACAATGGATGCGAGCGGGGCCATGTAGATGTTGAATAGGGTCGGGAGGATGGAGGATCCTTGTGGGACTCCACAGGTGGTCGGGGTTGGTTCTGAAAGGAATGGGGGGGGGGAGGAGTCTGACTCATTGCATTCTGCCGGAGAGGAAAGAGAGGATCCAGTCGAGGGCCTTGTTCCAGGGGTAGGATGCCCTGCTCGAGAGCCCCATGAAGTGCTTCCAACAAATGTGGGCCTAGCTGGGCCATGTGCGGCCGTAAGAAGTCACTGGGGAAACCGTTGAGGCCGGGGTGTATATTCACTAACGCAGCTCAGAGTTATTCCACGGTTATGGGAGTGTCTAATTGGTCACGCACGTGGTCTGAGTTTTTGGGGAGGCATGACCGTTAGAAATTCCTCTGAGCACTCGATATGAGTTCTTTGTGCTTGTATAGGGAGGCATAATAAGCCATGAACACTTGGACCACAGCATCGGGGGAGGTACAAAGGACTCCATCAGCATTACAAAGTACCGGAACAGGAGCGGGAGACATCGCAGCCTGGCACAGCCGATGGAGCATTTTACTAGATTTATCGCCCCATTGATAAATCTTGTGTTGTGAAGCTAGCCAGATTTTGCGTGCCTCGTTGGAGAGATGCTGGTGCATTTGCTGTAGTGTTTGGAAGAGATTACATTGCGGTATTGGACCGGCACACATAGCAGTTTGGGCTTCAAGGGACCTTTGACTGTTTTCTAATTCTACCATTTGGGCAAGGCGTTTACACTTTTCACCTGCGCGGAAGCCAATATCTACGCCGTGGATTGTGGGTTTGAGAGCTTCCCAGAGGATGACACCAGACGGACCAAGGCGACGTTGGACGAAAAACAATCGGAAATGGCCTGATGAAGGACATCTTGGTATTTTGAGTCGCGGAGATGACAAGGTGACATGCGCCACCTAAAGAGAGGCATTTGAAGTCCTATGTGCAGCTTGAGTAAGACCGGGGAGTGGTCCGACAGTCCCCTGGGCAGGATAAAGACATGAGAAACCCTATGTATGTAGCTATGTGGTAAAAAGAAATAGTCTAGATAAAGAGCCATACATGGCTGATAGAAATGTAAAACCCATCTCAGAGGGGTGGTAAGCCCGCCACATATTAGACCACCCCAGGGTGGTAGCCAGGTGGTGAAGTTTGGATCTTCTTTTATGGGGCCCGCGCCCCGGCTCTTGCTGACAATCCAAGGATGACATGACATCATACCAGTCCCCACCCAGTAGAATCACACCATCCGGGACCTCCCCCCACAGTTGTGGGATTCTATCGATGAACGTATGCCCCAATGGAGGGGGGGGGGGGAGAACCAAAAACAAGGGAACCCTACTCACTTGGAACCAGGGTACTGAAATTATTATCAAAAAACAATGGCTCCTGTGGACTAATGGAAAAACAATCTTGATATATAAACGCACAATGGCAATGTAATGGGTTAGAGTGATGTCAGAAAGAGAAGGAGTCGTACACACCTTAGATTTGTATTTCATACACAATTATTATTTATATAGTCTTTGAAACAAAATACATACAAGGTAATTTAAACAATCATCTAGTTTTAGTGAGTGGTGTCCCAGTGAAGAGGCGGAACCTAGAAAAGTAGAACCTAACAAAATGGTGACATATTTGTGACATATATACAAGGTTTCCTATACTTCATACAGACGACCATTAGGAGGTATATATTGTATGAATGGAGGGGGGAGCATAGATGCTTCCTATGGTTACGATTTCGCCATGTAGTATACCTGTCACAATGGTGTATCGACCCCCAGGGTCCAACCAATGTTTGGACAAAGTGAACAGAACCTGGCGGTGCACTAGGATAGCCGTCCCTTGGGAGCCCCGTGTGAACCCGAATGGTATGTGTTGTACCTGAATCTAGTAAGACATGGGGTTTTGTTGCCTAGAAGATGGGTGTGAGAAGTTGGTCTGGTATATGATGTCCACTAATTAAAGTGGGCCCCTTGCACCAGTCCAAACAACCCTTATGGTTATTTAAGAGGTCAAAGATAACCTTAGAAAGCTATCCAAGTGGTAGCTGTGGAGAGCAGCCTTCAGGCTTAGTCTTGAAGGAATGTTAAGAAGCTTGTTTTACCAGAATGCAACCTTATAGTATAGGTTAAATGAAAGGAGAACCATACAATAGTTATAAAAATATGTATTTATTATTATTATGATAACACACCTTAAATACCTCACAGTATCTGCTACACGCAGATGAACACAAAGCACACAATACTGTAGCACAAAAACAAACGTAAGTAGCACTAATACACAGTGGGCTCCAGGGGGGAGACCAAACCATATACTAAAAGAGTGGTATAAGAACCACGACTCGAGTCAAGACAGTGTCTAAAGGATGTAGAATCACTGGAACCCCAAGGAACCACCCATGGCGAGTAAGTAGGGACCCCATGGTGGATGGGTGCAGTGTGAGAACACGACCGTGTGCTACGTACAATTCAATTGGTGAGTCGCTGTTGCAATTTTACAGTTTAAGGACCCTTCCCAGTGGATTATGAGGAAACCCTTTGGAACATAGAAGGTTGGAGAGCCACCCCACCTGTGGATACTGAAGTATCAGAGTTACCCATCCCAGGGAAGCTGGGTGCATAGGGCTGAAGTGGCGTCGGAAACTGCTGTCGTTCTCAATGGGAGTCTTCAAAGAAATGCCACTGCTGGAAAGAAGAAGTGTCCAATGGAACCCACAGGTGGATTCTTGCTGAAGGAACCTGAAAGCAGAGGGGACGGAGTCTGGGTCACTCAGGAGTGACCAGGGGCTCGGTAGATGAATGCCCACCAATGTTGGGTGCTTCAGGTGTGAAGAAGGGGACCTTGACTCTACAGCTGCAGGGACCAGGAGACATCGAGGACAAGCCGGAGCGGGATACAAGCTGTCCCATGAAGGATGTCGAGTGCTGAGGGGTCGATGTCCGGCAGGAGCACCAACAAGCCTTGGCAGCGGCAACCCATGAAGGGGGTCAAAGAAGGTTACGATCTGGCCCGGCAAGGACCAGAGGACTCACCACAGCAAGGGGAGTCAGGGCAGGGCTGGAGCAATCAGGGGAGCCCAAGGAAAGCAGTGTTGTCCCTCAAGTGGACCCACAGGCCGACGGCACACGAGTCACGAGGGGACCTCTAGCAGTTTCACAAAGTCACAGCTTGCAGGGCACAGAGTGCAAGGAGGCCGGAGTCCTTTGTATGAAATGTGCGCAGAGGTTGGGGCTATCGATAGCCCGATGCACTTAGTTGGGGAATGCCAACAAGCATATGCACTTGCAAAAGTAAGCGGTGAACAGGGGTTCGGGTTATGCGGTCCCCATGAGGGATACTGGCCTCAAGCTTGGCAAGAGGGCAGCTCGACCTCAAGGAACGTAGGAACCCACCTCCTATGTTGCTGGTGCCTTCAAAGTCCACAGGAGCTCAGATTAGCAGACCGGTCAGTTGCGTTACGGTGCCTGCGAATGCAGGGGAGTGACTCCTTCACCCCAAGGGAGATACTTCAGTTGTCCTTGATGCTCCACAGGTCCTGCACAGAGACTGTATGGTGCACAGGCACAGACGATGCTTTGGACAAAGAGGGAGAAGAAGTTGGGCACAGACGATGCTTTGGATGGAGAGGGAGACGAAGTCAGGCTCAGTTGAAGCCCAGCGTGTCCAGATGGTCGAAGGTCAGTGGTTTCTTGATCCGAATCTTGTCCACGTCGAATCTAGGGTCCTTCAGCCAGGTAAGCCCTTTTGTACGCACGGGAGAGAGTTGGACAGATTCAGGGGACCCTCCCAGGGGAGGGTCAGGACAGTGGGGAGGTTACTCCCATGTCCTTTGTCCAGTTTCGTGCCAGAGCTGGTGCCAACGGCTCCCAGGACTGGTTTGAACTGGACTATGCCCAGGGACACCAAATGTGACCCTCGTGCAGACTTTCAGGCACTTTGGAAGTGCACCCACCCAGCTCCAATACACTAAATCCTGTCTGGGAGGTGGTCACACCTCCCTGTGACAGGATGCCTATTGTGCCGCCTTCCTCTGCTCGAGCTTGGATCAGCAGCAGGAGGGCAGAAATGTGTCTCTCGTCGGCAGCAACCATTTTGTGCTGTCCTGGTCGAAAAGGCTGGTACCGGGAAGACCAGGGACCTCACAAAGCTCGCTTCTGAAGGGTGGAATCATACCTCCCACACCCGTTACCGGTGTGGAGGTATGATTCCAAGGTGTTCGATAACAAACACGACATGGTTTGTTGCAGCCGTTTGAGATAGCATTTTACGCGAGCATATAATGCACCTCTACCTATATGTCTGGCTGCGTCACCGACAACCCGGGAGAATGGTCTCCAAAGGCTGCAGGGGTGCTCTGCTCATGCAGGGGCACCCTCTCACGTAAAACCCAGCACCCTGCCTTCAGGATTGTCATGGCATGCTATAGGGGTGACTTATAGGTGTTAAGTGTAGTGACCTACAGATATAGTAAACCTATATCTAAAGTGGTGCATGCACCATCTTACACAGGCTACAATGGCAGGCCTGTAGTTCCATTTTGCATGGCCTCTCATGGGGGGCATAATGCATGCTTCAGCCCATGGGAGGCCTCTGGGATACCTATGCCCTAAGTACATGTGTACCATATACTAGGGACTGACAACGGTACCCCAGTATCCAATCTGGAGTGTACTTAAGTACATGACATAACATTTTAGGGAGAAAGCAGATAGACTGGGGTCCTGATTAGCAGGATTCCAGTCAGACTAGTCAAAAACAGTGTGACATCAAGCAAAAAGTGGGGGAAACCATGAGAAGCAGATCCTACAATGGGACTCCTGCAAGAGAAGAATGTCAGCCTCGCAGCGCCTGGCTTGCCAAAGAACGGCGCCCCTATTAATTTTATTGAGCATCCCTCGGCTGTTCCAGGATACAATGATCAGTTCCCCAAGCTGAGGAATATGTGCGTGTGAGGTCATTCTGTCGTCTAATGAGGTTGCCAACTCGGTTGCGTTCGCGAAATCATGGCAAGGTCCCTGTGCATGTGTAAGAACTGCAACAATCCTAACTCAGTAGGTCTGAACTTTCCCCCCCACCCCAATACTTCCAACAACAAGGAGTATCTGTCACGGAGGAGGGAAGCCCAGAGCCCCAACAGGGGGTCCCAGGGAGCCTCCGCCAATTGTACCCAAACTTCCCACAAAGCTTAAACATAAGTCTTCAGGGGCGAAGCCGTTCCCGGATTTGGCCCCCAAACCATATTAGCCCTCCAAGTGGCCCTGCAATTTGAGGAGATTACAGACACAGGCCGAGGCCAAGGGCCGGAGAGGTGGAGGAAGTCTGTATACATTTGTGACTCATTGCCCAGAGTCTGGGAGCGCCAGTTGGATCTGGACCTGTGCCTCCTCTTGGAATTACCCCTCTTCTGACGATTTCTCTGTGATCCATGTGAGGAGTCGGATTCCAGCGGCGGTGGAGTATGAGGTTTTAGGTGTATTGTCTCATCCGCCCAGGTGCAAACAGCTGTGTGTCGAAGAAATGGGATTTAGAGTTCTATGGGACTCTCATTCAGGTGGGATATAGCAACATATATTGTAGATTAAGTTCTCCAAGTCTGCGTTTTGCGGCTGTGAATGACTGGCGCTGTCGCTGCACCAGTCGAGTGTAGTCTGGGAAGATCATTATGGGCTGTGACTCAAAGAGCAGTTGATCCCAGTGGTTTCTTGCATACTGGAGGATGATATCACGGTCTGCGTAGTTCAACAGCTTAGCGATCACCAGTCTCAGGCGTTCCCCGGGGGAGGGGGGCTTCTTGGTCAAGCCTTATGGGCTCTCCCCACTACGAAACAGGAGGATAAGGAGTCCTCTGGTAGGAGGGCTCTCAGTCATTGCGTGAGAAAACGATCCATGGAGGGGCCCTCACACCCTTACGGTAAGCCAATGAAGCGCAGATTATTGCGACAAGAGCAACCTTTGGCATCCTCGACACAGGACGCCAACTCTTGAGCGACGACGGTGAGCCTGTTCACCTTTTTTTGCAGGGATACCACTGTGTCCTCCACAGTCGAGACGCTGTCTCAGCTTCCATGATGCGGTCCACAGCCTTAAGGAGATCTTCGTGCAGAAATGAGACTTCTGACCCCACGGCGCCAATCTTTGCATCAAGGGTATCCCGTGCCTGAGTGATCGCGGCCAGCAATGCTGCGTTGTTGGGGACCGGGCCACCAGCGTCACCCCCGCCCATGCCAGTAGTGAACTGATCCAGAGTGCTCTGCTTGGGGCCGGAGCTCGCTGGTTTATCTTGGACCGTGCTTGAGGAAGGGAGGGGGAGGGGGTATGGTAGAGGGCCCGCCCCCCTCAAGAGGCATCAGCCTTATGTCTGTGCAGGTTTCTGTATTTGATGTTTATAACCGGTGTCGCTATCCGGCACCCACCTCCGAAGCACCTCAAGAGGCGCTCCCGGTAACAGCACTGCAGGCCGGGCCTCACAGAATCCGGCCCCCTCTGGCCACAAGCCGCACCAAGCCTAGCTTGGCCGCTTCTGCAGCCCAAGGTGGCCAGCCAAGTAGACCCCCAAACGGAATCAGACTTGCCGTTCCTCCAGCCTGCAGGCCATCTAGGGCTGGTCTATTCTTATGGGCCCCGAGACCACCGCTCCTCCAGGATGCATCAGCATGGCTTGGACAGGGCTGTTGCCTTCGGGTATGCGCGAGTCACTCCAATCACCCCAATCGCCCATCTTCGATGTTGCTCCTAAGCCGGTCATCTGAAGCGCCCATGGGGGAAGACCCAAGGGACCCAGCTCCGTGGGTGGGGGGGAATGCCAGCAGCAATGGTAAATATCGTCAGGACCAATCCCTCAGTGGGTCCTTTATTCAGCGCTCATCCCATCAATCTGAGCACTCTTCGCCGCAGTAGCACCTGCCAGGCGTGCAGTCACAGCTCACTGAGCCCTCCACGATGGGCCTGGCATCCCTTCATGGCCCACTACATCTGCTCGGGCGCCCCTGTGTAGAAGAATGAGCGCCAGCCTGGATCCCTGCCCACCAGCCGATGTGTCCACAGCCCCAAGCAGGCCCTCCTCCGCGGCCCCGGGCCTCGCCATCTGCACAGATAAGGCAGGGTGGGGTGGGACAGAACTCGGCCCGGTACAGCCCAGCCCGAGGCCCCGGCTGCAACTGGGCCCGCTCCGATCAGTGTCAGGGCTGCCCCAAGCACACCGATCACTGCCCCGCCATCTAGATCGACTAAGGCTGGCGGGAAGATCACCCATGGTGCCGCAGCGTGACCTCAGCCACCCGGGTTCCCGCCGCACAAAGCACCCAGTGGACTCTGCGATGCCCGCAGGCCCACAGAAGGCCACGACCTGGCTTCAGCCGCCCCGGCACCAGCACACAGCGGCATCCACCTCACCCCGGGAGCGGGACCCGCGGGGCAGCTTTCGATCGTCTCTGGGGCTGCGCCCTTCGTCAGGTACCCCCAAGCAGGGGGAGACTTCTTCCGGCGACAACCCGGGCCGTGACGTCAAATTCATCAGCTATGGTCACACACGTTCTACAGCCCGCTGTCGCACCTAAATCGGGAGCTCCGCTTAACTCCGACTGCAGGCGCAGTGAGTGTGGACCGCTGGGAAAAGGATACTTGTAGGATTTCAACGGATTATCGGGCTTGGGCGGCCGGCGCCTCATTAGGCTGCGTCTACCATGTTGCCTGTCCAAGCCACCCACTCTTTATATTTTACCAAATGAATTGCTGTATACCCGGCACACAATGAAAAACCATTGCAAGGTACAGCTCAGTTAGAGTGGCTCTGGGTAACTCGGGTTCTTTGTGAACCTACAAGCCCAATATATCCCCGCAACCAGAAGGGTCCCACAGATGTAACAGTATATTGCTTTCAAAAATCTAGCATAGTTAGAAGTTACAGGTGAAAATGTAGGCACAAATGGCTGGGTTTTTTTTTTTTTTTAACTCAATTTCAATATCTTTTTATTTCAACTGTTATTTTCTATAGAAAAACCTTGAAAGATCTCATTAAATGACCCCTTGCCCAATTCAGAATTTTGTCTTCTTTTCAGAAATGTATAGCTTTCCGGATCCATTATTGGTTTCACACTTATTTCTACCACTAACTGGAAGGAGGTTGAAAGCACAAAAAAATAGGCTATGTCCCAGTAAAATGCCATAACTGTGTACAAAATTCTGGTTTTCTGACAAAGGTCTGCCTGTTCCTGAGAGCTGAGAAGATTGTGGTTTTAGCAACACAAACCCTTTGTTGATACCTTTTGCAGGGAAACAAAACAGATGCTGTATTCTGCAGCATTTCCCCCCCCATATCCCCCACCAAAAAAAAATCAAATTTAGCTGTATTTTGCCTAATTTCTCGATCCCCTCCAGGGGAATCCACAAACCCTGGGTACCTTTAGAATCCTCCGGATGTTTGGAGAAAAGACGCAAATTTGGCATGGATACCTTATGTGGACAAAAAGTTATGGGGGCCTAAGTGCAAACTACCTCAAATAGCCAAAACAAGGAGTGGCACAGAAGGGGAAGGCCATGCAGCGAAGGGGTTAAAAGTTAGTCATTGCTATATTCCATGTAAACCACTCTCCCAATTTTAAGTGCTCATTTTAATAAGCTGCCCCTAAATGTAATCAATACATTACACTTTTTGATGCTCATATTTTGAGTTTTGTTTTCTTTCTTTCTCATTGGAGTTACAATGATGCCGTCTAAGGAGATCTAAGAACAACAACTGACAGAATTGAGGCAGCTACCAAACACTATTAGACCCTGCTGTAGCTTTTAAACCTATGCATAATTCCACACTTCTCTGCAGACATAACCAAGAGACCATCCATTTGAAGGCTCAGGAATAGGTCACCTCTTACCTTTCCAACTACCCATTTCCCCCACTATATTCATCTTAGCCGATGCACATACTCTAAGATGTTCCCCAAGGGCTCACACTAGCACTTCTACTTTGCAACTTTGACCCCAGTCCCTTAACAATGAGAATCAGTTTCTTTGAGCTCATTTGATACACCTATGACAGCTGCACCCACATCATTCTAAACTGGAGGAGGTATTGGTTATCATTGGTCACACTACTGGAGCATGCCTGCTGGAAGTTGGTAACTGGATAAGCAAGAGCAACCTCAAACTCAATATCACAAAACCAAAAAAGCTTTACTGGGGGCATTGGCTCTTCTACTTGTCCTGCTTACAGTGGCTACTACAACGAAGAGAGACACCCTTACTTGACAATAGTGTCAAAAACCTCAGAGATAAAAAGAACACCATTCTCGACTTTGCGAATCAGGTTGACCGAAAAATAAAATATTTCCTCCAGTCTGGAGCTCCTTAGAAGTGTTATGCTTAGCTTGGATTCAACAAAACGTGCATGCAACTATAATGCTTATAGACTTAATAATGCAATAGGATATATTGAGGGGTACAAAATAAATATGTGTGCAGCCTCCAGTGGATGAAGGACTCTGCCATAAGGCCACTGCTACTCCATTTGAGATACTGGTATAACATCATTCTGACTTTACAAGCTCTTCACAGGCCTCCAATCCAAGAAAATACTACGCAAAGCTGTCCCCGTCCTTTACTGAGTAATCAAGAGAATCCGTCCCTCTTCCTGCAAGAAAGATTTCTTGTACACCAACCTAGATGGAGCATCAAATCAAAAAACATGCTTAAATTAAAATACCCAACTACTGCATATAATATTTGGGAGTAGGGGTGTGGAATTCCTTTAGCCCGATGTCCAGGACATATTGTTTGGGGTCAAGGACAAGTTTTCATGTTCATTTTGTCCTTCGGACAAGTAGGACTAGCCCCATGCAGCACAAACCCTTTGGATGCCAGATTACGGTGCCACAATTAGGATCAGGGAAGGGCATTGTCTGCAGTTAAGAGTTTGGAGGTGGAAGCAGTGGTAGTAATGCCCGAGGGGAAGGTAACACAAACACTACTTTCTTTGAAATGCGCAAGCTGTAGGGGTGCACAAACGCACGCGGGCGCTCAGATCCTCGCACCAGGGACCTATGCGATCATTTTAGCTGTTGTAGCTCTCATTTTAGTGCTGGCAGGGGATTTACGGTGAAACTATGGAAATAAAAGAGGGATGGGCCCCTGTGCCGCACTATTTATTTAAAGTGCCCGGTGTGCAAACAAAGGGAGAAAACGAAATAATCAAGCCTCATTTCAGATGCATGACCTGAAATTAAAGAAACAAAAATACAATTTACAGCACATATGCTGCCTGGAATGAAGTAGCGGGTGACAAATGCAGCAAGCGCGCCCGCGAAAGTGAAAGTGACCGCGCTAATTAGAAACATGATCCACAACAGATGGCACATTGCGCGCCACTGCTCGCTCCCGCAAGGTGGAGGCCGTGGGAGTAAACATTTTCAGAAAAGGTGGGACATGCACCCGCCTTTGGCCAATTGCGTGCTTTCATTTTTGAAAGCCACACGCAAAGGCCAATAGAATGTGACAACCACACGCACGAACCTTTCAGAAAGTCTGGAATGATTCCAAGAGGCCCTCTCCTAGAGCAGCGCATGCGCGCTGCGCTAGGTTCGACCTAAAAATGTATACACGTTTGCAAAGTTTAATAATATGAGGCTACGTATAATGCACCAAGGATGCTCTCCGATTAGATGCAAATATATGCAAAAGCAAGATTGATGATTCTGTGCTTTCAAAATCAAATGTTTATAAAAAAAAAATGCAAATAAGAAAAAAACGTTTTGCTAAACTACTGTGAAGTTTTAGGTACCATTTCTTTGAAGCATCATTTAGTCAAACGTTTTGATGCATGCTAGTATTTCCCAAAAATATTCATAATGGAAAATCAGTATAACCACTTCAACAAAATTATAGGAAACATGAAAATAAACAAGCACTGGCAAAGCCAATAGGTATGAAACAATATGACAGATGCACACCTAGTAATCCAATTTTCAAACCAAAGTTCCACCATTCAAATATTTTAACGTTTTAACGGCGTGCAAAACTTGCTCCGCGCTTCGTCTCGTTGCAACTTTACAAATCCACGAAGGAACCAACGTTGATTCCACCAAGCTGCACAGCCAAACATCATTTGAATCCAATGAATCAAGTTCATATGTATTTTTTCATTTTCCTCATACCTTCACCTTTACTTTTCATCCTTTTATCTTCTCTATTCTTTCAATTCATTTTATTCAATATCTGTTTTGCGTCGATATTCAGAAAGGCGCAGGAGTACAAACTGAGTTCCACATGCCATGATTTTATTCCAACAACCCAATGCATTTCGGGAACAGTTTCCCTTCATCAGGGGTATCATAACATGATCGTTACTCCAAATTTCTTAAAACCATAGTTTAAGGATTTTCATATCCATTAAAATTGCATATCAAATGCTGTCATTACATCCTCCTGTATCCGAGCGTACCAAGATACTTGTAACACGTTTGCGTACGAAGTGATCGCATTTGACTTTGTCAATGCATGTCTTGTTTTGACATGGTTTTTGCAAAACTTTATTGTTGTAGAAGCTGCTGGACCCTCATCATTGCAACAAACATTGGCAAAATCAAAAAAGAAAAATGTTGGTCTCAAAAACCACACATTGCCACAGTAGTTCCTGGCAATGAACTAAACTATTTTGCATGCCAATATGCTCCTTGTGAAAGAGCAGAATGCGGTCACTCACAGTGAACCCAGCCGGTAAGTAGAGATTTTAATAAAAACAAAAGGTCTTGGTTAACGCCAGACCTAAATAGGGGCTGAATTCTTAAAGAAAGTCACAAAAGTGTCCTTGCATTAGTGCACATTTACGGCTTTCTTCAATTCACAAAAATCTACAGAAGTAGATCAGGAAATCGTACTCCTAGAAAATATTTGAGAACTGCATTTAAGCATGAGCAAATATGCATGTGTAGATATGCTCATGTGAAAATCTGTTGAGCGGTAACAATTTCACTTTCCCACCAACCACTTTTTCCCCAAATCTGGAAGAAGTTTTATTTATGACCTTGTAAGGAGTAAAATGCCAACATATCTCTGTCTGGTAAAATATAAGGGACAATGCTAATTAACACTCACAAAACATGCAAGTTAGTAGGAATACACAGACTCAAAAGAGCATTCTCACCATGGAGAACTATTGCTTACCGCTACTTCCAGCCCCAGTATGTGTATCTGCGGTAACATAGCAAAATAAGGGAATTGCTAGTATTTAAACCCTATTATGGTATGAGTTCTGGCATCATCAGAGAGGCTATTATCAGACCTCTTATATAATGATATTGCTGCCATACTTTGTCACCAGACTACATGGCTCCAAAAGGACAAGTGGTTTTATGAAGCAACCTGTCCCAAGGACAAGCATATATGTTATTAAATTCCACACCCCTGTGAGAGCCTCCTCTTTCCTAGTGCAAATCACAAAAATTATTGTACTCTGCATTGGTGAGCATTCAGAAAGTCACATAGCACCTGGCCATCAGAGAACCCTTCAAAACGTGAATCTTCAGACTGCTTTAAGAGTAAGGCAACTACAGACACAAACCAAGAATAATATATCACAATGTTTTGAAAAGAACTGAAATTGTCCTCTGGGCACTACAGAAGGATGAAGGCTATACAAAATGCTTGTATACTGGTCACTATTAACTGCTGGGATGAAAGCCATAATTGCTGGGCTCAACTTATCAGAATGCTCTTGAATGTCATGCCTTCAAAAGAATTCATTTGAAATTTCTGCTCATTTTGAATCAGTATAGATCAGGGCCATCCTATGTACCTCACCGATGCTCATTAAAAATGTTTCAGTCTTATCCTGTCTATGTCCTAAAGGCTTTTGTTAGGCTTGAACTGGAACCTAAGTCTACTACGTTCTAGGCTACATCAGTTATTATTGTTAAAAAACATTTCCTCAGAACCACAACAGACCTAAGAATTCTCCTATCCTGAATAGGAAACAAAAATACACTGCTGTGTTTTGACCATGGCCTATTCCCCCTTACTATGTACAACTCACATACCAATCTAGCAACTGGAAGTTCACTCATCCACATTTGACACCTCTACATATATTGTAGGACTGGACACTGACATCTGTCAAAACCAAAGGCTCTCACAACCAAAAAACGCCTCTTACCTATCCATAAAATTGGATCTTTGGTCTAATTGAGGAACGTGTGTCTGCCTCCGATTACGGCCCATTGGTTCTCAATGATGGAGCAATAATTTACCAGAGCAAATTGTTTCTAAGGTCATCTCAGTGCAATGGAGGAATTTCTCATACTCTATAGATTGACATTAGCTGCAACATCGGTTGACCTCCGTGCAGCATTTGAGCTTTACAAAACACCACTCAATTGCCAAAACAGTGAACCTAAGTACAAGACAAAAACGTTTAGTGTGTTAGTCCCAAATCTGTTACAATATTCTAAAAACAAGCATCTTTTCACAACTCATCACATTAGGAAAAAAAAAACATAATATAATCATTAGATCTACATACATTCAAGAATCAGTACAGCTTTAAAAAGCTACTAAAAATTTAAACATTTTAAAAAACAGGTCATTTCATTTTCTGGGTTATTTAAAATTGGACTTGCTTTAGCTACAGTGAAGATACCATTTTAAACATAAAAATGGACACACACACACACACACACACACACACACACACACACACACACACACACACACACACACACACACACACACACACACACACACACACACACACACACACACACGTTGTGAAGTCTCAAAGTCGTAAACTTAGGTGTTTGGTCTAAGTTTACCTTTGTGAATCGGGCCCAACACATGTAGAGCTGGATACACTAAAACAACATGATCAAAATCCTGAATTCCCTGAGAGCATAGGTTCTTTCTTTTCTACTAATTCTTTCCCAAGCCTTTGTTACACTCCTTAGTTGCAACATTTGTAAACTGATAATGACAATAAATCAATGGACGTTATGTTCCATGTTCAATTTCAAATATGGCTGCATGCGCTTTATGCAACACCAAGTGGCGATCATTTCACATCTACCTTTCGTAGGGCAAGAACTCGTATTTAGCTCCATGCTAGTTGAAGGACTTGAGCTTTTAAGAAAAGGTTTGAGTTCCGATGCAGACATGGCAGCCAATGCCTCTTGTTTTAACTTAAATAAGTCTAAGATTACATAAACATTTCTCCGAAAGATACTATCTGGTCTTTGCTCATTAAGGAGGCTTCTATGGAGAGAGATTTATTAGAGAGTTCGCCTCAGAATGTATCATACAAAAACCACAAAGGAAGACTGCAGCCAGACTCATCACAAAAGTGCTTATTAAATGCATTTCTAAATGAAGAGCATCAATAGAGAATATTTCCCTTGATAGAGCCCATGAAAGACCATCTGTCTATTGCTACCATCTCCATTGCATATAATATACTTGGAGAGATTTGTAATTGGTACAACAGAAGTGAAAAGGAGAAAGGTCTACGACTATGAGCATTATAAAACATTCTCAGCCAGTTTGCATGATCAGTTTTAAAGCATAAATGAGATACGATTCCTTTCTTTTAAGTTGGAACTAAAGATTTTCCCTAAATATACGTATGATTTAACCACCCCCAGTTTTTCGTTCCCCAAATACTAAGAATACTTCATTTTCTTCAACTTATGTTTGTCTTTAAAAATGAAAACTTTGCTTTTAGATGTATTTATGTTTAAAAAATGTTCATCAAAAGATTTAAGGAGGTTCAACCTCTTTTGTAGAACTTTGTAGGTCAAATCTAGGATTCCTATGTCATCCACGTATAAAAGGATGGATATTTCTTCACCACCTACCTTTGGTGGATCTCCCCTGAATGAGGAAAGTACTGTTGGCAAATCAGATACACAAAGAAAATAAAAGGGGGGCTAACAGGCAGCCTTGTTTAAGCCCATTATTTGTTAGAACTTTTGTTGAGAGACCTTGGTTTCTTCCCAGAAGAACTTAACACTAAGTGGAAGAATGAAAAGTCACTATTAAATGCAATAAGGATTGGGGACACCTAGAGTTGTGAGCTTCTTCCAGAGGGTAGGTCTATCAACCCGGTCAAATGCAGTGAAGAAGTCAATAAACCTTGCTTAGACAAATTGACCTTTTGTCCCCAAATACTTTTCAGTAATTGCCTGAATAATTGCAATATGGCACATTTTGACCTAAAACCTGCTTGTTTCCTTGGGAGAATTCCTTCATCAGAGACCCATCCTTGCAAATGCTCTAGAATACGTTAAGGAAAAATCTTTCCCACTGCATCTAGGATTCTCTTTGTCAATAATTATTGGCCCACACTCTCTCTCCAGGAGTACTATAAGAGTACTTATAAGGAGCAGGAACATAAAACAAAGGGAAGCCTCCTTTTTAAAACCAAAATCGGCGTTTATTCAAGTCCCATTACAATTGAGCCTTGCGATTTTAAAATGTAGGTTTTAAACAAAGAGGCTGAAGGTGGGCCATAATAACTAGAGGGATTAACCTTGCATGCCTCCACAAGGGAGTGTACACCTCAGTCCTCTTAGCTGCAGACAGCTCCTAAATATACTGAGCCTAGACTGAATCGCTAATGGGGATAGATATTGCTGCTTTTCTGGTTGCACATGCTTCAGCAATCAGATTTCAAAACCACTTACTGTTTTTAGAAACCACTTTCTCCCTGAGATCAATCCATTTTGAGTCAGCTTGTCTTTGCTCAATTGATGCTGTAAATCAGTTTCTTTTTTCTTTAAGTAATTCATCATTTTTGACACCTAGTCATCAGATGTATAACCCTAGATAAACCACTGATTATTTAATGTTGGGGGAGGGGCGAATTATTGTGAAAATGTTCGCACAACCAAATTAGCCCTTGACAGGTATGTTTTCTACTATACACATTTTTCCATCCGTAGATAAACTATACTAAGGGGCTATAGATTAATCATGTTAGGTCTTCTATTGCGTTTTTGAGAATAGTATTTAAGGCAGCCACTCTGCTCCCATTCCAGTGGGTATGCCCATTACATTTATTCATGGAGAAGCATGGGCCTTATTGGTTCCAGGGGGGGGAAGATTTTTACAAATATCATTCATTCTTTTAAACTTTATTTCGGCCAATATGACCATAAAAGTATATGTATGATACAGTACATTTCATTCGATTCGAAGATAAAATAGTAAAAGGAAATCCATTCATCTCGCAGGAGTGCATGTTCATCACATAAATATGACATGCAAACTAAATGTGTTTTGGCCGGCCAGAACCCAAAAACTTCATTAAAGTGCATGTGCAATGTATGTCCAATATAGAAAGTGAGCATAAGTAAACACACGGTAATCCTCGTAAGGACAAGCTCAAGCCCACTGGCCCTCCATTACAGTAGCTTTTTTATTTATTTTTTATTTTACAAATATCTAATTTAAAGAATAAGATGTTATGATCTCTCAGCAAACTATCAATCACCCTGAGACTGGAAAATAACTCAAATGAAATAAAAGAAGCAATTGCATACATCAAGAATAGACGACATAAATTGACCTTGTATGTAAAATTAGCACGAATATCATTATCAGTCCTCCTGTTAGTGATAATGCAAACATTTTTCCCCAGAAATTCTAAAACCATTCGGCCTCTAGCATCCAGTTTGTTTGTAATGGGAAAGACTGGTTCGGGATATTCAATGGTTCGTTTCTTTCAATATCTTCATTTTCTTCCACTGCACTGTTGGATACTTTAGTATTCACGTCCCATGATATAACTACCAGTGCACCTGTTTCCAAAGTAATTATTTGTGACATGTAAGAGAGCAACCTTTTTACTGGTAAGTTGTTCTTCGAACCAGGGGAATATAGACATTCATCTATAAAAATTCGTAAGCAGCAGATGACTAGGTCAAATACTAATAAATTTGACACCTCGAACCAAATTAGAAACAAATAAATAACTGGAAAAGACCCATACGTGGTCAGTATTTAATAGTATATTGATTCGCCTACTAGCATGTCCATTGCTCGATGGTGAGTTTGGCTGATTAATTGTAAGAAAATTATGTAAATGAATACCAGGGGTACACCATGTCTCCTGATTACAAATAATATCCACTTTAAGGCTGGATAAAAAAGGGCCAATTTTTGTTCTATCATCTTATTTCTTGCTATATTCCAAGAAACACTTAGGCAGAAGTTAGGGCTGACAACCAAATCTATGGGGCAGCGGTTGGTTGTACTTTAATGACTTTGCTAGCCAATTCCAGGTTTGGGATTCCTCCAGTTGAATATCGAGAGGCAGATCTTAAATTTTTTATCAATTACATCACCTGCTCTTACAGCGATTTTGTGACTTGAGGAATTACTTCTAAGCATAGAAACTGGGATGGTATATGTTCCTCTGCACGAGAAATAATTACAGTTTCCCATAACAAGATTAGCTATGTACACCAAATAAAACTTTACCCTTGTACATAACTCCAGATCAGACTGAAAAATATAAACAGACCGAACGTCGCTGCTTTTCACCAATGCCAACATGTTAATCTCTGCAAAACAGCTTAACAAAAACAATCTGTTTACAACCTTAGCACTCTCATCGAACAGATTATAAAATCTAGCATAGATAAAACATTGGCCAATTTTTCAGTATGTGAACAACCCCTCTCAATTTTACTTGGAGATGTGTCAATTAAAAGGTTTGAAATTTTTTTCACGTTGGGCGCTTACAGCGGTTTAACCGTGAGAAAGTGACTCCCTGATAATCTGCAGATTCAAATGATGTTTGGTCGAAATCGGCGAGGGCTAAATCTGTTGCTTGTACAATTATAGGATTGCTCCTTCTGGCTACTGTGTTTGTAGATGGGGGGGTTTAGCAATGCCCGTTGGCCACTGTCCTACTAATTTTTCCACCATTTTTCCTTTGTAGAGTCTTTTTATTTTTTTCATTGTTTTGAATTTGAAGGGTCAGAGCACCTGTTGCTTTTTTCCAGGTGTCTTCTATTCAGTTGACAGTTGTTTTCTTCATTTGAAATACAGTAAACAAGGAGAAGAGGATGTATCTAATTCACGGCTCCGGAGAATGCTCAAACAACGATAGTGTAACTGAACAGGGTGTGCTGGTGAAAAGATTAAATTTACGTTTAGATTTCCTTCCAGAAGAAGCCTCTAACACAGTCATTTTGTGATGTGCCCTTTCGGCCACTGCTCTACTGGCCTCCCAGCACTCCATGTTTACTACCATTAAAGTGTAGTCAGTGATAGACCGCGATACCAAAAAAAATAGATTTTTCTGTGCAACTGAAGTTAACCTACTATTAGCATTATTAAGCTGTAGAGGATATGAATGGGATCCTTTTTACCAAGCTCAGTTGCCATGAGCAAAGGGGGTAACGATCTGGGAGATTACATCATTTAACATTCTTTTTAGATGCGTGCTTGTCGCTTTTTGGTTGTGCACTGAAAGTGCTTAGAGCCACCAACTTCATTTTCCACTCTAGCAGAGTAAGTTGGAATGGAAGCCAGACCATTTGACGCTCCCACATGACTTAAATAGTGCCACAAGAGATTAGATTTTGTTTTTTATACATGCTCCATTTACCCGAGTGCTATTGTTTTGCAGTCATCTTAGCTGAAATCAGAAGAATAGTATAAAAAATACCAGGGGGTGTATGCTAAATTTTAGTCATCCATAACTCCTTTTTAGGAGGAACAGTAGAGAAACAGTAGTCCTACCATAATCCAAACGTGTTCCTTATAGATTGAGCCATCCACAATTTGGGGGAAGACAAACACAAAACGAGGACAGGGGCTGAAGGCCCACGAGATCATACCTTGTTCGTTTTTAATGGCAGAAGCAGTTTTTAAAGCACACCTTAGATAAAGTCAACTGGCTAATCCCGCTCGTTTAAAATCCCCCAAAAGCAGGGCAAACTTATTCACAGAGTTTAGCCTCAACAAGAGCTTTCAGTTTCAGCTGAGGTTCAGTCATATAGAATCGGTCCTAATAGGTGATGGAACAGGAACATTATAGCACCCTCTCGGGCATTGACGCCCTACAACTCCTTCACTCCCTCACTTTGGAGAGGTTCTTCTCCACTCTCAGCACACCTCGTGTGGGGGCTCTTGCCAGCAGCACGGCAGCCGCCTTCACACCGCCTCCACTTTGACACTGCCGACACTGGAATTTGATTCCCCTCCCAGACCTCCGCCATCCCCTGCCGCCCCCACAAACCAACAGTGCAGAGCTCACCTGTCAGTAGCCACCACTACTGTTGCTGAGGTCCTAGCCCGCCTACAAACGGCGGGCCAGCAGGAATGGCGGTAGCGGGGAGCAGCAAGGGTCGACCAAAATCTGGGCGAAGGAAAGCCAAGCAAACAATCCAAGCCCAGGACTAGCACGAGCCGACTGAGTCTCATACAAGACGGAGGACCGCGGGACACGAGCGAACCCAGCTGCTTCTGAGTCCGCCTGGAACAGGATCACCTGACGTTGCACGCTAGACGCCGCTTCCATCACTCACCAATACCAGCAACATAAGTCTTTTTTCCATTTATTAAAGAAAGTTTAAATAGCTGTTTTTTGTTTTTTTTTAGACCACAGGTTTGTAAATTGCCCACATTAACAAATACTATTTAACACAATACCGAATCAGAGGTGCTTGTCTCAGACACAGCTTAATTCAAGTCCTTCATTGCCCTTGCTGTCCATGGATTCTATATAAACATTAATAGCACTGTTTAATGTTCAGCATTACAGTTAGTAA
The DNA here is from genome assembly GCA_963921515.1 of Calotriton arnoldi. Taxonomy (NCBI): domain Eukaryota; kingdom Metazoa; phylum Chordata; class Amphibia; order Caudata; family Salamandridae; genus Calotriton; species Calotriton arnoldi. The sequence continues at coordinate 231,706 of CAWUFW010005538.1, forward strand.
TCTCTCCATACAGTTGATTGAACGCATGTCTACCTCGTAGTTGTCAGAGATAGTGCAAGCCCATCCCATCCTCTCCTTTTCTCTCCTTCAAGTTATCACGGAGGGACTGCAATACATCTATTGGCCTGTTGGACCTGGCCCTTTTGTAGGTTTATCTCCCGACTTTTTGCCTCCTATTTTCTAACCCTGGTTATGTTGGCTTTAGGACTCTAGGCACTTTACCACTGCTGATCGGTGCTAAAGTGCATATGCTCCCTGTGTAAATTGCAATTCTGACTGGTTCTCCATGGTTGGCATAGTGTCCTGCTGGTAACGTTCTAGTGTCTCAGCAGGCACTTGTTTTACCAGCCTCTCCCTGGAGGGCTGGACACACTCACACCCCACACCCACCCAACACAGGCGTCACAAGTGACGTGGGCCTGCTACTAAAAAGGGCCCGAGTGCATGTGCTCATGGCCAGTTAACTGAGTATATGCCTTTGTCTGCATCACTCCTTTTAGGAGCATGTGGGCCTAGGGCCCACAACACTACAGTGGGGTATAAGTATTAGACCTAAAACCCCAGACTTTTATGACACTTCTGGACTAAGGGGACCCTGCCAAGAAGAAGAGCTAAAGAGCTGCCAGGAGGAGTACTGACCCTTTGCTGTGTGCTGCTTTCCTGGGTTGGCCTGCAGTTGCTGCTTCTGTCTGTGGGCAGCGGAAAGGACTGGACTTTTACTTTATGGTATCCTGCTTAAGAAGATTCTCCAAGGGCTTGAAGTAGAGCTTGCCTCCTGTTAAGAGGTCTCAGGGACACAAAGACTTCACTTGCAGCATCCCTGAACTCCACTGCTGGGAGTTCTGACCTGCATTGTGATGCCAATTCCAGTTCTGGGCCCTTTAAGGTTGTTTTGCTTCTGAAAACATGCAAAATCAATGCATCGCCCTTCCAGCACCTGTTTTTCCAATGCAGCACCCAGCGGCGGCCGCCATGACCAAAGGGTGGTGAGGCGGGTAGGGTCGCGCGCGGTGGGGGGGAGGTGGGAATACAATATAAAAATAAAACTTACCTTCAGCCGACCGCCGCCTCCAGCATAGCGCTGCTTCTCCTCCTCATCCTGGGTGAGGTCCCAGCAACCCCTGGGACGGACTCCCATCCAATCCCCGTGCTGCAGAGCAGCGCGGGGATTGGTCTGAGCAGGCAGGAAAGACGCACTGGTCAGACCAGGGAGTCTGTGGGGTTTCTCCAGCCCGGCTGCTCAATGCAGCTGGGCTGGAGAAAACCTAAGTGTGCATGTGTGTTTTGGTCGGCCTGAGATGGGCGGCCAAAGCACACATGCGCACTTAGGGAGTGGAGTGCGCTCCTCACTCCTCAGTCTCAGCCCCGCCCCTCCCAACACTGCTGAATAAGAGCCGGCAAATGTAAATTAAAACAATGCAAGAACATCATTTTAATATACATTTGCTGACTCTGAGCCAGGCAGTGGGGCGACGCTCCTCCGCCATTGCGGAGGAGCCACCACTGGCAGCACCACTGTCCGGGAGAAATTTCCATGCAACGCCACAGTGTGGCCGAAGAAATCGACGCAGCACCTGCTTGTGGCCCGAAAATACACCGCAAGCCGAGTTCAGCGCACCATGTCTCCGAGGTCTGAGATCACCACACTAACTCTGACTTAGGCCCTGCTGTGCAGCTGTTGAGATTGACGCGTCATGGGACTGCGGCTGAAGAAACCGACGCAGCGCCTGTTTTCCGGTGCTGCATCAATGTCCAGCGCGTTCCAGATTTCCACGCATCGCACCTGTGTGCCACGCATCTCCAAAGCAGCACCTGCAGACCAGAACCATCTTGGAATCAACGCATCACTTCACCCTTCAGTCCGGATTCGACGCATCACTTCTCCCGCATGCAGCAGAACTGTCACATCGCTTTCCCAAGGACTCAGGAACTGAGGCATTGCTGTGTTTTCCGACACTTCCCTCCTCTGCGGCTGTTTTGCCTTGTGGATTTTGACACATTTGAGGTACTTTGTGTTAAAATCATGCATCCATTGATTCCTATGGACATAATTGCTTGAAACCTTTTAAAAGTCATACTTGTTTGGTTTAGCTAAAGATCCTTTCCTTTTCTAAACTGGTGTGGTGTCCATTTGCAGTGTTTTCACTGTGTTACTGTGTGTGTTATGTACAAATACTTTACACATTGCCTCTGAGATAAGCCTGACTGCCCATGCCAAGCTACCAAGGGGGTGAGCAGGGGTTATCTTAGGTGTGTAATCTCCTTATCCTGACTAGAAGGAAGGGTCCCTACTTGGACAGGGTGTATACCGCTGCCAACAAGAGACCTCCATTTCTAACAGGTACCAAAATCACATAGGAAGCTGCGTCATTATTATAATAGATAAGATCCTTTATACACTTTTTCACCACTATTGCTGGTCCCCAGCCAGACACTTTGAGGTTGCAGTTTCAGATGCTATGGGCCATATGTATTGATTGGCATGATGTGTCTGTTATATAGTAGCCCTGTGCCCCTCGGTGTCAGAAACCATGAGGAAATATCTGTAAGGGGCCCATTGCAATTAAGAATTGCTATATCTCTGAAAGATTTATTGTGCGAGAAAAATCTATGTGGGTTCCATCCTCTCACAGAGCTATCCTCCCACCTGAGCAATAAGTGGGGTTCCTGCATTAGGGCTATACAAATATTATATCTGATGAGGTATACCAGCACCCCTTTTAAGTTTCCTGGAGTTACTCAATTCCCCTATGTGAGAAACTGGCCTGGTATATGATGTCCACTAATTAAAGTGGGCCCCTTGCACCAGTCCAAACAACCCTTATGGTTATTTAAGAGGTCAAAGATAACCTTAGAAAGCTATCCAAGTGGTAGCTGTGACGAGCAGCCTTCAGGCTTAGTCTTGAAGGAATGTTAAGCAGCTTGTTTTTACCAGAATGCAACCTTATTGTATTGGGTAAAAGAAAGGAGAACCAAACAGTAGTTATAAGAATATATATTTATTATTATAACACACCTTAAATACCTCACAGTATTTGCTATACGCAGATAAACACAAAGCACAAAATACTGTAACACAGAAACAATCGTAAGTAGCACTAATACACAGTGGGCTCCAGGGGGAGACCAAACCATATACTAAAATAGTGGTATAAGAACCACGACTCAAGTCAAGACAGTGTCTAGAGGATGTAGAATCACTGGGATCCCAAGGAACCACCCAAGGTGAGTAAGTAGGGACCCCATGGAGGACGGGTGCAGTGTAAGAACACGACCACGTGCTACGTACAATTTAATGGGAGAGTCGTGGTTGCAGTTTTAATGTTTAAGGGCCCTTCCCAGTGGATTACGAGGAAACCCTTTGGAACATAGAAGGTTGGAGAGCCACCCCACCCGTGGATACCAAAGTACCAGAGTTACCTATCCTGGGGAAGCCGGGTGCATAGGGCTGAAGTGGCTTCGGAAACCACTGTTGTTTTCAATGGGAGTCTTCAAAGAAATGCCACTGCTGGAAAGAAGAAAAGTGTCCGGTGGAATCCGCAGGTGGATTCTTGATGGAAGGAACCTTAAAGCAGAGGGGACAGAGTCTGGGTCACTCAGGAGTGACCAGGGTCTCGGTAGACGAATGCCCACCGATGTCGGGTGCTTCAGGTGTGAAGAAGGAGACCTTGACTCTATAGCTGCAGGGACCAGGAGATGTCGAGGATGACCAGGAGCTGGATACGAGCTGTCCCATGAAGGGTGTCGAGTGCTGAGGGGTCGGTGTCCGGCAGGAGTACCAATAAGCCTTGGCAGCGGCAACCCATGAAGAAGGTCAAAGAAGGTTACGGTCTGGCCCAGCAAGGACCAGAGGACTCACCACAGCAAGGGGAGTCAGGGCAGGCCTGGAGCAACCATGGGAGCCCAAGAAAAGCAGTGTTGCCCCTCAAATAGACCCACTGGCCGAAGGCACAGGAGTCGCAAGGGGACCTCTAGCAGTTTCACAAAGTACCAGCTTGAAGGGCACAGAGTGTGAGGAGGCCAAAGTCCTTTGTACAAAATATGCGAAGAGGTTGGGGCTATCGATAGCCCAATGCATGCAGTTGGGGAACACCAACAAGCATACACACTTGCAAAAGTACGCAGTGCACAGGGGTTCGGGTTTTGGGGTCCGCACGAGGGATACTGGCCTCAAACTCAGTGAGAGGGCAGCCCCACCTCAAGGAAGGTAGGAACCCACCTCCTGTGTTGTTGGAGCCTCCGGAGTCCACAGGAGCTCAGGATCAGCAGACCAGTCAATTGCGTTATGGTGCCTGCAAATGCAGGGGAGTGACTCCTTCACCCCAAGGGAGATACTTCAGTTGTCCTTGATGCTCCACAGGTCCTGCACAGAGCCTGTTTGGTGCACGGGCACAGACGATGCTTTGGACAGAGAGGGAGACAAAGTCGGGCCCTGTCGAAGTCCAGCGAAGTCCAGAGTGTCTAGACGATCGAAGGTCAGTGGTTTCTTGTTCAGAATCTTGTCCACGTCGAATCTAGGGTCCTACAGCCAGGGAAGCCCTTTTGTGCCCACAGGAGAGGGTTGGACAGATTCAGGGGACCCTCCCAGGGGAGGGTCAGGACACTGGGGAGGTTACTCCCATGTCCTTTGTCCAGTTTCACGCCAGAGCAGGAGCCAACGGCTCCCAGAACTGGTTTGAACTGGACTATGCACAGGGACACCAAATGTGCCCCTCGTGCAGACTTTTAGGCACTTTGGAAATGCACCCACCCAGCCCCAATACACTAAATCCTGTCTGGGAGGTGGTCACACCTCGCTGTGACAGGATGCCTATTGTGCTGCCTTCCACTGCTCGAGCTTGGCTCAGCAGCAGGAGGGCAGAAATTTGTCTCTGGCCGGCAGCATCCATTTTGTGCTGTCCGGGTTGAGAAGGCTGGTACCGGGAAGACCAGGGACCCACGAAGCTTGCTTCTGAGGGGTGGAATCATACCTCCCACACTGGTTACCGGTGTGGAGGTAAGATTCCAAGGTGTTTGATACCAAACACGACATGGTTTGTTGCAGCCGTTCTCGAGATAGCATTTTGCGCGAGCATATAATGCAACTCTACCTATATGTCGGGCTGCGTAACCGACAACCCGGGAGAATGGTCTCCGAAGGCTGCAGGGGTGCTCTGCTCATGCAGGGGCACCCTCTCACGTAAAACCCAGCACCCTGCCTTCAGGATTGTCAAGGCCTGCTATAGGGGTGACTTATAGATTTTAAGTGTAGTGACCTATAGATATAGTAAACCTATATCTAAAGCAAGTGGTGTATGCACCATCTTACACAGGCTGCAATGGCAGACCTGTAGTTCCATTTTGCATGGCCTCTCATGGGTGGCATAATACATGCTTCATCCCATGGGAGGTCTCTGGGGTACCTATGCCCTGGGTACATGTGTACCATATACTAGGGACTTATAAGGGTACCCCAGTATCCAATCTGGAGTGTACCTAAGTACATGGCATAACTTTTTAAGGAGAAAGCAGATAGACTGGGGTCCTGATTAGTAGGATCCCAGTCAGACTAGTCAAAAACCAGCAAAACACCAGGCAAAAAGTGGGGGTAACTATGCAGTCAGATCCTACCTTCCTACACCCTACATTCAAGGTTATGAAGCAGGTCACCTGCCATGTATTGACAGTCACTGTGTTGTCTGTATTTTATATATGCAGTCCCGCTGTCTCACCAGAGGGGAGTATGTGCATGCATTGAGAGGGGTCTCTAGATTCCTGGGTTCTTGTATAATATTGCTAACAATCTGAGCCAGTGAGTGTGTTGTGCTTTAATATCACAAAGTTCCCCCATCCCTCTTCCACTCTGCTTCCCCTACTATCAGTGGTTATTTCCTCTAGCTACAGCTTCTCCAGCAAATAACCAGATTCTGTTCCTATTAGATAAAAACTAGGGGCTGCCATGACAGAACAGTTGTCTGGTTGATTATGCAGGGTAGTGATCCGACATTTTATTTGTTTTGCATTGCAGCATATATCTAGCCTGATGCAGTGCGGCACCACAAATCATCTTTACATGAATGTTCCAAATAGGCCTAGAGCTGCAGAAACATCACAATGCAGATTAACTAGTTAAAGTCAATTACATGCATAAGAGAGTTCTACAGTATACATGTCTGAGCTGAAACTAGCTCTTAAATGAGGCATTAACAACCAATATCAAGCAATGAGAAGTACAATTGGCACTTAGGGAGAGAACTAATTACATCAGCAGTATGGGTTTCAAGAATTTTCAGGAACTGGGACTGTCTGTCATGCTGCTTCATCATGCACAGATGTTTCCTCAGAAAAGGACTTAATCCCCTGGGTGACCTCCCGGGGCTAGGAAGCCCCTTGATGAATGAATGAGGCAGCAGTCTATAGGTTATTAAAGGCTCATGCCTTGTCTCTGTACATGACCATAAACTTCATAGAACAGAGAATAGCATATCCCAGTTTTTTTCCGGCTGCAATGTCATCTTCACATATATGAATGTCCATCTGGTTTTCTGGATGGCCACAGACAAGTTGGGAAATATAGCCAGAATTTGTCCTTGATGTGCCAGTTCCCTTTCCTCCCTTGCCAACCTTAGCACAGTGTCCTGATCTTTGTAGCTTAGCATTCTAGTTATATTTGGCCATTGTGGGGACCCCGGTACTCGTGCCGAAGCTTCCCTTTATTGTTTCTTCACAGATTTTATGGATTTCATTTTTTGGAAATGTTTCTTTTGAGTTCTGGCCTCCATGTCCTCGTTCTTCCACCAACACTTTCTCCATTATCAAAAGTTAGTAGTGGCGTAGCAAGAGGGGTGCAGGGGTTGTGGTCCACCCAGGGCCTCCCACCCCTCCTACCTGCCATCTCGGGGCACCAATCGCCAGCACCTCCCCGGCTCTTCAATGCGCCCGCCACGGTGCGGCAAATGCAGGGACTGCCACGGGTGGGCAAAGGGCTAGATGCGCCACTGAAAGCTTGCCCTCTCATTCATTCACCCCGACCTCCATGTCAGAAATAAAGCACTCTGCCACGTCAAATCTCTCTAATGTTTATCAACTCTTTCCTTCATGGCATCCAACCTTGTTGTCAGGGTATTTATCTTTCTATCTATTGTCTAGAGGCTCGATTGTATGCCAAGTAAGAACAACCTTACCTCCATGTCCTGCTCACTTTCATCACCACCTTGTAGAAGGGGAGCCCCTCCGCCAGCTCTTCTTTGTTAGGCACCCTTGTTGATTTTCCGGTGGCAAATGGCAACTTTGTCACTCTTTGTTCCTGCTTCTCCATTACGTCCACTGTGAGGGTGCCTCAGAACAGCTAAACAAATTAATTCCTCCCCGCGACTGTCAGCACCCGCTGCTCAGAACAGCTCGAAAGTTCATGAAGCATGTAATAGCAAGCAAACACAAAGAAGAGAGCATCACAAACCGTGACTGCCAGAGTTACTTCCAACTGCAAGCAAGGCTTTCTAAGAATGAAACCTGAAGGAGAGCGCCATTTGCCGCTACAGTATTAAATAGTCATGCATGCCTTTTGCTGCATTCCTCATGCACAGTGGTAGCAACAGAAAGTATATAGTATCCTTGCTTTTTTTATATATATATTTTTATTGAGAAGTGCGTCAGTATATATATATATATATATATATATATGAAGAAATCCACGCTCCTGTATTGACACCGTCACGGCAAGAATCAGGTACGGACCATATGTATATATATTCACTGAAAAAACCATAGGTTTTACAGACGCTATAGTTAGAAATTAGCATTTAAAAAACCTTTGCAATTCACTGAAAAAACCATAGGTTTCAGGGGCGTTATAGTTAGCTGGACATTTCACTCGTACAAAACCATAGAAATTCCACTGTTATAGTTAGTTCAGCTAACTATAACTCGCGCCCCCGCAATGCACTGCTCATGTCGTCACATATTACATCATTCATGGCATGGTCAGTGACATCACTGATGACATCTGTAATGACATCACTGCTGACATCATCCAGTGACTGTGTGTTTCTGTAATTTTTAAATATGTTTTACATATATTCTTAGGTGTATTGAAGAATGAGTGGGTGTATAAGTGTCTGGATGGGGGATTTTACAGGTGTGTGACTGATTGTATAAGTGAGTGATTAAACGTGTCTTACTGAATGCATGGGTTAGTGACTAAACTGTGTGAATGTGTGTATCAGTCTGTCTGTTGTTGTGTAAGCTGCTACATGGGTTGGTCAGTAGCTACATGAGTGTTTATATGGGTTATTGATTGTTTGCATGAGTATTTGTATGGGAGACTGAGTGTGTGTGTGGGTGGGTTGGAGGTGTGTGACTCTGTGCATTGATGTGTGAGTGGTTGATTCACTGGGTGTATGGGTTCAAGAGTGCATGTGGAAACAGCTGTATGGGTGGGTGAGTGTGTGTATGGGTGTGTTGGTGAGTGAATGGATGTCTCAGTGGTACATGTGTGAGTAACTACATATGTAAAAGGCAGTATATGTGAGTGATGCTGTATATAAATGAGTATATGTGACAGTGAGTGATTGTGAGAGTGGCTGTATGGATGAGTGTGTACTTGTATCAGTGATTATATAAGAGAGTAATTATGCGTTAGTATCTGTATGAATTAGGGAGGTGGTATGCGTATAACTGTATAGGTGAGTAAATGGGAGTGTGATTGATTCTTTGCATGACTGACTAGGTGTGTGAGTAACTCCATGGATGAGTGGCGGTGTGTGAGTGTCTGAATAGGTGTATGAGTGCATATCATACTGTTGTATTGATGAGTAACTGCATGTATAAGTGAATGTATGGGTGAATGAGTGGATGTGTGTGTAGACCTAGGAATCAAAGAGTGCGTATGTAGTAACTGGTATTGGTGTCTTGATGGTTTCGAAAATGGTAGTCTGTATTTTACAGTGGGTGTATGTTAGAAGGTGGTTCTGACACTATGGGCCGCCCGGATTTTTCGCTTTTTGAGCACCTGTGTGTTGAGCTTTTACTGTGGGAGAGCCTCATAAATTGGGACTCATCCACAGTGAACTCACGATGAAAGAGACTGCATGTGGATTTTACTGGTGTCCCCCTAGCTTGACTAGGCCGCTGCGCAGCAGCTGGAGTAAGGGGCACCGGGCTGGTTACATGCAGACACCTGTGTACATGCGTGTGCAAACGTGTAGGGGCTGCGCAGGGGAGATTCTTGGTATGCGCAGTCCAGGAGCAGCTACAAAGTGAATGGTGTGGCAGGACTTAAGCAGAATTGGGTGGTGACACGGAATAGGCCTTATACACTAGGAAGGAACATGCCAGGGAAAGTCAGTGTGCTTTACTGTGTTTTTCACTTCATTATTCCCCTATGGGGATGTGGAGCCCATGTGCTAGATTAACTTCCATAAGGCCTACAGATTCCAGACACGCACTAAAGTCCACGGTAGCGGATGTGAAAAGAAGTATTCTTCAGAGTCCAAAGTCATATTTGTACTGCTTTTGGGTCATCCAGAAATGTCATATTTCTCTGAGTCCCTGGCTGGGGTCTGGCCCTGGCAGGTTAGATTAATGACCTTTCTTCCCAGAGCGAAGATCTTCCCTCCAAGGAGAGAAGATAGGTGGAGCTACAGGCTAATCCATCAGCAGCTGTCGCTGGGTGCCAGGCACCAAGCTGAACCAAGGTGAAGGCAGCACTGGGGAAAGGGTCTTGTTTCAGAGACCATGTGGCCAGAGACCCTGGACGACGCCATTTTGAACAAACCCAGAGGCTGGACAAGGAGGAGGGAGCAGGGGCAGGGAAGTGATGTGTCGCTGTTTGATAGGACAAACAGAGACTTCCTGCCAGCCCCCTACTCAACTTTTAAAAACCACTGGAAGAGGAAGAGAGCTCTCTCTGGGGTGTGGTCTGCGGAGGCTGAAGGTGCTGGAGCCTGGCGCAATGGGCAGTTGGAAGGAGGAACCCCCTGACTGTCCCCCAGGGCCCTGCCAGCACCAGAAGAAGAGCCCAGGACCAGGGCACAGAAGCAGGGGCCTCTGCGCAGGGAGAAGAGAGGCCAAGGAGGAGAGACCGGCGAAAGGCTGGCGCAGGGAGCCAGTGAAGACAGCTCTCTGCCGAATCCCCCCTCTCAGAGACCCCGAGGGCGAAGGAGAGTGTTCCCCGTGGCTGGGGCTGGCCACCAGGAGCGAAAGGACACGAAAATGGGGCAGATCGGACCCCCAGGGGCTGAGATATGGCCCCCAGAAGGTGAGCGACCTTTGACCCCTACGAAGAGGAGGTCGGGGGCCCTGGAGCCCATCCCCGGGCCCCGAAGCAAAGCCGGGGAGCGCCGTCACACTCCCCGTGGAGATTGTGCCCTCCGGGGTGCCAGGAGCCCACCCTGGCTCTCGGCGAAGACAAGGAAGGCGGGGGAGCGCCGTCGCGCCCCCCGTGAAAATGAGCCCAGGGGGCCCGGGAGCCCATCCCCGGGCCCCGAAGCAAAGTCGGGGAGCGCCGTCGTGCCCCCGTGAAGATAATGCTCCCACGGGGTGCCAGGAGCCCACTCTGGCCCCCGCCAAAACTGCCGAAGACGGGGAGCGCCGGCGCGCTCCCCATGACGAGGAGGGGGTGGGGCCCGGGACCCCATCTCCGGGCCCCGATGGTGGCCCAACCGGGACCCCCTTCGAGGAGGCAAGAGCTGTACGGGGCCCGGGTGGGACTGGGCCCCCAACAATAGCATGAGCGGCCGGGGGTGGGCTCCCCGAGCCGTAAAGAATTTACCTGGGGGTCTGGGTGGGACCGGGCCCCCCACCCAGCGTGGAAGGCGGCGCGGAGCGCCAAGTGGATCGCGGCTCTCCCCGGCACAGCGGGAGAGCCGCTCATCACTTATTCACGCTAAGGAGCGAGAAGCGCCCCATAATGCCTTGCAAGGCATGGGGAAAGGATCGTTTTTGGTGCTTGGTGGCCCCCAGAGGAGGGGGTCACCCTCAAGAATGAAAAAGGGTGCTGGGGGAGCTGCTGGAGAAGTGCAGTCTCCCCCCAGCACGAAGTTAAGTCCCACCCTAAGTTTCCTAGGGATTTAAAAAGGATAACCCCTCAAGGGCTCAACCTGTTTCATGACACCTTCTGGGCTGGAACTTTTGTTTTACAGCTGAGGGTGTATTGCAAAGTGCTTCATGGAGTGAAGGGCTGAGTTGGGGATGTCTGGAGAAGGGCATCCCCTGGAGGTGAAGAGGTGTAATTGCACCAGAACTGCATTTACTTACTCCTTTTTAGAGGGACTGAATGTCACATATGAAATGTGAAGTACCTGTGTAAGGTGATGTCATAAGCAAAGTGGGTTATGTTGCCAGACACTCCTGCTAGGGTGTCTGGCTGGATATGCGTAATCCTGTGATTTCATCTGTGATGCCTTTAGGGGCTGTAATTGCAACGCATTTTTAATGTCCAACAAATGTGCTGAGTACTGTCATTCTAAAGTGTGCGTAAACATGTATTTTTGCTGCTGCGCTTAAGTGAGGAACAACCCAGACTGTTAGCCCTGAATATGTAGGGGTGCATACTGTATGGTCAATATAAGATGCTCAGTCAGGGTTATGTGTCACTAGGGCAGGTGAACCTATTTTTAATGCGTGTTGAGGTAAAGGGGTGGGTCGCCACTGGGATGGTGCCAGTGCGCAGGGCCCTCGCTCCAGGTTATGCTCAACACACTGCATTAGGGGGCAAGATGATGCGCATACATGGGAGTGGTGGTACTAGACCCCACCCCCCCTTTTGGGAGGGGTGGAGATGTTACGCAATGTCACAAAGTAATTCCAACAGCTTATGTATATTTGTAAATTGGTGCATAGTATTCAGTAGTGTGTGTGTTTAATAAATGTACTCTTACTTTTATAAAGCAAAGTACAGACTGGACAATCAATTATTGAGTGTTATTTCTGCGCACCTGCAAATGGCGATTACTAGCCCACACCACCTCCCTTGAGTAAAGCCTCAGACTGCCCTGCAACGCTACCCTCTGAGAGTCGGGCGCTACAATTGGGTGTTTGGTTCCCAGTGAAGGACAAATGTAGTCATGTTATTTGTGCAGGCCTCACAGATACTGCCTCGTTTTCCAACATTGGTGTCTAGCGGCGGGAAACATAGTATCCCATTCTGGTGCGCATTGATAGCATATGATAAGTCCAGTTTTGCCACACATTACCTATGCAGTAATGGGCAAATGGAAGAGCGCAAGGCTCTGAGAAGGGTTCAAAGTTTTGGTTAGGTGAACTAAAGGTATGGGAAAGGAAAGCCCCGCGCACATACGTGTCATGTGAAGATATTATGGTTGAAATGTAAACTGTATTGATATGACCGCGCTATGTTGATTATCATGTGCTAGCGGGATGGTGCTTTCCAGGAAATGATTGCATACAAATGTTCTAAGCCATATTGTACACCTTTGAACCCTAACACTACACGCACTACACCTGCATGAGGAGGGTGTCTCATCAAGAGATAGGGACAGCAACTGATACCTACATCACAGGTGGGGGTGTAGGGGTGGATTGACCTTGTGGGGGACAGGAGATTCCCGAGCTTTTTAAGGGCAGGGAGGGTTTTCACAGAAGGGGCCCCAGGTATCCTTCCCCCGCTGAAAGTTTACTTGCCATTGGCGCAGGCCAAAACCACTGGAAGGGTGGGGCAGGAGGTTTCTTTACCCCGGGTAGTAACGCCCCAGGGGTTCCCATGGTGGGGGACCCCCAGGAACTTTTCCCACGGTGGGAGGAGGGTGTGGTAGAGTTGGGTGTCCGGCAGGCCCCCAGGTTAACTGGTGGGGAGGTGAGCGACCCAGGGGTGGCCCCTGGTAGTGGGTGGCCCCAAAGGAGGGTAGTTCTTGAGTGATGGTGTGTAGTGGTAGCACCTAGGTACCCTAGGTGGGCTAGGTAACTGATCTAGTGGAGATCTGAGTGGGGGTGATGTACTCCCTGGTTTCCAGGTGAAGGGTTAGTGGCGGACCCTGAGGTGTCAGGGTCCGGTGAGTGGTTACCCCGGGGTGGCCCATGGTGATGGGTGGCCCCAAAAGGAGGGGTAGTTGTCGAGCTGGGATGTCACCCTGGAGCTAGTGTGGTGAGCCTGAGGTGGTGGCTGGGGAGATGCCTGGCCAGGTGACCAGTCAGGTAGGTCCTAGGGGACTTGTATCCCAGGACCGGAAGCATGAGGGTGTTCTCTAGCTCGAGGCAGGAGGTGGACTTCTGCAAGGTAGCACCACCCTGAACACAGGTGGAGCCTATCTTAAGTGAAGGGACCCTGTGTTTCGCAAAGGGGTGGTGCAGGCCTAGCCGGGATCTTTAGGGTCCCTGGCTTGGGGTGGTAGTACTACCCTGAAGGCAGGTGGGGCCTATCTTAAGTGAAGGGACCCTGCTCTTCATAAGGGGTGGTGCAGGCCATCCAGGGACCATGTAGGTCCCTGGGCGGTCTCCCAAGGCGCTGCTGGGAGACCGGGGAGGGCCATGAGAGGTGGGCCTGGGTCTAGCTAACTCAGGGCCCACAGGCTCTCTAAGGGTACTCTGGGAGGAGAGCGCGCCTCTCGGAGGGAAGGGTGCATAGGCCCTGTTCTCGCAGCGGAGAACAAGGAAGGGGTCTAGGTTCCCTGGGTAGTTTCCGTGTGGAGCTACTGATGGGGGGAATGAGCTGTAGGATGTCTGACGAGGCACCCTCAGTGTTCCTCCCTGGCACTGCCAGTGTGGTAGTGAGGCCGGTCTGAGGTCCTATCAGGGAGCCAGGCCAGTGGCCAAAGGGTGCTTTTCTGTGTGGGAAAAGCACGAGTGGCTGTGCTTTCTTTAGGGAAGCCAGTCGTCCCGAAAGGGTGGTGGCAGCAGAATGACCTCAGCGGCAGGCTGAGGGTGAGGGTCCAGAGAGGTTGCATCTTTGGGGTGCAAGGACCAAACGGAGAGAGGGTACTGGTTGGAACAAACTCCAGAAGGGAGACCAGCTAGTGACCCAGGGGATGGGATGTAGACCTGTCCCGGAAGACCGCAACGGAGCTGAGGCACTGGACCCTTGTCCAGAGAAGGGGTAGGCATAGTGTTGCATGCCCCAGGGCAAAGGTGGGCCTAGTGAGGCCAAGTCCATGTAGACCATGAGTGACCTAGAGGTATCTAACCTAGAGCCCGGGGGTTCTTAGGGTAGTCTGGGATCCCTGTCATGGGTGGAGATTTCATGGATGGGAGGAGTAGGTGGTCTGAGCGGATAACTGGTGAGTAAGGGGGTCTGGTCAGAACCCCTTATAACTAGTTATCGCTGACTACGGGAAGAATACCCATGTAGGTGGCTACTTCTTCCCTGTAGGAATCAGCTGGGCGCGGCGTGTGTTAGAAGGTGGTTCTGACACTATGGGCCGCCCGGATTTTTCGCTTTTGAGCACCTGTGTGTTGAGCTTTTACTGTGGGAGAGCCTCATAAATTGGGACTCATCCACAGTGAACTCACGATGAAAGAGACTGCATGTGGATTTTACTGGTGTCCCCCTAGCTTGACTAGGCTGCTGCGCAGCAGCTGGAGTAAGGGGCACCGGGCTGGTTACATGCAGACACCTGTGTACATGCGTGTGCACACGTGTAGGGGCTGCGCAGGGGAGATTCTTGGTGTGCGCAGTCCAGGAGCAGCTACAAAGTGAATGGTGTGGTAGGACTTATGCAGAATTCGGTGGTGACACGGAATAGGCCTTATACACTAGGAAGGAACATGCCAGGGAAAGTCAGTGTGCTTTACTGTGTTTTTCACTTCATTATTCCCCTATGGGGATGTGGAGCCCATGTGCTAGATTAACTTCCATAAGGCCTACAGATTCCAGACACGCACTAAAGTCCACGGTAGCGGATGTGAAAAGAAGTATTCTTCAGAGTCCAAAGTCATATTTGTACTGCTTTTGGGTCATCCAGAAATGTCATATTTCTCTGAGTCCCTGGCTGGGGTCTGGCCCTGGCAGGTTAGATTAATGACCTTTCTTCCCAGAGCGAAGATCTTCCCTCCAAGGAGAGAAGATAGGTGGAGCTACAGGCTAATCCATCAGCAGCTGTCGCTGGGTGCCAGGCACCAAGCTGAACCAAGGTGAAGGCAGCACTGGGGAAAGGGTCTTGTTTCAGAGACCATGTGGCCAGAGACCCTGGACGACGCCATTTTGAACAAACCCAGAGGCTGGACAAGGAGGAGGGAGCAGGGGCAGGGAAGTGATGTGTCGCTGTTTGATAGGACAAACAGAGACTTCCTGCCAGCCCCCTACTCAACTTTTTAAAACCACTGGACGAGGAAGAGAGCTCTCTCTGGGGTGTGGTCTGCGGAGGCTGAAGGTGCTGGAGCCTGGCGCAATGGGCAGTTGGAAGGAGGAACCCCCTGACTGTCCCCCAGGGCCCTGCCAGCACCAGAAGAAGAGCCCAGGACCAGTGCGCAGAAGCAGGGGCCTCTGCACAGGGAGAAGAGAGGCCAAGGAGGAGAGACCGGCAAAAGGCTGGCGCAGGGAGCCAGTGAAGACAGCTCCCTGCCGAATCCCCCCTCTCAGAGACCCCGAGGGTGAAGGAGAGTGTTCCCCGTGGCTGGGGCTGGCCACCAGGAGCGAAAGGACGTGAAAATGGGGCAGATCGGACCCCCAGGGGCTGAGATATGGCCCCCAGAAGGTGAGCAACCTTTGACCCCCACGAAGAGGAGGTCGGGGGCCCGGGAGCCCATCCCCGGGCCCCGAGCAAAGCCGGGAGCGCCGTCACACTCCCCGTGGAGATTGTGCCCTCCGGGGTGCCAGGAGCCCACCCTGGCTCTCGGCGAAGACAAGGAAGGCGGGGGAGCGCCGTCGCGCCCCCCGTGAAAATGAGCCCAGGGGGCCCGGGAGCCCATCCCCGGGCCCCGAAGCAAAGTCGGGGAGCGCCGTCGTGCCCCCGTGAAGATAATGCTCCCACGGGGTGCCAGGAGCCCACTCTGGCCCCCGCCAAAACTGCCGAAGACGGGGAGCGCCGGCGCGCTCCCCATGACGAGGAGGGGTGGGGCCCGGGACCCCATCTCCGGGCCCCGATGGTGGCCCAACCGGGACCCCCTTCGAGGAGGCAAGAGCTGTACGGGGCCCGGGTGGGACTGGGCCCCCAACAATAGCATGAGCGGCCGGGGGTGGGCTCCCCGAGCCGTAAAGAATTTACCTGGGGGTCTGGGTGGGACCGGGCCCCCCACCCAGCGTGGAAGGTGGCGCGGAGCGCCAGGTGGATCGCGGCTCTCCCCGGCACAGCGGGAGAGCCGCTCATCACTTATTCACGCTAAGGAGCAAGAAGCGCCCCATAATGCCTTGCAAGGCATGGGGAAAGGATCGTTTTTGGTGCTTGGTGGCCCCCAGAGGAGGGGGTCACCCTCAAGAATGAAAAAGGGTGCTGGGGGAGCTGCTGGAGAAGCGCAGTCTCCCCCCAGCACGAAGTTAAGTCCCACCCTAAGTTTCCTAGGGATTTAAAAAGGATAACCCCTCAAGGGCTCAACCTGTTTCATGACACCTTCTGGGCTGGAACTTTTGTTTTACAGCTGAGGGTGTATTGCAAAGTGCTTCATGGAGTGAAGGGCTGAGTTGGGGATGTCTGGAGAAGGGCATCCCCTGGAGGTGAAGAGGTGTAATTGCACCAGAACTGCATTTACTTACTCCTTTTTAGAGGGACTGAAGGTCACATATGAAATGTGAAGTACCTGTGTAAGGTGATGTCATAAGCAAAGTGGGTTATGTTGCCAGACACTCCTGCTAGGGTGTCTGGCTGGATATGCGTAATCCTGTGATTTCATCTGTGATGCCTTTAGGGGCTGTAATTGCAACGCATTTTTAATGTCCAACAAATGTGCTGAGTACTGTCATTCTAAAGTGTGCGTAAACATGTATTTTTGCTGCTGCGCTTAAGTGAGGAACAACCCAGACTGTTAGCCCTGAATATGTAGGGGTGCATACTGTATGGTCAATATAAGATGCTCAGTCAGGGTTATGTGTCACTAGGGCAGGTGAACCTATTTTTAATGCGTGTTGAGGTAAAGGGGTGGGTCGCCACTGGGATGGTGCCAGTGCGCAGGGCCCTCGCTCCAGGTTATGCTCAACACACTGCATTAGGGGGCAAGATGATGCGCATACATGGGAGTGGTGGTACTAGACCCCACCCCCTTTTGGGAGGGGTGGAGATGTTACGCAATGTCACAAAGTAATTCCAACAGCTTATGTATATTTGTAAATTGGTGCATAGTATTCAGTAGTGTGTGTGTTTAATAAATGTACTCTTACTTTTATAAAGCAAAGTACAGACTGGACAATCAATTATTGAGTGTTATTTCTGCGCACCTGCAAATGGCGATTACTAGCCCACACCACCTCCCTTGAGTAAAGCCTCAGACTGCCCTGCAACGCTACCCTCTGAGAGTCGGGCGCTACAATTGGGTGTTTGGTTCCCAGTGAAGGACAAATGTAGTCATGTTATTTGTGCAGGCCTCACAGATACTGCCTCGTTTTCCAACAGTGTATTAAAGGTTATATTAGACTGTGAGGAGGTGCATCAGATTTTCACGTGTATGATGTCATCAGTGATGTCATCAGTGATGTCATTTCAGATGTCATCAGTGATGTAATCAGTGATGTCACTGACCATGCCATGAATGATGTAATATGTGACGTCATGAGCAGTGCATTGCGGGGGCGCGAGTTATAGTTAGCTGAACTAACTATAACAGTGGAATTGCTATGGTTTTGTACGAGTGAAATGTCCAGCTAACTATAATGCTCCTGAAACCTATGGTTTTTTCAGTGAATTGCAAAGGTTTTTTAAATGCTAATTTCTAACTATAACGTCTGTAAAACCTATGGTTTTTTCAGTGAATTTCAATGGTTTTTTAAATGCTACTTTCTAACTATAACGTCCCTGAAACCTATGGTTTTTTCAGTGAATTTCAATGGTTTTTTAAATGCTAATTTCTAACTATAACGTCCCTGAAACCTATGGTTTTTTCAGTGAATTTCAAAGGTTTTTTAAATGCTAATTTCTAACTACAATGTCCCTAAAACCTATATTGTTTTTAACTAAATTTAAAAAAGACGTGCATACTTTTTGTAGTGAAAAACTAACTGTAACAGTAGTCTGTTATAAGTTATAATTTAACAATGTTTAAAACTTAATTAGCACTAATTAACATATAAGTGTGGAAAAAGTGTGACGGAGCAGCTATGATACCTGACTTCGAACAACAGCGTTCACAGTTCGATTCCCGGCTCCAGCGGCACGTTAGCCCACCACTATGTCACTGTGGGCAACACCTTGCTTAATCTTTCCGATGCCCCCGAGCGCCGGCACACCTTTCCAGGGTTAGCTATACGCTTTACAAATGCTCGCATTTTTTTAATTTCAAACCATAGTGATGAGAAATATTATCACGTTTTTTTTTTCTTCTATTCTGATAGATCTTTTTTTTTATGTCTTCTATTTAGAATTACGGCAATCAATAAATGTATTTACTCATGAGAATGGAAATGACATGGTTTTCCGGGTAACAGTTTTTAAGCTGTCCAACGTATGTACATATTAAGGACCTTATACGTGTTAGGTTCGAAATCGAAACTTTTTCCCCATCACATTTTGTAACTTTTTCCAACACGTGCACAAGTGAAACAGTTCAAACGTGAGCATGTGTCAACTGTAAAACGTGACATCTAAATGGGCGGAGCCGCATCTTCCTTCCATAGACTACTGAATAACCAAAAAGTATATAAACCACACCCGTTGATAGATTAGTTTCGTTTTTGCGAAGTTATTTACGCGTCTCCATTCAGTGATGGAGGTGCTCTTTTCTACAGTCGGATTCTTCTTTTGCGGCCACAAAACATAATCCTGAGTTGTAAGTTGTTTGATTATGCAATACTAGATATTTATAATACGTAGCTATTTGTCAATCTTTAAACACTTGTATTTAGAAAAAAGTGTTATTGGTTGTTTTTGCCATTTATATGTAACGTCAGCAGCTTGTTTTCAGAAACAGACAGAATACAGCAAACATTGTTCCTGTTCTGGCTCCTTTGAGCTCATATAGTGTGACTTTGTATATTATAATATTGACACTGTACTTGACCTCAGAAGTGTTGGTGACCCGTCGGCGCGAAGACTAAAGATTTATATGTAACGTCAGCAGCTTCTGGTTTTTAGTCTATTTCTCCCTTGAGATCAAATAGTGTGAGTATGTATATTGTAATATGAACATTTATACTGACCTCAGTGGAGTTTATGAACCGTCGACGCGAAGACTAAAGATTTATATTTAACGTCAGCACCTTCTCGTTCTTACTCTGTTTCTTTCTTGGGATCATATACTGTGAATATGTATATTATAATATTAACAGTCATTGTGATCTCAGAGCACTTTATGACCCGTTGGCGCGAAGATGAAAGATTTCGAAGTCCCGGAGAAAAGAAGCTCTCAACATACTCATCGCTGGAAAGTATTTCGTTATTGATCTTGTTTTGTATTGATGACTTCATTTTCATTTTCCTTTTTGTGTGCCATCAGTGACACTGTGTATATTGTAACAGTGTGATATTTCCACACAACAGCAATTGGAGATTTCTCGCCGCCAGGAGTAAACCATCTGAAATACAGTTTACTGACCTTTATAACTTACTTGATCAGATATTTTTACAGTGACAATATTTTTGGAAATTGCAGTTTAAAAAAAATCGTTTCCATAGATACTTTCTTAGTGAATACCTTTGATAAACCCTACATTTCTGAATGTTTTTTTACTATTTCTATTTTTGTCTGTTGCAGTTCCTATTCACCTTCTCCCTATAGAATATATACGACCAGTAGTGTATATTATTATACTACTATCCTATATATTCTTAAAGGAGTACGTGATCTAAGCACTACAACCGAACTTTCCCGAATTCTACAATAATAGAAATTATAAAAAATGATAAACCGTACATTTCTATGTAATATAAAGTGATTTGTGTTTAACTGTTTTTTACTTGTTATTGTTCTTGTGACCTGAGATGATGTAGTGCGGGAGTGGTTCTTGTAGCACTTCTTTTCTACTTTATCTAAAAGTAACTCATGCCCTCTTATATTATCAAGAATATGGGGCAACACTTTTACAAACTATAGCAGAAAAAAAAACGGAGGGTGTGCCCACGCTTAAGGGATATTTTATGAATTGCGTTTTTATTTGTCACCCCTTTGATATATACAGCTTCAGTTTCCGAACCAAGTATATTTGTAATTGCTTAATAAAAACTTTTTCAAACCTAGACTGAAATTTTTGCTGCGCAACCACAGCTCCCCGTTAGAAAAGTAAACACCACATTATAACTAAACAGTGCTCCTGGGAAGTATCCCACCCGCAAACTTAACAAAAAGAACACCACAACACACTTTACGTTATTTTCCCACCGTGATTTGTACACCCCACGCCAATTATATAAATGGCCCTTAAAATATATAAAAAACTTTTTACCTTCACAAACCCTCTCCACCACCTTGTGACCACTGTACAGAGTTAATAGTGTTTCTACCCTCCCCGCTACGACTTTCTTTTCCCGTACTCCATTGAAGTGCGTCACAAAATGGTTCACAACAGTGAACCGTTCCCAGCCAATAATGAGCAAACTTGTACTAGGAACAGTTTAGCCAATAAAATGTCCATGGTGTTCCGCAGAGGGGGAGGGAATAGCTGCCAACACTTCTACTTTCAATGGTTTACAGCCAATGAACATTAAGCTTGGGAAGTTCCTGCTTGGAACACGTTACCCGATCAGATGTCCCTGATGCTCCGCGGAGGGGGAGGGAATGGCTGGCAATACTTCTACTTTCAATGGTTTACAGCCAATGAACATTAAGCTTGGGAACGTCCTGCTTGGAACACGTCAACCAATAACATGTGCCTGCTACTCCGCGGACGGGGAGGAAATGGCTGGCAACACTTGTACTTTCAATGGTTTGCAGCCTATGAACATTAAGCTTGGGAAGGTCCTGCTTGGAACACGTCAGCCAATCAGATGTCCCTGCTACTCCGCGGACGGGGAGGAAATGGCTGGCAACACTTCTACTTTCAATGGTTCGCAGCCAATGAACATTAAGCTTGGGAAGGTCCTGCTTGGAACACGTCAGCCAATCAGATGTCCCTGCTACTCCACGGACGGGGAGGAAATGGCTGGCAACACTTATACTTTCAATGGTTCGCAGCCAATGAACATTGAGCTCGTTGTTGGAACACCTCAGCCAATTAAACGTTAATTTTGTTCCAGACACACGAACAGAACACGCCCTCCCACATAATATTAATTTTCGTGTAAGAAAGTGACACTGTCCGTGATGAAAGTGAACACCGCATTATAAGTAAACATTACTGCGCATTATATTAAAGGAAGGCTGCAATACGGCGCATTGTTATTTTCACGACGGGATTTCCAGAGCCTACGCAACCTTGCCGCAATACCGCGCACCGTTGTTCTGCGGACGTGATTTCCACGTCTGCGGACGTGATTTCCACGGCCTACGCAACATTCAAACTCCCTGCCTCTGCACAGTACAGACTGCTTAAACTAAGACAACAGTGTTCCTACTATACCCTTTTATACAATTTTTCTATTTTGTTTCGCCCTACGCCTTTCAACTCAGTCACAAAATGGCTGCAACACTTCCTAGTTTGAACAGTTCGCAACCAATGAGCCGCACGCTCGCCGTACACACTGTTTAAACTAAGACCACAGTGTTCCTACTATACCCTCTTATACAATTTTTCTCTTTTGTTTCGCCCTACACCTTTCAACTCAGTCACAAAATGGCTGCCAACACTTCCTAGTTTGAACAGTTCGCAACCAATGAGCCGCACGCTCGTGCTCGTAACGCCTCAGCCAATCAGATGTCAGAATTCTCAAATATCGATATCTGTAAATTTTGATATTTCTCTAAAACTACTGAACGGACTTACCCCATTTAAACAAAAGCATGCTTTCTGGAGCAAGACCTTTCTCCCTGCCAAATTTGGCGTAATTCCGTTCAGCAGTTTGACTTGTAGCCTTGTCTAAAGTTTCCTATGGAAATTGCATGGAGAAAACACGTTTTGGGACCCCCTTTTTCTCAGCCCCCTTCACGAATCACCCCCAAACTTTCAGGATAGGAGCTCACCTGAAAAGAAGAACTTTTGGAAAATTTCGTAAAGATTCGTCAAACGACGCCAAAGTTATAAGCACATCAAAAAATCATTTTCCTATGGAAACGTGGTCCTAACTATAACTATCTACTGGCGACCGCCAGTAGATAATATATATATATATATATATATATATATATATATATATATATATATATATATTTTTTTTTTTTTTTAATTATTATTATTTTTTTGTATCTTTGCTTTTTTTTAAGGTGATCCTTCCTGTAGGAAAGTAGGATCTGCTTCTTATGGTTACCCCCACTTTTAGCTTTTTACACCCACTGTTTTGACTAGTCTGGCTGGGACCCTGCTATTCAGGACCCCAGCCTATCTGCTTTCTCCCTTAAATTGCAATGTATGTACTTTGGTACAACTCCAGATTGGATACTGGGGTACCCTTATCAGTCCCTAGTATATGGTACACATGTACCCAGGGCATAGGTACCCCAGAGGCCTCCCATGGGCTGAAGCATGTATTATGCCACCCATGAGAGGCCATGCAAAATGGAACCTCAGGTCTGCTACTGCAGCCTGTGTAAGCTAGTGATTGCACCACTTACTTTAGATATAGGTTCACTATATCTATATATATCACTACACTTAAAACTTTGTAAGTCACCCCTATAGCAGGCCTTAACAATCCTGAAGGCAGGGTGCTGGGTTTTGCGTGAGAGGGTGCTCCTGCATAAGCAGGGCCCCTCTGCAGTCTTCGGAGACCATTCTCCCGGGCTGTACGTGATACTACCAGACATATAGGTAGAGGTGCATTATAACCTCGCTGTAAATGCTATATCAAAAACAACTGCAATGAAGTATGTCGTGTTTGGTTTCAAAAACCTTGGACTCATACCTCCACACCAGTAGCTGGTGTGGGAGGTATGATTCCTCCCCTCAGAACCGAGGTTCTGGGGGTACCTAAGTCTACCGGTACCAACTTTCTCGAGCCTTACAGCACAAAATGAATGCTGCCAGCCAAAGACACGAGTCTGTCCTCCTGCTACTGAGCCAATCTCGAGCAGGGGAAGGCAGCACAATAGGCATCCTGTCACAGGGCAGTATTACCACCTTCCAGACAGGATTTAGTGTATTGGGGCTGGGTGGGTGCACTGTCTCAGTGCCAGAAAGTCTGCACGAGGGGCACACTTGGTGTCCCTGTGCATAGTCCAGCTCAAACCAGTTCTAGGAGCCATTTGCTCCTGCTCTGGCGCGAAACTGGACAAAGGACATGGGAGTAGCCTCCCGCCCTGTCCTGTCCCTCCCCTAGGAGGGTCCCTAGAATCTGTCCAACCCTCTACCGTGGGTATAAAATGGGTTACCTGGCTACAGGACATTAGATTTTACGTGGACAAGATTCTGCAAGAAAATACCACTACACTTCGACCGTCTGGACACGCTGGACTTCGCTGGACCTCCCATGGGCTCGACTTCGTCTTCCCTTGCCGTCCCCAGTCTCGTCACAGTCCGTGATCCATACAGGCTCCGTGCAGGACCCTCTGGACCTCCAAGACAACAGAAGAATCTCCCTTGGAGTGAAGGAGTCACTCCCCTGCAAACGCAGGCACCGTAATGCATCTGACCGGTTTGCTGACCCTGAGCTCCTGCGGACTCCAAAGGCTCCAGCAACACAGGAGGTGGGTTTCTGAAGGTCTCCGAGGTTGAGCTGCCCTCTTAGCAAGACTGAGGCAGATATCCCTTGTGGGGACCGCATAACCTGTACCCCTGTGCACCGCGTCCATTTGCAGCTGCACATGCTTGTTGTCGTGCAACAATTCCGTGCATTGGGACATTTGTAGCCCTGACCCAGCGCATCTTTTCTGATAAGGACTCTGGCATCCTTGCACTCTGTGCTCTGCTAGCTGGTATCCTGTGAAACCGCCTGAGGTCCCCTTGCGACTCCTGTGCCTTCGGCCTGTGGGTCCACTTGAGGGTCAACTTTACTTTATTTGGGCTCCGCTGGTTGCTCCAGGCCTGACCTGACTCCCCTTGCTGTGGTGAGTCTCCTGGTCCTTGCTGGGCCAGATCAACACCGAATTTGACCACCTACGTTGTCTGCCGCTGCCAAGGCTTGTTGGTGCTCCCGCCGGACACCAACCCCTCAGCACTCGACATCCTTTGTGGGACAGCTCGTATCCGGCTCCTGGTTGTCTAAGACATCTCCTGGTCCGCACAGCTGAAGAGTCAAGATCACCGTCAACACACCTGAAGCACCCAACATCGGTGGGCATTCGTCTACCGAGCCCCTGGTCACTTCAAAGTGACCCAGACTCTGTCCCCTCTGCTTTCAGGTTCTTCTCATCTAGAATCCACATTTGGATTCCACCGGACACTTTTCTTTCTTCCAGCAGCAGCATTCCTTTGTCGACACCCATAGAGAACGACGAGGGTTTCTGACGCCACTTCGCACCTATGCACCCGGCCCCCCTGGGATAGGTAACTCTGGTACAAAGGTATCCATGGGTGGGGTGGCTCTCCAAACTCTTAAGTTCCAAGGGTTGTCTTCATAATCTGCTGGGAAGTGTCCTTAATCTCTGATTTTCCAACCGCGACTTTCCCTTTGATTCTTTGCAACGGTGTTATTTGATTTGTGTTCTATCCTCGTGTAGAGGATACTAGAGAGTGTTATATATAATGAATACATATTTTTATCACTACTGGGTGGTCTCCCTTTCATTTAACCAATACTATAAGGTTGCATTCTGGTAAAACAAGGTGCTTAACATTCCTTCAAGACTGAGCCTGAAGGCTGCTCTCCATAGCTACCACTAGGATAGCTTTCAATAAAGGTTATCTTTGACCTAATCACCATAAGGGTTGTTTGGACTGGTACAAGGTGCCCACTTTAATTAGTGGACAGCATATACCAGGCCAACTTCTCACATTGGTGGCAGTGGTGGGATTCAAGCCTGCATTGTTTTACCAGATAAATCTTTGTATTGATTAACTGAAAAACCACTAGGATCTAGGAACATATAATACTAGCTTAAGATAGTAAGTTCTACTGAACTTGGGGTTGGGTAAGCCAAGGGTCTAGCTCACCCTTTCTCCAACCTAAGAGAGTTTAGTTCCCACTAGGTTAAGTAGGTGCCTACACCACACCTCACTTAGTATGTCTTCTAATGGGAATGCCACTGGTGGCATCCTGCCTACTAAATATGATAGCTTTGCATTCACTGAATTAAAAGCTATGTGTGTATCTAGGAAGCTGAAGACAGGGAGAACTGCCAACACTCAACGTCTCATTGATGCATTACTGCTAGATGACATTAGGAAGACTCCTGGGTCAGATGAGCAGGATAGAGTGGGTGGTACAGGGGAAGAAGATAGGTCAGGAGGGGACACCTTCTATGACCTAGAGTCCAACCCTGGACAGGAGGATCAAAATGATCCACCCCTGAACAAATCAGATCCCCAGGAGGAAGAAGAAGAAGAGGGTCAAGAGGACCATCACTTTATTCCTCCAGGGAGAGTGCAGAGTTTAACAAGGAGATCTAGGTCTCCCTCTGCTGAGTCAGATCATTCTAGACATTCTATAGGGACCTCTGTTTCTAGCAAGAGGGACAACTCCTATGACAGGGAGTGCCAATTACTAGAGCTTGAGAAAGCTAAGTTTAGCCTCAGGCAACAGCAATTGGCCCTGGATAAAGAGTCCCTAGAAGTCCAGAAGGCTAGAAAGAAATTGGGACTAGAGTCCCATGGTGGCAGCTATAGTGTCCCTAGGGTTAGGGAACACACCTTTGATCATAGGAACCTGAGCAAGATTGTCCCTCCCTTTCATGTAGGGGATGACATCCAGAAATGGATAACTGCTTTGGAGAGGGCCTGTAAAGTTCAGAAGGTCCCTCAAGAGCAGTGGGCAGCTATCTTGTGGCTCTCCTTTGCTGACAAAGGTAGAGATAAGCTCCTCACTGATAGAGAAGAGGATGCTGATAATTATTCAGTCCTGAAGAGTGCTCTCATTGAAGGGTTTGGCTTAACCACTGAACAGTACAGGATTAAGTTCAGAGACACCTAGAAGACACAGACTCAGGACTGGGTAGACTTTGTTGATTGTGCCATTAAGGCTCTGGAAGGCTGGTTACTTGGTAGCAAGGTGAATGATTTTAAAGGATTGTACAACTTGATTATGAGGGAGCAGATCCTTAATAATTGCCAAAACCAGTTGTTGCATCAATACCTGGTTGACTCTGATCTGACTTCTCCGCAAGAATTGGGAAAGAAGGCAGATTAGTGGGTCAGAACCAGGGTGAAGCAGAAAGCTCAGACCAATGGTGGTGACCAGAAGAAACCAGACTCTAAAAACTCAGATAAGGGTGGGTCTGGGCCCCAAAAACCTGCATCTGGGGGGGAGTCACAATCCAACAAGGGAAAAGGCAAAAGGAAACCTTGGTGTCACATCTGTAAAGAGAAAACCCATTGGACAAAAGATGCCAATTGTCCAAGGGCCAAGGATTCTACTCCTACCACCACTGCCCCTAACGCAACTGCTCCCCCTAGCACAGTTTCAAGTGGTGGCATGCAGAACAAAGGAATAGGGGGGTTAACCTTGGGCTCTGAGGTGGGTTCTGGCCTAGTCAGAACTCCAGCTCAGGCTGTTCTCGTCTGTGATAGAGGCATGGATATTGCCTCCTTATTTGTTAGTCCCAGTAACCTGGGCAAATACAGACAACAGCCTTTAATAAATGTTAAGGAGGCCATGGCATACAGAGACACAGGTGCAAGTGTCACAATGGTGACAAAAGATCTTGTGGACCCTGACCAGATCATACTTGGTGAGATGTACCAAGTGACCTTTTTTTTTTTTTAAATATTTTTATTATTGTTAGTGCACCATCAAGAGAGAAAAAAAAACAATATCCAGCACATTTTAACTTGTGTCGTACATTATGCCTGGTACATATTGGATATCATAAGTGCCATCAAAACATGCAGACAATGGAGTGTATTAATGTGTATATTTTTTTCCCTTCCCCCCCCCCTTCCCTCCCCTAAACTCCCATCCACCGCCCCCTCTCCCACTTGGGGTTTGGTCATCAACCAATATTTGCCAGCTAATGTAGTTTATATACAAATTGCATGTTCATCTATTCGTTCCTGCTCAACCAGCTAATCACAGGGGCCCAGATTTCTTGGCCTTTGGAGCATGAGCGTATTCCCCTTTTTGCGTAAACAGCCTTTTCCAGGTTATAATTTGCTAGAAATCGTGCAAGCCATTGCTGAAACCCTGGCGGGTTTGGATCCAGCCAGGCTGATGCTAAACATAGACGCAGGGTAGCCATACCTATAAAAAGTAATTTTTGACCAGGTTTTCCCTGTAGCCCCTGATCTACCCCCAATACAATTAGCGTCGGGGTAAGAGAGCAGGGTATCCCTAAGGCTCCGATAAAGAAGCTGGTAATTTCTCATTTTAGGCTGTCCAACACTCCACAGGTTGCAAAGAGGTGGCTAAGATCAGCTTGGTGTAGAGCACATCGTGGACAAAAGGTCCCTTTCCCCACTGCCCATTTAGAGATTTTCTTTGGGGTGTAGTATATCGAGAAGCAAGATTTGTAGTATTGCGCCTGTAATCGTGCTGGTATTAGAACATTCTGCGCTAGCTTTAAAGAATGAAAAAACATATTTTCGGGGGTGCCAGCTTCCACATTCCATTTTAAAGCATGGCTTGCCATGTCGTCTTGCATTGCTGTGTTAAAGAGATTATAGACCGTCCCTATTGTCAAATCTCTATTCCTTATGAACTTATCTATAATCTCGCTATTAGTAAACCCTATCGGGCCACCCCCTTTTTTGATCAGAAAGTCCCATACCTGTAAAAATTTATAGAAGTCTCTTCTATCTAGCCCATACCTTTCTCTAAGATTCTCAAATGAAGCTATCCCTGATATAGAGTAAGAGTCACCTAATTTAGTCAGGCCGACTTCCCTCCATCTTTTTATGATAGAACCTTTGAAGATTGTCGGAAGAATTGGATTATTATATAGTGGTGTATAACAATTCAGGCGTCCCCAACCAATAAGCTTCTGTACAGCCTTCATAACCCTATATCCCGCTTGCAATGTCTTGAACCGAACTTTCTTATAATGATTATCATTCAGATGTCGCCAAGCCCATCCCCAAACTTCTGCCCCCATAGCTAGTTCAAGTGGTGCCGGTGTCTCTCTCGCCTTCTCTTCGTTTGGTTTATCCTGAATAAGGGCTAGGTTATACAATATTGTGGTAGTCCAATAATATAACCTAATATTTGGCAAGGCGAGTCCACCCCTCTCCTTGGGTAATGTAAGAAATGTAAATGCTCTTCTAGGCTTCGCATACCCCCAGATAAACCTTGAAAACAAGTTGTCAATCTTTTTTAAATACTCATTGTTAAATTCTAAGGGAATGGCGCGCAAAAGATACAAAAATTTAGGAAAAAACAACATTTTAATAATATTGCATCTACCAATAATGGATAAGTGTAGGTTATGTAATCTGATTAGTTCGGGCTTGATTTTTGACACTAGTGGTTCAATATTTTCCTTAACAATGTAATCTGTATTTGCTATAATGTCTATACCCAAATATGTAGCTTTCTGTACTATCCGCTCATCTATATAAGTTACATTTTCGTTACAAATAATTTGGGTTTTGCTACGATTAAGTGAATACCCAGAGATTTTGCCAAACTTTGCTGCTTCTACCTCAATTTCCCGTAGGGCCATTTCAAGACAGGGAGTCACTAAGGCAACGTCATCTGCATACGCCAAAACTTTAGTTTCCCATCCATGGGTTATAATGGGTCTGATAATATTATTTCTTTCCAGTTGGCGCAAAAAAGGATCGATATATATTGCAAACAATAGCGGCGAGCTTGGGCATCCCTGCCTTGTCCCTCTCGTTACCTGAAAGGAATCTGTAAGCTCGCTATTGACTAAGACCCTTGCAGTGGGTTTATAGTAAAGCATTTTGAGAGCTTGAAGTAATCCACTGCCGATTCCTACCCTTGACAGGGTCTCCCATTAAAAAGTCCAGGAAACCCTGTCAAAGGCTTTCTCTGCGTCCAAAAGTATTAACGCTATTGGCTCCTTTGAGATATTTTTTGTATCAAGGAGTGTAATGACCCGTCTTACATGATCCGTCGTCCCTCGGCCGGGTATAAACCCATGTTGTTGATTAGAGCTGACCATATGAATTACTGTGGCAATTCTTGTTGCGAGGATTTTTGAGTAGATCTTGCTATCGGCATTAATTAAGGTAATGGGGCGATATGAGCCGGGGTCTGTCGGGTTTTTATTTCTTTTAAGAAAAATTATAATTTTTGCATGCGACCAAGAATCTGGGGGTGTGCCCCCTGTAAAAACATGCGTAACCAACAACTCCATACATTCTTTCAATTGTTCCGAGAACTTTTGATAGAATTCAAGGGGGATACCATCCATGCCAGTGGCCTTGCCACTTGGAAGACTATTGATGCATAACAGCGTCTCTAGCCACTGAGGTGGTTCTTCTAATTGTTGCTGTTCCACCTCTGGGAGTTGCTCTGTGGGGATCTGATTGAGATATGTAGCGATATCCGCCATATTTTGTGTTGCGTCCTCGTTATATAGTTTTTGATAATAGGAATAAAATGTTTTACGGATGCCTACAGACTCTGAGATTAGCCCTTGCTCAGGATCCCTGATTTCTGTAATAAAATTCCGGGTTGCCCTTTGTCTGGCTCTTATTGCGAGATGGTGGCCCACTTGTTCACTGCACTCATAGGCTTCCTCTCGCCATACTGCAAATTTATCGGCGGCTTTTTTTGCTAAAGTTTCCATTGCAGCTGATTTTGCTACTGCAACCTTTGCCTGTGCTTCCTCATGGTTCCCCCTATTTTGCACTATTGTGATCAATTCTTCTTCTGCAATGGCTAATTTCACTAGTTGGTCATTCAATGTTTTTTGTCTTTTCTTATTCCGCTGTATTGAATACCTAAGTGTTTCCACCCTCACACCTGCTTTAAGCGTGTCCCACACAACTTCAATTCCTGCACTCCCTACATTTTCTCTGACAAACTGAGGTATCCACCCTCGCATGTAAGCACAGTATTCTTCATCTAACAATAATGCCCTTTCAAAGGTCCAGATAGGAATCGTCCTCTCCCTGTGCCCGCCCCACTTGACTTCCGCTATTAATGGGTTATGATCTGCTAAAATCCGAGGATTTTTTTCCATTTTGCAATTGTGTAAAAGTGAGTGTGATACTAGTATGTAATCTATTCTGACATATTTATTATGCGGGTATGAGTAGTAGGTAAAGCCAGATTTGGTGGGATCCTGCCAGTTCCAAAGATCTGTAAGTGCGTGTTCTTGACATAGTGCCTTCAGTGCGCTAAATACCTTTGGCTTGCGTCCCTTATATACCCAGCCTGTATCTTGATTAAAAAATGTATCTGCTGGCAGGTTTATATTAAAATCTCCACAGAGTATGAGTGGCAGTGGCCAGGTAGCTAATTCATTGCTAACTTGATAGATTACCGTTGGGTCATCTACATTGCTCCCATATATGGAGCAAATAGTAATTGGGTTTCCGTTATTCCAACTACATTCGGTGATTAACCACCTCCCCTGCTGATCTGCCTACACCCGACTAAATTGTAAGGAGTGGTTGGAGGCCAGTATTGCTACTCCACGCGTGCGGGAATTCTGTTTTGTAGCCCCCACCAGCACATATCTGAATGTTCCCAATAGGTGTCTCTGTGTGTTTTCAATGTGTGTCTCTTGTAAACATATTACATCTGCTTTTAATAGTCGCAATCCAATTGCGGTGTTCCTTCTCTTTTTAGGGTCATTAAGGCCACAAATATTTACTGAGGCAATACGTAATTCACTCATTGTATATAAAGGAAATTTTATACTTTAGCTCGAATCGTGCTATATCTATTCTTCCCCATGTCTGTGACCAACCTCCCCCCTTACCCTCCCCCACCCTCTACCTACACCTGAGGTTACCTGGCTTTGCCAAAGCCAGGGAGGTGACATCTGAGGGATCAGAGCCCCACATCCCCGCCGCCCTCCCCCCTTTCATGTGAACAAAATTAGTACAGCATTGCCTAGGATAGAGGTTAAACCCTCCTTACTACTTTAGTGATATTTAAGTAATATTTACTAAGTTGCAATCGAAGTCATAGTCTATACCCTTTCCTGTCAATAGTCCTTGTCATTAGGTAGCACTGCTTCCCTTCTTTCTCCCTGCTCCCTACTCCCTGCTCCCCCGTTTCACTGTGAGTTCCTCTAAATATGCTTTTGCTTGAATCTCTGAGTTGAAGCTACGTGTGATCCCTTTATGCACAATTTTTAGTCTAGCCGGGTTCTGCAGATACACATCTGCTCCAAGTTCTTGAAAGGGAACAAAGAGCTGTCTGAGTCTCCATCTTCGTTCGACTGTAGCGTGTGCAAAATCGGGTCTAGTAAAGAAAGTGATTCCCCCAAAGTTTCTTCTGGTCGTGGGCCTTGCCAAATCAAACAAAGCTTGACGTAGAAGAAAGTTCCCAAAGAATAACAACATTGCACGAGGATGTTGAGGCGTAGCTGAAGAGCGTTTAGAAGGAGTTAGCGGAAACCTATGTGCCCGCTGTATTTCCTTATCCCAATCCCAGGATTGTAACTCTGGAAAGGCTCCCTTCAAAAGTGTAACCATATACCCCCTAGGATCGTCCTTCTCAACACCTTCCAGGATTCCTAAAAAGCGGAGATTATTACGCCGTTGTCTATTTTCCTGCTCTTCCATCTTCCACATGAAATCTTTAACTGTACTTTCGTGCTCATCTGCTTGGGTTTTTAGCACAGCTACATCTTTCTCAAGATTCTCGGTCCGTACTTCCACGGAAGCCATCCGATCGGCAATTTCTGCACATGTCTTGCCTACCCTCCTGACAGCCCCTTGTAGTTTTTTAGCAGCCAAACGTGATCTCCTGTTATCTGCTTTAACTTCTTCCTGGAAGCTTTTGATAGAATGTAGCACCGTTGAAAGAGCAGACTCGCACTTTACCCTTTCCTCCTCCTCTTTATTGCTGCAGTTACTGCTGATAATTGTTTTATTGCTGCTTGAGGCATCCATTGTATCTGCAGCAATTGCAAATTGTGTGTCCGTGTAGTCCCATCTCAGATCTGCGATGCTACCTTTATCGGAGATCTCTTGTCTTTTTTGGCGGCTCCCACTTCTTTTTTTCCATAATTTCTTTTGTCCATTCCTACTCTTCTGCGGGTCTGTGTTTGTACTACTATGCCAATTTGCCGCGTCCTCTTCACTTGATAGGGAGATGCTTTTATCGGAGATTTCTGACTCATCAGTTAATGAGTAGAATTTTTCAAGGTTGTCAGGTGTTTTAGGTAACTGACCAGTTAACATGTTTGTTATGCCTTGTATTGCTTCCTGTATTGCTTCTACGGTTTCTTTACCATCATTGCCTGACTTGCTGCTCTTCCCTTCTTTGTCCTGGTTGTAGCCCCCATCTGTATGTTGATGTTGCAATAATGGGGTGGAATGCGCCTCCGTT
This sequence comes from Calotriton arnoldi, assembly GCA_963921515.1. NCBI lineage: Eukaryota > Metazoa > Chordata > Amphibia > Caudata > Salamandridae > Calotriton > Calotriton arnoldi. The sequence goes on from CAWUFW010005538.1 coordinate 264,372, forward strand.
ATTATTTTGTTAGCCTGGGTTATGGGATAGGGTGTACTTGGATGCACCAGATCTGTGGGCACTTTTAAGTCCTTCTGTTTGCTCAGTAGGCTATCGCTCTTCTCTTCTCCCCTATCTATGCTGACTGTAGATTCTGTCGCAGTCTTGGGTCCTGGTACACAAAAGCTGCTAGTGATTAGAGGCTGTGAGTAACCCGGCTCCTTGTTGGTCTTTGCAAGTGTTCTCTTGGAATTCTCTATGCTCTCAGTGCAGTTTTCGCCCTCATTTTTCCCTTTACTTTCTTCCTTCTCTCCCTTCTCTCCCTTGTCACCGCTTTTATTTTTTATGCCTCGTGTATCCATCTTTTTCTGCCTGGTGTCTGTAATTAAAGTACTAGTTTGTAGCGGTACATTCGCTAAGGCGCCACATATTTGCGCAGTTTTCCCCTTCAGAGTCTTGGTACCCTTTCCAGCCATTCTTACTTGGTTTCGAAACTGTCGGCTCTGTCGGGTCTTTCCGCTGCAACAAAGTATCTTACAATAGTATCCACTTCCCGCGTAGACGCTGCGTGTTCCCGGTAAGATTTTTCTTCTGTCAGCCGTCCCGCTGTAATTCGCCGATGTGTTCCTTCCAGGCAGCGCTAGTGATGAGTCACGCAGGGCAAGGGAGATCCAGGAAGGCCGATCCGTACACGGAACCCCAGGGCTGCAGAGAGGTGAGAGCGCGTTCCCGGAGTCAAGCACGCAGAGTAGATATAACTTAATATATCCAGGCATTCCGGGTATTTCTTTTCGTGATTTTTCTTGCCTTCTGTTCCGCAACTTAATTACGAAGCTTTAACTATGAAAATAGTGGCTTAGATGTGTTTAGGCATACATCTCGGGGTCTGGTGGCGGAGCTCCGCGGCGAGATGTCACTCAGTCGCCATCTTGCCTCCTCTCAAACGAATATCGAGATGTACCAAGTGACCAATGCTAGCAATGTCAGGAAATACCATTCCTTGGCAGTTGTTAATTTCACCTGGGGAGTGGTAACTGGCCCTAAGAAGGTTGTGGTAAGTTAGACCTCCCTGTGTAATGCTTGTTGGGCAATGATTTGGAGACTTCAGCCTGGACTGAAGTGGAACTCAGGACTCATGCAGCAATATCAGGCATCACTGCAGATGTGTTTGCTATGACTAGGTCACAGGCCAAACAGAGAGCCACTGAGCAGGCCCTGGATCCTGAAAAGATGGACCAGGTACCTTCCAAGAAGAGGAGCAGGAGGGGTAAGGCTCAGTCTTCCCCCAGGCCCAGAGAGAGGGTCAGTCTTTTGAGGAAGATGACTCCAGTCCTATGGAAGGAACTGTCTCAGATGAACTTGAACCTGATCAGGTTGAGTTTTTGGGGACAGGGGGACCTTCTAGGGCAGATCTGAGCCAGGAGCAGCAAATCTGCCCCTCTCTTGAACCCCTCAGACAGCAAGGTGCTGCTGAGGTTGCAGGGAATGTCAGTGGGTCCCACAGGATCTATTGGGATGAGGGACTTCTATATTCAGAGGGTAGAGACCCAAAGCCTGGTGCCACCAGGAGGTTGGTTATACCTCTGAAGTTTAGGGGCTTCCTACTCACCCTAGCACATGACATTCCCCTAGCAGGACACTTAGGCCAAAGCAAGACTTGGGACAGGCTTGTCCCTCACTTTCACTGGCCTCATATGTCAGAGGACACCAAGGAGTTTTGTCGCTCCTGTATCACTTGCCAAGCCAGTGGTAAGGCAGGTGGTACTACAAAGGCCCCCCTGATACCACTACCTGTGGTGGGGGTTCCCTTTGAGAGGGTTGGGATTGACATAATTGGTCCCATGAACCCTCCAACAGCATCTAGACATTCTTATATCCTGGTGGTGGTGGACCATGCTACCAGGTATCCAGAAGCTATTCCCCTTAGGACCACCACAGCACCTGTGGTGACAAGGGCCCTCCTGGGGCCTTTCTCCAGGATGGGTTTTCCTAAGGAGGTCTTAACAGACAGAGGTACAAACTTTATGTCTAGTTACATAACTGCAATGTGGAAAGAGTGTGGTGTAAACTACAAGTTTACCACACCCTATCTTCCACAATTCAATGGGTTGGTTGAAAGGTTCAACAAAGCCCTAAAGGGCATGATAATGGGGCTCCCAGAAAAGCTCAGGCGAAAATGGGATGTTCTGTTGCCCTGCCTTCTCTTTGCCTACAGAGAGGTGCCACAGAAGGGGGTTGGCTACAGCCCTTTTGAACTTTTGTTTGGTCACCCAGTTAGGGGTCCACTGTGTTTGGTGAAGGAGGGATGGGAGTTACCTCTCAAACCTCCTAAACAGGATATTGTGGACTATGTACTTGGTCTCCGCTCCAGGATGGCTGAGTATATGAAGAAGGCATCCAAAAACCTTGAGGCTAGTCAGGAATTGCAAAAGGCCTGGCATGACCAAAAGGCTGTCTTGACTGTTTACCAGCCAGGACAGAAGGTGTGGGTGCTGGAGTCTGTGGTCCCAGCAGCTCTCCAAGACAGGTGGAGTGGACCCCACACCATACTTGAGCAAAAGGGAGAGGTCACTTACTTGGTGGACCTTGGAACTCCCAGGAGCCCCCACAGGGTGCTCCATGTGAACAGGCTCAAGCCTTATGTTGACAGGGCAGACATGGGCTTGCTCATGGCTACTGATGAGGAACAGGAGGAAGAGAGTGACCCACTCCCTGACCTCCTCTCACAGAACCCTGGTGATGGCTCAGTAGATGGTGTAGCTTTGGCAAGCAGCCTCACTGAGCAGCAACAGTCTGATTGCAGGAAGGTCCTAAATCAGTTTAGGCAAATGTTCTCACTGACTCCAAGTCAGACCACCTGGTGTACCCATGAAGTGGACACAGGTGAAAACCTACCTGTAAAGAACAAAATTTACAGGCAACCTGACCATATCAGGGACTGCCACAGGACTGAGCTCCAAAAGATGCTGGAATTGGGAGTCATTGAGCCCTAAACTAGTCCTTGGGCTAGTCCAGTGGTCTTGGTACCTAAACCTCACACCAAAGATGGTAAGAGAGAGATGAGGTTTTGTGTTGACTACAGAGGACTCAATGCAGTCACTAGGACTGATGCTCATCCTATTCCAAGGGCAGATGAACTCATAGATACTTTGGCCTCAGCCAAGTTTCTGAGTACTTTTGACCTTACAGCTGGCCACTGGCAAATCAGACTAGCTGAGGATGCCAAGCCAAAAACAGCATTCTCAACCCCTAGTGGGCACTACCAATTTGTGGTGATGCCTTTTGGCTTGAAGAATGCACCTGCCACATTTCAAAGGTTGGTGAACAAAGTTCTCACAGGCCTGGAAGACTATAGTGCAGCTTATCTAGATGATATTGCGGTCTTTAGTTCCACCTGGGAGGATCACCTGGTCCACCTGAGAAATGTTTTGGAGGCCTTGCAAAATGCAGGCCTCACTATCAAGGCTACTAAGTGCCAGATAGGATAGAGTCAGGTTGTATACCTGGGCCACCTTGTGGGTGGAGGCCAGCTTCAACCATTGCAGAGCAAAGTCCAGACCATCATGGAATTGGTTGCTCCAACTACCCAGACTCAGGTCAGAGCTTTCTTGGGCCTGACTGGGTATTACAGAAGATTTGTAAAGGATTATGGGTCCATAGTGACTCCCTTGAATAATCTTACATCAAAGAGAATTCCCAAGAACGTTCAGTGGACAGTTAGCTGTCAAAAGGCATTTGATGACCTTAAGCAGGCCATGTGCACTGCTCCCATTCTGCAAAGTCCTGACTATTCCAAACAAATCAGTGTTCAAACTGATGCATCTGAGTTGGGGGTAGGGGCTGTGTTATCACAATTGAATGCAGAGGGTCAGGATCAGCCAGTAGCTTTTATTAGCAGAAGGCTGACCCCCAGAGTGAAACGTTGGTCAGCTATTGAGAGGGAAGCCTTTGCTGTGGTTTGAGCTCTGAAGAAGTTGAGGCCATACTTGTTTGGAACTCACTTTATTGTTCAGACTGACCACAAGCCCCTCTTGTGGCTAAAACAGATGAAGGGTGAAAACCCCAAACTTTTGAGGTGGTCCATTTCCCTACAGGGGATGGACAATACAGTGGAACATAGACCTGGGAGTAACCATGCCAATGCAGATGGACTCTCCAGATATTTCCACTTAGAACATGAAGACTCAACTGGGCAAGGTTAGTCTCATCTCCTTTCGTTTGGGGGGGGTTGTGTAGGAAAGTAGGATCTGCTTCTTATGGTTACCCCCACTTTTTACTTTTTGCACCCACTGTTTTGACTAGTCTGGCTGGGATCCTGCTATTCAGGACCCCAGCCTATCTGCTTTCTCCCTTTAATTGCAATGTATGTACTTTGGTACAACTCCAGATTGGATACTGGGGTACCCCTATCAGTCCCTAGTATATCGTACACATGTACCCAGGGCATAGGTACCCCAGACGCCTCCCATGGGCTGAAGCATGTATTATGCCACCCATGAGAGGCCATGCAAAATGGAACCTCAGGTCTGCTACTGCAGCCTATGTAAGCGGGTGATTGCACCACTTACTTTAGATATAGGTTCACTATATCTATATATATCACTACACTTAAAACTTTGTAAGTCACCCCTATAGCAGGCCTTAACAATCCTAAAGGCAGGGTGCTGGGTTTTGCGTGAGAGGGTGCTCCTGCATGAGCAGGGCCCCTCTGCAGTCTTCGGAGACCATTCTCCCGGGCTATACGTGATACTACCAGACATATAGGTAGAGGTGCATTATAACCTTGCGGTAAATACTATCTCGAAAACGACTGCAACGAAGTATGTCGTGTTTGGTGTCAAACACCTTGGAATCATACCTTCACACCAGTAACTGGTGTGGGAGGTATGATTCCTCCCCTCAGAACCGAGGTTCTGGGGGTACCTAAGTCTACCGGTACCAACTTTCTCGAGCCTTACAGCACAAAATGGATGCTGCCAGCCACAGACACGAGTTTGCCCTCCTGCTGCTGAGCCAAGCTCGAGCAGGGGAAGGCAGCACAATAGGCATCCTGTCACAGGGAGGTGTTACCACCTTCCAGACAGGATTTAGTGTATTGGGGCTGGGTGGGTGCACTGTCTCAGTGCCAGAAAGTCTGCACGAGGGGCACACTTGGTGTCCCTGTGCATAGTCCAGCTCAAACCAGTTCTAGGAGCCATTTGCTTCTGCTCTGGCGCGAAACTGGACAAAGGACATGGGAGTAGCCTTCCCCCTGTCTTGTCCCTCCCCTAGGAGGGTCCCTAGAATCTGTCCAACCCTCTCCCGTGGGTATAAAATGGGTTACCTGGCTAAAGGACATTAGATTTTATGTGGACAAGGTTCTGCACGAAGATACCACTAAACTTCGACCGTCTGGACACGCTGGACTTCGCTGGACCTCCCTTGGGCTCGACTTCGTCTTCCCTTGCCGTCCCCAGTCTCGCCACTGTCCGTGATCCATACAGGCTCTGTGCAGGACCCTGTGGACCTCCAAGACAACAGAAGAATCTCCCTTGGAGTGAAGGAGTCACTCCCCTGAAAATGCAGGCACCGTAACACATCCAACCAGTTTGCTGACCCTGGGCTCCTGCAGACTCTGAAGGATACAGCAACACAAGACATGGGTTTCTAAAGGTCTCCGAGGTCGAGCTGCCCTCTTACCAAGATTGAGGCAGATATCCCTCGTGGGTACCGCATAACCCGTACCCCTGTGCACTGTGTCCATTTGCAGCTGCACATGCTTGTTGTCGTGCAACAATCCCATGCATTGGGCCATTTGTAGCCCTGATCCCAGCGCATTTTTTCTGAGTAGGACTCCTGCATCCTTGCACTCAGAGCCCTGCTAGTTGGTATCCTGTGAAACTGCCTGAGGTCCCCTCGCGACTCCTGTGCCTTCGGCCTGTGGGTCCACTTGAGGGTCAACTTTGCTTTATTTGGGCTCCCCTGGTTGCTCCAGGCCTGCCCTGACTCCCCTTGCTGTGGTGAGTCTCCTGGTCCTTGCTGGGCGAGATCGACACCGAATTTGACCATCTACGTTGTCTGCCGCTGCCAAGGCTTGTTGGTGCTCCCGCCGGACACCGACCCCTCAGCACTCGACATCCTTTGTGGGACAGCTCGTATCTGGCTCTTGGTTATCCAAGACATCTCCTGATCCGCAGAGCTGAAGAGTCAAGATCACCGTCAACACACCTGAAGCACCCGACATCGGTGGGCATTCGTCTTCCGAGCCCCTGGTCACTACAAAGTGACCCAGACGCTGTCCCCTCTTCTTTCAGGTTCTTATCATCTAGAATCCACATTTGGATTCCACCAGACACTTTTCTTTCTTCCAGCAGCAGCATTCATTTGTCGACATCCATTGAGAAAGACGAGGGTTTCCGACGCCACTTCGCACCTATCCACCCGGCTACTCTGGGATAGGTAATTCTGGTACAAAGGTATCCAAGGGTGGGGTGGCTCTCCAAACTCTTACGTTCCAAGGGTTGTCTTCGTAATCTGCTGGGAAGGGTCCTTAATCTCTGATTTTCCAACCGCGACTTTCCTATTGAATTGTACGGAGCACGTGGTCGTGTTCTCACACTACACCCGTCCTCCGTGCAGTCCCTACTCACTCACCTTGGGTGGTTCCTTGGGGTCCCAGCGATTCTACACCGTCTAGACTAGGTCTAGTCCCGAGTCGTGGTTCTTATACCACTTATTTAGTATATGGTTTGGTCTCCCCCTGGAGCCCACTGTGTATTGTGCTACTTACGTTTGATTCTTTGCAACAGTGTTATTTGATTTGTGTTCTATCCTCGTGTAGAGGATACTAGAGAGTGTTATATATAATAAATACATATTTTTATAACTACTGTGTGGTTTCCCTTTCATTTAACCAATACTATAAGGTTGCATTCTGGTAAAACAAGGTGCTTAACATTCCTTCAAGACTTAGCCTGAGGCTGCTCTCCATAGCTACCACTAGGATAGCTTTCAATAAAGGATATCTTTGACCTAATCACCGTAAGGGTTGTTTGGACTGGTACAAGGTGCCCACTTTAATTAGTGGACAGCATATACCAGGCCAACTTCTCACAATTCCGAATTAGGGCGGTGATGGGTGGTAATTAATGCATCAGGTAAATAATGACACCACAGGGTGAAGTATTTTCAGGGTGTTGTATTAGCATCCAATCTCATACCTCATGCTGGAATATACTGCTTCGTTGGTTTTTACACTGATTGCCACATGGTTTGCCTGTTTCTTCTGACCAATTTTACGCAGACTGTTTTGTTAGGTTTTTCTTTGCGAAATGTGTCCTGTGAAAGTTGAACGAGTGTTGTATTGACAGAAAAATGGGAATCCAGATTCGTACTCATACAGGAATTTGCACAGGAGTTGGGGTTTTCTCACTTCTGAGTGTTTGCATGAATCGTCACAGGTCGGATGACGGTGTCCTATAGTTAATAACTGATGGTTTGCCAGGTCGAGTTAAAAAAAATCTGTATTTCTTCCATGTAGTCAAAGAGTGACTGCCGTTTGACCTCGTTACATATATAGACAGGAGTGGCATTCTGGTTTTCAAGTTGGTATGAACAAATGCCAGCACACATACAAAACATACATTTAAGGCAAGTTTAGGATCGTTGCGGTATTCCTCCTGCAAACCACTCCCTTCTAATTTATGCCCCTGGTGCTTGGAAATTGCAGCCAAAGCATACATGTAGTTCTGAGATGACAAAGACGTTTCCACTAGTGACCACATTGCACATTCAGTGTATAAGATTACGGTGTGTGGGTTGTTGGATGGTTGCATTTTAAATATAGTGTTTAAAAGTATGCAATAACATGTCCAGTCTATTCTGGGAAAGAGTACGTAGACTAGAGGAAAGTAGTTATGCTTTAGGATGCCTTCCTTTGTATACAGAGGGGCAAAGAAGATGCCCAGGATTTAAAGGTCCTCTACATCTGCCTTATCACTGTTTGTTTTAGCTCTAGATTTTTTATGTTAGACATATATGCATTGTTTTAGAATCTCTCTTGATATCATGCATTTAGGGCTCGATTCACAAATAATTTCCTATGACTAGGTAGGTATGTCTTATTCCTTACTTAGACGGGAGTTATATCAGACTATACTGGTCTGAGTCACATTTTTTGTAAGAGTAGGCATGCCTGAATATCTATGTTTGATTCATATGTTTTTTCTATGAGTGTGTCATACTCAAAGCTTCGGTGTGAATTGCACTTGAATATTCAGTTCTGATTTGCCAAACATTTTCTGTAAATAGGTTTGATGTTTTCCATAAATTTACAAGACTCAAATACTTAAGGTTCCCATGAGAAGCATGTCATATTCCTGGAATCTATTCAGTGCTTTGTGAATCATGCTGGATGTTCAGGACGGATTAACTCACATGTAAGGCAGGTGGAGTAAGACACATCTGCTAATAGAACAAGCATAGGCAAAGCCAATCAGCCCAGTTTGAAATTTGAGTCCTGACAAATATTTATGAATAAATATTTGTTAAAAAGTCTTATGCATGACAAAACCACAACAAAAAAAGTTTCTTTTTGCATACAATATATCTGTGAGATAAAATATTGAAAGTGTGATGATTGTGTGATCTCTGAAATAGTCCTCATGTATTCCAATGCATGCACTCTATAGCAGGATGATGATACACCAAACAGCCAATAGCATGAGGTGAGAAATTAATAATCCACTGAGTGTAGCCAAGACCATTCTACATACTTTTTAAACAATTGATAACAAGCGATCTTACAGATAGCTTTTCTGGCAAGCCAGACCTAACAGACCTAAAAAGCATTGTAACTCACGCACTTTGTGTTTTCCTGGCAGTGGATTATTGTAGGTTTCTGGAATTACAAGCTCAATTTTGCTTTTTGGCACTAGGACTAATCCTCATTGGCATTCATATATGAGGTGTTATGACAAACAGAGAACTTTGGATGGAACTGAACTACATTTTTCTTCTAGGCTGCTGACGTATTCTTTGTAGTGTTTTTTCTATTTTCCATTAGTCTGATTTCTCTTAAAGACATTTTCTGCTTGCATTGTCCATCTTCTGATAGATGTCTGCTTTCTGCACCGGGAGCATTTTGGTCACCCAACATATGCAAATTCCCATTGACAATGTTCTGAATAGAAAGATGCACACTTCGACGTACTGCTATTGTTGATCTATTCATATTTTTATTATTTCCCTAAGTAGAGTTTGCTTGTCTTTTTGATTATATCTTTCTTTATGTTTGAGTCAGTGTTTGGCTTTTAATGAAACTCAGCGGTCAAACCACCAAAATAGACTTTCCAAGCAAAGCATTAATTTCTTTGCCAGCCAAAAAACGGGGTCTACCGGAATAAAATGCCCTCAATATTGTCTCTCAAAAATATTATGTCCGAAATATCATTTGCAATAATACAGCTAATCAAGCAATATTTTTGCAAACAATCTTTAGGCTACTATATTATATGAAATATTTCAGTCAGACAATAGTTTTGTTATCAATATTCTGACATTCAACATAGTCTACGGGCTATCAGAGGATGAAGATAGCTGTGCCACAAGTGATGTGGAGGGCCACAGAAGTCTAACCAATGGAGTGGGCATAGGAAGAAGGAAATTACTCACAGGTGGTCTCACTAAGTATATGGGCAGTGGAGATAGGTTTAAGTGATGTTCTCTCTAAACCATAGTGAAGCTCATTTGAATGTAAATGTGAGGTCAGGAGACTAATATGGTAATTTGTATCTCCACTGTGAAGAAAGCACAGGTACAGTTGGAAAAAAAAGTGTGGAAGGTGGGTTTGATATTTATGGTTGAGGTTCAAATGCACAGTAATAATAAGATTACGACCGAATAAAATATATCATATACAGAAACACTAGCAAGAAAGAGAGCGAAGAGTAGAGCTTCCTTCGGGAGGTTACTCAAAAGTAGTGACAGACCAAGGAGTGGGCAAGTGACAATAAGTTAGTTGCGCTTACTTTCGATGTGTCTGTTTAGTCGTTTCAGCCAGACATATATGGTGCAGGGGTAGAAAAAGTGCCTTTTACGCATAAAGGTTCCTATACGGAAGCCCATCAATGCCAGGGTAAATGCAGTAGGATTTAAGGTCAACTTGCACGGTCACCAACATCAGTCGAGACCCACAATACTTGTGATCAAACCAGCCCCAACCCACCTGGACATAAGGGACAATATTCAAAAGGATTTTGGTGAAAGTTGGTGTGACTTACTCTTACACTATCTCTGGCTTATTCCCGCAATTCTGTAGTAAGCCAGAAGTACGACAGGTGAGGGACAGAGCAAAATCTTTATGAATCTACCCAAGGCATTTAGATGTGACTGAAGTTGCTTGCTTGCCAAAGGAGAATGCATGTAATGAATATGTTGTGGAATTTATTTGGAGAGCCTGGTCAATCAGATGTACACCCTTCTCAATGAAGAAATGCCTGAGCACATTTAGATGACAGAAAAATTAAAATCTGTTTAAGCCTGCCAGGAATTCACAGAAGGATTTCTGTCAGCTGTAAATAGTTTTACTACTGAGTCATTCTACACCACAAGTATGTAGAACTACACAGTAGAAAACCAAACAAAAGGGGTTGGGAGTGGACAGAACAAGGCATGTTTATCTTTGAAAGCATGTGAATGCACACTCGTTTGTGGCTTTGTGTCTGTTCACAAACTCCAATCCTTTCCCACACTGCAAATGGTCAGAGGTCTACTCCAGCAAAGGGCTACAATAACACCCTTGGTGGTTAAATAAAACAGACTTGAACCGAGTGTAGGACAAAGGGTTTCTCCACACATAAAAATGTTTTCCAATAGAAGGGAAAAAAGAAAAGAAAAAAGGTTCATTTGCACATTTGGCTGCATTTCCTCATTGCATAATTGTATGCTTATGGGGGCGTGGTCTTCGCGCTGATCAAGAGGGTTGTGACTCATTGAGCTCTGTTCGAGCGCTGAGCCCTTCACCGCTGAACAGCTGCTTTCTTTGTGCCTTCTTCAGCGGTCTTGTCAGCGGGATTACTTTTATCGTCCTGGCATCTCGTTGAGGTCATTTTAGCTCGACCGGTATGTTTTATCTACTTGGAGCTGCGGTGGTTAGTTTCTCCTTAGACGCAAGCGGCCATCATTTTGCTAACGTTGTATGGCTTCCTGCTGTTCCACACTGGCGATTCTGCCCTATTACGCTCTGCAGTGACCTTTCACACAATGCAGATGGTTTTTCACCGTAACTCATGTGGGCTGTTTGCTCCCATAATTATTGTGACATTTTTGGACTGAACTCTCTTCACCAAATACTACCTATTATGTTCACATGCTGCTACATTCTCACAGCATTCTTTTTTCAAATATTGCTATGCCTTTAACCTTTTCTCCTGCATTTTCATTATTTCTTCATGCTGGAACTTCACCTATTTGAGCATGCATTTTGCTCCTAAGGTTATATCTTTGCTTTAACTAGATACTTTTATCATTCACCTTCATTTTGGAGATTCTTGCTTTTTACTTCAGACCTTTTTAGGTCGAGCCTCGAGTAGCGCGCAAGCGCTGCTTAGAGGCGAAGACTTAATGTAAGCGAGTTTGAAAAGCAGTCCAACAAACGCTCGTGCGTCGTGGCTGGCCTTTTTGAGATGGGTACGCGCGGCAAACATATGTTTCCAATTATCGTGCCCAGACGCGGGCGCGATAAGTGGAAACACATGTCTGCCGCGCGTACACATCCAAAGGCCAGCCACGACGCACGAGCGTCTGGTCAGCTGAGCGTCTCGTCAGCTGAGCAGGCTGCCGCGCTCGCTCGCCCCGCTCCTCTGTGGTGCGCGCGCACCACTCGCGGGCTTGTTGTCATTCCGATCTCTCTTTCTCAGTCACTTAGCTCCTCTTTAACACTTCCTTCCGCTTATTTCTTTCCTTCATTGTTTACAATTCTATAAACAATTGGCTGTGATTGGGGCTGCATTTTTATCGCCAATATCATAAAACATCGTGAACCTAGTCTCCACACTCCGTCTGTAGCAGAAAATGTTAATTCCTGGCTGTCAAAGACGAGAAGCACAAGCAAATACATTGTATTCTGTAATACTGATAACTGGAAAGAGAAATCGTTTGAAATAGAGTACCATACCTTCAAAACATCGTTGCAGCCATTCACGTCTGCAGGACCGGAGTGAATATACACCGCTGCTATATTTAAGCAGCTCCTTAAGTTTCGGTTTCGTTCCATCACGCGCGGCACTCGTGATGACGTGTCAAGCTAGAGGGACAAAACAGCTGCCATATGATCATTGACTTTGTTCTTCAGGCAGGCAGTTGCTAACGCAAGAAGATATAGCGACGGGGAGAGGATGAGGCCAAACGGTCAGAACTACCGGCTTTGGGCCGACAGAGCCAACTTCCTCTCTCGCTGTTTGCTCAAGATCCTGCAGGTTTGGTGCTTGTAGCTGAGCTAAGACTGCTGCTGGCAGGCAGCTCACTGCTACATTGTATCTAATTATTTCCTGTGGCGCCACTCTCAGATAGCTTGACTTCATTGTTAGGCCAAATGGCTACTACCGTCACAGCCGGGGCGGGACAGACCGGTCAGATTAAGTTGATTTATTTTATAACGTCTTGCGCCGCGACGGGGGGAGACGTGACGTCCTGCTGCCAAAGGCGGGGAGTTTGTTATGGGAGAATTTGCGGTGGGGCTTTAATTATGGCGCGTGCAGCGCTGTCTCCTTCTGCTTCTCGCACCGGCCCGGGCTGCTGTGTGCAGTCAAAAATGTAATGTGACCGGCGCCGCGCCTAATTCAGTTACAGCCGAGCTTCACGTCACAGCAGTGATCGGCGATTGCAGCGGACGGCGGTCGGAACACAACGCAAAGAAAGAAAGAGGTAACTGTGTTTTACTCTTTGGATTACTTGTAAACTGTGCCCCTCCTAACTTAAACGTTGTTGCTTCTGATAGCCCTAACTGCTGCCTTTGTTGGTGCTGCTCCATTGTGGGGTTCAGCGGGCAGAGTCTTCGGGATGTCTGAGGGCATCAGGATGCCAGAAAGATGTTTCTGCACATAAAATGCGTACTGTTGGTTCAACTATGGGCCGAGGGTACAGCATGCCCTGTTACAGCTGAAGTTAGTCTCTCTAAGTCACGTGACATAAAGCCCACCAACTCGTGTTGGGACGGTCGGGGTCACTGAGTCACTCTGTGACTGACTATATGTGGTGCTGCTGCCTGTCCAATTACTTTCAGTGCCAGTGGTGTCACCAAAGTCAGCAGAGCCTCTGTGATAGCCGGTGGGTCATGTTGATGTGTGCCGATGCCTGCAGGGTTGGGCAGGTAGCAGCGCAGCAACGGGGCGGCCGCTCAGGGTTAATGATTTTATTAGTGTTTGAGTGGAGTTCATTTGTGATATTTACAGTTTTGTTAACAAGACGCTGTACTCATTTGCGTAAAGTCTTATTTATTCAGCCTATACCTATTTCCCTCATTTTCATTGCTTGATTTTGCGCGCGAGAAAGTGTCACTCATAGTCATTAAATGTCACTCATAATTCAACTAAAATTATGAAAATGTCACACATAGCAATCTGAAACCTTGGCAGCTGTGTAAACCATTCTATATATTCACACCTTTCATCTTCTCCCTCATTATCTTTCATTCTTTCCAAATCTGAATTCATAGTTCATAGACGAGCACTTTAGATTGAAGGCTCCCTGCTCATTAGAGACAAGCATTGGCATAGCCAATAGGTCTCGCCTTTAGGACCTTATAAGTGTTTAGCAATGCAACAGTTGATGTTGTTGCACCAAGGATATTGTGCTGCATAACTAAATACTTATAAGGTCCCAAAAGCGAGACCTATTGGCTATGCCAATGCTTGTTCATATTTCTGTGTGCTGTCAACGTAGTGTATGGGCAAGCTTAGACCACTTTGGAAGATAACACACCACCATCTACACTACGCTAAAATGGCCAGTGAAATTCTTGCTACTTCTAAGCCCTCTTCTTCTGGCACTAAACCAAAGCGAGTGAAAAACGACACACCTTCACCCATTATGTCATCCCACAATCCTGTTCTTGAAACTATACTTGAAGAGGTGAGGGCTCTAAAACCATTTATGAGTGCCACGAATGAAAAGTTACAGCAAACTGAAGATAGATGTATTGCTATGGAAGCAAAGCTGTTTGACATGGAGCAACGCATACGTGATCTACAGGACGCCTCTACTAGGATTCCTCTTCTAAAACAAGAAATCCAAAAGCTCAAATTACATGCCGAGAACCGTGAAATAGAAACAGACATAATAAGCTTCGCCTGTATGGCCTGCCAGAAAACTTGGAGGGTCCTGACTTCCTTGCTTTTTTAGGTCGAGCCTAGAGTAGCGCACATGCGCTGCCCTGCGAGACTTTATGTAGGTGGTTTAAAAAGCTGACCACACGCTCTTGCACAATGGCCTTTTCCGTGCGGTTACCCGCACGGCCGGCATGTGTTTCCAATTATCGTGCCCAGGCCATTGTGCACGAGCGTGTGGTCAGCTCACCAGGCTGCCGTGCTCACTCGCCCCCGCTCCTCTCTGACGCTGCCGAAAGCAGAGCCTGCCCTCTGTCACGAATGACGTGCCCCACACACGCGCCCATGATTACACACTGCTCGTCTCTTTTTTCATCCTTTTTGAATGTCCTCGCGAAGCCTGCTCCGTGTCCCTTACATTTGCATGCAGGTGACGTGACCGCAGGCTCGTTCATCTCCGCCCGCCCATCGGCACAGTCAATCTGAGAACACTGATATCTCCCTCTGCTAGTTAGTATTTAGCTGTTGCTTAATTTGTGAAAAAAGGGAAGTAGTGCAGAGGCGCCAAAGGTTTTTCTTAGGTACCGTCTGCCCGCGCTGATTAATCCCGGGGTTACCGAATAGGCGAATATCGATGTTGCTTAGTGTGATGTTCGCCCAGTCCTAATTCCGACTCGTGCCTCGAGTGTTTTCTCACCACTCTACACGCCCTTCATATTTCTCTCACAGCTTCTTCCAAGTTCATTTTAAGTCACACTTTCTCCCTTTTTCACTCTTTTAGTATATTTTGATTCCCCCTTCTTTCGCCCTAAATGAATGTTCTACTTTCTCCTTTTCTTTGTTTCTTCTTTTTCTTTCGTTCTCTCAGTTGTTCTGCCCCAAGTTCTGAATGTGAAGGTCCTGCGCAAATATAGGGTTTTCACGTAAAATCCCATAATGTCAGTATTTTAATGCCGCTCAAATCATTGTAAAATATCCACAAAATATCAGCCTTTAATATTGTCCTAATCAGCATGCGATCGGCAGGCAATTATACCATAGAGCAAGCCTTACATATGATGATATACAGGCCAACATTTTAGAACACGAAAGTGCATTTTGAAAAAAATGAAGGAATGTTTTTTCCTATTGACGTCTGTTGAAGCAGAGGCGATTTTAGGCAGGAGACAGCTAAAATAAAATCATTTCGGTATTAAACATCGTCTCCCGCCTGAATCGGGTGTGTTGGCATATATGCTTCGTGCGGTACATGCAAAACAAACAAAAACATTTATTGTATAGTTAAAAAAGATCATTACAAAATATAACACATGGTTAAAACCATTACAAAATTCCAATATGTTCATAGTTTAGTTTAAAAATCTACAACTATCGCAAAGGGCTGAATCGTTGATCGTTGGGGTATAACAATTTGTTCACACGTTTTACTTTTAGCTCTTTAGTGTTAATGACGAGAATTGGATTTGAGAGTTCCACAAAGCCATAAAAGGCTCTTTTATAAAACTGTAAGGTGTAAGCATATCCAAATTGGTTTGCGATTAGAGGAATCATACACATCATATGTATTTTTGCAATACATTTAAGGTGCCAGTCTGGAAACAATCGCTTTCAAGAATTTCATAAAAACCACTGGCCAGCTTCATGTCCAACGAGGTAAAGCATTCTTTTAGTGCCTGTGAGCAAAGTCTGATGTTTAGCTGTCTGGATGACGGAAGTGCGAGTCTCGAGTGTTCCATCTCGAAACTTGGACAGCGGAAGATTACACATGCCAAAGAGTCCTTGAAGTAAGGCCAGAACGCAGCTTGTTGAAGACCGTGGGTATTTCCATTTCTGGCACTGTTTGCCCAGATGAAAAAAAGGCCAAATCTTGCTCTTGCCTTTTCTCGTTTTAGTTGGAATGATGTTAACTCCAACAGATAGGGTTGTAGTCGATTTTGGGCATACAAGTTCAGTAACATATTATCATGGGTTAGAGGGCCTCAGGATAATATCAGTAACAAATGAGTATAATGCGTTTTTTTTTCTCTAATAGTTTGAGTTGGGGCCAGGATGAAACATCGTTGCTTGCTTTTTGCGTCTATAGATTTGTGATTGATTTTGTCAAGACCGCATGAGCACTACATGTGAAAGACTTACACAATAGCACACATTCAAGGCTCGAGCCGGTTAACACTGTTTTTTGGTTATTCTTCTCCAGCTTAAGTGTGCTCATTTTATCGACATCAGAAGGAAGAACGCCTATGTGGACATGGAGGGATTCGGGGCAGTGACCACGCAGTTAAACACAGACCATTACACTCTTCTAAGGCAGCATGTCCCACATGCTGCTATGTTGAGCTGCAAACAGCCTGCATGTTTGCACACTGCCCAGTTCTGGCTGAGTTGTGAGTTGTAATATATGTATATATTTCTTTACCCAATTCGAGGTCAACTTAATGTTTTGTTATGTTAAAGGGGTTTTATGAAGCACTCCTACACCTAGGAGGAATAAAAATCTCTCTCTGCATTCACTGCTCATTTTTTCAGTCAACAACGAGAGAAGAAAGTTCTTTACTGACTAGCCATAGAACAGACCTTAATAGACAAAAAATGGGAAGATTAACAGTTCTTTCTGGGAGTGGTGCAGCCCACTTTGCGAGGCCTTTGATCTTGAGTGCCAGAGAGCTAGCATGAAAAGCAGCCTTCACAATTTCAAACAAACATGGAGCCACCTGTCGAGTGATTCATCAAATGTAAACGTGAAAAATGATGATGGTCTGAACTCATTCGCCCTCCATTTTTTTAGATCCAGTCTACCAGACAGTGTAAGCTGTCTGGATGCAACAGACCTATTGTCAGCTTACCAATGACTTACAGTGGGGTTAAAGACTGCATTGCCTCCACCTACCTCCACCATTCTGTTTTTTTAATTTGTTTTGATGAACCTAGCAGCAAATTGCTGATAGCCCTCCACAAAAGCACTTTCACACACATACAGTTTCTTTTATTGACCGATCTAAGAGGTCCTTGCACCTTAGATCTGTCAATAAAAAATTAAAGATAATGGCACATGCACCATTCTGTAGGATGCATGCATAATGATGCAGGCATTCCTACAGAATGACGTGACTGCCAACAGCAGCACCCTTTTTCTGATATTAAACAGCACAGGCCAAAAGCATTGCTTTTCTCCGATGCTGTTCACCATCGCTAAAAATCATTGCAAATCGAGTAGTTCCCAAAGATGAGACCTCTTGGTTTTGCCAATGCTTGTTTTCTTTTATCGTCCTGCTCTCCCTGCAGCCCTTGATGTTTAAAAGGAAATTGAAGTTGCACTTACAGATTATGGAAGTACATATTTCACAATTCATGCACTACAACAATTTTTTTTTACCTTTTTGTCCTGTACAACCTTTTGAGTTTCAGTTTTTGATTTAACTGAAAGGCAAAACAATCACCGTCCCCTGGATGTCTTTGTCCATTCTGAGCACCACTTTCTTAACTTGACGCATATGTATTTTGTTATTTGCATGAACAGCCTTCAGATACCTGCGCTTGCTTTCGCGCCTTTCCTGAGCTACAGCAAAGGAGGGAGCCATTATTTCACTAAGACTAAAGGCCTCCAGCCAGGTCTCATTCACTGGATCAAAGTCCTACGCTTTGCTGTGGTATGCAATAGGGGCTTTGTAACACGATACATACACCAATATGTGGGCTCTTGGCAGCAAGCGGGCAAAACAAACAAGCATTGGCATAGCCAATAGATCTCGCCTTTGGGACCTTATAAGTATTAAGTTATGCAGCACAATATCCTTGGTGCAACAACATCAACTGTTGCATGGCTAAACACTTATAAGGTCCCAAAGGCGAGACCTATTGGCTATGCCAATGCTTGTTGAAAAAGTTCCTTCCTGAACTGTTAGACCTTTATTGCGACCCTCCTTTGAACATTCAACGTGCATATCACCTTAGCCGTCTTCAGCCTCGATCCACTAGACCTAGAGGCATTATAATTTTATTTCTGGAATTTACGGACTTGATCCGTGTTTTGAGGGCAGCAAAAGAAAAACATTGTTTTATGTCGCCTGGTCACAATATTTATACATCTCAGGACCTCTCCAATGCCACTAATGCCTGAAGGAAAGAATTTCTTACTCTTCGACCTCAACTGAGACAATTTGTAGTGATGAAGTCCAGACAGATTGATGTAGTTAAGATGATTTATTGTTGATATGTAGATGAGCCCCACCAGGAGCAGCCAGCATGCTGCTCAGCCCCATCACAACTGTGGCTTTTCTCGACAGACACCCAACATTCCGTAGTACATCATCATACTGTAACATTCTACTGGCAAGACATGTGGTGGAAATGGCATACACAAGAATGGATAGTAAACTAGAATACTACATATCTCCTTTTCTTCTAACACAACAAATAAGATAAAAACCCAAAGAAGAACAAAAGAGCAGCGATCCTTACATCCAGACACACCTACTGGCCAGACAGGTATGACAGGAGGCAAAGCACAGCATGAGAAATAAAGAAGACAGAGAAGAGAATAAATGAATAAGATAACATCACTCCTACTTCCCTGTAAACATCATAGCAATGGAAAATCGACATTATAAAGCAATAAGGCTTAATGTAAACAGGGTGAAGGATGAATGAATGAATACAATAACATCACTCCTACTTCCCTGTAAACAACATAGTAATGGAAAATCGACATTATAAAGCAATAAGGCTTAATGTAAACAGGGTGAAGAACAATTGAGAGTGGAATTGACCTGTGTAGAGTCAACCTCGTAAAGAGGTCACATTTTGTGCACTGAAATAATGGGACTAAAACCCATATGACACACACTGTGTGAGTTAAAAATACAATAGACCGGGTAAGGACAACCTGGACAACCTCATGTAGAGGTCACTTGACGTCCATGTAAGGACAACCTCCTGTAGAGGTCACTTGACGTCCATGTAAGGACAACCTGGACAACCTCCTGTAGAGGTCACTTGATGTCCATGAGAGGACAATCTGGACAACCTTGTTGTGACGAGGCGGGGTCGACAGAGGCTGAAAACGAACAGAATACAGACTGGTGGACCGTGACACCCCGCACTGCCCCTCTTGTCTCCTTACAGCAGGATGATTGGAACGTTCCCACCTATCCCATGCCGGAGGCAACAACGTGTTTCCAAGGCAGCGCCTTTAATTGGGAATACCCTCTTAGAGAAACCCAACCCACTGATGACATCTACGTACCTGGCCCAATAAGGAGGAAGGGATCCCTGACGCCGGGGTGCGGAATCACCAGTGAGGAGGAAGGAGGAGAACCGGTAATCGCCACGAACCGAGGAGAAGGAAAGACGCTGGAAAGAAAGCAGAGCCATGCTGAGGAGTCATCAGGAGCCCCAGGAAAGCCAGGAGCCCAACGGCACCATGCTTCGCCCGGCCACGCTCCCGGAGGAGCGTGGCTATCCCAGGTACGGGAACGGTTTGCGGGTTGGGTCAGGTCAGGAGGAGGGAGAACCCCATGGACTAAACCGGGTCCCTTGCTGTATCCCTTGCTTGCACCCTGCCCTGAGCACCTTCACATTCTCTCTTAGACGTGTGTCACAGTTTGGGGTGTCCCTTCACTTCCCTCCCTTCAACACAGTCAGTTCAGCACCCTTACCCCCATTTTTATTTCTGTTTCCCTCGAATCCTGGGAGCCGACCTGGACTGCGACGAGTAGAAGATCCGGTGGAGTGAGAAGAGGTCCGCGCGTTGGAATCAAGACGGACACACCTCCCTTTCACGCTGATAGACTGGCTTCTTGTAGGAGACGTGTTTTGGGAACAATAAAACCTTCGTTATCACGACATAGTCTTCGACCCCTTTATTCCGCCCCGCAACAGTCGTGTAGAGATCACTTGACATGCACCGTAATGGAAATAAATCCCATACTACACACACTGTGTGGAGTAATGGTATACTAGAAAATTGAACCTGAACATAAGGCATACCCCAGAAAGTGAGGAAGGATAGCTAATAGTCAAATCTGCACACATGCATGTAAGTAGAGATAATTGAATAATCGAACTCTTGAGAATTACAACGATGTGTACATGTCACCATACCCATATGACAGACACCAGTGTTTGAACCAACAAACTTAGAAGAGGAAGACCGGAGAGGACTAAAACTATTAATTTACTTGTGCACAGACAATTAATCTAAACACCTAACAAAAATATGATATTTCCAATTAGTGTCCTTCTCCAATGTGTACATATTGAAGAAAACAAGCACTGTCTTGAAAAATGTAGTCAGAATGGTAAAGATGTGACTTTTCCAACTAGAGTACTTCTCCGATGAGTAAACTTCCGTAACAAAAACGAGCTGTCACCCCATTTTAAAAACATCAAAGATGAATTGAAGAGTACATGCACCGTTTAGAAAAATGTCCAAAGGCACGAAAAACCACTGTGTGCCAGACGCCGCAATGTGAACCAAACGGTGAAAAAGTAAGAAGCAAACTTCCCACTTACCCATGTCCAAGGTATACCTCTCACCGAAAGGTGTAGACACATTTTAGAACAACAGCAGAACACATGGACTAGAGGCAAAATCAGTAAAAACAAAGCACTCACAGTTACCAATTGATGCACCGCCGGTAGTCTTAGCCAAATAGATAAAAGTATTGCCTGACAGAGTGTGCTGATCTCTCCAATTTCTCTGAGGTGCTGCGAGGGAGCAGAGCCATAGGACAGGCAAGCCACTTACAACAAGTAGGACTTCAGGCTGGCCAGAGGCAGTAACGAGGAACAAAGTATTGATGAGGGCACGCAGGTAGATTAGCAACAGCGGGTCACTAGTCGCTCCTCTGTGAAACTCCACACAATGATGACTGAAAAATAGACGCCCCACACAACATGGGCAGCTTTTAAGGTTGCACAATGCCAGACGCTCCAAATGCCCTTAAAAATCACAAACTGCGCAGCATTAATAATAGAAATGACAAGTAAAAAGTCTAAAATGATAAAGCTTACTTCCCTTGAAGGCACAGTTAATATTGATGTAGACACATGACACAGAGACAGAAGATGTGGCCACTTGAGGTTGAATAAAGCGTGCAAGGATTGCTTTGATCTTGAAAGGCGCTTGAAGACAGACCATCCATAGAGCCACACTGTTCTTGTGCGGTGGTTGAAAAGTCCATTTATTGAGACAGGCTTGTGTGAAGTGGGATCTGGCACGCAGAGGTTGGGGGTGACCGGTGTAGTGGTCACTGGTGGGGCTCAGGGTGCCAGAGTCCTTGTTCAAATAGTAGTTTGTAGTCTCTTGTTGCCTCTTTAGAAAAATCATGACTTCTTTAACATTGAATTCTTTTGTTGAGCACGTAGAACGAGGGTAAGTTTCCAGATCGTCGCCATAAAAATGTAGTGATGAAGTCCAGACAGATTGATGTAGTTAAGATGATTTATTGTAGATATGTAGATGAGCCCCACCAGGAGCAGTCAGCATGCTGCTCAGCCCCATCACAACTGTGGCTTTTCTTGACAGACAGCCAACATTCCGTAGTACATCATCATACTATAACATTCTACTGGCAAGACATGTGGTGGAAATGGCATACACAAGAATGGATAGTAAACTAGAATACTACACAATTGCACATTTGTTATGGCAGTTTACATCCGAGTTTATGCAAAATTACTTATGAGGGCGCTACATGACCTTTTGAGGACCTGTCAAACTAAAATCTTTTTTCCAAAGTCTTTTACACCACTGTATGGATACTACTGTTCAGCACTCTTAAATAACTCTGTTTTGTATACATATATATCTTATACACTTATTTTTCTTCACTATATTCTACCCAGCACTCTTAAATAACTGTCTCTACTAAACATATCATCTACCCATATTTTTCTTTTTTTCCATCATTCTTCTGTATGGCTGTTTTTTCTTATATATTCTATTCTCTATCTCCCTGCTGCTCTTCTTGTTCTTGGTGCTGCCATGTCACATGCTCTCTTTTTATGCTCCTCATTTCAGATCTGGATCTCTTTCCTTGATCTGTTTCTCCTTAGAAGCAAGCGGCCATCATTTTGCTAACGTTCTATGGCTTCCTGCTGTTCCACACTGGCGTTTCTGCCCTAATACGCTCTGCAGTGACCTTTCACACAATGCAGATGATTTTTCAACATAACTCATGTGGGCTGTTTGTTCCCATAATTATTGTGACATTTTTGGACTGAACTCTCTTCACCAAATACTACCTATTATGTTCACATGCTGCTACATTCTCACAGCATTCTTTTTTCAAATATTGCTATGCCTTTAAAAAAATTTCCTGCATTTTCATTATTTCTTCATGCTGGAACTTCACCTATTTGAGCATCCATTTTGCTCCTAAGGTTATATCTTTGCTTTAACTAGATACTTTTATCATTCACCTTCATTTTGGAGATTCTTGCGTTTTACTTCAGACCTTTTTCATATTTCTGTGTGCTGTCAACTTAGTGTATGGGCAAGCTTAGACCACTTTGGAAGATAACACACCACCCTCTACACTACGCTAAAATGGCCAGTGAAATTCTTGCTACTTCTAAGCCCTCTTCTTCTGGCACTAAACCAAAGCGAGTGAAAAACGACCCACCTTCACCCATTATGTCATCCCACAATCCTGTTCTTGAAACTATACTTGAAGAGGTGAGGGCTCTAAAACCCTTTATGAGTGCCACTAATGAAAAGTTACAGCCAACTGAAGATAGATGTATTGCTGTGGAAGCAAAGCTGTTTGACATGGAGCAACGCATAAGTGATCTACAGGACGCCTCTACTAGGATTGCTCTTCTAAAACAAGAAATCCAAAAGCTCAAATTACATGCCGAGAACCTTGAAAATAGAAACAGACATAATAAACTTCGCCTGTATGGCCTGCCAGAAAACTTGGAGGGTCCTGACTTCCTTGCTTTTTGAAAAAGTTCCTGCCTGAACCTTTAGACCTTTAACGCGACCCTCCTTTGAACATTCAACGTGCATATCATCTTCGCTGTCTTCAGCCTCAATCTAGTAGACCTAGAGGCATTATAATGTTATTTCTGGAATTTACCGACTTGATCCGTGTTTTGAGGGCAGCAAAAGAGAAACATTGTTTTATGTGGTCTGATCACAATATTTATACATCTCAGGACCTCTCCAATGCCACTAATGCTTGAAGGAAAGAATCTCCTGCTCTTCGACCTCAACTGAGACAATTGCAGATTTGTTATGGCAGTTTACATCCGAGTTTATGTAAAATTACTTATGAGGGCACTACATGACCTTTTGAGGACCCAGTCAAACTAAAAAGTTTATTCCAAAGTCTTTTACACCACTCTATGGATACTACTGTTCAGCACTCTTAAATAACTCTGTTTTGTATACATATATATCTTATACACTTATTTTTCTTCACTATATTCTACCCAGCACTCTTAAATAACTGTCTCTACTAAACATATCATCTACCCATATTTTTCTTTTTTTCCATCATTCTTCTGTATGGCTGTTTTTTCTTATATGTTCTATTCTCTATCTCCCTGCTGCTCTTCTTGTTCTTGGTGCTGTCATGTCACATGGTCTCTTTTTAGGCTCCTCATTTCAGATCTGGATCTCTTTCTTTGATCTGCTTCTTCATCTTAATATCCTTTTGTCATTACTTCTTTTTATTCTTTTATTCTTATTCTTCTTTTTTGGTGAGTGCTTTAACATCTTGTATTGTTTTTATTTTTGCATTGCGTACATGCTATTTATTTGTTAATACATGGTGACTTTTTATTTCCTTCAGGGTCTCTACAGTTTGTCACCCATGTTCGTGTCTCCCTCGTCCCAATCCCCAATATGTTTAACGTTTTCTCATGGAATATTCCTAGTCTGGGGCACCCTGTCAAAAGACATAAGGTACTCTCTCATTTATCCAGATTCTCATGTTACTTTTTGGCAGGAAACGCACTGTAATGATGTTGAATTGCTTAAATGAAAATGACAGTGGGTAGGCCAAGTTGTTTATTCTCCAGCTATTAATCGAAAGATGGTGTTGCCATTCTTTTTAATAAGTCGTTGCATGCAGAAATTATATCGACTCAATGTGATAATTATGGAGGATGGGTATTGGCTACGGTTGTAATTCACAATAGACAGATTTCTTTATTTAATATTTATGGTCCTATTAGCCCTGATCCAGAGTTTTGGAACAACATGAAAATAACATTGCCTTCTATTGATAATTCTAACATTATTGTTGCAAGAGACTCCAATCAATGGCTAGAACCTTTTACTGATAGGAAATCCAAATGTAAATTTAATCCTGACAAATCCCATAAAGCATTTCAATCTGCCATTGCTATTCGTCCATTATTTGATGTTTGGAAAACATGTAACCCTGATTCTCATGAATTTATATTTTTTTCCAATGTGCATCACACCAGCTCTAGAATTGACTATATTCTGTTTACTAAACCCTTACTTTCTTCCATACAATCCTCAGAAATTTGCTCCATTTTTATCTCGGACCATGCACTAGTTTTCTCTTTGATTTATCTCTAAATAATTCTAAAACTGGTCGTTGGAAATGTAATAATTTTATTTTATCAAATAATACTTTCCTTTCAGAAGCCACTACTTTTATTAACGAGTTTTTAAAATGTAACCAACCTCTAGACACAACTATTCCTAATACTAGGGATGCTTTTAAGGCCTCTTTTTGTACTTTCGCCATAGCCTACCTGGCAAAAAGGAAAACATGAGCTCATGCCAAATATACTACATTACTACAACAAATTAAAAAATTAGAACATATGTATTTCTCCTCAAAATCATCTTCTGTTCTACACGAGTTGATTAAAGCCGAGTCTGCCTTTAACAAACTTGCCAACATTCATGCTTGCAATATACTCCTTAAAGTAAAATCCAAATACCATGGAGGTCAAAACAGGGCGGGCAAGATGTTGGCCAATTATTTAAAAAATAAATCTGAATGTAAAAACATTGGACCTATTCGAAATGAACTCACCAATATAAAAGCATCCTCGGATACTGACATTTCTAACACATTCCCAGAATATTATATAACATTGTAGTCAGATGACACCAATCCTGTAGAACATAATATAAATACTTTTTTCAATGGTCTCCCTAAGTCTCTTCCTATGCCTGACAAATGTAACTTATTAGAAGCTGAAATAACTCTTCAGGAGATTACAGATGCTATCAAATCCTTAAAAAAGCTAAAGTTCCTATTCCAGATGGCTTTTCTATTGAACATTTCTCTTCTTTTTCTTATATTTTTGCCCCAAAATTACTTGAACATTTTAATTCTTTTCTTTTAGATTCTAAGGCCACCGGATCCTTTCTAGAAGCATTGATTGTTCTTATTCCCAAACCCGATAAAGACCGATTCCCTTGGTAAAAATGATCATCCTATATCATTAATTAATTATGATTGCAAAATCTTTGCCAAGATTTTGCCATCCCACCTTGAGAACATCGTTTTTTACTTGTAAAATCTGATCAGTCAGGTTTTGTTGAGGGCAGACTTGCTGCAGACAATGCTAGAATGTTTTCAAATGTTCTTGGATTTGGTAAAACATTCCATTCTCCCCTTGCTGCACTCTCTCTTAATGCCGAAAAGGCTTTTGACCGTAATAACTGGCAATTTATATTTACTACTCTCAGTTAGTATGGTTTTGGCTCTAATTTTATTTCACTTGTAAAATTATTATATTCAGTTTCTCTTGCCAGTGTTTTTGTTAATGGTCGTTGTTCCCGGTATTTTCAGTTACATAGAGGTACACAACAAGATTGTCCTCTGTCTCCTTTGCTTTTTATTCTGTGTTTAGAGCCTTTCCTCAAGCGTATTCACTGTAATACATTTATATCAGGTTTTAAACATAATTCCACTGAAATCAAGTTATCGGATTATGCTGATGATATTTTAATTTACCTGTCTAATCCCGTCTCCTCTTTAACTCCATTTTTGCACGAAATTGAATTGTATTCTAGTATTTCTGGATACAAATGAAATTTTTCTAAAACTGAAATATTGCCATTAAATTCTTCATGTTATCAGTACATGTTTGCTAATAATAACTTTACCTGGTACCCTACCAAAATAAAATATCTTGGTATTTGGTTTTCTTCTACCATTCCAAACACATTCAGTTACACTTTTAGCATTTTAAAATTCACACTTCAGAAATAAATTCCACATGGTCTCTGCTCCACCTATCATGGTGGGGTATATTGGATACCATTAAGATGATGATTGTACCACATGTCCTTTATACATTATCTTTGCTACCTTTTAAGATTCCCATTCCCTATTTTTCTCAAATTAATTCAATTTGTGCCAAATTTATATGGAATAATAAGCATTCCCTTATTGCTTTGGCTAAACTCAAACATAATAAGAATGAAGGCGTTATACCCTGTCCTGATTTTCAGTTGTATCGCTCTGTATTTTTAATTCGACAATTTTTTGCCTTAACCCATGATTTTTATGATTCTCCCATACCACGACGGATTGTATTTCAATGTTCTATATTGAAGGATTTCTCATTTAATTATGTAATTAATATGTCTAACTGCACCTTTTTATCAAATAACCCTATACTAAAAATTCCCAACAATTATTGCATGCAGAACTTTCTACCGTTTTTAATTTACATCAAAGTTTCCTTGCTTCCTCTATTTGGTATAACAAAATTATCAAATTTCAATGTAGGTCATTCTATTTTAAACACTGAAAAGAGAAAGGTATCAGGTTTATCCATCCGCTTGTACAACCAAATTTTGTTGTTCCTTTTTCCCAATTGCGAACACACTACTATCTTCCAAGTTCATTTTTACGTGAATATAATTTAATATCCTATTTAGCTGGTAATAATTTCCCTTTGTATACTTTATCACTCACACCCCACTCAATCCATATTTTTTCTTTATAACAGAGCTTTCATTACCCCTGAATGTATTTCTGAATTTTCTTCAATGCCTTCTCCAGTATGCTGGTCTTGTCCTTCCTCCACAGGCCTTTTTTTTGGGGGGATTTTCAAAAACCTTTAT
Organism: Calotriton arnoldi; assembly: GCA_963921515.1. Taxonomy (NCBI): domain Eukaryota; kingdom Metazoa; phylum Chordata; class Amphibia; order Caudata; family Salamandridae; genus Calotriton; species Calotriton arnoldi. Next base: position 291,723 of record CAWUFW010005538.1, read on the forward strand.
TGAAGGCAATCACTGTTAAACACGACATGGTGCCTACAACCCTGGTCGGGCCGGCAGCGTAAAGGTTAACAAGGACATCAGTATAGCCAGTGTGTGAGTACACAGCAAGCCGCCTACAACCACTTCGGGCCGGCCGCGTCAGGTTAAACATTGCACAAAAAACTGATCAAGCTGTAGGGAGGCCTTCCGGCCATGTGTAGCGTGAGGCAATATAGTGTAACCAGGAGCTTGCTAGTTCAATGTTCCGGGACCCCAGGAGGAGACAACTAAATGTGTGGGGTCGGGGGGTGTGGACGTTCCCCCGCAGGGGTGTCCGTCTCTAAGCGACCCATATAGTACTTATTGTCCCGCTGTGACCGATGTCCTACGCGTTTGTGTGCGTGGGTGGTAACAAGGCCAGGGTGGCATTAAGAAAGAAAAAAGAACAGTAACAATAATGTAGTAGTAACTGTACAGGTTGTGGTGTGGTACATGGTATGGGGCGTCTTGCGTGTTTCAAGCAGTAGAACGTGTGGGGGGGTGTTGGTCGATAACCATGGTGCCCGGGTCCACCCATGAAGCCAGGGCATAGATGCCTTTCAATCACTTGGGAAAAGTTGCAGGCCCCTCAGCTTTGGGGGGCTAAAGCAAGTGAACTCTATTCGCATTAAATAGGATATCAATGGCTGCCAAATGCGTTGGAATTTCTTTTCAGTGTTCGCTATGTAATGAGAGAGTCTCTCCATCGCCAGTATGTGCCACACTCGGATGAATCACTGAGCTACAGAGGGGGCCGAGGAAACCCATGTGCACTCTATGAGCTGTCGCGCTGCTAATAGTAAATGGCTGATAAGCGCCCAATCCGCCCGGTCATTGCCGCTAGGGTAGAGGGGCGTATACCCAAGATCGCCACGTGCTGCAGAGATGGGATCGGGTACCCCACAACGCCCTTAATGTGTCCCAGGACCCCCTTCCAAAAGGTGGCTATCACCTGGCATGACCACCATATGTGGTAGAGAGTGCCTTCCTCCTTCCCACATCTCCAGCAGAGATTAGAGACTGTGCGGTATATGGTGGCAAGACGGGAGGGCGTATAGTACCATTGGAGCATTAACTTGTATGCGGTTTCATGGGAGACAAGGCTGCGATATGTTTTGGGTATATCTTGCCACAGTTTGTCCCACTGCTTGGGAGAGAGTCCTCCCGGGGTTGCGTCTTGCCATGCGGTCTGGTAGCGGTGGGTGCGCGTCAGAGTCGAGTGTTGTAGCACCTGATAGGTTTTGGAGATAAGACCTCTAGTGCCCTCAAAGGCCCGCACCAGTTTTTCGAATAGAGTAAAAGGGCGCGTCGCCGCAGCATGGATCTCAGGGGCAGAGAGCCAGTGTCTCAGTTGCATGTATTGATGTCGTGCCGTGCGGGGTAGCGTAAATTCGGACCTGCAGTCATCAAATGTCTTGATGGCATCCCCTATAAATAAGTCGCAAATCGTTCAACACTCCCCGTCGCTCCATCCACCAAACGCCTGCTTTGGCAGGCCCGGACGGTATTCCGGGTTGTGTGCGATAGGAGTGTTTGGGGACGGAAACGTGGTCAGTCCCTTTTTGACCTCTATTTTGTCCCATATTTCAAGGACTGTTTTGGTCGGCACCGCGACATACGCACTTCGGGGTCGGGCGTGCTTAGGCAACCAAGCAAGGTCCCACAATGGCCGGCACGCCACCGCATGGTCCATGGGGAACCAATGCTTCTCACTCTCCCGCACAACCCACTCAGAGATGTATCTCAGATGTGCTTCCCAATAGTATTCCTGTAGGTTTGGGCATGCCAGACCTCCTCTATCCCGCGGGCGCAAGAGTAGTGAATGCGCCACCCGTGGTCGCCTCCCGTTCCACACAAAGGCACGCAAGTCTCCCTGGAGACACTGAATGTCCGCCTGTGGAATCAGGGTCGGCAGCGTCTGAAACAAATATAGAACCCGCGGCAGAATATTCATTTTAATAATGTTGATGCGTCCCAGCCATGAAATATGGAGGGGTTTCCATCTCTGAAGGTCGGCCAGCACTGAGCGGCGCAGTATCGCCCAATTTATACGGGACCAGGAGGTGAATGTGGGGGTAATCTGGAGCCCTAAGATACGTGATGGAGTCCTCTGTCCATTTGAAGGGGGTCAGCCCCTGCAGCAATCTGGCCTCCGGGATATTGATGTTGAGGACGAATGATTTAGAGAGGTTGATTTTGAAGCCGGAGACAGCTTTAAAGGTGTGCAGGTTTTCGACCACGCATGGGAGCGATACTTTAGGCTGGGTCAGCGTAAGCAAGAGGTCATCAGCAAATAGGTTGATCTTATGAATTTGGCCTCCAAAGGTTAAGCCCCTGATCCCCTCTAGCTCCCTCACCCGTATGGCCAAGGGCTCTACCACTAACGCAAAGAGGAGGGGCGAGAGTGGGCACCCCTGTCTCATGCCCCGATGTAATGATATTGGCCTCGTGGCCCGTCAATTGAGTTGGATGCAGGCTGTTGAGGCCACATACGATGCCATGATCTTCGAGATGAACTCCCGCCCCAGGCCTATTTTACTCAAAACGGCGCGAGATAGGACCAGTCTACCCGGTCGAATGCCTTCTCCGCGTCGAGCGAGAGGAGGCATGTAGGGATGTTCAGGCGTCGTGCTTTTTCAACAAGGTGTGCTATGCGACGGACATTGTCCGCGCCCTGCCGGTGACGGATAAACCCCATCTGGTCGGGGTTAATGAGGCCCGGGAGGTGTGGCTCGAGGCGCGAGGCCAATATTTTAGTAAAAATCTTGGCATCAGTGTTGAGCAAGGCTATCGGGCGGTAAGAAGAACACTGCGCCGGGTCCTTGCCTGCCTTAGGGATAAGGGTGATCTCAGCCATAGCCATGGTGGGGGTGAGGCCCGTTTCTCTCGTGAAGGAGTTATACACTCGCAGGAGGTGTTCCTGCAGCTGCGGGAGGAAGACGCAGTAAAAATGCACAGCAAGCCCATCTGGTCTTGGGGCTTTACCTAGGGGGAGACTCTTGACGGCTGCACCTAATTCCTCCATTGTAATGGGGCCGTCTAAGAGGGACGCGTGATGTGTGGACAGGGGCTCCCATTCACAATCAGCTAGGTAGGAGTGGAGTCTCGTGGGAGAGGGGTCTTCCTGGGAGTATAGCCGCTGATAATAAGCTCGGAACGCCTCCGCTTTATCCTTTTCTGCCGTTGCCCACGTGGCATCTCCTGTCTGAATTTTGCCAATGTGTGCTTTCGCCTGGCACTGTCGCAATTTACAAGCCAGAAGTCTGTCCACCCTGTCCCCCCTTCATAGTATTTCTGCTGCAGGGCCCGCTCTGCCTTTCCCGTGTGATGCACACGCAACTGTCCACGCAGCAGGGCTAGTTGCCTTTTGATACGGCGGGTGGGGGCCTCTTTGTCCGTATGCTCTAACAGTTTGATCTCCGCAGTGAGTTTAGATTCTACCAGTTTCGCTTCCCTCCCTCTGGCAATGGACGTTATTATACCCCAGATCGTTGCTTTGAACCCATCCCACAGAGTGTGCAGAGAGATCTCGGGGGAGGCGTTAAGATGAAAGTATTCCTTTATACCCTTCCGTATCTCCTCCACATCAACCGGGTCTCGCAACAGATGTGAAGGCATATGCCATCGGGCGGGCAGGCCAGGCGGGAAGTTCGATTCTCCCATGTGAGTTCAAGGTGCGCATGATCAGAGATAGAGATGTCAGAGAGCTCCGCAGAGTGTAGGCATGTGAGGAGAGATGGCATGACGAAGGCGTAATCAATGCGCAAATAGGAAGTGTGTACATGTGAATAGTAGGAGTAGTCCCTGACGCCTGGGTGTTTGTACCGCCAGGCATCAACCAGGCCCCATCCTTCAATGTCCCTCTTAAGATGTGCCGACATTACCCCCACATTTTGAAATGTTGCATTGCTTCTGTCCATGGTAGGGTCCCAAACTAAATTGAAGTCCCCGCATACCACCACGTACCCGTCTACCCCCTTGAGTTTTTCAGAGAGTACGCGCCGGATGTATGTGTTTTGGGCAGTGTTTGGGGCGTAAACATTAAGTAGCGTCAACTGTCGCTGTCCCCGTAGCAGTTGCACCCTCAAATATCGGCCCCCTCCATCCCGGGACACATGGGTTACAGAGGTGCAATAATTGTCCTTGCACAGCACCCCCACCCACAGGGTCTTAGAGTCTGCATAGGCCCAGTAACTGAGTGGATACTTCGAATGCGTCATGTGGTGTAGGTCTGCCTTCATCAGGTGGGTCTCCTGTAACATTACGACGTCTGGGTCGTGGTGTAGGATGTACCGCCATATTTGCTTACGCTTGTTCGGGGAATTTAGGACTCGGACATTTAGTGAGAGCAAATTATTGCCTCCCCTAGGTAGTGGGTGGTCAAGGGGGGCAACCCCGTCTGTTCTAGAAGGTCTAACTGTGCTAGGTTAACAGAGGTTGCGTTGCAGGCGAAAGTCATTGTCCCCGCACCAGGCGCCTGCCTCCCACCTCCGCAAAGGTATGTGATCCCCATCCCGCTGGACTGCCATCGATGTAGCCCACCCATTTATGGAGAGGGGAGTGCCAGTTTACCTGTGTTTCCCCCCCGCCCACGACCCAGTGTTACTAGTGGTGTCATAATCGACCTGTAGGAACATCAAAAATAACATAAAAACCAACAGCGGGCCAACTGAGCCCAACAAGGCCTTCTCCAGGCGCGGAGACCGGCACCGAGGTGCTCTGGTCCCACTGGAGGAGTCACCCTCTTTAGGAGAAGGTTCGGGGAGGAGGGCTATCAAGGGCGCAGTTAGAGTAACGGAGTACAGTCAAGGCAGGCCCCGTGCATCCCTGGGGCCCACCAGTTACCTCTCTAGATCCCGGACAAGGGACCCCTCGCCGCCCTCCATCTGATGGCAGTGCCGCTGACCGGTCTGGTCTTGCTCTGTGCTCAGCTTGTCTGACAGATAGCATGACAGATGTGTTCAGAAGGACTACTATCCTGTTCTGTTGCTTGAGATTATACTTTTGCATGTTGTTTAGTGGGGCAGCGCTAAGGCACTGCGGGTATATTGCATATATTGCAAGTAGTCACTTCATAGTGTCTCATCCCTATATAGTGTCTCACCCTTATATAGAGCCAGTGGTTGAGTGGTCAATAACATCTTTTCTTGCCTCCTGGGACGATAGACCTGCATGTTGCTTATTGGAGCGTCGTGGAGGAACTGTGGCCCACCTGGGCTTAAGATCACGGCCCAAGGAAGAAGAGCTGCCGTCCGCCTTGTGGTCATTAGGTATACCCAGTAGGGCCTTGGCCTCCGCCAATGAGTGCAGTGATCGGCGCTTGCCCTCCCACTGAAACAAGAGCCCAAAGAGGTGGCCCCACTGGTAACGGACGCCCTGTGCTCGGAGTTTGTCAGTAACAGGCTTAAAGTTGCGCCGTTTACGGAGAGTGACAGCGGAGAGGTCCTGATAGAGTTGGATTGCGTGCCCCTGATATTTGATCTCTGTCTTGTTGCGGGCCGCCTGCATGATTGCTTCCTTCTCTGTGTAAAAGAGCACCTTGGTGAGGATATCTGGACCACTGTCTTTATGAACCGCTCCCCCAAGAACTCTGTGGGCCCGATCAAGGGCCGGCGGAGAAGCATCGTCATCTCCTCGTACCGTCTGCAGTAGTTCAGCAGTAAACGCCACTATGTCTGCGCCTTCAGCAACAATCGGGACCCCCCGTATGCGAATATTGTTGCGGCGGCTCCTATTTTCAAGGTCCTCCTGCTTGGTCTGAAGTTCAATGTGCTGATCTTCTAATGTACTAATGCGCCGCAATAGCATCTCGTGGTCCTCTGACCGAGCATCAACAGTCCGCTCTAGGTCATCCACCCGGTCCCCAACCTCAGTTACCTCCCTTCGAATATCACAGAGACCAGACTTAAATTCCTCTTTGAGAGAAGAGATATCAGTGTGTATCTCCTGCAAGAACCGGTCCATGTAACCTTGTGTGACCGGCGCCGAGGGTTCCCCACCCATCGGGACAGGCATTGAGACTGAGGTCTGCATTGCCACTTCCGGCTGAGTGATCTTGCTCCACAGAGTTGTCACCGGGGTTTCCTTACGTGCCTGAGAGCGCGGCATAGCTGAAGTCTAGAGGCGCCGAGTTATGCAGTCTTACATAGGGGATTGTTGCTGCGGTGGAGCTTGCCCATCCAGCGCGTTGCCCGGAGGTTGTAGGATCGGCACTTCCTACGCCGTATGCTCTCACGCCCCTGTCCGTCCAATAGCCCCAATCCGCTGTCTATATGCCAGGGCCAGTCACGCAGCCAACGCGCGCTGTATTGGCGGGCCCCCCTCCGCCGCCGCACAGCCCACAGTCACTATACCTGCTCACCAGGGGAGGGGGAATCCGCCCCCAAGGCTAACCGCCCAGACGTCTTCCGCGTGCTGAGGGAGGGGGGTGCTTCTAGCCAGCCCAGACGAGGCAGAGAAGAGCGTGGGTTGCGTGTGGTCACTCACTCTCAGGACTAGATGCACCATGCGAGCTGCGCCCCCGCGTCAACAGCAGTCCCAGGGCCCAGTCCAGGCCCGTTCAACAGGCCGTCGCCCAGATCTGCCGCCAGGGGGGCCCCCAAGTAAGCGAATGCCAGCCCCCCCCATGTGCGCCAGCCAAACAGGTCACAGTGCCTGCATGATGAGAGAGGAAACGGGCCCGCCGCGGATGCCTGTTTGATGATGGCGGCCGCCGGTCTCCTCCTCGGCTATTTAGGGCCCAAAAGTGCAGGGTGTTGCCTACCGGCTCAAGCGGGTAGTTAGACAGGCTTCAGGTAGGTTGTGGCAATTTCCTAAGTGTGCTTATGGTGTCCGGGTGCCGCCAAGAGCTCCCAGGGGTCGAGTACAAATCCCGAGCTCCAGCCCCAAAATGGCCACCGACGATCACCTCTTGCGGCATAGATGCTGCTGTCAGGAGCACAAGCCACAAGCAGGCGGGCCCCCACAGGCCCCGGGAACAGGTACCAGCACCCCCAAGTATCTGCCCTGGAGAAACAGGCGCGAGCTCATCTCCAGGACGCTGGTCCGATGGGCCGCTGTATCGGTGCGTTGGCGGAGGGGGCGGGCTCGCCGCGAGTGCCTGCTGGAAGATGGCGGCCGCCGGTCCTCTCCACAGCTTTTCAAAGTTCCGGGGCATAGGTGAACACCCAACGGCCCAGGCGTGGGTGTGGGCCGTCCTCAAAGAAGCTGCAGCAGGATTCTGAGGGCTCTCGAGGCACCCAGGCACAGCAGACGCTCTCCTGAGCCTGTCCACGAACCTCCGTTCCCAGCTTTAAAATGGCGGCTGATAATCACCTCTCTCCGTCGCGGGGCATCGCCACTGCAATGTGCCGGGAATCCGGATGCCCGGGGCACGATTCGCGAGCAGGCAAGCCCCCACTGATTCCGGGAGCCGAGACAAGCTTCCCAGATCGCCGCCGCCGCTCCGATGCGCTTTAATTCAGAATAGCAGGCCCCGGGGAGACGGAGCCCTTCAAAGGCACGTCCTACTCCATTGCTCCCGTGGCCACGTCCCCTCCCCAGGCCATTTAATTCATTTACTTAATTATTGTTCTAATGTGCTTAGCTTTTGGGAAACAATTTGGTTAAAATGTTTAATGTAACATTCAATTATCAATTCAAAATGTTTTTCTTGGAACTGCCTCACCAGATTTTGTCAACTTTCTCCTAAACCCATGTTTTTCGATCTATTTATTGCTCTTGTTTTTAAGGTGATACTTTCTTGTTGGAAAGATACTTCTAAATTGTCTATATTAACGTGGTAGAACTTTATTTGTGATGAACATAGGATAGCTACTGTTTCTTCATTATCATTATCTCAGAAAAGTTAATCTGATTTATTCTGGTTTCCCTTTACTACATATCTTTCTTCTCACTCACCTATACCTTAGCTCTTAATCTATGTCCATTACTATTACATCTTTATATCCTCTTTCCTTCTTTCATTTTGTCTTTTTATTCTTATTTTATCTCTTTCATTTCTATCTGTTTCTCTCCTTTACTTTCTCCTTTTTTCCCTTTCTCTTCTTTTTAATATAAAAAATATATGCATTATATATTTATACTCTCAAGTAACTACTTTATATATTCTGAGCAATTCCATTATTTTGTGGTTCAACTGTAATTATTCAATATTGTTGTTATATTTGTGAGAAGTTGGCCTGGTATATGCTGTCCACTACTTAAAGTGGGCACCTTGCACCAGTCCAAACGGCCCTTATGATGTATGAGGTCAAAGATAACCTTTAGAAAGCTATCCTAGTGGTAGCTGTGGAGAGCAGCCTTCAGGCTTAATCTTGAAGGAAGGTAAAGCAGCTTGTTTTAGCAGAATATCACCTCCTATATTGATTAAATGAAAGGAGAACCACACAGTAGTTATATAAAAATATGTATTTATTAATATAACACTCTCTAGTATCCTCTACTCGAGGATAGAACACAAAGCACACAATACGAGATCAATAGAACAGTTGTAAGTAGCACAATACACAGTGGGCTCCAGAAGAGACCAAACCATATACTAAAATAGAGGTATAACAACCACGACTCGGGTCAAGACAAGGTCTAGAGCACGTAGAATCGCTGGGACCCCAAGGAACCACCCAAGGTGAGTAGATAGGGACCCCGCGGAGGTCAGGTGCAGTGTGCTAACACGACCGCGGGCTCCGTACAATTCTATGGGGAAGTCGCGGTTGCAATTTCACAGTTTAAGGACCCTTCTAGGAGGACTTCGAGGAAACCCTTTGGAACTTAAGAGGTTGGAGAGCCACCCCACCCATGGATACCGTAGTACCCGAGTTACCTATCCCAGAGGAGCCGGGTGCATAGATCTGGAGTGGTGTCAGAAACTGCCGTCGTTCTCAATGGAGGGCTGCGAAGAAGTACTGCTGCCGTGAAGGTGAAAAGGGTCTGGGGGAATCCAAGCCTGGATTCTGGAAGGAAGGAACCTGAAAGCAGAGGGGACAGAGTCTGGGTCACTACAGAGTGACCAGGGGCTCGGTAGACGAATGCCCACCGACGTCGGGTGCTTCAGGTGCAAAGAAAGGATGCTTGACTCTGCAGCCACGAGGACCAGGAGACATCGACGATGACCAGGAGCCAGATGCGAGCTGTCCCACAAAGGATGTCGAGTGCTGAGGGGTCGATGTCCGGCTGGAGCATCAACAAGCCTTGGCAAAAGCAACCCATGCAGGAAGGTCAAGCAGGTTACGGTGAGGACCAGCAAGGTCCTTGGGACTCACCAAGCAATGCAGAGTTAGGGCACATCTGGCGCAACCAGGAAAGCCCAACAGAAATCAAGATGACCCTCAGGAGGACCCACAGGCCGAATGACCAGGAGTCGCGAGGGGACCTCAAGCAAGATTGCAAAGCACCAGCCCACGGAGCACTCGGTGCAAGGAGGCCGGAGTTCTTTGGTGCAAATACTGCTCAGGGTTAGGACTACAGGGAGTCCAATGCACAAGCTCAAGAATCGCCAACAAGCATATGCAACTGCAAATAGATGCAGTGCACAGGGGTTTGGGTTATGCAGTCCCCACAAGGGATACTGGCCTCAAACTTGCTGAGAGGGCAGATCAACCTCAGGGACCTTCAAAATCCCACCTCCTGTGTTGCTGAAATCTTTGGAGTCTGCAGGAGCTTGGGAGCAGCAGACCGGTCAGTTGCATTGAGGTGCCTGCTAGTGCAGGGGAGTGACTCCTTCACTCCAAGGGAGATTCTTCAGTTGTCCTTAGTGCACCACAGATCCTGCACAGAGCCTGTATGGAGCAAGGGCACAGACAAAGCTTTGGACGGAGAGGGGGACGAAGTCGGGCCCAGTCGAAGTCCAGCGAAGTCCAGAGTATCCAGACGGTCGAAGGTCAGTGGTTTCTTCTTGTAGAATCTTGTCCACCTAAAATCTAACGTCTTACAGTCAGGTAAGCCCTTTTGTATCCATGGGAGAGGGTTGGACAGATTCGGGGGACCCTCCTAGGGGAGGGTCAGGACAGAGGGGTGGTTACACCCATGTCCTTTGCCCAGTTTCGCGCCAGAGCAGGAGCCAATGGCTCCCAGAACTGGTTTGAGCTGGACTATGCACAGGGACACCAAATGTGCCCCCAGTGCAGACTTTCAGGCACTCTCAGAGTGCACCCACCCAGCCCCAATACACTAAACCCTGTCTGGGAGGTGGTCACACCTCCCTGTGACAGGATGCCTATTGTGCTGCCTTCCTCTGCTCGAGCTTGGCTCAGCAGCAGGAGGGCAGAAATGTGTCTCTGGTCAGCAGCATCCATTTTGTGCTGTCCGGGTCGAGAAGGCTGGCACCGGATAGACCAGTGACCCCACGAAACTCGCTTCAGAAGGGTGGAATCATATCTCCCACACCGGTGTGGAGGTATGATTCCAAGGTGTTTGATACCAAACACGATATGTTTCTCTGCAGCCGTTTTCGAGATAGCATTTACCGCGAGGTTATAATGCACCTCTACCTATATGTCCGGCTGATTCACAGACAACCTGGGAGAATGGTCTCCGAAGGCTGCAGAGAGGCTCTGCTCATGCAGGGGCACCCTCTCACTAAAAAATCAGCACCCTGCCTTCAGGATTGATAAGGCCTGCTATAGGGGTGACTTATAAGTTTTAAGTGTAATGACCTATAGATATAGTGAACCTATATCTAAAGTAAGTGGTGCAAGCACTAGCTTACACAGGTTGCAGTAGCAGACCTGTAGTTCCATTTTGCATGGCCTCTCATGGGTGGCATAATACATGCTTCAGCCCATGGGAGGCCTCTGAGGTATCTATGCCCTGGGTACATGGGTACCATATACTTGGGACTTATAAGGGTACCCCAGTATCCAATCTGGAGTATACCAAAGTACATGTGTAACAATTTAAAGGAGAAAGCAGATAGACTGGGGTCCTGATTAGCAGGATCCCAGTCAGACTAGTCAAAAACAGTGCAACATCAAGCAAAAAGTGGGGGTAATCATAAGAAGCAGATCCTACTTTCCTATACAACCTCCCCCCAAACGAAAGGACATTAGACTAACCTTGACCAGTTGAGTCTTCATTTTCTAAGTGGAAATATCTGGAGAGTCCATCTGCATTGGCATGGTTACTCCCAGGTCTATGTTCCACTGTATAGTCCATCCCCTGTAGGGAAATGGACCACCTCAAAAGTTTGGGGTGTTCACCCTTCATCTGTTTTAGCCATAAGAGGGGCTTATGGTCTGTCTGAACAATGAAGTGAGTGCCAAACAAGTATGGCCTCAGCTTCTTCAGAGCCCAAACCACAGCAAAGGCTTCCCTCTCAATAGCTGACCAACTTTTCTCTCTGGGGGTCAGCCTTCTGCTTATAAAAGCTACTGGCTGATCCTGACCCTCTCCATTCAGTTGTGATAACACAGCCCCTACCCCCAACTCAGATGCACCAGTTTGAACAATGAATTGTTTGGAATAGTCAGGACTTTGCAGAATGGGAGCAGTGCACATGGCCTGCTTCAGGTCATCAAATGCCTTCTGACAGCTAACTATCCACTGAACTTTCTTAGGCATTTTCTTAGAGGTCAGATCATTTAAGGGGGTCACTATAGATCCATATCCCTTAACAAACCTTCTGTAATACCCAGTCAGGCCCAAGAAAGCTCTGACCTGAGTCTGGGTAGTGGGAGCAACCCAGTCCACGATGGTCTGGATTTTGCTCTGCAATGGTTGAAGCTGGCCTCCACCCACAAGGTGGCTCATGTACACAACCTTACTCTGCCCTATCTGGCACTTAGTGGCCTTGATAGTGAGGCCTGCTTTCTGCAGGGCCTCCAGAACATTTCTCAGGTGGACCAGGTGATCCTCCCAGGTAGAACTAAAGACAGCAATAGCATCTAGATAAGCTTCACTGTAGTCTTCCAGGCCTGTGAGAACTTTATTCACCAACCTTTGAAATGTGGCCGGTGCATTCTTCAAGCCAAAGGGCATCACAATAAATAAATTGATAATGCCCACTAGGGGTTGAAAATGCTGTTTTGGGTTTGGCATCCTCAGCTAGTCTGATTTGCCAATATCTAGCAGTGAGGTCAAATGTGCTCAAGAACTTGGCTGAGGCCAAAGTATAAATGAGCTCATCTGCCCTAGGAATAGGGTGAGCATCAGTCCTAGTGACTGCATTGAGCCCCCTGTAGTCCACACAAAACCGAATTTCTCTCTTACCACCCTGGGTATGAGGTTTAGGTACCAGGACCACTGGACTAGCCCAAGGGCTATCTGAGGGTTCAATCACTCCCAATTGCAGCATCTTTTGGACCTCAGTCCTCATGCAGTCACTGACGTGGTCAGGTTGCCTGTAAATCTTATTTTTAACAGGCAGACTCTCACCTGTGTCCACCTCATGGGTACACCAAGTGGTCTGACTAGGAGTCAGGGAAAACATATGTCTGTACTGATTGAGGACCTTCCTACAATCAGTCTGTTGCTGCTCAGTGAGGCTGCCTGCCAAGGCTACACCATCAACTGAGCCATCATCAGGGTTCTGTGAGAGGAGGTCAGGGAGTGGGTCACTCTCTTCCTCCTGTCCCTCATCAGTAGCCATGAGCAAGCCCATGTCTGCCCTGTCAACATATGGCTTGAGCCTATTCACATGGAGCACCCTGTGGGGGCTCCTGGGAGTTCCAAGGTCCACCAGGTAGGTGACCTCTCCCTTTTGCTCAAGAATGGTATGGGGCCCACTCCACTTGTCCTGGAGAGCTGCTGGGGCCACAGGCTCCAACACCCATACCTTCTGTCCTGGCTGATACACAGTCAGTACAGCCTTTTGGTCATGCCAAGCTTTCTGTAATTCTTGGCTAGCCTCAAGGTTTTTACTTGCCTTCTTCATATACTCAGCCATCCTGGAGCGGAGCCCAAGTACATAGTCCACTATGTCTTGTTTAGGTGGTTTGAGAGGTAACTCCCATCCCTCCTTCACTAAACGCCCAAACAGAAGTTCAAAAGGGCTGTAGCCAACCCCCTTCTGTGGGACCTCTCTGTAGGCAAAGAGAAGGCAGGGCAACAGGACATCCCATTTTCACCTAAAGTTTTCTGGGAGGCCCATGATCCTGCCCTTCAGGGCTTTGTTGAACCTTTCAACTAACCCATTGCATTGTGGGTGATAGGATGTGGTAAATCTGTAATTTACTCCACACTCCTTCCACATAGCAGTAATGTAACTAGACATGAAGTTTGCACCTCTGTCAGTTATGACCTCCTTAGGGAAACCCACTCTGGAAAAAATTCCCAGGAGGGCCCTGGCCACCACAGGAGCTGTGGTGGTTCTAAGGGGTATTGCTTCTGGGTACCTAGTGGCATGGCCCACCACCACTAGAATATATCTGTGCCCAGATGCAGTTGGAGGATCCATGGGACCAATTATGTAAATCCCAACCCTCTCAAAGGGAACCCCCACCACAGGTAGTGGTATCAGGGGGGCCCTTGAGGTACCACCTGCCTTACCACTGGCTTGACAGGTGGTACAGGAGGGACAAAACTCCTTTGTGTCCTCTGACATGTTAGGCCAGTGAAAGTGAGGGACAAGCCTGTCCCAAGTCTTACTTTGGCCTAGGTGTCCTGCTAAAGCGATATCATGTGCCAGTGTCAGTAGGAAACTCCTAAACTTCAGAGGTATGATCAACCTCCTGGTGGCACCAGGCTTGGGGTCTCTACCCTCTGAGTAAAGGAGTCCTTCATCCCAGTAGATCCTGTGGGACCCACTGGCACTCCCAGCAGCCTGAGCAGCAGCTTTTTGTCTGAGGGGTTCAAGAGAGGGGCGGTTTTGCTGCTCCTGACTCAGATCTGCCCTGGAAGGGCCCCCTGCCCCCAAGAACAAAACCTGATCAGGCTCACGTTCCTCTGAGACAGTTCCTTCACAGGGACTGGGATCATCTTCCTCAGGAGACTGATCCTCACTCTGAGTCTGGGGGGAAGACACTGCCTTACCCCTACTGCTCCTTCTCTTGGAAGGCACCTGGTCCATTTTTCCAGGATCCAGGGCCTGTTCAGTTTAAGACAGTTTGGCCTGTGACCTAGTCACAGCAAACACATCTGCAGAGATGCCCAACATTGCTGCATGTGTCCTGAGTACCACTTCAGCCCAGGCTGAAGTTTCCAAATCTTTGCCCAACAAGCATTCCACAGGGAGGTCTGAGCTAACCACAACCTTCTTAGGGCCAGTTACCCCTCCCCAGCTGAAATTAACAACTGCCAAGGAATGATCTGTCCTGACATTGTTAGCATTGGTCACTTGGTACATCTCACCAAGTATGATCTGGTCAGGGTCCACAAGATCTTTTGTCACCATTGTGACACTTACCATTGATCAAAGGCTGGTGTCTGTATCTGCCCAGATTACTGGGGCTTACAAATAGGGAGGCAATATCTATGCCTCCGTCACAGACTAGAACAGCCTGAGCTGGAGTTCTGACTAGGCCAGAACCCATCTCAGATCCCAAGGTTAACCCTAAAATACCCTTGTTCCCTGTACCACCACCTGGAGCTGAACTAGGGGGAATAGTTGCCTTAGGGGCAGTGGTGGTGGTAGGAGGATCCTTGGCCCTTGAACAATTGGCATCTCTTGTCCAATGAGTTTTCTCCTTACACAGGAAGCACCAAGGTTTATTTTTGCCTTTACCTTTGTTAGACAGTGAGTCCCCCCCAGATGCAGGTTTTTGGGGCCCTGATGAAGACTTCTGGTCTTTACCCTTTTCTCCACCCTTATCTGAAGGTTTAGCATCTTGCTTCTTCTGGTCACCACCTGTGGTCTGGTTTTTCTGCTTCACCCTGGTTCTGACCCACCTATCTGCCTTCTTTCCCAATTCTTGGGGAGAAGTCAGATAAGAGTCAACCAGGTACTGATGCAACAGCTGATTTTGGCAATTATTAAGGATTTGCTCCCTCATAATAAAATTGTACAATCCCTTGAAATCATTCACTTTGCTGCCAAGTAACCAGCCTTCCAGAGCCTTAGTAGCACAATCTACAAAGTCTATACCCAGTCCTGAGTCTGTGTCTTCTGGGTGTCTCTGAACTTAATCCTGTACTGTTCAGTGGTTAAGCCAAACCCATCAATGAGAGCACTCTTCAGGGCTGACTAGTTTGTCAGCATCCTCTTCTCTAACAGTGAGGAGCTTATCTCTACCTTTGTCAGCAAAGGAGAGCCACAAGATAGCTGCCCACTGCTCTTGAGGGACCTTCTGTACTTTACAGGCCCTCTCCAAAGCAGTTATCCATTTGTGGATGTCATCCCCACCATGGTAGGGAGGGACTATCTTGCTCAGGTTCCTATGATCATAAGTATATTCCTTACTTCTAGGGACACTGTTGCTGTCACCATGGGACTCTA
This sequence comes from Calotriton arnoldi, assembly GCA_963921515.1. Taxonomy (NCBI): domain Eukaryota; kingdom Metazoa; phylum Chordata; class Amphibia; order Caudata; family Salamandridae; genus Calotriton; species Calotriton arnoldi. The sequence goes on from CAWUFW010005538.1 coordinate 307,108, forward strand.
GTCCCAATCTTTTCCTAGCCTTCTGGAGTTCTAGGGATTCCTTATCTAGGGCCAATTGCTCTTGCCTGAGCCTAAGCTTGACTTTCTCAAGCTCTAGAAATTGGCACTGTCTGTCATAAGAGCTTATGAGATATGGAGGTCCCTGCAGACTGTCCTGAATGGTTAGATTCTGCAGAGGGAGATCTAGATCTCCTAGGTAAACTCTGCACTCTTCCAGCTTCCAGGAGGAGTAAAGAGAGGGCCCACTGGGGCCTTCTCCACCCTCTTACTGAAGATCTGAGTTGTCCAGGTGGGAATCATCTTGATCCTCCTGGCCAGGGTTTGAGTCTAGGCGATAAAAGGTGTCATCTCCTGGCCTGTCTTCATTCCCTGCCCCACCCACTCTTTCTACCTCATCTGACCATGGGGTCTTTCTAAGGTCATCTAAGAGTAACACCTCAATGATACGTTGGGTGTTGGCATTTCTCCCTGTCTTCAGCTTCCTAGAAGCACACATGGCTTTCAAATCCTGAAATGTGAGACCATTGTACCTAGAAGGCAGAGAGCCACTGGCTTCTCCTTTAGAAGACATACTAAGTGAGGTGTGGTGTATGCACCTACCTAACCTAGTGGGAACTAAACTCTCTTAGGTTGGAGAAAGGGTGTGCTAGACCCTTGACTTACCCAACCCCAAGTTCAGTATAACTTACTTATTCTAATCTTGAAGTATTATATGTGCCTAATACTTTAGTGGTTTTCAGTTAATCACTCAATGAGATTTATCTGGTAAAACAATAGCAAGCTTGAATCCCAACCGCTGCACACCAATGTGAGAAGTAGGCCTGGTATATGCTGTCCACTAATTAAAGTGGGCACCTTGCACCAGTCTAAACGACCCTTATGATGTATGAGGTCAATGATAACCTTTAGAAAGCTATCCTAGTGGTAGCTGTGGGGAGCAGCCTTCAGGCTTAATCTTGAAGGAATGTAAAGCAGCTTGTTTTACCAGAATATCACCTCCTGAATGACTAAATGAAGGGAAACCGCACAGTAGTTATATAAAAATATTTATTTATTAAGATAACACTCTCTACTATCCTCTACACGAGGATAGAACACAAAGCACACAATACGAGATCAATAGAACAGTTGTAAGTAGCACAATACACAGTGGGCTCCAGGGGGAGACCAAACCATATACTAAAATAGTGATATAACAGTCACGACTGAGATCAAGACAAGGTCTGGAGCACGTAGAATCGCTGGGACCCCAAGGAACCACCCAAGGTGAGTAGACAGGGACCCCACGGAGGCCGGGTGCAATGTGGGAACACGACCGCGGGCTCCGTACAATTCTATGGGGAAGTCGCGGTTACACTTTTACAGTTTAAGGACCCTTCTAGGAGGGCTTCGAGCAAACCTGTTGGAACTTAGAGTTTGAAGAGCCACCCCACCCGTGGATACCGAAGTACCCAAGTTACCTATCCCAGAGGAGCCGGGTGCATAGGTCTGAAGTGGCGTCAGAAACTGCCGTCGTTCTCAATGGAGAGCTGCCAAGAAGTACTGCTGGCGTGAAGGTAAAAAGGGTCCTGTGGAATCCAAGCCTGGATTCAGGAAGGAAGGAACCTGAAAGCAGAGGGGACAGAGTCTGGGTCATTCCAGAGTGACCAGGGGCTCGGTAGACGAATGCCACCGATGTCGTGTGCTTCAGGTGCGAAGAAGGGATGCTTGACTCTGCAGCCACAAGGACCAGGAGATGTCGAGGACAACCAGGAGCCTGAGGTGAGCTGTCCCACAAAGGCTGTCAAGTGCTGAGGGGTCGGTGTCCGGCGGGAGCACCAACAAGCCTTGGCAAAAGCAACCCACGCAGGAAGATCAAGCAGGTTACGTTGTAGACCAGCAAGGTCCAGGGGACTCCCCAAGCAATGGACAGTCAGGGCACATCTGGAGCAACCAGGAAAGCCCAACAGAAATCAAGATGACCCTCAGGAGGACCCACAGGCCAAATGACCAGGAGTCGTGAGGGGACCTCGAGCAAGATTGCAAAGTACCAGCCCACGGAGCACTCGGTGCGAGGAGGCTGAAGTTCTTTGGTGCAAATACTGCTCAGGGTTAGGACTACATGGAGTCCAATGCACAAGCTCAGGAATCGCCAACAAGCATATGCACTTGCAAATGGACACAGTGCACAAGGGTTTGGGTTATGCAGTCCCCACAAGGGATACCGGCCTCAAACTCGGTGAGAGGGCAGATCGACCTCAGTGACCTTCAGAAACCTACATCCTGTGTTGCTGAAATATTCGGAGTCTGCAGGAGCTCAGGAGCAGCAGATCAGTCAGTTGCGGTTAGGTACCTGCGAATGCAGGGGAGTAACTCCTTCACTCCAAGGGAGATTGTTCAGTTGTCTTAAGTGCACCACAGGTCCTGCACGGAGCCTGTATGGAGCACAGGCACAAACTACGCTTTGGACGGAAAGGGGGACGAAGTTGAGCCCAGTCGAGGTCCAGCGAAGTCCAGAGTGTCCAGACGGTCGAAGGTCAGTGGTTTCTTCTTGTAGAATCGTGTCCACGTAAAATCTAAAGTCTTACAGCCAGGAAAGCCCTTTTGTACCCACGGGAGAGGGTTGGACAGATTCAGGGGACCCTCCTAGGGGAGGGGCAGGACAGAGGGTTGGCTACACCCATGTCCTTTGTCCAGTTTCGTGCCAGAGCAGGAGCCAATGGCTCCCAGAACTGGTTTGAGCTGGACTATGCACAGGGACACCAAATGTGCCCCAGGTGCAGACTTTCAGGCACTCTCAGAGTACACCCACCCAGCCCCAATACACTAAACCCTGTCTGGGAGGGCGTCACACCTCCCTGTGACAGGATGCCTATTGTGCTGCCTTCCTCTGCTCGAGCTTGGCTCAGCAGCAGGAGGGCAGAAATGTGTCTCTGGTCGGCAGCATCCATTTTGTGCTGTCCAGGTCGAGAAGGCTGGCACCGGTTAGACCAGTGACCCCACGAAGCTCGCTTCTGAAGGGTGGAATCATACCTCCCACACCAGTTACTGGTGTGGAGGTATGATTCCAAGGTGTTTGCTACCAAACACGATATGTTTCTATGCAGCCGTTTTTGAGATATCATTTACCGCAAGGTTATAATGCACCTCTACCTATATGTCCGGCTGAGTCACAGACAACCTGGGAGAATGGTCTCCGAAGGCTGCAGAGGGGCTCTGCTCATGCAGGGGCACCCTCTCACTAAAAACCCAGCACTCTGCCTCCAGGATTTTTAAGGCCTGCTATAGGGGTGACTTATAAGTTTTAAGTGTAGTGACCACTAGATATAGTGAACCTATATCTAAAGTAAGTGGTGCAAGCACCAGCTTACACAGGTTGCAGTAGCAGACCTGGAGTTCCATTTTGTATGGCCTCTCATGGGTGGCATAATACATGCTTTAGCCCATGGGAGGCCTCTGGGGTACCTATGCCCTGGGTACATGGGTACCATATACTAGGGACTTATAAGAGTATCCCAGTATCCAATCTGGAGTGTACCAAAGTACATGTATGTCAATTTAAGGGAGAAAGCAGATAGACTGGGGTCCTGATTAGCAGGATCCCAGTCAGACTAGCAAAAACCAGCAAAACACCAGGCAAAAAGTGAGGGTAACCATGCAGTCAGATCCTACCTTCCTACAATGGTGTATCCTCTGGACCATTGCGTCCAAGTAGGCTTTTGAAAAATCGCGAAAGCGCACTTTGGGAGACCACTGCTGCTGCTTCTATCACCCCCTGGTAGCTACCTGAAGCTAGATGGTGCAGTGAACATAGGACCTGCACATGTGTGGGAATGGCATTGGTCCTGCGAGTATGATGCTGCAGTAGGGGATGAAGTCATGGATTTCTTCCCCTGTCTGCTGAAACAGTATTAGGCGCACTCTAAAAATGCGTTCTTGTCTCCTCCTCCTTCTCTGTGCTGCTGCAAGAATCCTCATCCTCCTTGCTATGACGTACAGCGCTGCCATTGTGAAATATTCGGAGGGCCTCTGGGCCTGTTTAAATAGTTTGCATCAGGTTACCACCTGATTGGAGTAGGTGGTAATTTGCATGTGCAAAATTGCAAATTTTGGATCATTCGCAATTTGCGAATAGTTCATACATTGGTCTGCGATTACCAATTTGCTAATTCGCAATTTGAGATTTGCACAATTGGTATTCGCAAAATAAGGATTCACATTTTTTGTGATTAGCAATTTTGCAAATGCGAACCCTTTCATACATTGGGAAAGACCCTTTTGCATTCGCAAACGGCCAAATTTTGCGAATCGCACCGCTTGCAAACACAAAATAGTTTAATACCTCTGGCCCTATGTTCTTCATATTTGTGTCACCTGGCAACATTATCACCATTTTAAGCACAGTCAAACGTCTGTCACATAAGCACCATGTATGCATGGCCACGCCTAACACTCACATCCCTCTCACCATCACTCCTAACAATCACATTCTGCACTTCATGGTCTTCAACACTTACTGTGCAGTACAGCATGCAGACAATATGTTGCAAACTCTGAAGCAACACATTATGGAAGTGTGCTATTCCCTATCCCAATACATATATTTGATCTTCTTTATCCATCTGGATGTTAATTCAACACATCAATCATTTTTACAAGACAGGAGGTGGCCTTGCAATCAGCCGTAGATCTAAAGGGCCTTTCACTCTGTCACAATCCAATTTCTGAAGCTCAAACAGTCACATTCCCACATTCCATCCCATCGACAGGTCCCCATGATCAGACCCAATTTCAGTCCTCATTACCAGATCACTTTGTGATCTCAATCTTCCAGGAGCAACCACCACCAGCATTAAAGAAGCATCAAACTTTTGGCAACCACCAACATCAGACAGTATGCTACATTTCTGACTTATACCAAATCACCACTCTGGAATTCAGTATCTACTACCTACCAACCTTCACCTGTCACACTCCACTAAAAATAGACTGAACAGATCATGCCGTCATCAGGCCTGGATGAAATCTGCTGTACGCCAGCATAATTAGCGTAAATTCATGTTACTCTTGTTACCCAAAATTAAGCGATTAGCCATATTGTGAAATTATTTGTCGTTCTTGCTAAAAACGTTATGCGAATCAACTGTTCACAGTAACAATTTAAAGTGAACCCACGGAAACAATGTGCATGAGAAAGTGCTAGCAGCTGTTCACAGTTCTTTGTTTTATAATTGTATCATTTTTTTATTATTTTTGAAAAGTTACAGCAGCCTTCGCCTACATCCAATGGCCGGTGAAGAAGCATAAAACAAGGAGGATAATAGGAAAAAGGGGGAGGGGAAAGCCAACATGTGGGGAAGAACAAAACAAAACATGCACTTCAAGATAGTACCGTTAGAGTCTGTAAGCTCCTATTTGTGGTGACAACCTGATCTGCAGTTTGAGCTGTGGATGTGAGACGAAGGACTCGTAAAAATTTCCTGGGCAAGTGAGCTCGCGATAAACGTCAGATAGGTGTTTGATACATGTTCCCCATGTTTTCTCGATTTTGAGTAAAGTGTGGGTCATTACTGCCGTTAACTTTTCCATGCCTATTAGGTCCCAAAGCTTATGCAGCCAGTCTGTTTGTGTTGGAACAGTGTCTGTGCCCCATTTAAACAACAGGACCTGCTTCGCTGCGCAAAGTGCCAAGGTGATGGCCTTCCCCCTGGTGGAATGAATTGGGTATGTTTGGACATTGGGTAGACCTAATAAAATGTAGCTGGGGAAGCGGGGTATCTCGGTGTGGAACATTTGGTCGATATCTGTCAAGAAATCCGTCCAGTAGCGGTGTAGCTTGGGGCAGTGCCACAGCAAGTGAACAAGCGTGCCGGACTGGTTGCAATGACGCCAGCATTGGCCATCCTTCCCTCTCTGCCACTGAGCTAGGCAGGCCGGTGTATAATACCAGTAGTGGACAGTTTTTAGCAGTGTTTCTTTACCAGAGGTGCTGGTGGCTGATGTGCGCGGATGGTGTAAAATATCTGTCCATTCCTTTTCCGTGATGGGACGTTCGCATTCTGCCTCCCATCTTTTCCTGGTGGGTGTGTGTGAGGGGTTGGTGGTGGTGGTGGTGTTTAGGAATGTGTATATTTCCCATAACAGTCGATGGTCATCTCGTCTAGACAGTAGCCAGCGCTCAAATGGAGTAAGTTTCCTGCTTGCATGGGGTCTTACTGACTGTAACGTAACCCAGTCTCGTATTGCTATGCAGCGCCTGCGCTCTGAGTCTGGGTGTCCAAAACTCTGTTGCATCTCCTTGAAGTCTAGTAGGCCGTGTTCATCAAACAAGTCGCCGATGCGTTTGCAAGTGGCTTCTTGCCATCTGGCGTATGCCCGGTTATTTAGAGCCTGCGGGAAATCCGGGTTTCCCGGAATTGGAGTGAAAGGAGAAATCGGAGTAGAGAGCTGTTTGGGGGAGCAGGTCTTATCCCAAGCTGCTACCGTAGCCCGGACAACAGCGGAGATGTATATACCTAGAGGGCATAATCGACGTGGGAGCCATGGAATTTTCCATATGTGTATTCCTGCCACTGCTTGGTCCAGGAAACACCAGTGCTTCTCAGTGAGCAGGTGTTGCCACTCCACTAAGAAGCGCAGCTGAGCCGCCTGGTAGTATCGTGTTAAGTGGGGTATGCCCAGCCCTCCTTTTGCCACCGCGGAGGTATGTTCCTTCCCTGGCCATTCTGGCACATTTACCGCCCCAGATAAAGGATTCAATGGTGGATTGTATTTTTTGGATCGTGGAGATGGGTGGTTGTAATGGTGTCACATGCATGAGATATAAAATCTTGGGTAAGAGAGACATTTTTACAGCTGCTATGCGTCCCAGCCAGGAGATGGGTCCCCCATGCCACAACTGAATCTAACTAAGGGTGGTGGACCCCAACACCACCCTTAGAGGCACCCTTGTCTACAGACCCCCTGGGCCCCGACCCCAGTTCAGCGACTCCATCGCCGACTTCATCAGCACGCACGCCCTGACCTCTACCGACTACATCCTCCTCGGAGACCTGAACTTTCACCTGGAGAACAAGAACGACAGCAACTCCACCACCCTGATCGACAGCCTCGCCAACCTCGGTCTGAGCCAGCTCGTCACAACACTGACCCACTCCGCCGGCCACACGCTTGACCCCATCTTCTCCTCAAGCTCCCACTTCTCCTTCAGCCACACCACGGAACTCCTCTGGACCGACCACCGCTGCATCCATTTCACCTTCCAGAAACCCACCACACACCACCACACCCAACAGATCCCACGCCGCTGCTGGAGCAAAGTCACCGAAGACCAACTCCGGGCAACCCTCGCTCTCAGCCCTCCCTCCGACCCATCCAACACCGACGACGCTGCCTGCAACCTCAGACGATGGATGGACGACTGTGCCAACACCCTCGCCCCGCTGAAAAAGCTCACCTACAGTGACACCACCAAAAGAGCCAGCTGGTTCACCTCGGAACTCCTAGCTTCCAAGCGCACCTGCCGGAAACTAGAGAAGAAATGGCACAGTGATAAGACACCGGACAGCCACACAGCCCACAAAGATGCCATCCGTAACCACCACCACCTCATCAGGTCCGCCAAGAGAACCTCCTTCAAAGACCGCCTCGACAACAACGCACACAACAGCAAGGAGCTCTTCAACATCGTGAAGGAACTCTCCAATCCCAGCTCCAACACCAACGACATCCCGCCGTCGCAACCCCTGTGCGATTCCCTCGCCACCTTCTTTCACCGCAAGATCGCCGACATCCACGACAGCTTCAACACCCAGACAGCCCCAACTAAGATCGATGCACCAGACCCGCCACACACCATCGACCACGACCCTCTGCCAGCCTGGGCCAGCATGAACATCGAGGACACCATCAAGACCATGAGCACAATACACTCCGGCTCCCCGTCAGACCCTTTCCCGCACCACATCTTCAACAAAGCCAACAGCTCCATCGCACCCCACCTGTGCAACGTTATCAATCTCTCCTTCAAGACCGCGACCTTCCCAGAGAGCTGGAAACACGCAGAGATCAACGCCCTACTCAAAAAACCCAAAGCGGACCCGAGAGACCTCAAGAACTTCCGGCCCATCTCCCTGCTTCCGTTCCCAGCCAAGGTCATCGAGAAGATCGTCAACAAACAGCTAACCCGATACCTCGAAGAAAACAGCATCCTGGACCCATCCCAATCAGGGTTCCGCAGCAACCACAGCACTGAGACTGCCCTCATCGCCGCCACCGACGACATCAGGATCCTGCTGGACAATGGTGAGACCGCAGCCCTCATCCTGCTGGACCTCTCCGCCGCCTTCGACACTGTCTGCCACCGCACTCTACGCACACGCCTCCACGACGCAGGGATCCGAGACAAGGCCCTGGAATGGACCACCTCCTTCCTCGACGGCAGAACCCAGAGAGTCCGCCTCCCACCTTTCCGATCCGAAGCCTCCGAGATCATCTGCGGCGTACCTCAGGGATCTTCCCTCAGCCCAACACTGTTCAACATCTACATGGCCCCGCTCGCACGCATCGCCAGACAGCACGACCTCAACATTATCTCCTACGCCGACGACACTCAACTGATCCTCTCCTCACCAAGGACCCCTCGCCGCCAAAGCCAATCTCCATGAAGGAATGAAGGCCGTCGCCGATTGGATGAAGATCAGCCGACTAAAGCTGAACACGGACAAGACGGAGGTCCTCATCCTCGGCTCCAACCCCTCAGCCTGGGACGACTCCTGGTGGCCAACGACGCTGGGAGCAGCCCCGACACCCACCGACCACGCACGCAACCTGGGAGTCATCCTCGACTCAACGCTCTCCATGGCCAAGCAAGTCAACGCAGTCTCCTCCTCCTGCTTCAACACCCTCCGCATGCTTCGCAAGATCTACAGGTGGATCCCGACAGACACAAGAAGAACAGTCACCCAGGCCCTCGTCAGTAGCAGACTTGACTATGGGAACGCCCTCTACGCGGGAGCCCCGGCCAAGCTCATCAAGCGACTGCAACGCATACAAAACGCCTCCGCATGCCTGATCCTCGACGTACCACGCCACAGCCACATCACCCCCCACTTGAGGAACCTGCACTGGCTCCCCGTCGACAGGAGGATCACCTTCAAACTCCTCATCCACGCACACAAGGCACTCCACAAAACTGGCCCAGCCTACCTCAACAGACGACTCTCCTTCTACGTCCCCAACCGCCAGCTCCGCTCCGCCAACCTCTCCCTCGCCACCGTCCCTCGCATTCGAAGAACAACCACCGGCGGCAGATCCTTCTCACACCTCGCCGCCAAGACCTGGAACACCCTTCCACTAAGCCTACGACAGACCCAAGACCTGCTGACCTTCAGGAGGCTACTCAAGACCTGGCTGTTCGACCAGTAGCAGCCCCCCCCCTTCCCTCTCCCCAGCGCCTTGAGACCCTCGCGGGTAAGTAGTGCGCTCTACAAATTCTGTGATTGATTGATTGATTGATTCTTTGTTTTTAGCACTATTGTTTTAGTATGACGTTGTCAGGATCCGGCCCCCTTGGACCCCGATCCCACGGACGAGACCCAACCTCAATGGACCACATCTTTTTCTCCCTTTCAGCCTCCCGGGACTTGGGATTTGCTAGACATTGGAGACGACCCGGAGAATCAACACCATGGGCACTTTAAGACCCAGGAAGATGGAGAGCCGGGACACATCCCCTGGAGGTGGGGTTGCCGCGCCTCCGAAAGAGAAAAGGGACCGGATGGCGGAGAGAGGGGGGACGAGCATCCGGAGGAGGAGGTTTGCGGAGACACACCGGAAGAGACGCTGAGGCAAGTTCGAATGCAGAGCGGGACCGGAGAGAAACCCGAAGTCTCGAGAGGCGGTGAACAGACCCGCGTAGGAGAGCCAGGAGGCCCCCGACACCGCGAAGCGCCCCGCCACGTTCCAGGAGGAACGTGGCTTGAACAGGTACGGGCAAGGTTCCTGGGAGCTGGGAGACGGGCGGGATCAACCTCCCCAGGAGGAAAGCAAGGCACCGCATAGACCTCCACGTTTTTTTGTACTTTCGAGGGTGTTGTCTGCATTTCTGTCTCGCCTCTTCCAACCCCTCGGTGGTGGTCTCCTGACTCAATACACCCTGTAGCCTCTTCTGATTGGGTGTTATTTCCCTCACCCCCTCTCCCACAGCTGATCATATTCAGTGCCCAGCACTGACGTATTCTTTTCTTTTCTTGTTTATTTTGGTACCGCCCCATGTTGGAGTGCCGCCCTTGGACTACGAGAGACGACGTAAAGGAGAAGACGCTAATTCCCCCTGAAGAGAACGCCCAGTCTCTTGCTGCCAATTGTATAGTGAACAATAAATCCACTTTACTCAGCCATACGTGTTGTGTGGTTACCTGCCCCTCATGACATATGGTGGAGAATGCGGGCATCGTGACCTCCATTGGTGACCGAAATGGATGCTCTTATCCAACATATAGTGGAAGGACAGAAAAAGCTGGAGTGGGCAATTGAAACCCCAGATGGCTTCCGCGCAGGCGGACCGGGACACATTTAAGGATATAGTGAAATCCCAGATGGACGCCATACAGAGAGTAACGGAAGATCCACCGCAGACGGCCGGGGGTCAGAGAGTCCCACGTGGCAACACCTCTACCCCCCCTAATGTATCCCTGCAAAAGTACATACCCGGGGAAGACCCAGACGCCTTCATGCTTAACTTTGAGAGGGCAGCTAGAGCCTCCGGCTGGCCGATTGGGAAATGGCTGTTTTTCCTTGCTCCTCTCCTGTCCGGCGAGGCACAGGCGGCATACCAGGTCGCCAATGCAGGGGGCGTCACCCCCTATGAGGAGGTGAACGCCATAATTTTGGATCACCTAGGGATGGATCCAGAGTCATATAGGCTCCGCTTCAGTAAGGAAAAAGGGGCCCCCGGGGACAACCCGAAGACGCTCTTTTTCAAGTTGATACTTGCGGCTGATAAATGGCTCAAACCATCAGAGTGCACTAAGGAGGAAATCATGAACCTCATTTATTTGGAACAATATCTTGATGCTTTGCCGTTTTCCACGCAGCGATGGCTCAGACAACATTCCAACCTTACTGTGGAGCAGGCGGTGGAAATGGCGATGACCTTTTCACGTGTACAGCCACGTATTCCCTCCTGGGAAACAGAAAAAAAACCACGAGGAGCACCTATACCCAAGAAGACCCTTAGGCCCATTAGGGAGCCGGAAAAACCCTGATACCCCAAGCTGGAGGTTCCTGTGCACCGCGGGCCCCAATGTTTTGAGTGCGGGGAGTGGGGCCATGTAGCCTGGACCTGTCCTCACAAAAAAGGTGCAGATGAGCCCATGGACATCAGCTACGCCCCAAAGAGCCTCATGTATACAGAGGAAATGGGCACCTGTTTTTATGTGAGTCTGTCTGTCAATCAAACACCTGTCACAGCTCTCCTAGACTCAGGGTGTCGTCAATCTGTAGTGAGGAAGGAGTTGGTTAGTACTAGCCAGATGCTCCCGGGGAAACAGGTACGAATTCGCTGTGTCCATGGAGATATCCGGTCCTACCCGGTAGCCCGAATACCCCTACAATATCCGGGTGAACCCCATGCCATGGTAACGGTGGGTGTTCTTTCCTCTTTACCCGAGGAGTTGATCCTAGGGACCGATAACCCGAACTTTCTCTCCCTCTTTCTGGGCAAGGTACATCAAAAAGGGGAATCTTGTTCAGGCCCTCAAACCAGGGTCTCTCGAGCCCTTCTCTCCCAAGAACCCTGGCAATCGGACAAAAAATGTTGTTGGGCCCAGAGCAATGACACTACCTTGTCCCATGCCTGGCAAGAGGCACGCATATCCCAAAGCAGGGCGACCCCAACCTACCCCTGTTTTCAGGTGACCAATGGGCTTCTTTATCGGGTGGGTGGACGTGGTGAATCCCCACAGTTGTTAGTACCCTGAGACTTCCGGGAGCAGATATTATTCTTTGCCCACTCCCACATGTTGGCCGGTCACTCGGGGGCATTAAAAACCACACAAAACCTTCTACGATACTTTTACTGGCCTAGCATTTATGCCCACATCAAAAGGTATTGCCAGGAGTGCCCGGTCTGGCAGAGGAAAAACCCCTTTAGGCCTCCTCCCGTGCACCTTCAACCTCTGCCGATCGTAGGTAAACCGTTCGAGCGGTTGGGCATAGACTTAATCGGCCCCCTACCCAAATCCACTAAAGGGTTTCAGTAAGTCCTTGTGTTAGTGGATTATACGACTCGGTTTCCCAAGGCCTTTCCTCTCCGAGTCCCGAACACCTCCAACATTGCAGACAAGCTAATCGAGTACTTCTCCCGGGTGGGCTTCCCCCACCAAATCCTGACCGATCAGGGTACACCCTTTGTATCCAAGCTCAAGTCCCAGGTCTGTAGGATGCTGGACGTAAAACACCTCAAGACCTCCGTCTACCATCCTCAGACCGACGGGCTGGTCGAAAGATATAACGGGGCCCTTAAGCTAACCCTACAGAAGATGCTTACGGGTGAAGGGAAGAACTGGGACCGGCTTCTCCCCCTTGCTCTCTTCGTCATACGGGGGCAGGTCCAGAGCAGTCTAGGCTGCTCGTCATTTGAGCTGTTATACGGCCGACAGCCAAGGACCCTGTTGGAGATGACGAGGGAAGCCTGGGACAAGGGGAACGAAGATACCAGTGACCTCCTTGAGTACGCCTGACATCTTCGATCCCGGATTGGCAAGCTGCGCGATCTGGCCCATACCAACTTAGAGAAAAGCCAAAAAGCCCAGAAGAACTTTTATGACAAAGGAAAAAAATGAAGGACATTACGGGTGAATGATTGGGTTCTCATTCTACAACCCACCTCCCCTACAAAGGTCAAGGCAGAATGGAAAGGTCCATTCAAGGTAGTGGCCTCTCTCGGTAGAACCACGTACAAGATACAACTTACACCAAAGAAACAACAAACATACCACATTAACATGCTGAAGAAGTGGTTACGTCCCATAACCCGGAATAATCAGCTGGCCTTAACCCCTGTGGTTGGTCCTTGTACCTTGGAACACCTAGTGGTTAATGAGTCACTAACAGATGAACAACGGACTGGTCTGCTAGACCTTCTGGAGTCCTTCTCTTCTGTCTTTTCCGACCTACCTGGCAGGACCTCCTTGGTAGAACACTGCATTGAAACAACTCCGGGGAGAGTGGTCAAGTTACGACCCTACCGGATACCAGCTGCCCGTAGAGAGGCCGTGTCAGAAGAGGTCAAGAAAATGTTACAAATGGGCGTAATACATCCTTCCCGAAGTGAATGGTCCTCCCCCATCGTTCTGGTCCCAAAACCGGATGGATCCATCCGGTTTTGTATTGACTTCCGACAGGTTAATTCCATCTCCAAACTAGACGCCTACCCGCTACCCTGTGTGGATGAACTCATTGAACGGCTGGGGGACGCCCAATTTATCACCACGCTAGACCTCACGAAAGGGTACTGGCAGGTACCCTTGCGAAAGACCGATCAGGAAAAGACCGCCTTTTCCACCCCTGATGGTCTTTTTGAATTTACGGTGCTCCCCTTTGGCCTCCATGGGGTCCCTGCAATGTTTCAGAGGCTGATGAACACGGTCCTTCGGTCCCACCAGGCATACTCCTCGGCGTATCTGGACGACATTGTCGGTATTTAGTCCAACATGGGAAAAACACCTTGGCCATTGTCGCCAGATACTCCAGGAGCTGCAAACCGCAGGGCTGCACGTAAATGCAAACAAATCACGGGTCGGCTTTCAAAAGGTGAGGTATTTGGGGTTTCTTTTGGGTAACGGATGCATAGAACCCCAAGAGGAAAAGATAAAAGCTATCATGAGAACACCCGTCCCCACGACAAAAAAGGAAGTGAGAGCCTTTAGGCCTCCTAGGCTATTATAGGAGATTTATCCCACACTACTCAGAGATAGCCAGCCCCCTTACTGACCTGCTAAAGAAAGACACCACCAAAAGGGATCTCCTGAATACTCCTACACCCGTCCTTAATGCCTTTCAACAACTAAAGGAAGCCATAACTAGCGGTCCCATCCTAGCCTCCCCTGATTATACACGCCCATTTGTTTTGCAAACCGATGCATCTGAGATAGGCATAGGGGCAGTACTTTCCCAGGTATCAGAGGAAGGACTGGAACGACCCGTCCTATTTGTTAGCCGGAAACTCTTCCCTAGGAAAAACACTACCCTGTAATTGAGAAGGAGTGCCTGGCTGTCAAATGGGCCGTTGAGAAGCTTAGGTATTACCTTGAGGGGCGGCGTTTCGTACTCTACACTGATCACGCTCCTCTAACGTAGATGAGCAGGGACAAGGGCAACAACCCGAGAGTACTGCGCTGGTTTCTGTCTCTCCAGCCGTACACCTTCGAGGTCAGACACAGAAAGGGCATCCTCAACTCCAATGCAGATTTTCTCTCCCGCATCCCATTCCTCCCCGATCGGGAAGACTCTAGGGGTGGGGTATGTCAGGATCCGGCCCCCTTGGACCCCGATCCCACGGACGAGACCCAACCTCAATGGACCACACCTTTTTCTCCCTTTCAGCCTCCCGGGACTTGGGATTTGTAGACATTGGAGACGACCCGGAGAATCAACACCACGGGCACTTTAAGACCCAGGAAGACGGAGAGCCGGGACACACCCCCTGGAGGTGGGGTTGCAGCGCCTCCGAAAGAGAAAAGGGACCGGATGGCGGAGAGAGGGGGGACGAGCATTCGGACGAGGAAGTGTGCAGAGACACACCGGAAGAGACGCTGAGGCGAGTTCGAATGCAGAGCGGGACCGGAGAGAAACCCGAAGTCTCGAGAGGCGGTGAACAGACCCACGTAGGAGAGCCAGGAGGCCCCCGACACCGCGAAGCGCCCCCTTGAACAGGTATGGGCAAGGTTCCTGGGTGCTGGGAGTCGGGCGGGAGCAACCTCCCCGGGAGGGAAGCAAGGGACCGCATAGACCTCCCCGTTTCTTTGTACTTTCGCGGGTGTTGTCTGCATTTCTGTCTCGCCTCTTCCAACCCCTCGGTGGTGGTCTCCTGACTCAATACACCCTGTAGCCTCTTCTGATCGGGTGTTATTTCCCTCACCCCCTCTCCCACAGCTGATCATATTCAGTGCCCAGCAATGACGTATTCTTTTCTTTTCTTGTTTATTTTGGTACGGCCCCGTGTTGGAGTGCCGCCCTTGGACTACGAGAGACGACGTAAAGGAGAAGACACTAATTCTCCTTGAAGAGAACGCCCAGTCTCTTGCTGCCAATTGTATAGTGAACAATAAATCCACTTTACTCAGCCATACGTGTCGCGTGGTTACCTGCCCCTCATGACAGACGTGCAAAGTGTACGTCATGGACATATTTTACGTTACATTGCAGTGATAACTGCCAGTTTTGCATTTCACAATTATGCATAATTTTTCTGAGATTTCACAAAATTGTGCAAAAGCAAATTTTGCGAATATTGCATAGCCGTCATCAAATTTGACCTCCTGCTCACTTGAGTATGCCTTACCATGTCTGCCAAAGCCTTCCATCGAGCAATGCTGCTCCCGATGATCCACAATAAGGCAAAATCTGTTTGGGGTTGTGTTGAACCTGGCATCCTTGGCGTGGTTTCCCCTGTCTTTTTGCCTCTACCTCCTATGTTTTTGACTGTATGCTGGACTTATTTTTTGCTGGTTTTTTAACTCTGGGCAATTTACCACTGCTGATCACTGCTAAAGTGCACATGCTCCCTGTGCAAATGGTGATTATGATTGGCTATCAATGATTGGCATATTTGATTTATTAGTAAATCCCTAGTAAAGTGCACTGTGTGTGCCCAGGGCCTGTAAATCAAATGCTACTAGTGGGCCTGCAGCACTCGTTGTGCCACACACATGAGTAGCCCTGCAAACCTGTCTCAGGCCTGCCACTGCAATGTCTGCAAGTGCAGTTTTAGACTGTCATGTCGACCTGGCAAGTGCACCCATTGGCCAGGCCCAATCCTTCCCTTTTACTGTATGCAAAGCACCCCTAAGTTAGGCCCAAGGTAGCCCCATGGGCAGGTTGCAGTATATGTGAAAGGAAGGACATGTACTGGTGTGATTTACATGTCCTGATAGTGAAATACTGCCACTTTCCATTTTTACTATTGCAAGGCCTATTTCTCCGATAGGTTATTATTGGAGCTGCCTTTTAACATCTTACAATTGCAACTTTCTTTTGGGAAGAGATAGAGATTTGGAGTTTGGCACCCTGAACCCAGAATTTAAAAATACATATTTTAGTGAAATTGTTTTTGAATTGTGTGTTTGAAAATGCCACTTTTAGAAAGTTATACAAAAGGGGATGATGGACGGAACGTTTGAGCCAATCAAACACTCACCCCCAGTCAACTGATCTGGGTTTAATCCATCATCATTCTTTAGCTCACTCCACCACCCCAGTTCAGACATGGCCATATGCAAATCAGTCTGACCCTGTGCCTCATGGGAACAGTCCAGCCGAACTGCCAAGCCATGTCTTCCCTGGACCGGAAACAAGCATCCTAGGACCGGTTTCTGGCATTCCAGCCGTCATCAGCCAGGCTTTGCTTGAATCCAGTGGCAAAGTGAGCAAGGGACCCACGCCTGGGCATACCCCGCCAACTTAGGGCGAACAAAGCGATACAAAGGGGATGATGGACGGAGCGTTTGAGCCAATCAAACACTCACCCCAGTCAACTGATCTGGGTTTAATCCATCATCATTCTTTAGCTCACTCCACCACCCCAGTTCCAGACATGGCCATATGCAAATCAGTCTGACCCTGTGCCTCATGGGAACAGTCCAGCCCGAACTGCCAAGCCATGTCTTCCTGGACCGGAAACAAGCATCCTAGGACCGGTTTCTGGCATTCCAGCCGTCATCAGCCAGGCTTGCTTGAATCCAGTGGCAAAGTGAGCAAGGGACCCACGTCTGGGCATACCCCCGCCAACTTAGGGCGAACAAAGCGATACAAAACTGAACTGGGGTGGTGGAGTGAGCTAAAGAATGATGATGGATTAAACCCAGATCACTTGACTGGGGGTGAGTGTTTGATTGGCTCAAACGTTCCGTCCATCATCCCCTTTTGTATCGCTTTGGTCACCCTAAGTTGGCAGGGGTATGCCCAGACGTGGGTCCCTTGCTCACTTTGCCACTGGATTCAGGCAAGCCTGGCTGATGACGGCTGAAATGCCAGAAACCGGTCCTAGGATGCTTGTTTCCGGTCCAGGGAAGACATGGCTTGGCAGTTCAGGCTGGACTGTTCCCATGAGGCACAGGGTCAGACTGATTTGCATATGGCCATGTCTGAACTGGGGTGGTGGAGTGAGCTAAAGAATGATGATGGATTAAACCCAGATCACTTGACTGGGGGTGAGTGTTTGATTGGCTCAAACGCTCCGTCCATCATCCCCTTTATATCGCTTTGGTCGCCCTAAGTTGGCAGGGGTATGCCCAGACGTGGGTCCCTTGCTCACTTTGCCACTGGATTCAGGCAAGCCTGGCTGATGACGGCTGAAATGCCAGAAACCGGTCCTAGGATGCTTGTTTCCGGTCCAGGGAAGACATGGCTTGGCAGTTCGGGCTGGACTGTTCCCATGAGGCACAGGGTCAGACTGATTTGCATATGGCCATGTCTGAACTGGGGTGGTGGAGTGAGCTAAAGAATGATGATGGATTAAACCCAGATCACTTGACTGGGGGTGAGTGTTTGATTGGCTCAAACGTTCCGTCCATCATCCCCTTTTGTATCGCTTTGGTCGCCCTAAGTTGGCAGGGGTATGCCCAGACGTGGGTCCCTTGCTCACTTTGCCACTGGATTCAGGCAAGCCTGGCTGATGACGGCTGAAATGCCAGAAACCGGTCCTAGGATGCTTGTTTCCGGTCCAGGGAAGACATGGCTTGGCAGTTCGGGCTGGACTGTTCCCATGAGGCACAGGGTCAGACTGATTTGCATATGGCCATGTCTGAACTGGGGTGGTGGAGTGAGCTAAAGAATGATGCTGGATTAAACCCAGATCACTTGACTGGGGGTGAGTGTTTGATTGGCTCAAACGTTCCGTCCATCATCCCCTTTTGTATCGCTTTGGTCGCCCTAAGTTGGCAGGGGTATGCCCAGACGTGGGTCCCTTGCTCACTTTGCCACTGGATTCAGGCAAGCCTGGCTGATGACGGCTGAAATGCCAGAAACCGGTCCTAGGATGCTTGTTTCCGGTCCAGGGAAGACATGGCTTGGTAGTTCGGGCTGGACTGTTCCCATGAGGCACAGGGTCAGACTGATTTGCATATGGCCATGTCTGAACTGGGGTGGTGGAGTGAGCTAAAGAATGATGATGGATTAAACCCAGATCACTTGACTGGGGGTGAGTGTTTGATTGGCTCAAACGTTCCGTCCATCATCCCCTTTGTATCGCTTTGGTCGCCCTAAGTTGGCAGGGGTATGCCCAGACGTGGGTCCCTTGCTCACTTTGCCACTGGATTCAGGCAAGCCTGGCTGATGACGGCTGAAATGCCAGAAACCGGTCCTAGGATGCTTGTTTCCGGTCCAGGGAAGACATGGCTTGGCAGTTCGGGCTGGACTGTTCCCATGAGGCACAGGGTCAGACTGATTTGCATATGGCCATGTCTGAACTTGGGTGGTGGAGTGAGCTAAAGAATGATGATGGATTAAACCCAGATCACTTGACTGGGGGTGAGTGTTTGATTGGCTCAAACGTTCCGTCCATCATCCCCTTTTGTATCGCTTTGGTCGCCCTAAGTTGGCAGGGGTATGCCCAGACGTGGGTCCCTTGCTCACTTTGCCACTGGATTCAGGCAAGCCTGGCTGATGACGGCTGAAATGCCAGAAACCGGTCCTAGGATGCTTGTTTCCGGTCCAGGGAAGACATGGCTTGGCAGTTCGGGCTGGACTGTTCCCATGAGGCACAGGGTCAGACTGATTTGCATATGGCCATGTCTGAACTGGGGTGGTGGAGTGAGCTAAAGAATGATGATGGATTAAACCCAGATCACTTGACTGGGGGTGAGTGTTTGATTGGCTCAAACGTTCCGTCCATCATCCCCTTTTGTATCGCTTTGGTCGCCCTAAGTTGGCAGGGGTATGCCCAGACGTGGGTCCCTTGCTCACTTTGCCACTGGATTCAGGCAAGCCTGGCTGATGACGGCTGAAATGCCAGAAACCGGTCCTAGGATGCTTGTTTCCGGTCCAGGGAAGACATGGCTTGGCAGTTCGGGCTGGACTGTTCCCATGAGGCACAGGGTCAGACTGATTTGCATATGGCCATGTCTGAACTGGGGTGGTGGAGTGAGCTAAAGAATGATGATGGATTAAACCCAGATCACTTGACTGGGGGTGAGTGTTTGATTGGCTCAAACGTTCCGTCCATCATCCCCTTTTGTATCACTTTTAGAAAGTTGGCATTTTCTTGCTTTACCATACTGTGTCTCTGCCTGCCTGTGGAATCAACATCTGGTTTAGACTGACAGGGGCTGTTTGTGCATTCACTCTAGACAGTCACACAAAGGGAGCTGAGGTGTGCCCTGCATATCCTGATGGCCCATCCTCAGGCAGATGGGCTTTCCTGAGCTTGAATGGTGGTAGGAGTTGTCACTGACATCTGAATAGTGGGTCTTAAGGCAAGGCAGGGCAAGGCAGGATCTTGTGAACAACAAAGACTTTCCTTTGAAGTATGCCTACTTCAAAGGCCAAAAGGGGTATAAGTATTCGACCTGTAATCCCACATTTTTAGAACACTTCTGGATCAAGAGGAGACTCTGCCAAGAGGAAGAGCTGGAGAGCTGTCAGGAGGAGTACTGCCCCTTTGCTGTGTTGCTTTCCTGGGTTGACCTGCAGATGCTGCTTCCGTCTTTGAGAGGACAAAGGCTGGACTTTGCTTTTGTATCCTGCTTGAGAAAATTCTCCAAGGGATTATGTGTGCATGCTTCCTGTTAAGAAGTCTCAGGGTCACCAAAGACTTCCTCTGCAGCACCCCTGAACTCCTCTGCTGGGAATTCTGACCTGCCAAATGATGCCAATTCCAGTTCTGGCCCCTTGGAGGTAGTTTGGTTGCTTGAAAGACGCAAAATCCACACATCGCCCTTCCAGCGCCATGTTTCCAGCCGCAAGCTTGCCATGTGGTTTAAAACCCAATGCATCACCGCAGTGCCTGTACATGGCCAGAAGAACAACTGCAGCCGGAGTCCAGAGCACTGTGTCTCCGACGTCCGAGACCCCCACTCCAACTTTGACACAGGTCCTGCTGTGCGGCTGAAGGAATCGATGCATCCCCGGTCCGCGGATGGTAGAATCGATGCAGCGCCTGCTTCGCTGCCACAGCATTGTCTCCAGCGCGTCCAGATTCCACGCATTGCAGCTGTGCGCCAAGTTTCTAGCGTACCGCCCCGCAGAAAGGAACCGTCTTTGGATTTCGACGCATCGCTTCTCCTTGCAGTAAGGAATTGACACAACACTTCTGGGTGCAGGAGAACTGACGCCTCCGTCCCCTGGGACTCAAGAATCGGCGCATCACTGTGTTTTCGGACACTTCCCTCCTCTGTGGCTGTTTTTCGTCTTGGATGTAGATGCATCAAAGGTACTTTGTGCTAAAATCATCGCAGTCATCGTTTCCTATGGACTAAACTTGCTAAACATTTTAAAAGTGATATCTTTGCTTATGTATGTTGGATTTTGACTTTTTGTTCTTCTTTTGTTTCATGAAAGATTGGTTATTTTTCTAAACTGGTGTGGTGTCCATTTGTAGTGTTTTCACTGTGTTACTGTGTGTTTTTTGTGCAAATACATTACACATTGCCTTTGAGATAGGTCTGACTGCTCGTGCCAAGCCACCAAGGAGGGGGTGCAGGGGTTATCTTAGGTTTATAACTCTCTTACCCTGACTAGAAGGAAGGGTTCTTACTTGGACAGGGAGCAAGCTATTGCCAACTAGAGACCGCCATTTCTAACAGTTTGCTTGTTGCCCCTTCTGGTGGGGGCCTTATCCGAAAGTTCAGGACTGACTAACCCATAAGGAACAGAGTCAATTACAATTTTCATAAGATGGGTCTTTGTCTAGAGTGACATGGTGGGTGAAAAGCATTCCATCCATCATCTTGCTTTTGTTACAGTTGATGCCTAATTGTTACATGCATGCCCAGACGTGGGACTCATGCTCACTGTGCTTAGGTATCAAGCTACACCTTACCGATGAGCCTCAAATAGGGTGAAAGCGATCTGGAATTGCTTGTGGTTTCCTCTGGTGGAGACCTCACCTGGCAGTTTGGAAGGGACTGTTCCCAGGAGCAGAAGGGTTAGTACTGATTTACTTGGGGCTGGCCTTTTGTCAGGAGCAGCACGGTGGGTGAAAACCAATGGTCTGGAATGTGGCCCGAGTGATCAAAATTAGTTGGAATTAATTCAAGCACTCCATCCATTAGCTTCTTGTTGCTGCACTTGAGGCCCTAAGAGTTTTGGGTATGCCCAAATTTGGGTCCTGTGCTTACTGTGCCATAGGACTCAAGCTACACTCTACTGATGAGCCCCAAGTTGGGCTAAACTCATCTGGGGTTGCATGTGGTCTCTTCTGGAGGGGGCCTCGGCTGACAGTTTGGAACAAACTGTTAACAGAAGCAGCAGGATCAGACTTGATTTGCAGAAGGTGGGCCTTTGTCTAGAATGACATGGTGGGTGGAAAATGATGGACTGGAATGCGGCCCAAACAGTCACTAAGTGGTTGAGATTAAGCATTCTATCTATCAACTTCTTGTTGTTGCCTTTAAAAACAACCCCATAAAGCTTTCTTACAAGTTCTTAATAAATTGCTTCCATGATACAATTCTCTGCAAAAACACTACTAAGTAACATGGACATCCATGAATGCATGTGAACCCACTCAACAAACCCTAGTTCATGAGACCCTTAGTATGTCACAGTCAGTGAGTGCTCAAGTGGGTTTAAAGAGGAGAAATGACAATGATCATTGCTCCAGGAACATTTAAAACCCACATACCACTCCATGCGAAAGGACATGTCTCTGCAGCCAATCCAAATTCCTACGCCAGCATCATCAATACAGCTTTCAACAGAAGCAGAGCTCAATTCAAGGCCACCAGACATTGTGTCAATGCCACACTAGACCCCAATAAAAAAAACGTAGGACAAATGCAATATGATAAATAATTTATTCAATACACAGATTGAAAAAAATCAGAAAATAGTTGATGACAGTGTGTCATTACCCATCATCTGTCTGATACCACCTTACATTACTAAAAGGTGGCTGCACTTCAATACCTAACCGAGCAATAACCTCTAAAGTGTCCTTGACTACTTGAAGGTAACATCATATAAAAAGACATCAACCCTTTATCAATAGTGAAGATAGTCACTGATGAAGTATGCCACTGCTGAACCTCTTCAATGCATCCCATAGCTAAGAAACATTACCAACACTCTCAAGACAAATACATGCATGGGTGAGTTGGCAAGGGAGTCCATGGCAACTGCCTTGCAGAACAGTAAACGCATGCAGGGTAGGGAATCCAGTCTCAGGCACACACACTTGAATTCGCCAACAGCCCCCTCCCCCCACCACCACCACCAAATCAGTACCCCAATTCACTGCAATTCTATTCCAAACCCCACACCTGAGATGGATGACATACACTCACACACTGTTGCCCCGAACATAAACAAAGTGCCTCGGACTCTCCACTTAGCATGCTGCTTGGAGGCAAGGAGGGTGTCTATTGATGAATAGGTAATGAGAGCTGTCTCGCTATTCCTGGAACTCAGGGAATCCCTGGAAATCCTTCCACTGACCTTCTGCTCAAATGTGCCAGTCCAGCAGAATCCCTGTGGATTTCTTGACCCAAGTGAGGGTGATGCAAGGGGCTCCTGTCAGCTCTGTTCTAAGGGACACATCACATCAACACTGCCATCTTATCACTTTGTCATCTCAAAGACGGTTGGTGACTGCCACCACCTGATTCTGACATGGTGGGAGGTTGCATCAGTGGAGGTAGGAAAATGCCATCAGATTGGGAATCTACATATATTAAATACTCTATTGAATGATATTCTTGAATTTAATGTGGGTACAAATAAAGGCTAGTTTAGAACACTTCGTGAGTTAGTGACATTTGTGGCATACTTCAATGACTTCATGCATGGCATGGTTTGCGCCATGACTGTTCATACAGTATTGCTAGGGCATAAGTTTTCGTTTTTTGTCTTGCAAGATGATTTTTATCGACTATGCCAATGTCTCATCCAGTCAGAGGAATATGTCACTATGAAAACTGTCCGAATGCTAAGCTATAGTTTCCTCTGCTAATAATATATTTACATGTCTTCAAAATTTCTGAAATTCACTTAAAAAATCATAGTTAAAGTAGAGGTAGGGTTACCAAAACAAAGTGAAATACCCTGAAACTGGCCAATTAAGGTTAAGTGTGCAAACCATAACTGCTATGAACTGTTCATGATCTCGCACGTTACGTCACAGATGACAATAGCATCAAGGATACTCCTATTGAGTTCCAGAACATCAAAACAATTTCACGCGTTGTTTTTCATGAGTCCCATCTAAAGGTCTTTACTCTGTCACTTTTTGGCTCTGTAAAATTGCCTGGCTTTAAAATTAACGTCACCCTCTCATTTACCATCACATCAGTTGAACAGCCATATCTACTAACTGCCCATTACAATTCCTCAAAAATATTGAAAATGTACCTTTGTTTGCACACCTGGGAATGGCTGCCTATGCCTTAGTCATTTCTTAGCTGGCGTTGCTCACTTGTCAGATGCTTCACTTGTAGTTGTACTTGTTTTATGGTCTTACTTTTATCCTCCTTTTATACTATTGTACAAGATTAGATGTTCAACTATGCACACAGAGTCTCCAAAGCCTTGATTGTTAGACCACCTCCAGCTAGAATAAAATCTGAATAATTTCCAGGTAACTTTGGTCACTTGTAGAATTGAAATCTATTCACAGTTGATTGTGTGCAACTGTGTCTTAGACATACTGATAAATAATTAATTACTGGCCATACTTTTAGTAAAGTAGGCTACCTCAGTAGAAAACTTTAATAACCATGAGGTCTGACATCAGAAGTAACCAGGAACAACATGCTACAAACGAGTTCTGACATCAAAATTACTTTTCCATGAGATAACACAGTGTTGACATCATGTATCTAATAGCAACTACTATTCATATATCAGAAGAAAGTGACACTAAAAATAGATGTTGGTCTTTGGTCTCTTTTCTATGAATGGTTCATGAAGAATTCTGAAATTTGTCAATGTCCATGTGATGTTGGGTGCTTTATCCCACATAGATTGTCTTAACCCACATAGGTTGTCTTAACCCACATTTGGGCATCACACTCATGGAACTGAAATACACATTCTATAGTTACATATTTCTAAAATCTTTTATGGTGTGCTCAATTTTGCACTACTGATTCCACTTTTATTTTTTATGCCTGCAGCCATACTATCTCTTTCATAATACAGAGCTATACATCACGGATTAAAGAGATTTGTGGGAAGAGCGATGGCGTGACCCCGTATAATGTGGAATAAACGCCCTGATGTACTAATGCTCTGGTCTTAAAAAAACTGGTCACAATTTGCGACCAGTACTTTTGCAACTAGTGTGGAACTTCACAAACCGACCTATGTATCAATAAGTCAGTTCTCAAAATTCTGAAATGCAATCAGTTGCTATCCAACCTACCTCATTAATATCAGGAGAAAGGTCACGAAGGTCGCGATTTACTCTGATTGATGGCTATCACAGTTATGGTGGCCTCCTAGGGTGATTAGACCACCATGGGGCATATTCTCAAGGACTTTCTGCCGATTTATCGGCACTTTAGCGCTGCAAAAGTGGCAATAGATTTATCGCACTATTCTCAAGCTGGTGCAAACTGCCGATATCGCCAGTTTTCCAGCGAAAGCTTCCGCAAAAAACATCGCCACGGATGAGAGCGACAACTAACCCTAATGATATGCAGATTAGGCGTTCCCGTGCAAAAACACATGAAAACACCACTTCGCGATATTCTCAACGACCAGCCTGATCTGCGATGCGATCCAAAAACAGGTGATAAGGCGCGTTAGCAGCAGGGACTTAACACCTGCCTTTTACTGGTGTTAAGCAGGACCACAACCTGCAGTATGAAAGGGAGCCCAGCCCAGAGCCACATCTGAAGACCAACACATGTCATGGAGCTACTGATCATGCAGCTCGGAGACCCAAGAGGTCCACAACACCCACAGCCACCACCCCCAGGACCCCCCCCCCGGACTCCCCCCCGGACTACCACCTAGGCAGCGCAGAAGAAGACAGCGGATGTTCCTAAAACGCATCAGCCTCAGACACTCAATGCCAGAGGATGCCATTGCCCACTACAGGCTCAAAAGGACAACCATCCTCCGCATCCTGACCCACATTGCCCACAGGCTGACGGTACCAACACAGCGGAGAACCAACATCCCTCCGCAGACAAAGCTGCTGGCTGTGCTGCACCTGTTGGCCTCTGGTACCTTACAACCAACAACTGCCAGAGTCGGAGGAGTCTCACAGCCAGCCCTATCAAACTTCCTCACACATGTCTTGGGTGCATGTCCACAAAAGCAACGGCGGGCCCCTGTATCCGCACCACACGCTAGTTCCAATTCGTAGTGTTCCTGCGCAACCAACCCCAATGCCAGCCATTGTTTGACGCCTCTGTGCTCCAGATCCAAGATTGTAGTTACTGAAATGGGGGTGCGCCAGTTCATGAAGTCCAGTAGTCAACAGTAGTGTAAAAACAGTTCTTCATTACAAATACATAAATCAACAATACGAAAAGCTCAGCCAACGCGTGCCATTCCCAACGGGGAACTTCATCAGGGCAACGTGTGGATTCAATTAACTGGATATGCTGCGGGAACTCCCCAATACAATTCCATATTCCGAAAGTCAGTATTCAGAAACCTGTTCTAGAAATGGTGACAATGGTCAAGCGTCCGTATAGTCACAAACGTAATCTGGTACAGTGTATTGCACTTGGATAAACCGGAATGCTAACAGGTATGATAAATCCTGCATAAAGACTGTAACAGAAGTTCGTGTGGTCGTAACCTTTGTAGGAAAGAAAAGGAAGGTTACGACCACACAAACTTCTGTTACGGTCTTATTATGCAGGATTTATCATACCTGTAAGCATCACGGTTTGTATCAGCTTGATACCCCTGCACCTTCACTTCCCCCACACTGCGCAGGAACAGCTGGAGACCAAGCAAGGGAACTACGCCATAGCTAGCTTCCCGCACGTGTTGGGGGCAATTGACTGCACACATGTACTACTTGTGCCCCCTGCCGACACTGCACACAATAACCGCAACAGAAACCACACGCATTCCATCAATGTGCAGGCAAAAGTGGACCACCGGGGCCTGTTCACGAATGTCGTCGCAAACTTCCCAGGCAGTGTGCATGATTCCTACATCTTCCGCAAGTCCATCACCAACCAGCGCTTTGAGGATGGCACCTATGGAAATGCACTGCTCGTCGGTAAGTACCAACTGAACACACCACACACCTCAACTCCACAATCATACAACTCACAACTGTGGGAATGCATACGTTACAAAATCACATACAACATGCCAATCAACATGCCTAACTACCAGACACGACAACACAAGTAACTGTGGTAACCGTGGCCAGCCATGTAGACAAACCATCCACGGCATGGCACCTCTGCCACACAATTCCAGAATGTGGGGAGAGGTGGGAACCAAGTATGTGCGAAGGAGGCAAGTGACCCATCAACAAGAATGTACACAATGCCAAGTGTGGCGGTGATGTGCTGGACAGACTTCAGTATGCAGAGCACAGACATGTCCATGTGGACATATACTGCTGGTGTCTGTAGTGTTGTGGACAGTGGACGCAAACAGATTACCTCAGGCAGTGTGGAAGACCTTGGACATGTAGCTTTGTCGTCCCCCCTGTAAGCGTGAGTGGAGTGGCCTTGGCCGGCGTATGTCGTGAATAAATAGCCCGGGGCTCTGGGCGTGGTTCAATTCCGGGATGGCCACCAAAGTAACTACTGCGTGTGTCTCTGTGTCCGCCATATCCTGTCCATAGGCCTACACACACGTGGCCGACCATCTTCAACTGCCAGATTTACACTGGAGACGAGGTGGCTATGTCCCAAGCCAACCCACGCACATCTCGTCATCGCAGGCAGGGTCGTGTCTGCCAGGGCGGCGCCCCCCACCCAGCCACGAGGCCGCCGCCGTGACCGGTGGTGCCTGCGCGATCCTGTGCACCTGCTGAACCCCAGCCCTGGTCCCCAGACCGGTCCGCTGCCCAGCGATGACTGGCCGCCCCTGCGCTCCCAGGCCTTAATGCTCACCTGCCACCACCGGCGTGTCTCCAAGAGGGCCCACCACGTGCTGGTGCAACCTCCTCAGCCGATCGCTGGATTCCGTGCCACAGGCCCCCAGCGCACCCTGCGGCACCGCCGAGTCATATGTGTGCTGACTGCTGCCTTCGGCGTACACTGCGGTCCAGCAGGGCTCTCAATTCAAATCGAATCTTGATTTGCAGGACGGCGTATCGAGGTCTACGCATCATCGCAGGCTGCACACCTGCTCAGCTCTTCAGGTGCCCCTACGTCAGTGCACCGCAAGTCATCGTCCCGTGGCGGTAGGCCCGTGCCGGATGCAGTGCATCGGGTGCCACCAACTCTGTGCACCGCAGGTCATCGTCCAGTGGCGGTAGGCCCATGCCGACCGCAGTGCATCGGGTGCCACCAACTCTGTGCACCGCAAGTCATCGTCCCATGGCGGTAGGCCCGTGCCGACCGCAGTGCATCGGGTGCCACCAACTCTGTGCACCGCAAGTCATCGTCCCGTGGCGGTAGGCCCGTGCCGGCCACAGTGCATCGGGTGCCACTAACCCAGTGCGCCACAAGTCATGGCCCCTTTATGATTGAGTCTCGTGGTGCGGACGCCATCATGTCACCTCCGGCAGTGGGGAATGTGATGTGGTAGGCCCCTTTAATTGGCAGGGTCACATGTCCTGTGACGCCTGTGCTGGATGGGTGTGGTGTGGGTGTAAACCAGCCCTCAGGGAGTGGCTGTGGCATGCTGACAACTAGACCAGTGATCAGCAGATCACTACAGGGAAGACCTGGGACATGTAGCTTTGTCGTCCCCCTATAAGCGTAAGCGGAGTGGCCTTGGCCGGCGTATGTCGTGGAATAAATAGCCCGGGGCTCTGGGCGTGGTTCAGTTCTGGGCTGGACAAGAAAGTAACTAATGCGTGTGTCTCTGTTGTGGTGTCGGCGCCACCCGGACCGCAATCGGCAATGTTGCACCCTGTGACTCAAGTCCCACTACATGAGCAACATGGACGTAAGGGGAATCACTGACCCTACATTCATCCATACTTTCATACTTGAATGATCATAGACATGACACATCTGTGTGAATTTGAATGTTTTATTCACATTCAGTGGAGTGTTGAAGCTGGAGCAGTACAGGGCCATGCAAACCCCACTTTACATTGTTGCCTTGTGGAGGGCCAGCCAGAGTCCTTTAGGGAATGACAAGTTCATCGGAAGAGGAAGAGTTCAGTCCGCAGTCTGATTGCTGTGTCATTGGTAACCAAACAGAATATGGCAGTCCATGTCGAGGTCCAAGGTGAGTGTCGCAGAGTGTATCGGGGGACAGTGGAAGGTGAGGATGCAGAGGGCAGAACCAAGCAGAAACAGGCCATATGGTGGAGATGAATGCTACCACTTCCTTCTTACCACTAAGGCAGAATCATCCGCATCTTCGTCCTCTGATGTTTCATGTGCCTCACATGTGGGTGGTGGTGTTTTGTCAGCAGCACTGTGTGGCACTGACACATCAGGGGCCGGAGGTGGAATGTCTGCCGCACTGTGTGCCAGTGACACATCAGGGGCCGGAGGTGGATTGTCTGCCGCACTGTGAGGCACTGACACATCAGGGGGCGGAGATGTGGATGTAGAAGCAGCAGCAGCCTTCATCGGCTCCAGGCCTTGTGGCAGCAATGCCATGATGAGGATCTGCAGGGCATGGAAGATCCCAGCTACATCTCGCTGGTGTGCAGCCGTCGTAGCCATTCTTTCCGCCTCCATCCGCTCCCTGTTCTCCATGATTCTCTGCATGTGTCCCAACTCCCAGCTGACATCGCTGGAGCCACTCTGACTAGACAGTTGTCCTTGTCTCAGAGTCAGAACTCCAGCGATGTCAGCCATGGATCGTTGGAGAGCATGGAGCGGACTGTGGGTGTCCGTTAGGGACTGTAAGTGGTCCCTGATGGGACTTAGACACCCACGTATGGCATCTAGTTTGGCTGCCATGAGGTCGAACCCCACCCGCACCTGATCAGCCATCTTCTCCTGGCACCCTAACACACGGCGTTGGAAGGCCAAGTGTTGTTCGTGGGGGTCCTGGGAGACAGCCGTGGTGGTGGGTGCTTCCTGCTGTGTGGTCTGTGCAGGGGGTGAGGTCTCCTCGATGCAGCTGGGCTGACCTGCTCCTGGAGGTGAGGTGCCGAAGCTGTCCATGAGCTCTTGGAGGGCGTTGGTGTCGAAGGTGTGGAGGTCCTCTTCATCATCAGTGAGGAGATGTTCGGTCTGCTCTGCAGGAGGTGTTGATTCTCCCTCTGCAATGTGAAGGGGAGATGCAGTTTAACATTGTGTTCACATGTATGTTGACGCATTGTACAAGTTTACATACAGACTGCATGACAATGTACATTGTGACTTTTTGGGAGGAGCTGCCTATTTGATGCGGGACAGTGGACATTTCGACAACATCACGGATGTGTGTTTGTGCTTGTACATTATCATCTCACATTTCCCTGCTATGCCAAATGTGATTGGCCAGTTTCTACACACAAACGGCACCAGTTGTGTCCTCTGTTCTGTTGTGAACGTGTTGCAGTTTATACCACATTGTTGTCAATGTTGATGTGCTCTGAATGTTATGTGTGTGTGCTGCATTTTGGGAGAGTCGCCCCTGCAGCTCTGATTTTGCTGCCCCTTATCCCTTTCAGGAGGTGTGCCTTTGACTTCTGTGCTTATACAGTGCTGAGATGTTGCATACTTGGGTAAATTGGGCTCTTGGTGGGAGTTGGGACTCTGGGGCATGGTTCGTCCGCAGATGTGTTGTTGACGTCAGGGGTTGTTTGTGCACATGGATGTGTCGGAGTGTGACCTGCTCCTTTACGGATGTGGTCCACACTCAGCCACCTCAGTGTCGTGGCGTGCAACATGTCATGATATATTGACTGCAGCCATGCTATTCGTCATGCAGTGCCACTTGCATTGTCAGTGTGGCTCACAGACACGCCGCTTTGCTGGGTTTGGCACATGTGCATGGGTTGGTTGTGAGATTGGTGATGTGTGGAAGGGCCCCCTCTGGGCACATAGTCGACGGGGGCCTACTTGCTGTTTCTAGGTGTGCTGCAGTGTGCCAAGGGGATCAGGGACATGATCCAGAGTCATTGTGGGTGTGCACTGTGCTATACTTAATTGTGCATGTGTGACATTGTGCCCATCTCCCCCATCCCCCCAGTCCCTGGTCGTTACTCACCCTGTTGCTGTTGTGTCAGGTCATGTTGAGCAGTGTCCGGTCCCCCAACTCCTGCCACCGTCTCCACACTGATGACTGTGGACACCATTTCCTCCATCTCATCCAGCTCCTCCTGTGGCGCTGGACTCCCACCTCCAGTCTGCATTGCTGCCTTCTGGTTGTTGCCGAGTTTCTGCTTGGTTTTGCGCTTCACATCATTCCAGCGCCTCTTGAGCTCTTCCATTGTCCTCCTCAGCACTCCGACTGCATTCACCTTGTCCAGGATGGACTGCCATATTCCATTTTTTGTTGCCAATGACAAAGTGGAGGTGACGAACAGTTGTTGATGGTGTTCTATCACCTCCGTTATCAGGATCCTGTTTTCCTGCGGACTGAACCGCGTCTTCCTCTTCTTCTTCTCCTTGCCCTTCCCTGGCCCTGAGGTGCCAGGCTGGTGCTCCGTGGGGCTTGTGGGGTTCTGGTTGTCCTTTGTACTTGCTCCGGCTACCTCCATTGTGCTTCGCAGTTGTTTTGGTTTTGTTTGTGTTTTTTTTTTCTGCTTTTATAGTGATTTTTCCCATCTGACATGTGTGAATTGCAGGCCTGGCGCAGCTTATCGCTGATTTTTTTATCGCGGTTGGGCCCATCGCCACTTTTTTCACGTTCGGCTTTGGATTTTTATCGCCGTCCCGGTCATTTTATCGTGGACATTTGACGCGTTATCGGGAAACTATCGCATGTTACCGCCGTGTTGAGAATACGACGTTAACACGGAGTTATTTTCCCGCGATAGACGGCGATATGAAAAATTGCGTTAACCTATTTTGGCGATGATTATCGCACGTTCTTGAGAATATCCCCCCGTGTTTGTAATTGCCTTTTAATAAAGACATTTTTTGGGAAACCAGACTTTTTTCCTTAAAGGAAACGGGGATGCTTTAAAAAATGTTTTCATTTCGGAGAGGTTCCTTTGACAGTTGGCCGCCTCCTCCTCCTGAAACTTTTTTTCAACATTCACAAAGGGGATGGGGTACTTTTGCGAATGATTTTCCACAACAACTTAGGGGCCGGTAACTTT
Organism: Calotriton arnoldi; assembly: GCA_963921515.1. Taxonomy (NCBI): domain Eukaryota; kingdom Metazoa; phylum Chordata; class Amphibia; order Caudata; family Salamandridae; genus Calotriton; species Calotriton arnoldi. The sequence goes on from CAWUFW010005538.1 coordinate 338,831, forward strand.
TTGATGGTTTACAACTGCTATTTCCACCCTATACAATTGATACTTATGGATAGGAATCACATTCAGAAGAATGCCTACAACACGCTCCTTCCAAATAGTGTTTCGCATTTCTAAAACCATTTTAGGATTCGGTAAACCTTTACTAACATGAATTTAGTACATTTCGAAAAATGTTTTCACAGTTGCAAAAACTTTGAATCAGAGTATTTACGACCACTAAAACGTTCATTACATCTGACCCAAAATTCCCTCTGCTGTCCCATAAGAGGATATTGCAAGTCAACTTGGAGTACCATGACATTTAACGTACTGCAGGGGGTGATTTATCCCATGTATAAAATCTACATTACCTACTTGGGCTTTAATTTTAGGATAAAGCTTGTTCAAGGGATCAGCTATCGTCGGTGCAGTGCTTGACTGGCAAAAGTATCAAAATGTGTCTACTGTTTACAATTTATGCCTGACGAATATGCTGTGCTACATGCAGTAGTACTCGAAAGACTGGCAATTTAATCGTAATTTTCAGGTGTCTATTTTCTAATAATAATGATTCTTACTGCTTGCACAGACAGCAACAAATGTGTGAAATTATTTATATTTAATAGGTTATTTTTTACACCTTTTAAGACAGCATAGAAATGCAAATGTATAATTCTTTTGAATGACACTTGTTTGCGTGTTTGATGTTGTTTTTACTTTTGAGCAGCAGGCCATAGGCAAATTCTGATTTCAGGTTTCATGAATCCATTATTAAACTCACTGAAGCACTTAAATATATACTTTACATGTTAATTCATTATCTCAGTAATGGAAAGGCAAAAAAACTTCGTAGGACATGTTGGCGGTGCCTAACACCTGTTTTTGAGGGGGAGGTGCAACTTAAAAGCCCTTTTTTATAAAACTGTTTTTATCACAAGTCAACTGTCAATTCAATCTTAAAGCGTCTTTCTTCGTTATGAAAGCCTTTCAGGATTATTTTGGGTGTTGTGAACACATTTGTAGGAGTAGATACAAGTTCCCAAATGAGGACAATTCCTTCCTAGACATCACAAACCAATTGGTCTGTGAAAAACCTGTTCAGACCACCAGAAACGGAGAGAACATGAAAGAAACGTGATTAATCCTAACCGACATAAGCTACTTAGCTGCAAGAATGACTGACATGTTATATGTACACCAATTTCCTGGTAATATTAGCCGCTTTATAGATTGCATTTGGTTTGGGTTTAGATACATTCCAAGGAGATTATATGAGGCATAATTAAAGAACACACTAGTTTCTTATGGATACTAGTCTGCGCTCATGTTTTGCACGTGGTTAAAACTTTTTATGAAATCTTTTAGCTGTATATTGTTGTAATATATTGTATTTGTTATTTTTAGGTGTGTAGATGGCAATGGCGCAGCGGGTGCAGTAGCACCGTGGCACAAAGTGGTAAGGGGGCTGGTGCGTCCCAATTAGTGGCACACAAACTTGAGGCGGGGCCCAGTTCCCATATCTGCGTTAGGACCCATGGCACCCTTGCTCCACCACTGCATATTTGTATGACATGTGGGTACCACTATTGTGGTTCTGTAGTACTGGCTAGTCATTCTCTTAATAAGTTGCTCACTGGAGCCAGAGTACATGGTTGGAAGGGCATCAAGTCGCAGGGTGCTTTATGTGGGAAGTGTTGAGTGCAGAGGCGAGGATGTCAGGGTATTTCTGGTCTTGTTGTAGTGACAAGTCACTGTGAGTAAGCGTGCTTGCACAGCCGAGGAGTGTGACAGTGATTGAGTTCCTTATTAGTAATACTTACCTTCACCAGCGCAGTCCTTGGAAGCCCAGATCATGTCTGCCCTTATATTCATATTTGCTGGGTCAGATAGCTCAGTGGACCAGCACATTCGGTCTAGGTAGCTGAGTTTTACCTTAAAGTCAAAAGTTCACATCCTACTGTGTCCACTCAGCCTTTCAGTCTTCACAGGTCGATAACATGAGTACAGTCGAGTCGGGTAGCAATAACCCTCTGCTAGTCAGTACCAAGATGCCGCTGTGGGTGAACGTGTGCCTCACAGATGTACATTATGTTCTGTAATTCTGGTTATCTTGCACGATGCTGTGCTTTACCGCAAAATTTGACACCCGGGCCAGTGTGTGGGTGATATCACCAGCAAGCCATTTGTTTCCCCCTCTACTATCCCTTTGTTTTTACGCCCCTCTTCTTCACCCAGGCTCATGATTCACTCTCAGAAGGTTCTGTTTGATGCCAAAATTCTATAGGTGGGAAGAGAATTCCCTAGTGGAGTCTGTCAGTTGGTTCTGTGAGGGCGGTTGGTCACAGCTCTGGTGTTGATCCTTCCAACATTCGTTTCTACACCTACTCTTTCTACTTCCTTGTTTTTCTACAGCATCATTATTTTTACGTGGGACGCAGTGGAACAGCCTGTACTTTACAGCAGTTCGTAAATGAAGGTGGGAAGTGAGCATTATTCAGGAGGGACTTCCAGTGTGAAATCCTGATGTCATCAGAAACAGAACATTAGGCCGGTAGAATTTCAATATTAATACGTTTCATCACTGATGTGAATTACAGTTGGACTGTTACAGTGCACTTTTCTGCATCTAGATTGCCTGTAATAGATAAATATAAAAACAAGCATTGGCAAGGACAATATGTCTCGCTTCAGGGATCCATAACTTTGCCAATCACTTTTCGCGATGCTGTACGGCATTGCGGGGAAGCAAAATGCTTTTTCTCGAGGCTGTGCAACATTGGGAAAAAAATAGAAAAAGAAAGTGTTATGCATGCGTGCAGCAGCGGAAGCACAACTGCCAGTTTCTTTATCACTTACCTATTCAACTGTTTAATTAATATCCTTGTAAGTACACATGTATTTCTTCATTGTTGTTCTGTCCAAAATTAATTTTGGTTCTCAGTCTGGTGATGTACTTGGATTCCTGGTGAGTAGGAGATCATTGTACACTCAGTGCCCGGATACCCGGGTGGTAGTACACTTTGCAAATACACATTCCATAACTTGGAGTTCTTTTCTAACATGCCAGCGTTTTTAACATGAACACGTAACAAAGAGTTGTATCAATTATCAGACTTAGTGTTCATGTAATCAACGTTTACATTAACAAGAAACACAGTTCAAGGAAAACCTAATTATAAACAATACGTTTAATTACATTATATTACCCGCTAAGGTTTATGTAAGAATAAAGCTAAAAATACTTTTGAAGAAGAGTTTGATCACAAAATTATGTTGGTTGCAATGTCAAGATCACATTGCTCAATCTGAATTAGCCAAAAATGTCCGCTTAGTAGTTTTTACATATATCACAATTTATCCACAAACTGGAACTCACTTTGAGCTCATATTAGCAAAATTCATTTCAGAAGTGTCAGCAAGAACATGCTTGTAATCAACTGAATGTTAACTGAATATATGTGTTTGAAATCATGGATAAGTTTTTGTTTTTAATTGAACTTTGATTCCCAGAATGCTCCATCACAAGCAGGACGGGCTTATGGTGTTTAAGTGGAAAGAGACAATGGACTTACTGACCTTGACAAAGACCAGGAGTTTCGCAACGTGTCGGTTTTCTTGTTTGGTGTCCTTATTAAAAGTATATTGCAGTGGCTCCTTTGTGTAAATAAAGATTCTGGGAGATTTGGCCTGCTTCCTACGCTCGCATCAGTTGTCAGAGTGTGCCGCCACTCTCAGAAAACATTCCAATGAAAAATATCTATCTATCTATCTATCTATCTATCTATCTATCTATCTATCTATCTATCTATCTATCTGTCTATCTGTCTATCTATCTGTCTGTCTGTCTGTCTGTCTGTCTGTCTATCTATCAATATATATATATGTATGTATGTGTATGTATATATATATATGTATATGTGTGCGTATATGTGTATATATATATTCACTCCTAGACCACCAAGGCAACTTGCACTCACGGGCGGGTGCTCAGTCAGTAGAGGGTGGGCGGTACAAAACAGTGCTCTAACTGAAGAAGACGACCAGCACTCTCAGGGTAGGTGAATCGTTCATTAGAACATGTAGAAAATCAGGCACGTTTTGGCAAGCGCATTTCAATGTCCTATACATATATATATTCACTGAATATATTCAGCTAACTATAACTCGCGCGCCCGCAATGCACTGCTGATGACGTCACATATTACATCACTCATGACATGGTCAGTGACATCACTCATGACATCACTGATGACATCTCAAATGACATCACTGATGACATCACTGATGACATCATCCAGTGAATGTGTGTTTTTCTGAAAATTAAATATGTTTTATATATGTATATCTCAAGGTCGATGGAAGAATAAATGGGTATATAAGTGTCTAAATGGATGATTTTTTTTTTTTAAATTGATTGTATAACTGACTGATTAAGTGTATCTTAGTGAATACATGGGTTAGTGAGTAATGTTTAAATATGAAAATATCTGTATCAGTCTCTCACTTTGTGTATAAGTGGCTGCATGGGTTGGTGAGTAGCTACATGAGTGTCTATATGGGTTATTAGTTGGTTTTTTGAGTATCAGTATGAGTGTCTGAGTGTCTGTATGGTTCGGTGGGGGTATTACTTAGTGCATAGATGCATGAATGAGTGACTCACTGTTTGTATGTGTTGAAGACAGCATGTGTGCAGGACTGTATAGGTGGATGAGTGTGTGTATGGGTGTGTTAGTGAGTGAATGACTGTCTCAATAGTGTCTTTATGAGTAACTACATATGTTTTAAACTAGTATATGTGAGTATTGGTGTATATAAGTGAGTATATGTGAGAGTGAGAGATTGGAAGAGTTCCTGTACAAATAAGTAGATGTTTCTATAAGTGATTGTTTAAGAGAGTAAGTATGTGTAAGTTTCTGTAGAAGTAAGTGTGGTAGTGTGTGTATAACTGTATATGTAAGTAAATGGATGTTTGATACTTTGTTTGCATGTGTGACTATGTGTGTGAGTAACTCTAAGGATGAGTGGCGGTGTGTAACAGGATGTATAGGTGTATGAGTACATATGATGAGTGAGTACATGTATGAGTGACTGTATAGGGACTGTTGGTGAATGAGTGGATGTGTGTGTAGATCTTGGAATTACTGAATAGGTGTGTTGTAACTGGTATTGGTATGTCCATTGTTTTGAAAATGTCAGTTTGTATTTTTGAGTGTGTGTATCAAAGGTTATATTAGGGTGAGAGGAGGTCTGCCACTCTATCACAAGGATGATGTCATCAGTGATGTCATCAGTGATGTCATTTGAGATGTCATCAGTGATGTCACTGACCATGTCATGAGTGATGTAATATGTGACGTCATCAGCAGTGCATTACGGGACGCGCGAGTTATAGTTAGCTGAACTAACTATAACGGGGGAATTTCTATGGTTTTGTACGAGTGAAATGTCCAACTAACTATAACGCCCCTGAAACCTATGGTTTTTCAGTGAATTTCTAAGGTTTTTAAATGCTAATTTCTAACTATAACGTGCCTGAAACCTATGGTTTTTTCAGTGAATATATATATATTTATTATACTATGTATACATGTGAAAATGTCTCGGTCCGCCTGTTTGCCTCGGTGGCACGGAAAAATGGGTGGAACTGACGTCAGCACGCCGACGAGGTCCTCTTATGGCTCCGATGACGTCATACGGTGTCGCGAGCGGAGCCGTGCTATTATGACGTCCTCATTGACGTGGGAGAGCTAGGAAAGAATTTCCGTGGAATGCTGGTGCAGGGGATATTCACCTAAGTGTTCAGGCTAGTCCTATGGGAGCAACTGTTTATGTTGCCACTCCAGAAACCAAAACCAGTGATCAGAGGGCAGAGGCCCTGCAGATGGCACACGAGGTGGGGTGCCCAGTCGTGTGCACCGGCAGGGCAGCTGAAGTGACAAGCACCACAACCCACAAAAAAGGTAACGAGGGCACTGAATAACACAGGATCTTCTTTGTATCTGGCAGGAACAACGAAGTTAAAATGCCCTAGTACCAAAATGTAGAATTAGTGCTACAACGGTCTTCAAGAGGACCTGCGATGCCGCTTCTGCCTCCCGTACTCCTGGAGGCGGCACATGGGTCACGCGGCACGGTCATACTGCGGTGGGACGCACACTCGTTGACCTCTCATGGCACTGCTCCACACTTCAGGGAGGACGCTTTCCATTAGCTATGTTTTCTGATGACGTTTCGCGCCGGCCCCGTCCAACAACAGAACTCCTTTAGATCCAAACAGACTCTTTCACTCTCTCACCGGAAGTGAAACCAGGCCACGCGGACACTTTCACAATACAACAGCCGGGAATGCACTTTTCGGTAAAAAACCACATTCCTTCCTCCTAATTAATCAAATAAACGTCTCACTGAAGAACAGGGGCCAGCTTCGATCGGTAAGCAGCCGTTACAACGACTTTTTTACTTCTACGATACCATTACAATGCATGCATTACCACGCATGCGTTGTACATCGCGAAGTCATTACTACGCATTTTTAGAACGCATGGTCATTTACCACGCATGCCTTTACAACGAATTTTGTTGTAAAGGTATGTATGGTAAATGACCATGCGTTCTAAAAAACATGTAGATGATCCACGTCGTTGTAAGGAAACAGAGGCTGTTCCATTTCCTCACAACGACGTGCACCGCCCCTCAGAGACGACGTGAAGCAGGAACCACGAGGCGAGAGGAACCACGAGGAGTGAGAGGTAAGGGGAATTGGGCATGGGGTGGGGGTTTCTTTTCTAGGGTTTAGGGTAGTGCAGTGGTGTTTGGGTAGTGTAGGGGGTCGTGCTGGGGGTAGTGTTTTAGGGTTTAGGGTAGTGCAGTAGTATAGGGGGTCGTGCTGGGGGTAGTGTTTTAGGGTTTAGGGTAGTGCAGTGGTGTTTGAGTAGTGTAGGGGGTCATGCTTGTGGTAGTGTTTTAGGGTTTAGGGTAGTGCAGTGGTGTTTGGTGTAGTGGGTCATGCTGGGGTAGTGTTTTATGGTTTAGGGTAGTGCAGTGGTGTTTGGGTAGTGTAGGGGTCAGTGCTGGGGTAGATTTAGGGTTTAAGGTAGTGCAGTGGTGTTTGGGTAGTGTAGGGAGTCGTGCTGGGGGTAGTGTTTTAGGGTTTATGTTAGTGCAGTGGTGTTTGGGTAGTGTAGGGGTAGTGCTGGGGTAGTGTTTTAGGGTTTAGGGTAGTGCAGTGGTGTTTGTGTAGTGTAGGGGTTAGTGCTGGGGGTAGTGTTTTAGGGTTTAGGTAGCAGTGGTGTTTGGGTAGTGTAGGGGTTCATGCTGGGGTAGTGTTTTAGGGTTTAGGGTATGGCAGTGGTGTTTGGGTAGTGTAGGGGGTCGTGCTGGGGGTAGATTTACGGTTTAGGGTAGTGCAGTGGTGTTTGTGTTGTGAGGGGGTCGTGCTGGGGGTAGTGTTTCAGGATTTAGAGTAGTGCAGTGCTGTTTGTGTACTGTAGGGGTAGTGTTTTAGGGTTTAGGGTAGTGCAGTGGTGTTTGTGTAGTGTAGGGGTCATGCTGTGGGTAGTGTTTTAGGGTTTAGGGTAGTGCAGTCGTGTTTGTGTAGTGTAGGGGGTCGTGTTTTAGGGTATAGGGTAGTGCAGTGGTGTTTGGGTAGTGTAGGGGTCATGCTGGGGTTAGTGTTTTAGGGTTTAGGGTAGTGCAGTGGTGTTTGGGTAGTGTAGGGGGTCATGCTGGGGTAGTATTTTAGGGGTTAGGGTAGTGCAGTGGTGTTTGTGTAGTGTGGGAGGTCATGCTGGAGGTAGATTTAGGGTTTAGTGTAGTGCAGTGGTGTTTGGGTAGTGTAGGGAGTCATGCTGGGGTAGTGTTTTAGGGTTTAGGGTAGTCCAGTGGTGTTTGTGTAGTGTAGGGAGTCGTGCTGGGGGTAGTGTTTTAGGGTTTAGGGTAGTGCAGTGGTGTTTGGGTAGTGTAGGGGGTCGTGCTGGGGTTAGTGTTTTAGGTTTAGGGTAGTGCAATGGTGTTTGTGTAGTGTAGGGGGTCATGCTGGGGGTAGTGTTTTAGGGTTTAGGGTAGTGCAGTGGTGTTTGGGTAGTATAGGGGTAGTGCTGGGGTAGTGTTTTGGGTTTACGGTAGTGCAGTGGTGTTTGTGTAGTGTAGGGGGTCATGCTGGGGGGTAGTGTTTTAGGGTTTGGTGTAGTGCAGTGGTGTTTGTGTAGTGTAGGGGGTAGTGTTTTAGGGTTTAGGGTAGTGCAGAGGTGTTGGTGTACTGTAGGGGGTCGTGCTGGGTTCCAGTGTTTTAGGGTTTAGGGTAGTGCAGTGGTGTTTGTGTAGTGTAGGGGGTCGTGTTTTAGGGTTTAGGGTTGTGCAGTGGTGTTTGGGTAGTATAGGTGGTCGTGCTGGGGTAGTGTTTTTGGGTTTAGGGTAGTGCAGTGGTGTTTGGGTGGTGTAGGGGGTCATCCTGGGGTAGTGTTTTAGGGTTTAGGGTAGTGCAGTGGTGTTTGAGTAGTGTAGGGGTCATGCTGGTGGTAGTGTTTTAGGTTTAGGGTAGTGCAGTGGTGTTTGTGTAGTGTAGGGGGTCATGCTGGGGGTAGTGTTTTATGGTTTAGGGTAGTGCAGTGGTGTTTGGGTAGTGTAGGGGGTCGTGCTGGGGATAGATTTAGGGTTTAGGGTAGTGCAGTTGTGTTTGGGTAGTGTAGGGAGTCATGCTGGGGGTAGTGTTTTAGGGTTCAGGGTAGTGCAGTGGTGTTTGGGTAGTGTAGGGGGTTGTGCTGGGGGTAGTGATTTAGGGTTTATGTTAGTGCAGTGGTGTTTGGGTAGTGTAGGGTGTAGTGCTGGGGGTAGTGTTTTAGGGTTTAGGGTAGTGCAGTGGTGCTTGTGTAGTGTAGGGGGTCGTGCTGGGAATGTTGTTCATTTCTATGGCAAAATGAGCCGCCTCATTTTGTTCCTTTTTAAATTAAATGTTTTAAGTGTTACCAGTTTATTCCAATCAAGATGTCTTCAGGTGTGCCATAATTTTGTCATAAGTAAGGCTGTTAGCACTCTAGTTGTTCTTTAGAACACTCTGGGAAGCTGCTGTAGAACACAAAGGCATCAACTGACAGGCTGCTCCTGTTGAAATATAACAGGAAGATATTTGAGATCACACTTGAAACATGTCCTAATTTTAATTTCTACAGCACTAACCATAATTTCTATGACAAAATGAACCCCATCATGTTGTTCCTTTTTAAATTAAATGTTTTAAGTGTTACCAGTTTATTCAATCAAGATGGCTTCAGGTGTGCCATACTTTTGTCATAAGTAAGGCTGTTAGCGCTCTAGTTGTTCTTTGGAACACTCTGGGAAGCTGCAGTAGAACACAAAGGAATCAACTGGCAGGCTGCTCCTGTTGAAATATAACAGGAAGATAGTTGAGATCTCACTTAAAACATGTCCTAATTTTTCTTTCTACAGCACTAACCGTAATTTCTATGACAAAATGAACCCCGTCATTTTGTTCCTTTTAAATTAAATGTTTTAAGAGTTACCAGTTTATTCCAATCAAGATGGCTTCAGGTGTGCCATAATTTTGTCATAAGTAAGGCTGTTAGCACTCTAGTTGTTCTTTAGAACACTCTGGGAAGCTGCAGTAGAACACAAAGGAATCAACTGACAGTCTCTGCCCTTGTTGGATGTACATGTTTTACTGAGAATGTCAGACTTCATTCTCACATGACTGAGAAAGATAATGTGAAACTTACAGAAAATATGCTCTCATTTTAGCTTCTGGAGCACCTTCCAAAACTCTATGGGACAAGCATGTGAAAATAGTTTTCTCTCAAACATGATTCATGATATCCCAGCAGAAGGTTTTTCACAGGGTAAAATCACCTTAGAACACACCACAATTCCTGAAATTAGTATGGTACCATCAACAAATGAATTCTAATGTAACTAAAGTCTGTTATCACCCTTTATAGTTCTCCTTTGGTAACCCTCAAAATCTTTGATTCACTACATTGCATTTCAATGGGGTACTATCATTTATATTGGTCCCAAGATGGCTGCCAGCAATTCCAGGATGAAGTGCTGACAGCCAATCAGATCTCACAATGACATGTGTGGTTAGGCTCCGCCCAGATATATATGTGATTTTACTTTTGATTTTCTCAGGAACACCTGAACGGATTTACACCATTTAACCAAAAGGCACGAGTCTGAACCAAGGGCTACCTTTTGCCAAATTTGGTGTAATTCCGTTCAGCAGTTCGGGCTGTAGCTGCGACTAAAGGTTCCTATGGAAAATTGCATGGGGAAAACACGTTTTGGAACCCCCCTTTTTTCTCGGCCCCCACTTGACGAATCACCCCGAGACTTTCAGGATAGGAGCAGACCGGAGCGGGCCATAAGTTTTGAAAATTTCGCGAAGATTCGTCGACCGGCACCAAAGTTATTGGAAATAGAATGTTGTGAATTTCCTATGGAAAATAGGTCCTAACTATAACTATCTACTGGCGACCGCCAGTAGATAATATATATATAAATATATATATATATATATATATATATATATATATATGAGGTAACTCGCATTCACTCCAGATACTCTTCCAGAAAAACGAGCGTAGACCCAATAATTGGTGCAGATTTCTCAGTTTATTGCCACCAGATAGTCCGCCATGACGCGTTTCGGTCGAACAACGACCTTGATCACATGACATAGCTCAGACTGTGCTACCGCCTTTAAAGTGCAAGTGCTGTAAACTTCGCCATAGACATAGAAAACAGATTACATTTTGTTCTTCCCATTGATTGCTTGAATGCTTCATTTTTACCATATGATAAATCATATACCCATAGCTCATGACTGAAACACTATGCTAGTGATTGTAACCATTATAATAATATCAGCATTAATGCATGATTCCTATTACATCTTCCCTATCCAAAACTTATGGCTGAAGTTACATCGTGCCTACCCCTAATAACTCAATTATATAGAACCGAATACAACGTGTGTATCATCACTCCTTATCTATTCTATTAAAGCTTAAATGCTATAAGTAAAAACACATATATATATATATATATATATATATATATATATATATTTTTTTTTTTTTTTTTATGGAGCAAATCAGTGCATAAGTACAATTGCTACCTCTATGCTGTAACTTTATGAATTATCTCTCCCTGTTTATCTATGGGATCGATATAGTGCAAGATATGCTTATATAGATAAAGTGACGATGTGCTAACTAAAAGTGCCTAGTGTGAATCTTAAAGTGCTTGTGCTAAATATCCTTATGCGTAGGTTGCATTATATCTCAAACATAATTGTTACCAAAGGCTCACCACCATTTAGAAATTACCTACTATAACAAAGTGCAAATTACTAACTAGTGCAAATGTACAAAGAGCATTTCATAAATATAATATAAATATTACATTGTTCACAGTTGATCCCCTCATAGATGCATAAAGAATTCATAGTTTGTTTAAAATACATATCCATATAAATATGATCCATAAAACCAACTGTTAATAGTAATAAATATATATATATATATATATAAATAGCTAAAAAAATCCCCCAAAAAATCCTGTAATTCATTAAATAATTTCAGATGTTATGTTTACACGAAGATAATTTCATCAGTTAGTATATATACACAAATTCGATTAAAGGAAGGTTGTACAGATGTAAATATATATTGAAAAATGTGACTTTCTCTCTTCCAGATACTCATTGAAATTTACTGTTATATCTTATACCTCGTTACCTCTACCACTTATGAATTTTATCGATCTAATGTTGATCTTATTACTTAGATTGTTTCCTGTACCATATATAGATGTTGTCGGTACTATATCATAAATATGTATATAGATCCTCACTAGTGTTGAGGCCTCCCGGCTGTTTAGAATCAAACTCAAATATAAAACTAGTTTCCAGGCGTCTTAGTTTGGCTTCACGGTCTCCACCTCTTTTTTGAGGCGGGACAGCCTCTATGACATAGTATTTAAGTTGTCTCAAATTGCTATTGTGGCATGTCTTAAAATGCCTTGCCACGGGATAGTTGGCATCATTATTTGAGATGGCCCTGTTATGTTGGAGGATTCTCTTATGTACAGCTAACTTAGTACTTCCAATGTACTTAAGATTGCAACTGCATTCTAAGATGTATATCGCATACTCTGTTTTACAGGTCAGATGCTGTTTAATATCCTGTACTTTGCTATTGAATGCCGTTTTATACGAAGTTGCATTCATGCCATATTGGCACGCCTTACATGTGGAGCACTTAAAGAATCCCTTTCTGGCTGTTAGCCACATGCTTCTGCTTTGATCCTCCGGGCTACTTTTCACCAGCATATCGCCCATACTTGTTGTCTTTCTAAATGTGATTGCCGGACTAGATGGTAAGAGCTTGCCTATCACAGGGTCATCCCTAACTATGGGCCAATTTCGCCTGACTATTGCCCTTAGTTGCTTTTCTTGCCTGGAAAACGTTAAAATAAGCCGAGTAGGTTGTTGGGCTTCATCACATGCTTTGGCTGTCTCAATACTGTTTGATTTTTGCAATAAATCATCTCTTGCCTGCTCTTTGGACCTTCTTATAGCGGCGTCCACTAACTCTGTCCTGTATCCCCTTGCCAGGAAACAAGCCCTACTTTCTTTGCTTTGCTTTTTACTGGTGTCTTCTTCATTGCTACATATACGCCTAATGCGAAGCATTTCCCCATAGGGGATGCTTTTGATTAAATGAGGGGGATGCGCACTTGAAGCGTGTAGCAATGTATTCCCTGCTGTCGGTTTCCTAAACAGTGTAGTGGACAGACAATTATTGATTACTTCACTCTGTACATCTAAAAATGTCACAGTATCCTTGCTTAAAGTTGAGGTAAACTGTAAATTAATGTCATTCTTGTTGATCTGAACAATAAAATCCTTGGCACTCTGTTCATCACCATTCCGCACAATAAATAAATCATCTATAATTTGCAGCCATGTTACAATATTTACTGAATATGTTTACTCATACTGTTGCATGAAGACCAACTCCTCCCACCAGCCCATAAATAAACAGGCATAACTGGGGGAGAAGCTGGCCCCCATCGCCACTCCCTGTATTTGTTGATACATTTGGCTGTTAAATAGAAATAAATTTTTCTCTAAGCAAAAAAGTAACATAGCGAGAAGCATTTTGGTATGCGGTGCATACTTGATAGGTCTATTTGACAGAAAATATTCTACAGCTCGCATTCCATCTTTGTTTCTGATGCATGTATATAGTGACGATACATCTAGAGCTATAAGCAGATATTCTGGCTTCCATTGGATATTTCTAATCTTCCTTAAAAAATCCCCGGTGTCCTGAACATAAAGATTTTAGTTTCTTTACATACTCTTACAGGAAAAAGTCAATGTATCTAGATATGTTCTCAAGTGGGCCATCGCAGGCTGCAATGATGGGCCTTCCCGGTGGTCTGTGAATACTTTTATGTATTTATGTATTTTTGGGATGAAATAAATCACCGGGATGGTTGGATGTTCTTTCTTAAGATATTTGAACTCCTCCCAGCTTAGGAGGCCCATACTTTTCCAAGCAAGAAGCTGTGAAAAAAAGAGTTCCTGGGTGTTTTTGAATTTCAATGGAGAGCTCTTCCTGTAACATTCCTTATCATTTAATTGACTGTGTGCTTCATCCAAATATTCCTTTAAAGGCCATAAAACTATGTTTCCGCCCTTGTCGGAATTGCGTATTACCACATTGTTTTCTTTCCTTAATTTGGCGATCAATTGATAATATTTTCTTTCTTGGTTGGTAATTTTCTTTTGCGTTTGATTAGCGATGATATTTAATTTCTTGACTTGTGCCACGATCTGTTCATTGAACACATCAATGGAGTCTCTGGCCATGATGGGTACAAACCTAGATTTTGTCTTAAAGGGAGCAGCCGGTTTAGCACAGTTTTCTAATGCCGCATATTGATGTCGGATGGGGTCTGCAGAATTCACTTGGATCCTGCTGGTACTCGTTGTCGCCTCTACCCCTCTTGCCAAATCTTGTAAGTCCTGTAATAGATTCAAGTCTGATACGGTTAAATTAGGGGGATTTATGTCGATGTTAGGCTGTATGAAATCACCTGAATCCCTATGATTGCCTCTTAATTGATGATATTTCTTAAGTTTAAGTTTTCTGATAAACTTGTATATATCAGCCCTTGTTTGAGTATAGTTGAAATTTGTATTATATATATATATGTATGTATACATACAAAGATGTATGTATGTATATATATATATATATATATATATATATTCACGCTCCAGATTGTCCTTGCAAAATGAGCTGCACTCTACACAGACATAAGGCAACAGGCCTTTATTAGGGGTATGAACGTCCTCCTGGCTGCTGATAACTTTAGACAGCCATTCCTTCGTCTCGCCTGACGCGTTTCAAAAGTCCTTCTTTCTTCCTCAGAGGCTCACGATGGAAATGGGTGCAACTCGGGACTTCGTTCCCATATAGTACGGTAATTCCACGCCCCCAGATGGGCCGGTCAGATGACATACAGCGGGGCCTTTTGGGATTAGAAGTCCCGATAATTTACTTCCACAGATGGTAGCACTAATTACTGTCGTGTTGATTCCAAGCCCACCGATGGGCCTCAGCAACCAGTGTCTGTTCTAAATCCCATGCCTATGTTCCACACAGAAGGCATGGTACATCACAAGCCTCGTGGCCCCCTCACTTTACGGGGTGGTGCAAGCTCGGTGGCAGGACCGCCGCCTCGAATTCACGCTTGAGATTTTCCTTGCAAAATGAGCTGCACTCTACACAGACATAAGGCAACAGGCCTTTATTAGGGGTATGAACGTCCTCCTGGCTGCTGATACAGAGCTCGCAAATGAATTACAGTTAAAAAAGTGCATCTATCTTTGGACTGAATATGGGCACTTCAATTCCCAGAATGCAGCAAACACTGTCCCATTCGGGCAGCCCATTGAGGGGTGTGTCATTGAGCAACAATTTATATTCGGGGAAGTGCCCGCAACCAGCACGCCATTTTTTCGTCTTAAGCCTCTGATGAAGAAAGTATTTGAAACACGTCAGGTATGACGAATTGACTGCTAGAACTTTTCCCGCATGTTGTGTGCCGTCCATACCATTAATAAAGGTTTGCAACCTTACGCAGCTGTCTGAGTGCCTCCTAAAGCGTGTGGCAACCTTGGAGCAGGATCTATAGGCGGCAGTCCAGCTGCCAGGAGTGCACCACCCCATGAGCATTGGGGGCCACGAGGACAGGTATTTACCGACCTTATTGTGGGGTATCTGCGCTGGATTAAAGACGGAGTCGCCTGCGGGGGCCCATACAGGGCTCGCAAATGAATTACAGTTAAAAAAGTGCATCTATCTTTGGACTGAATATGGCACTTCAATTCCCAGAATGCAGCAAACACTGTCCCATTCGGGCAGCCCATTGAGGGGCGTGTCATTGAGCAACAATTTATATTCGGGGAAGTGCCCGCAACCAGCACGCCATTTTTTCGTCTTAGGCCTCTGATAAAGAAAGTATTTGAAACGCGTCAGGCATGACGAATTGACTGCTAGAACTTTTCCCACATGTTGTGTGCCGTCCGTACCGTTAATAAAGGTTTGCAACCTTACGCAGCTGTCTGAGTGCCTCCTAAAGCGTGTGGCAACCTTGGAGCAGGATCTATAGGCGGCAGTCCAGCCGCCAGGAGTGCACCACCCCATGAGCATTGGGGGCCACGAGGACAGGTATTTACCGGCCTTATTCTGGGGCATCTGCGCTGGAATAAAGATGGAGTCGCCTGCGGGGGCCCATACAGGGCTCACAAATGAATTACAGTTAAAAAAGTGCATCTATCTTTGGACTGAATATGGGCACTTCAATTCCCAGAATGCAGCAAACACTGTCCCATTCGGGCAGCCCATTGAGGGGCGTGTCATTGAGCAACAATTTATATTCGGGGAAGTGACCGCAACCAGCACGCCATTTTTTCGTCTTAAGCCTCTGATGAAGAAAGTATTTGAAATGCGTCAGGCATGACGAATTGACTGCTAGAACTTTTCCCGCATGTTGTGTGCCGTCCGTACCATTAATAAAGGTTTGCAACCTTACGCAGCTGTCTGAGTGCCTCCTAAAGCGTGTGGCAACCTTGGAGCAGGATATATATATCTATATATATATATATATATATATATCCTACTGGCTGTCGTCAGTAGGTAGTTATAATTCGGACCTAGTTTCCATAGGAAAAGCATTTTTTTCATTTGCCAATATCTGTAGCGTCGTATGACGAATCTTCGGGGGCCCTAAAAAAGGGGGGTCCCAAAATGTTTTTTCTCGATGTTAATTTCCATAGGAAACTTTAGACACGGCTACATCCCGAACTGCTGAACGGAATTACACCAAATTTAGCAAAAAGGTAGCTCCTGGTCCAGAAAGCACTGTTTTTGTTAAATGGTGTAAATCCGTTCAGTAGTTGCTAAGAAATTTAAAGATTTCTCAGATATACAACTGTGGCCATGGTGGATCCACGAACCCTCCCGATCTCATGCCTGAGATCGGATTGGTTGCCAACACTTCAAACCAGGAAGTGCTGGCAGCCATCTTGTGACTAAGTTGAACCAAAAACATGAAAAAACAAGAAAAAGGGGCAAGGTAGAAACACCCTGATCCCCTAGGCCTGTTCAGGGGGTCCCACAGGGACCACCAGGGCCACAAAAAGCAGTTTTAAAAAAAAACAACATTGGCGGGATTTGTGGTGGGTCCACAAATCCAGCAGAAAATAAAAAACAAAGTGCGGGCTCCTGCGCTTAGTTTACTCTAGGCCGGATGGGGAAGGTCCCGGAGAGAATCAAAAATAGTTATGCGGGGGCCCGTGTGGGCCCCCGCAGCCCCGGGGACTGCCACCTCCCCAGGGCTTATAGTTTGAAGTGCTGGGGGGCCACATGGCCCCCTTGCAACCCCAGGGACTGCCACCTCCCTAGGGCTTTATTATCATTGGAATGATGGGGGGCTCCAGCCCTCCCCACGCAGCCCCGGGGACTGCCACCATCCCAGGGCTAATTATTTGAAATGCGGGGGCCACGTGGCCCCCAGCAGCCCCGGGGACCGCCACCTCCCCAGGGCTAGTATTAAAAAATGCGGGGAGCCAAGGGCCCCCCACTGCCCAAGGGGCCACCACCTCCCCGGGGCTATTTTAAAAATGGGAGGGGGGCCTCGAGGTCCCCCTCCTGGAAGCGTAAATGCCCTGGGGGCCGCCACCCACCAGGGCCGGCTCCAGCAATGTCACGGGGTGCCCACCCCCAACATTGCAGTTTGCTATGGGATGGCGGGAGCAGAAGGTGATGAGAATTTTATTTTTCACCGAAACACCGCGTCAACGGATAGTTTTTAAGGAATTTTTGTTTCTTGAATACATTTTTAATGTGCTATGGTTTTATATGAAAGTGACAATTGTTTGCCATTTCTTTTATTGTAACAGAAAAGGGATGAAAATCTATGTGTATGGTTTTGTGCAAAGATATTTCATGTATAAGATTTTAAATATGTGCATTTGTAATTTCTGTAATCTATCCCATACGGACAGTATGGAACTGTGATTTTTTATTGTTCAAGTGCAATATGGAATTGTAACTGTTGGGTAAATAATAAAATACATGCAGAAATATCAAAACATACAACCTTCTTGGGTGTTAAAGTGGTTTTTTCATTGTCAATATTTTGAATTATTTTATGTTCACTTGGTTTTATTAAGAGTTCTACGTATAAAATTGGTTTTAGTTTTGGAATCCATAGATTTGTGATTCCTGTTCATTAGTTCAGTTTATTATAGTTTTTCTACTACCGGTTTGTAAATAACACCTTGTAAGGTAAGTCAACAATTTAAGTGAAAAGGGAATCTGTTGTTGTTGCTGTTATCTCAAATTACGTCACTGATGACATCACTGATGACATTGTTCACAGAGTCTCTGAGGCACCCACTCACAATCCCATAAAACCTTTCATACACCCACTCCAACTTTCACACTACCATTCTCGAAACCATTGACACACCCATACCAGTACTTACATACCCACTCACTGATACATAGGTCTACACACACACCCATACAGCCACTCATACACCCACTCACTCGCTAATACAACCACTGATATGTCCACTCATACAGCCATACAGCCAATCACACACAGTCAATCATTCATAGAGCTACTCACACACCTACTAAGTCACCTATAGAGTCAATCACATAGCCATTTACTCACCTATACATTTATAGACACACACACTCATTTATTCATACAGATACTAAGACATACTCACTTACCTATACAGTCACTGACACAAGCACACACTCACCTATATGGCCACTCTCGTAATCACTCAGTCACACATACAGTCACTTATACTCCAACACTCACCTATACTGCCTTTCACATATGCAGTTACTCACCCATATACCACTGACACATCCATTCACTCACTGACACAGCCATATACACACTCACTCACCCATACAGCCCCACACACATGCACTCACTAGCCCATACAGCCACTGACTCACCCACTCTCTCATCACCCACCCACCCACACAGACATTCAGACACCCATAGAGGTACTCATACAACCAATCACTCACCCATACAGAAAAACACCTACACACACACCCATGTGGCCACTTAGACACCAACTGCCAGATACAGACATTCACACAACAAGTCACTCACCCATACATTCACTGAGATACTTAATTATTCATTTATACAGTTACTCACGCACCCACTGAATCATCCAATCAGGCACTCATACACCAACTGATTCACCAATACACCTTGGTATGTATATTTAACACTCATAAACTTTTTAGAAACACTCATAGTCACCGAATGATGTCATCAGTGATGTCGTTTGAGATGTCATCAGTGATGTCATCAGTGATGTCACTGACCATGTCATGAGTGATGTAATATGTGAGGTCATAAGCAGTGCATTGTGGGGGCGCGAGTTATAGTTAACTCAGGTAACTATAACGGCTGAATTTCTCTGGTTTTGTACAATTGAAATGTCAGTCTAACTATAACGTTCCTGAAACGTTTGGTCTTTTCAGTGAATTTCTAACCTTTTTTAAAATGGTAATTCCTAACTATAACGTCCCTGAAACCTTTGGTTTGTTCAGTGAATATATACTGAATATATGAATGTGAATACAGGCAAATTGCACCGCCAGCAAGAAATTGGGCACCGCCGCCGACCAATGTCGTCAGTAATCAATACTGGTGGAGATACGGCCATCTAACCGGCTCCTGCGCTGAGTGACGTGAGACCTTGTGGTTTGACGAGGGGCCCCCCTGAGGAGACGTGATTTGCAGCGCAACAGGGTATGGCTTTAATAGAGACTCTCAGTACCAACAGTGTGCATCAAGGGGGACGGTAAATATTTACCCTGATAGGCAACATGAACTGTGTACCTGGGAGATATGCCCATGTAGAGGCTTCATATGTAACATCTATTTGAGCCATTGAGGCAGGAGATTGACGATCGAACACCCCCCCCCATGAACACTCTCGGACTTGAAATCCCCGGAATATCACGAAGGGAAAGAATATCTCTCTCGAGTTAATAAGTCCTCTTTCTATGCCAAGCTGCCATATCCAATGAAAACACATCTACCTGTTTAAAAAATCATCACGACAGGTTGCGCTGTCTTTAAAGCAAGCAGAGGAAGGCTGAACGCCGAAACGCGTCCTTGTAATTAAAGTGTCTTTGAAGGGGTGCGAGTGCAGTGTGTTTCTTTTTGGAAACAGGAGCGTTTATTTTTGTATGGATCCACCTCCATACTGAACTGCACCCGTCACGAAGAGTGCATAAATTGCCTTAAGGTGGACTCCGGAGCTGAATGTGAATACAGGCAAATTGCACAGCCAGCAAGGAATTGGGCACCGCCGCCGACCATTGTCGTCAGTAATCAATACTGGTGGAGATACTGCCATCTGACCGGCTCCTGCGCCGAGTGACGTGAGACCTTGTGGTTTGACGAGGGGCCCCCTTGAGGAGACGTGATTTGCAGCTCAACAGGGTATGGCTTTAATACAGACTCTCAGTACCTGCAGTGTGCATCAAGGGGGACGGTAAATATTTACCCTGATAGGCAGCATGAACTGTGTACCTGGGGGATATGCCCATGTAGAGGCTTCATATGTAACATCTATTTTAGCCATTGAGGCGGGAGAATGACAATCGAACACCCCCCATGAACACTCTCGGACTTGAAATCCCCAGATTATCACGAAGGGAAAGAATATCTCTCTCGAGTTAATAAGTCCTCTTTCTATGCCAAGCTGCCATATCCAATGAAAACACATCTACCGGTTTAAAAAATCATCACGACAGGTTGCGCTGCCTTTAAAGCAAGCAGAGGAAGGCAGAACGCCGAAACGCGTCCTTGTAATTAAAATGTCTTTGAAGGGGCCTCGCGAGTGCAGTGTGTTTCTTTTGGAAACAGGAGCGTTTATTTTTGTATGGATCCACCTCCATACTGAACTGCACCCGTCACGAAGAGTGCATAAATGGAGCTGAAAATATATATATATATATATATATATATATATATATATATATATATATATTCCAAACGAAATTGCAATCCACTTCAGGACTATGCAAACCAAGCCACACCACCGTCCTCCGTAACCAACATTATTCAGGCAACAGCAGGTAATATGCATAACGCGTTTCAACTCTAACGAGTCTTCTTCAAATGCATCCAAGAAAGTGGCAACCTATTGGTCTCTTTATAAAAACAGATGGAAAGCAGTGATGAGGGTCACGTGACATTAGTTCAATTTTAAAGAAACATTACTCATGGTAACGGTCACTTCCAAACAAATGTCTTTTGGTGTAATCGGATACAGTGCACAGATTCAGCTTTTACAGTGTTCGGTAAATCCATCAAAAGTTATTTTAGTTGCGTCCTTGATTAATTGCACTGATACTGGTTCCGTATCGTTAAGAGACCACATTGTCCATAATGCATCATTGTTGTCACACAAATCTGTGTCCCTTCACCACTCTAGATCACAGTTCTTAATTGATTTTAAACTTACTTACAGTTTCTCATTTTGCCTTTCAAAGGATTCAATTCCATGCGTGGCTGGAATTAAACTGTAAACATGCTCCGGTTTCGCCACTTGTTGTGAAACCTGTCCCTCGATTTCAAACATATCCCTTTGCCTTTCATTTCTTTCTCAAAAGCACAGTGTGCAAGGGTTAATACCCCTGCAAATCCTGGCTGTCACTTCACAGGTTTCCAAATATCTATCGTGCGGGCCGGCTTTCAGCACTGGCCCAGCTTCGATGATTTTGTCCACTTTGCTCATACACAGCCGACGGGCATCCTGTTACATTAATTCCAAACGAAAGGCAACGCTGCAGGATGCCTCGCCTATCGGACCGGGGCTTGTTGGGTTGCGTTTTTCCCCAAAATATTCTAACCGGAATTGCAATCCACTTCAGGATTATGCAAACCAAGCCACACCACCGTCCTTCGTAACCAACTTTATTCAGGCAACAACAGGTAATATGCATATATATATATATATATATATATATATATATATATATATATATATATCCTACTGCCGATTGCCAGTAGGTAGTTTTAGTTAGGACCTAGTTTCCACAGGAAAAGCATATTTTAACTTTCTTATAACTTTGGCGCCATTTGACAAAGCTTTACAAATTTTCCCCCAAGAAGTGTCCTTCTGATTCTAGTTGTGCATGGAAAGGTTTGGGGTGATCCGTCAAGTGGGGGCCAAAAAAAAGGGTAGTCAAAAAAAGTGTGTTTCCCATGTTAATTCCCATAGAGATTTTAGACACTACTACAGCCCGAAACCGCTGAATGGAATTACTCCAAATCTGGCAGAAAGCTAGCTCTTGGTCCATAAAGAGCCTTTTTTGTTATTTGGTCCAAATCCGTTTAGTAGTTTTGGACATATTAAAGGACAACTAAATTTGTATATCCGGATGGAGCCTATGCACAGATCTAATGGTGGGATCTGATTGGTTGGCAGCCCTTTACCAGGAAGTGCTGGCAGCCATCTTTGGACCAATATACATGATAGCACCTCCTTTGAAATGCATTGTAGTGAAGTTTTGAGGGTCACAAAAAGGAGAACATATAAAGGGTGATAACAGATTTTTAGTTACAATAGAAATCATTTGTTGGTGGTACCATACTCATTTTAGGAATTGTGGTGTGTTCTAAAGTGATTTTACCCTGTAAAAGAGTCTTCTGCTGGGATTTCATGAATCATGTTTGAGAGAAAACTGTTTTCTCATGATTTTCAGACAGAGCTTATGGAAGGTGCTTCAGAAGCTAAAATGAGAGAATAGTTTCTGTAAATTCACACTATCTTCTCAGCGATATGAGAATGAAGTCTGACATTCTCAGTAAATCATGTACTTCCAACAGAAGCAGCCTGTCAGTTGATTCCCTTATGTTCTACTGCATCCTCCCAGAGTGTTCTAAAGAACAACTAGAGTGCTAACAGTCTTACAAATGACAAAAGTATGGCACAACCGAAGCCAGGATGATCGTATCAAACTGGTAAAACTTTGAAAAAATTATTTCGAAAGGTACACAATGAGGGCGTTCAGTTTGTCATAGAAATTATGGTTGGTGCTGTAGAAAGAAAAATTAGGCACATTTTAAGAGAGTTTTCAAATATCTTCCTCTTCTATTTCATTAAAACACATTCTGACATGCAGGCTGAAACATGCACTTTCAACAACAGCAGCAGACTGCCAGTTAACTCCCTGGAGATCACCAGCTTTACTATAGTGTTCTGATATGCAACTAGAATGTTAACATTCTGAATTTATGCCAAAAGTGTGCCACATCTGAATGCCATATTGATGGAATCGAAATGGAAAACTGAAAGCATTTTCTACTGAGGATACTGCAGTAAATGGGGAAATTAGGGAGCTTCATAACAAATAACTCTCCCAAGATGGCCACCAGACAAAAAAGAGCCCAAATATAACAGAATATCACCCAAATGTAGACCAAGTATAGTCCAATGACAGAAGTGTGGAAAACATGAAATTGTTGTTTTTTTTTCTTCAGTTTTATATAGCAAAGACTTGACCCGAAGGTATTGGAGTATCAGTTACATTCCACATGGACACATTCATTTTGGTTTTAGGTATGGGGAGATTAAGTGATTTCCCCAGAATCACAGGATGTCGAGCTGACTTTGCAATTCCAACCTGGTCTCTTAGTTGCAAAGTCTGCAGCTCTGGCCATAATACCACATCCTCTTCCTTATGTGTAACATATAATAAAGTGATCAACTGGATAAAAAAAAAGATAGATGATTATTTAAAAAGGCTTTGTCGATATTTAAGAACTCAGAAAATATGTCCTCATTTTAGTTGTTTAAAGCACTAACCATAATTTCTATGGGAATAAGACCCTCTCATGGAGGAGGGTGCAGAGGCAACAAGTTGACCACACTGGGCAGGCGAGAGGGGCAGTGGCAGCACAATGGACCATGGAGGGCTAGGGAAAGGGTGGCAGGAGCACCAAACCAACCATGCAGTACAGGCAACAGAGGTGGTGGCAATATAAAAGACCATTGAGGACAGAAGGAAGAGGCACTGGCAGTACAAACTACACATACCAACAGACCCAATTCAGGCAAGAGACTCTCAATGTGTTTAAGCCCAAAAGGACTCTTTTTCAATGTAAGTCAATGGGGAAAATCAATTCACCAAGTTTTTTTTTCAAAATGCCCCACCTCTCAAGTTCAAAATGTTGGCAAGTAAGGTATAATGGATCACAGAGGGCAGGAGGAATGGGATAGGGACATGGACTCGGATAACAGAGGGCAAGAGGGAGATGGGCAGGGGTACCAAACTGACCTTACAGGGCAGGCATCAGGAGTTGCAGCAGCACAATACACCACACAGGGCAAGTAGGACGGCAGTGCAGCACAGCGGGCCATGGAGAGCAATAGGGTGGGGACAGAACCATGCAAATGGACAACAGAGAGCAGAGGGGAAAGAAGCAAGGGCAGAAGGCTGCCATAGCGGACAGACAGGAGGGACAGTTGTAGCATAATGGACAATCAAGTGCAGAAGGGAGGGGGCAGAGAAACAACAGCGGACCAAACAAGGCAGGAGGGAGACGATAGGGGCCTGCACATGGAAAACAGAGGGAAGGGGGTAAGGGGCAGGAGCAGCAAGCTGACTATGGAGGGCAGGCAGAATGGGCACTGGAAGCACAACACACCATGGAGGGCATCAGTGAGACTATAATGGAATACACACAGACAACGGAGGGAAGGTGGGAAGGGAGTCAAGGGCTGCAAGCTGACCACATAGGGCAGGTGGGAGGGGCAATGGCAACACAGAAGGCCATGCATGGCACGTGGGAGGGTTAGTGGCAGCACAACAGCCATGGTGGGCAAGAGGGAGGAGAAAGGGGCATTCACAAAGGACCATGAAGGACAGAAATGAGGAGTAGGGGCTGAACAGAGATAAAAGAGGACAGAAGAAGATGCTTCAGAACAGACCATGCAGGGCAGGCAGGAGGAGCAGTTGCAGCACAAGAGAGCACGGAGGACAGAAGGGAGTGGCAGCAAAATGCACCATGGGCCATTTGCCCCCCCTCCCCAGGCTTTTACAGATGCTGTGGGGGCTTTGGGGCCCTTCTCCCTAAGCCGAATTAGGCCCGGGGACCCCATTCCCTGGGGCCTGCCCATTTAAAGTGGGTGCCTCCAGGGCACCCACTCACCACTGGGATCATGGGGGGAGCCTGAGGCCCCCACGGTCATGAGGCAGCCGTTAGACCAGCTAGCTCTACAGTGCCACTACCACCCCCCTGTATTCTACAGCGGTGTAGGTAGTTTCTGGCAACCACTGAACATAACAACCCTGATTCTTCAGGTATCGTTGAAACAATACAGTATCTTTCGCTCAGTCACTCGTGCTTACTTTTCTCAGAATACACACAGAATGATGATTGGAACGGTTTCAATAATTATTTATTGATCAAGCGTCAGTCTAGTATGAAACATATTCGCTGCAACAATCAAAAGACAGGAGCAGACAAATGTGATCGCCAGCACCGATATCGTAAATAGTAAATACATTTCTACCATGGTGCTAATAAGATGAATATAAACAGATTATGTAAAACAATAGCATTGGTGTACTCCTACGATGCGTAGCCTACCTAAATGTACCTAACCTAGATATGTAGGTGAAGCATGTGTTTGTAAATGTCAGGATAGATCCTAATGGAGCCAAGAAACCCCCGGGGAAGTACTAACCCCTCACCTGATGGTTCTAAATGAAGGACCCCTTCTCTGCGTCGAGGATGGCACCCCACAAGGGATGTCAGATCTCTGCCTGTTGAAGGATCAGCCTGCAGAGCCTCGGTCCAGCCTGGAATTCTCCTTTCTTTCTGTAAGGGGGAGTGAGGGTCTTTTATACTAAAGTGGTCACTCCAGGGTTCCTTCTAGAATCGATATGTTTTGAAAACTATCACTAATCCTCTGCTAGTCCTTTTCTAAACAAACATGATCATGCACAGCTGGCTGTTGGCCATGGATGAAAAAAGTGGTGACCCTTATAAAGAATAAATCTGCCGTGCCTGGGGACATGTTTATGTACGTCAGCTACAGGGATTAAGATAGGGTACCGGAGCCTGATGTCGGAGAGACAGAAGTAAGCTACTAGGTAAAAGGTCACCTGTGTTAGGACCATTATGTCGTGTGGATGGGACAAAATGTATGTATTTGGTATGTACATGATGGGACTATCCTAAAGGACATGAAAAAAGCAATTCTGCTCTGCTTCAAGTGCGTGAGAGCATTTTACATGCTCTTGCTTACTCGAAACAAAAAGAGTTTGCTATGGCTTAGCAAACTGCAATGTCCTGGGTTGGGCACCCTGGAACATTGCAGGAGCTGGCCCTGGGGAGTGGTGGTCCCCAGGACCATTAGTGGCTCCAGGAGGGGGGCTGCATGGCCCCGCCTCCTTTGCTGGACACAGCCTGGGGAGGTGGTGGCCCCCGGGGCTACGGGCATGCCCCACAGGCCCCCTGCATTTTTTTCACTGTTGCCCCGTGTTGGTCGTGGTCTCCAGGGCTGCAGGGGGGCTGGAGTCCCCCCATTAAATTTACATTTAGCCGGAGGGGGTGGCAGTCCCTGGGGCTGCGGGGGTTGGCTAGAGCAACCTCCACATATATTATAATGAATGCCCTGGGAGGTGGTGATCCCCTTGGTTGCGGGGGGGGTCGCGCAGCCCCCACTTTTAATAATATATAAAGCCCCTGGGAGATGCTGCATGAGCACCCCCGCATATTTTTATAAGCATGCCCCCAGGATTTGGCCGACCCGTGGGCTTCATTCAAAAGACGCAAGGGAGGGGTGCATATTTTTTTTAATTTTGCAGCTAATCCATGGCTCCACCCGTGATTGCAGCTAAATTAAAAGAAAAATGCTTTTATCTCCTGGCAGAGTCCCTGTGGGACCCCCCCCACCATATCTGGGGGTTCCGGGTATTCCTACCCTGCCCCCTTTTCTTTTTTTCCTTCTCTTGTGGGACTTTGCTTCAAGCCGAGTCCCAAGATGGCTGCCAACACTTCCTGGTTGAAGTGTTGGCAGCCATTAAAATTTTAGTAGAAGCCAGGACTCCACTGCAAGGACTTGCGTCCCGAGATATCTATATATTTTAAACTTAAATGTCTTTGAAACTACTGAATAGATTTACACCAAATCACATAAAGCCCACTTTCTGGACGAACAACTAGCTTTTTGCCAAATTTGGTGTAACTCCATTCAGCAGATCGGGCTGTAGTTGTTTTCAAAAAATGAAAAATCCCCATAACATGGGGACAACACGTGTTGGGACCCCCCTCTTTTCGTGAAGATTCGTCAAGCAGCACCAAAGTTATTCGCAAAACAAAAGTGCTTTTCCTATGGAAACTTTGGTTCTAAATATAACTACCTACTGACGACTGCCAGTAGGATATATATATATATATATATATATATTCACTGAAAAAACCATAGGTTTTAGGGACAGTTATAGTTACTTGGACATTGCACTCGTACAAAACCCGTGAAATTCCCCCGTTATAGTTAGTTCAGCTAACTATAACTCGCGCCCCGCAATGCACTGCTGATGACGTCACATATTACATCACTCATGACATGGTCAGTGACATCACTGATGACATCACTGATGACATCTCAAATGGCATCACTGATGACATCATCCAGTGACTGTGTGTTTCTGTAAAGTTTAAATATTTTTAAAATATATAGAAAAAGACGTATTGAAGAATGAGTGGGTGTGTAAGTGTCTGTATGGATGATTTAGTAGGTGCGTGACTGACTCTATAAGTGAGTGATTTAACGTATCTTACTGAATGCATGGGTTAGTGACTAAACTGGGTGAATGTCTGTATCCGTCTGTCTGTTGCTGTGTAAGTGGCTGCATGTGTTTGTGAATAGCTAAATGAGTGTATATATGAGTTATTGAATGCTTGTCTGAGTATCTGTATGGGTGCCTGAGTGTTTGTGTGGGAGGGGTGTGTGCAACTCTGTGCATAGATGTGTGAGTGGGTGATTCACTGGGTGGATGGTTTCAAGAGTGCATCTGTGATAGACTGTATGGGTGGGTAAGTGTGTGTAAGAGTGTGTTAGTGAGTGAATGTATGTCCCAGTGGTACATGTGTGAGTAACTACATATGTGAAAGGCAGTATATATGTGTGTTGGAGTATATAAATAGCTATAAGCAAGAGTGAGTGATTGTGATAGTGGCTGTATGGATGATTGTGTGCTTGTATCAGTGATTGTATAAGAGCGTAACAATGTGCTACTATTTGTATGAGTAAGTGAGCTGGTGTGTGTATAACTGTATAGGTGAGTAAATGGCAGTGTGTTTAATTATTTGCATGACTGACTAGGTGTGTGAGTATCTCTATGGATGAGTGGCGTTGTTTGAGTGTCTATATAGGAGTAAGAGTGCATATGATAGTCCTGTACTGAGTGACCGTAAGTATGAGTGACTGTACGGGTGAGTGAGTGGATGTGTGTGTGTAGACCTAAGAATCAGTGAGTGGGTATGTAGTTATTGGTGTTGGAGTGTCTATGGTTTTGCGAATGGCAGTCTGTAATTTAGAGTGGGTGTATCAAAGGTTATATTAGGGTGTGAGGAGGTGCATCAGATTATCACGTGGATGATGTCATCAGTGATGTCATTTGAGATGTCATCAGTGATGTCATCAGTGATGTCACTGACCATGTCATGAGTGATGTAATATGTGACGTCATCAGCAGTGCATTGCGGGGCGCGAGTTATAGTTAGCTGAACTAACTATAACGGGGGAATTTCACGGGTTTTGTACGAGTGCAATGTCCAAGTAACTATAACTGTCCCTAAAACCTATGGTTTTTTCAGTGAATTTCAAAGGTTTTTTAAATGCTAATTTGTAAGTATAACGTGTCTGAAACCTATGGTTTTTTCAGTGAATTTCAAAGGTTTTTTAAATGCTAATTTGTAACTATAACGTGTCTGAAACCTATGGTTTTTTCAGTGAATTTCAAAGGTTTTTTAAATGCTAATTTCTAACTATAACGTGCCTGAAACCTACGGTTTTTTCAGTGAATTTCAAAGGTTTTGTAAATGACAATTTTTAAATGTATTAATTGTTATATTAATTTTTTTCATACTGATTTACTACATTTTTAGAAACAATTTTTTTTTACATATTTTATTTTTTAAATTACATTGTAATTACATTATACATTACATTACAAAAATACTTTCTCAGAATGAATTACTTTAGTTTAAATACTTTGCAGATAGGCAATAGACTTTTAAGTACAGTAGTTACAGTTGTTGCAATGGGCAACACATTTTCAAACACAATGCAACATTCAGCTCAATGTGAATTTCTAGTTAAATGCAATTAGTTACTTTATGGATTACTTTGTAACCACAGGACTGGATCCTAGATTCAGTCCTGGTACATCTCCTGTAAACAGTTGAGTAAAAGCGTTTTGGTTACAGTCGTGATTTTTAAGGAATATTATTGTATTTTAAAAGTTGACACTTAGAAACTTTTTCTCATAGAATCACCAATGTTATCCTATGGAAGGAAATTCACTTAGCAGGTAAAAACTGTTATCGTTACTTTTTCTTACTCAGTGTTGGATCCTGGATCCAGCACTGGTGCATCTCCTGTAAACAGTTGAAAGAATGCGTTTAAGTCATACAGGCGATTTTTAAGGAATATTTGTAGTTTGTGAAAATCAACACTTTGAAACTTTTTGCTGAAAACCAGTCAATCTTAGCCTATGAAGGAAATTCAAGTTACCGGTAAGTACG
The DNA here is from genome assembly GCA_963921515.1 of Calotriton arnoldi. Classification (NCBI taxonomy): domain Eukaryota; kingdom Metazoa; phylum Chordata; class Amphibia; order Caudata; family Salamandridae; genus Calotriton; species Calotriton arnoldi. The sequence continues at coordinate 368,225 of CAWUFW010005538.1, forward strand.
GTTAAAATTACTTTTGAGGATCAGTACTGGGCTGAAAGATGCAGCACTGAGGTCTCTCCTGATAACAGGTGAGTAAATCGGAATTCGTATTTCGGCTGATTTTAGAGGAATATTTTAAAGTTCCAAAACTCCACACTTAGAAGAATTTCCAAGTGAAACCAGTCAATGTTAGCCTATGGAAGGAAATTCAAGTTACTGGTAAGTACGGTTAAAATTACTTTTCAGGACCAGTACTGGGCTGAAAGATGCAGCACTGAGGTCTCTCCTGATAACAGGTGAGTAAATCGGAATTCGTATTTCGGCAGATTTTAGAGGAATATTTTAAAGTTCCAAAACTCCACACTTAGAAGAATTTCCAAGTGAAACCAGTCAATGTTAGCCTATGAAGGAAATTCAAGTTACCGGTAAGTACGGTTAAAATTACTTTTCAGGACCAGTACTGGGCTGAAAGATGCAGCACTGAGGTCTCTCCTGATAACAGGTGAGTAAATCGGAATTCGTATTTCGGCTGATTTTAGAGGAATATTTTAAAGTTCCAAAACTCCACACTTAGAAGAATTTCCAAGTGAAACCAGTCAATGTTAGCCTATGAAGGAAATTCAAGTTACCGGTAAGTACGGTTAAAATTACTTTTCAGGATCAGTACTGGGCTGAAAGATGCAGCACTGAGGTCTCTCCTGATAACAGGTGAGTAAATCGGAATTCGTATTTCGGCTGATTTTAGAGGAATATTTTAAAGTTCCAAAACTCCACACTTAGAAGAATTTCCAAGTGAAACCAGTCAATGTTAGCCTATGAAGGAAATTCAAGTTACCGGTAAGTACGGTTAAAATTACTTTTCAGGATCAGTACTGGGCTGAAAGATGCAGCACTGAGGTCTCTCCTGATAACAGGTGAGTAAATCGGAATTCGTATTTCGGCTGATTTTAGAGGAATATTTTAAAGTTCCAAAACTCCACACTTAGAAGAATTTCCAAGTGAAACCAGTCAATGTTAGCCTATGAAGGAAATTCAAGTTACCGGTAAGTACGGTTAAAATTACTTTTCAGGACCAGTACTGGGCTGAAAGATGCAGCACTGAGGTCTCTCCTGATAACAGGTGAGTAAATCGGAATTCGTATTTCGGCTGATTTTAGAGGAATATTTGCACAATGGTGAAGGGAGGGGCGGGGCCTGAGGTGACATCTGTGCAAACGCGCCCTGCTATGCGCGTTTTAAGTTGGGATTAAGTCCCCTTGAATCCTGAGGGTCTCTAGGGCCAACTTGCCCACCAGGAACCTCCAATATGCGCCAGGGGCTGCGTTGCAGAGACGTGTAGAGAGGCCACACCCCTTTACACCTCTCTGCAACGCAGCTCTGTGGCGCTTTCTGGATGTACCTGTTGGGCTAGTTGGCCCCCAGGGACCCTCAGGATTGAAGGGGATTTAATTCCCCATCTTAAAACGCGCCACGGGGCCTGTTTGCACACATGTCACCTGAAGCCCCGCCCCTCCCTTCACCACTGTGCAAACGCGCCCCGTGGCGCGTTTTAAGTTGGGGGATTAAGTCCCCTTGAATCCTGAGGGTCCCCGGAGTCCAACTAGCACACCATATACCTCCAAAAGCGCCACAGAGCTGCGTTGCAGAGAGGTGTAAAGGGGTGTGGCCTCTCTACACGTCTCTGCAACGCAGCCCCTGGCGCATATTGGAGGTTCCTGGTGGGCTAGTTGGCCCCCAGGGACCCCCAGTATTCAAGGGGAATTCGTTCCCTCTTTTTTTGTCCTCTGAAGGGGGCTGTGTGGCCCCCTTCCTTTTTTCTTTTTGGGCCCTGGGGACCCCATCCCCCAGGGCCTTACCCCTTTTTTAAATTACAAAAAACAAAAACGGGAAGGGGCCGCGTGGCCCCCTTCCCTGGGCCTGTATTGGCCCCGGGACCCCATCCCCCGGGCATGGCCTCTATATTTATTTTTTTGAGGGGGCAGCGTGGCCCCCTCCTCTGGCCATTTTAAGGCCCCGGGACCCCATCTCCCGGGGCCGGCCTTTCCATTTTTAATTTTCCATTTTTTTTCACTTTTTGGAGAGGGGGCGTGGTCCCCTCCCGGGCCACTACTTGCCCCGGGGACCCCATCCCCCGGGCTGGCCCTCTCCGTTGGGGACTGTGGGGGTCCCCAATCCCCCACAGTCCCGCCGGCTCCCACGTCCCTTGGGAGCCGGCATTGCTGCTCCACATGGGGAGCAGCTGACATGCTGCTCCCCATGTGGAAAAGCATCGCTTTGGATATTGGAAGAGAGAGCAGGTTTCCTGCTCTCTTCCAATATCCAAAGCAGTTTGCTATGGCAGGACGGGAGCCGCGAGGCTCCCGTCCTGCCATAGCAAACTACAGTGTCCCGGGGGTAGGCACCCCGGGACACTGCAGGAGCCGGCCCTGGGGGTGGTGGTCCCCAGGGCCTTCAAGGGCTTCCAGGAGGGGGCCGCGCGGCCCCCTCCCATTCAGTACACAGCCCCGGGGAGGTGGTGGTCCCCGGGCTCTGGGGTCCGTAACGGACCCCCATATTAAAATGTTTAGTGCCCCGGGGAGGTGGCGGTCCTCGGGGCGTGTGGGGGCTGGAGCCCCCCACACTGGTTTTATTTTTAATAAAAAAAGCCCCGGGGAGGTGGTGGTCCTCGGGGCTGCGGGAGGGCTCAGAGCCCTCCCGCACCATTTTTTAAAAGCCCCGGGGGTGGCGGTCCTCGGGCTTGGGGCCCTTTGAGGCCCCCCACACATTAAATTATCCCCCCACCATGCCCCCGGGACTTGGGCCACCCGGGGCCACTACATCGAGCGCGGAGACCGCGCTCGATTTTTTCGGCAGGATTCGCGCACCCTGAGCGCATCCTGCCGATTTTTTTTTTAAATGCTTTTTGCCCAGGGGTCCTTGTGGGACCCCTGAGCAGGCCTAGGGGTTAGGGTGTTTCTACCCTGCCCCTTTGTGCGTTTTGCGCACTTGTTTCTTTTTTTCTCGGCGGGATACGCGCACCCTAAGCGCATCCCGCCGATTTAAAAAAAAAATCTTTTGCCCAGGGGTCCTTGTGGGACCCCCTGAGCAGACCTAGGGGTCAGGGTGTTTCTACCCTGCTCCCTTTTGCGCTTTGCGCACTTGTTTCTGTCCCTCGGTTCTACCGAGGATAAAATGGCTGCCAACACTTCTTGATTTGGAGTGTTGACAGCCAATTAGCATGCAGCTCGTGATCGGGAGGGTACGCGGATCCGACGCGCCCATAGATATATATGTGATTTTAATTGTGAATTTCTCAGGAACTACTGAACGGATTTACACCATTTTAGCAAAAGGCACCAGTCTGAACCAAGGGCTACCTCTTTGCCAAATTTGGGGTAATTCCGTTCAGCAGTTCGGGCTGTAGCTGCGACTAAAGGTTCCTATGGAAAAATGAATGGGGAAAACGCGTTTTGGGACCCCCTTTTTCTCGGCCCCCGCTTGACGTATCACCCCGAGACTTTCAGGGTAGGAGCGGACCGGAGCGCCCCAACAAGTTGGAAGCTTCGCAAGATTCGTCAACCGGCGCCAACGTTATTGCAAATAGAATGTCGCGGATTTCCTATGGATAATAGGTTGTAACTATAACTATCTACTGGCGACCGCCAGTAGATAATATATATATATATATATATATATCCACATGAAAATCCAAGAGTGTCCAGTCACACCGGCACTACACAAGGACACAGACTCCACAGCAGTTGAAGTGGCAAGGTGTTTATTAATTAACCATCATTGTCCAAAGACGCGTTTCGGCCGCCAGACATGCGGCCTTGTTCACATAGTGCACTGCAAGTGAAGGTGATCTATATATACATGGTGAGTAAGCAGTAGTCTTTCTACAGTGGTATTCGCTCAGATAAGCACTTTACAACATGATGTGGCACTTTTACTGCAGTATCATTGCTTTACTGCAGTGTCATATTACTGTAATCTAAGTGCTGACCAATGACTGCATACCTGGTGCTATAATGATATGGAGGTTGAAGGCATCTGTAATGTCATTCTCCTAAAGGCTAGCGCTGGTGTGGTAACTCGTGCTCGCTCTTGCCATTGCAAATATTACAGCGTTGGAAAATCCAAAGTAGCTGCGAGCTTGTGAGTATAAAATGTATCCTAAAACTTAGGACAAAGTATTTAATCAGTCGCGCAAGTAGCATAACTAAATTTGATTGACCATCAAATCGGCCAGCCCATATTAAGTATTAAAATGCGGGGCTGAAGGGCGCAAGATCAGCAAAGAGATAGATTTAAAAAATACCACGAGTGAATTGTAGTGCCTGTTAGTATTATAGCGAGTACATGCTGTTGCTGTTACTCATAAGTGATTAAATTTGTGTGTGTGTTCTGTGAAAGGGAGGGAGGTGTTTGGAAATGTGAGTGAGCCCGTGAGTGCATCTGGTCGCGCAAAATGTACTAAACCCAATGGTTAATGTGACAACATCTGCACACGGGGTGTTATTTAAAACAAAAGACACAAAAATTGATAATCATTATAGTGCCTCTACAGTACATATACACATGGGTGTATGCCACCCTATAGATTTCTAGGGGGAACATTAGGTTAGGGAGGGAACAAAATTAGTAACATTGTATGGAGATTCAACTGCTGCAGTTGCATGAAACTATGATGGACATATTTAAGAAGTGTGGCAAAAACGCAAGGATTCCAAAATACATGTAGCAAACCAATAACACAATAAATAGCTTACTGTTAGAAATATTAATATAAAGCCTGCAAATTGCTAAAATAAGCATATATGCGATTTCAACCTAGATATTGTGCAAATAAATAGTTTATAAGCAGATAGTCATGGCGAGAACATATTGAGCCATTGATACCCATTCTCTATCTAATAAATGGTTTGCTAAAGCACCTAGTGTGCCATAAATATTGTGGTGGAACTAAACATAGCAGAATCAGTGGGGCATTGGTAACAAATCTATGTGTCATCGATGTGTATGCATATAGCCTGTTCATACAGTAAGAAATCATAGGAAGTTATGCAAATCTTCACTCAAGTTTAACCCAGATGGGGCCTTGGTGTTGAACTCGATGATGTGTTTGCTCTCTAGCTGTCTAAGGAGTTTTTCCCGATTTCCACCCCTCACTAGCATAGGTATGCAATCAATGACCGAGTACTGTAAATGGGCCAAGTTGTTGCTGTGCTTGTCACTAAAGTGCCTTGCTACAGGGTAAGTAGAATCATTGTTAACTATGGCCCTAAGATGTTGTAAGATGCGCTGGTGCACCGGTAGCTTTGTACTTCCAATGTACCATAGGTTACATGAACAGACAAGTAGGTAAACTGCAAACTCAGTTTTGCATGTGAGGCGATGCCTTATGATGAAGGGATGTTTCCTAAATACTGAATCTACCTGGGTGATGCTTCTGCCAAATTTGCAAGCCCTGCAACTGTTGCATTTTTGAATCCCTTGATATCAGATAACCAGTTACTCTTGGAGATGATTTCTGGACTGTTTTTCACAAGGGCATCATGCATAGATGGTGCTCGTTTGTATGTGATGTCTGGTTGATTTGACACTACTGGGCCTAATATGGGATCAGATTTGATTATGCCCCAGTGCTTGTTTATCACTGCTCTGATGTTGCGGGCTTCAGTGTTATATGCCGTGATGAATCTGGTTGTGACTGTATGTAAAGGCTCTGGACTGGGGATACTAGTATTTGTGTCATCCACTCGGGTGTCTTTGAGTAGGTCTTCCCTTGGGATCTGATTGGCCCTGTTCATAGCTTTTTTGATGTTGGCTATGGAATAACCTCTTAGTTTGAAACGTTGGAATGACTCTTCCTGGCATATTGCTAGATCTGATGGTGAGCTACAGATCCTGCGTATGCGCAGCATTTCCCCATAGGGGATGCTGGCAATGAGATGCTTGGGATGAAAGCTGGCCGCGTGGAGTGTAGAGTTCCCTGCTGTAGGCTTTCTATGTAGTTTTGAGTTAATTTTTTGCTCTCTCACATATATTTCTACATCCAGAAACTCAACGGATGTCGCACTGATGGTGGCATTGAATTCTAAGTTCAAAGTATTAGAATTAATATCATCAATAAAGGACTTAGCGCTGGTCGCATCACCCTTCCAAATCACAAAGACATCATCTATATATCTTAGCCAAGTTATGACATTGTTGTTCCATGTTTCACATAACTGACCTCTAAGTGTCTCCTCCTCCCAGGCTCCCACATGCAGGCAAGCATAACTTGGCGTAAAAGCAAGACCCCATAGCCACTCCCTTAACTGTTGGTAGACTTTGTTGTTAAATAAGAAGTAATTATGGCATAGGCACCATTCAATGAGGAAGAGCAGAAGTTCGTTATGTTTGTAGCAATTGATCGGTTTTTTGTCCAAAAAATATTTACAAGCTGCAATGCCGTCACTATGACTAATACTAGTATACAGCGACGTAATGTCTAGTGACATAAAAATGTAGTCATGACTCCAAGGAATGTCTTTGATTTTCAGCAGGAAATCACTAGTATCCCTGAGATATATATATATCGTCGCTCCTTGCCTCTGCCAATGGCGTTCGCACTCAATCAAGGGTGCTCGTAGTCCGCGGCGGCAGAGTCGCTAAATCTCTCGCTCCTACTTCAAAAGAAAAGGACCAGCACTCTCGTTGAGTCAAACCCAGTTCAGGATTTATTGCGCACTCAAAATAAACAACAAACGTGCGCAATAAATCCTGAACTGGGTTTGACTCAACGAGAGTGCTGGTTCTTTACTTTTGAAGTAGGAGCGAGATATATATAAATATATATATATATATAAATATATATATATATATATATATATATATATATATATATATATATATATATATATATATATATATATATATATATATATATATATTGCTGCTCCTGGTTTTACCCATCAGTTGAGAAGCACTCAAGCACAACGTGAAGGTACAAGCCCTTTATTAGGTACGGATGATAGCCAGCACAAGGATTCCTTTCACAGCTTGTCCCGCTTGTTGTGCCTGACGCGTTTCAAAGTATAAAACTCCTTCTTCAGAGGCTATGGCAGGAAAGAAAGTGTGCACGTTCTGGTTACACCCTCAAATTTATACATGATTGCACGCCCCGGATGGGCAGCTCCGTTGAGACTATGCAAAGTCTTATGGGAGTTGTAGTTCCAGAAGACAAATGCACCATTGTTCTGTGGGATAAAATTCAAAGCCCTCAGATGGGCCTCCGTGTGCCAGCGTCATCCTAAATCCTACGTTGTTGCCCCACTTCGGCGGATCGGTGAATACCAAGGCTCCGTGGCCCCTCGGTTGGCGGGGTGGTGCATACTCGCGGCTGGGCAGCCGCGTGAAAAGTTGCTGCTCCTGGTTTTACCCATCAGTTGAGAAGCACTCGAGCACAACGTGAAGGTACAAGCCCTTTATTAGGTACAGATGATAGCCAGCACAAGGATTCCTTTCACAGCCTGTCCCGCTTGTTGTGCCTGACGCGTTTCAAAGTATAAAACTCCTTCTTTAGAGGCTATGGCGGGAAAGAAAGTGTGCACGTTCTGGTTACACCCTCAAATTTATACATGATTGCACGCCCCGGATGGGCAGCTCCGTTGAGACTATGCAAAGTCTTATGGGAGTTGTAGTTCCAGAAGACAAATGCACCATTGTTCTGCGGGATAAAATTCAAAGCCCTCAGATGGGCCTCCGTGTGCCAGCGTCATCCTAAATCCTACGTTGTTGCCCCACTTCGGCGGATCGGTGAATACCAAGGCTCCGTGGCCCCCTCGGTTGGCGGGGTGGTGCTTACTCCGCGGCTGGGCAGCCGCGTGAAAAGTTGCTGCTCCTGGTTTTACCCATCAGTTGAGAAGCACTCGAGCACAACGTGAAGGTACAAGCCCTTTATTAGGTACAGATGATAGCCAGCACAAGGATTCCTTTCACAGCTTGTCCCGCTTGTTGTGCCTGACGCGTTTCAAAGTATAAAACTCCTTCTTCAGAGGCTATGGCGGGAAAGAAAGTGTGCACGTTCTGGTTACACCCTCAAATTTATACATGATTGCACACACTGGATGGACACCTCCGTTGAGACTATGCAAAGTCTTATGGGAGTTGTAGTTCCAGAAGACAAATGCACCATTGTTCTGCGGGATAAAATTCAAAGCCCTCAGATGGGCCTCCGTGTGGCAGCGTCATCCTAAATCCTACGTTGTTGCCCCACTTCGGCAGATTGGTGAATACCAAGGCTCCATGGCCCCCTCGGTTGGCGGGGTGGTGCTTACTCCACGGCTGGGAACTACAACTACAACTCAACGGAGCTGCCCATCCGGGGCGTGCAATCATGTATAAATTTGAGGGTGTAACCAGAACGTGCACACTTTCTTTCCTCCGTAACTAATAAGGGGCTTGTACCTTCACGTTGTGCTCGAGTGCTTCTCAACTGATGGGTAAAAACAGGAGCAGCAATATATATATGAATTGAGGCACTACATATTCCAGCAGGCTCTGGGTGAGCCAACGCCCACTGTGGCAGGTGTAAATGATTAAAATGAGGCCAGTGCTCCACACAGTGTTTAACCAAGCCTCTGAAGAAATGCTCGAGGAGCATGAAACGCGTAAGGCAGACAGATTTTCTTGGACATTGTTTTTCATTTCTCTGCGCTGTTTCCTGCATTAAAAACGAAAAATTACCTACCTGTGAGTTGGCTCTTCCAAATGGGGTGCTTTTTGACTTGGATATATATATATATATATATATTTATATATATATATATATATATTTCCACACAATCGGATTCGTTGGGCTGAAACGCGTTGGTTGGAGCCAGTTAAGCTAACAATAAAAGCTTTAAAACTGGAAATTGGAGTGCGTTGCATCTTTGGAGAATAATATATATATATATATATATATATATATATATATATATATATATATATATATATATATATATATATATATATATATATATATATATATATATTCTACTGGCGGTCGCCAGTAGATAGTTATAGTTAGGACCAATTTTCCATAGGAAATTCGCAACATTCTATTTCCAATAACTTTGGCGCCGGTTGATGAATCTTTGCGAAATTTTCAAAACTCGTGGGGCGCTCCGGTCTGCTCCTATCCTGAAAGATTCGGGGTGATTTGGCAAGCGGGGGCTGAGAAAAAAGGGGGGTCTCCATGTTAATTCCTATAGGAAATTTTAGACACGGCTACAGCCCGAACTGCTGAACGGAATTACACCAAATTTGGCAAAAAGGTAGCGCTTGGTTCAGAAAGCAACCTTTTTTGAAATGGTGTAAATCCGTTCAGTAGTTGCGGAGAAATTCAAAAATAAGAGTCAAAAAATCAATTTTCCATAGGAAACTTTATGCAAGGCTACAGCTCGAACTGCTGAACGGAATTACACCAAATTTGACAAAGAGGTAGTTCTTGGTTCAGAAAGAACCCTTTTGTTAAATGGTGTAAATCCGTTCAGTAGTTCCTGAGAAAATCAAAAGTAAAAACACATATATATCTGGGCGGAGCCTAACCACACATGTCATCGTGAGATCTGATTGGCTGTCAGCACTTCATCCTGGAATTGCTGGCAGCCATCTTGGGACCAATATAAATGATAGTACGCCATTGAAATGCATTGTAGTGAATCGAAGATTTTGAGGATACCAAAAGGAGAACTATAAAGGGTGATAACAGACTTTAGTTACATTAGAATTCATTTGTTGATGGTACCATACTAATTTCAGGAATTGTGGTGTGTTCTAAGGTGATTTTACCCTGTGAAAAACCTTCTGCTGGGATATCATGAATCATGTTTGAGAGAAAACTATTTTCACATGCTTGTCCCATACAGTTTTGGAAGGTGCTCCAGAAGCTAAAATGAGAGCATATTTTCTGTAAATTCACATTATCTTTCTCAGTCATGTGAGAATGAAGTCTGACATTCTCAGTAAAACATGTACATCCAACAAGGGCAGAGACTGTCAGTTGATTCCTTTGTGTTCTACTGCAGCTTCCCAGAGTGTTCTAAAGAACAACTAGAGTGCTAACAGCCTTACTTATGACAAAAGTATGGCACACCTGAAGCCATCTTGATTGGAATAAACTGGTAACACTTAAAACATTTAATTTAAAAAGGAACAAAATGATGGGGTTCATTTTGTCATAGAAATTATGGTTAGTGCTGTAGAAAGAAAAATTAGGACATGTTTCAAGTGTGATCTCAAATATCTTCCTGTTATATTGCAACAGGAGCAGCCTGTCAGTTGATGCCTTTGTGTTCTACTGCGGCTTCCCAGAGTGTTCTAAAGAACAACTAGAGCGCTAACAGTCTTACTTATGACAAAATTATGGCACACCTGAAGCCATCTTGATTGGAATAAACTGGTAACTCTTAAAACATTTAATTTAAAAAGGAACAAAATGAGGGGTTCATTTTGTCATAGAAATTATGGTTAGTGCTGTAGAAAGAAAAATTAGGACGTTTCAAGTGTGATCTCAAATATCTTCCTGTTATATTGCAACAGGAGCAGCCTGTCAGTTGATGCCTTTGTGTTCTACTGCAGCTTCCCAGAGTGTTCTAAAGAACAACTAGAGCGCTAACAGTCTTACTTATGACAAAATTATGGCACACCTGAAGCCATCTTGATTGGAATAAACTGGTAACTCTTAAAACATTTAATTTAAAAAGGAACAAAATGAGGGGGTTCATTTTGTCATAGAAATTATGGTTAGTGCTGTAGAAAGAAAAATTAGGACATGTTTTAAGTGAGATCTCAAATCCTCTTCTATTTCATTAGAAAATTCTGACATGCAGACTGAAACAATCACTTTCAATACCAGCAGTAGACTTCCAGTTAACTCCCTGGTGAGCAGTAGCTTTACTACAGTGATCTAATGAACAACTAGAGTGCTAACATTCTGAATTTATGGCAAATGTGTGACACATCTAAATGCCTTCTTGATGGAATCAAAGTAAAAACTGAAAGTATTTCCTACTGAGGAGACTGCAGTAAATGACGAAATTAGGAAACTTCATAACAAATAAGTCTCCCAAGATGGCCACCAGAGAAAAAAGAGCCCAAATGTAGCACAAATATCACCCAGATGTAGCCCACATATAGCCCAATGACAGAAGTGTGCAAAACACTTTTTATTTTTAGTTTTTCTGCAGTTTTATATAGTGCAAACTGGTCAGGTATTGGAGCGTTACATCTTACTTGGACCCCTTATTGCGTATATTGCACGAAGTACATGAGATTGATCTTGCGAAACATTGACCTTTACGATTCTGTTAACCTGAAGTTGCTCTGAACCGGGCTTTGTAACACCCGTTTTTACCTACTGGTTTTAATTAATTCTCACTGTATTGTATTAGGAAAGAGGATTTACTGTTTTTATGTACACTTTTATGATCTATGTTTCTAAATCAGATCAAATAAAGTTTAATGAATTCTATGGCAGGACGGAGGCGAGGATTATGCATATCTTTCCTCACTTTATTTGCATAGCAGTTCAAAGAAAACGTAACACAACAATCATTAAACAAAAGACTACACAACCCATGAACCATTAGGGGGTAGTCTCCAAGGCAACTATAGTCCAATCATATCACAGTCCATCGTATATAATATCGTGACATCCCTTCCGCTTCCTCTTTCTTCGCTGCTCGTCAGTTAAGTGCATTCCTTACATTCTTGGCTTAATCTGACGTTGTTGCTGTTTGTATAGCGGTTTCTTGTGCACGTTATTAGCATTATTGCCTTGGTATTGTTTCATATTCCCTGCGCAGCAGGCTCTTGCCCGAGCGCGTTCTCCCCTCGCAGTTTCTCCCGCTGTGTGCTCTGCGCGCGGTGAGATCCTGTCAGGCGCGTCTGGTCCGAGCGAGGCAGCTCCGTCGAGCGCTCCCGCTGGTCTTTACGCGCGTTTGGGAATCCGGTCACTCCTTTAGTGTCCGCTTGATTCCCGACCAACCTCGCCTAATTTTGACACCGCTACGCGGTGATTTCCCCACACGGCCACGTTAGTGACCAGCGCCACCTGGTGGTGGTAATTGGTATTGCGCCTCAGTCTATTCTTATAACAGCTTCGGGGAAAGCCCAGCTGTTGGAGCACCGGCGAGGGGGTTGCTTTAAGGATTTTAAGGGCATTTGTTCTGTGCTCACACCCTCTGCTATCATGTCTTCTCCAGAAGACCATTTTTACTCCTCCTACCAGGAAGTGGAGGAGGAATGGCCCCCCAACTTCTCCCTCCAGCAGTGGACCAAGCCCTCTCTCTGGCTATTTCTAGGGCGCTGGCTCCTCTTAGGGATCAGGTTGATAAGCTGGCGAAAAGCATCCCTGGGGTGTTCAGTGACCCAGATCTGGTGGTGGCGGGTCCCAGTAGCTCCCAGATGGGGAATAAAAGGGCCGTTAAGCATAACGCGGGGCACTTGGAAGGATTTGATAAACTTACGGAGACCTTCCTCAAGAGTGCGCGAACGCTAAAACATGCACCCTGCCGGGAGGAGGAGGGGCCCGGAGAAAATTGCGACACTGTCACCACTATTGTAGACCACGACGGCGGGTTTCCCTTAGAGGGAGAGGGTGTATCGGAGGACGATTTCTCTTCCGATGAGGATAAGGACTCGGGACGTCCCTGGTGTCGCACTCCTCTCAGTCCCCGGTTGGGGACGGGGTCCACTCGGACATGTTCGAGCCTACCCAAATTTACCATCCTAGGTCAGCGGAGTGGACACCTGACGCCAAAGTGGCAGAGTATGTGGTGGAGAAAATCCATCAACCCCTTGAAAGGGAGGTCTGGAATAGGATGAGGGGAGAATGCCCCAGGCCCTCACTGAAGGGGAAGGTGGCACACACGCCTGAAATTGATGAGAAACTATGTACCTTTTTCTCCAAGTATATGAGGGATCCCAAGAAAGGAATTGATAGGTCTTGGACGTGGTAGTGCCCTTGACCCAAATTATTCAATTGACGGAGCGTTCCAAAGAGTCAGGATCCCCTTTGTCCATGGATATTGTGGCTGGTTGGGCGCACTACCCTAAACCCTCAAACACTACCCCCTCCACTACCCAAACACCACTGCACTACCCTAAACCCTAAAACACTACCCCCAGCATGACACCCTACCCTACCCATACATAACTGCACTACCCTAAACCCGAAAACACTACCCCCAGCACAACTCCCTACACTACCCAAACACCACTGCACTACCCTAAACCCTAAATCTACCCACAGCACAACCCTCTACACTACACAAACCCCACTGCACTACCCTAAACCCTAAAACACTACCCCCAGCACGACCCCTTCACTACACAAACACCACTGCACTGCCTTAAACCCTAAAACACTAACCCCAGCACGACCCCTACACTACACAAACATCACTGCACTACCCTAAACCCTAAAACACTACCCCCAGCACGACCCCCTTCACTACCTAAACACAACTGCACTACCCTAAACCCTAAAACACTACCCCCAGCACGACCCCCTTCACTACCCAAACACAACTGCACTACCCTAAACTCAAAAACACTACCCCCAGCACGACCCCCTACACTACCCAAACACCACTGCACGACCCTAAACCCTAAAACACGACCCCCTACACTACACAAACACCACTGCACTACCCTAAACCCTAAAACACTAGAACCCAGCACGACCCCCTACAGTACACAAACACCACTGCACTACCCTAAACCCTAAAACACTACCCCTACACTACACAAACACCACTGCACTACCCTAAACCCTAAAACACTACCCCCAGCACGACCCCCTACCCTACCCATACATAACTGCACTACCCTAAACCCTAAAACACTACCCCCAGCACGACCCCCTACACTACCCAAACACCACTGCACTACCCTAAACCCTAAATCTACCCACAGCACAACCCTCTACACTACACAAACCCCACTGCACTACCCTAAACCCTAAAACACTACCCCCAGCACGACCCCTTCACTACACAAACACCACTGCACTGCCTTAAACCCTAAAACACTAACCCCAGCACGACCCCCTACACTACACAAACATCACTGCACTACCCTAAACCCTAAAACACTACCCCCAGCACGACCCCCTTCACTACCTAAACACAACTGCACTACCCTAAACCCTAAAACACTACCCCCAGCACGACCCCCTTCACTACCCAAACACAACTGCACTACCCTAAACTCAAAAACACTACCCCCAGCACGACCCCCTACACTACCCAAACACCACTGCACGACCCTAAACCCTAAAACACGACCCCCTACACTACACAAACACCACTGCACTACCCTAAACCCTAAAACACTAGAACCCAGCACGACCCCCTACAGTACACAAACACCACTGCACTACCCTAAACCCTAAAACACTACCCCTACACTACACAAACACCACTGCACTACCCTAAACCCTAAAACACTACCCCCAGCACGACCCCCTACACTACACAAACACCACTGCACTACCGTAAACCCAAAACACTACCCCAGCACTAGCCCCTACACTACCCAAACACCATTGCACTACCCTAAACCCTAAAACACTACCCCAAGCATGACCCCCTACACTACACAAACACCACTGCACTACCCTAAACCCTAAAACACTACCCCAGGACGACCCCCTACACTACCCAAACACCACTGCACTACCCTAAACCCTAAAATACTACCCCCTACACGACTCCCTACACTACACAAACACCACTGGACTACCCTAAACCCTAAAACACTACCCCCAGCACGACTCCCTACACTACCCAAACACCACTGCACTACACTAAACCCTAAATCTACCCCCAGCATGACCTCCCACACTACACAAACACTACTGCACTACCCTAAACCCTAAAACACTACCCCCAGCACGACCCCCTACACTACCCAAACACCACTGCACTACCCTAAACCCTAAAACACTAACCCCAGCATGACCCCTTACACTACCCAAACACCACTGCACTACCCTAAACCCTAAAACACTAGAACCCAGCACGACCCCTACAGTACACAAACACCACTGCACTACCCTAAACCCTAAAACACTACCCCCTACACTACACAAACACCACTGCACTACCCTAAACCCTAAAACACTACCCCCAGCATGACCCCCTACACTACACCAACACCACTGCACTACCGTAAACCCAAAACACTACCCCAGCACTACCCCTACACTACCCAAACACCATTGCACTACCCTAAACCCTAAAACACTACCCCCAGCATGACCCCCTACACTACACAAACACCACTGCACTACCCTAAACCCTAAAACACTACCCCAGCACGACCCCCTACACTACCCAAACACCACTGCACTACCCTAAACCCTAAAACACTACCCCCTGCACGACTCCCTACACTACACAAACACCACTGGACTACCCTAGACCCTAAAACACTACCCCCAGCACGACCCCCTACACTACCCAAACACCACTGCACTACCCTAAACCCTAAAACACTAACCCCAGCATGACCTCCTACACTACCCAAACACCACTGCACTACCCTATACCCTAAAACACAACCCCCTACACTACACAAACACAACTGCACTACCCTAAACCCTAAAACACTACCCACAGGATTACCCCCTACACTACCCAAACACCACTGCACTACCCTAAACCCTAAAACACTACCCCCTGCACGACTCCCTACACTACACAAACACCACTGGACTACCCTAAACCCTAAAACACTACCCCCAGCACGACTCCCTACACTACACAAACACCACTGCACTACACTAAACCCTAAATCTACCCCCAGCATGACCTCCCACACTACACAAACACCACTGCACTACCCTAAACCCTCAAACACTACCCCCAGCACGACCCCCTACACTACCCAAACACCACTGCACTACCCTAAACCCTAAAACACTAACCCCAGCATGACCCCCTACACTACCCAAACACCACTGCACTACCCTATACCCTAAAACACAACCCCCTACACTACACAAACACAACTGCACTACCCTAAACCCTAAAACACTACCCACAGGATGACCCCCTACACTACACAAACACCACTGCACTGCCCTAAACCCTAAAACACTACCCCCTACACTACACAAACACCACTGCACTACCCTAAACCCTAAAACACTACCCCCAGCATGACCCCCTACACTACACAAACACCACTGCACTACCCTAAACCCCCTACACTATACAAACACCACTGCATTACTCTAAACCCTAAAACACTACCCCCAGCACGACCCCCTCACAACACAAACACTGCTGCACTACCCTAAACCCTAAATCGACCCCCAGCACGACCCCCTACACTACCCAAACACCACTGCCATACCCTAAACCCTAAAACACTAACCCCAGCATGAACCCCTACACTACCCAAACACCACTGCATTACCATAAACCCTAAAACACTACCCCCAGCACTACCCCCTACACTACAAAAACACCACTGCACTACCCTAAACCCTAAAACACTACCCCAGGACTATCCCTACACTACCCAAACACCACTGCACTAACATAAACCCTAAAACACTACCCCCAGCACAACCCCCTACACTACACAAACACCACTGCACTACCCTAAACCCTAAAACACTACCCCCAGCACGACTCCCTACACTACCCAAACACCACTGCACTACCCTAAACCCTAAATCTACCCCCAGCACGACCCCCTACACTACCCAAACACCACTGCACTACCCTAAACCATAAAACACTACCCCCAGCATGACCCCCTACACTACACAAACACCACTGCACTACCCTAAACCCTAAAACTCTACCCCCAGCACGACCCCCTACACTACTGCACTACACTAAACCCTAAAACACTACCCCCAGCACGACCCCCTACACTACCCAAACACCACTGCACTACCCTAAACCCTAAAACACTACCCCCAGCACGACCCCCTACACCACCCAAACACCACTGCACTACCCTAAACCCTAGAAAAGAAACCCCCACCCCATGCCCAATCTCCCTTACCTCTCACTCCTCATGGTTCCTCTCTCCTCGTGGTTCCTGCTTCACGTCGTCTCTGAGGGGCGGTGCACGTCGTTGTGAGGAAACGGAACAGCCTCTGTTTCCTTACAACGACATGGATCGTCTACATGTTTTTAGAACGCATGGTCATTTACCATACATACCTTTACAACAAAATTCGTTGTAAAGGCATGCGTGGTAAATGACCATGCATTCTAAAAAATGCGTAGTAATGACTTTGTGATGTACAACGCATGCATGGTAATGCATGCGTTGTAATGGTATCGCAAAGTAAAAAGTCATTGTAACGGCTGTTTACCAATCGAAGCTGGCCCCTGTTCTTCAGTGAGACTTTTATTTGATTAATTAGGAGGAAGGAATGTGGTTTTTTTACCGAAAAGTGCATTCCCGGCTGTTGTATTGTGAAAGTGTCCGCGTGGCCTGGTTTCACTTCCGGTGAGAGAGTGAAAGAGTCTGTTTGGATCTAAAGGAGTTCTGTTGTTGGACGGGGCCGGCGCGAAACGTCATCAGAAAACATAGCTAATGGAAAGCGTCCTCCCTGAAGTGTGGAGCAGTGCCATGAGAGGTCAACGAGTGTGCGTCCCACCGCAGTATGACCGTACCGCGTGACCCATGTGCCACTTCCAGGGTACGGGAGGCAGAAGCGGCATCGCAGGTCCTCTTGAAGACCATTGTAGCACTAATTCTACATTTTGGTACTAGGGCATTTTAACTTCGTTGTTCCTGCCAGATACAAAGAGAAGATCCTGTGTTATTCAGTGCCCTCGTTACCTTTTTGTGGGTTGTGGTGCTTGTCACTTCGCTGCCCCGCCGGTGCACACGACTGGGCACCCCACCTCGTGTGCCATCTGCAGGGCCTCTGCCCTCGGATCACTGGTTTCGGTTTCTGGAGTGGAAACATAAACAGTTGCTCCCAAAGGACTAGCCTGAACACTTAGGTGAATATCCCCTGCACCAGCATTCCACGGAAATTCTTTCCTAGCTCTCCCACGTCAACGAGGACGTCATAATAGCACGGCTCCGCTCGTGACACCGTATGACGTCATCGGAGCCATAAGAGGACCTCGTCGGCGTGCTGACGTCAGTTCCACCCATTTTTTCCGTGCCACCGAGGCAAACAGGGGACCGAGACATTTTCACATGTATACATAGTATAATAAATATATATATATTCACTGAAAAAACCATAGGTTTCAAGCACGTTATAGTTAGAAATTCGCATTTAAAAACCTTAGAAATTCACTGAAAAACCATAGGTTTCAGGCACGTTATAGTTAGAAATTAGCATTTAAAAAACCTTAGAAATTCACTGAAAAAAACATAGGTTTTAGGGGCGTTATAGTTAGTTGGACATTTCACTCGTACAAAACCATAGAAATTCCCCCGTTATAGTTAGTTCAGCTAACTATAACTCGCGCGCCCGCAATGCACTGCTGATGACGTCACATATTACATCACTCATGACATGGTCAGTGACATCACTCATGACATCACTGATGACATCTCAAATGACATCACTGATGACATCATCCAGTGAATGTGTGTTGTTCTGAAAATTAAATATGTTTTATATATGTATATCTCAAGGTCGATGGAAGAATAAATGGGTATATAAGTGTCTAAATGGATGATTTTTTTTGTAAAATTGATTGTATAACTGACTAAGTGTATCTTAGTGAATACATGGGTTAGTGAGTAATGTTTAAATATGAAAATATCTGTATCAGTCTCTCACTTTGTGTATAAGTGGCTGCATGGGTTGGTGAGTAGCTACATGAGTGTCTATATGGGTTATTAGTTGGTTTTTTGAGTATCAGTATGATTGTCTGAGTGTCTGTATGGTTCGGTGGGGGTATTACTTAGTGCGTAGATGCATGAATGAGTGACTCACTGTTTGTATGTGTTGAAGACAGCATGTGTGCAGGACTGTATAGGTGGATGAGTATGTGTATGGGTGTGTTAGTGAGTGAATGACTGTCTCAATAGTGTCTTTATGAGTAACTACATATGTTTTAAACTAGTATATGTGAGTATTGGTGTATATAAGTGAGTATATGTGAGAGTGAGAGATTGGAAGAGTTCCTGTACAAATAAGTAGGTGTTTCTATAAGTTATTGTTTAAGAGAGTAAGTATGTGTAAGTTTCTGTAGAAGTAAGTGTGGTAGTGTGTGTATAACTGTATATGCAAGTAAATGGATGTTTGATACTTTGTTTGCATGTGTGACTATGTGTGTGAGTAACTCTATGGATGAGTGGCGGTGTGTAACAGGATGTATAGGTGTATGAGTACATATGATGAGTGAGTACATGTATGAGTGACTGTATAGGGACTGTTGGTGAATGAGTGGATGTGTGTGTAGATCTTGGAATTACTGAATAGGTGTGTTGTAACTGGTATTGGTATGTCCATTGTTTTGAAAATGTTAGTTTGTATTTTTGAGTGTGTGTATCAAAGGTTATATTAGGGTGAGAGGAGGTCTGCCACTCTATCACAAGGATGATGTCATCAGTGATGTCATTTGAGATGTCATCAGTGATGTCATGAGTGATGTCACTGACCATGTCATGAGTGATGTAATATGTGACGTCATCAGCAGTGCATTGCGGGCGCGCGAGTTATAGTTAGCTGAACTAACTATAATGGGGGAATTTCTATGGTTTTGTACGAGTGAAATGTCCAACTAACTATAACGCCCCTGAAACCTATGGTTTTTTCAGTGAATTTCTAAGGTTTTTTAAATGCTAATTTCTAACTATAACGTGCCTCAAACCTATGGTTTTTTCAGTGAATATATATATATATATAATCGCTCCGTGATTCTGTGCCCAATGCGCACAAAAAGATGCACTCGCGGGGGTGAATTTGTAAGGTATTTATTGAACTCCGCAGCAAACAGACGCGTTACGGCAGTCGCCTTCGTCAGCGACTGCGTCTTTCAATTAATACCTTACGAACTCACCCCCGCGAGTGCATCTTTTTGTACGCATTGGGAACAGAATCACGGAGCGTTTATTTAGAGCACGGGTACACCCCCGTGCAAAGAGGCACCCGCCCGCGAGTGCACGGGCCAAGGTGTGAAAAGGAGCTTGGAAATATATATATTTATATATATATATATATATATGTATATATATATATATATCACTCACAAAAGTCCAGTAGTGCGGGGCTTGACCACGCGGCGGTCCTAAACGGATTCCGGAAATCCTCACTATAGCATCAACTTTCTTCTCATAAAAGAAAAAGTTCAGGACACTCCAGGATGCTAAATTTTATTTTATTGCAGAAAGGACAGCGAAACACTGTGTATGGGGTTGCTTTTACTCATTTCAGGTTGGCTTGAATGGTATTTTACTAATTCAAAGCTGTAATACTGTGCCTGGAGTGGTAAATGGCTTTTGTCATTTTGCAGCTCGGCATGAACAGCACTGCGCTAGTTCTATGCTTAAAAACTTTGCTGTAGAAATGGCAAAAGACTTTGTCCCTTTCTATCTCGGCGTGGATGGCACTGTGCTAATCCTATGCTTAAAGACTTTGATAGAAAAGCAGACATTTGAGGTGAGCAGATCTAGAGTGTCGCTGGTGTTGAGAGTGCTCTGTACAGGAGCTGTTTTCCACCTAAATTTCAGAACTACCCAGAGTTCTCTGCTTCGTTTTTTTGCATAATTTATGCGTCACTCTATGCCTGAAAGGGTATTGTTTTGACTTATACTGGGTGCTCCCTTGTGTCTGGACAAAGCTATACCTCTCTGAAGAGCTCTAATCAGAGCGAAACACTGTGTCAGGGGTTGCTTTTACTCATTTCAGGTTGGCTTGAATGGTATTTTACTAATTCAAAGCTGTAATACTGTGCCTGGAGTGGTAAATAGCTTTTGTCATTTTACAGCTCGGCATGAACAGCACTGCGCTAGTTCTATGCTTAAAAACTTTGCTGTAGAAATGGCAAAAGACTTTGTCCCTTTCTATCTCGGCGTGGATGGCACTGTGCTAATCCTATGCTTAAAGACTTTGATAGAAAAGCAGACATTTGAGGTGAGCAGATCTAGAGTGTCGCTGGTGTTGAGAGTGCTCTGTACAGGAGCTGTTTTCCACCTAAATTTGAGAACTACCCAGAGTTCTCTGCTTCTTTTTTTGCATAATTTATGCGTCACTCTATGCCTGAAAGGGTATTGTTTTGACTTATTCTGGGTGCTCCCTTGTGTCTGGACAAAGCTATACCTCTCTGAAGAGCTCTAATTAGAGCGAAACACTGTGTCAGGGGTTGATTTTTCTCATTTCAGGTTGGCTTGAATGGTATTTTACTAATTCAAAGCTGTAATACTGTGCCTGGAGTGGTAAATGGCTTTTGTCATTTTACAGCTCGGCATGAACAGCACTGCGCTAGTTCTATGCTAAAAAAAACTTTGCTGTAGAAATGGCAAAAGACTTTGTCCCTTTCTATCTCGGCGTGGATGGCACTGTGCTAATCCTATGCTTAAAGACTTTGATAGAAAAGCAGACATTTGAGGTGAGCAGATCTAGAGTGTCGCTGGTGTTGAGAGTGCTCTGTACAGGAGCTGTTTTCCACCTAAATTTGAGAACTACCCAGAGTTCTCTGCTTCTTTTTGTATATATATATATATATATATATATATATATATATATATATATATTCACTGAAAAAACCATAGGTTTTAGGGACAGTTATAGTTAGTTGGACATTTCACTCGTACAAAACCATAGAAATTCCCCCGTTATAGTTAGTTCAGCTAACTATAACTCGCACCCCGCAATGCACTGCTGATGACGTCACATATTACATCACTCATGACATGGTCAGTGACATCACTGATGACATCTCAAATGACATCACTGATGACATCATCCAGTGACTGTGTGTTTCTGTAAAGTTTAAATATTTTTAATATATATAGGGAAAGGCTTATTGAAGAATGAGTGGGTGTATAAGTGTCTGAATGGATGATTTAGTAGGTGCGTGACTAACTCTATAAGTGAGTGATTAAACGTATCTTACTGAATGCATGGGTTAGTGACTAAACTGGGTGAATGTCTGTATCCATCTGTCTGTTGCTGTGTAAGTGGCTGCATGGGTTTGTGAATAGCTACACGAGTGTCTATATGAGTTATTGATTGGTTGTCTGAGTATCTGTATGGGTGCCTGAGTGTTTGTGTGGGTGGGGTGTGTGCGACTCTGTGCATAGATGTGTGAGTGGGTGATTCACTGGGTGGATGGTTTCAAGAGTGCATCTGTGATAGACTGTATGGGTGGGTAAGTGTGTGTAAGAGTGTGTTAGTGAGTGAATGTATGTCCCAGTGGTACATGTGTGAGTAACTACATATGTGAAAGGCAGTATATATGTGTGTTGGAGTATATAAATAGCTATAAGCTAGAGTGTGTGATTGTGAGAGTGACTGTATGGATGAGTGTGTGCTTGAATCAGAGATTGTATAAGAGCGTAAGAATGTGCTAGTATTTGTATGAGTAAGTGAGCTGGTGTGTGTATAACTGTATAGGTGAGTAAATGGGTGTGTGCTTAATATTTTGCATGACTGACTAGGTGTGTGAGTACCTCTATGGATGAGTGGCGGTGTGTGAGTGTTTATATAGGTGTATGAGTGCATATAATAGTCCTGTACTGAGTGACTATACGTATGAGTGACTGTACGGGTGAGTGAGTAGATGTGTGTGTGTAGACCTAAGAATCAGTGAGTGTGTATATAGTAATTGGTGTTGGAGTGTCTATGGTTTTGACAATGGCAGTCTGTAATTTACAGTGGGTGTATCAAAAGTTATATTAGGGTGTGAGAAGATGCATGAAATTATCACATGGATGATGTCATCAGTGATGTCATCAGTGATGTCATTTGAGATGTCATCAGTGATGTCATCAGTGATGTCACTGACCATGTCATGAGTGATGTAATATGTGACGTCATCAGCAGTGCATTGTAGGGCGCAAGTTATAGTTAGCTGAACTAACTATAACGGGGGAATTTCTATGGTTTTGTACGAGTGAAATGTCCAACTAACTATAACTGTCCCTAAAACCTATGGTTTTTTCAGTGAATTTCAAAGGTTTTTTAAATGCTAATTTCTAACTATAACGTGTCTGAAACCTATGGTTTTTTCAGTGAATTTCAAACATTTTTTAAATGCTAATTTCTAACTATAACGTGCCTGAAACCTATGTTTTTTTCAGTGAATTTCAAAGGTTTTTTAAATGCTAATTTCTAACTATAACACCCCTAAAACCTATGGTTTTTTCAGTGAATTTCAAAGGTTTTGTAAATGACAATTTTTAAATGTATTAATTGTTATATTTATTTTTTTGATGCTGATTTACTACATTTTTTTAAACTATTTATTTTTACATATTTTATTTTTTAAATTACATTGTTATTACATTATACATTACATTACAAAATATACTTTCTCAGAATGAATTACTTTAGTTTAAATACTTTGCAAATAGGCAATAGACTTTTAAGTACAGAAGTTACAGTTGTTGCAATGGGCAACACAATTTCAAACACAATACAACATTGAGCTCAATGTGAATTTCTAGTTAAATGCAATTAGTTACTTTATGGATTACTTTTCTAACCACAGGACTGGATCCTAGATTCAGTCCTGGGACATCTCCTGTAAACAGTTGAGTAAAAGCGTTTTGGTTACAGTAGTGATTTTTAAGGAATATTATTGTATTTTAAAAGTTGACAGAAACTTTTTCACATAGAATCACCAATGTTATCCTATGGGAGGAAATTCACTTAGCAGATAAGTAGTGTTATCGTTACTTTTTCTTACTCAGTGGTGGATCCTGGATCCAGCACTGGTGCATCTCCTGTAAACAGTTGAAAGAATGCGTTTAAGTCATACAGGCGATTTTTAAGGAATATTTGTAGTTTGTGAAAATCGACACTTTGAAACTTTTCTGCTGAAAACCAGACAATGGATTCCTATGGAAGGAAATACAAGTTACTGGTAAGTACGGTTAGAATTACTTTTCAGGGTCAGTGCTGGGCTAAAAGATGCAGCACTGGGTTCTCTCCTGATAACAGGTGAGTAAATCGGAATTCGTAGTTCGGCTGATTTTAGAGGAATATTATAAAGTTCCAAAACTCCACACTTAGAAGAATTTCCAAGTGAAACCAGTCAATGTTAGCCTATGGAAGGAAATTCAAGTTACTGGTAAGTATGGTTAGAATTACTTTTCAAGGTCAGTGCTGGGCTAAAAGATGCAGCACTGGGTTCTCTCCTGATAACAGGTGAGTAAATCGGAATTCGTAGTTCGGCTGATTTTAGAGGAATATTATAAAGTTCCAAAACTCCACACTTGGAAGAATTTCCAAGTGAAACAAGTCAATGTTAGCCTATGGAAGGAAATTCAAGTTACTGGTAAGTACGGTTAAAATTACTTTTCAGGACCAGTACTGGGCTGAAAGATGCAGCACTGAGGTCTCTCCAGATAACAGGTGAGTAAATCGGAATTCGTATTTCGGCTGATTTTAGAGGAATATTTGCACAATGGTGAAGGGAGGGGCGGGGCCTGAGGTGACATCTGTGCAAACGCGCCCGCTGCGCGTTTTAAGTTGGGGGATTAAGTCCCCTTGAATCATGAGGGTCCCTGGGGCCAACTAGCCCACCAGGAACCTCCAGTATGCGCCAGGGGCTGCGTTGCAGAGACGTGTACAGAGGCCACACCCCTTTTACACCTCTCTGCAACGCAGCTCTGTGGCGCTTTCTGGACGTACCTGTTGGGCTAGTTGGCCCCCAGGGACCCTCAGGATTAAAGGGGATTTAATTCCCCATCTTAAAACACGCCACGGGGCCTGTTTGCACACATGTCACCTGAAGCCCCGCCCCTCCCTTCACCACTGTGCAAACGCGCCCCGTGGCGCGTTTTAAGTTGGGGGATTAAGTCCCCTTGAATCCTGAGGGTCCCTGGAGTCCAACTAGCCCACCATGTACTTCCAAAAGCGCCACAGAGCTGCGTTGCAGAGAGGTGTAAAAGGGGCGTGGCCTCTGTACACCTCTCTGCAACGCAGCCCCTGGCGCATACTGGAGGTTCCTGGTGGGCTAGTTTGCCCCCAGGGACCCCCAGTATTCAAGGGGAATTACTTCCCTTCTCAAAACGCGCCAGGGGCGCGTTTGCAGACTGCTGCAGGGAGGGGCGGGGCCTCCGGCACGATGCCGGTCTTTTTTTTTTTGATTGGGAGGGGGCTGCGTGGCCCCCTTCCCTCAGCCACTTTTTGCCCCGGGGACCCCATCCCCCGGGGCCTGAGGAGTTTAAAAAAAAAAATAAACTTTAAAAACGGGAAGGGGGCCGCGTGGCCCCCTTCCCTGGGCCTGTATTGGCCCCGGGGACCCCATCCCCGGGGCAAGCCCTCTTTTTTTAATAAAAATTTGGAGGGGGCTGCGTGGCCCCCTCCTCAGGCCATTTAAGGCCCCGGGGACCCCATCCCCGGGGCCGGCCTTTAAATATTTTTTTTATTTGATTTTTTTAGGGGAAGGGGGCTGCGTGGCCCCTCCCTGGCCACTTATGGCCCCGGGGACCCCATCCCCCGGGCCTGGCCACTCGTTGGGGACTGTGGGGGTCCCCAATCCCCCACAGTCCCGCCGGCTCCCAGCGTCCCTTGGGAGCCGGCATTGCTTTCCACATGGGGAGCAGCTAGATGCTGCTCCCCATGTGGAAAGCAATTTGCTTTGATATTGGAGCGAGAGCAGGTTTCCTGCTCTCGCTTCCAATATCCAAAGCAAGTTTGCAATGACAGGACGGGAGCCGCGAGGCTCCCGTCCTGTCATTGCAAACAGCAGTGTCCCGGGGGTAGGCACCCCGGGACACTGCAGGAGCTGGCCCTGGGGGTGGCGGTCCCCAGGGCCACCACAGGCTCCAGGAGGGGGCCGCGCGGCCCCCCTCCCACATTTAGAAAGCCCCGGGGAGGTGGTGGTCCCCGGGGCTTCGGGGTCCAAAACGGACCCCCATTTTAAATTTCTTAGTGCCCCGGGAGGTGGCGGTCCCCGGGCGTGTGGGGGCTGGAGCCCCCACACAGATTAAATCATTAAAAAGAAGCCCCGGGGAGGTTGCGGTCCCGGGAGCAGCGGAGGGCAAAGAGCCCTCCCGCACCATTATTATTTTTAAGCCCTGGGGAGGTGGCGGTCCTCGGGGCATGTGGGGGGGCTGGAGCCCCCCCACACAGGTTAAATCATTAAAAAAAAGAAGCCCCGGGGAGGTGGCGGTCTCCGGGGCAGCGGGAGGGCAAAGAGCCCTCCCGCACCATTATTATTTTTAAGCCCTGGGGAGGTGGTGGTCCCCGGGGCATGTGGGGGGGCTGGAGCCCCCCACACAGGTTGAATCATTAAAAAAAAGAAGCCCCGGGGAGGTGGCGGTCTCCGGGGCAGCGGGAGGGCAAAGAGCCCTCCCGCACCATTATTTTTTTTAAGCCCCGGGGGTGACGGTCCCCGGGGCTTGGGGGGGCCTTAGAGGCCCCCCCACATATTAAAAAGAAACCCCTGCATGCCCCCGGGACTTGGCCCACCCGGGGGCCAATTAACAATGAAGCGCGGGAGATCGCGCATCGCTTTTTTTTTTTTCTCGGCGGGATCCGCGCATCCTGAGCGCATCCCGCCGCTTTTTTTTTTTTTTTAAATGCTTTTTTCTGCCCAGGGGTCCTTGTGGGACCCCTGAGCAGACCTAGGGGTCAGGGTGTTTCTACCCTGCCCCCTTTGTGCGTTTTGCGCACTTGTTTCTTCTGGGTTTTTTTCTAATCGGCAGGATCCGCGCACCCTGAGCGCATCCTGCCGATTTTTAAAAAAAAAAATGCTTTTTCTGCCCAGGGGGTCCTTATGGGACCCCTGAGCAGACCTAGGGGGTCAGGGTGTTTCTACCCTGCCCCTTTTTGCGCTTGCGCACTTGTTTCTGTCCCTCGGTTCTACCGAGGGATAAAATGGCTGCCAACACTTCCTGATTTGGAGTGTTGACAGCCACTTGACAGCCAATTAGCATGCAGCTCGTGGTCGGGAGGGTACGCGGACCCTACTTGGCCATAGATATATATGTGACTTAACTTTTGATTTTCTCAGGAACTACTGAACGGATTTACACCATTTAACAAAAAGGGTTCTTTCTGAACCAAGAACTACCTCTTTGCCAAATTTGGTGTAATTCCGTTCAGCAGTTCGGGCTGTAGCCGTGTCTAAAGTTTCCTATGGGAAAATGAATGGGGAAAACACGCTTTGGGACCCCCTTTTTTCTCGGCCCCCGCTCGACGAATCACCCTGAGACTTTCAGGGTAGGAGCGGACCGGAGCGGGCCATAAAGTTTGAAAATTTCGCGAAGATTCGTCAACCGACGCAAGAGTTATTTCAAATAGAATGTCGCGAATTTCCTATGGAAAATAGGTCCTAACTATAACTATCTACTGGCGACCGCTAGTAGATAATATATATATATATATATATATATATATATATATATATATATATATATATATATATATATATATATGTTTTACCTACTGCCAGTCACTAGTAGGTAGTTATGAGGGTCTAGTTTCCATTTCCATAGATGGAGCGCTTTTGTTTTGCTAATATCTTTGGCTCCGTTTGGTGACTCTGCAGGACAGTTTCAAAACCACTTTGCCACTCACTTCAGCTGGTGTCTGGAAAGATTCAGGGTGATCTGTCAAGCAGGGGCCTATATAGAGGGGGGGTCCCAAAACACTATTTCTCCATATAATTTCCCATAGGGATTTTAGACATTACCGCATCCCGAAGCGGAGTTACATCAAATTTGGCAGAAGGCTAGATTTTTGTCCAGAAACAGTTCTTTATATAATTTGGCATAAATCTGTTCTGTGGTTTTGAGTTATTAAAGAAAAAACATTTAAGTATCTCTAGAGATGCAGATGTGCAGATCCATGAGCCACCAACCATGCTGTGATTGGCTGGACGCAACCTGAGAGAAAAGTTGTGGCTGCTATTTTGTCAATCGGAACACGGTTCTGGGGGGGTATAAACAAAAAATTGGATATAAGGGGTCAGGACTGAGGCATTCTGACCCCATGGAGCTGATGGAAAAGTCTGTGAGAGACAGCTCATGGGCAAAAAATTGTTTTTTGCGAGCGAAGAGCCGCAAATCCACTGGAGCGCTCAGCTAGGCCCTGTGTGTGTATCTGCAGCAGATCTGATGCAGATCATTGGATCCAGCCCCCAATAAACACAAACACCCACTCACAGACCCACTCATACACTCTTTCACACATGCACACAGTCACTCATACACCTACTCACATATCCATACACCTACTCACACATCTACTCACACACCCATACAGGCCATCACACACCTTCTCACACACCCATACAGTCACTCACACACCTAGAGAACCTGACCCACACAGGCACTCACACACTCACTCACACAGCCATGTGCACACACATACAGCCACTTACACACCCACTCACAGACCCACACAGCCACTTACAAGCCCACTCACATACCCATTCAACAAAACTACTGGGACACCCACTCACACACCCATACAGCCACTCATTCGCCAACGTACACACCCACACACCCACGCACACACATGTATATCCACATACACACACTCAGAGACTCAGAGAACCACTTACACACCCAATCACAGACCCACACGGGCACTCCCGCACCCAGTCAGAGAGCCAGAAAACCACTCACACATCCATTTATATACTCATACAGCTACTCATACACCCAGTCACATATACAATACAGCCACTCATAATCCCACTCACACACCCATATAGTCACTAATACATCCACTCAGTGACCAATACCCACTCACAGACCCACACAGGCACTCAGACACCCACTCACACACTCACTTACACACCCACACACCACTCACACACACACACACAGCTAGTCACACACCCATTCAGAGACCAGGAAAACTACTTACACACCCATTCACACACCAATACAGGGATTCACACACACACACTTACAGACCCAGAGAACCACTCACACACCCATTCACAGACCCACATACCCAGTTACACACCCACTCACACATCGACCACACACCCAGTTACACACCCACACAACTACTGAAACACCTACTCACACACCCATACAGCCACATATACAGTCACTTACAGACGCACACAGCCAGTCACACACCCACTCACACAACCAATAACAGACTCATAGAACCACTTATGCACTCACACAACCACTCATACATCTACTCACACACCCATACAGCCACTTAAACACCCACTCACAGGTCCAGAAAACCATTCACACACCCATGCAGGCACTAGACAGCAACTCACACATAGACAGAGTCACTTTCATACCTAGTTACACACCCACACAGTTACTTACACAGCTACTCACACAGCTACTCACACACCCACACACAGGCAGTGATACATTTATATAAATTGCAATAGCATATTGTTGGACTTGGTCCTTTTTGCAGGGTCATCCCAGAACTTTTTGCCTTCCTCCTGTATTTTTCCTGATCTGTTGTTGGTGGTTTTATGACTCTGGGCACTTTATCACTGCTGATCAGTGCTAAAGTGCATGTGCTCTCTATTGGTCTGCATCTGTTTGGCATATTTAATTTACCTGTCAGTCCCTTGTACAGTGGTATCCCATATACCCAGGGCCAGTAAATTAAATGCTACTGGTGGGCTTGCAGTGCTGCTTGCGCCACCCACCAAAGTAGCCTTTCAAACCTGTCTCAGGCCTCTGCCACTGCAGGTCCTGGACGTGCAGTTTACTGCC
Source organism: Calotriton arnoldi (assembly GCA_963921515.1). Lineage (NCBI taxonomy): Eukaryota > Metazoa > Chordata > Amphibia > Caudata > Salamandridae > Calotriton > Calotriton arnoldi. The sequence goes on from CAWUFW010005538.1 coordinate 398,039, forward strand.
GCTGTGACGTGGCGCATAAAGTGGATGCCATGTCTGCAACTCCCCTTTTACTACATATCAGTCACCCCTAAGGTAGGCCCTAGCTAGCCCTATGGGCAGGGTGCGATGTAGGTAAAAGGTAGGACATGTGCCTTAACTGTGTGGCATGTCCTGGTAGTGACAAACAGCCTATTTGGTTTCTCACTGCTGTGAGGCTGCCCTCTCATAGGGATGCATTGGGGATTCCCTGATATGTGCTTCAGTGGTAATTCCTGACATGAGAGGGGTAGCGTGATCAAGTTTGATATGTTTGGAATAGTGGTGATAAATGCTGCGTATTTGTGTTAGCAGATTTATTATTACTATTTTTGAAATGCCACTTTTAGAAGTGGGCATTTCTGTGTGCTATGTGTCTTTGGTCCTCTTCTAAGATGTGTATTGACTGTCTGGCTTTGGAGTGACAGGGGCTGGGGATGTGCAGTGGCTCCAGAGCGTCTGGGTGAGTCAGCGCTAGGTTGAATAGGCCTGGTCTGCATTTGGAGTGGTGGGAGGAGTAGCATCTGCACCTGAATAGGGCTGTGCCTGCGTTCCACAATGATGACTCCGCCCCCCTGTGGTGAATCTGGGGACAGGGCTTACACTTAAAATAGGGAGTGTCATGCACTGTAATAATACTTTTTAAGTGCCCCCAGAACTGGTTTAAACAGGGTCCAGGGCCCTGTGCCAAGGCAGGACAAAGACTTTGTGTACCATAAATATTGGGGCTGTGACCCCATGTTTGGCTGAGTTTGCTTGGAACTGAACGAGAAGACACAGTGTGGATCGCTGTGTGACAGGAGGAACCGCCGCTGGGAACTACCTGCTGCCTGCTAGGTAGCTGAAGGGACTGCCCTCTGCAAAGGGGCCCTGCGTGCTGGCCTGCCTCTGCCGGTTTTTCAGCTCCTGTAGACCGCTCTGTGCTAGGTAGCACTACACATCAGCTCTCTGGGTCTCCCTGCTGGAGACAGGCAGAGCGCTCTGTTTTTTATGGCCTGGAGTGCATGATGAGGGCCGAGTTTCTTTAGGAGAAGGAAGCAGCTAGTGTGCATGTCGGCGCCCCTCCCGACAAGCATGGTGGGCCCTCTGCATTTCTGTGTGCCTAAAGCTGCAGCAGAGCGGAGCTGAAATCTATGAGACTTCGCTCCGTAGTTGCCGGAAGTCAGGCAGAGGCAGCCTGGTTGTGGGTGGGGCTCCCGTGATGAAGAGGAGAGCCCCGCGTGGTGCCCGAGCCTGTTGTGGACGGGGCCGGCAGCGAGATTGAGCAAGAGCCTTGCTGGCTCCCTGTGCCACCAGAAGAAGAACCGGAGCCTCACGGGCTCCATTCTGCAGCTTCCCGCCTCTCCCACCTGTTCGAGGGAGAGGCAGATCATGAGCAGCGGCAAGTCTCGCTGACGAGACCAACGAAGTTGGGAAGAGGTCCCGGTGAGTAGAGCCTCCGGGGTGGGCATGGTCCCTCCCCCCCTGTTCCCCATGTAGGTACGAGTGAGAGAGCCCGTGTCGGTGGGACGAGGTTACGTTGCGGGCCTGCCCGGAAATGTTGTCTTCCCCCATGAGTTGTTTTTGTTGCTCCGTGCTTAGGGAGCATGGGGTCAGTGTTCGCAGCTGCACCGCCATATCAAGGGCAGCTGCTTGAGGAATACACACATTGGCCTGAGCCCTTACTTTTGAAAGGGGTATTGCGGGGACGCTCAGGACAGGGCCCTCGAGGACAAAGCTAGACTGCCTGATGTTCGCCCCTATGTCTAGGTTGGACATAATGCAATTAGGTGATGTGTGCACCTTATAAGTGATTATCGTGCACTGTTGATGTGGTTTACACCTAATGCATCTTCCTCATGTGCACACTGCTGCATGTGTCTTGTAGTGCTCTACGGATGATGATGATGATATGCATAATGTGCTATGCTGAGTACTGTTATGAGGTTTATGCCTAACTGCTTTGTGCTAAGTGTAATCCTGCCAGTAGTTACTGGTGACGCTAAATGTTTATGACAGTGACCTGATTGGCCTATTGGTTTACATAATACCTGTGAAGTCATGACAAGTGCCTGGTGGCACAGTGTAATGAATGTGATTGTGTTCTAATGTGTTTTATGGATAATACAAAAGCTATTTTTATATAACCTTGTGTGGAGTTTCTTTTGTGGTGTGCCTAGTGTGTCGCAGCTGTGTGAGTGTGTTGCACAAACGCTTTACACATTGCCTCTGGGATAAGCCTGACTGCTCTGCCAATCTACCAACGGGGTGAGCAGGGGTTATCTTCAACGTGTAACTCCCTTGCCCTGACTAGAGTGGTGGGTTCTGCCTAGCTTAGGTGCATGCCCTAGCCAACCAGAAACCCAATTTCTAACAGATATGTTTGTTTGAAATGTGTTGTTGTTTTGTATTGAATGTGTGCTTTTGGTTGGGAATGGATCCATGGATCCATGGCGGATCCACCTGCAAAATAGCCTGCAGTCCCTTTATTTGACCGAGGATGCACGGCAGATTCGCGGATCCAAGTGAGAAATTAGAAAATAGGATTTGAAAACAAAAAGAACCAGTGTTTGGGAAAAGAGTTGGCTCTGAAAAGAGCCTTTGTGTTTATGGCATGCAAATGATAACTACACAGAGAACAGGATGCAGTCTTTTAAGTTGTCGAGGTACACCCTGTTGCTTGGGAAATGGACTCTGACATTTCAATATATTCCATCCATGTCGAAATGTAAGTTGTTATGGTACATAGAGCCCATGTGGTGGTCTCGGAGAAATGCAGAAACAGCTTTATTGACATGTTTCCTGGTTTAATCTATCTGTGGACAGAATTGGGTTGACCACTGCCACTTTTGTCTTTGGCAAAAGTTGGGGAAAACCAAGGCAGCATGTGGAAAAAGTGACATTAATTTACCAAAGGTATCCTTCATTTGGATTTCCAGTCCTACCTCAGTAATTGTGCCTAGGTCATTGCCACCACAGTGCACAATCATGAAATGTGGATGTTGGCAATTTGTAATGCTTTAAACTGTAGTGTGGATTATGGCCTCCTTGTCGACATTGCTAAGTTAGCTTAGGCCTAGCTGCCATGATGCCTCTTTTGCACACGTTACTTAGGGACTTTGTTTTTCCAGACTCTGCTTGTGCCTATGTTCACGAGAACTGTCTACATTTCTGCCTTTCATGTTTTCTGCTGTTCTCTGTGGTTTTCGTCTGCACATGATGTACAAGGTCGAAAAACAACGTCCCTTGTTATTCAGTTCTGGTCAGCCCCACGCACTTAGACATAACACGAAGCACAGCTGCACTGCTGAAATTCGAGTGCTTTTAATATTGCAAGATACCTGTTAGAAGCACTTGGAGAAAAACCTTTCCAGGGAGAAGAGCTGTGCTTGTCCAATGATGTAAACCTTGCATCTAGTTCTTAAGGTATGGGGGTCCCCCTGACAAAGCCCAGAGGTCTTCTATTTTTATAATAAACTAGTTACTAACACGGGGAGGGTGGCAAGGCATTATAGTCCTTTATCCTCTGTCTTTATAAAATGCTGTCCCCGTTTGTATTCTATGGAATTGTAACGATGCTTACTATTTTGTCTTTATGCATTATGCTGCTAGTACTGGCACGTGTACTGTGTCTTAGAGCACGTTAGTTAAAATAAACATTTTAAACTATACTGTGTCTCTTAATATGCACGTTGTGGACAAGTATGAGTGAGTAATGAAAGAGTGTTCTTGCTCCCGCGATTCCCGAAAGAGTCCGTGTTCTGGGATGTCTAATCATTGGTAGCTTCGCTGTAGTACGGAGAACGAATGAGACACTATAGCTAGTCGGATTGGGATTTTGGGCACTAAGGTGGATGGTTGGTACACCACCATAAACCGAGGTCCTGTTTTCCTGCGCATAGTTCTGTATATGTGCAGAATCCCCGCAACATGGCGCCCACAATGTTTGGTCTGGTTCTTATCTGCGAGACGCTTGAGTAGTGCTTGTGCTTGTCCACAATTCCCTCACTTCTGTTTCCGGAAACCGATGTGAGGGTGTAACCTCCTATATTGATGTTTTTATAGGTTCTTTCAAGCTTGAAGTTAATAAAAGGTGTTTTCTTTATTGTTAACCCGTTATTGCACTGCCACGCACTAGGTTGTTATTCATTCTTGGTCTTAATGGCTGTGAATATAAATATCCCGGCACATAGCCGCGCTGCGCTCCGAGCTCATTTGACAGCGTATGGAGTGCCTGATGCGGGTGTCGCTCTAATCTTTGTGGTGCAAGCTGATCCAGCTTACCACTTTGAGGTGTTTTATTCATGGGTCACTTTTCCGGCGGTGGATGGACCTGATAATTTGTTCCATGTGTACACTGCCACGGCCCTTCCTAATGCTTATCGGCCTTATCAGGCTCTTGAGGTTCCGCTCACGGCATGGCAACACCGAATTTGGTTTAATGGCGCCCTCCCACACCCGGTCACCCCGATTCATTTAGGCCCTTTATCGATAGATGGGGCCGCTTGGACTGTTTTGGCCGGGTACACCCCGCATCCACGTTATTTAGTGGTTCCAGTAGATGTACTGCACTTGTTGCATACGTCTTTGGTATGTGTGCACAGAGCTTTAGTACAATATGTCACACGCAACGTCCAGATGGCCCCTCCTGGAGTTGCAGTGCAACCAGCTGGGCCTGGCGGTGTAACTATTAGTCCCGTCATGGTTAATTCGGTGATGGGCAAGCGCCCACAGAATAAGGATGATTTACCTTATTGGCTTGCAGAGAAATTTGACCAGCTGGAAGCGGTGTTTCCGAATACCTCTCCTGTGGAAAAACACAGGATTTTGACTATAAGTTTGCCAAAGGACTTAATTCCCGAGTTAACAGAATGCAACAACTGGGGTAAGGTATTTACGGCAGTGTATGCGAAGTGTTTCGGCACTCCCTCAATGACAGTCCTCCCCGCCGTGATTAAGCGTGTTCAAGACGAACATGGCCCTGAAGTGGCTGTGGAATTGGGGATGCGACTAGTGGGAGTGTTCGATGTAGTGGCTGATCTAATCCTTGCAAGTGTCAAGGGTGATGCAGTTAACTTTCAAGTAGCTAACGCTTATGCTTTGGTCCCAGAGCTGGACAAGCCTCGCGAATTACCGAAAATTATTGCACAGGCTTATAAAACCTTTGGCCGCAATAGTTTATGAGTTAAGCCTTTTGCTAAAACGCAAACTCAGATACAAACACAACAAAAATCTCAGTCTGATAAAGACGAGAAACCGTTCTTTTCTAAAAAAGAACTGGAAAGTAAAGAAGCAGGGGAAGCAACCACAGAAACAGGGGTCGCGTGCTGCGTCACCGGCTGCCGAGTCTTCTGAACGCACTTATGATTTGCGCGACCGAGCGAGAATTAAGTCTCCTGACAGGTTTCAGGTCCCTGAACAGCGTTCTCCTCATTCTTCACAGGCACCATCGGGCTCACAGGCTGGTGGAGGAAATCGCCAGGATCGAGGCAAGGGTCAAGACGCCCCCCAAGGAGGGGACCAGCCTCGTCAGACTGGAGGCAAGGGGAAACAAGAAGAATTTCCACGTTCTCGTCCTCAATTTCAGAAGAAAAAAGTTGCTGCTTTAACAGCGAGATATGCCACAGACGGTGAGAACGAGACTCCTGAATTGGACGTGGGCAGTGACGCTGCTACACAGCGCCGCAGAAGTTACCATAGTGCGGGAGGCACTGCGTCCTCATGTGGAGGCGACAGCAACTGACATTTTCATTACTGTCGAGACAGCTGACACCCGAGTGGCACCCCCTGACAGACTATACAATATAGTCCTTCTAATTGAAGGTGACATTGAGCGTGTTATTAAAGGGATTTTTTGGGAAAATCTGACCTCTTCTTACAACATATTATTGGCAGAGGCGGATTGGCCACCACCATTTGTTCTCGGTGCTCCAAAAGGGGAGGAAGTAATACTTCTGAGGTTTTCACGTTACGTCCCCAAGGAGCATGTGGAGGCTTTCGCAGCAGAATGGGCTGTGGCCCTAGCCCTGGCACTGTACCGTAATCACGTGGGCTGGGATAAAAATTCTCCCCCCATGACATACCTTTGCGGTCTATGCCACAGGCTCGACCCCAATATCTCCTCCGGCGGGAAGCTAAAGGTCCCGTTTCGGACATTTTGACACAGTTAGAGTATCAAGGAGGGATTGTGACATGTGTGTCACCAATGAATAACCCCCTTTTCGCGGTTTCTAAACCAGATGGGCCGTACCGCTTAGTTTTAGATTACCGGCATTTGAACTCTCATTGCCGCACCTTTGCGGTACAGAATACCCATAGTTCTGCTTTAGTCGACAGTCTTGTTCGTAAAAAAATATAAAACGACACTTGACCTTTCCAATGGATTTTACACACACAATTTGTCCCCTGAATGCAGTCAATGGACCGCATTCACTTCCGGTGGAAAACATTTAAAATTCCGGCGTTTGCCAATGGGCTACAAGAACAGCCCGGGGGTCTTCGCCGCCTGTGTTGTCTCTTTGTTGGACAGCATAGACCCAGATGCGTATTCGTACGTGGATGATATATAGCTGACAGACGACGAACTATGGCAGCATCTTTCCCGAGTCGACCGCATTATTCTAGAAATTGCGGACTACGGTTATAAATTTAATTTTTCCAAATCACACATCGCAGAGTACGCGGTGTTGTTTTTGGGCTATGAGCTCAACAATGAAGGTATGGGCTTAGCTCCCCACTTCCTGGAGAAGTGTGCACTTCTGCGCCCTCCAACAACCCTGAAAAAACTTCAGTCTTTGCTGGGATTTTTGAACTTCGGGCGTTCTTACATTCCCGAGTATGCCCAGCGTATCAAGTCTCTTTATGCCTTGATACAACCAACCTTTTCAAAGTCGTGCTGGCTTCCAGAACATTCAGCTATTCTGCAATCTTTGCAGTCTGATCTACTTGAATCCAAGTTCTTGTTGACTCGTGATAACCACATGAACCTGGTGATCTGAATCGTGCCAGGCGCAGTGGGTTTCACTTACTTGACGTTTAACGAAGGTGACACAGTACCTATTGCATACAAGTCGCATCTTTACACTTCTGCTGAGTTGCGCTTTTCAACTGTGGAAAAAGTTTTGACTGCAGTGCAAATGGCGATTCTTAAGGAATGCGCACTGGCACAGGGAAAACGCATTTTGGTGGTAACACCATATCCTGCCCTTGAGGCAGTGACAAAGGCAAGTGTACCAAACTCCAAGGCTTTGCACCCCCGTTGGATACAATGGGCTACCTCTTTGACGTCTCCGGATGTCACCTTTATCTTTGATTCCTCTCTTCAGACACAGGGGTTCTTGCAGTACAAATTTTTTCATCCTCCTCCTCTGTCTTTACTGCCGCTTGAGGAGTACAAATGTATCATTTACACCGATGGTTCGGCACAACCGGCCACGGGTTCTAAGCATGCTTATTCACCTGCATGTGCTATTGTGGCAGGTACCATGGTGAACGGTGAGTTCAAGTCGAGTGTTGTGCACCCGCAGGCATTGGGAGACACTACCGCCCAATTGGCCGAGCTGCGTGCTTTGATGCTGGCACTTGAGTTTGCGGACCCGGATGTGACTACTCTCATTGTATGCGATTCTTACTACTGTGTTCAGTCTTTTAACGACAACTTATTCTTTTGGTCTCAAAATGACTATTGAGATTCTAAGGGCAGCGCAATTAAGTATAAACTGCTTTGGGTTCGTGTAGCAGATCTTAAACAATGTCTGCCTCTCACACAGGTGATTCACACTCTTGGCCACCAGCGTGTGGGCGCACACGCGGTCGGTAACAGTTTGGTGGACGTAGCTGCCAAATCAGCAGTAGCCACGTGTTCAGTAGCAGCCATTACAAGATCCATGACAAAAATAGATAATGAGATTTTGCCAGCTATTGCTGCTACTAAGGAAGGTTCTAATTACCCACAGGGTTTCCCTTCCAAGTACTCTTATCACTTAAGTCCCGACCAGGTTCCTTATTTAAGAATTCCAGATGTTGGTGATCGGCTGATTCCCAACGCGGACCGCAGACATTCTTTGATAACAGCCGCACACGAAGGCTTGTCTTCGGCCCATGCTGGCGTGTCTGCAACTGTTTCAATCTTGCAGCAGCGTTACTGGTGGCGTGGTTTATATAAACAGACCCGTAATTATGTCCTTTCTTGTGACATCTGTCAGCAAATTAAGCCCTCTACGGTTACACGTCCGCCACAAACACAGTTCTGCATTTCTAAGAAACCTTTTGGTTGTGTTTATCTTGATCACTGCGGTCCATTTTCTTCTGATACTGCATATAAATACATCTTAGTTGCAGTTGATTCGTGCACACGTTTCATCTGGGTTTGGCCACAACGCAGTGCTGACGCTCGAAATGTCATCAGGGATTTGCGCGTCTTTGTGGGAATTTTTGCCTGTGGCACCTTCCATTCCGACCAAGGTCCAGCGTTCGCCTCTAAGGCGAACAAGGATGCGATGAGGTCTATGGCGGTGCTGGTGCAATTTTCGTCTCCATACAGGCCTGAGGGCAACTCAATTGTGGAGCAAATGAACCGTGACTTAAAGCAATCCTTGACAGCTAGAGTCTTAGGTACTGGCAGGAACTGGCTGGCCCACTTGTATGGCGTGCAACGTGCACTCAATAGTCTCCCTAGAAGATCTCTGGGTGGGCGGACGAAATGCTCTTTGGCATACAGATGTTTGTGCCAGACCTTGATGGTCTAGACATGGCGGCAGCTGCCGCAACCTTTGACGTAGATAATCATTCTACTATGTTACAGGACTTGCAAGAGACCCGTGACAGACTTGCAACTGAACACTTACCCTCTGCCACTGACGCTGCGCAGGAGATTCCGGTTGCCGGCTGGCTTCCGAAAATTGGAGATATGGTCCGAGAGAAGGTGGACAACAAGAAAGAATTTGGCCCCTCTTATCGTGCACCGGTTCCAGTCCTTGGCTTAAAGGGTACTCGTACAATCATCTTACCACCGCTTCCTGGTCGCAAAGACAACAGATACATCTCAGTGGACAATGTCAAGCTACAACGTCTGGCCGATTCTGAATAGAGTAACACCTGCGGTATCATGTCCAGCCATTTCGAGGAATCCTGCTGGTGGCCCTCCAGTCACCACATCTAACGATGTTGCCATTGAGATGGTCTCTCAACCAGATCACCTGCTCGTCCCACCAGCATCCACCTGCAACGAGGAAACTGAATATGCTTATCCCACCAGCGAGTCATTGACTGGTTTGCCTACAACACCACTGAACCAGTCCCGTTCTTCTTTTGACTCAAGTTCCACTTCATCATTTGTCCCAACCAAATTCAGTGTTTTTGTATCCTGGTTTAGAGACAATTTATTGGTCCCTCCTTGGACTTACATCTGGTTGGTACTATTCCTGATTTTCCTGTTCATGTCCATTGGCTTTGTGACAGTTTTTTTCTTACTCATCAATGGTCACTACTTGCCAGAGTGCTCTGCGGTGAACTCTGTTGCTGGAACTTTGGCTCCGCACTCTTCTTCACATGTCATGAAGCGTGACCAGACATTTGTGAACATTTCCGCCTTTCCAGTCGCAGATGGCATCGTATGGAATGCAGTGAATTTCCAAATTCATGGACCGACAGAAATGATCAATGTACCGAATGTACTTCGTGTTTCCATGGGTGATGTGGTAAAAAGAAACATACGTTCAGATGATTGGGATGTGCATGCAATTCAATCCTTGTTTTCCGATTTGAAATATTATGCTGCCTTTGATGCTGAGGATTTGTATTTGAATTCTGCTAATTATGCCGATTTGTATTGTTATCAACGTTATGGTAACCATTTCCTACATAAAACTAACACACTTCGAGGTAGTTTTAATTATACCCAGTGGGAACATTGCCCCACCCCTCTGCAAGGGAGCTCCCAAACTCTGATAAGTAAGTTTACTTATTTTACAGACTTTGATAGGTCAAACCCAAGGTCCTATTATTTTAAAGTAAACATTTCTTCCAATCCGAAGGTGATGTTAACCCACACCAAATTACTGTATTCCAGCTCCTTTATGGACGCATTAGCTGTTGGTGGCTACGAACACTGGAAGGCCACCATTGATTTGAAATCTATTTGGGGCACTAAGTCCTGGCAGGTACGCGATACCGAGGCCTTACATCGCGCTTGCCTCATCCCGACCCAAATTTTATTTTTAAATAATACTATATACCAAACAACTTGTTTTGGTTTGGCGACGTCCAAACAATTAAATGCACCTACCATTCCTGCGCTGTCTTCATTGCCTAACTGGAGCTTGCATTCAAATTATTCCATTGACGAGTTGCAAGCTTTGTTTCAAAATAATTCATTTAATGTCTCTGCACTAGATCCCTCAGAATGGTTGGTGTGGCCGATAGCTTCAAATGCCTGCCAACTGCGTTTTTATAATTCTGCTCCTGGTTATAAACAGGATCGCCCTGATCCACGTTTTTCTAACTCACGTTCGGTTACAACATATTCAGTGGGAAAATTATGTAAACAGTGGTTGCAGCACTCTACACTAGAGTCTGTGAAACAACATTTATCCCTGTTATCCAGTAACATTGATCTGGCCGACTTTGTTCTGGGACCTAGAGGTTGGTGTTCCAGCTATATCACCAACTTTCACTATGCTTCCTAACGGTAGCTATCTCCTTTTAAATAATCAAGATTGCTGTGGGTTGCAAGCTGGCATACCCTACATTGTAACAGTTTCGCAATGCGTAGTATGCTGCAAAAACGTACTTTTTCCACCCCCGCATGGGAAGTTAGATAGTTCCATTTGGCCTTACATACTGACTTTGAAGGCAGATTTCAATAAATTGAGCAGAATAAAGGCACTATTATTAAACCAGGAGGTTATGCTAACTTCCGCACGGGAGACCTTCGTCCTACAGGTGGCCAGCGCCCACAGTGAAATACAGGCCCTTTTAAATACTAACCTCCCCCAACATTTCGGTGAACTGATTCACCGTATATTTAATGCATCTAATACCGACAGCCTTGTGCACTTTTTTAAAGTTGTGGGTTCTGGCCTTCTGATGTCCTTTCAGACGATATTAGGTGTAATACCGGATTTTATTAATTCCATTCTTTCTAGCGTCTTTGGTGGCTTCCCATTGATCCTAGCCTTAGCTGCTGGAATATTGCTTTTGATTTGCCTGCTGCGCAATGGCTGCACCTCTTGTGGGCCTACACAGCCCAGGGCGACTGCGGATGCTCCGTAACCACATGCATGTAAGCTTCGGTACACTGCCACTGGCAACACTCAGCGTGGCTTATGGATTATCTTTTCGCTTTGCGTATTTCACTTGCGTGCAACCTGTGCTGTCCTGTTTACGATGTCCGTTCTCATGGTCCTTGGATGTTTGCCTCTCCAATACGTCTTGTTTGGACCCGGATTTCGACCAGTTGATGGGCCCCTTAATGGCCCATGAACGGGAATGTTCCGGTGATGGATTAATGGCGCGTGCGGCTGCACTTGGAGTCTTGGCGCAATGGGATATCTGCGCGGCTGCTCAGAATCTCCTTCAACAAAGTTATATTGAATATAACGCAAGTTGTCCCGCAATGCTGATCGCTGCTCCCTATTATGAGGAACATGAATGCTGCTTTGATTTGTTTGAACTGGATGGCATCTCTTTTTTCAAACGATGATAATGATGTCTTTTTGGAAGGTGTTGCAGTTTTCTGCGCATACACTCTGATGGATTAGTTGCATTGACTCTTAATAAACTGCATAGCTGGATTTTTCTTATTCTCTTTGAGTGACCTTTTTTCTGGCCCTATCTAGAATTTGTTTTCCACATTTTTTCATAAAGACTTTTCCCACCAATAGACGTTTACATTCTGCTCCATCTATTTGAACTTTGTTTTCGTCCTATGTCTTGACCTATGGACTGACCAGGGGAGGGTGTAGTGTGGATTATGGCCTCATTGTCGACATTGCTAAGTTAGCTTAGGCCTAGCTGCCATGATGCCTCTTTTGCACACGCTACTTCGTGACTTTGTTTTTCCAGACTCTGCTTGTGCCTATGTTCATGAGAACTGTCTACATTTCTGCCTTTCACGTTTTCTGCTGTTCTCTGTGGTTTTCGTCTGCACACGATGTACAAGGTTGAAAAACAACGTCCCTTGTTATTCAGTTCTGGTCAGCCCCTCGCACTTAGACATAACACGAAGCACAGCTGCACTGCTGAAATTCGAGTGCTTTTAATATTGCAAGATACCTGTTAGAAGCACTTGGAGAAAAACCTTTCCAGGGAGAAGAGCTGTGCTTGTCCGATGATGTAAACCTTGCATCTAGTTCTTAAGGTATGAGGGTCCCCCTGACAAAGCCCAGAGGTCTTCTATTTTTATAATAAACTAGTTACTAGCACGGGGAGGGTGGCAAGGCATTATAGTCCTTTATCCACTGTCTTTATAAAATGCTGTCCCCGTTTGTATTCTATGGAATTGTAACGATGCTTACTATTTTGTCTTTATGCATTATGCTGCTAGTACTGGCACGTGTACTGTGTCTTAGAGCAAGTTAGTTAAAATAAACATTTTAAACTATACTGTGTCTCTTAATACGCACGTTGTGGACAAGTATGAGTGAGTAATGAAAGAGTGTTCTTGCTCCTGCGATTCCTGAAAGAGTCCGTGTTCTGGGATGTCTAATCATTGGTAGCTTTGCTGTAGTATGGAGAACGAATGAGACACTATAGCTAGTCGGATTGGCATTTTGGGCACTAAGGTGGATGGTAGGTACACCACCATACACCGAGGTCCTGTTTTCCTGCGCATAGTTCTGTATATGTGCAGAATCCCCGCAAACAAAACCAAAGGCAGCAATTGGTGACAATTTAACCCTCTCCCAAATCCAAGTAATATCTACATTAGATAAACATAGGTCCCTGTCAATGCCACTCTTTCTAGCACACTCTCTGGCCCAAAACACAAAATTATGGCCCACAATCTAGACTCTGACCAGTTTGGAGACAAGTACGAGTAACACACAGGAAAAGACTGCAGCAGAATGAGGCAGTTATGAAGATGAAAGGCGGCTACAATGAAGGACAGCAAGTAAAGTATAAAAGAACATATTTGATTGGATGGTGGAGATGTGCAGAGAACTAAAATTAGGCAGTGACTAACTCTATGATTCGCTTTGGAAAAATAAAAAAAGTTATGTTGTTTGGGATATGCTTGGTATTGCTAGCAGCCAACCACACCTGCTGCAGTTAATGTGAAGCTAGTATACTGTTCAGAGAAAGTCTTGTGAACTTTTGACTTATTGGTAGGCAGAGGCTTTTGGAAACATGGTTACTATGGAAACGGAGAATAAAAAAACTGAAATCAAACTAGTGTACAAAAATTGCTCAGTATGGAGTGTATGCCTTGTAACTGACAATCTTTTACAAAATGAAATATAAATGAAAACCATTAACAGCAGGTTGTTGAATGCTTTTAATGGCTCCCATGTAGATCTGATGATCCACCGTGGACCACACGGGGGTCGCACTGAGCTCCATGGTGGATCTGTGGATCTGCAGAAAACCTACCACATTGGGCTTGTTTAAAGGAAGCATGGGAAGAGTTAACAAGCATTGGCATAGCCAATAGGTCTCGCGTTTAGGTCCTCATAAGTGTTTAGCCAGAGCTATTGGGTCTGGCAATGTTTTTAAGATTTTTTGTAGAGCAGTGTGGCTGCTGTGCAGCATGTTAAAAAGTTGCAATAAAAAAGTGTTATAAGTATTTTTGTTACTGTAGATATAAAACAGAAGATATTATGTACAACTAAATGACCCTATTAAAAAAGCATTTACAATGCAATTGGTCTTGCATTTGTGAAAGTTAGACCTATTGGCGTTGTAAATGACAATGTTTTTTTATTTTTGTTTGGAGTGGAATGAGGATTTAGGGACGACATGGAGAGAGTAAGTGACGGGCGAAGCTGAAACCGATCAGAAACAAAAACAAATGTAAATCAATGCCAGCCATTTTAATGCTTTACCACACATTGAGCATGTATCCTGCATGGCTAATAAGGGAAGCTTTATAGCGTAACTTATTGAGTATAACGTAGCCTGCATCAAAGTCAGGGTAGCTGCCAAAAGCTCCTTGTGGCTGCCATCTCATTAGCACTGCAGACTTCGAAGGCTGCACTGCAACACAAGCATTTAGTTCTGCATAGTTACTTCACCAGGGCCATCATGAACACGGGAAATGTCATTTGTAACACATATATTTTGAATGGAAAGAACTGTAGATGAAAAACCAAACTATGATTTGTCTGAAGAAACATCCAGAAGAAACAAGCAACAGTTTATTCAACACGTGTTACAGGTCGCACTGCAACGCCGAAATATCTTGCCCCAAGCCATAGCAAACTCAGTCAGACACAAACTTTACAAACGAAAGAATTACTGGAATAACCGAAATCGTGAATGTAATCCTAAATCCTATGGGCTAAATACATGCAGTCGATGTTACGCATATTTTTTATCTTACTACGCAGCCACCCTTATACTGAGGTTATAATGACAGCTACCAGCACACGTAATAATTCAATCAAATAGATGTAAGTAAAACAATGCTGCATTTAGCAGCCCACTGAGGATAAGCAAGAGGAGGGCAACAAATAAATTAGATACGCTCTTACACCATGGGGCCACCCGCCCTAGCAAAGATGGGGCTATGAGAGAAACTTTTGAGCAAGAGACAATGATCTAGCTAGTAAGAAACTGTGGTTCCCTGTTGAGCTGTGATAGCGGTTTCCGCGTCCACGGGAGCACGTAGAACATTATGTCCGCTCACAGCTTCAATCTTTGCCACAATAGTTGTCTTGCGCCTTCGTCCAGTAATAGAGCGAAGGAGGAAAACACGGGAATGAAGCCTAAAACCAGAGCGTGGACAATGTGACACCATCCAAGCCCTCCCAAGCCCCCTCATGCCGAAGCATGGCCTGGACGTCCATTGTGGGACCATTAACACACCGACAGGGGTCAGCGCGTGGTAACGTTCACTCGCTGTACAGCCTAGCAGTAAAAGCGCCATTATTTCCGCTGGGTGCCGGGCAAACAGAAAATAAACTAAAAAATTACCCAAGCTTAGCGCGATTTTGAGCACTGAGGATGTGGGCAACATAGACTTGGATTGGCAGCAAGCCTGCCGCCACTTTCACATGATGTTTAAAAAATCAAATAGCCTTGGAAAAAACGGACAATATATATATATGTGTGTATATATATGCACATATATACACACAGCCACAACACTCACGCACATAGCTAAAGACAACAGCAGTGTGAGCTTCACTAGTCTTGGAGCATCTCACTAACATACATGTCTCAAAGTGGGTAAACAGTATGTCAAGGCAGCTGGAGAGCACATGGACTCTTAGCGATACAGAAGGAAACAAAATAAAACAGATATTAAAAAATACAATAAGCCTTGCTTTGTTGACCTACCTGCTTTGACAATGCTTTCTGCCAATGTTGTGCAGCATCGGAAGTGCGCACGCGAATGTGAAAGCAATGAAGCTGACGAGGAGGGAGTGGGGGGAAGGGGATTCACGCGTGAGTGAAAGCAATGAAGCTGATGAGGAGGGAGTGGGAGAAGGGAGGGGGGAGGGGGGAGGGGATTCACGCGCGCACTGTAAGGCTTAATGAGCCATTACAGAAAGCCAGATGGCAGCTGTGCACGTCGCGCGCGCTTGTGCGCGTAACAACAAGCTGGTGGCCGGAAAAAGCCTCTGGGTAGCACTTTTAAAACCCAGTTACTAAATGTCTCGCCAGAGCAGCGCATGCGCTGGCTCAAGCGAGACCTAAAAATTAGTGACCATTTAGAAGTGGTATACCAAAAATAAAAGATTAATGGAAGTCTGTGATTTGCTCAGTACAGGAGGAAGAGTGAGATCACAGTGGGAAGGGTAGCCATTTTAGGTACTTTTCTACTAAGAGTGGAGGAGGATTGCCATATTTCTGACTTGAGATTTGCAGTGGAAAACAGATGTTAACAGATTTTAAAAAAAGTTGGACAGCAGCAAAGAGATTTTACAGGTATGTTAAACAAAACTGTGAGTGTATATAAGCTCAAAGAAAATGTGTAGCTTCTAGACACTACAGTAAAAGGTAAGTTAGAAGGGAGCTTAAATGAGAGCAGTAACTAAAAATATAGTGAGCGGCAAAGGAGGAAGAGGAATTGCTATACTGAAAGTATAGTTATTTTATTAAGGCAGCATGAATGAATGTGTTAGAATTTAGATATGGATGCTTTCTAATAGTATGTAATTTGATAGTATGTAATTTGCACCCACTCACACAGTCAGGCATGCACTTACACACCCAGTTAAACTCCCACAAAAGCACTTATGTACCCACCACTCATATAGCCAGACAGACACATTCAGTCACACACCCATAAAACCATTCACACACCATTTACTCACATATACAGCTACTTATATAGCCATTCACACATCCACTGTGATACACACTCACACACCCATACATCCATTCATCTACCCAGCACTCAGTCAGTTGCAAAGTCACTTACATACTCATACACCCAGTTATACACCCAGTCACGCACCCATACAGCCACTCACATATCTATTTATAAAACCATACAGCCACTCACACACCCAGTCAGACAGTAACAGAGGCAAGTACACATCCATTCACATACCCACACTGCACTTATATATTCACCACTAATAGGGCCACTTGAACACACAATTACTCACCCAAACACCCACTAATACAGCCAGTTACAAATCCATACAGCCACTTATGCACCCATTTAGGCACCCATACAGTCACTAACGCACACATGCACACACCCTCACAGCTACTTATATATCCAGTGACACACCCACAGAGGCACTGATACACTCACTCACATATCCACTCAACAACTGACACACCCAGTCACACACTCGTACAGCCACTCATATGCCCATTTATACACCCATACTCAGACCCTTACACAGCTTCTTACACACTGACATAACCACTTATGTGACTGCTCACTTGCTTATAGTATGTAATCGGAAGTTAAATCTATTCAATATTTACTTTTCCAATATCTACTTGTGTTTAAAGAGGAATAGAAGATGGAATGGTGAGGTGAAACAAAAAATTAGAATTATGATTGTTGACAGCATCCAAAAACTGGGCAACAGATGACATATTTATTGCAACTGGTATATGGCATTTGCCACAGTGAGTGACCATGTCTTGCAGTTTTGGTGAAACTATGGGGATGGTATGTATCTAGTCAGATGGTAATGGTTCCACAGATGCTCCAGCTGCTGATGATGATTCACCACCTTCCCTCTCTCTTTTCATCCTCTGATATGTGCTTGTATGTATGGGTTTCAGGTATTTCTAAATAGAGGGTGTGCCATGTGAATACTTCTTCACTGTAGCTGTTGACAGTTTCTTGCTGCATAGATTGCATTGGACACATTTTGGAAGAGTTTACTTTTCTCCTGAAGGGATGGGAGAATATTTCCAAACATTGGAGGAATTCTTTGGAGGTGGTAAGTCTTCTTCTTCTTTGTTCTGCTCTTTCTGTTCTCTTCTACCTTCAGCTAAAGACATCTTAACTTTGAAACTCTCTTCTTTTGAAGGAAAGCCAAAAAATCAATGGAGCTGTTTTTTTTAGACTACCCCCAGAGACATGTGAAACCCAAATAGCTGATTTACAGTGTGGTTTGCAATGTGGATGGGTGAATTTATTACTGTATCCCATGAGAAGTTGGGGTTTGGGTGTGTTCCTGGATTTGCTGCAGATTCGTGGTGGCATTGCGGCGGATCCACAGATTCATAAAATAAATACAAAAAAGAGAAAGACTTGCTGTATTGCATTTATAGGAAGTTTACATAAGTTGCGTTACGTTGATTTGTTAATTGTCACTTTAAAAAATGTACAACAATAATAGCGTGTGATGTATATATAAACTTATAAAAATGCATATTGCTAAATTGAACTCCTAGGTGAAATTGCAGTACAAATTATAATAAAAAAACAGTGAAATTCACTACAAAACATAGGTTACAGAGACATTAAGGTTAAGAAATAGCAATGAAAGACATAAAAAATTAACTGAAAAAACCAAAGGTAACGGGAACGTTATAGTTAGGAAAACTTAGAAATTCACAGAAAAAACCAAAGGTAACAGGGACATAATAGGCTCTGATTTTCCACACACGAAACCATTAAAATTCAGCAGTTATAGTTACCTGAGCTAACTATAACATATGCCCCCGCACTGCACTTCACATATTACTTTACTCATGACATGATCAATGACATCACTGATGACATCTCGAATGATATCACATCCCTGTAACCTTTGTTTTTTTCTGTGAATATATATATAATATATAAACCCTTGGTCTTCATGAACACTGATGGTGCATTGTGGGAACAGTAGGATTTAACCACTGGTCATGTGCTTACAGCTATTTAACATGGACTCTTTTGCACTATTGACTTGCTCACCTGTGATCAAGGCTGGAGTCGCAGCCGAAACGCATAAGTTAAGACTGTGCTGCCAGTTCCATTTGGAAATAAAATGCCAACAAGTCATCAAGTTGAGGCTTCGTTATGCTTTCTTCTGTGTGTGTTTAATGACGGGCTGCTCCATGCCCGTTTTGAAGCCGCCCTGCAGGGATGGGGGCTCCTGTCATTTGGAGACTTTTGCGTGGAATTTACCTGTGGAGCATATCCCGCTTTCCTTCGTGAGACGACAAGGATTTCCAAGTGATTTACTCATGGAGGTGAGAAAGGGAGAGGAGGAGTATTATCTCTTCCTGCCGACTCTGATAGGATTGGACATTTTAAAGAATTATTGTTTTATTAGTGGCAGCAGGAGAAGAGCAAGCTGCAATTTATTTATAAAACGTGACTTTTATTTTTAACACATGCACTGATATGCATTCATGCTATTGAAGACTGTGTGGTTCAAACGCTATTAAGCATGTATTTCCAAACCCTTGGTATTCATGAACACTGTTGGTGCATTGTGGGAACAGTAGGATTTAACCACTGGTCACGTGCTTACAGCTATTTAACATGGACTCTTTTGAACTATTGACTTGCTCACCTGTGATCAAGGCTGGAGTCACAGCCGAAACGCGTAAGGGAAGAATGTGCTGCCAGTTCCATTTGCTTTGTTATGCTTTCTTTTGTGTGTTTAATTACAGGCTGCTCCATGCCCATTTCGAAGCCGCCCTGCAGGGATGGGGGGTCCGTCATTTGGAGACTTTTGTGTGGAATATATATATATATATATATATATATATATATATATATATATATATATATATATATATATATATATATATATATATATATATATATATATATATATATATTACCTACTGGCGGTCACCAGTAGGTAGTTATAGTTAGAACCTAGTTTCCATAGAAAAAGCATTTTTTGATTTGCCAATAACTTTGGCGCCGTTTGGCGAATCTTCACGAAATTTTCAAAACTAATTGTTCACTCAGGTCAGCTCCTGTCTTGAAAGTTTTGGGGTGATTTGTCAAGGGGGCCGAGAAAAAGGGGGTCCCAAAACGTGTTTTCTCAGTGTTAATTTACATAGGAAACTTTAGACACAGCTACAGCCTGAACTGCTGAATGGAATTACACCACATTTGGCAGAGAGATAGCTCTTGGTCCAGAAAGCACGCTTTTTTAAAATGGTGTAATTCCGTTCAGTAGTTTTTGAGATATTTAAAGATTTACAGATATCAATATTTGAGAATTGTGAGATCTGATTGGCTGAGCCCTCCCGAGCACGAGCTTGCCTCTGATTGGCTGCCAACACTTCTAACCAGGAAGTGTTGGCAGCCATCTTGTGCCTCGGACCGAGGGAAAGGGAAAAAGGTGACAGTAAGATTAAAAAACAAATAAAGGGGCAGGGTAGGAATACCCCGACCCCCCAGGCCTGCTCAGGGGGTCCCACAGGGACCCCCAGGCCTAAAAAGAGCATTCTTTTTTAACATTTTCGGCCGGGTCGCGCTGGGTGCGTGAACCCCGTCGAAAATGAAAAAAAACGAAGTGCGGGCTCCCGCGCTTCGTTTTTTAAAGCCCCCGGGTGGTCCAGGTCCCGGGGCAATCCTTAATTCTGTAGCGGGGCCCGCAGGGGCCCCACAGCCCCAGGGACCGCCACCTCCCCAGGGCTTTATAATTTATTTGCGGGGACACAAGGCCCCCCAACAGCCCCGGGGACCACCACCTCCCCGGGGCTTTATTAAATAAGGGTGGGGGTCCTCGCGGGCCCCCCCAAGCCCCAGGGACTGCCACCTCCCCGGGGCTTTATTAAATAAGGGTGGGGGGCCTCATGGGCCCCCCCAAGCCCCGGGGACAACCACCTCCCCGGGGCACTGTTTATTTAAATTCGGGGGTCCGTTACAGACCCCCGGTCCCGGGGACCACCACCTCCCCTGGGCTTTACAAATGAAGGAGGGGGGCTGCGCGTCCCTCCTCCAGTAGCCCTTCACAGCCCTGGGGACCGCCACCCCCTAGCAAAGATGGGGCTATGAGAGAAACTTTTGAGCAAGAGACAATGATCTAGCTAGTAAGAAACTGTGGTTCCCTGTTGAGCTGTGATAGCGGTTTCCGCGTCCACGGGAGCACGTAGAACATTATGTCCGCTCACAGCTTCAATCTTTGCCACAATAGTTGTCTTGCGCCTTCGTCCAGTAATAGAGCGAAGGAGGAAAACACGGGACTGAAGCCTAAAACCAGAGCGTGGACAATGTGACACCATCCAAGCCCTCCCAAGCCCCCTCATGCCGAAGCATGGCCTGGACATCCATTGTGGGACCATTAACACACCGACAGGGGTCAGCGCGTGGTAACGTTCACTCGCTGTACAGCCTAGCAGTAAAAGCGCCATTATTTCCACTGGGTGCCGGGCAAACAGAAAATAAACTAAAAAATTACCCAAGCTTAGCGCGATTTTGAGCACTGAGGACGTGGGCAACATAGACTTGGATTGGCAGCAAGCCTGCCGCCACTTTCACATGATGTTTAAAAAATCAAATAGCCTTGGAAAAAACGGACAATATATATATATGTGTGTATATATAGGCACATATATACACACAGCCACAACACTCACGCACAAAGCTAAAGACAACAGCAGTGTGAGCTTCACTAGTCTTGGAGCATCTCACTAACATACATGTCTCAAAGTGGGTAAACAGTATGTCAAGGCAGCTGGAGAGCACATGGACTCTTAGCGATACAGAAGGAAACAAAATAAAACAGATATTAAAAAATACAATAAGCCTTGCTTTGTTGACCTACCTGCTTTGACAATGCTTTCTGCCAATGTTGTGCAGCATCGGAAGTGCGCACGCGAAAGTGAAAGCAATGAAGCTGACGAGGAGGGAGTGGGGGGGAGGGGATTCACGCATGCGTGAAAGTGAAAGCAATGAAGCTGATGAGGAGGGAGTGGGAGAAGGGAGGGGGAGGGGGAGGGGATTCACGCGCGCACTGTAATGCTTAATGAGCCATTACAGAAAGCCAGATGGCAGCTGTGCACGTCGCGCGCTTGTGCGCGTAACAACAAGCTGGTGGCCGGAAAAAGCCTCTGGGTAGCACTTTTAAAACCCAGTTACTAAATGTCTCGCCAGAGCAGCGCATGCGCTGGCTCAGGCGAGACCTAAAAATTAGTGACCATTTAGAAGTGGTATACCAAAAATAAAAGATTAATGGAAGTCTGTGATTTGCTCAGTACAGGAGGAAGAGTGAGATCACAGTGGGAAGGGTAGCCATTTTAGGTACTTTTCTACTAAGAGTGGAGGAGGATTGCCATATTTCTGACTTGAGATTTGCAGTAGAAAACAGATGTTAACAGATTTTTAAAAAAGTTGGACAGCAGCAAAGAGATTTTACAGGTATGTTAATTAGGTTGTACTTTAAAAAAGTATATTTAAACAAAACTGTGAGTGTATATAAGCTCAAAGAAAATGTGTAGCTTCTAGACACTACAGTAAAAGGTAAGTTAGAAGGGAGCTTAAATGAGAGCAGTAACTAAAAATATAGTGAGCGGCAAAGGAGGAAGAGGAATTGCTATACTGAAAGTATAGTTATTTTATTAAGGCAGCATGAATGAATGTGTTAGAATTTAGATATGGATGCTTTCTAATAGTATGTAATTTGATAGTATGTAATTTGCACCCACTCACACAGTCAGGCATGCACTTACACACCCAGTTAAACTCCCACAAAAGCACTTATGTACCCACCACTCATATAGCCAGACAGACACATTCAGTCACACACCCATAAAACCATTCACACACCATTTACTCACATATACAGCTACTTATATAGCCATTCACACATCCACTGTGATACACACTCACACACCCATACATCCATTCATCTACCCAGCACTCAGTCAGTTGCAAAGTCACTTACATACTCATACACCCAGTTATACACCCAGTCACGCACCCATACAGCCACTCACATATCTATTTATAAAACCATACAGCCACTCTCACACCCAGTCAGACAGTAACAGAGGCAAGTACACATCCATTCACATACCCACACTGCACTTATATATTCACCACTAATAGGGCCACTTGAACACACAATTACTCACCCAAACACCCACTAATACAGCCAGTTACAAATCCATACAGCCACTTATGCACCCATTTAGGCACCCATACAGTCACTAACGCACACATGCACACACCCTCACAGCTACTTATATATCCAGTGACACACCCACAGAGGCACTGATACACTCACTCACATATCCACTCAACAACTGACACACCCAGTCACACACTCGTACAGCCACTCATATGCCCATTTATACACCCATACTCAGACCCTTACACAGCTTCTTACACACTGACATAACCACTTATGTGACTGCTCACTATCTTATAGTATGTAATCGGAAGTTAAATCTATTCAATATTTACTTTTCCAATATCTACTTGTATTTAAAG
Organism: Calotriton arnoldi; assembly: GCA_963921515.1. NCBI lineage: Eukaryota > Metazoa > Chordata > Amphibia > Caudata > Salamandridae > Calotriton > Calotriton arnoldi. The sequence goes on from CAWUFW010005538.1 coordinate 421,056, forward strand.
AGGAATAGAAGATGGAATGGTGAGGTGAAACAAAAAATTAGAATTATGATTGTTGACAGCATCCAAAAACTGGGCAACAGATGACATATTTATTGCAACTGGTATATGGCATTTGCCACAGTGAGTGACCATGTCTTGCAGTTTTGGTGAAACTATGGGGATGGTATGTATCTAGTCAGATGGTAATGGTTCCACAGATGCTCCAGCTGCTGATGATGATTCACCACCTTCCCTCTCTCTTTTCATCCTCTGATATGTGCTTGTATGTATGGGTTTCAGGTATTTCTAAATAGAGGGTGTGCCATGTGAATACTTCTTCACTGTAGCTGTTGACAGTTTCTTGCTGCATAGATTGCATTGGACACATTTTGGAAGAGTTTACTTTTCTCCTGAAGGGATGGGAGAATATTTCCAAACATTGGAGGAATTCTTTGGAGGTGGTAAGTCTTCTTCTTCTTTGTTCTGCTCTTTCTGTTCTCTTCTACCTTCAGCTAAAGACATCTTAACTTTGAAACTCTCTTCTTTTGAAGGAAAGCCAAAAAATCAATGGATCTGTTTTTTTTAGACTACCCCCAGAGACATGTGAAACCCAAATAGCTGATTTACAGTGTGGTTTGCAATGTGGATGGGTGAATTTATTACTGTATCCCATGAGAAGTTGGGGTTTGGGTGTGTTCCTGGATTTGCTGCAGATTTGTGGTGGCATTGCGGCGGATCCACAGATTCATAAAATAAATACAAAAAAGAGAAAGACTTGCTGTATTGCATTTATAGGAAGTTTACATAAGTTGCGTTACGTTGATTTGTTAATTGTCACTTTAAAAAATGTACAACAATAATAGCGTGTGATGTATATATAAACTTATAAAAATGCATATTACTAAATTGAACTCCTAGGTGAAATTGCAGTACAAATTATAATAAAAAAACTGTGAAATTCACTACAAAACATAGGTTACAGAGACATTAAGGTTAAGAAATAGCAATGAAAAAACATAAAAAATTAACTGAAAAAACCAAAGGTAACGGGAACGTTATAGTTAGGAAAACTTAGAAATTCACAGAAAAAACCAAAGGTAACAGGGACATAATAGGCTCTGATTTTCCACACACGAAACCATTAAAATTCAGCAGTTATAGTTACCTGAGCTAACTATAACATATGCCCCCGCACTGCACTTCACATATTACTTTACTCATGACATGATCAATGACATCACTGATGACATCTCGAATGATATCACATCCCTGTAACCTTTGTTTTTTTCAGTGAATATATATATAATATATAAACCCTTGGTCTTCATGAACACTGATGGTGCATTGTGGGAACAGTAGGATTTAACCACTGGTCACGTGCTTACAGCTATTTAACATGGACTCTTTTGCACTATTGACTTGCTCACCTGTGATCAAGGCTGGAGTCGCAGCCGAAACGCATAAGTTAAGACTGTGCTGCCAGTTCCATTTGGAAATAAAATGCCAGCAAGTCATCAAGTTGAGGCTTCGTTATGCTTTCTTCTGTGTGTGTTTAATGACGGGCTGCTCCATGCCCATTTTGAAGCCGCCCTGCAGGGATGGGGGCTCCTGTCATTTGGAGACTTTTGCGTGGAATTTACCTGTGGAGCATGTCCCGCTTTCCTTCGTGAGACGACAAGGATTTCCAAGTGATTTACTCATGGAGGTGAGAAAGGGAGAGGAGGAGTATTATCTCTTCCTGCCGACTCTGATAGGATTGGACATTTTAAAGAATTATTGTTTTATTAGTGGCAGCAGGAGAAGAGCAAGCTGCAATTTATTTATAAAACGTGACTTTTATTTTTAACACATGCACTGATATGCATTCATGCTATTGAAGACTGTGTGGTTCAAACGCTATTAAGCATGTATTTCCAAACCCTTGGTATTCATGAACACTGTTGGTGCATTGTGGGAACAGTAGGATTTAACCACTAGTCACGTGCTTACAGCTATTTAACATGGACTCTTTTGAACTATTGACTTGCTCACCTGTGATCAAGGCTGGAGTCACAGCCGAAACGCGTAAGGGAAGAATGTGCTGCCAGTTCCATTTGCTTTGTTATGCTTTCTTTTGTGTGTTTAATTACAGGCTGCTCCATGCCCATTTCGAAGCCGCCCTGCAGGGATGGGGGGTCCCGTCATTTGGAGACTTTTGTGTGGAATATATATATATATATATATATATATATATATATATATATATATATATATATATATATATTATATACTGGCGGTCGCCAGTAGATAGTTATAGTTAGAACCAATTTTCCATAGGAAATCCGCGACATTCTATTTGAAATAACTCTCTTGCCGGTTGACGTATCTTCGCAAAATTTTCAAACTTTGTGGGGCGCTCCGGTCCGCTCCTACCCTGAAAGTCTCGGTGTGATTCATCAAGCGGGGCCGAGAAAAAGGGGGTCCCAAAACGCGTTTTCCCCATTCATTTTTCCATAGGAAACTTTAGACACGGCTACAGCCTGAACTGCTGAACGGAATTACACCAAATTTGGCAAAGAGGTAGTTCTTGGTTCAGAAAGAACCCTTTTTGTTAAATGGTGTAAATCCGTTCAGTAGTTGCTGAGAAAATCAAAAGTAAAACTACATATATATCTATGGCCGCGTCGGATTCGCGCACCCTCCCGATCACGAGCTGCATGCTAATTGGCTGTCAACACTCCAAATCAGGAAGTGTTGTCAGCCATTTTGTCCCTCGGTAGAACCGAGGGACAGAAACAAGTGCGCAAAACGCACAAAGGGGGCAGGGTAGAAACACCCTGACCCCCTAGGTCTGCTCAGGGGGTCCCACAAGGACCCCCTGGGCAAAATATTTTTTTTTATTTTTTTTTTAAATCGGCAGGATGCGCTCAGGGAGCGCGGATCCTGCCGAAAAAATCGAAGCGCGGTCTCCCGCGCTTCGATAGTTAATTGGCCCCCGGGTGGCCCAAGTCCCGGGGGCATGGTGGGGGGTTTTAATTTATGTAGGGGGGCCTCTAAGGCCCCCAAGCCCCGGGGACCGCCACCCCTGGGGCTTTATTTAAAAATGATGGCGGGAGGGCTCTGAGCCCTCCCGCAGCCCCGGGGACCGCCACCTCCCCGGGCTTCTTTTTTTTTTTAAATCTGTGTGGGGGCTCCAGCCCCCCACATGCCCCGGGGACCGCCACCTCCCGGGGCACTAAACATTTAAATATGGGGGTCCGTTACGGACCCCCAAGCCCCGGGGACCACCACCTCCTGTGCGCTGAATGGGAGGGGGCCGCGCGGCCCCCTCCTGGAGCCCTTGATGGCCCTGGGGACCACCACCCCCAGGGCCGGCTCCTGCAGTGTCCCGGGTGCCTACCCCCGGGACACTGCTGTTTGCTATGACAGGACGGAGCCTCGCGGCTCCCGTCCTGTCATAGCAAACTTGGTTTGCATTTTGAAAGAGAGAGCAGGAAACCTGCTCTCTCTTTCAAAATGCAAGCCAATGCTTTTCCACATGGGGAGCAGCATGTTAGCTGCTCCCCATGTGGAAAGCAATGCCGGCTTCCGCAGGAGGCGGGGAGCCGGCTGGGACTGTGGGGGATTGGGGACCCCCACAGTCTCCAACGTGAGGCCAGGCCCCGGGGATGGGGTCCCCGGGGCCATAAGTGGCCCGGGAGGGGGCCATGCAGCCCCCTCCCCAAAGTTCAACATTTTTTTTTTTTTAAATAAGGGAAAGGCCGGCCCCGGGAGATGGGGTCCCCGGGGCCTTAAATGGCCTGAGGAGGGGGCCACGCAGCCCCCTCCAAAGAAAAAAATAAAAAATCGAGGCCATGCCCCGGGGATGGGGTCCCCGGGGCCAATACAGGCCCAGGGAAGGGGGCCACGCGGCCCTTCTCCCGTTTTTTTTTTTTAATTAAAAAAAAAAAATGCTCAGGCCCCGGGGATGGGGTCCCCGGGGCCAAAAGTGGGCAAGGGAAGGGGGCCACTCAGCCCCCTCCCATTAAAAAAAAAAAAAAACGACCGGCATCGTGCCGGAGGCCCCGCCCCTCCCTGCAGTACTCTGCAAACGCGCCCTGGCGCGTTTGCAGAGGGGGAACGAATTCCCCTTGAATATTGGGGGTCCCTGGGGGCCAACTAGCCCACCAGGAACCTCCAGTATGTGCCAGGGGCTGCCTTGCAGAGACGTGTACATAGGCCACGCCCCTTTTACACCTCTCTGCAACGCAGCTCTGTGGCGCTTTTGGAGGTATATGGTTGGCTAGTTGGACTCCAGGGACCCTCAGGATTCAAGGGGACTTAATCCCCCAACTTAAAACGTGCCACAGGGCGCGTTTGCACAGTGGTGAAGGGAGGGGCGGGGCTTCATGTGACATGTGTGCAAACAGGCCCCGTGGCGCGTTTTAAGATAGGATTAAATCCCCTTCAATCCTGAGGGTCCCTGGGTGCCAACTAGCCCAACAGGTACATCCAGAAAGCGCCACAGAGCTGCGTTGCAGAGAGGTGTAAAAAGGGGTGTGGCCTCTCTACACGTCTCTGCAACGCAGCCCCTGGCGCATACTGGAGGTTCATGGTGGGCTAGTTGGCCCCTAGGGAACCTCATGATTCAAGGGGACTTAATCCCCCAACTTAAAACACGCCACGGGGCGCGTTTGCACAGATGTCACCTCAGGCCCCGCCCTCCCTTCACCATTGTGCAAATATTCCTCTAAAATCTGCCTTACTACGAATTCCGATTTACTCACCTGTTATCAGGAGAGACCTCAGTGCTGCATCTTTCAACCCAGTACTGGTCCTGAAAAGTAATTTTAACCGTACTTACCGGTAACTTGAATTTTCTTCATAGGCTAACATTGACTGGTTTCACTTGGAAATTCTTCTAAGTGTGGAGTTTTGTAACTTTAAAATATTCCTCTAAAATCAGCCGAAATACGAATTCCGATTTACTCACCTGTTATCAGGAGAGACCTCAGTGCTGTATCTTTCAGCCCAGTACTGGTCCTGAAAAGTAATTTTAACCGTACTTACCAGTAACTTGAATTTCCTTCCATAGGCTAACATTGACTGGTTTCACTTGGAAATTCTTCTAAGTGTGGAGTTTTGGAACTTTAAAATATTCCTCTAAAATCAGCCGAAATACGAATTCCGATTTACTCACCTGTTATCAGGAGAGACCTCAGTGCTGCATCCTTCAGCCCAGTACTGATCCTCAAAAGTAATTTTAACCGTACTTACCAGTAACTTGAATTTCCTTCCATAGGATATCATTGCCTGCTTTTTGCTGAAAAAGTTTCTGTTGATTTTTGAAACATACAAATATTCCTCTAAAATCAGCCGAAATCCGAATTCTGATTTACTCACCTGTTATCAGGAGAGACCTCAGTGCTGCAGCTTTCAGCCCAGTACTGGTCCTGAAAAGTAATTTTAACCGTACTTACCGGTAACTTGAATTTCCTTCATAGGCTAACATTGACTGGTTTCACTTGGAAATTCTTCTAAGTGTGGAGTTTTGGAACTTTAAAATATTCCACTAAAATCAGCCGAAATACGAATTCCGATTTACTCACCTGTTATCAGGAGAGACCTCAGTGCTGTATCTTTCAGCCCAGTACTGGTCCTGAAAAGTAATTTTAACCGTACTTACCAGTAACTTGAATTTCCTTCCATAGGCTAACATTGACTGGTTTCACTTGGAAATTCTTCTAAGTGTAGAGTTTTGGAACTTTAAAATATTCCTCTAAAATCAGCCGAAATACGAATTCCGATTTACTCACCTGTTATCAGGAGAGACCTCAGTGCTGCATCTTTCAGCCCAGTACTGATCCTCAAAAGTAATTTTAACCGTACTTACCAGTAACTTGAATTTCCTTCCATAGGATATCATTGCCTGCTTTTTGCTGAAAAAGTTTCTAAGTGTTGATTTTTGAAACATACAAATATTCCTCTAAAATCAGCCGAAATCCGAATTCTGATTTACTCACCTGTTATCAGGAGAGACCTCAGTGCTGCATCTTTCAGCCCAGTACTGGTCCTGAAAAGTAATTTTAACCGTACTTACCGGTAACTTGAATTTCCTTCATAGGCTAACATTGACTGGTTTCACTTGGAAATTCTTCTAAGTGTGGAGTTTTGGAACTTTATAATATTCCTCTAAAATCAACCAAAGTACGAATTCCAAATTACTCACCTGTTATCAGGAGAGAACCCAGTGCTGCATCTTTTAGCCCAGCACTGACCCTGAAAAGTAATTTTAACCGTACTTACCAGTAACTTATATTTTCTTCCATAGGAATCCATTGTCTGGTTTTCAGCAGAAAAGTTTCAAAGTGTCGATTTTCACAAACTACAAATATTCCTTAAAAATCGCCTGTATGACTTAAACGCATTCTTTCAACTGTTTACAGGAGATGCACCAGTGCTGGATCCAGGATCCAACACTGAGTAAGATAAAAGTAACGATAACAGTTTTTACCTGCTAAGTGAATTTCCTTCCATAGGATAACATTGGTGATTCTATGAGAAAAAGTTTCTAAGTGTCAACTTTTAAAATACAATAATATTCCTTAAAAATCACGACTGTAACCAAAACGCTTTTATTCAACTGTTTACAGGAGATGTACCAGGACTGAATCTAGGATCCAGTCCTGTGGTTAGAAAAGTAATGCATAAAGTAACTAATTGCATTTAACTAGAAATTCACATTGAGCTGAATGTTGCATTGTGTTTGAAAATGTGTTGCCCATTGCAACAACTGTAACTACTGTACTTAAAAGTCTATTGCCTATGTGCAAAGTATTTAAACTAAAGTAATTCATTCTGAGAAAGTATTTTTTGTAATGTAATGTATAATGTAATTACAATGTAATTTAAAAATAAAATATGTAAAAAAAAATTGTTTCTAAAAATGTAGTAAATCAGTATGAAAAAAATTAATATAACAATTAATACATTTAAAAATTGTCATTTACAAAACCTTTGAAATTCACTGAAAAAACCGTAGGTTTCAGACATGTTATAGTTAGGAATTAGCATTTAAAAAACCTTTGAAATTCACTGAAAAAACCATAGGTTTCAGATATGTTATAGTTAGAAATTAGCATTTAAAAAACCTTTGAAATTTACTGAAAAACCATAGGTTTTAGGGACAGTTATAGTTAGTTGGACATTTTACTCGTACAAAACCCGTGAAATTCCCCCGTTATAGTTAGTTCAGCTAACTATAACTCGCGCCCCGCAATGCACTGCTGATGACGTCACATATTACATCACTCATGACATGGTCAGTGACATCACTGATGACATCACTGATGACATCTCAAATGACATCACTGATGACATCATCCACGTGATAATCTGATGCAGCTCTTCACACCCTAATATAACCTTTGATACACCCAATCTAAATTACAGACTGCCATTCGCAAAACCATAGACACTCCAACACCAATAACTACATACCCACTCACTGATTCTTAGGTCTACACACACACATCCACTCACTCACCCGTACAATCACTCATACTTATGGTCACTCAGTACAGGACTATCATATGCACTCTTACTCCTATATAGACACTCAAACACCGCCACTCATCCATAGAGGTACTCACACACCTAGTCAGTCATGCAAATAATTAAGCACACACCCATTTACTCACCTATACAGTTATACACACACCAGCTCACTTACTCATACAAATACTAGCACATTCTTACACTCTTATACAATCTCTGATACAAGCACACACTCATCCATACAGTCACTCTCACAATCACACACTCTCGCTTATAGCTATTTATATACTCCAACACACATATATACTGCCTTTCACATATGTAGTTACTCACACATGTACCACTGGGACATACATTCACTCACTAACACACTCTTACACACACTTACCCACCCATACAGTCTATCACAGATGCACTCTTGAAACCATCCACCCAGTGAATCACCCACTCACACATCTATGCACAGTCGCACACACCCCATCCACACAAACACTCAGGCACCCATACAGATACTCAGACAACAAATCAATAACTCTTATAGACACTCATGTAGCTATTCACAAACCCATGCAGCCACTTACACAGCAACAGACAGACGGATACAGACATTCACCCAGTTTAGTCATTAACCCATGCATTCAGTAAGATACGTTAAATCACTCACTTATAGAGTCAGTCACGCACCTACTAAATCATCCATACAGACACTTACACACCCACTCATTCTTCAATACGTCTTTTCCTATATATATTAAAAATATTTAAACTTTACAGAAACACACAGTCATTGGATGATGTCATCAGTGATGTCATTTGAGATGTCATCAGTGATGTCATCAGTGATGTCACTGACCATGTCATGAGTGATGTAATATGTGACGTCATCAGCAGTGCATTGCGGGGGCGCGAGTTATAGTTAGCTGAACTAACTATAACGGGGGAATTTCACGGGTTTTGTACGAGTAAAATGTCCAACTAACTATAACTGTCCCTAAAACCTATGGTTTTTTCAGTGAATTTCAAAGGTTTTTTAAATGCTAATTTCTAACTATAACATATCTGAAACCTATGGTTTTTTCAGTGAATTTCAAAGGTTTTTTAAATGCTAATTCCTAACTATAACATGTCTGAAACCTACGGTTTTTTCAGTGATATATATATATATATATATATATATATATATATATATATATATATATATATATATATATATATATATATATATATATATATATATATATACATTACCTACTGGCGGTCACCAGTAGGTAGTTATAGTTTGAACCTAGTTTCCATAGAAAAAGCATTTTTTGATTTGCCAATAACTTTGGCGCCGTTTGGCGAATCTTCACGAAATTTTCAAAACTAATTGTTCACTCAGGTCAGCTCCTGTCTTGAAAGTTTTGGGGTGATTTGTCAAGGGGGCCGAGAAAAAGGGGGTCCCAAAACGTGTTTTCTCAGTGTTAATTTACATAGGAAACTTTAGACACAGCTACAGCCTGAACTGCTGAATGGAATTACACCACATTTGGCAGAGAGATAGCTCTTGGTCCAGAAAGCACGCTTTTTTAAAATGGTGTAATTCCGTTCAGTAGTTTTTGAGATATTTAAAGATTTACAGATATCAATATTTGAGAATTGTGAGATCTGATTGGCTGAGCCCTCCCGAGCACGAGCTTGCCTCTGATTGGCTGCCAACACTTCTAACCAGGAAGTGTTGGCAGCCATCTTGTGCCTCGGACCGAGGGAAAGGGAAAAAGGTGACAGTAAGATTAAAAAACAAATAAAGGGGCAGGGTAGGAATACCCCGACCCCCCAGGCCTGCTCAGGGGGTCCCACAGGGACCCCCAGGCCTAAAAAGAACATTCTTTTTTAACATTTTCGGCCGGGTCGCGCTGGGTGCGTGAACCCCGTCGAAAATGGAAAAAAAACTAAGTGCGGGCTCCCGCGCTTCGTTTTTTAAAGCCCCCGGGTGGTCCAGGTCCCGGGGGCAATCCTTAATTCTGTAGCGGGGGCCCGCAGGGGCCCCCACAGCCCCAGGGACCGCCACCTCCCCAGGGCTTTATAATTTATTTGCGGGGACACAAGGCCCCCCAACAGCCCCGGGGACCACCACCTCCCCGGGGCTTTATTAAATAAGGGTGGGGGTCCTCGCGGGCCCCCCAAGCCCCAGGGACTGCCACCTCCCCAGGGCTTTATTAAATAAGGGTGGGGGGCCTCATGGGCCCCCCCAAGCCCTGGGGACAACCACCTCCCCGGGGCACTGTTTATTTAAATTCGGGGGTCCGTTACAGACCCCCGGTCCCAGGGACCAACACCTCCCCTGGGCTTTACAAATGAAGGAGGGGGGCCGCACATCCCCCCTCCAGTAGCCCTTCACGGCCCTGGGGACCGCCACCCCCCAGGGCCTGCTCCTGCAATGTCCCGGGGTGCCCACCCCCGGGACATTGTTGTGTGCTGTGGCAGGGCGGGAGCACAGCTCCCGCCCTTTCATAGCAAACTCTGCTTTGATTTTTGTACGCGAGAGCAGGAAACCTGCTCTCGCTTCCAAAAACCAAAGCAGAATTGCTTTTGCACAAGGGGAGCTGCATGTCAGCAGCTCCCCTTGTGCAAAAGCAATGCCGGCTCCCGCAGGAGGCAGGGAGCCAGCGGGACCGTGGGGGCATTGGGGCTCCCCCCACGGTCCCCAACGGTGAGGCCAGGCCCCGGGGGATGGGGTTCCCAGGGCCAGAAGTGGCCCGGGAGGGGGGGCACGCGGCCCCCCTCCCCTGCAATAAAAATAGGAGGGGGGCCACGTGGCCCACTTCCCGTTTAAAAAAAAAAACATTTATAAAAAGGGGTCAGGCCCTGGGGAATGGGGTCCCCAAGGCCCCAAAAATGTAAAAGAAGGGGGGCCACACAGCCCCCCTTCCCAAAAAATTATTTAAAAAAAAGCCGGCATCTCGCCGGAGGCCCCGCCCCCTCCCTGCACCACTCTACAAACGCGCCCCCTGGCGCGTTGTAAGTTGGGGAATTAATTCCCTTGAATACTGAGGGTCCCTGGGGGCCAACTAGCCCACCAGGTATCTCCAGTAAGCGCAACACAGCTGGATTGCAGAGAGGTGGTTCGAGACCACGCCCCTTTTTACACCACTCTGCAAACACGCCTCTTGGCGCACTGCTGGTGGGGCGATGAGGTCCTCTTGTGTCCTGAGGACCTCAGGACACAAGTGGACTTCATCCTCCGAGCAGCAGTGCACCAGGAGCCGCGTTTGCAGAGTGGTGTAAAAAGGGGCATGGCCTCGGACCACCTCTCTGCAATCCAGCTCTGTGGCACTTACTGGAGGTACCTGGTGGGCTAGTTGGCCCCCAGGGACCCTCATTATTCAAGGGGAATTAATTCCTCAACTTACAACGCGCCAGGGGGCGCGTTTGCAGAGTGGTGGAGAAAGGGGGCGTGGCCTGGTATGAGAAGTTAGCAATCCTGCTGTGTGGGACTTACTAGAGGTAATAGGAGGGGTAGTTGGCCCCCAAGGTTGACGTTGGGGGCTAACTACCCCTCCTGTTACCTCCAGTAAATCCCACACAGTGGGATTGCTAAGAGGTGTTCGGAGGCCACGCTCACCTTTCTCCACCACTTTGCAAATGCGACTGCTATGTTATAGTTAGAAATTAACATTTAAAAAACCTTAGAAATTCACTGAAAAAACCATAGGTTTTAGGGACGTTATAGTTAGAAATTAGCATTTAAAAAACCTTAGAAATTCACTGAAAAAAACATAGGTTTCAGGGATTTTATAGTTAGAAATTAGCATTTAAAAAACCTTAGAAATTCACTGAAAAAACCATAGGTTTCAGGGACGTTATAGTTAGTTGGACATTTCACTCGTATAAAACCAGAGAAATTTGGCTGTTATAGTTAGTAGAGCTAACTATAACTCGTGCCCCCGCAATGACCTGCTGATGACGTCACATATTACATCACTCATGACATGCTCAGTGACATCACTCATGACATCACTGATAACATCTCAAATGACATCACTGATGACATCACTGATGACATCATACACGTGATCATCTGATGCACCTCCTCACACACTAATAAAACCTTTCATACACCCACTCTAAAATACAGACTACCAATATCGAAACCATAGACACACCAATAGCAGTTAGTACATACCCGCTCAGTGATTCATACGTCTACACACACATCCACCCACTAACCCATACAGTAACTCATACACGCAGTCATTCATCAATACAGCCACTGATATATCCACTCATACACCCATATAAACACTCACACACTGCCACTCACCCAAAGAGTTACTCAAAAACCTAGTCAGTCACCCAAAGAATTAATTACACTGCCATTTACTCACCTATACAGTTATACACACACCACGTCACTTATTCATACAGATACGTACTGTCTTTAACAATTACTGACATAAGCACACACTTATCCATGCAGCCACTGTCACAATCACTCACTGTCACATATACTCACTTATATACTCCAACACTCACAAATACTGCCTTTCACATATGTAGTTACTTACACAAATACCACTAACATATCCATTCACTCACCAACACAGCTATACGTACACTCACTCACCCATACACTCCCTAACACACGCACTCATAAACGCATACACCCAGTGAATTACCCACTCACACATCTATGCACAGAGTGACACACCCCCCACCCACCAACACAGACACTAAGGCACCCATATAGATACTCAGACAACCAATGAATAACCCATATAGACACTCATTTAGCTACTCACCAACCCATTCAGCCGCTTACACACCAACTGACAGACTGATACAGACATTTACACAGTTTACTCACTAACCCATGCATTCAGTAAGACAAGTTTAATCACTCACTTATACAGTCAGTCACGCACCTACTAAATCATCTATTCAGATACTCATACACCCACTCATACTTCAATACACCTTGGCATTTATATATATAAAACATATTTAAACTTTGCAGATACACACAGTCACTGGATGATGTCATCAGTGATGTCATCAGTGATGTCATTTGAGATGTCATCAGTGATGTCATCAGTGATGTTACTGAGCATGTCATGAGTGATGTAATATGTGACATCATCAGCAGTGCATTGCGGGGGCACGAGTTATAGTTAGCTCTACTAACTATAACAGCTGAATTTCTCTGGTTTTATACGAGTGAAATGTCCAACTAACTATAACGTCCCTGAAACCTATGTTTTTTTCAGTGAATATATATATGTATATATATATAAAGTCTAAATTTCTATGAAAAGTGCCCACTCTAGGCAGATGCAGTGTTCCCGAATAATCATTTATTTTGTCTTTTGTCCACGGACACAACACATTTTGGCCATGCCGGCCTTGATCACATGACCAGCAATTTATCTGCCCAATACATGTAGAGAGAAACATGAGAGATAGGCTAATGTGGCCTTGCAAGCTGCCATCTTGAAATAGCAAAATAGCGATGAAATAAAATGCAAATATATGTACAAAATTGCAGGGTCTAAAAAAAATTATAGAAGGGGGAGGGTAAGGATCCCCTACCACACAACTCTCCATGGGGGGGACACAGCCTTAAGCACATGCCAAAACATTTCACATGATAGTACAATGTATAAACATAGGCAACCGTTTTTCTTTAGTAGATTTATTTTCGGCCATTTGGCCACTCTCTTTTAGCCAACACGTTTTTTGTCGTATCTGGGTGTACTACCCAATGACTTCATCAGGGCTGTGAATATTTACATATATATCATCGACCTCTCCTTGACTCCTGGTTGCAGAATCTGACCCGGGGTCGCCTTAATATGTGTTAACCTCAATTCAATCAAATCGATCGATTATCCACTCTCACTTAATGTGGTATACGATCCACGCTCTGTGATCACAATGTAAATTCCCTTTATTGTCAGTGGGAACGTCCTCCCGATATGAAATAGTACTGCTTCCTTACAAGATCCCCAAGCGAGTATCATCTGATACTGGCCTCCTCAGCCCCAGCTGGCTCCCGGTGTGCAGTGGGAGCTGGCATTGCTCCCCCCACAAGGAGCAGCTGCTTATGCTGCTCCCTGGGGGCAGAAGGAATTGCTTGGTCTGTTTTCCTGCCTGCGTCGGTGCAGGCAGGCAACCAAATGCCGGCTGGGAGCAGGCTTTGTCTTTGCTCCCATTTAGCATGAGTTTTGAAATTGATTTCTCTGCCCACGTCAGTATGGCCAGTGCGGGCAGGGAAAAAGCTGCATCCCAGGGGTGGGCTCCCAAGAACACAGCATGTGAGCTGACCCCGAGGGGGTAGGGTTCTGGGGCCATAGAAGGATCAGGGAAGAGTGCCATATGGCCCCCCTCCCTTATAATTAGTTTGGTGGCCCTGGGAGATGGGGTTTCCGGGGCCTTTAGAGGTCCACCTCTGCTTAAAGAATACAGTGGGCCCCAGGGGATGGGGTTCCGAGACCGAAAGTGGCCTTGTGATGGGGCCGCGTGACCCCTCCCCAATAAATACAGGCCACGGGGGATGGGGTCCCCAGGGCCGAGAACGGCCTGGGGAGGGGGGCCATGCTCCCCTTATCCTTATGAAATGTGGCCTCGGGTGGGCTTCCCAGGGCCTAGAATGGCTCGGAGAGGGGGGCCAGGTGCACCTCTCTCCTTGCCCGCCTCTCCTTCAGTATGCAACACAGCAGCCATTTCAGTTTTATTTTTTATTTTTTTTATTCTGGCCCTGGGTGCCTAGGGAAACAGGGTATCCCTACCCTGCCCCCTTAATTTTTTTAATTTACTACTTCAGGGCAGGAGACCCCAAGACCTGTAATGGCTGTCAGCAACATTTTTCTGATTTCACTGGCAGCCAGTCAGAGCGCTCGTCCATGCAGGAGTCTGATTCCAACAAGAGGGAATAGGCCCTAGGTGAAAAGAAATCTCCCTGGGCCAATCAGTACGCTTCATTTTTATGTTGCGGACCTAACGTCCAGATATACAATTACTTTTAAATCCTTATTTCTCAAAAACTCCTTAACAATTTTGAACCAAATCACAAAAAGCACAATCTGTAGACCAAGATCTAGCTTCCTGCCAAATTTGGTGTAATTCCTTTCAGCAGTTTTTGCGATAGCCCTTCTGAAAGAAGTCCATGGAAAATGCATGGAGATGTTGTGTTTTGGCACCCCCCTTTTTTCAAAGCCACTGCTTGACGGATCACCCCGAAACTTTCCATGCAAAAACTAGTCAAAATGTAGTACCTTTTTGGACAGTTTCGTGGAGATTTGTCAATGGGGCAAAAGTTATTAGCAACAGAAAAAACGCTTTTACTGTGGAACAGCTGACCTAACTAAAACTACCCAGTGGTGACCATATCGCAAAAATAAACTGCTCCCAAGGGGACCCCCGATGCAGAGAGAGGTGGAGCGTTGCTGGCAGAGCAAACCATCTGAAAAATCTTTAAACACTACAACAGTTGGACACTCAATCAGGGCTGAATTGCAGTAAATCCATTTATTGAACCAGCATCAAAGGCACGTTTTGGCCGACAAGCAGCCTTGATCACATGACATTGTGCACAACCATGATAATGACCAGATTAATGATAATCTGATAGTAACAGGTATGTATCAATGTACAGGATGAATGCTCCTAAAGAAATAATTAAAAATTTATAATAGCCCAACCAGATTATATGAATAAATAATCCAACGGTGCGTAAAAATATCCACATATGCTATACAAACTATGGGCACTATCTTGGCTAGTTTGAAGGTAATGCAGAGCAAAAACAATATAACAATACCAGTTCAATGAAAGTCTGCTTATCAAGGCTCCTGAATGAAAAACAATATCCCATAACTATGAATCTAACTAAATGAATGAATGGTATAGAACTGTGCCCGGATATTTTTCTCATGTTCACTGCAGTGGACAGATGTAAACAAGCAAATATAGACAGAACATAAAAAAAGTAAAAATAGTAAAACCCTAGTGGCCAATGTATTAGTACACATACATATTTACAGTTCGTGAGCAATGCAATCCATACCTCAACATACAATGGGCAACATGAAATGTCATATGAAAGACTTAATGATCATAAAAATATGAGAATGTAATATGTGAGACCGGGGCAGGAAAGAACAGAAAAGGTTTGACTATTATATATCCACATGCAACTGATCAATTACAATGTAATCAATTGAACATATTACAGCTGGATGTGATATACATAAACTGTATGAATGTCCATCTTCAGAAAATAACATGCACTTGATCCCATATTCACAGACACTTACTAAACAAATCGGAAATCCTAAATGAGGTGTGGAAACAGTCCAGCCCAAGTGGGCAATGATATATTATATATATGTGAAACAGTATGACACCCGACCTGCCGATACCTGGCCAGTGGCAGCTACCCAAAGAGCTGTAAGTTAAAACCCCTAAGGAGTATACCTCATCGGCACCCATCTTGAAATAATCGAAGTAATGTGACACCTTATCTGTGATATGCTGTGAAAACACCCAGGTGTGTAATCAAAGAAAAGGATAGGGGATTCGGGTCCCAAGGATCCACCTCAGCAGGTTTAGATCCCCTTCCTTTTGTCCTGCAATAAAATCAAACAAATATACAGGTTAAAATAAAGTACAAAACTCACTCAACCATAGAAAGAGAAATGCCCTGGACAACAAAATGCACCCTACTCTTCCTATAGGTGTACATTCAACATTAGAATACAAACCGCCTGGACTTTTAGTTTTGAGACCTATGATAAACATCAACTCCTTTCTCAGCACCACTGTTCTGTTGCCTTCCCTGAAATTATGAGGTATTTGTTTAATAGCAAAAATGATAACATATATATTAATCACCAAAATGTACTTCATTAAAATGTCTCGCCACCGGATAGTGTGGGTCACAATTATCAGTTGCCCTCAAATGCTCCAGAACACGCCTTTTAACTACATCTGTGGTGCTCCCCACATATCTTAGACTGCACAGGCATTCCAGTATGTACACCACAAACTGAGGGCTGCAAGTCAAAAACTGTGTTATCTTTCTACTCCCCTTACCACGTGGGACCTCATATTCTTTCCTACTTTTATTGTTCTTGTATGACTTGCAGTGACCATATGGGTAGAAGCCTCTATGGCTCTGTTGATTGACCATTTTGGTAATAGTCATATCACTATGTACTAGCATATCTCTCAAAAAGCGTCCTTTATGATAAGTCACACTGGGTTTATCACTGATCAGGTCCCCAAGGGTGGGCTCACACTTGAGAATACCCCAGTTCTTATGCATTATCCTATGAACAAATTTGGAGCCACTGTTGTATGTCATAACCATCCAAGTGGTCGCAGGTCCATCCATGTCTCCTTCTCTCTGGTCTCAAACAGAATTTAGTCCCTGTCAACTTCCTTGATTCTAGCAATAGCTTTGTTAAGGACCCACTGTGGGTAACCCCTGTCTCTGAATCTAGACAATATGAATTTCTCTTCTTTCTGGTATTTTTCTGCAGTATTTCTGTTCCTTTTGGCCCTCAGCAGTTCCCAAAATGGAATCCTCCATTTTAGACTCTCAGGGTGACCACTGAGGGCATGCAGGAGACTGCTACCAGCCGTCTGCTTCCTAAACGGACTTGTCTGGATCTTGTTACCTTTTCTTTCTATCGGTACATTAAGGAACTCCATTCTCTCTCTGCTGATGGTATAGGTAAAAAAACAAATTAAGTGTGTTGTTCCTCAGTTTTTCTACAAAGTTCTCTGCTGACCTTACTGAGCCCTTTTAGATAATAAACAAGTCATCAATGTATCTTAGCCACAAGATCGGAAACAACCATTACAAAGCAGTCATTACAACACACTACCTTTACAACGCAGCTGTTACAACACAACTGACTTTACATCGCATGCCATTACAATGCATGCCATTACAACGCATGTCACTACAACGCATGCCATTACAATGCATACCATAACAACGCATGCCATTACAACGCATTATAAGGTAAGTAAAGGAGATTTTTTTGTTTTAGGGTGGGTATGGGTTTTGGGGTACATGGGAATAGTAATTTTAACCCCTACACTATCCAACACTTTCCCTACTGTTGCACTCACTGGAGTAGGAATAGTAATTTTTACCCCTACACTATCCAACACTTACCCTACTGTTGCACTCACTGGAGTGGGAATAGCAATTTTTACCCCTACACTATCCAACACTTACCCCACTGTTACCCTAAAAGTATTATGCGTTGTAATGGTATGCGTTGTAATGGTATGTGTTGTAATGGTATGCGTTGTAATGGTAGTTTTAAAAATGCGTTGTAATGGCATGCGTTGTAAAATCATGCGATGTAATGGTAGTTGCGATGTAAAAACCGCGTTGTAAAGGCATGCATTGTAATTGTTTGCGTTGTAATATCATATATTCCACAAGACAGCTTGCTTCATATCATCCACAGATTTAGCATCCTTGGACAGATGCTCCTCCCACCATCCTAAAAAGGTGTTAGTAAAGCTGGGAGAGAAGCATGTGCCTATTGCAGCTCCAGGAAGTTGGCCATAAATGTGCTGTTTAATAAATAAATATTATTATTCAAACAGTACCTGATCATGTCAACAATAATTTCCATGTGTCCTAAATATCGTATAGGCCTGCCTCCTAAAAAATGTTTACAAGCCTGAACATCCATCTAATGCTCAATAATCGCTTAAAGAGAACATACATCCAGTGTCATGAGTAGAAAGTACACCTCCCATTCAAACCCCTCTATGCTGCATAAGAATTCTTTATTATCTCGTACATAAGAGGGAAGACTAGTCACAACATCCCTTACAACAGAGTCAACATATTTAGAGACATTCTCCAATGCACTGTCCTTTGAGGATACAAAGGGACTGCCAGGTGGGTCAGATCCATTCTTGTGTACTTTAGGAAGCAGATATAGCACAGGTAACTGTGGAAATTCTATCCTTAGGTAAGTGAAGTCCCTTGTCTCTCAATATTTCAAACATGTTCCACAAATCAGTCACACTCTAATTGTAAGCCTCTTTGGGCCAGATGTACGACCATTTTTTGTAGTCACAAAGGGGATTTTGGCCCCTTTGCGACCGCAAAATAGGTCAGCCCAATGTACCAATCCTATTTCGTGAGTCGCTAATCAATTAGCGACTCGCAAAATAGGGTTAGCGACTCGCTATCAGGAAGGGGCATGCCAAGGGCGTCCCTTCCTAATAGCGAGTCCATAACCTATGTATGAATGTTTTGCGACTGCAATTGCGGTCGCAACACACCCCCAGTTTACCACCCTTCTCAGAAGGGTGGGAAAGCACTCACAAACGGGAAATGGTCCCCAGGGGACCCCTTCACCTTTGGGAATGGATGTGCAAATATTTTTTAAGAGCAGGCAGCGGTCCCAGGGACCCCTGCCTGCCCTTAAAAAATGAAACTGAAATGTTTCATTTTTATTTTTTAAGTGCATCCCGTTTTACTTTAAGGAAAACTGGCTGCATTTTTTTTTTAAATGCTATATTGACAGAGCAGTCCCAGACATGGTAGTCTGCCGACCCCAGCAGGCCACCATCCCTGGGAGTGCCAGCCATTCCCAATGGGGTCGCAAATTGCGACAGCCTCATTAATATTCATGAGGCATGCAATTTGCGACCCCATTGGGAATCGCAAACAGTGTCAGAGACACTGTTGTACATTGGATTTTGCGACTCGCAAATTGCGACTCACAAAATCCAATGGTCGTACATCTGGCCCAGTGTCTATAATCTCATAACATGTTCCATCATTTATTTAGCTGTCTCATGGTTTCTTTAATAAACATTTCCCTTGACAGTATCACAATATACCCGCCCTCGTCCACAGGACGAAAAATGATGGTGTCATCACCAGCAAGGAAATCCATCGCTGATCTCTGTTATTTGGCGAAGTTACCTTTATCAAGGTGTTAGAATCTCTTCATCCCCATAAGCTCCTTAATGATTTTCTCATGACACAGGGGCACCTGTGGTGCAAATTTAAAAATGTAAACAGAGGTTTGATATTACTGAGGTAGGAACAGTCATACACTATACCCAAATCATTCAGGAAGGCAGCAATGTCTCTCATATTATTAACCTCTTGTTCATACATTTTTAATTCATGTAGTGTCATAAGTATATCTGTGACACCAATGGTCAAGTTACTACTTGAGAATTGGTTACACAAGCACTACCCCTTCCCCTTTTTTATTGCCCACGGGGCCTTTTAAGGGTTGGAGAGGGGGCCATGTGTTCCCTCACCTTTAAAAAAATATGGTTCTAGGAGATAGGGTCCCTGAGGCCCTTTTTGGCTTGGGGAAGTGGGGTCACTTGTCCCGTCCCAAAATAGTAAGGTGTTTGGCCGTGGGGGATGGGGTCACTGGGGCCGCTTTAGGCTCGGCGAGGGGGGCCATGTGCTCTGCTCCCCTAAAATGAAAATATGGCCCAGGTGATGTGGTCCCAAGGGCCTCTTAAGGCTTGGGGAGGGGAGACACACATCCTCCTCCCCTATAGGTAAAGTATAGATAGGTCCTTTGAGGCCATTTGGGCTTGGGGGGCCATGTGTCCCCTCCCCTCACATAAAAGTATTTGGCCCCAGGGGATGGGGTCTCCGTGGCCTCTTAAACCTTAGGGAGGGGGCCACATGAACCCGTCACCTATAGTTAAAGTATGGCGCCGGGGGATGGGATCCGAGGAACCCATTTGGGAGAGGGAGGGCAAACTCCCCTTTCCCTAATGTTAATGTATTTGGCCCTGGGGGATGGTTTCATTGGGGCCTCTAAAGACTTGGGGAGGTGCCATGTGCCCCCTTCCCTCAATAATGTATTTTTCTGACTCCAGGGATGAGGCCCTCTGAACCAATAGTGGCTTGGGGAGGGGGGCTGTGCACACTTCCTCCCATTTTTAAAAACGAAGAGCCCCATGGCTTGTGGAGGCGGCTGCACGACTCCTGGCAGGTGGTTGGCTACAGGCCAGGTCCTGCAGCCAACCCCACTTTGCCAACATTCAAATGGCATGCATGACGTGTGATCGCTTGACTGCGAGGGGTTGGCCTTTTAACACCTTTTTTTTTTACACATGGACAGTGCACAGTCTCTGTAGAGGACAGAGTTAGGGGTGGGCGAAACTCGCAGAGTTTCACTCTGCAGAATGTCGCTAAGCTACATGAAAATTCAATCGAGATTCCGCAGAGTTGCCCGCACAGGTTGAAATCAGCACATTATGCTGCTCTGACTGTTTTTTCACAGCAGGAGCTTGTTCCACGCTGCAAAATCAGCTCGGCTGGCACCATGTGGCTCTCCAGAGGGTGGTGCCTTTTTGCTGCTGCTCAAGTAGATTTTCCACTCGAGCGGCAGCTTTCTCAAAGCAAATGGTTGCACCCGTCCGTTTTGAGAAAATCTCACTGGGTGCCCTCCTAGCATCCAAAAACAGTACTAGGGGATGACTATTCTCGCTCGCCAACTTACTGTTGGCAAACCGCGCACAAGAAAACACTCTGCCACGCAGTGGTTGTCGGAGTTTGGCCAGAACTCTGCATTACAAGCGTAATGCGGAGTGGCTCAAACTCCTTGAACTCCGCCAGCGAAGAGGAATTTATAGCCCACCCCTAGACAGAAGCACCCCTAACAATGGCATGGGAAAGTACATAAAATATTGGCCACACAGATTAATACTATTTTTATATAGACATTGGGCTTTACCCCATTTGTGGCTCCATTTGTGGCTCTATGGTCTCCTCCATGGTAAATATGATTAATTTGACTGATGACATGAGACACAACCACACAGTTCAACAATTACATATTCATAGCCCAAGGAGCTCCCTCCTCTGGTTTCTGCTCCCCTTATGAACACCAGAACCTGTCAACAGCAGGCAATAACTTCGCAGGTCTCTTCCCCAAGATCACTGCTGGCCCGGATTTCCGCAGTGGGAGGCATGACAGAAGGGTTTTCCTTACTTGTGTCTGCCACCACATGTGCAGTGCATTCTGGGGCGGGCACCTACATCCAATGGCAGGTGGGGGAACATCAATAGTCAGTAGCATGCAGGCAAAGGAACAGGAATGAAGGGAAACAAGCAGGAGAGGATGTAATAGGGGTGAGCGGAATCAGGAGCAACCTGAGGGGGAAACAGGGCACCAGTCATAGAATAGTGCTAGCCGGGGTGTGTGGATCTCAGGTACCAAGGGGCATATTTACAAGGGCTTTATCTCCGCTTTTGTGGCTTAAAAAGCCAAAAAAGCGGGGATAAAACTATCGCCCTATTTACAAGAGGGTGCTAACATGCATAATCGCATGTTAGCACCCTTTTTCCCAACGCCTCCCTTTGCATCTCTAATGAGATGCAAAGTGGGCGTACCCGGATGGACTACCTTGCAAATATCGCTGATGTTCACATCGCGATATTTACAAGAGCTGCCCCAGCATTTTAGCACACGTTAGTTTTGGAGAAAACCGCTGTTTTCTCCAAAACTAACGTCTGCTAAAATGCAGACTTACCTATCCCTAACATTGGGGTGGATTATGCTGATATGACCCTGTGGGTCGTATCAGCAAGGTTACTCGCCGTTTTGCAGGGAACATCGCTGGAAAACCAGCGATGTTACCTGCAAAACGGCGATAACCTCGCTATCTCTGGAATTTTTATCGCCCTGGAGAAACGCGTTGTTAATAACGCGCTACCAGGGCGATAAATTCCAGAGATAGCCTGCGATAACAAAATTATCGCTAAGCACGGCCAGCGATAATTATCGCTGGCCGTTGATAATATGCCCCCAAGTGAGGGAGAGTCTAGATCTGGGTGTGTTAGTCTGAGGATCGGCAAATATAATGGGCAGGACAATTCTCTCAATTAGTCCGACGGATACAGTATGCATGGCCCCCAGGTCTTGTTAAACAGAGGAAGGTCACCACAGCTTTTAATGTCTCTATTCCCAACAATTTCCAGAGTTTTTTTAGCCAGTCAAGGTGTGTGGAGATCACTTCTGAACCTCACCTGGAGAGTAAGATCTGTTTGGCGGCACCCAGTGCCAAGATGATAGCACGGTCCATAATAGACATCAAGGAGTTGAAGAGGCCCAGTAAAACATAGCTGGGGAACTTGGGGATGTCAGTGTTAAACATGGCGTTCACCACAGCCAGTTCCTCATCCCAGAAATAACATCTCTTGGGGCATTGGCAAAGCAAATGTGTAAGGGTGCCTGTCTGTCCGCAGTGTCACAAGCATGTGCTGTTCTTATTCGCATTCCACCTGCCGACCCTAGCTGTAGTGAAATACCAATAAAGTGCAATCTTCAGGAACATTTCTTTAGTGGCAGTATTACGGGCAGAGGCACAGGCTCGGTGAAGGATATCCTTCACTCCTTATCTGTAAAGGTGCTTTCACGTGCTTTCACATTCCGCCTCTCACCGGCACTGAGCAGGTGTCTTCGACGTTTCCGTGGGAAGGTGAGGAAAGTGTAAATATCAGAAAAGATGCGTTTGTCAGTAAAACGAGTAAGGAGCCATGTCTCGAACGGAGTGAGTGGTCGGCTAGCATGGGGATGAAGCCAGGGCTGTGTCAGCCAATGACAAATAGGCATGTATTGCTAGTGGCCCGTGGATGGGATCCCGAAGGCCGACTGAACCTGAATAAATTCCATAAAGCAATCGACGTTGAATAGGTCACCTATCTGTTTGCAGTTGGCCTCCTACCATGCAGCAAATGCAGAGTCGCATTGCGCCGGGGGGAAATCCAGATTTCCTATAATCGGAGCCTGGGGAGAGAGAGGGGTGGATGGTCCATGCCAAAGCTGCACCTTGTCCCACACTCCCATAGTGGCTCATAGACCTGGTGAAATGTAGACCCCGAGGGCGGTGTGACTTTGGTAACCATGGACCCTTCCAAACAGGGATATCTGCTACTGCCTGGTCAATAAAGCACCAATGTTTTTCGGTGCTGGGCTGAAACCACTCCACCATGTATGGCAACTGTGCTGTCTGGAAGTAGCATTTTAGATTAGGAACCCCCAAGCTGCCATCTGATGGAGAGAGATATGCCTGTGGCTTAGTCATCTATGCCTTTTTGCCATTCCAAATAAAGTCCCAAATGAAAGTCTGCAATTTATTGAACATCTGCGGAGGAGACTGGAGAGGCACAGTCTGCATTACATATAGGACTTCTGACAGGAGTGTCATCTTGACCACTGCCAAGAGTCCTAGCCATGAAAGACTATAACTCGTCCACTTAGATAAGTCTGAACGTGCATTCGTCAGGAGTCCCTCATAGTTACGTTCCACTGTATGGTCTGGTGTAGTGCGAATTTGCAGACCCAGATAGCTTATCTCCTCTGCTAACCATGTAAACGGAACCCAGACTCAAGCTGGGCTTCATCATTCCTGGGGATGGTAAGGTTGAGGATAGAAGACTTCTGGATATTGGTCTTAAAACCAGAGGTCCCCCAAAGGCTGCCAGCTCCTCCATCACTGCTGGTGGAGGCTCAGGTGGGTTTGACAATATTAATAGGAATTCGTCGGCATATAGCTTTATTTTGTGTTCCCTGCCCTCCATGCAGATGCCCGTTATTTGTGGGTTATTGCATATTAATTCTGCAAATGACTCCGTGCAAAAAGCAAGTAATATGGGCGACATGAAGCAACCCAGTCGGGGGCCCCTGGGGTTTGGGAAGGGCAGAGATAAGCTCCCATTAACCCATACCATGGCTTTGGGGGAAGTATAGCTGCACTGAATCCATTTACACAATCGTGGACCCAGGCAACAGTGCATCAGTACTGCGCAGAGGTATGGCCAGTGGACCTGATCAACGGCCTTCTCCGCATCAATAGACATGAGAAGAGCCGGCGTCCGAGAGCACTGTGTTTTGTCAAGGAGGTGACAAATACGTTTCGTAATTTCACTGCAGCCCCTTTCGGGTATAAATCCAGTTTGGTCGGGATCCACCAGGCCTTGCACATAAGGAGCCAATCTATGCACCAAGATGCCCGTAAAAATCTTGGCATCCACATTTAATAAAGAAATGGAACGATAGGAGGCACAGTGCTTAGGGTCTTTGCTGGCCTTGGGAATCACCATGGTAGTGGCAAGTTGCATCGTTTTCATCAGTGTGCGGTTGGCGCTAAAGGTGTTATATAGTCTTGCCATTATGGGAGCCAGCAACATGCCAAAAGCCTTATAAAAGTCTGTGCCGTAACCATCATGTCCAGGGGTTTTACCCGGTTGGAAACGCTGTATGGCCATAAGGACCACATTGGGAGTAATATGTCTGTTGAGGGAGGAAATGTCAGTCTGTGGGATGCAAGTCAAGGGGACTGTAGCCAGATAGGTGTTGAGATTGTCAGCTGGGAGATCTTCGGATGAATAAAGGGTGGCATGAAGTCTTTCAAACTCAGGTAATCAACTCGTCCTGATACTGCGAGGTACCATCAGAATCCGTTTGTTCTTTTACTCTATGGTGTATAGCCTGGGCTCATAGGCGGTGAGCTAGCAAGCGGCCTGCTTTATTCCCTCCTGCATAATACTTCTGCTTTACCCGTAAGAGATCATATTCTGCCCTGTCCATATCCAGCGCTTTTATTTGTTTGAGGGCCGTGGTCAATTGATGTCAGATCGTGAGAAAGCCAGTGTGTTTGTGGGAGTCCTCTAGCTCCTTAACCTTAGTTTCTCATTGGGATTGCAGGTCACGTCTGTCCTTATTGAAATGAGCTGCTATAGCAATGAATTTGCCCCGCTCAACTGCCTTCAGAGTTTCCCAAAGAAGCAGGATTGTTGTAGTTGATGTGTCATTAGTCTCTAGAAATGAGGTGATAGTGGCAGAGATTTTGTTGAGTATGTGTTCATAAATAAGAAGCTTCATGTTAAGGCACCAAGCATACGGAGGTGGCAAAGCACTGGGGGGCGGGCATATCGGAGAGTAGCAGGGGAGTGAACAAATAGAGCAACCACACCAATAGCCACAGTCATCGTCACCTGTTAGACCTGATACTCTTGAGCTAGTGTTTCCCTAAACTTTTTGCTTTTTCCTCCTGAGTTTTGCTGATTCTCTAGTAGTGACCTCTGGGTTCTGGGCACTTTCCCCCTGTGAATACAGTGGGAAAGTGCGCGCACCTTTCAAATCCATGATAGGATGTGTTGCTTACCTTGTGTTTTCAAATGGCTGTCTGGCCTTCCATTGCAGGGGGGTGTGCGCACTTGCACGGATCATGCTTTTTTATACATGCGTCCAAACCTGCCATATTAGGTCTGTGATGGCGCCATTGCGCGTGCACTCAGGCTAGCCTATGGAATGCACTGGTCATCCTGAGGGGACCCTTCACTTCCACGAGTAGTGGAAGGTGAAGGGCCGGGCAGGTACACACAAGTGTGCTCTGCCTAGGTAGTAGGGAATACCCATGCGGGCATTTCTACCCATGAGGCTTGCTCTTCCCACAAATTAGCATTGGGACGTGTTCGACAGTACTTCAAGCTGCAATAGTGGATTGCAGTGGCGCAGCCTCATGATGTTTCCGATCAATGGATTTGCAATGCCAAATCCTTTCCAGTGGTAAAGGTGGCCTTGCCATACTCGCTTAGAAATGCCACTTATAGAAACATGGACATTTCTATGCTCTAAAGCTCTTTGTATGCCATGACGCTTGGTACCGGTCAAAACTGGAGGCCGGGGGAGTACATCTGGGTGTTCCCTAGTGACAGCCATAAACCACTGGGCATGCTATCAGGACGGCCGACCTCTGCTATTTGTGGGCCAGGTGGAATATATGAGAGGAAGAGGTTGTGACACTTGGCCTCTGGAGCCAGATCATGGCCCCCATAATGATAGGGATCTGCATTCCACTGCCTCATTGCAGACATGACGTACATTTAAGGGACCCATCTGTGGTTCAAAGGGATACCCTTTGATACCCCTAACTTCAAAAGCCTACTAGAGTATAACTACTGGGGCCACCCACCCACAAAGGAGAGATCCGCTTTTGGGGATGCAGAACCGGTGAAACTGGACTGCGTGGTGCACACTGCTAGAGGACTCTGTTGTGCACAAGGAGGATTACTGCCATTGGACGGACCACACAACCCTTTCTGAATAGTGGCTGGCCTGGGCTGACTACCTGTTGAAGTGTGGCACCCTGAAGTGGGCTCTCCAAGGATCAGTCGGCTGGTCCCCTGTTCTCTCGGAGATCTAAAAAACATCAAAGATCTCCGATGGGGGACCCACATCATCTACCGGTGATATCTGGAGAGCGGTGCCGTCTTAAGTGCCCACATCGACTGCTGAATTCTAACGGATAGTGCGGCGTGAGCTTGGAACTTAGAATCATGCCTGGAGACTGGAGTGCCTAGTGCGGAGCCCCAGAAGTTCTGCCCGCAGCTAAGGCAAGTAGCCTCTTTACCTCAGAGACCTCAGCACACATAAGCGTCTTGTGGTGGTGGGCGGATTCACTGATTGCAGGATCCAAAGTGGCCCGCTTCGTAGACTGGGCCACATCTGTCTCGTGTGACACACCGACTGCATACTCATTGCATGCGGTGTCCGATTTACAGGTTGCGGCCCTCGGAGGTAGTGGATGTACCTCTTTCATTATCTCATTCTACCTCGTGAGCTATTGCTGAACGTTGGTTTTTTTTCTGAGTTTTATATAGCGCGATGTTGACCCGAAGGTATCGGGTATCAGAGCACTTTACATGAGCACCAGTTGCGTTACACAAGGACACATTCATTTTTGTTAGGCACGGGGAGATTAAGTGATTTGCCCATAATCACAGAATGTTGAGCGTCATTGCCGAGACTCGAACCAGGTTCTCCAGATTTGAGATCGACTGCCCTAGCCGTTAGGCCAACTTGTGCCAGTGCGTGTGATCGGAATCGTCTGGTGCAACCTACATCAACGTGCACCGGAGAGAGGGCCTAATTTCCAGGGAGGTACGGAATTTGCATCTCATCGTTGTGTGAACTGAAGTGTCTGGCTTGGCTCATCTCATCGTGCACCAGACCTTGTGCCCGGATTGCCTGGGCACAACCCTGATCAAAGTGTACCGGACAGGGTGCCTCCTCAGGGGATCACTGACAGAATATCGACAACAAAAATGTCGAGGTACAAAAATATCGGGACAAAAATATCGTTGTCCAGAATATCAAAGTCCTATCTACATCATGGTAAGTACAAAAATAGCGAGAAAAAAATATCGTTGTCAAAAATATCGTTGTAAAAAATATCGGTTTTTTAAAATGCTTAAGAAATAATGCAAAATAAAGTAAATAATACATATAATTAAAAAAACATAGTTAGAATTATTAGAAAATGTTTAAAATAATAAATAAATATAATGTTAAAAATAATTAAACATATATATAAAATATAATATATAAATTTACTTAATAATATTTATAAAGAATTATTATAATAAATTATAAAATGTTAGAAACATACTAAAAATTATAAATACATATATATATATATATATATATATATATATATATATATATATATATATATATATATATAGAAACCAAGTTGCTCCTTCCGGGATGCTGGAACCCTAGAAGGGTGGTGTACACTCCGGCGGAGCGCGCCGGTTGTTGCAATATCCAATTAAAGTTCCGTGTAGTACACTCTCAGGAAGAAACAGACAGAGCACAGGCTAGGTATCCAAGATTTAATCCACACAACGCGTTTCGGCGAGAGCCTTGATCACGTGTGAAAAGTGCACACTACAAGCCGTTACTGATAAAGTTTTTGGCCACAATCATCAACAACATCAACAAAGGACAACATATACTTCGTTACCACCAGTTTTCATGGCCGCCATCTTAGACTAGCAAATGAATGTCTATATCAATACATTGCAGCCTAGAAGTAACGGGCAATTTATCAAATACAGTGCGAAATAATATCACTGATGATTAATTGGTTGCCACTGAACAGAATAAGTTATTGTGATCCGTGTAGGAAAGTTGATGAAAACGGATTAAACATCGACTTACTAGGCTACCATGATGCAATATTAAAGCATGATTATTAATAACAAACATGGTGCCTACTGCGACCGTCAGAGAAATAAAGGTTAAAGCGTCAATTACGCAGGTGTGTGAGGTGGTAAAGGAAATACGAAGTGCACATTGCCTCTGGTTACATGCCTAAGCGTAAATAGAAAATGCCAAGTAAATTAAACTATCCTGATATAGGATATACAAGGCTCATCCAAGCAACGTGATACGAAAATCACATACCAACTGAGCTATCATACATAATGTACGAATTAACGAGGATGGTCAAAGTGTACAAGTACGCTCTGGAGATCCTAAGCGGACTGAGTTGTGGGCTACCACTAGTGAAACAGTGAGTGACCTGTTAAATACAATCAGAAAAATCTATGCTCATACGTGCTTGGTTCAGGCAATAGAAGCAGAAGGTAGTAGTCGATGATTGTGCATCTATCAGCAACTGGCTGGTGGGAAGTGATTATACAATACAGTGTAACTGGTGAGACGTCTAAATCTAAAGGAAAAGGGTAGGATGCCCGTGAAGATAATACCCTGTGAGAGGGCTCCTTCCTTTTCTCCTGCGAAGAAAACATAAACAGAAAAAGAGATTAAAACAATGTTGCAATTATACGTTACAGTCTAACACCTAACGATAAAAGTAAAAATTAAAAACATACAATTAAGTATAATCTGCCGCACTACGTCGAAAGAGGAAGGACAGAGATATGATAACAAACATCAAATTGGAAAAAATAGACAGATAATTATTTATGACCCTTGTCTCAAGTGAATGGAAAGTTCCTCGTCGAGGTTTAATCCCCCGGGACTTTTGGTTTGGAAATCTATGATGTATCTGGATTCACGTTGCCTGAGAGCCAATACCCTATCTCCACCCCTGGGATTCTTGGGGATGTGCTCAAGGATCAAATAACTCAATTCAGCAACATTGGAAAAGTGTTTTTCCTGGCAGTGGCGCGCCACGGGATATTTTGGGTCATTGTTGGTAACAGCTCTTAAATGTTCAAGGACCCGTTTTTTGGCTGTACAGGTCGTGCTGCCAATGTACCAGAGCTTACAGGTACATTCGATAGCATAGACAACAAAGCTGGTACTGCATGTCAAAAACTGTGTGATTTTTTAGAAATCCCTCCCTATTCTAGCACAGCTCTGAACATGCTGTGTTTGCACGCTTGCAGTGGCCACAAGGATAGAATCCTATGAGGCCATGTGTCGTAGTTGTGGGATACAGGGTGATGTCATTTCTGACCACTAGATCGCGAATGTTTCTGTTCCGTCTGTATGTCACATTAGGTCTATCTGTTATGCTTGTGCCCAGGACATTATCGGACTTTAAGATGTCCCAATTTTTAGTGAGGATGCGTTTCACTTTGTGTGCCTCAGAATTGAAGGTGAGAATGACACGTGTATTATCCCAGTCCTCCTCCCCGGTCTCACAGGATTTTTCCTGTAGGGTGTGTTTTCTATCGACCACCTCTGCCCGTTCTTGGCTTTTTTGAGGACCCAGTTGGGATATCCCCGACTGTGAAATCTGTCAATAATGCGATCTCTCTCCTCCGTATAGGCCTCAGTGTTGTTGCAGTTCCTTTTAGCCCTCAGCAGTTCGCCAAATGGTATGCTCCATTTCAGTGCCTCTGGGTGGCTGCTAAGGGCATGTAGGACACTGTTACCTGCAGTAGCCTTCCGGAAGAGAGAGGTGCACACTTTGCCCTGTTTGATTTCTAAGCAAACATCTAGGTACTCAATTTTGTCTGCCGTGATGTTACCAGTGAGCAAGATGTTGTACCCGTTGGTGTTAAGTTTCTTGACAAAGTCATCAGCGTCACTTCTCGAGCCCCTCCAGATGATGAACAAATCATCTATGTAGCGTAGCCACATGACGATTTTCTGGAGCTCGCCCTTGAGAGTGTCGCTGCTGAAAATCTCTTGCTCCCAGTAGCCCATAAAGAGATTAGCAAAACTGGGAGCAAAGCAAGATCCCATTGCAGTACCGTTGATCTGCCTATAGAGGGCGCCATTGAAAGCAAAGATGTTGTTTTTGAGACAAAATTCGATCATACCTATGATCATCTGGCTATGGTCACGATAATGTAAGGGCCTATTTTTGAGGAAGTGTTCACACGCTTCTAATCCCTGTTGGTGATCAATTATGGTATAAAGCGAGTGCACGTCTAGTACAATAAAAAGATACTCAGGACTCCAAACAAGATTTTCAATTCTGCATAGGAAATCTTTCGTGTCCCTCAAATAGCTGGGCAATGTTGTCACAGAGTCCCTTAAGAAGTGATCAACATATTTGGAAATATGTTCACTCACACTGCCAATCAACGACACTATAGGGCGCCCAGGTGGTTTCATGCTGTCCTTATGTAATTTCGGTATCAAATACAATATGGGGAGTTTAGGATGATCGTTTTTCAGATAACAATATTCTTCCCATGTCAAAACCCCCTTATCCCTCCACATGATCAATTTGTCCCAAATGTCAGTGATGCTCTGATTATACATCTCTAATGTGATCTGTATGTAAAATTTGGTGTCATTGAGTTGGCGTAAGGCCTCATTGATGTAGTCATCACGATCCAGAATGACCACATTCCCCCCTTGTCAGCTGGACGGATCACAATATTTGTGTCCTCATGAAGGGATTTAAGTGCCTGTCTTTGATTGAACGATAGATTGTCTTGAATATCTCTGCGCTGCTTGTTTCTCCTATGTCTAAGTTCCAGGAGTCCCTTGTTAGTGCACTCATGGAACGTGTCTATGCTGTCATGTGGAAGAAGGGGGACAAAAGTAGATTTGACCTTGAAATCTGTTTTGGCTGCTGCCCCTAATTCTAACTCCATTTGTTCCAGCATTTGTGTGTTGTCAATGTGTCCTTTCCTGGACTCACTGTCCTGTGCTAATTCTGCCATGGTGATAAGTGTGTCAATGTCACCAATCACTAAATTACTGTCATTCGTACTCTTGCTGGTCATAGTATTGTAATTCTGACCCAATCTCTTAAGTTTATGCCACTTTTTCAATTTCAATTTACATACATATCTAAACAGATCAATTCTGGTATCAGTATAATTAAACACAGAAGATGGGCAGAAAGAGAGACCTAAGCATAACGTTTTTTTCTCCACATCACTAATAGGTCTTTTGGACAGATTCACTACAGTTCTGTTTACCATGTTCATATCCATTAGTAATTCCTGTTGGAGCGTGTTTTGCGACTTCCCATAGCGCCCCTTCCTTTGCCTGTATTGCCAGCGTTGTTTGAGTCTTTTCTTTCTGTTGCGGCGTTTCCCTGTCCTCTGCCTCTTCCCCGTCCCCGGCCACGTGGTTTCGGTGGTGGGTTGTCTCTCTCCTTCTGTCGATCCTTCCTCATCACCCGAAATTCGTCTAAAAAATTGATTTGTCTAGGGTTACGTTCTTCACCAGATGCGTTGCCTCCTGATATGTCCGATTCTGTCTCACTCGTTGTGGAATTATCAGTCACTGGATTCGTAGTATTAGCGAGAATGAATGTGGTATTGTGAGTTTTGTATAAATGGTCATACTTTTTGCTGAAAGTTAATATTCTGCCACATTCATAATCAGCATAGTCTCGATTCATTTTTCTCTGTTTTCTTGCCTTGATGTCTTCCTCATATTTACTGAGGCGTTCTTTCATGGGATCCAGTGATTTTTTCAAAGTATCAGAATCCAATGTTTGAGAGAGTTCCGTCATGATTTCTTTGATCTGTTTCAGTATGTCCTCTGTGTCCTGCCAAGCATATTTTATAAGTATTTCCATCATAATCCTGGAACTTGATGCAGAGTGCTCAGACCATTCCTCCAACATTTTGGGGTTGGGAGCCTCATATGTGGGAGTAATGAAGATTCTTAATCCTCTAGGTGCCATTGCCTGGTCCATGTAATTTTGTAGGGAGATCGCCTCCCACCATTTAGACGTTTCAGTACGTTTGAGTTTTCCAATTTCCTGATTTTCTCTTCCAGCGGTTGAGTTTTGGGGTCTGGTTTTTCTGCTGCATCCGAGCTTTTGGCTACCCCGGGTTTCCTGCTGAACAAAGTAAGAGCAGCCGCTCTTCTTTCCGCTTCCTCCTCCATCTCGTGTACTTAACTTGGACCGATTACCTATGTGCTGCTGTCTGTCTTCCCCTTCCCTTGCATGGAAAGTTCCCTTTGCCTAATGAACTGAAAAAATATACCATACGCGATACCTCGTGGACGAACAAGGTCGTGTGTAGCACCTGTAATGGCTGTAAATCAGTTACAGTCGCGAGATGCGATGATATAGTAATGTGCTTATGTAGCGCTGGCTGAGATTTAATGTATACACCAAGATCAAATGCTGTGTACACCGGGGAAAGCGGTCAATGCCAACACTCGGCAGTTACCTCTGCATTTGCCACTGCCCTGGGGAAGCTCCCGCAGCACGTATCCGCCGATACGTAACCACTGCACCCCCCACAAGGGACGGACAAATTCCGGTGGTAAACTTACCTACGTGTGCAGTCCTCCAGTGCTCTCTCGTATCGTGTAGCAGTTCAAATTCCGCTACGTTAGGCCGGTTCAGTTGCACCCCTCAATCACGTGCAGAAACCAAGTTGCTCCTTCCGGGATGCTGGAACCCAAGAAGGGTGGTGTACACTCCGGCGGAGCGCGCCGGTTGTTGCAATATCCAATTAAAGTTCCGTTAGGTACACTCTCAGGAAGAAACAGACAGAGCACAGGCTAGGTACCCAAGATTTAATCCACACAACGTGTTTCGGCGAGAGCCTTGATCACGTGTGAAATGTGCACACTACAAGCCGTTACTGATAAAGTTTTTGGCCACAATCATCAACAACATCAACAAAGGACAACATATACTTCGTTACCACCAGTTATCATGGCTGCCATCTTAGACTAGCAAAAGAATGTCTATATCAATACATTGCAGCCTAGAAGTAACGGGCAATTTATCAAATGCAGTGCGAAATAATATCACTGATGATTAATTGGTTGCCACTGAACAGAATAAGTTATTGTGATCCGTGTAGGAAAGTTGATGAAAACAGATTAAACATCGACTTACTAGGCTACCATGATGCAATGACAAAGCATGATCATTAATAACAGACATGGTGCCTACTGCGACCGTCAGAGAAATAAAGATTGAAGTGTCAATTGCGCAGGTGTGTGAGGTGGTAAAGGAAATACGAAGTGCACATTGCCTCTGGTTACATGCCTGAGCGTAAATAGAAAATGCCAAGTAAATTAGACTATCCTGGTTTAGGATATCCAAGGCTCATCCAAGCAGCGTGATACGAAAATCACATACCAACTGAGCTATCATACATAATGTACGAATTGACGAGGATGGTCAAAGTGTACAAGAACACTCTGGAGATCCTAGCGGACTGAGTTGTGGGCTACCACTAGTCGAACAGTGAGTGACCTGTTAAATACAATCGGAAAAATCTATGCTCATACGTGCTTGGTTCAGGCAATAGAAGCAGAAGGTAGTAGTCGATGATTGTGCATCTGTCAGTAACTGGCTGGTGGGAAGTGATTATACAATACAGTGTAACTGGTGAGACGTCTAAAGCTAGAGGAAAAGGGTAGGATGCCCGTGAAGATAATACCCTGTGAGAGGGCTCCTTCCTTTTCTCCTGCGAAGAAAACATAAACAGAAAAAGAGATTAAAACAATGTTGCAATAATACATTACAGTCTAACACCTAACGATAAAAGTAAAAATTAAAAACATACAATTAAGTATAATCTGCCGCACTACGTCGAAAGAGGAAGGACAGAGATATGATAACAAACATCAAATTGGAAAAAATAGACAGATGATTATTTATGACCCTTGTCTCAAGTGAATGGAGAGTTCCTCGTCGAGGTTTAATCCCCGGGACTTTTGGTTTGGAAATCTATGATGTATCTGGATTCACGTTGCCTGAGAGCCAATACCCTATCTCCACCCCTGGGATTCTTGGGGATGTGCTCAAGGATCAAATAGCTCAATTCAGCAACATTGGAAAAGTGTTTTTCCTGGCAGTGGCGCGCCACAGGATATTTTGGGTCATTGTTGGTAACAGCTCTTAAATGTTCAAGGACCCGTTTTTGGGCTGTACCGGTCGTGCTGCCAATGTACCAGAGCTTACAGGTACATTTGATAGCATAGACAACAAAGCTGGTACTGCATGTCAGAAACTGTGTGATTTTTTTAGAAATCCCTCCGTATTCTAGCACAGCTCTGAACATGCTGTGTTTGCACGCCTTGCAGTGGCCACAAGGATAGAATCCTATGAGGCCGTGTGTTGTAGTTGTGGGATACATGGTGATGTCATTTCTGACCACTAGATCGCGAATGTTTCTGTTCCGTCTGTATGTCACATTAGGTCTATCTGTTATGCTTGTGCCCAGGACATTATCGGACTTTAAGATGTCCCAATTTTTAGTGAGGATGCGTTTCACTTTGTGTGCCTCAGAATTGAAGGTGAGAATGACACGTGTATTCTCCCAGTCCTCCTCCCCGGTCTCACAGTGTTTTTCTTGTAGGGTGTGTTTTCTATCGACCACCTCTGCCCGTTCCTTGGCTTTTTTGAGGACCCAGTTGGGATATCCCCGACTGTGAAATCTGTCAATAATGCGATCTCTCTCCTCCGTATAGGCCTCAGTGTTGTTGCAGTTCCTTTTAGCCCTCAGCAGTTCGCCAAATCATGTGGCGGGATAAGGGGGTTTTGACATGGGAAGAATATTGTTATCTGAAAAAAGATCATCCTAAACTCCCCATATTGTATTTGATACCGAAATTACATAAGGACAGCATGAAACCACCTGGGCGCCCTATAGTGTCGTCGATTGGCAGTGTGAGTGAACATATTTCCAAATATGTTGATCACTTCTTAAGGGATTCTGTGACAACATTGCCCAGCTATTTGAGGGACACGAAAGATTTCCTATGCAGAATTGAAAATCTTGTTTGGAGTCCTGAGTATCTTTTATTGTAATAGACGTGCACTCGCTTTATACCATAATTGATCACCAACAGGGATTAGAAGCGTGTGAACACTTCCTCAAAAATAGGCCCTTACATTATCGTGACCATAGCCAGATGATCATAGGTATGATCGAATTTTGTCTCAAAAACAACATCTTTGCTTTCAATGGCGCCCTCTACAGGCAGATCAACGGTACTGCAATGGGATCTTGTTTTGCTCCCAGTTTTGCTAATCTCTTTGTGGGCTACTGGGAGCAAGAGATTTTCAGCAGCGACACTCTCAAGGGCGAGCTCCAGAAAATCGTCATGTGGCTACGCTACATAGATGATTTGTTCATCATCTGGAGGGGCTCGAGAAGTGACGCGGATGACTTTGTCAAGAAACTTAACACCAACGGGTACAACATCTTGCTCACTGGTAACATCACGGCAGACAAAATTGAGTACCTAGATGTTTGCTTAGAAATCAAACAGGGCAAAGTGTGCACCTCTCTCTTCCGGAAGGCTACTGCAGGTAACAGTGTCCTACATGCCCTCAGCAGCCACCCAGAGGCACTGAAATGGAGCATACCATTTGGCGAACTGCTGAGGGCTAAAAGGAACTGCAACAACACTGAGGCCTATACGGAGGAGAGAGATCGCATTATTGACAGATTTCACAGTCGGGGATATCCCAACTGGGTCCTCAAAAAAGCCAAGGAACGGGCAGAGGTGGTCGAAAGAAAACACACCCTACAAGAAAAACCCTGTGAGACCGGGGAGGAGGACTGGGAGAATACACGTGTCATTCTCACCTTCAATTCTGAGGCACACAAAGTGAAACGCATCCTCACTAAAAATTGGGACATCTTAAAGTCCGATAATGTCCTGGGCACAAGCATAACAGATAGACCTAATGTGACATACAGACGGAACAGAAACATTCGCGATCTAGTGGTCAGAAATGACATCGCCTGTATCCCACAACTACAACACACGGCCTCATAGGATTCTATCCCTGTGGCCACTGCAAGGCGTGCAAACACAGCATGTTCAGAGCTGTGCTAGAATACGGAGAGATTTCTAAAAAAATCACACAGTTTCTGACATGCAGTACCAGCTTTGTTGTCTATGCTATCGAATGTACCTGTAAGCTCTGGTACATTGGCAGCACGACCTGTACAGCCAAAAAACGGGTCCTTGAACATTTAAGAGCTGTTACCAACAATGACCCAAAATATCCCGTGGCGCGTCACTGCCAGGAAAAACACTTTTCCAATGTTGCTGAATTGAGTTATTTGATCCTTGAGCACATCCCCAAGAATCCCAGGGGTGGAGATAGGGTATTGGCTCTCAGGCAACGTGAATCCAGATACATCATAGATTTCCAAACCAAAAGTCCCGGGGATTAAACCTCGACGAGGAACTCTCCATTCACTTGAGACAAGGGTCATAAATAATTATCTGTCTATTTTTTCCAATTTGATGTTTGTTATCATATCTCTGTCCTTCCTCTTTCGACGTAGTGCGGCAGATTATACTTAATTGTATGTTTTTAATTTTTACTTTTATCGTTAGGTGTTAGACTGTAATGTATTATTGCAACATTGTTTTAATCTCTTTTTCTGTTTATGTTTTCTTCGCAGGAGAAAAGGAAGGAGCCCTCTCACAGGGTATTATCTTCACGGGCATCCTACCCTTTTCCTCTAGCTTTAGACGTCTCACCAGTTACACTGTATTGTATAATCACTTCCCACCAGCCAGTTACTGACAGATGCACAATCATCGACTACTACCTTCTGCTTCTATTGCCTGAACCAAGCACGTATGAGCATAGATTTTTCCGATTGTATTTAACAGGTCACTCACTGTTCCACTAGTGGTAGCCCACAACTCAGTCCGCTAGGATCCCCAGAGTGTTCTTGTACACTTTGACCATCCTCGTCAATTCGTACATTATGTATGATAGCTCAGTTGGTATGTGATTTTCGTATCACGCTGCTTGGATGTGCCTTGTATATCCTATACCAGGATAGTCTAATTTACTTGGCATTTTCTATTTACGCTTAGGCATGTAACCAGAGGCAATGTGCACTTCGTATTTCCTTTACCACCTCACACACCTGCGTAATTGACGCTTCAATCTTTATTTCTCTGACGGTCGCAGTAGGCACTATGTCTGTTATTAACAATCATGCTTTAACATTGCATCATGGTAGCCTAGTAAGTCGATGTTTAATCCGTTTTCATCAACTTTCCTACATGGATCACAATAACTTATTCTGTTCAGTGGCAACCAATTAATCATCAGTGATATTATTTCACACTGCATTTGATAAATTGCCCGTTACTTCTAGGCTGCAATGTATTGATATAGACATTCTTTTGCTAGTCTAAGATGGCGGCCATGATAACTGGTGGTAACGAAGTATATGTTGTCCTTTGTTGATGTTGTTGATGATTGTGGCCAAAAACTTTATCAGTAACGGCTTGTAGTGTGCACATTTCACACGTGATCAAGGCTCTCGCCGAAACGCGTTGTGTGGATTAAATCTTGGATACCTAGCCTGTGCTCTGTCTGTTTCTTCCTGAGAGTGTACTACACGGAACTTTAATTGGATATATATATATATATATATATATATATACATATACCAGTAAAATTAAAATTAAAATAAAATATATATATAATAATTTAAAATATTACAATATTATAATCTTTTACAATTACATTTGACACTACATTAACAGCAACAGTAGGGAAAATGTTGATTAGCGAAGGGGATAAAATTACTATTCCCACTCCAGGGAGTGCAACAGTAGGGAAAGTGTTGGATAGCGGAGGGGAATAATTTACTATTCCCACTCCAGGGAGTGCAACAGTAAGAAAAGTGTTGGATAGCGGAGGGGAATAATTTACTATTCCCACTCCAGCAAGTACAACAGTAGGGAAAGTGTTGGATAGCGTAAGGGAATAATTTACTATTCCCACTTCAGGGAGTGCAACATTAAGGAAAGTGTTGGATAGCGTAGGGGTAAATATTACTATTCCCACTCCAGAGATAGCAACAGTAGGGAAAGTGTTGGATAGCATAGGGGTAAAAATTACTATTTCCACTCCAGAG
Organism: Calotriton arnoldi; assembly: GCA_963921515.1. NCBI lineage: Eukaryota > Metazoa > Chordata > Amphibia > Caudata > Salamandridae > Calotriton > Calotriton arnoldi. Next base: position 459,661 of record CAWUFW010005538.1, read on the forward strand.
AGTGCAACAGTAGGGAAAGTGTTGGATACCGGAGTGGATAAAATTACTATTCCCACTCCAGCAAGTACAACAATAGGGAAAGTGTTGGATAGTGGAGGGGAATAATTTACTATTCCCACTCCAGCAGGTAGAACTGTAGGGAAAGTGTTGGATAGCGGAGTGGAATAATTTACTATTCCCACTCCAAAGATTGCAACAGTAGGGAAAGTGTTGGAAAGCGGAGGGGTAACAATTACTATTCCCACTCCAGCGAGTGCAACAGTAGGGAAAGTTTTGGATAGCGGGGGGGAATAATTTACTATTCCCACTCCAGATAGTGCAACAGTAGGGAAAGTGTTGGATAGCAGAGGGTATAACATTTACTATTCCCACTCCAGAGAGTGCAACAGTAGGGAAAGTGTTGGATAGCGGAGGGGGTAAAAATTACTATTCCCACTCCAGAGAGGGCAACAGTAGAGAAAGTGTTGGATAGCAGAGTGGATAAAATTACTATTCCCACTCCAGCAAATGCTACAGTAGAAAAAGTGTTGGATAGCAAAGGGGAATAATTTACTATTCCCACTCCAGGGAGTGCAACAGTAAGGAAAGTGTAGGATAGCCGAGGGGAATAATTTACTATTCCCACTCCAAGGAGTGCAACAGTAGAGAAAGTGTTGGATAGCGGAAGGGTAACAATTATTATTCCCACTCCAGCGAGTGCAACAGTAGGGAAAGTTTTGGATATCGAAGGGGAATAATTTACTATTCCCACTCCAGCGAGTGCAACAGTAGTAAAAGTGTTGGATAGCGGAGGGGATAAAATTACTATTCCCACTCCAGCAAGTGCAACAGTAGGGAAAGTGTTGGATAGCGTAGGGGTAAAAATTACTATTCCCACTCCAGCAATAGCAACAGTAGGGAAAGTGTTGGATAGCGGAGAGGAATAATTCACTATTCACACTCCAGCAAATGCAACAGTAGGGAAAGTGTTGGATAGCATAGGTGAATAATTTACTATTCCCACTCAAGCAAAATAATTAAAATTAATTATCAAACAATTAATTAATTAAAAAACATTTAACTCCCACCATATTCCCCTATAAATGACACCACCAATATTGTAAAACATAACACTATTAACATAATTAATTAATAATTAATTAATTAAAATTAACAAGCAATTTAAAAGCAATCACTAATAAATTAATTCACACTATTAACACTATAAAACAACTTAAAATAAATATTATACTAAAAAATTTAATAAAATATATTATAACTAAATTACTTCCCAGCCTACTCCCCTATCAACCCACAACCCACTCTTAAAAAATGACACAAATAACATTATTAATAATTAATTAATAATTATTGATAACCAATTAATAAATAATTAACAATAAATTATTTTTCACAATTAACAGTATAAAATTTTAAATACATAGATATCAAATAATTAAAAATATAAATTATTAAATTACTTCCCACCCTACTCCCCTATAAACCCACAACCGACTCCTAAAAAATAACGCAATTAAGATATTTACCAATTAATTAGTACTAATTAACAACTAATTACTAACTAATGAATAATAAATTAATTACCACAATTAACAATATAAAATATTAAATACATAGATATTAATAAATTAAAAATATTAATTAATTAATTATAATTAAATTACTTCCCACCCTATTCCCATATAAACCCACAACCCGCTCCTAAAAAAATTACAGGATTAAGATATTTACCAAATAATTAACAACCAATTAATAACTAATTAATAATTAATTATTTACCACAATTAACAATATAAAATATTAAATACATAAATATTAATTAATCAAATTTATTTATTAATAATTATAATTAAATTACTTCCCACCCTATTCCCCTATAAACCCACAACTACGCTACGGAACAAAAACGCAAAAATTAATTAAAATAAATTAATAACTTATAAAAATTATTATTAAATTTATTATAATTAAATTACTTCCCACCCTATTCCCCTATAAACCCACAACCCGCTACGGAACTAAAAGGCAAAATTTACTTTAAAAAAATTATTAACTTCTAAAAATGTAACACATATATTAAAAAACAAATGCAATACTTACACAAAAAAATAGAACATACATATAAAATACACACTAAAATACATAACACTAGAAAAAACGACGATATTTTTAACAACGATATTTTTGCTAACGATATTAATTACTTAGATATTTTTAAAAACGATATTACTTACCCTCAACTCGATATTCTTGACAACGATATTCTGACTGTCGATATTTTTGTAGTCCGAGATTTTGGACTCGATATTACTGCTACTCGATATTTCCAACTCAATATTTTGTCTGTTCACCCTCCTCAGGCTGGGAGGTTTCCCTTGTGTTATTCCCCATCCATCGATTGTTCCTTTCTGGCCTTATCATGGTGAACCAACTGCCCTCTTCCCACCTGGCCCCTCCCGATGGCTTCTTGGCACCAAGTAGGAGTGGGGGTGATTGACTAGGCTAGAGGAACGCTTCCGAAGAAGTTCAGGAGCAGGTCAAGAGCCTGTGTGACCCCCTGTGCTTTGCAGAACTGGGCTGGTGTCGGAAGGCCCTAAAGGGTCCTTGTTTGTACCCGAGTATTGCCTCAGCCCGCTTCTGCTTCACAGCCTGTTGGTAAACTTCCTGAGTGGCACCAAAGACCCCCTTCTTTGCATCTGCCTCTTGTTTATTCTTGCTACCTATCCTCACCTGCTTTCCGGAGACCCAGACGAAGTGTGACCTCGGCTGCGTGCGGCCTAGTATCCAGAGGGAGGGGCTGGTGATCTTCCACTTGGGGCTATGGGGCAGTAGAGGTGAATTGGAGGGTGGCCGGAGACTTGGAACCACGGGGTCTGCAGCATGTTATCCATTGACCTGCTGGTTATCAGTTGCACCGCATTAGGGTGTGGTGTGCATATGTGTGCATGAGTGTCCCTTATGGACTGGGCTGGTACCTGTGGCACCACATAGCGGTGCAGAGTGAGTGTGTGTGTGTGTGTGTGTGTGTGGGAGTGGCAGTCGGTGGACCGCCTCTGATTCACGACACTAGTCGGCGGTGTGGTTATACATTGATTTCTTGCCAAAAGCACCTTACATTTAACATTGGTTTTTACTCGCGTGGCCCTGGCCCGCGGTGCTGCTAAAAATTGTTATAATTCTTTGTATGTACATATTTCTGATGTCGTTGCAACCCAGGGTGCACCCTATAACTGTGTTATATTGAATTATGAGAAATGTGAGGGTGGGCCGTGGGCTGACAACGTGTTGCACCGCATAAGGGTGTTGTGGGGTTTAGAATAGGAATTGTCCCACATGTGCATACTAACAATATCTTATCAACACGATTGGGCCTAGTACTGCTAGTAGGAATGCCAAATGTAACTAAATACATGATAGTCTCTCATTTGTGATGTACCGTGTATTTGCCGTGGATGAGCGATGTGCCTTTGCTTTACACATTGCCTCTGCGACAAGCCTGACTGCTCAGTGCCAAACTACCCAAGTATGAGTGCGGGCTGTACAGTGTGTGTAATCACCTGCCCTTGATGAGATCGGCGGGTTCTGCCTGACTGGGACATCCCTTCAGCCAACCAGAAAGTGCTGGTTCCAACATCGCCCTTATAATATGAGGGGAGGTGAGAACAATATCGATGCAGGCATACGTTTGGTGCACCACTGAAAAAAATGTGTAGCTCATGTCGTAGGGATAGTGTGTCACCATATGTCTGTCAAACCTGTGTCTGCTAGCCATTGTCTACAGGTGAATGTGAGGACGCCACTCTGCCCTGATCGTTGTAAAGATCTATCCTTCTGCACATCTGCTACTATGTTGAAATCCCCCCCTACAATAATATTTGTGTCTGGTGTGGAAAGTACTGAACCCAAGGCATCTCGGAGAAAGGCTTCGTGGTGGTCATTGGGTGCATAGATGTGGGCTAATGTGAGCCCATGCCCTTTCAAATCTATACGCAATGGCAAAAACCTACCAGGCAATTCAGTATAAACTTGGGTTACCCACCCTGAAAAGTGGGTTACTAGTAGGATTGTCACCCCCACTTTCTTCACTGTCCCGGAGGAGAAATATTGGTGGTCAAACCACCTAGAGCATAAGCATTTCCAATCAGTTTTGAGCAGGTGAGTATCTTGCAGGAGACAGATATCACATTTCGCATCTCTGAGGAAAGAGAGGAGCGCAAGGCACTTCACTGGTGCGTTAAGGACTCGAGCAAACACAACAAGATGATGGACAGAGCGCATAAACGTTTTAAGCACTCACCCCCAATCAAGAGATCTGGGTTAAATCCATTGTTCTTTTGCTCACCATGCCACCCCAGTTTGGACCCAGCCATATGCAAATCAGTCTTGACCCTGCTCCCCATGAGAACAGTCCAGCCCGAACTGCCAGACCAGGTCCTCCCTGGTCTGAAATCACGCATCTTGTGAAGGGCTTCGGGGTATCCCTCTTCATCAGACAGGCTAGCTTGAATCCAGTGGCCCAGCAAGCAAGGCAAGTTAAGGCCTCCGACATTAGGACTGAGGATGGTGACCATCTATGCATGGTAGGGGCCAAACTTGTCCTAAGATAGACACAAATCCCTGACATAAGTTACTGTTACGTGGTGCCAGAAGTGTAAAGGGATGTTCAGAGGGTATCAGAGGGGAAGGGGGAAGGAGAACAAAGAACTGTTCAACAAAGAGGTTCCCCACCTGGGAACATTGATAACCAATCGATGAGGGTCCATGTCTTCGCCGACGTGAAGGGGGGAGGAATCACCATAAACGGTGAGTCTGGTACCAATGAAGATGAAGCTGGGGGCCCTTTAGCCGACCGGACAATGGGGGACCAAAGTCCCTTCCTTCGGGTGTTCATTGGCTGCTCTCTGCTTCCATGGCAATGTCATGACGCTGTAGCTGTTTGAGCAACACGGTCCGCTCTGTGCAGCTCTCTATTTCAGAGGGTTTGCGTATCATTTTCTTACTCTGGCAAGCAGAGCGGCGCAGGTCCAATGTAGTGGAGGCTTCGTCTCTCGAGGGCGACAGGGCCTGAGTGTCCTGTAGCATCGCTGACATATCTAGCAGCGACTGGGCTTCCTCCAAGGTTCGGACACTTTGGGGTCGATTCCGAGTCGGGCCGGAAATTTCCCCGACCGAGCCGGACCCGGAGAGATTTCCGACCGAATCGGACCCGTGCAGTCCGACCGAACGAGTCCGATGCGTCCGTATGTTATCGGACACGAGTCGGTCGGACTCCCATTGAACTCAATGGGAGCCGGTCGTACTACAACGCGTACGCGGGCTCCCATTGACTCAATGGGTGCGGAGTCGGACAAGGGCGCCCCCTACAGCGGGTGCGCGGCGGAGCGATCCCGCGCCGTACACGCACAGGTGAGGGGACCCATGGGTCCCCCTGTGTGCGACTCGCGCGGCTACGCGTACAGGGGGTCCGACACGGACCCCCAAAGTGCGGCTCCGACAGCGAGTTCGAGTCGGACGGCGCGAGTCGGTCGGAGCGGTCGAGGTGCGCATCGTACTTACCCGGCCGGAAAACGTCTCCATTGTGCGGTGCGGATCGGGTCCGACCGAGTCGGTCGGGAGCGGTACGGTCCGGGTACGAGTCGGTCGGAGCGGTCGGGTCGCCCGGACGAGTCGGTCGGCGAGTCGCATCGTACTCGCTCGGCCGGACCCGCGTACGGTTCGGTCGGGAAACAGGCTTTCGCATGGCTTTTTTCCCGACCGAATGGTATTGGGTGCGCCTCCGACCGAGATCGGAATCGACCCCTTTGTATCTTATTGTGCCAGACAAACTGAAGCTGAAAGGGGTGATCCCAATTGTACCTAATTCCTTTCTCCCGTAAAGAATATGTCAGGGGGGCCTGAGTGCCTTTCAACGCTGTAGTGTTATTGGGGAAAGCTCTTGATACAGCCAGTTTTAGTCCCTCAAATTCAATTGCAGACTTATCACGCAATACAGCCATGATGATCTCTTTTTTTCTGTAGTAGTGAAGGTACATGAGGATGTCCTGTGCCTGGCCAGGGGCACGGGCGGGACAACCCACTCGATGGATGTGGTGGAGGAGGATTTCTTGGTCTGCAAGTGCTGGAGCCACGTGGCGAAAAAGATGGGTAACAAACTCTTCTAGTTTGCTGGGTATAGTCTGCATGGGAACCCCTTTGATGCAAATATTTGAGCGCCAAGATCTGTTCTTGAGATCTTCCAACTGGTATCGAAGCTTTGAATTCTTGTCCCACAATTCTAGGAGTTCCCTGTGGTGCCCGTCCAGCTCCTCTTCTCGGTAACCGTAGGTTTGCTCTAAGGAATTCCCTTCTTGACCCAGATCACCTAGATCTCGAGGGAGATCTTTCACTTTTGTTGCTATGTCCTGCTTGAGAGTCGCAAAATCTTCCCAGACGATTCCGAACAGGTGCTTCAGAAATGCCCTTGTGACAGGGGCCTCACCGCTGTGCGCTCCCTCAGCCGCTGGCCTATCGGGGGATAGCGGGGTAAGACATGTCTCCCTAACCTGGTCAGGTTTCTTCGCTGGTGTCTTATTAAACAGGTCTTTCAATGTGGTGTCCTTTTTCACGTTGCATTGGGTGGTCATGGCGGTGCAACCACCAGGTTCCTGTGTCAGCAGTTATTGGGGCCCGGGCCTGCAAGGTCTAGTCCTTGGTGCCAGGTGGAAGTATGCACTCCCAGTGCCCCGAGTCTCACCAGGGTTCTCCTGGTGTGGAAATGTGCCGGTAGTGGGGACCGATAGTGGTCCCTGGAACGGGATGTGTTCCATATTGCAGGCCTCACTAGGCGGGGTCCCCGTGTCCGGGCGTGTGGGGCTCAGGCATGTCTGGCACGGTTGCCGCTATGCCAGGCGTGAGTGCAGCCCGAGATGACTACCCCTTAGGCCAGGGCGACCCACAGAACACTTATGGTGAGTCCTAGTGAGCAAAAGAGAGCACCAAGTGACCCAGTCACGTGAAGCCCAGTGTCGGTGTTGATCACCCTCACGGTGTATGCTATCCTTGAACAGGCGAAGGATTATCAGGGTGGTCTTGCTCACTCGCTCCTAATAGGGGATCCACTGGCTCAGTCACCAGTTCACTCAACCCTCAGTGAGATTCCCTCCTGCCGGTAGGGTTCATGTGTGGGGGCTCTGCAGGCCGGCGGGGGGCGGTTAGTCCAGTGGGTTGCCTGTTATGGTCTGATTGGGCCATGGGCATGTAGGGGTCACCGGTATACTGCAGGCCCGACGCAGTTCCCCCACCACTACTAGCCAATGCTGCCAGCATGACGCACTCAGTCCACCTCAATTCTGGGTGCTGGAGAAGCTGATGGGGAGGAAGGGGGTCCGGGAGGTAGGACGGGCCGGCTCAGTGGTGTAAAGGGCCACAGAAGGTCTATAGGAGTCGAACCCTCGTTCTATGTCATGCCTTTACCCGCAGCAGCATTCCTCGGCCCAGACAGCAGATGCGGGTCTATGCTGGTGATCAGCCACAGTGGTGTGCGAGCCTCCGGTAGGTAAGGGGGCACCAGCAGTGAGATCATTAGTTGCAGAAAACAGGTATGGCATCTACAAAGCCAGAGGCTAGTGAGATGGGCCTACCGTTAGATGCCTCGCAGTTAGACCCTCAGAACTCACAGCCCGCGATGCCAGCCATCTTGTCAATGCAGCCGCAGAGCTGTCCCGGGTTAGCCCCCTCCTCGGGATGGCCTGCACCGCTCAGGGCTCCAGCTCATCCAGTGATGTTCAGTGAGTGGTCCGGATGCAGGTACCGGTGAAAAGAGCCCCAGGCAAGGTTAGTATCCGCCCCGTGCAGCAAACGGGCGGCGGAGCTCCGAGAGATCACTCTCACTCGGGTGCCATCTTGGACACACCCCTGGCAATATTGACTTTAAAATAATTCCTCTTACCTTCCTTCCCTAAACATGGCGAAAATCACTTCCTGTGCCCCATGTATACCTCTCCTATCCAGTAGCTATGGATCATGCCTCGATACGTTGCAGTTATTCTTGGGCGAGTTGTTCACTTGCTGTATCCCAACTCATCATTCTGAACTGTTCCAGCTGCCCTGCAGCCATCTGTTACTTGCCCATGTCCTTTGGCCTGACTCTTGAAAGGTTTTTCTGTTACTCATTTTTTTCCCTTTCAATGAGTACTGCTTTAGGGTCTAAGTCTGGACTTGTTAATTGCACTGGAAGCAAGAGACTCTACCTACATACCAAGAAATCCATCAAATTGTTGCCAAAAAGCAGACTCCATGGATCAGGTACAACATTTATTGTCAGTAGTTAATAATCTGACCTTTCAAGTGCAAACTTTGACAAATTAAAATACTGTGCTGAGCTATTCCCTAGCATTCCTTCAACAAGGATCCTTGGATCCTCCATTAGATGGATTGGCTAAACAAACATTTTATGGTAATCCACATAAATTAAAATAGTTCTTGGATGTCTGGCAAATTCACTTCACTTTCTAGCTCCATATCTATACTTTTGATAGAGCCAAGTTAGGTTTTATTGTTAGCAACCATATGGGCTACACTTTAGTCTCGGCTATGCCTCATGTTTCCGAGGCCATTCCTTTCCTGGATAATTTTCTGGCCTTTCTTGTGGAATTTAAAAATATGTTCAATCACCAGAACCAAAAGTACTCTCCCGAAGAGGAAATTCTTGAACTCCAACAAGAAACTTTAGATCTTCAGACTAAAATCACCAATTTTAAGTCTCTAACCCATGAGGTAGCCTGGTCAGACTCGATCATATATACTTTTTAAAAAAAAAATATTGAAAGAGGAACTAATTTGCTGGAGTCTGTCATTCTTCTTCCTTCCAAGAGCTTTTAATTCTTGTCATCCAGATCGACAGCAGGATCCAGGAGAGAAAATCAAGACGAAGAAGACAGACATTTCAAGACCTCCTAACAGACCTGTTTTCACATATCCAGCTAAAGCTTCCAAACTTCAAGAGGAAGCCATGCAGATTGGCCTAACCATGGGGGTCATTACGATGGCGTAACGATCGCCACCGCCGGGCCGGCGGTGGTGACCGTTACGCCATCGTAACCTGATTTACCCACCGCCAGATTACAATGGCGGTGGATAACGCGGCGGACAGAAAGTCCGTCCGCCGCTTTTCCGCCGGTCGGCAAATCGTTACAATTGCCGGCCGGGCGGAGCTGGGTCACATATATGGTGGCGGTGCCTAGCAGGCACCGCCATCCATATTATGATGTGTGGTGTTTCCGGCCTTTCCATGGCGGCGATGCCGCCATGGAAAGGCTGGCGGCGATTCGCTTTCGGGGCCCGTTGCTGGCCCCCGGGGGGTGGGGGGCTGCACTTGGGGGGTACCTATGGTACCCCCCTACATTGCCATGCACAAGGTGGCAGGCACCACGCGGTGCCTGCCACGTTGTGCATGGCAATGCACAACATGTCATTCTACCATTGTGGCGGGTGCTGCAGCCAGCAGCACCTGACGCAATGTTAGAATGCCAGATGCGACCGCCACGGTGGCAGTCGCATCATAATTGGGGTGGCGGGACTGCCACATGGCAGGCGGGCGGTCCCGTTACCGCTCCGCCCGCCATCCTAATAACCCCCTAGGTGTCTGGTGACTGAAGAGGAATAATCAAGAAGGCAAAAATGGGTTATGCTTTCACTATGGAGTGAAAGGGCATTATTTAAGTACATGTCCTAACCATCCCTCTACAAGTTAAAGGCCACTGGAAAACTAATTGGCTCACCTCTTATGCAGGAGAAAGGGGCCAGTATATCTAAAATCCAAACCCTGCCAAATCCATAAAATCCTTCAGGATTTATTCTCTTGCAACTAGAATTTAGTTATGTAGAAATTACTTGTTTTTTCCTGTCCTTGTTATTTGTGGCCCCTACAATACCTTTATTGACATTTCAGTGGAATAAAGATCATAGAGTTAACTTGACATTGAAAGAAAATCCTCCACCTGCCGAGGCTGTAAATGACCATTTGATAGCTTCAGGGTTAGTTACTGAGAAAACTGTTGACCTTTGGTTAACGATAGCGATAGCAGCCCATTACGAAACTATTAATTTCAATTTAATATCTACCCCACCTTATTCAGTTATTATGGGCATATCTTGGCTAATAAAGGATAGTCCTCACGTCAACTGAGCAGCCTGAACCTTGTTTCTAGGATCTGAGTTTTGTGTTTTTATGTCACAGAGCAGAGATAAGGATGAAACTTCAGAATTTGACAAAGGACAGATTAGTCCCTTGAAACTATACCCCAGGTCTCGACTATTCCTGAGGTCTAACAATAATTTTTGAATGGATTTTCTGAACCTAAGGAAAGACAACTAACCCTGCATAGGCCATGTGATTGTTTCATAGACCTTGTTTCAGATGCTATTGTGGCATCTGTTTAATCAAATTTTCTCATTGTCACCATTGGAGAAGACAGCACTAAAGGAACAGCTTGGGAATATCTTGATTGCCTCTTAAAAATCTCCTAGAGGAGCATCCTCATTTTTTGTTCCAAAAGAGGATTCAACAACCTACCCTTGCATCGATCATATTGGACTAAATAAGGTAACTGAACAGTATCCGTTACCTTTGATTTCTGATCTTTTCGATGCAGTTCAAGGATCCAAGTTCATTTCCAAGCTGGAATTAAAAGGGGTGTGAGAAAGTGGATTATTAGCTGGTTTGGATGGTAGTATACCCCAAGCAATAATGGCGATATTCTTGTTCGGTCCAGTAAAAGTTTCAATAGTTTAAACCTGAGCTCAACCCCTGGTAGCTATGGCACAGAGCAAGCAGCCTTTACTTAGGAAAATGTGTATAGCATTGAAAACTCCCAAAAGAGTTAAAAAGCCAAAAACACAACACAATAAGACTCTCACTCCAACTTATAACAGTACAAAATAGTTTAAAGAACAAAATGGCACCAAAGCAACAAAAATCCAATAAGGGGAACAGGAGACATGATTTTTTAAAGTTTTAAATAAAAATGCAGCCAAAAAGAGCAAAGAGTTAACAGTGGGCATCTAGTTGCACAAGACTATGCCAAAGTTGAAAGTTAAGGCCAACAGCAATTACTCTTCGGTCGGATACTGAGGCTGGGTTCGTCCCGGTCAAAGAGGTCTCTTCTTTTCTTAGAAACAGTTCTGAACATCTATGTGTCATCGAAGAGTTCGTCAGCAGCAGGTGGAAGCATAAGCAAGGCTCGACAGTGGTGGGTGCAGGGGGACGCGGTCCCGATGGGCCGTTGATGAAGATGGGAGATGTTTGGGTGTCCACACCTTGGAGGTGTTCAGCGGTAAACAGTCTAAATATCAAGTTTTAATTATCGACTAGCACAAATATCGAGTTCAGAATATCGTCTGTCAAAAATATCTACAGTCAGAATATCGTGGACAAGAATATCGAGTCTAAGGTAAGTAATATCGTTTTTAAAAATATCGAAGTTGTTAATATCGTTTTAAAAAATATCGGTCATTAATATCGTTTGCAAAAATATAGTTGTTAATAATATCGTTGTTTTAGTTAGTGTTATGTATTTTAGTGTGTATTATAAATGTATGTGCTTTATTTTTTTGTCTAAGTATTGCATTTATTTTTTATGTATGTGTTAAATTTTTAGAAGTTACTAATTTTTTTTTATTTACATTTTGCGTTTTAGTTCCGTAGTGGGTTGTGGGTTTATAGGGAATAGGGTGGGAAGTAATTTAAATATAATTAATTGAATAATAATTTTATTTGAATTACATTTTATGCTTTTAGTTCCGTAGCGGGTTGTTGGTTTATAGGGGGAATAGGGTGGGAAGTAATTTAAAAATAATTAATTGAATAATAATTTTTATTTATTAGTATTTATTTACATTTTATTTTATAGTGTTAATTATGGTAATTAATTAATTATTAATTAATTAATAATTGGCAGTTAATTTTTATTGATTAATTAATTGGTAAATATGTTAATTGTGTGTTTTTTTTAAGAGTGGGTTGTGGGTTTATAGGGGAATAGGGTGGGAAGTAATTTAATTATAAATAAATTATTAATATTTTTCATAATTCATATTTAATTAATTAATCTTTTATAGTGTTAATTGTGGGAAATAACTTATAAATAAATATTTAGGGGCCGATTCCAATCTCGGTCGGAGGCGCACCCAATACCATTCGGTCGGGAAAAAAGCCATGCGAAAGCCTGTTTCCCGACCGATCCGTACAGCACACCGAACGAGCAAGTACGATGCGCACAACAGCAAAAATTCCGGCCGAGCCGTACTCACCCAAACCAGGTCCTGTTCTCCGACCTAGGCGAATCCGGAAACGCCGAATCGAGTCGCACGGAAGGGAAAATGCAGCCCCGTCCGGCCGGACAAGTACGATGCGCTTCCCGTACGCGCCGAACCCGTCGCTACGCACGGCACGTCAAAGCATCCGGGAGAGGCGCACATAAGCTCCGAATCGCGCCACAACACGATCCACGGCTACGAGACGAACACGGCACCGACGAGGACGACGCGGCGACGAGGACGAAGCGAAGCGACGAGGACGACGCGAAGCAACGAGAAGGATGAACGACACGAACCAACCATGAATCCCTTCGTCCCGATCATACCAATATTCTACATCTACTACCGGAACAGGCACGGACGCGTACGGCGCAGAAGGTAAGTCAGACACCAACCACAAAACACATACAACACGTACACGACACATCACACACATACACTGGGAATCTGAATATACTTACACCAGCAACAGCAGCACCATAGGGGCGGGATGCCCATCACCAATGCCACATATGCACACAGGGGCCTGAATGCGCGCCACCACCCCAACCCAGGGGGGCTGGATGCCTACCACTACTACCACCCTGACCCAGGGGGGCAGGATGCCTACCACTACTACCACCCTTAGCCAGGGGGCAGGATGCCCACCACTACTACCACCCTTAGCCAGGGGGCAGGATGCCCACCACCACTACCACCCTTAGGCAGGGGGCAGGATGCCCACCACTACTACCACCCTCACCCAGGGGGGCAGGATGCCTACCACTACTACCACCCTTAGCCAGGGGGCAGGATGCCCACCACTACTACCACCCTTAGCCAGGGGGCAGGATGCCCACCACTACTACCACCCTCACCCAGGGGGCAGGATGCCCTACCACTACTACCACCCTTAGCCAGGGGGCAGGATGCCTACCACTACTACCACCCTTAGCCAGGGGGCAGGATGCCTACCACTACTACCACCCTCACCCAGGGGGGCAGGATGCCTACCACTACTACCACCCTTAGCCAGGGGGGCAGGATGCCCACCACTACTACCACCCTTAGCCAGGGGGCAGGATGCCTACCACTACTACCACCCTTAGCCAGGGGGCAGGATGCCTACCACTACTACCACCCTTAGCCAGGGGGCAGGATGCCTACCACTACTACCACCCTTAGCCAGGGGGCAGGATGCCCACCACTACTACCACCCTTAGCCAGGGGGCAGGATGCCTACCACTACTACCACCCTTAGCCAGGGGGGCAGGATGCCTACCACTACTACCACCCTCACCCAGGGGGGCAGGATGCCTACCACTACTACCACCCTTAGCCAGGGGGCAGGATGCCCACCACTACTACCACCCTTAGCCAGGGGGCAGGATGCCCACCACTACTACCACCCTCACCCAGGGGGCAGGATGCCTACCACTACTACCACCCTTAGTCAGGGGGCAGGATGCCTACCACTACTACCACCCTTAGCCAGGGGGCAGGATGCCTACCACTACTACCACCCTTAGCCAGGGGGCAGGATGCCCACCACTACTACCACCCTTAGCCAGGGGGCAGGATGCCTACCACTACTACCACCCTTAGCCAGGGGGCAGGATGCCTACCACTACTACCACCCTTAGCCAGGGGGCAGGATGCCCACCACTACTACCACCCTTAGCCAGGGGGCAGGATGCCCACCACTACTACCACCCTTAGCCAGGGGGCAGGATGCCTACCACTACTACCACCCTTAGCCAGGGGGGCAGGATGCCTACCACTACTACCACCCTTAGCCAGGGGGCAGGATGCCTACCACTACTACCACCCTTAGCCAGGGGGCAGGATGCCCACCACTACTACCACCCTTAGCCAGGGGGCAGGATGCCTACCACTACTACCACCCTTAGCCAGGGGGCAGGATGCCTACCACTACTACCACCCTTAGCCAGGGGGCAGGATGCCTACCACTACTACCACCCTCACCCAGGGGGCAGGATGCCTACCACTACTACCACCCTTAGCCAGGGGGCAGGATGCCCACCACTACTACCACCCTTAGCCAGGGGGCAGGATGCCCACCACTACTACCACCCTCACCCAGGGGGGCAGGATGCCTACCACTACTACCACCCTTAGCCAGGGGGCAGGATGCCTACCACTACTACCACCCTTAGCCAGGGGGCAGGATGCCTACCACTACTACCACCCTTAGCCAGGGGGCAGGATGCCCACCACTACTACCACCCTTAGCCAGGGGGCAGGATGCCCACCACTACTACCACCCTTAGCCAGGGGGCAGGATGCCTACCACTACTACCACCCTTAGCCAGGGGGCAGGATGCCCACCACTACTACCACCCTTAGCCAGGGGGCAGGATGCCTACCACTACTACCACCCTTAGCCAGGGGGGCAGGATGCCTACCACTACTACCACCCCCACTCATAGGATGGACAATGCATGACACAACCAGCAAACCACAACCTAGGGAATGCAAGATAAAGACATCCCCCCACCACCATGACAAGCGTGTGTAGGCTGTGTCAAATGCCTACAACACCGAACATGACTTTGAACATACAATGTGACCCCCTAGCACATGTGCCACACATATATGTGTGTGGCACCCACAATGCAAGCAGCCCATGACCATTGTGGCAATGGGGCCTAAACCCCCATCATCACAGTGACCAAAAGGTAAGTGTGGGGTCCATAGCTGAAGCACATTTTGACCATTGTGGCAATGGGGTCTAAACCCCCATCATCACAGTGACCAAAAGGCAAGTGTGGGGTCCATAGCTGAAGCACATTTTGACCATTGTGGCAATGGGGTCTAAACCCCCATCATCACAGTGACCAAAAGGCAAGTGTGGGGTCCATAGCTGAAGCACATTTTGACCATTGTGGCAATGGGGTCTAAACCCCCATCATCACAGTGACCAAAAGGTAATTGTTGACAAAGAAAGAGCTGCAACTGCCAAACTGCATGGATCATTCCTGGTCACAGAACCAAAAACTCATCTGTGGCAAAGTAGTGTATGTGTCCCATTGCAACATAAATTGGGGGAGCCAAATACTGCAGTGCAAATGAAACATTCCTTTGGCCATGTGCAGACAAACAACACCCATGGGGGCTGAGACCGTCAACAGTCATCAATGACACAATGACAGAAGTGACCATCAGAATGCAGAACCACATATTTGCACCAATGGGCACACAAATGCAGATACCCTGTGGAGACAGCAGATGTGAGGTGAACAGATACCATACCATGGCAGCAATGGGACACACAAACCATGATCACTGTGCTGACCGATGACCTAGGAGTCCCAGGGACAGCAGGGGAAACACACCAAACAACATACAGCCAATGGCACACCCAAGATATGCCAATGCAGTGGTGCAGATGCACAAACACAAACAGGCAGACCAACACTGTCATCATACACAGCAGGTGAGGGGTGGGGGTGCCAGTGTCCCCAGGCAACAACACAACACATGAGGAGAGCTGAATACCAATCATACAGATGTGCATACACTGCCACACTAAGGTAACTCATGGATCCAAATCCCCTATGTGGGCAAGCAGGCATTGACAGGTGAGAGGGAGCACAAAACACACATGTCACACAGGCACGTAGGAACAACAACTGACACAGCAAGTCACAGACACACCACAGCACCACCCCCAGGGCCCCCACAATGTGGTGACCCTGGGCTGAATAAAAATACCACTGTGATGACAAAGCTAAATGTCGTTCACACTGTGAACCACAGTCAGGTGTCCTGAGCAACAAACTACCATCACACCTACACAAGCACAAATCAATCAGCATGGCCAGTAAGCCAAGGCCAACATGGAGGCAGGGGACTAGCCGGGCAACAACTCTCATCTGCACACACTCAAGACCACACCCCTCGACCTCCAACAATGTGCAGCAGTGAAGTACACATGCACTGGTGACATTGCACATGCACCCATGACTATTCCAGGGTGGTGGGTGGGAACCAAGGTGTAGAAACACATCACACATGGACACTCAACAAGACTCCTGAATGTCTGACACACTGCACACTACGCTGTACATGGACATGACGGCAATACCACACCGACCAATGGGATCCCAGCCACAGTCACACACCAATGAAGAAGCCAAGGTCACCCACAAAGAACACACATAGACAACAACCAACATTGCAGCCCGGACCCTAAGGAGTGCCAGCAGTCACACACACAACGTGTCACAATCACTGAAAGATAACACAAACTGGAAATCACATGACAGGGGCAAACAACAAGTGCCAAAGGGAAACCTGACTGTGACCCATCTGCGTCTGCACACAAACTCTGCCCTGACAGCAAACACACCTATGGGTGACACCCTGATGACCAGTAATGTGCCATGCACCCACATCACAGAGAACACAGGGAGAAGACTTTGGGGGAACATAGCTCAAGTCAGCAAGCATCACAAACAGGTACAACACTAGGGATCACAGCATGCGCAGATGAATGGAAGTGAACACACAGACATGCACATACAACACACACCTTGGGCGCAGGCAATGTCACACGTGTACACACTGCCATGAGGGGACTCCACTCCTGTGTGAGGAAAGCTGTGCCATATGTTGCCTCAGTAGGGCCCCATCATGTCAGCTGAGCACTTGGTCACACAATCAACAATTAGCACCAAATGAGGGCTCCCATCACATCAGCCTGGTCATGGATGTGCCAACGGAATCATCAGCACAGATCCAACACACTTGTATAGCAATGTTGCACTGACTACACGGATGAGTCCCTCCCCATTGATGCCCAAACCTGCATGTCCACTGGAGATGGCAACACGGTCAGGGAAGTAGACAAATGCAACGATGGCAGGCACAACAGATGTGCAGGGGTGGAAGCCACAGATATGAAATTGCCAATGTAAGTAGGAAACCCATTGCCAAATACTGAACACATGACACCCTCAGATGCTGCTATTGATGACATGGATACACCACATGATAGGACACATTCCCCCTGGACCACATGGGTTCCTGCACAGTAACACTTCATAATCATGAGACCAGATATCACCATCACTGCAGCAAGGGCATGGTTAGCTGCACCAACAACATGTACATCTGAAGCATGAGCACTAGAGAAAAGAAAGTTGCTTTATTCAGCATATGTGTTGTTTGATAACGACGTCCAGAAGAAATTAGAGCAAAGGCCAATGGCCAGTCCATTGTCAAAGTTCAAACAGGGTGACACTGGCAGATGTCACCCTACGCATGCCTGCACAATACCAGGGACAATCCACTAGGAGGGGCAACCGGGGGCAGGCCAGGCACCGCAGGGACAGGATCAGGGCTCACCAGGGGGAGTCAGGGAAGGGGTGGTGGGTGCTGGAGAGCCACTGACAACTGCAGTGGAGGTGTCTGACATGGTGTGTGCCGGCACAACTGGGGGGCATGACACAGATGTCGTGGGTGCCGGCACAACTGCAGTGGACCCTGCAGATGGGGTGGACAGGTCCGCCACTGCAGTGCCCAAGTCAGACAGGGCGGTAGTGGACTCCACTGCAGTGCCTACCTCCAGGGGAGGAGAATGGGGAACAGGCAAGGTGGGTTGGACAGAGGGGGAGGACACCCTCACCACATCAGTGGCACAGACAAGCGCAGCGGGGGGTGTGGTGCTGGGAGAGCAAGTGGCAGGGGAGAAGGCCGGAGCATCTTGGGGATGGTATATCTGTGGGTGGGGGAACCTGGGGCAGGGTGTGGTGGGGGCACCTGTGCAGTGGGGGCCTGAGGGATGGAGGACGGAGACCTTGTGCCTGAGCTGCAGGGCGGTGGCGGGGTCTTGCTCTTACCACTCCGGGGGACTTGCGGGTGGGGGCCTCAGTCCGTCTGCGCCTGGGGGAGGGTGTCCGGGGGCGAGGGGCACTCTGCTCCGTGTGGGTGGGCTTCCTCTTCCCCCGGGATGCTGGAGCAGCTTCATCGGTGGGGAAGAGGCCGAGGTCACAGAGGAAGAGCTGCTGTGACTTTGGGGTTGCAGGTGAGGCAAGGGAGGGTGCTTTGGAGGGAGAGGGAACTGAGGACTGCGCAGTGCATGTGGATGCGTGTGTGTGTTCCAGGGCCCCATCCCCTGTGAGTCTGGCTTCAGTCCCCTGAATGTGCGTGCGTGTGCGTTTTGTCATTGGCGTGTGTGTCAGTGTGCTGGATGTGTGTGTGCTGGTGTGTGCCTGTGCCGGTGTGTGTGTGCCTGGGATGGGTAAGGTGCTGGGGAGTGTGGATGGAGCAGAGGCAGGAGGGGTGAGGGACCGTTTGAGGAGGGACACTGCTGCCGTCAGGGAGGAGTCCATGGACCTATTGCCCCTCTGTAGGTCAGACATGCCCGATGAGATGCCCTCCATGAACGACACCAGCTGAGTCAACAGCGCGGTGTGCGCATGGAGGACACTCAGCATGGCTGTCTGCCCTACATGGAGCTGGCGAAGGAGGTACACAGACTCCTCACTCAGGGCAGCAGGGGACACAGGGGCAGGGGGTGCGGTGCCTGGCCCAAAGGAGACACGCTCCCGGACATGGGAGCCTCCACGGACCTGGGGAATGGGAGCCGATGGGAGGGCGGTGGTGGTGCTGGTGGTGGCGGGGACAGCAACACTAGCTGGGGTGTGGTGGCTGCTGACACCCGCCTCCACAAGGGAGTCATCCTCCGAGTTGCTCTGGTCCTCAGCTGAGGTGGATGCTGCTGAGGACTCCTCGGTGTGGCTCCCCTCGCCCTCCGTGCCACTGGGTCCCTCCGACCACTCCTCGGCTGCTGACCCAGTCTGGCTCTCCGGCTCCTCCTGGTCCGTGGAGCTGTCCCCTTCCGTGGCCGTGGATGTATCTGCAAACAATGGGGAAACAGACAGACATCAGTCACCTGCACATAACGCACACACCACTGTGAGCACAGCACATCACAGAGCAAGCCCTGGCATCATTAGTTGTACATTGCTAAAAGTGCACTAATTGAACAGGAGAAGTCAATTGTCAGTCTGATGCCAAGCATGGCACTCACATCCCACATGGCCTTGCACCCATCTGTCTGGTGTCTGTTGGATTGCAACACCCCAGTGTTGACACATGCACCAAGTACACAGTAGTTGGACAGTGCAGAGGACACGGTGTGGACACATCACAGCTCTTGCCACTGAGTCAGTACAGGTTTCCGGATGTAAGGGATGCCCAGAGTCAAATAGGAAATGCATGTGATGCATACCAGCGACAGACACCATGATGCACCCATGTCCTGATAGCCAGCGCCACTATGGTGTGCATGTAGCACATGTCACTCCCCTGCAGGCTCACCAATCAGTAGACACATGCCATGGCGGAGGCATGACTGCAAAGTCATACATCACTGGCTCAGTGATGTATGACTTTGCAGCCAGACAACAACACTCTGCACTGTGTCACAATAGTAGGTCATGGGGAATGCAAGTCCTGGAGCTGCACAAGTGCACATGTACATCCCCCCACAACACATCCTCTTAACCCTCATCTGTCCAGGTCATACCTATTGGACATATGGGAGACCTGTGACACTACCCTCTGAACCTGAGCCCCTCACACTCTGCTGTGCATGGGGAACAGCTGCCTGAACTTCACATTTACATGCCCCAGTCTGCATGGGCAGCTGATCAGACACCTATGTGTCACACAAGTATCGTCTCCTATGGTCACATCTCCAGTGGCATGCTGAGCCCCTACCAAGAAACTCCACAGCAGTCCTGGCGACTAATCCACAGCACACTGACACAGAGGCAGACACCTGAGGGGTCAAATCACTGTGCACAATGTGTCCGCTGATACACGGGAGTGGGAGTACAGAGTGTATTGTATGGCCTGGAGTAGGCATGACTGTCCAGCCCCACATGAATGAGGGATGAGCCCTGGACTGTAGGCAGCTGGCTAAGTATGTGTGACACACGTCATATACATACTCCTGGGGCCCAAACATTGTTCCCACCCGCAGCATGGGTGTGTGCCAGGTACCCCAGCCACATGTGGTGGATCAGCTCAGCAATTGGACCACAGATCAAAGTAACACGCTGAATACATGTCAGAATACAGGCATTGTGTAAGCAATGGACCCACCCATGATGCCCACCACAGAGTCAGGGAAACAGATGCTGTCTCCCACCTTGAGTCAAGCAAACTGCAAGGACACAGTCCTAAGTGACAGAATTCCCTGCATGTAAGGGCCACACCTGGGTATCAGATGAGGAGTGGGCAGTGCACAATAGAGGGACATGGCTCCTGGACAACATGACTGCTGTACTGTGGCAGTTTAACCAGGCCCGAGGAGGGCACATAGCATGTTAGACAGAGTACACAGTGCAGTCTTTGACTCACCCCCTCCTTGCTGCTCTCTGGCCTTCAGCTGCCCATCCAGGTCTGGAAAGACCACCGCCAGGATCCTGAGCATGTGGGGGGTCAGGGTCCGTGTTCCGCCCCTCCTGCGAGGAGGCGACAGCTTCAGCTGGACCCGTGCAATCCTCCGGGTCCAGCCCCGAAGGTCCTGCCACCTCTTTTGGCAGTTGCGGATCCGGCGCTTGTAGACCCCCACGGACCGGACAGCCCGGACGATGTCCTTCCATATCTCATGCTTCCGATGGGCAGAAGCCTGTCAGGATGACAAAGTGATAAGGCCATTACTACACATGCAACATATCCGTGCATGACACAGTTGCATATACATGTCGCAATCACAGGGGCACATGGTGTACCCAGGCAGTGCACGGCTGCCCATGGACAGTTTTCCAGAAGTCACTACATGGTATCATTGCATGGGGAGTAAAACCCTGTTCAGAAGCACTGTCACTGCACCATACCTGTCCAGTGCAAGTCACTACACACTATGGGGGTGACAACTACTCAGTGAGCCTGCTAGCCAGTGGTGTGCTGACTCTCAGCCTTGCTAGTCAGACAAAATGCACATTCAGAAAGGCAGTGCACAGAACACTCACCTGCTCCCCTGGTGTCCCATACAGCTTGCTGTACTGTGGAAGTAGGCTGTCCAGCAGGGCCTGGTTCTCCTCAAGGCTGAAGGCTGGGGCTCTCTCCACAGTACGTGCCATTGCAGGGTCCAGAGGGGCAGAGACAGCAGCAGTGCAGTGGCAGATGTCGTCCTGGAGCATGTAGTGCAGGCAAGTGGGCTCTCAGGGGAACAGGCAGCAATATATATGTGCTGGAGAGGCAGATACTGTCCCTTGTGTCCAAAGTGATAGGTCCAAGTCGTTTGCATCTTCTGAATCTGGCCAATCCATGGAATAGCAGCACCAAAACACGCCCACAGCATCCTTCAAAACTTCAACTTCATGACATACATGATTTTGCAACATTGTTGTGGGTGACCAACTGATTTTCCAGCAACCGACTCGTTCGAAATTCGAAAACGCGTCCGTTGCCAGGCAAGCCCATTGTCAATGGGTGCGCACCGATCGGTCCATTGAGGTACAACGCGCACAGGGGTACAACGCGTACCCGCACACATTGAAAGCAATGGGCCGGCCGGAGGCACCGATCGGTCCATTGCAGTTCAACGCGCACAGGGGTACAACGCGCACTCGCACACATTGAAAGCAATGGGCCGGCCGGAGGCACCGATCGGTCCATTGCAGTTCAACGCGCACAGGGGTACAGCGCGTACCCGACACATTGAAAGCAATGGGCCGGCCGGAGGCACCGATCGGTCCATTGCAGTTCAACGCGCACAGGGGTACAACGCGTACACGCACACATTGAAAGCAATGGGCCGGCCGGAGGCACCGATCGGTCCATTGCTGTTCAACGCGCACAGTGGTACAACGCGTACCCGCACACATTGAAAGCAATGGGCCGGCCGGAGGCACCGATCGGTCCATTGCAGTTCAACGCGCACAGGGGTACAGCGCGTACCCGCACACATTGAAAGCAATCGGCCGGCCGGAGGCACCGATCGGTCCATTGCAGTTCAACGCGCACAGGGGTACAGCGCGTACCCGCACACATTGAAAGCAATGGGCCGGCCGGAGGCACCGATCGGTCCATTGCAGTTCAACGCGCACAGGGGTACAACGCGTACACGCACACATTGAAAGCAATGGGCCGGCCGGAGGCACCGATCGGTCCATTGCAGTTCAACGCGCACAGGGGTACAACGCGTACCCGCACACATTGAAAGCAATGGGCCGGCCGGAGGCACCGATCGGTCCATTGCTGTTCAACGCATCACTGTATATGTGACTGGCATAGGTCAGCATGCCTGTCTCAGATGGACATATGCCAGCCACAGATAGCTCCCAGGGAGTGAGGGGCACACCTACATCACGACAGCCTGTCCAAACCTTATCATAAGGCATGTAAGGCTGCATTTCCTATTGTGTGTATGTTGGTGTACATGTTGTCCTGTGGGTGTCACCTGTGGGCAGCCACCCCCAGGCTGTGCACGTGTTCATGGGGACAGGATCCTGGGTGTTACGTGTACGTGACCACTGTGATGTGCAACTGTTCATATCTGTGCATGTGTCATGGTCACATTTCACAGTGGTGTTTGTGTATGTCATGTCACATACCCTGTGAGTCCCATGTGGGACGGTATGTTTGAGCCAGGGTGTCCCAGTGGCACAATAGTGATGGCCCTCCACAGTCTTTGTGCATGTAGTGTTTACAATGTCTCTGATTTCATGTGCACAATGGGAGACAGTCTCCACATCCACGTTGTGTGTGCATGGACTCTGATGTTGTGCGTGTGTGTCACAGACGTCCATGGCTCTCCTGCCATGGCAAGTGTGGCCACTACCTGTGGGGGTCATGTTTGTTTTGCTGTGGTGTACACATGATACTCCAGGTGATGCCAGTGTCCATGTGGCATTACAGGGTCCCTGGGAATGTGCCTGTCGTTGAGCTGTGGTGCCTGGGGCACATCTGTCCTCACATGTCACTGGGGGGTGACTTTGACACAGCATCATGATATCCAATGGGCCAACCTGGGACAAATTGATGCCACCTGTAGGACCGTGTTGACAGATGTTGGCCATGTATGTACCATACATGTCGTTCCGGTACTGCACACTTCATGTAGTTGTGCCTCATGATGATGTATGTTGGGAACTTGAGTGTGTTCAATGCCGCATATGTGGGGTGACTGACGATCTTGCTTACTTCTCCTCTGCACTGCAGGGCTCCTGCTGTCCATCGGCCATTCCCAGACCTGGCAACGATGGTGGAACGGGACAGCATCCGACGGTACCGCTTCACCAGGCAGCTGATTGAGGATTTGGCAGTGCAGTTGTCCCCACATTTGCAGCCTGGCCGGCCGTATCCTACAGCGCTGACCCCCAAGGTGAAGGTGATGGCAGCCCTACACTTCTTTGCCACCGGTACCTTCCAACATACTGTGGCGTCTGCTGGTGGGATGTCACAGACCATGTTCAGCCGTGTGCTCCGCGATTTCTTGGCGGCAATGTTGCTCTTCCTGAACCGGTACATATATTTCCCTAGACTGCGACGACTCACTGACGTGAAGAGTGACTTTTATGCCCTGGGGAGGATGCCGCATGTCATTGGCTCCATTGATGGGACACATGTGGCTTTGGTACCACCACAGGCCCAGGAGCAGGCCTACAGGAACCGCAAGCACTACCACTCGGTCAATGCACTGGTGGTGTGTCTTGCAGACATGACCATCACACACGTGTGTGCCCGTTTCCCTGGTTCAGCACACGATGCCTTTGTGATGAGGAGTAGTCGCATCCCCAGGTTGATGGCACAGATGCAGAACCAGCGTGCCTGGCTTGTCGGTGTGTACTGACTTTGTGCCATTGTGTGTGATCTGATCTGTAGTATTCCGCCCACTTTTCCAAGTCAGCTGATGTGCACTTGTCTGTCCGTAGGTGACTCGGGATACCCCAACATGCCGTGGTTGCTGACACCCCTCAGGAACCCTGTGACACCTGCCCAGATGCGCTACAATGAGGCACATGGTCGGACCAGGAGAGTGATTGAGCGGACCTTTGGTCTCCTGAAGAGCCGCTTCCGCTGCCTGGACAAGACCGGAGGGTCCCTCCCATATGCCCCTGCGAAAGTGTGCAAGATTATCATCGTCTGCTGCATGCTCCACAACCTGGCAGTGCGGAAGGAGTTGCCTCTCATCCAGGATGACGATGACCAACATCCGCCACCTGTGGAGGATCCTGGCCTGGACCACGATGCCAGTGACGATGATGATGATGATGATGGTGATGGTGATGTCCGCACACAGCTCATCACCAACTTCTTTAGCTGAATGTGAGTATCCTGAGGTGTCATGTCAATGATGTGAGTTGGCATGATGTGTGGGTGGTGCTCTGGTGCTGTTGGAGTGTGTCCATGGGCTACTTGACAGGATGTGTGTTGCGATGTGTGGTGACAGGTGGGCTGTACTCCCCAACAGTGTTGACATGCTAACTTGGTTCTGGGTGGGTATCTTGTAACATGTATTGTGCATGAGTTTTGCTGATCTGTCCTGTACTGCATTGCTTTTGACTGTGTGTCATTTCTGTCCTTCACAGGGTACTTTCAGATTCGTTTGGTCAACTGTGTCCACCGACGACGTGATTGCACATCCAGGCTGGTAGCTGTTGTGTCCCTACAGGTGATGTGCGCCACACCCATGGACTTCCTTCCGTCTACAGTTGTTGACTGTGTGCCCGCTACCAGGTGGGGTTACCTTGCATCTGTAGTGGTTACGGCATGTTGCTACTGTGTAATAAACCTGTGCTTCACTTTGTGATGTGCGTTGTCTGTGGTCACACATTTGACTGCCATTTGCTTACTGCACCTGTGGGCTACTTGACTACAACTGGGAATGGGTGTGGTGTCTGTGCATTGCACCGTCTTCCCTGGCAACATCAGTGTAGGCAATGAGTCAGATGGCCTAGGTGTGTATGTGTTGTGTAGCCCTGGTGGTGTGTCTCCCTCATATGTGTCACGTTGCCTGTACTCACATGCCTGTGTTGTCCTTGCTGTTGCAGTTCGCATACACAGTGTAATTTTGCAGTTCATCATCCCCATAACAGCACCCACGTTGGAATCACGACAGAGGCAAGTATGGTGTATTAGTGTGTTTATTGTGATACATCTGTGTTAATAGTGCATAGGATGGATTGTGCTGTACATGAATCTTGCAATCCCAAGTTCCTAGGTGAATTGAAAGTCCAGGTAGACAGGATCCCCAGTATCGGGGCCACAGTTGTCTGACACATTGTTCCAACTTGTACTCCCCATGCAATGTGTGGGAGTAGTGTTGCCATCAACAGGGTGAACAGTCTGTGCACAAAGGCGAAAATCCAGAACAGGTTCAGGCTTCCTGGGAGTTGCGCTTGGCCATCAGCCTCTCACTTTCCCCTCCTCGGACGACCCCTCTTCTTGGGGGGGGGCCCTCAAGTGCAGGCTGCTGCGGTGCAGGGGACTCTCCGCCAGAGTCCTCCTCCCTCCCTGTGGCAGTTGCAGTTTGTACGGTACCAGATGTTGTTGGCACACAGGGAGGTGTGGACTGGTTGCTGTTCATCTGGCGGAGGCATTGTAAAATGTCCCTGTGCACCGCCGTCATCTCATGTAGTACATCCCACTTGGACTCCACGCGGGACATGTGGGAGTCCACACGTGACATGTGTGACTCCACGTGGGACATGTGGGAGTCCAAGCGGGCATGATGGGCAGCCTGCTGCTGTTTGATGTCTCTGAGGAGCCCCACTACCTGGCTGAGCTCTCCGGTGCTGGACTGGTACGCATCAGCTATGCGTACCAGTTGTGGGTCTTCATGCACACCAGCAACGTCTGCAAGCAGCGACCTCTGTCTCCCACCCCTCCCACCACCCCTGCTGACATGTGCAGTGTGTGCAGTTGCACGCACAGATAACCCTGGTCCACCTTGGGGGGGTGGTGGTGGTGGTGTCCATGGCCCCAGGTTGGTCCAGGGTCACTGCGCTGGTGTTGTTCCTTATTCTGTCCATGTCGGCAGGGATGGTATTCGTGGTGACAGTCGTTGGAGGGGTGGGTGCAGGGGGTGCAGCTGGTGGACCTGCTGGTGCTGCAGCTGGTGGTCCTGCTGGTGCAGCAAGTTGACTTGCACCGGATGTGCCAGGTTGTTCATCGTCCGAGGAGGACAGAGGCTGTACGACGCCAGTGAGCTCGGCATCCTCTTGAGCCTGGGACTGGGACTCCTCAGCGTCTGCTGCTGTGTCCCTATCATCACCTGTTTTTGGGAGACACAAACAATGTATTTCATGTTTCTGCAGGCATCAGTGGTTGACACACCTGACAGTTGTGACTGTGCCTCGGGGTGCGGGCCTGTACATTGTATTGTCCTAAGTCGTCACAGTCAGGGGTTGATATTGGTGTGGCACATTGTCCTGCATTATTTGGGCATTTCTATGTATTCTCTGGGGTGTGAACATGGTCTGCATTGATTGTGTTTGGTTGACAGCCAGACCTCCTTCCCACCCACCCACCCACCCAGTCAGTTATCCCACCATGGAACGTGCTTGCATTGCAGGGAGTGGAAGTTGTCTCTCAGGATGTCAGTCAGTGGTGTCCTGCTGTTTGTTGGTGCACAGTTGGCAGCAGGGCCTTGTGCTCCCCACAGCAGTAGCCAGTGTCAGCCATCTTGTGAGTCCTTCTCCACTCCCTGTGATGTGAGCATGGTTCAGGGTGGTGTTGATGGGACAGTTGTGGGGGTGAGCAATGTCTGTGACTACGACTCCCATCATGCTATTGCCTCCACCCCCTTCCCAGCATGCCCATGCTTCCTTCCTTTTGACTCTGCTTCCCTGTGGGGTGGGCTGGCTGTGCTGACAGGATGGCTGGGAGTGTTGTCCTGGCAGTTGTTTGGCTAAGAGTCCCAAGAGTGTCCCTGTGCTTCACACAACATAACCCAGGGTGGTGGTGCTTTGTGGGATCTTGTGTTAGGATGGAGGGCATTGCATTCTACCAGGTGGGTACTGTGGAGTTTGTGTTGGGGGGGTGAGGGGAGGTGCTGGTGACTATAGTCAGTGCTGCAAGTCCCCCTTCCCACCCAGCCAGCCAGCCAGATATCCCACCATGGAACGTGCTTGCATTGCAGGGAGTGGAAGTTGTCTCTCAGGATGTCAGTCAGTGGTGTCCTGCTGTTTGTTGGTGCACAGTTGCCAGCAGGGCCTTGTGCTCCCCACAGCAGTAGCCAGTGTCAGCCATCTTGTGAGTCCTTCTCCACTCCCTGTGATGTGAGCATGGTTCAGGGTGGTGTTGATGGGACAGTTGTGGGGGTGAGCTATGTCTGTGACTACGACTCCCATCATGCTATTGCCTCCACCCCCTTCCCAGCATGCCCATGCTTCCTTCCTTTTGACTCTGCTTCCCTGTGGGGTGGGCTGGCTGTGCTGACAGGATGGCTGGGAGTGTTGTCCTGGCAGTTGTTTGGCTAAGAGTCCCAAGAGTGTCCCTGTGCTTCACACAACATAACCCAGGGTGGTGGTGCTTTGTGGGATCTTGTGTTAGGATGGAGGGCATTGCATTCTACCAGGTGGGTACTGTGGAGTTTGTGTTGGGGGGGGGGGTGAGGGGAGGTGCTGGTGACTATAGTCAGTGCTGCAAGTCCCCCTTCCCACCCAGCCAGCCAGCCAGATATCCCACCATGGAACGTGCTTGCATTGCAGGGAGTGGAAGTTGTCTCTCAGGATGTCAGTCAGTGGTGTCCTGCTGTTTGTTGGTGCACAGTTGCCAGCAGGGCCTTGTGCTCCCCACAGCAGTAGCCAGTGTCAGCCATCTTGTGAGTCCTTCTCCACTCCCTGTGATGTGAGCATGGTTCAGGGTGGTGTTGATGGGACAGTTGTGGGGGTGAGCTATGTCTGTGACTACGACTCCCATCATGCTATTGCCTCCACCCCCCTTCCCAGCATGCCCATGCTTCCTTCCTTTTGACTCTGCTTCCCTGTGGGGTGGGCTGGCTGTGCTGACAGGATGGCTGGGAGTGTTGTCCTGGCAGTTGTTTGGCTAAGAGTCCCAAGAGTGTCCCTGTGCTTCACACAACATAACCCAGGGTGGTGGTGCTTTGTGGGATCTTGTGTTAGGATGGAGGGCATTGCATTCTACCAGGTGGGTACTGTGGAGTTTGTGTTGGGGGGGGTGAGGGGAGGTGCTGGTGACTATAGTCAGTGCTGCAAGTCCCCCTTCCCACCCAGCCAGCCAGCCAGATATCCCACCATGGAACGTGCTTGCATTGCAGGGAGTGTAAGTTGTCTCTCAGGATGTCAGTCAGTGGTGTCCTGCTGTTTGTTGGTGCACAGTTGCCAGCAGGGCCTTGTGCTCCCCACAGCAGTAGCCAGTGTCAGCCATCTTGTGAGTCCTTCTCCACTCCCTGTGATGTGAGCATGGTTCAGGGTGGTGTTGATGGGACAGTTGTGGGGGGGCAATATGTGTGACTGCGACTCCCATGATGCTATTGGCTACACTGACTTGGCCAGCATACACAGAATTCCTTCCTTTGAGTGGTCTTCACTGTGTGTTGGTGTTGTTGTGGTGGCTACATGTGTGGATGTGTTTGTTAGTTCTATTTGTGCCACTGCCTAGCTGTAGTTGTGGTTGTGTTTGTACATGTGTTGGCACGGTTGGATGTGACTTTTTTGATGGCATGTGTTGTGTTTCTCTGACTGACATACACATTTTGGGATGATTCTGTTCTGGTTGCTGTGTGATTGCTATGAGTGCATGGTTTGACTCTCCCCTTGACAGTGATGTGTGTGTGTTTTGTGGCAGTATATTGTGTACATTTGTTGTGTACTCACCAGGCTCTGGGATGTCCTCTAGTCCATATATGCTCACTGGCGGTAGGATGGCCCGCACCTTCTCCTCCCAGGGCCTGAGGTATATTGGCTTGGCAGGAGGGCCACTGCCGGTGTGTTGGCTGTTGATGTAGTCTTGCTTCAGCAGTTTCCGTACCCTCCTGCGCACGTCATACCACCTGTTCTGGATGTCGGTCTTTGTGCGCCGACATGGTGATTGGGCGTTCACCCTGTTGATGATCCTCTCCCACATCTTGGTTTTCTGCGACATGGGGGTCTGTTGGACCAATGTGCCAAACAGCTGTGGCTCTACCCTGAGGATCTCGTCTACCAGGACTTCCAATTCACAATCTAGGAACTTGTGATTCTTCTTGGGGGCATGGTGATGGGTGGTGATGGTGAGTGATGTGTGTGTTGGTGTGCAGGTGAGGGTGTGTGAGTGTGTGTTTTGCTGGGTGTATGTGAGGTAGGTATTTGTTGGTGTGCTGATGGTGTGTGGCTTGTGTGAGGGATGAGCTGTGGGTGTGTGGTTGCTTTCTCTTGGGTGCTGGCAGTGGAATGGCATTTGCAAAGGCTCATGGTTGTGATTTGTGTCCTTTATATAGGTGGAGTTGTGGGTGTGTCTTTGTTCTCTGTCCCCACCCCCCCAGTATTTATTGGCTTGGTAATTGCTTGTTTGGCCTTTTTTGGTTGATTTTTCCTTTGTGCTGTTTGTGTATG
Organism: Calotriton arnoldi; assembly: GCA_963921515.1. Lineage (NCBI taxonomy): Eukaryota > Metazoa > Chordata > Amphibia > Caudata > Salamandridae > Calotriton > Calotriton arnoldi. The sequence goes on from CAWUFW010005538.1 coordinate 489,474, forward strand.
TTGGAAACGTTCTTGTGACCGAGTCGGACCCTGCATTGGTCTCGTACGGTGTTTTCCGTTTCGTTCACGCTGTGTTTGTGCAGTTTTGTATGCTGCGTACGCGTCGGTCGCGGTGTATTGTGTTGCTTCGGCTCGGTTTTGTATGCGTGTCGGTCGTACGGCTTGTCCTCCGTCCGACTCGGTCGTGTTTTCGCGCCTTGCATCGTACTTTGCGGTTTGGAGTTGGCGGGTACGATTCGGTCGGATTTGTTCCGGGTGCGTGTCGGTCGGTTGGATTAGCGTGTTTTTCCGGCCGGATTGCTATTTTCCGAGCGGCTCGGTCGGTCGGCTTGGTTTCCTAACGTGTCGGTCGGATTTATCGCGGCTTGCTTCGTACTTGGCGTGTCGGGCGCCACTGGTACGTGTCGGTCGGTAATTTTTCCGGCTCCGAGTCGGTCGGTGCTTTTTCCGGCCCGAATCGGAATCGACCCCTTAGTAATTTGTTATTACTTATTAATTAATTGGTAAATATGTTAATTGTGTCATTTTTTTAGGAGTGGGTTGAGGGTTGATAGGGGAATAGGGTGGGAAGTAATTTAGGGGCCCATTACGATACCCGGCGTAAAAAAATCCGCCAGGCATGGAAGCGGCAAAAATCCGCCCGCACACACCGTCTGAACACCGACCACGCCATTACGATTACACAAACCGAAAACCGCCATCGGCGGAAAAATCACACAAGATACCGCCCGCCATCGTCCGAGTCGGAGTCAAACCGCCCGCCACGGACGGAAACACGCACGACAACCCAAAACCGCCCGCCCTCACGGCCAACACACCGCACGTGAGATTACGATCGCACCGCCATGAGCGCGGGAAAACTACAAATATACCGCCCGCCTGCGCAAACAACGCCGATGAGAATCGACACGGCAGAAGCCATGGCGCCCACGTCCCTGCACAGAAACCATCCGCTGACAAAAACAATCGCACACAACATGGCCAACAAGTCCACACAACAAGGCACGCACAAATACACAAGCACAGTACACATCCCGAAAACACCCCCTGGACAAACAAAAACTACAAAGGCCAGAACACCAGACACAACACACCTGAAAACAACAGACCATGAGGACACACCCACATAGGTAAGTACAAAAGCAGCACTCCCACAGACCACAACCCCTTGCAACATTGCAAACTAGAGAGGAGAGGAGAGGACACAGTGACACAGCAAGGACAGCAGCACACCACAGAAACGCACACATCACAACCACCACCACCACCACCACCACCAAACACCGGCACCACAAACCCCCTGCACATTACACAACACACACCGCACCAGCACCACAAACACCATGGCACCACAAAGAATGCCCAAGTTCACGCCCATTGAGCTGACGGTCATGGTCGACGAGATCATCAAGGTGCACCCACAAATCTATGGGAACCTGGTCCAGCACACACCACTAGCCACCAGAAAGAGAATGTGGAACCGGATCGTAGACCAGGTCAATGCAGTCGGGACCCTGCCCAGGAACAGAGTTGAAATCAACAAACGGTGGAATGACGTCAAGAGCCTGGTCAAGAAGAAGGAGAGCAAGAACAGAGAGCTGGCAGCCGTCACTGGCGGAGGGAATCCCGCGCTCTTCAAGACCTTCAAAGCGTGGGAGGAGAAGGTGCGAGTCATTATACATCCGGAGATCCTCGCCGGATTAGCAGGGGAGTGGAGGCTGGTAAGTACAAACTAATGTATACCAGCACACCGCTATGTACTCACATGCACTACCACCATGCCACAGCTCCCAGGGACAAACACCCCCATGTCCAGCACACAATACACAACACATCACACACACATGCAACAGACACCACCACACACAGCCCAAACCGAACAACTGTAAGATACGTGGGGACATGTGTACACTCAGCCAGCCACGTAACCACCAACAGGTCCCCAAGTATGCCAGAAGCGCCACAACGAGCACCCACCACACCCATGTGTCCGCCATAGCTGCACTAACCGACAAGTAACAGGTAAGTGGCAGGAACACAAAGTGCAGTGGGTGGGAGGGTGGACAGCCCAAGTACAACACACACCAGGCCCCTAGTCCCACAGCACAGCAAGGAGGAGCATCCCCCACCCCCACAGCCACGTGTCAGCCACCGCAGTGCACACCGACAGCCGAAAGGTAGACATCACGATCCACAACAATCGGTGTCAGTGGGTGTCCAGCCACCACCACGACCCACAACACCCCCCACCCCCACAGACCTGCAACATGGAGCACCCCCGCTTAGAACCATGTGGCATCCAGTACAGTGCACGCCCGAACAACCTGCAGGTGGGAAACTGGACAGGGCTGGATTACTGGAGGCATGAGGACCGTAACACGACCAACACATGGGACATGTCACGTAGCAGACGAACACGCAGCACCGCCCACCGTCACGAACAAGTGAACAATGTGCACACGGACATGAACCACAGACTCACACCTCACATGACCCATCACAGACACAGCAACACCCAAGGAGCCACGTCTGCATGCACAAGTCACACTGAATATAGTACCACACGGCAGCCACTGTGCAACTCATCACACACAACCGAAACACCATTGAAGTCCTGTCCATGTAGCCCCTACTGCCTGTCAACCACACACCCCACAACTACGCCAATGTAAGACAAACAACACTAGACGCAACAGAGCGGAACAACATAAATGCACACGAACACCACTGAACCCATCAAACACAAAGACACACCATGCACATACAACATACCATCCATCCCATCCGTCAGCCCCAGTCTCATGAAAGGCATGTCATCCGCACAGCTGCCACACATACAGCAGTCACGCTAAGATACATGCCCATGACCAACCATGTGCCAGAAGTCAATGAAGCGCACGCCACACTGTGAGCAACAACACACAACATGGGCCACACCCCCCACGAGCACTGCAGTGATGCACATGGCACAGGGCAGCACGCACACCAAGGAGATGGGACAACTGCAATACGTTGGCTGGCACACAACCATCACTCACTCATAACGATGCGTCCAATGCCATGTCCAGTAATCACAACAGACAGCAAATATGCAGGCCATGTCAGGCATGCACACACCTCAGACCATGCACTGTCATGCTGCCACAACACATGTCACGTTCGGCACCCATGGCTCACAGCATGTACCCCAAAAGCATATTCCCTCCCAAATGCGAATCTGGGGCATGGCCCCCATGTTGCCATATGCGTTCCTAAGCGTCCCATTTGAACTCCAAAAGCATATTCCCTCCCAAATGCGAATCTGGGGCATGGCCCCCATGTTGCCATATGCGTTCCTAAGCGTCCCATTTGAACACCAAAAGCAAAGTACAAACCAGACCCAGGATGGGCCAGGAGCCCGCATACACCAGAGTCACAATAAGTAGGGGCACAGCAACACACCCATCGGCATGGCCAATCCGTCCCATGCCACATGTGCACAGCACACAGTCCCATTGCCAAGCACACACAACTACAAATGGTACAGCCACACACACGCCTCCGGGAAACCCATGTACGAGATTGCACGAACTGTTAATGTCAGACGACAAATACATACTTCGCCAGGTGCAACACAATAACAAATCTCATTCTCTCCACAGGTGACGAACTGCTGGATGCTGGGGATGGAGACAGCAGCCAGCACAGCCAGCCTACAAGCCCCCAACGAGGACACACGGATGTGGAGGATCTGTCCTCCTCTTCGGACACGGACCACCAAGCAGGCCCATCTGGTGTGGCAGGGCCCAGCCGCTCCCCAGGACCCCTCCTACCCACCAACCCATCATCCTGGGCTGCTGAACATTCCCAGCCCCCTGCTGCCACTGTCGTTGCGGCCACACCCACGGACATTGCGGCCACACCCACGGTCATTGCGGCCACACCCACGGTCATTGCGGCCACACCCACGGTCATTGCGGCCACTACCACTGCCGCAACCGCCACCATCGCCGCACCGACCACCACCGCCGCCACCACCACCACGTCTTCGCTGGCACCAGCCCCAGCGCAGGTGGTGGCCCGGCCGACTGGATCCACCCTGGGAGCCACAGCGAGGACCGTGGTGAGCAATGTGGCTAGTGGGCAGGCCGGTGGCAGCAGTACTGGTAGGAGGAGCAGGGTCAGGGAAACGCAAGTCTCCCCTGGGAGCCATGCCCTGCCTCAAATGGCCAGAGTCCTTGGGGCCTATGAAGAGGCCCAAGGACAATGGGCCAGGTCTGCTTCAGACACGCGGGAGGTGCTGGGGGTGCTGAGGTCCATGGACGCCCGTATGGGCCAACTCGTGGACCTCATGGGCCAGCTGGTGGTGAGGTCACAGCCAGGGACAGCAGCTCCACCACCGCCACCACCTGCCGGGGCGCAGGGTCGAGCAGCAGTGTCCAGTACCCCTGCGTCCACAGCCAGTGAGCACACCTCACCCCCACCAGCAGGTCGCCACCACACACCCCCTCCCAAACGTGGAAGGGGCCGTCCGAAGTACAAACAGATCTCCCGGGAGGACTACGCACGCTCCAGACGCAAGTGAGGCAGCCAGCCAGCCTTCCTTGACCACCCACTGCATTGACTTGGACTACGATCCCACTCCACACAGCCATCTGGATGGCATGTGTCTGTTGGACCATGGACATGGAACAAGTGGGTACACCCTGAGCATCACGCAGCCGTGACCGACAGCTCATTGTCACTGCACGCACCACTTTTGTCATCACCTCGCACACAATCACATGTCACAGTTTGAAATAAATGCACCTCTTACACAAACTGCTGTTTGTGCCCTGTGTTTTATTTGTACGGAATACAACGGCCACCTTGGGCGGAAAGGCACCTGATGCGTGGCATGGCAATGGAACCGGAGGGCCTGTAGGGACCTAGGGGTGGGAGACAGAACAGGAGCACATTCAATGAGTGTGTCACACACCCATCACACAGTACATGTCAACAACTACAAGCAATGTACACACATCGCACAGAGCAATAGGGCACAATGCCACAGCCACCAACAGTGGCATACTACCCTGGCCATGGAGCGTTGACACACAGCACGCAGTGAACAAACGGCCACCCTGACACAGCACACACACACCTGCACAGATACAGCCACATCAGCCGTCGTACATGGACACTCACCGTCAAGTGAAGTAGTGGGCGATGAGCTGCTGCCGCACATTACCAGCTTCCTCCTCTCCGCTGTCCTCCTCACTCGAGCTGTCCTGGTCTGCGGGCTGGGGCCCTGGTTGATCTCCGTCATCCACGATGAGGGGGATCTGCTTCCGAATGGCCAGATTGTGCAGCATGCAGCACGCCACCACTATCTGGCACACCTTCTGTGGGGAGTACGCCAGCGCACCCCGGTGCGGTCCAGGCACCTGAACCTGGACTTGAGGAGGCCAAAGGTACGCTCGACCACACGTCTGGTCCTCCCATGTGCCTCATTGTAGCGATCGTCTGCTGGGGTGCGAGGATTCCTCAATGGACTGAGCAGCCATGCCCCATTCGGGTACGCAGAGTCACCTGGGTGTGAGGGACACAGAGAACCGTTGCTATTCCAACTGGACAGGGGACAGCATCGCACAACCAGCACGCTACACCACTCCACATACTCACCGACAATACAGCCACGATCCTGTTGCAGATTGGACATCAGTCGTGGCAAGATGCTGTTGCGCATTATGTGTGCGTCATGGGCCGAGCCTGGGAACTTTGCACACACGTGGGTGATCACCATGTCCGCAAGGCACACCACTTGCACATTCAGGGAGTGCGTGTGCTTCCTGTTGCGGTACAGGTGCTCAGTGGCCTGTGGTGGAACAAGGCCAACATGTGTGCAGTCAATGGCTCCAACGACGTGTGGGATTCTGCCAAGGGCATAGAATGCACCCTTCACTGCCGCCAATTCACGAGCCCTGGGGAAGCGGATGTACCTGTTTCGGTACAGCATCATGGCTGCCAGTACATCCCTCAGCACCTTGCTGAACATGGGCTGGGACATCCCTCCTCCACTGCCCACTGTGTGCTGGAATGACCCAGTGGCGAAGAAATGCATGGCGGCCATCACCTTAGCCGTGGGGGTGACAGCTGTCGGATACACCCTGCGGGGACGGAGATGGGGTTCCAACATGGCACACAGTCGATGCAGGGTTGGCCTGTCCAGCCGAAACTTCCTAATGACCTCTGTATCGTCCATGTCCGCCAGCAATTGGTATGGGCGGTCAATGTTCGGTCTCCGCCTAGGGAAAATGGCAGTGGACACATGTCAAAGCAACACAACACATAGCAATTTCGCATACACATCACTGACATGACTGAGCAAGCACATGAGCCACAGCCCAGCTGTCAAGCTGGGGCAGCACGGCCACAATACACTTACACAGGTCTCCCAACAATGGCAATGGCTAGTGATACAAACCACTGCCATGTGCATGCACATGGGGATCTAGGCCCCAATGACTTGCGGGGCGTGCTGATGGGGACTGACTGCATATTCGTCAAGCGGCAACGCCACGGCAACATGAATGTCTGCTGAGCATGGAACTGCTTCCGAGGCTGGATGAGTATGGCACACGACGACGACGATGTGGGCACAGGCTGAGCGGCCAAAACAAGTGGGACCTGTGGCACGAGGGGATATGAGACAGTAGTAGGTGTCAGCACTGCACCCTATGTACAGCACTGTACGGATCACACCTCCCGAAACATTGACAGGTGTCCACATTGACAGCCCCATGCCAAGACGGCTGTGTGCTTGCAGTCACACGTCACAGGTGAGAGGTTACATTGCACGTGCCAGGTGGCAGACGTACATAGTGGGAGCTGGCATGTGTGTGCATGTGTCTCCTGTTCAGGATCCACCAGATGGGCGCTGACTCTGTACTGACCATTGGACACAGCATGTTCCGTGGAAGGCTTGTGTGTGTGGGATGGTGGCACTGGATGTGCCTCCGTTGGGTGGGGGGCCATGCACAGGGCGGGTACGTCGATGATTGCGCATTGTTGGTCACGGTGGGTGCACCCACTAAGATGTGTTGCCCTGTGTTCAATTCCTATGTCCGCATGATGATGGACTGTAGATGTGGGCAGACTACACATTGGTCGATGTGCTGTCTATATGCATGTGCCTTCACACCAGGCACAGCTGCCCCTGCACATGTGACCCCTGCTGGACTCGCTGCTGGGTCTGTGGAGCTGATGCACCTTCTGTGCGTGGGGCGGACAGCTCTCCTCACTTCCCTCATTGCGCATGTCATGACTTTGCCGCAGGTGACATGGATCATGGAGGGCCCACATGTACGCGTGGGTAGGCTACACATGATTGTTCACTGGTCGCCACCCCCAGTCAGTGTTTCGAATGGGAAGGTTGTCGTGCTGGTGGTATATTCGATGTGGCGGATGGGCGGGCCTAGGTGCGGGCTTACATTCCGGACATGGGGGGTAGTTGGATTGGCGACTAGTTGCAGTACACACGGGACACGTCTCTTCCTTTCCACATCTGGGTCATCCCTTGTACTCACTGACAGTGATACAGTCATCTTCGCCCCAGCCCTCATGTCCTCCCCTCGCTCCCCCAATATGCATGTGCACCTGCGAGGCTAGCGCTTGCACAGGCAGCCCCGAGCTCGCACCAGAGAGGGCAAGGAGTGTATGTGTGGGTCCAGTTGCACGAGTGGGCTGTCTCAGGGTATGATGTGTTGCGGGACGCCGTCCACCTGCGTGGTGCCCCAAATGGAGACCCGGCCTGCATGGACTATGCATCACAGTCTTCGCCTTCCGGATCCGCCACCTGCGACACCCAGTGGCTGTGGCTGCCCTTGCGGCCAGGCCGCGTCCGTCTGTGACTGATGGCCCACACATTCACTCTTTGGCCTCTCTGGGGAGGGCTCGGGGTGGTGGCGCACGCGCTTGCACTTAGTCGCAATGGCATGTGGCGTGGTTGGTATAATGGGCAATGGATGGGATGGTGCGAGCCACCTCCCGTGACGTCAGTGCTGCTCGTGCTGTGGTGCGTCCCCCTACACTTCCATTTGACTTGTGCCATGCTAGACGTTGAGGTTCTATTGCCTGCGTGATATGACCAGGAGGAGCGCGAGGAGACCTCTCACACACCATGCTCCACTGCCATCCCGTGCCCTGTATCGCCTGTGCGGATTGACTATGTTGGGGTTACACCTGGTCGACTGGGGCTGTGTGTGCCTTGTCAAGGGGCATGGCGGGCGCACAACAGGATCCAGCTTGTCCACAGAGGGTGGGCTGAGGTGCGCCTGGTACCGCTTTGTACGTGTGCCCGGCTGCTGTGCACACACGTGTTCACTCCCCCCGACAGGTGTCCTCTCACAATGCCCAGGGAAGCGGTGGTGTACTGTTCATGACCCCTCCCAACACGGCGTGCTCCAACTTGGCATGTGCGCATCTACCCGTCACACCCACCCACCTGAGCACTGCGTCCATACGACTTCACACGACACATGTGTGTCTTCCACAGTTGTGCTACTCATTTGCGTTGACATCCAATACCAGTGGACTACATGGTCATGTCACGACTGCCGTGTACTTCACATACTCTCATCCTCTCTCATTCGTACTTGTGAAATGAGTCAGCGGAGACAGTTTTGGTTTCAAACATTATATTGAGTCTTCTGTCCTCTGTGATGCAGTATAGTGGACACTACTGGCAGCGGAATACATGTTGAGGATATACTGAGCATGATTGCAAATGGGATAGGGTGTGGGGTTACATGTGATTGGCTGTTGCATGTGGGATGTGGGCTTCAGAGTTACATCTGCTTGGCCAAGGCTGTGCTAATGTACATTTACGTATAGCTGCGGAGCTGCGGACTTTGACACAGACGGTATACATGTAGCCTACCAGACCGCTTGGCATCATGGGCACAGTCCATCTCAGTTCCATGTGACAGGTTTGCTGCGGTTGTTCCTCATGCACGCGTGCATGTGAGATGACATCAGGGCATGTGCTTGCGTGCATGCAGCGGCGTGCCACTTGTTGTTGCAATGTGGTGGTTACTGGACATGTCACAGTCACTGGGGTCGTGTTGTTGTTGTATGCACTTGTCGTCCATGCAAGGGTCCTGGTATGGGATTCCCGGGGCGGGGGTGGGAGGGGTGCAGCACCCACAGACTCCAGGCGACCTATTCATGTCCACTGAGCGGTGTGTGTGTCCATGGGCGCTGGATCCATGTCGTGTCCTGGTTGTTCGTGCAGTTCCGTCCATGTGGGTGCGATACACAGACCCCATGCCACTGCCTCCCACGATGCATGCGGTGTTCCTGGATGTGATGGGGAACAGTGTGCATGTCCCGGTCATATCCGATGTCATGGCGATGTCGTTGATGGTGTGGTTACAGTTGCCGGTCGTTTGGTATGGCTGTTGTGGTGGTGACTGGCCAGTCCGTGCGGAAGCTAAGCATGGGTGCGGGGTTGGACATCATAGGTCAATCGGGGAACCTGCGTTGTGGTCCGACGAATTTACAGGTTGTCAGGTATGCGATGCCGTCCAGCAGGGCTTCCATGTCATTGGTGGTGTACATGTTTGCCAGCCAATGTAGCGGATGGTGGCTGTCAAGGTGTTGTTCGTAAGTTGTCCCTTGGAGGACCATGATGGGGCATGCTGGGTGACATTCGATGTAGCTGTTCTCGATGATCCGTCGTGTGGAGGCACAGTGGTCCCATTTCAGTGCGGGTGCGATGTTGGCCACATACGCCATGCCCCCATAGGCAGAGCAGGCCCTGTCGTGTGCGTCCAGAGGAGGAGTAGTGGTAGCAGGTCCGCCTTTAGACATGCCGGGTTGGAGAGGCATATCTCCACGGGATGATGGTAGGGACACCTCCGACAGTAGAAGACGGGCATGACGCAGCTGAACAATGTGATGCGGTAAGTCAGTCGGTAACTTACGTTCAGCAGGGACAGGAGATCGCATCCCAATATATGTATCAGGTTGGTTTTGTACAGCTTGAGCTGTCCGGCGTAGTTGGGTAGGTGTGTTGCGGTTGCCATTTCGCAGCGGTGCGTTGTGGTGGCGTGCTCCGGCTGTGTGTGCAGTCTGCAATGTGCACGCTCCGAGGTTGCTGTGAGCTCTGTGTAGTCGTAGGGAGACAGGACTTGTGTTCTGTTGGCTTGTGCGGAGGACATGGGCCCTCATCCCACATGCTTCTCAGACAGTTCAAGGTCAGTGATGTGTGACTCCTTCCAATTAACTTGCATGTGGCCGACATGGGGAGTGTTATTTTTTTCCTCCCCGTCCGTTGTGTGCTTCTGTGATATGCGCTATCTGCCCTGTGGTCGGTCTCCTCGGCATGCCTGTGTTGGTCTTTTCTTGGACAATGGCTGTATTCACCGGCTTCTTTCGTAGGGCTGTGGTTTCGGAGTTGGAATGGAAGGTCATTCAGTGCTGTCTGCTCTCCCTTGTGTGGGCGGCAGGCTGCCTTTCCGCTCTGCGTTGGGCCTTGTGTGTGAATGTTATTCTTGGGCCACCTGTTGTCGGTCCCCGGGCTCTTTGGTGTTCCGTTTTATATGTCTTGTTCATATGTGCAGGGTGGTATGGGTGTTTCAGTGTGGTACTGGCGTTCCTCTTCCCGAAGGGGCCCTGCTTCTCCTAGTTGGTGTTGCCGCCGCTGTGTGCTACGCCATGTTTGTTACACTGGGGTGTGTCCTGCTGTTGCGTGACTTCACTGACATGTGTGCGTCGGTTGTGTGGCGTTGGGTGTTGTCCGTGAATTGGGCGTTGGGGACATGTCTGTGGCAGGCCTGTCACGTGTCATGTGCGTTCGGGGTGGGGCTGATGTGTGTGCTGCTTGGTTGTGTCCCTGTGTCTGTGTGCGACGCATGCATGGCGCTGCGGTTGGCCTCTGCGTTGTGCGCATGTGTGGCGGCGTCATCGCCGCTTTGGGGCCGTGACGGGGTGGTTGGTTCCTAGTCCCAGGTGGTGTGTACACATGTGTTACGCGATGTTACGATTTGGCCTGTGTGTCATATGTGGATGCAATGGTGGATGTGTAGTGTACACGCGCTGGTGGGGGTTGTCCGCTTTTCCGCCCTTGCACTGTGTGCGCTGTTTGCGTGCACTTGTTGTGTGTGTGCCTACCTGCGTCTCCGCGGTACGTTGCGTCCTTGGTGGTGCATCAGCAAGAGCATGGGGAGGGCCTGCAGTGCTGGATTCATGCTCGGGGAGCCGCTTCTTCGTTGTCCGTGCTCGGCGTCCGTGTTACCGCTTCGGTTTGTCGTACGGTATCTCTTAGCCGTGGGAGCCGTTTGTTTGCGGCATCGTAATTTATACGCCGGGCGGGACGTGATTTCGTCGGACGGTGTGTGTCAATTGTGCTGCGCCGCTACGTGTACGGACGCACTTTGATGGCGGACGGTGTTGCTGGCTTGCCGGCGGTGTTTGGCCTACTTTTCGCATCGTAATTGGGCGGGCGTGTGGACTGCTGCGTGCCGGCGGTAACTGGTGGTTTTTGCATCCGCCAGCACGGCGGTTGTGCTTCCGCCCGCCATCGTAATGACCCCCTTAATGTTAATATATTTATTAATATTTAATATGTAATATTTTTTATTTATGATTTTATAGTCTTAATTGTTTGAAATAATGTATTAATATATCATTCTATTTTCATTGTTAATTGTTATTAATTAATTAATTGTTAATTAATTATGTTAATTGTGTAATTTTTTACCCCTCCGCTATCCAACACTTTCCCTACTGTTGCACTCACTGGAGTGGGAATAGTAATTTTACTCCCTACGCTATCCAACACTTTCTCTACTGTTGCACTCGCTGGAGTGGGAATAGTAAATTATTTCCCTCCGCTATCCAACAGTTTCCCTACTGTTGCACTCACTGGAGTGGGATTTTTACCCCTACTTATCCTATACTTTCACTAATTTTGCCCTTGCTGAAGTGGGATTAGTAAATTAATCCCGTCCGCTATCCGACACTTTCCCTACTGTTGCACTCACTGGAGTGGGAATATTATTTTTTACACCTACGCTATCCAACACTTTCCCAACTTTTGCACTCGCTGGAGTGGGAATAGTAAATTATTCCCCTGGTCTATCCAACACTTTCCCTACTGTTGCACTCCCTGGAGTGGCAATAGTAATTTTTACCCCTTCGCTATCCAACACTTTCCCTACTGTTGCACTTGCTGGAGTGGGAATAGTAAATTATTCACCTCCACTATCCAACACTTTCTCTACTGTTGCACTCCCTGGAGTAGGGATAGTAATTTTTACCCCTGCGCTATCCAACACTTTCCCTACTGTTGCACTCATTGGAGTGGGAATAGTAATTTATTCCCCTCTGCTATCCAACACTTTCCCTACTGTTGTACTCTCTGGAGTGGGAATAGTAATTTTTAATCCTGCCCTATCCAACACTTTCCCTACTGTTGTACTTGCTGGAGTGGGAATACTAATTTTATCCCCTCCGCTATCCAACACTTTCCCTACTGTTGCATTCATTGGAGTGGGAATAGTAAATTATTCCCCTCCGCTATCCAACACTTTCCCTACTGTTGTTTTCATTGGAGTGGTAATAGTAATTTTTACCCCTGCGCTATCCAACATTTTCCCTACTGTTGCACTCGCTGGAGTGGGAATAGTATTTGTTTCCTCTTTGCTATCCAACACTTTCCCTACTGTTGCATTCATTGGAGTGGGAATAGTAAATTATTCCCATCCACTATCCAACACTGGTGCAGCTTTGAAACTGGTCCCACGAGATAAGGTCTATATAGCCACATTAAGAAAGCAGTATAAGCTTGCTCTAACCACCCGTAAAAATGAAATAAAGGAGGAGGCATGGAATGCTTTATTAGCGGTGGAGGTCCTAAAAGATAGCTCTAGATTCTGGGCTATTGTAAATAAACCCTTCTTCTCTGGTATAGAGAATGCCCCCCTAGAATGCAACATCACAGAAGCCCAATGGCTCTCTCATTTTGAAGCCATATACGAGGCCACTGCTATCTCGGAAGTATGTGCTAGTTTAGAACATAGAAGGGAATCCCCCAAAATGGTTTTTAATGAAGATGAAGTAGAACTGGCAATAATGCAAATGTCCAGTAATAAGGCCCCTGGTCCAGACGGTGTCCCGGCTGACTTACACAAACAAGATCCAACCTTCTGGGGCAAAATTCTGACAAATGTCTATAATGCGTCAAGTCAGCAGGATTTCCCGTCATCATGGTCGTCGTCTACTATCATTCCAGTTTTTAAAAAAGGCCAGAGAGGAGACCCACGTTGCTACAGGCCGATATCCTTAATTGATTCTGCAGTAAAAGTTTTAGGGAGAGTGATTTTAACTAAGTTAATGGACTGGCTGAATGTGAACGAGGTTCTAACCAACCTCCAAAATGGTTTTAGACGCGGGAGCGGTACTCTGGACCAGTGCCTAAATTTACTTTTAATAGCAGGAAAATACACATTAGCCAAAGCGGGGTCATTACAGCTGGCTTTCATGGATCTCTCCTTGGCTTTCGACCTGGTAAACAGATCTAAACTTTGGCTTATCCTACTAGACATGGGTATAGATCCATGTCTAGTTCACTTACATAGGGATCTCTCCGCAAGGGTGAGGGTCAACCAAGAAGGTAATTGCACACGGCACTTTAAATCTGGTAGAGGTGTTCGTCAAGGATGTATTTTAGCCCCACTGCTTTTTACCCTATATATAAACAATTTAGGAAAGTTTTTAGACCAGCTTAGATATACCGCGAGTAGGGGACAGGGTTATCCCTGTGCTCCTATACGCGGATGATGCCGTTTTATTAGCCCGTACAGCTGTAGGGCTCCAGAGGCTTCTGGATTCCTTTGGGGCCTATATGAAATCATTGGACCTAGTAGTCAACATAGCTAAATCACATACTATGACTATGGGCCAGAAAAATAAAAGACCTAAATCTTTCTACTGTGAAGGTGTAGAGCTGACCAGGGTGACCTCTTTTACCTATTTGGGGGTACTATTTGATGAGAGGGGTTCATGGGTTCCCCAACAGAAAGCAAAAATAAATGCGATGGCAAGGTCAACGGCTGCAGTTCATGGCTTTGCACAGCGATTGGGGGCCAGGCCAATCGAAGCCATGCTTAACATCTACAGGTCTAAATGCATAGCCATTGCACTGTATGGATCGTCCATCTGGGGTTATAAGCCATCGGAGGGGGTACAGACAGTCGAAAACAAGTTTTTACGTACCCTCTTGTCGGTCCCTCAATCTACCTCAACTTTTTTAATACACCAAGAGACAGGTGTTAGTTACGTATCTGACTTGTTGAGGTTGGCCCCGGTGGTATGCTGGCTTAAGACCTGGCTTAACCCAGAGTTAACCTTGAATCATAAGATTATTAGGGACTGTGTCGCCCTGGAGCGAGTCAACTGTATCCCGTGGCTATATTATGTCAAGCACACCTTAAATAAACTAGGGCGCCCAGATCTATATGATTTTCCGGATAAAATAAAAAAAGAGGACTTGGCCTGGGTAAAAACACATTTTCTGAGTCTAATGTTGGTTGAGAGAGAGGTGACTGAGTTAATGAAACCCTCAGTAAAAGCCTATTTTTTGTTAAAAACCTCCCCCCAGATTGAACCTTATTTGAGAATTGTCACAAAGCCCTTCCATCGCCTGCTCTTAACCAGGTTTCATTTTAATTTAATACACTTTTTCTTAGGTAATCTACAAGGCTGGAGTAGGGTGTGTGATTCAGGTCCTTGCACTTGTGACAATTTTTCGAATCAGGACACTATGCACTTTATAATGTTCTGCGAGCATTACAATGTTATCCGCAGGAGGCTTTATTGCCAATTTTAAGGGGAAAAGGCTTTATACAGGTAAAACCCGCCTTACTCTATCTTCAGCTGCTGAATGATCCATGGGAGATATTTAACATTGCAAGTTTTCTAGTCGCAGCTGTTAGACTTAGGAAAAACGGTACCTCATGATAAATACTTTAGGAGTACCCATTGCGCTTATATGATTATCGTTTTTATGCTGGTGTTTTTAATTCTGAATTTTTTTTATTGAGGTGACTTACTGCTATATATGTACTAATTCTGTGGAATGTAAAACACCTTATAAGTAGTAATCAATGCACAATGGCAATTATAATCGGAAGTGATGTCAGAAAGAGAACTCGAACTCCACACAAGGGATGCAGTTTATCCAATATAAATTTATGTAGAAAATATATATATATTCAAAATCTTACTATTTTTAGAAAAACAATACAACAATTAGTGTCAGGTGTCCCAGTGAAAAACAGAACCTTTTTTATACCAAATACAAAAAGTGCAACAAGGATATTCACAAGGTTTCACTATGAAATTCATGCGACCAAAACATTTGAAATCAATATTACAACACTAATCATCATTGTGTGTGTTGTGCAATGGTTCGTATTGATCTATTGTCAGACGGCGTTTCGACCCTCAATTGAATAAAGGGTCTCCTCAGGACCTAGAATGTAAGGACACCTATAAGAAAAAAGGGGGTTTTGTTTTAAAATGTGTTCAGTCTGTAGCCAAGCGTATGTGCAACAGCAGGAGGATTAGAAGATGGACAGTTACCTAAGGGTGATCCTGCACTGCCCAGTGTAAAGACTGTGGCACCGTGTGAAGATTGAAAAAAGAGAACATACAGGGAACCCAGCGGGGTGCTGTAAGGACAAAAATGCACATAGAGTAAGGGTAAGCAAAACCAAACTTGTCTCACTCGTCTATTGGTAAAAAGGGAGGGCTTACCCCATGTAAGGGAGAGAGAGGCAGGCAGCTGTATACATTGGCCGGAGAAACTCGGCGATACAGGGCGCTTTGTAATGAAGACGCTATGTTAAAACAAAGAAAGAGTCAACAATATCACAGAAAATGAGATTTAAGCAATATCATAAAAACTAAGAAATGAGAGCAAGAGGCCTACCTGTGCGCAATGATAAAGGCACTCCGAGCGGAGCAATAGGTATACAATCGGGGATGCAATAATTCTCGATGTGAAAGACAGTCTGGAAAGCGTAAACAAACAGACAGTCAGAGAGACCAAGACCAGCGTCTGCACAAACTAGGAAAATATAGTGCTGAATAAGGGCCATACCGTAATCACAGTGATTGAATCCGCATAAATACGAGGGAGCAGCGGCACACGGCACGTCTAGCTCGGTGCAATGACAAGAGCCAACTAAACAACTATCGCTTTTATCCAACCACTAGGCGGCGTGGCAGACCCAATTAATGGAGCGGTTCATCAAACCAATCTGTTGTGCAAAGGATAATGTGTGGAATTAGACAACAGACTGTGTGGGGCAATCGTGTAGCACATGAATACAAAAATATCATGAATGACGATATTTGCAAGAGGAGACTAGTCTAAATAAAACCCGCGATAAACAGACTTATTTGTGTCACCACCTTTGGTATACACACTAATAAAATTCAGAAACTGATCACTAAAAATTGGCATATCATTAAAAGTATTGATTCCAAGATGGAAATCCCGATGTTCGCGTACAAACGTGGTAAAAATATCAAAGACCACCTTGTCCGATCATCACTTGAGACTTCGGTCCAAGTCAATAGATCGTTACATGCAGCTTGGGGTCTACCTGAAGTTAAGGGTCATTACAAATGTGGCAATTGTGTGGCCTGTGCATTCACACATAATACCAAATCTTTTGAACATGAGAATGTGAAACACACATTAGAATTCTTTGCGAATTGTAATACCAAAATGTGGTGTATTGCATTACTTGTCCCTGCGATCTACCCTATATTGGCCAGACCCAACAACCTGTAAAGGCAAGAATAGGACAGCATCGCAGTAGAATCAGAAATTCTGTACCTAATGCTCCCTTGGTCAATCACTTTGCAGAAATGAATCATACAGCGGATGATATCAAGTGGCAAGTGATTGATAAAATAACAATTCCCACTAGAGGTGGTGATTTAGCACATTATCTACAACGATCTGAATGCCAATGGATTGAGCGTACTAATTCCATCGCACAAGGACTGAACTCCGCTGAGGAATGGCGGGGTTTCGTCACTACTCTTAATACCTAATCACATTATAAGCTCTTTTACATAGGCCGATACGGCTAGAACTTGCTCTATGTGCATAATTTGCTCACACATGTTCCTTGTCCTTGAATACCTATGTTAACAACTGAATTGTATCCAGACCGTTCGTTTTTCAACATGTATAATGTTGGATAAACACAGCTTTATCCTTTTCCTTGCCTCTTGGATAAACACAGTTTTACCCTTTTTCTTGCCTTTTGAATTCACATAATAGGGTCTCGATATCGCATGGCTTGATCAAGGTCATAGGACCAGTTTTTTACATTCGCAGTGTTTTTCTACTTTTCTCCATTTTTTGCATAATCGCAGCCAGTCTGTGTATTCTATTTTGAGTTTTCTCGCAGACAGGTTTATTCTCTTGACGAAAATTAGACTAGTCTCCTCTTGCAAATATCGTCATTCATGATATTTTTGTATTCATGTGCTACACGATTGCCCCACACAGTCTGTTGTCTAATTCCACACATTATCCTTTGCACAACAGATTGGTTTGATGAACCGGCTCGATTAATTGGGTCTGCCACGCCGCCTAGTGGTTGGATAAAAGCGATAGTTGTTTAGTTGGCTCTTGTCATTGCACCGAGCTAGACGTGCCGTGTGCCGCTGCTCCCTCGTATTTATGTGGATTCAATCACTGTGATTACGGTATGGCCCTTATTCAGCACTATATTTTCCTAGTTTGTGCAGACGCTGGTCTTGGTCTCTCTGACTGTCTGTTTGTTTACGCTTTCCAGACTGTCTTTCACATCGAGAATTATTGCATCCCCGATTGTATACCTATTGCTCCGCTCGGAGTGCCTTTATCATTGCGCACAGGTAGGCCTCTTGCTCTCATTTCTTAGTTTTTATGATATTGCTTAAATCTCATTTTCTGTGATATTGTTGACTCTTTCTTTGTTTTAACATAGCGTCTTCAATACAAAGCGCCCTGTATCGCCGAGTTTCTCCGGCCAATGTATACAGCTGCCTGCCTCTCTCTCCCTTACATGGGGTAAGCCCTCCCTTTTACCAATAGACGAGTGAGACAAGTTTGGTTTTGCTTACCCTTACTCTATGTGCATTTTTGTCCTTACAGCACCCCGCTGGGTTCCCTGTAAGTTCTCTTTTTCACTCTTCACACGGTGCCACAGTCTTTACACTGGGCAGTGCAGGATCACCCTTAGGTAACTGTCCATCTTCTAATCCTCCTGCTGTTGCACATACGCTTGGCTACAGACTGAACACATTTTAAAACAAAACCCCCTTTTTTTCTTATAGGTGTCCTTACATTCTAGGTCCTGAGGAGACCCTTTATTCAATTGAGGGTCGAAACGCCGTCGACAATAGATCAATGCGAACCATTGCACAACACACACAATGATGATTAGTGTTGTAATATTGATTTCAAATGTTTTGGTCGCATGAATTTCATAGTGAAACCTTGTGAATATCCTTGTTGCACTTTTTGTATTTGGTATAAAAAAAAGGTTCTGTTTTTCACTGGGACACCTGACACTAATTGTTGTATTGTTTTTCTAAAAATAGTAAGATTTTGAATATGTATATATTTTCTACATAAATTTATATTGGATAAACTGCATCCCTTGTGTGGAGTTCGAGTTCTCTTTCTGACATCACTTCCGATTATAATTGCCATTGTGCATTGATTACTACTTATAAGGTTTTTACATTCCACAGGAGCCCTTGTTGTTTTTTGAAACGTTACTTACCCAGGCTCCCTGTGAGTTGGGTCCTCTTGTTCTTTTTCTCATATATGTACTAATGGCAGCCTGGGTTTTTAGGAGATTTAATTAATTCTGACTGTGTAATAATTTTTCTTTTTTAGGTCGCCCATATTTATTGATGATTTGGATTTTAGATGCTTTTATTGTGTAGTGTATTTTGATATATTTATTGTACTTTTATGGTTTTTATTAACCGAATAAAGTGGTTTTGACTGACTGACTGTCACTATCCAACACTTTCCCTACTGTTGCACTCGCTGGAGTGGGAATAGTAAATTATTCCCCTCCGCTATCCAACACTTTCACTACTGTTGCACTTGATGGAGTGGGAATAGTAATTTATTCACCTCCGCTATCTAACACTATCCTTACTGTTGTAATTAATGTAGTGTAAAATGTAGTTTTAAAAATTAATAAATATTTTAATATTTTAATGTATAATATATATTTATTTTTATTTTTATGTTAGAGGTGTATGTATATATATATATGTATTTATAATTTTTAATAAATGTCTAACATTTTATAATTTATTGCATTAATTATTTATTAATAATTATTAAGTAAAAATATATATTATATTTTATATATGTATGTTTAATTTATTTTTACATTGCATTTATTACTTATAATTGTTAACATTTTCTAATAATTATAAATATTTATTTTTAAGTTATATGTATTATTTAATTTATTTTACCTTTTTTATACATTTTTTATACATAAAAAACCGATATTTTTAACATCGATATTTTTAACAACGATATTTTTGTTTCGATATTTTTGTACTTACCATGATGTAGATAGGATGTCGATATTCTTGACATCGATATTTAGGTCCCAATATTTTGGGACCTCGATATTGTGGTCGTCGATATTCTGTCAGTGATCCTTGTTCAGCATCGATCATGTCCTCGTCAAAGTCGGCATTGAGGAAGCTGTGGGATAGAGTGGAACAGGCGTCTGTGTAAATGGATTCTGAACTTGAGTGGAGACAGTAGCAGGAACTAGAGAGAAATCAGGCCTGCCAGTGATGTACCCTCGGCAGATCGGCTGGCAGGTTGGTCCCTGTCCCTCAATGGATCTCCAGGCAAAGTTTGTAGAAAAGTGCTGGGTCTGAACATTTTGGGTTAGGCAGAAGTAATACACTTTGACATGAGGCAAGGGATGCAGGACTAAAGGAACAGCACTTGGGGTCAGGACTCACCCCGCAGAAGCCACCAGCAAGGTCCATAGAAGGTTCAGTTGAAACTGAAAAGCTGGATTCTTCCAGGATTGTAGACTTCTTGCAGTTTTTGTGTCCCTGTAACTTACCAGGAGGTCAGCCAACTATCCCTTGGAGTCATGTTTTATGCATAAGTTCAGTGAGAGCAGGTCCAGCCCTTAAGGTCTCCTCATAGGTCTTAACAACAGGTGCTATCCTTCTTCTGTCTTCCACAGGTCAAGGAGTGTTCCATAGAGGGTGCCCAGGAGTGCCACATTTATGCCTGATGCTAGCCTGTGGGTGGGGTTGACTCGTGAATCCTCCCTAACCAGTAGGGGAAATGTTCCCAGGGGTAACCCTATCTACTTTTGCAGCATTTCCTATGTGCCCTACTCCAAACAATCCCACAGCCCCCCTCTACCTAAATCCAAGATGGCACAACATTTCTTACCTTGTGCAGAACTCCCCGTGTCCACTCAGAGGTGTGGCTTTGGAAATGGGCAAACCCTCCCTCATGTCACGCTAAAACTGTTCCTAGGGCAGCTCCCTCTCCCACTGGATATGGAGCCAGCCTGCCTAGGAAAACAAAAGGGAGGCAGTCCCAGGTGTGAGCTGCATCTGCTGGTGACAGGTTAAGCATCCTTTAAAAATATGAAAGGTGCTGGGCAGAGCACCCAGACCACCCTTTCATGAGAAGGTCAGTCTCTCCCCCACACCCCAGGCCTTTGTACCAGCTCTGGGAGCAAGTTCACACCTCAGCAAGGAGTTATTCAGCTCCCCTAATGACAGTTGGAAGCTCATGCAAATGGGGTTCTAGAGGTTTTAGGCAGGCAAAAAGTGACTTTAAAAAAAAAAAAATTTTATAAAGGTTTTATTGAATATACAACCAACAAAAAAGAAGAAAACAAGAGAGCAGATCAAGATCATTACAGTACGATACAGTACAGTATATATGTCATATTTGCAAATGGAGAGTACGAGCGGAAGAAAAGAAGAAAACAAAAAAAAACACAAGTACAGAGTCAAGGTACCTGAATGAATAAGCATGGCCAATACAGTGTGCAGCATTTCTGGGCAGTAAGTGCCTAACTTTGCGCGTAGAGCATACAGTCTTGAAGGTTGTGAGGCCCAGCCACCTCAGCATTTACACACCCGTAGTGCCCCCCGTATTACTCTGTTGAGGCTGTGTTGTATTATCAGATTCCACTTGTGCCATCTGTATGTAATCACGAAAAGGTTGCCAGATATCCAGCGGTCTGGCAGATGATGGTTGCAATTGAGCGTATGTGTCACTAGTAGTGTTGCAGAACGTCATGCTCCGTAGCCATGCCTGTAACGTGGGTGCGCCCCTACCGCCCCAGTTTATTGTGATCTCACGCTTAGCAATGAGGAGTGAAATCGCAATGTAGCGTCTCCTAGACTTGGGGAGGGTATGCACATAACCAAGCAATGCCATAAAGGGTATGGGTGCAACCTCCATCTCGACCATGTGGGAGATTTCTATGAAGATCGACCGCCTATGCCCCACTATCGCAGAGCAAGTCCATGTAATGTGCGAGAAGTCAGCTTCAGGAGAGTCACATCTCAAACAGGCGTGGGGTCGTGATGGATCTATACGATGCATTTTACTAGGTGTCAGCAAAACGTGACTTTTTAAAATTACCTTCTGTAAGATACATTGTACAAATCTGACTTTACCGATGAATTTGGTTTATCATAAATATTTTTAAAAGTCCAAGGATGAACCTCTTAGCTGGTTCCTAGGTAGAGATAACTTTATTACCTTTAATAATGTACCTCACTGGTTTGTTATGGAACAACTAACCCTGTTGGAGTGAAAATAGCTTTTGGAGCCTTGTCACTGTAAGGACATGTTTTACATTGAGCGTTTACATGTCCTACTTTTAAATACCATACACTCTAACTTATTGGGCTTTAAGGTCTACTCAGGGTGACTTATTAATATTTTAAAGGAGGGTTTAAGCCTGTCAGAAGGGATTATTTTGACATTTGGAATTTGCTGTTTTAAAACTTCACATACAGGGTACAGCAGTAGGCCTCCTAGTCATGTTTCCACTAATGCTCTAGTGGTGGTACTATGTGAACTGCAGTACCTTAGTGACATTTAACTTACAGCCCCTGGGTACTCTTTGTACCATATACAAGGGATATACAGGTAAGTTAAATATGCCAATTCCGGAGTATAGCCATTTTCAACATGTTTTAGGTGTCGGAGCACATGTCCAAAAACCAGCACTAAGATCCATCAAAAAGTGGGGGAGGCCACACAAAAAGTGACCTTTTCCTACAGGGGGCATATCACCTCTTAGGCATCAAGTGGAAACTGTTTTTCAAACTCACTTGTCCCACTGGGAGTACAGAGTGATACCTTGCAGTCTTAATAATGCCAAAGGCTTATGAATGCAGTATTTTCAGATCTTCTCCTCCAGTTTATGGTTATCTGGCAAGCCAATATTTTGGTTTTCTCTAATGACAAGCATCAGCATGAGAGAGATGTTAGAGAACTTTTATTTTGACTTCAACAGCATAAGCTTTTAGCTAAATCCGAAAATTGTGTTTACAGTCTGTCATCTGTTGAATATCTCGGATATGTCATCTCTTCACACAGCTTGGCTATGGATACTCATAAAGTTAAGACAATATTAGAAAGGCCAGTATCCACCACAATCAAAGAAGCACAAAGATTAATTGGCCACATACTGACATACTGGAAAAAAGCAAGGCTGGAATCCTCAAACTAATAACGCCTTCAGAACCCTAACAAAGTAACAAAACATTTGTTACAATTCTAGTACTACAAGAGCCTGATATCTTAAAATCGTTTATTGCACAGACCAATGCTTCTGATAGAGCTGTGGGTTTAGTTTCTATTCAAGAGGACTCTGAAGGGGATGAATATTAATTTGCCTAGTTTTCTAAAAACCTTTCTCCTGTACAAATTTATTATTCTGTATTAGAGCAATAAGGTTTGCCCATTACAGGTGCACTTATTGAATGGTGAGACTTCTTTCAAGGAGCCCTAGTCACAGTTTTTGTTCAGACTGATCACTGAAATCTCCAAGTTCTCCATCAAGCAGAGTATATGAACAGTAGACAGGCCAGATGGGCCTTTTTCTTCCAGCAATATGATTGTCTAATCGTATATATTCCTGGTCACAACATAGTTGCTGCCAGTCTTTCTTGAAGGTATTCTGAAAGAACTTTTGAGCCCAAAGAAAAGATCCTTCCTGAGAAAGCCTTTATTGCCAGCCTAACTACCTCTTTTTTTACTCATACAAAACAGAACAAAAAACTTGGATTACTAGCCTTTTAGTTAATAGTTTTCTCAAACCAACTTAAAGTAAGCAAATTGTTTAATTATTTCCACACTAATGGCCTTATTATGATGTCAGACGGAGTTGCCTCCGACCGACATCTCTGCGGTTTCAGAACCGACCAACCTCGGGCCGGCGGTCCGAAAACACAATTACGATGCGACCGCACATGGTGCGGTCACAAACTCCGATTTCCCTATGGGAGTTACTGTAAATCCCTGCACTGTGTGGCAGGTACCTCATGGTGCCTGCCACACGGTGCGGGGATTTACAGGGGTGGCCCCGGCCCACAACCGAAGGCCACAGAAGGAGGGGGGCCATGCTAGGGGCCACCAAAGTCGCTTTCCGACAGGCTTTCCATGTCGGAAAGCCCGACAGGGAAAACCTGTAGGAAACCAACATCATAATCCCGATAGTAGAAACGCCATCCGTAAGGGATTATGTGGCGGTTCCGACTAGCCGGCGGGCTCTTTGAGCCTGTCGG
The DNA here is from genome assembly GCA_963921515.1 of Calotriton arnoldi. Taxonomy (NCBI): domain Eukaryota; kingdom Metazoa; phylum Chordata; class Amphibia; order Caudata; family Salamandridae; genus Calotriton; species Calotriton arnoldi. The sequence goes on from CAWUFW010005538.1 coordinate 513,330, forward strand.
AAGCCAGTCGGATTGACCGGCCGGTTTGGAATCCGACTGCCGTCATTGAAATATGGCAGTCAGACTTCAAACCAAGGATGTCGGTCGGTAAGGCTCTGACTAGCGGTTGGGGGCTTACCGTAAAAATCCTAATCAGGCCCTTGGTTGTTTGTGCCAACTAAGGAGCTCCAAAATACATTCATAAAGATATTCCATAATACCAGAGCAGTGGATTGCAAAGTTCACTGAGCAAGGGAGTACCGCTTTAGGAGAAAGGTTTGGTGGCTTATTTTACAGCAATATGTTAAAACAACAAGTTCATTCCTGTGGAATTTGTGCACAAAATAAGACTGCAACCCAAAGAAAATTTGGTTTCGTGTTTTTTTCGAACAGATTTGTATTGCCATTTATTGTAAGATAGGCACTACACAGTAAAATCTCAATCATTCCAAAATCCATAAACCCTTTCCCTCCCCCTCATCACTTAAGGTCCAGTCCCTATCACATCATGTATCTATACGATAAAATTATACTATCTATAAACCTCTCACAGTTTGTTACTACATACACTCTATCCCTCGTTTATAAGTTTGCTGTTAGTATTTGCAATTACATATTCACATAGTTTTCACAAAGGTACTACTAATTAATTTCCTCCTCAGATACATCCTCCTTGTCAGGATCATTTAGACAATCCTGTAATAGATCCCACGTTTGAGCCCTAACAGTTGATCCTCTTCCCACTTCTCTATGCAGTACAACACTTTCATAGCCCGCCCAACGAATCAACTCCATCTTCCATTTTTCAACTTTGGGAGCCCTAGTTGCGTTCCAATGCATAGTTATCTCTTGTGTAGAAAGAACCAGTGCCAAATCAATAAACCTTGTAGTGTTTTTTGTGCTTGGCAGATCTTGGAATTCCGCCCAGAAGACAAGTCACAGGAGCGCAATCTATCGTTCTCTCTGTCACCGCATTTATACAGGACACAACAGCCCTCCATAAATCCACCAATAGTGGACATGACCACACCATATGTAGCATTTCCGCTCCTACTTCACCCCATCGAGGGTATGCTACATTTGCCACATGGAAAATCTGAGATATTTTTCCCGGAGTCAGATATGCACTATGTATATAATAAAAATCAATCAATTTAAATCTAGCATTCCTAGATACAGTATTTGAACACACAAGTATTTTTGCCCGGTCTGACTCGGATATGGAATGTGCAAAATCTTCCTCCCACTTCTCTTGAGACCTACTAGAGGTGTTACAATATAATTTCGCAGTGCCTGATAAAGACATGTCACTGCTTTTATGGAGCCCGACATTGTGTAAAGCACCTGACAAGCACTATGTTGTTTTGGCTCTTCTGCACCCATACCCCAAGGAAGACGCACCCTGCCTACTAACGTCCGATGTAACTGGAATTGACCTCTCGGGATCTCAAAAGAGGCTGTGAAATCCTGAAATGATAATAGCTCCCCATCTCTATAAAGATCTCCTATTTTAAACACCCCATGATTTGACCATTCTACTAGGTCTCATAGGGCCATATGAATCAAAAAAGAGTTTTGCGATTCTCAAATTGCGATTTTTAGCGAATCGCAATTAGAGAATCGCAAAATGCAATGTATGTAGGATTTGCTAAAAATTTTGCGAATCCTACATATTCACTATTTCGAATCGCAAATTGAGATTCGCAAATAAGGAATACCTTCCCATTCATTCCTATGGGCTAGGAGGCCCATAGGAATGAATGGGAAGACATTCTCAATTTGCGATTACCAATTAGAGAATCGCAAATTGAGAATGCAATTTCAAGGTTGCAAGGGTGCCAAAAGGACACCCTGTTGCACCCCTGAAATATGCATGTGTGCACATTTGCGCACATACATGTCCTAAGGGCATGTATGTGCGACATATGGCACTTTTAAAAAATCTAAAAAGTGCTTTTTAAAGAAAATCGTAAATTACCACCAACTTGAAGTTGGTGGTAATTTACAATTCCTAAGGCCAAATAGCAAATTTCTGGTGCTTCCAGAATTGCATTTAAGGAATCGCAATTTGCAATTCCTTAATTGCATTCGCAAAATAGAGAATCGCAAAGTTTGCGATTCTCTATTTTGCGATGGCCTTTTGGGATGATACATCCCAAAAGGCTTTTTCCCATTCGCAAACGGGCAGATTCTGAGAATTTGCCCTTTTGCAAACGGGAAAAAGGCTTGATACATATGGCCCTTTAATAAGTAAGTGGAGTTCCCTCATCCTGAGGTAAAGCAAGTCAATTTGAAAGGAATCAGTTGCCTTGGCACAAAAGACTAGATCTGGGGTCTACAATAATGTGAACCTCTCACTACTTCTGCATATTAGAAGAGTTTCTCTGGCAGGGTTCTAATTTTTTTAATTTTCAATGAGAATTCTCCCACTGGTGAGACATCTACACAAGGTTCCTCTTCTCCTTGCCTTGGTCCTGTCACATATCACCTAGTATGTAACTCAAACTTCTTGAATATCTACCTCTAAGAAAACTCAGGATCCTCAGAATGTAGCCTCTCACACAATTGTGCATTTTGTCCGTGTCGAGGGGCATTTTATGGGGTTAGTTATCAAAATCAATACCCTTAATGGATTTCTCAGGTCCTTTCCATACAACATTGGCCCTCTGCCCGTGAACTGATAATGTTTCACTTCCCTTCCCTTCATTGTCTACAGAGTATTCTTCAGTTCTCTGTTAAAAATGTCATCCCTTTCTTTCTATTCAGCAACACTGCTCCTCCATGCTTCATAGTTACATGTCCCCAGGATAGAAAACAGACAGCTGGATGAAGGTGATTCTCTGTCTAGGCTTCCAGCTTGTGGGAACACTTTCTGGCTTTCAGACTGATAGAAAACCATTTCTGTTTTAGCTGTAAAACTACAACCCTTCTTATCCCAGGAAGTTGATTATCATGTGGTAAATCATCAATGGAACCATTCTCTATCAGTTAGGACTCCTCCAGCAGACTTACCTCCACCATCTTAACTCTTTCCCCACAAATCGGGGATTTTTTTTGTTACCTTTTAAATCAAATTGAGGTCAATTAAGTCTCTCTGAGACACAAAACATATGAAAAATGCTTATAACATTTCAGAAAACTGCAATAAAAGTAATTCATGTCTTTGAAATAAAAAGTCACGTTCTTCAACTTGTATAGGCATTCTTCATTTACCAAGTAACAGAGGCGATTTCAGATAATTTTCTTTCATTCTTGAGTTACTAAATAACAACATGAAAGCATGAAAGAAAACATTTCTAAAACCTTGAAGCGTATACAAAATAAAACAATTGTTTGCATTACATCTCATAGACAGTGGTTTAGCCGTATATTAATCTTCTACCCTCTGCCAAGTATTGTTTCCCTTATGAGGCTATGTTTCTTTATCTTGATTTGTAACAACTAGCAGTGAGCCGCTTTTTGGCCACAATGTTCTCCATATGCACACCCAGGCTGGAAATACTGGTGGGAAGTGTAAATGTACTGAAATAGAGCTTCAAATGTTGAAACAAGCATGTACCTTGAAGCCGTCATTGTGGCATTCCCTTGTGTAAATTTGATGGTGGAGAAGCCCTTTGCCAAATCAACTATATATCAGTGTGGGGTATTTTTTTCAAGTGAGTACAGTACCTGCATTGTAGGGTTATTCTATAGTTTAGAGTGTAATTTGGGTGAATTGACATAAAGTAGATTACACTATGTAACAACAATAACAATAGCCCGACATTACTCGACAAGGTGCCAACAGTGGCATTTGTTTATCCGTGGGGCAGAATAGTAACGTCTATATTAATCCCCTGGAGTTTTTGCTATGGTTAAAAATGTATGGAATAATGTGCAACCTGTCCACTGAAAGCGGTTAGCACTGTCGTAGGATAATTAATTATTATATAAATGCAATAGGAAATGTAAATGAAATAGCTATACTCAGCTGAGATTACAATATATATCTATATATCAACATCATAAATGGTTGACATAACCTAATTTATGCAATTCCCTTTTGAACTAGCTTGATCATCTGTAAGCCTGGTGTTAGCCAAAACCTTTATATTTTACAAAAATGAAATGTGTAATATACTTACTTATAGAGGCTTTCAGTCAGCCCTCATCAACCATTGGTCTGTTATTGTGCCATTCGTATTTTATGTCAATACAGCATACAGGATGAGGAAATGGGTAACCCCCATTCAACCATTGGCTAACTTTAGTGTGAGTGACCGCATTCTGTCATTTTACAAGGAGTACATACACACAGAAAGTAGTTCCTTTACATGCCAGGGACTAATATTGCAATGTGTGCTTTAGGACCGAAAAAGTATTTGAACTTTTAGCCATTTTTAGGTCTTGCCTATGCAGCGCGCATGCGCTGCTTAGGAAAGAGACCTTTAGTAATCGGCACAGCTTTCCCTGCAAAAACGTGCACGCGTTGCATTGCTTCCAATGGCAACGCGTGCACGTCTGGCGATTCACTTGCGGGAGCGAGCAGCTGGCGCCATGTTATTAATTATCGCGCCTTGCCGCTCGCTCCCGCAAGGGAATCGCGCTGGCCCCCTCCTTTCGCCCCTCCCTCTGCTGACGCGCGAGGCGCTCGCTTGTGCTTGTTTTTTATAGGATGTCTGGAAGGAAATCTGATTTGAGATGCTCGGTTTTAATCTCTGTCTGCCCACTGGATTCCAGCAGCAGGAGCCCCACACTTCCTTAACCAGCACACTGTCAGTCCGTCATCCTTCCAGTGGTGTAATGCAAATTATACCCCCTGCAGAATGGGATGCGGCCCCCCTGAGACTCCCATAGCTCACATACATTCGCCTTGGGCTGAATGTGCCCCCTAAAAGGTTGGGGGGGCGGGGGCTGCGCGCCCCAGCATCCTTCCGTTTCTAAAGTCGTTGAGTACAAGGTATCAAGGGGCTGGTTTCACCTTATTTCAGAGGCCCATCGTGCAATCTCTAGGGTTGAAGAGCGCCCTGGAGTGGGGCCAGGGAGTCTCACCCGACCGCCTCCGCGACCATCAGAAACCGCCGTTGTCCCTCACTGCGGGGCGCAGCTGTGGGGAGGCGCGGCGTCCATTGCAAGTGCAGGAGGGACGAGGCGGTACCGAGGGAAACTCATGGGAGGCAGATACACATCTGTCTCTGTTTCCACCGTCGCCTTTAGAGCGCACTGCAGCGGTCGTACGTTGTATGCATTTCTGTAACGCGGCTTGTGATTTGGGGGACATGGTGGCTTGCTTCTTACCATATATCACACAAGTGTGTAGCCTAGAAACATGCAACAAAATTTGGGGAATTTCCAAATAAAACAAGCATTTGCAATGCAATAGGTCTCGCATTTGCGCGAGTTTAAGCTATTGGCTTTGTAAATGACAATGCATTTTATTTACGTTTTAAAAACCAAAATATAAATAAAAGGCATTGTCATTTACAATGCCAATAGCTCAAACTCGTGTAAATGCGAGACCTATTGCATTGCAAATGCTTGTTTACTTTATATTGATGAGGGCCCAGTAGCTTTCCTGTAGGCCTGGGAAATGAACTCCGCTCCAGGAGATTTGTTAATTACACATTCAGTGAAAACCACAGAATTCAGGCAAAAACTCCGTTCCTGTAGCGGAGTCAGTTACTAAACAGCACCCACAAATGCTTTGATAAAGCAACTTTACATGCTAAAAAGTATATAACCAATTCACAAAAGTGAACTTTGAAAATGAAAAATATCAGGCAATGAGAGAGGTGATGATTTTGGGGTCCCCCCTAACCTAGGGGGAGGACCAAGCAGATGCCTTGAACACAAAGAGCATATCATGCTGAACGATTCAGTGGTGGTCCCATCCTCTTAGGACCACCCCAAGCACAGTTATGGGCAAAAATACAATCCCAACCAAAGGCCCTGCAAAGCATTATGGGACGAGATTAGCAGTGGGCAGTGAATATTATAGTATCCAATATCAAAATAATTCTACAAAGAGCTGCAGTTCAACTAGTCGTTGCTAGGTGTCCCTCATGAGGGACTCATGAGGGACACCTAGTAACGGTATGGGGACACTGCGTGCGGCGCTCCCTTCAGCTACACCGGCTATGTAGGAACGTTCAATAGAAAATAAGGAGTGTGTGATTGGCTTGGGACCATCATTGTTTCAGGGCTACTGGCATCCTGACCCACACATTGTTCTCCCCTCTTCCCCCATGGTATGGGGTACAGTGAGCAAATGAGCAGCGAACTATTGTGCATATAGCCTTTAAACAACTTGTTTTCCTGTCTCATCTCTTTTATACAGTGACACTACATTGAGTGTCAATATACTCCGCTGCTAATTGATGAGGCAGACATAGACCTTATAATAGGTGAGCACCTTTTTACTCACCACCATGATTGAATTCACAACCTTTTGCACGTATATACAGTGGTTTTTATAAAAGGTTACACAGAGTTTTAATTGCATGACAGCACTGTGTGATTTTAATGTTCTGACTCTAGAATATGTAAATTGCGTTATTTCGTATGTATTCTATGAAGATCATCCTCCAACATTTCATGGTTTTTTATTCTCTTTTCGTACTCTAGGTTGGTTGCTTCATTTCTCCGGTGTAATGACCCACGGGGAGAGCATTTGGTAGGTAGCGTTGCACCTTGCCACATATTGTAGATAGTTTTTAAATTAGGTCCTGAAGAATCGCCAGTTGATCATTATCGTGACTAATTGTGGCGAGAAACATGTTGACCACCTGGGGGTTGAGCGAAATTTTTGTCACATCATAACAAAACACTCGCCCCCTATTCCTTTTAATTGAGGTTGGGACCCATATAGAATAAAACTTATCACAGAGGTTCCCACTACCTATTTTATATTCACATCCCACATCTACACATACCTAGGCCCCTCACACCCACAGCACCGATACGGCAAGGAACTAAAGATCTCCGAAAAGAGCCCCTTTATGGGTGCCCGTCGAGCATTGCAGCGCCGGCCCGACGAGGAGCAGACCCATATGATGAAGCATGACACCTAGCTCGCTGGGTGTGTGAGGGTCCCAGTTCCAACAGGAGGTATTCCCCACCTCCTCACTACCTAGAGTACACACAGGAACTCCGTACTTTTCTGTTTCTTGACTACATACTACATGCATTTGATATAATAGACTTTTAGTAAACCCCCCAAAAATGCAAGTACTAACACCGTGCTTAGGCAGCTATTACATGTGAATACATGAACATAAATATGGAAAGGATCAAACCCACTAGGATGGAAATGTACACACTGTGAACTTCTACTCAAAGTAGGTTTATCAGCATATCCATTGTGGTGTATGCATCACTTACATCATCACCTGCTACATGAACATCCTTGACTTTGTCTACTCTGGCCAAATTCCATCATTAATTTCCCTTTAAATTACTGTATTTCCACTGACCACTTCCACTCTTACTAGTGATACATATTTACGTCATCCTTCAGGCACTTTTAAAGGATATTTGATATGAACCCAGTCACCTATTTTTTTCTGGGCAACTGTACCATTTTTGCAGTGTTTGATAGTAAGCAAATTGTTCATTTTCATTTGATATCACTCAACTTGCGGCCTAATATCCTCATCCATTTCTTCTCATGACATATTCTCAAACCCCATCTTTTCATCCAAGCATTACGCATTTTGAGCAATGCAGAACTTCCCCTTAATATTTTCAATTAACTGTTCCCTGACCCATTGCTTGGTGATGTGTGATAAGTCCACAACATACTCTTCATTGCCGAAAGTGCAACCAGTTTACTCTTAACCACCCATTAAAAGCAGTCTAATAACATGTGATTCATATGTTCTACTAAGCCATTAGCTTCAGGATGGTACAAGGCAATCTTCTGCTGATTTATGTTCTATTGTTTGATGAAGCTCATCATTTCCTTGGATATGAACTAGACCCAATACTATTTACCCAGGAAACCCTTCCCTCAAAAAACCTTTTTTCAAAAAATGTGATCACACCCCTGGCATTAGGATTTGGCATGAATTGTACTTCTTAACGTTTACTGTAATAATCATCTAGGACCACAGCATATTTCTATTTGTCTGTCAGGGCATTGAAAGGTGCAATAAAATCAGCAGCTAAATTGATCCACAGGCCATCTGACAATGTGACTAGCTGCAAAGGCGAAGAACTCATTCTCAAACTCTTGTCACGGCCTGCATATATAACATAATCCTCCACAGAGTCAGTGATTTGAGTTTCTATAGACGACCACCAGAAAACACACCTCATTCTCTTCTAAGGGCCTAATTAAGAGTGGCTCATTAAATTCCATCCAGTGCATCATCCCCTGTGTACGCACTGGACGGAATTATGTGTTTGGTTTTATTTAGCTCATCCGATAATAATTGGATGCATTAAATAACCCAACATTTGTTACATTTTGACAGGTCAACCCTGTCAAAAGTTAGCAGGGGAAACCTTAAGGGGGCATATTAACAAGCCCTGTACGTCACTGAAACGTCCATTTTTGTGATGTTCCGGTGGAGAGCAGGGCTTAGCCATATCTACAAGGCCATGTAAAGCCACACTGTGTGGCTTTTCATGGCCATGTAGATATGGAGTGAGGCAACGCAGAACAAGTCACTGCATTGCCTCACACTGCATCGGCGAGGCATGGCAAGGGCGTTGCAGTGAATGTTCAAAATGCCCATAGGTTTTGACACAATCTCAGATTTACAACATGGTGTAAATCTGGGCATGCCCCCTCTCATGGACAAATATGCGCTGGTTAGCTGCTGCCACTACTGTAAGTTAATGATTTGCTGTAGAGTCTATCATGGTTAATGCAGTAATCGCTTTTTACCTGCTCCAGTAACATACTTTCACACATAACATGCTTGCACATTCGCATGCTGTCGCTTCGACATGTGTGGTTGGGAATCCCTCCAGGCTTACCCGGTTAGTTTACTGCAATGTATGTTTCCCACTTGCAGATGGCTGAACTGGGTTATATTGTTATGAATTATGTGATGCCAGCATGTATGCCATCCTGTCATATTGTATACTGTGCAATTGCTGAATAAAAACATGTTTAAAAAAAAATCACAGATTGTTTGGCGTGCTGATGATGATGCCAACAAACATCCATGTGTCCTTTTTATTTTTCTCATGCTTCTCTGGTTGGCCCAAATTAAAATGGCTCTCAAAATAATGCTGAAAATGTATGTATCCATAAACGACTGCTGTGTACATCTTTTCCATAAGGCCAACATTGGTTTAACCCCAATCCAAGATGGTGCCATCTGCCATCATGCAGAGTGCTACATACGCTATGATGAAAGGCTGTTCAGACACGCCCCAAAATCGCTGCAGTAGGAGTTAGATGCACTCATGGTCATACATTGCATATGTCCACATTGCTCCCCACATGAACGATTATGTTCACATACAGATGGGTGCTTGAAGAGTCATTAACTTGGGGGAATGGCACTTAAAAATAGATTGCAGCCTACAACTATGTAGTATTAATGAAGACAGATGCTGCGGCAGGTGAGTAAATGCAGCCCTGAACAAGATGTTATTATCTGCATTGCTTATGGGCATAGTGATCAGTATTTACATTTCCATAGGTTAAGCATTCGTAGTCAGATCATTATTTCTTACACCTATGTCAATTTTGTCTCCTGTATGATACAAGCGTGCCCTTAGATAACAAGCCCTGGGTTCTGAATGGTTATGTATGACCGCTATGCTTTTGGAAAGTCTGCTCTGCATCTGGCCAAATTGTTGTTGTCTGCACTTGTGGGCCCTGGGCTGTGGTGTGTTGTCACTGGTTTGTTCACCACAGCCCTCAGCAGCTCTCCAGGATCAACTGCCAGGAATTCACAAGGCAGTCAAGCCCAAGCATTGCAAATTGAATTTTCTTGGTCCTACTTGATGCCTAACATTACTACAGTTCTCCAACTCTTTTCTCCCAAGAAATATTGGGCTTATTGAAAAGTCTAACAAGCATTGGCAAAGCCAGTAGGTCTCGCCCATGAAAAAACTATTGACTTTATCAATGTGTTTTAGCCATGTTGTGCAGCCTCAGAGTGTTTTTTGTTAACTTTTAACTATGCTGCACAGCAGCCATGCTGCTGTACAACATGGCCTGAAGAAACAGTAGAATATCCAATAGCTCTTGCGTATGTGAGACCTATTTTCTTTGCTACTACTTGTGTTAAAATCTGTGGGAGAAGTTGTGCCCAAGAGTCACCTGTGCAAGCAAGCAACTCACACTTTAATCACAGTTGTCCCCCTCCTCCTCGCACCGTGTGATCCTCTGAAAATCAATTTTCTCTCTCTGACTTGATTCCCTTGCACATCAAAATTTGAAGTGCACAGGAGAATCATCACCCGACCAGTAGGAGTTTTAAATAATTACACTAGGCTTGGACAAAATGTAAATCACACTGGAGAGGGAAAAACGCAGCCCAGGTCACTCATCCTAGCCTCCCTTGAAGTTAGGAGTTCTCCGAACTCGAGTCTAGATATTAAATACTAATATTGGTCTGGCTTGCAGGGGCTGCAGTTAAGGTGAGTGTTGCTGCCTTGAACCGAGAGCCCTATTAACAAGAATAACATTATTTTAAAGCAGTCTGCTCCTGTCACCCCTAAGCGCCGCTGTAAATGGCAACTATTACCATTATTCAATGTAAAGGTTTTTAATGTATTCACCTCAGAAGGATGGTCCACCCATGGCATCCCAAGTCAGCAGGGAGTGTTTATCTCGCTCAGCCACCATGTACTGTTATTATATTTGTGAGATAGCTGTGCAGTGATGAGTGCATGAATGTGCTAAGAATTTGGTTTAAGTTCCTGTTCTCTTTTTAGGTCTTGCCTGGCGTTAGCAGCGCGCATGCCCTGCTCTCGCCATGCGAGGGCCTCTTGGAATCAATACGGTTCCCGAAGCTTTCAGAAATGGACTTGAAGCCCCGCCCATCTTTTCCATTCGCTGGCGTCATCCTCCATGCTAAACGCTGGCTCACGATTGGAAAGGAGGCTTCTTAGTCCCTCCTTGTTACCGCTCTGTCCACTTTTGGCCCCGCCCACCGGGACTGGATGTTTTACTTGCGGCGTTACACGTTCGGCATTGTATACTCGGTGAGCACTATTTTCTTTCAGATGCTCAGCAGCCCCATCGGTGGCCGGCTGCGGTGCGTGTAACTCGCTATCCGGAGGTGCGCTGTGACAGTTTTTCTTAATAAAAACTAAAACTATTTCCATGCCCTCGTTCGGCGCTGCACCATCCGCGTGTACGTGTACCTGCTGTCTGTGGAAAGGGTTTCAGTCATCTGAACACATGGATGGTGGACTTTCAGAGTGTATTATGGCTTGGAAATCCCGTGGAATCTTTATTTTTCTTGGTTCCATAAAGGCCACGCAGACTTGGGAGAATGAACTTCAGTGGCGACCCGGCTACAGGCTGCAGCGCGGCCGCTAGTGTAACACTAGTAGTGTTAGATCTGATGTTCGGCTGCAGAAGTGACACACACAGCACCTGGTCTCTGCCCGTGCCGCATTGTTAGTGCTGTGCAATTGTTTCTATGCTAGAAGGAATCCTGCCGCCGTTTGACGAGTGCACACAGTTGGTTTCAGTTTCACACGACCGGGTCACTTGTCCGCTGTCGTGTTTGCTTAGCCATTTATTCGGCATGGCCGAGAGTTTATGGCGTCCTCTGTCAACTCTTTCATAGCCAGGGCCAGGAATAAATATTTGTGTTATTTCAAGAGATACCCCGTGTGCAGTGTAAAAAAGCGCAGAGAGGCAGCCAGTTGGCACAAGAGACGCTGTTAACACCAACAGCAAACAGCGGGAACCACAATTGTATATTAGTAAAAGTGTCCATGCCCTTTCGGAAAACACTGCACCACCTTAGACGAGGGGTGCGAGACTTTGATGTAATGGTTGGCTTAGTAGTCGCCAGCAAAAATAAAACCATGTTCCCTAAAGTCTAAGTCTGCAGCTCAGGCAGTGGCGCCCACATCCTCGGCCGCTGCGCTGCTTTTATTTTTGGAATTTTGGGCGTTTATTTTTATAATCACTGCGCCCACTTCATGGGCTGCCGCACTATAACTTGCAGTTCCTGCGAGGAAAGGGCAGCTGACCTGCAGCGCCACCATGTTGGGAGCTGGGTTTTGTATTAGGTGGCGCTGCAGCCTGGGAATCACTTGCAGTTCCTGCGAGGAAAGGGCAGCGCTGCCGGCCCAGAGTCAGTGTCGAGTGTACGATATACCGAACGCTACCTACTTCCTGAACGATGCTCCCGTGCCTCCGATTCTGCAGCTTGGGTCAGGGTGCCGTGGCACAGCTGTGGAGCTGCAGTCCGTGCTGGCAGCAGCTGGTGTGTTATGGTTTTTAGGTCTCGGCCTGCACCAGCGCTTGCGCTGGTCTGGCCGAGAGTTTTAGTAAGCGGGTTTTGGAAGTGCAAACACTGGCTTTCGGCTGGCGACCAGCTTGAGTTCACGATGGCGTGCACGCGCAGCTGGCATCTGGGTTTCCTATCTCTTCCTCATTTCCTCGTCATGGCTCATTAACTCTCTGGACTCTGATGTTTCAATCGCAGCAGCAGCTCACATTACCAACTGAGGGCCCTGGACTACAGTCACATGAAAAACAACAGCGATTAGCATTGAAATGCAAGCTTTTTTTTGTCTAGTTAGAAATATTGCTTCGGTGGGTTGATTTCACCTTATATCGCTATTTGTTTTATATTGGGAGTCACAGCCTAATTACCAGTATTTTTGTCTCTCACTGCTTTTTTATATATTTATTCGCGCAAAGCACAAAGCTATATTTAAGGTTACTTTTTCGCGTCACTTCTTCACTCTATTTAAACTCCACATCCCCACTCTTATTGTCTCTCCTTCTCTCTCCTTCTCTCTCTCTCTCCCCTCTCTAATTCTCTCTCTACTTAATTAACTCTCCTCTCTATCTTTTTTTAGCCTTTCATTCTCTCTCACCCTTTATCTGTTTCTCTTTCAAACTCCTTCATTCACTCTCTCTCCCCTTCTTTCTCTCTCTCTATCCCGCTCCACTCTTTATTCTATGTACCCCTTTCTTTCTCTTTCTCTCTCACCACCCTCTCTAATTGGGCATTATATCTTCACTCTATCTCTCACTCGGCAACACCACAGCATCACTCAGCGCAACCACAGCATCAATCAAAGCCAGCACAGCATCAATCAGAGCCAGCACAGCATCACAGCATCACTCAGAACCATCACAGCATCACTCAACACCATCACAGCATCACTCAGTGCAACCACAGCATCACTCAGTGCGACCACAGCATCACTCAGCACAACCACAGCATTACTCAGCACAACCACAGCATCACTTAGCGCCACAACAGCATCACTCCGCGCCACCACAGCATCACTCCGCGCCACCACAGCATCGCTCAGCGCCACCACAGCATCACTCAGCGCCACCACAGTATCACTCAGCGCCACCACAGCATCGCTCAGCGCCACCACAGCATCGCTCAGCGCCACCACAGCATCGCTCAGCGCCGCCACAGCATCGCTCAGCGCCGCCACAGCATCGCTCAGCGCCGCCACAGCATCGTTCAGCGCCGCCACAGCATCGCTCAGCGCCGCCACTGCATCGCTCAGCACCGCCACCACAGCATCACTCAGCGCCGCCACAGCATCACTCAGCGCCGCCACAGCATCACTCAGCGCCGCCACAGCATCACTCAGCGCCAAGACAATATCACTCAGCACCACCACAGCATCACTCAGCACCACAGCAGTATCACTCAGCACCACAGCAGTATCACTCAGCACCACAGAAGTATCACTCAGCGACACCTGAGTATCATTCAGCATCACCTCAGCATCGTCTCCGCAACAGTCACCACCACCACCACTACCACCTCAGCATCATTCAGCACCACCTCAGCCTGCTCTCGGAATCTGGCATCTGTTGATTCTCCCCTAGCGTCTGGCCGCTGCTAGTGTTATAATACAGGTACTAGTTCCCAACCTTCACCCTCCGATTGTTTATGCCCCCTCAAAAAAAAAGCTTTAACAAACAACCATTGCAATAGGCAGAAACAAGTTGCCAGCATTGCAAGAACAAAAGAAAACTGAGAATTTTTATTGTAAATACTTTTTTTAATATGGTCGTTCAGTTTTACATAATGCCTTCTTGGTCATATATAAAGTAACAAAAATGCTTCTGACACTTTTTTATTATAACTTTTCAGCATGCCGCACAGCAGCCACACTTCTCTACAGCACAGCTTGAAGACATTGGCAAAGTCAATAGCTCTGGCTAAACACTTATAAGGCCCCAAAGGCGAGACCTATTGGCTATGCCAATGCTTGTTTTCTTTGCATTCTGCACTGATAGACCGTAGAAAAAGCATTCTGCACTGATAGACCACAGAAAACTTCATAATTGGGAGAGACTTTTTCATTTTTCAATACTGTCACCAGACTGTTGGGGGATGTTCTGCAGGGAGCGAATGCTTCATCCAAAAATGAGGTAAGAATTATCTTTTTAAATTATTATAAGCGGATGAAGTGCTCCACGCCCGAGCGCAAGATCTTTAAAGAATGTAAGCCGCATTTCGGAATATACCGACTATCTAACGCTCATGTGCGTACGGCAACGTGCTGGTACACACTTCATATGCGGGTTATTAAATTGATTTGCAACATATACAGGTTTTTAGTAGTGCATTTCAAACGCACCTATAAAAAGAGTGCTTCTTTCATACACCACGGTGCATCTAGGGAAGGACTTATTCCCAGACTTTACTTTGTTTGAAACATAGCTGAGAACTCAGCTCAAACATGTGCTATGCTTATGAGAAAAATTGTGGGGCTTTGCTTAAAGAGAGACTTTAGGGGTCTTTTGAACAATAGTCGACCCAGCAGGAGAGTTACTTCCCTACTATTTAACTCATTGGCATACGAAACATTCATAGAAGCACCAAATACCGCTTATGGGCTGAAAAGCGAGCCTTTTTTTGCACGCAGCACAATTACATCAGGGGCCCAGATACAGCTAACATCTAAGAAGCTTCTGGCAGGCGACTGTGAAGGCCATAAAACCCCCCCTTTCCGTGCGAACACAAGGGATTGTAAACATCAAGGGGCCTTCATGCAGAGCTCAAAGACCTCATAAATCAGGTGCTTATCTCCGGGAAGCTCATTCCTTAGCTGCCCTCTAAGCAGGGACAGGAAGGCAGGATTACGGTTCCAGCAACAGACAAGCATTTGCAATGCAATAGGTCTCGCATTTACGCGAGTTTAAGCTATTGGCATTGTAAATGACAATGCCTTTTATTTATGTTTTAAAAACAAAAATAAAAGGCATTGTCATTTGCAATGTCAATAGCTCAAACTCGCGTAAATGCGAGACCTATTGCATTGCAAATGCTTGTTTAAGTCGAAGTTAATTCCAAGTGTGTCAGAACGTGTTCTCCCTCACTGGCATGAAGATTGGCGCACGTTGTCGTTCTCTGATGGGCAGCTGCCATTTACAACAACAAAGGCTGACACAATCCTCCTCGTAAAATGAGGCCCATTTGCAAATACATATTTAAAACGGGAGATGAGAAAAACAAGTGATTAAACATATGAAGCCATGACCCTGTGTGAGGGAAATGTCAGCCAGCTGAGTGAGTGTCTAGGGCACGCAGCTACAGCTTGTCGTCTCTTATTAAGTCTGCTACAATGAAATGCAACTTCAAATGCAATAACTGCACAACGAACATTAGGCGTTTTTAATCCGTCTCTTCTCCCTTTCCCTTCCAACAAAGATGTTTCTGAAGCAAAGTTTTAATGTTTACCTACCAAATGTACTCCACTAGCTGCAAGGAAAAGTGTATACTTCCAAGCAAAGATGCATGGCTGTGCACAAAGCCATATATGTAGTACTGACCTGCGGATTATTTGAATTTCAAATTATGAGTAGTTAATGCATACGTGTTCCACTCAGTGCTTAATTTGTAAAAAATTAAGTGCCAGTGCTCAAAATGTTGCTCAAAAGCCGCCAACGATGCAGAAAGTCGTGGTGCCGAATACCAAGGCTGGGTAGGTTTGAGCGCCCTTCATGCATCTTTAACACACCACCAGACACTCCCTGCCCCACTATTTCACACCTGCAAGTTCTTTGTCGTATTTGCTACCTCTCTTTGTCACTGTTCCATCTTTCGCTTCGTCCTCCTTTCCCCCTTTTGTGTTTTTCTCTCTTTTGTTCTAGGTCAAAGTGTGATGATCAAAAATAAGTGCCAGTGTCCCAAAATACGTGCTGGTGGCTCCACCTGCAACCACCAGCTCAAAGTGAGCACTAGGTGAAACAGCAATATGGAACAAGAGAGCCAAGGGCGTCCAGAGTGGCAACAAAGAGCCCAGAACTGGTCAATGTCTGCTCTGTAAAACGTTTGCCTGTGAGAAAATCCTCTTATCAACCAGTAGTGGTTAACTATTCCACTTACAAGTCATAGCATCTCCATAAACGGGTGGTGTTAGGGAGGGTGGGCTGCAAGCGCTGCGAGCTATGATCAGGAAAATAAAGGAAGGAAAACTCTTTAATTGGAGGCCAAGAAAGGTTTGGGGTAGTGTGCGGATGGGGGGGTGCAAAGGTTCTTGTGTGCATGTTTTAAACTTTGAAAGAGTCTTCAAATTTAGAAGACACTTATCTTCATATAGACCTGTTTTTACTGTCACTTAAACACAAGCACAAAGACACAGTCGGATGCCTCATTCTCACACTCACCACACACACACACACACACAAAGATTGCCTTGCACGCACGCAGGCATAGATTGATCCTGCAAGCACGCTTGCACACACACAGTTCTACTTACAAATGGTGAATCCTAAAATAGCTTTCAAAACGTTTGGTCAGAAATAATGAATCTAAAATAACTGCTCTATAACTGCATGAACGCTCTTAAAATATCACTCACAGTGATGTTTCTAAAACCGGCTGAAGCCTTTTTAATATACCATGAAATCATTTTGTTTACAGTGTCAATCCTCCTGTAACAGGTATTTTTAACGATCAGTTCAAACAATGTATATGAAAAAAATAATGGTAAAGAAAAATGTTCTTATGCTTTGCCAGTTTTCGCTCCTTTGAGGGGCCATACAACATACTAAAGCTTTGCAGATGCAGTGGCCTGGAAAGATATCACTCATTTCCCAAGACACGTCTTTTTCCGATAGTTGAATCTGGTGTGCTTGTGTGTTCAGTGTATGAGACCTTTACTGCCACCTCAGATTGTCGTGGCGATCGCGAGTACTGCCTCTGGTCATTGCGGCAGCAGAGAGGAACACTGCCCGGCCTGTCAGGTGAACCCCAACCATTAACCTAATGTGTGTGGGGAGATTGTGGGGCAACTGGGTCTACACTCACCACTCTTGTAGCGGTGTTGAGTCAGTCTCAGAAGCCTCGGGTAGGGGTGGTGGAAGCAGGGCCGGTTTCGGCCGATTTTGTTACAGGGGGCCGATATTGCCGACCCCCGGTAACAAAAACGGCCCCCCAGGGGCCCAAAACCGGCCCCCACCCTAGCGGCCTACCGGGGAAACGCCCGGTGCCCGCTATGGCCAGTCCGGCCCTGGTCACAGGTATTGGAGACAGCACTCAGCGGTGACGAGCAACAGGACCCGGTGGGACAGGAACGAGTCTAGCACTGGGAAGGTGCATTCATGGAGGTGAAGATGATGAAGTTATGATGAAGGTACGACTGGGGTGGCTCTCGGCGGGAGGATTCCAGCAGGCTGCTGCGTGAGCCGGAATCCAGTCACGCAGAAGCCTGCCCACTTACTAGCAATGATCCGATTCTCGCGGCTTACTGGGTTCTTGAGGCTGGCTTCAGTCAGGGCTCACTGGGATGGACAAGCAAGTGAAGAAATGTATAGTCCCGGCCCTGTGAAATAAGTGCTGGTGCTGAGCACCGGAAACCACCGGCACAAATTAAGAGCTGGTTCCACTCCTCAGACAATTTCTTGAGACATTGAACTTCTGTTCATCGCTGAATATTGATAAATGGGAATAACCAAGTTTCAAGTAAAGTAAAAGAAACAGATAATGAAGTTCAAATGCTTCTGGTGTCATTAGCAGCCCCTCCTCCCCTTTCTTTTACTCTATGACTGTAAGACTAACAGACTGGTGAGCATGATAACAATTCTGGGGATAGCATGCCTGACAAAAATAAAAATACACAGACTGTCAGACAGGGCTAGTGATAACATCAATACTGAGGTAGCTAAGATATTGGTCCAAGGGGTAACTGGGGCCTCTTGCAGTACCTATCTGCCACGGTAAATTGGCTCCCAGGGCTTTGGGATCTGAATACTGTGCTCAGTAGCACATGATGATCAAAGCCAATAAGCAACAGATCGGGCAAAGGGAGAAGAGGTCAATGCCCACTACATTCAAAGACGCTAGCCTTCTCATACCAAGAGTCACTTGTGAGCTTTCCTACGGCTTGAAGGATAGTGAAAACATTTAATAAAATATTATAGAACCATTGCAGAACCACTGTCTCAACAGCACATGGGATGCATGGAACTCATGATAGTCTGTTCTGCTAGCGCCCTTTTGATACTTTAGACTAGTTTAAAACATAAAGGACTACCTTTACAGTGCTTAATTTGAGCTGGGGGTGTCTGTGGGGTCCACCTGCACTTATTTTTGAGAACCGGCAGTTATTTTTCCACATCAGATATTGGCCGCGAGCAACAGAGGGGAAAAAACACACAAATAGGAAAGAAGGGGGAAGGCAAAGCCAAAGAATGAGTGCAGAGGGAGAAAGCAGGGACCAGCAACAGTGAGATAATGGGGCAGCAGTGTCCGGTAATGGATGAAAGAGGCCTGAGTCGAACTCAAGGCTGTGCAACCTTGGTATTCGGTGCACTAACATTTAATTTCACCCACCTTGGGTTTCTGAGCAGAGCTTTGACACAGCACTTTCTTTCACAGTTTAAGCACTGTACCTTCTAGTATTTGATGTACAGTGTGCAGGAGTTTCAATGGGAGAGGCGAGGACAGTCTTAGATTTCTCAGTGGGGCACCATGTTCAATTTCCTCTTTAGAAATAGGGTTCTTCATTCGTAAGACACATGTATCAGGCAGAGAAATGTATTTCCCACTCGGTGCTGCTGAGAGCCAGTGAAGGGTCTTCAGTTTCAGGGAGACCCGATCTTTGCACATTTACCTGGATAAATGCTTTGATGCCACCATTCTGCCATTTACATAGGCACACTAGCTGATATTTTCATTTTGGAAGGTGCCAATAGACCAGGGAAGCATGATCAAATTCTGGATTAAAGAAGTGTTTAGATTACTCATTCTTTATGGGTAAGGCAGGTGAGGAAAACATTTTCCTCGTTGACCACAAAAGAAAAAACTGTTTTTTCCACAGCCCTTACTTGGAGTTCTCACCAAAGCTGAACATAAAAAAGGATCCCGCTTTTCAAATATGCAGATGCAGTGGGACATTGATCCAATTCTAAAAGCCACAGGTCAGGGGATTGGAGGTTGGTTTGGCAGAAAACAATCAAATTATTTCTCATTGTTGGGTTAGGAGTAAGAATGGTTCATTACATTCAGCAATTAAATACAGTTGAACATTTTTTCTACTTCTCACCATTGGTCACAGCACTAGGACAATGATTGACCAAAGGTTTGGTGTGATCTCCACATGATTGTATGTCCGAATATTGCTAAAAAATATATCGTCTGACATAAATATCAGCCCATAAATATTGTTTACAAAAATGTTGCTGCATTGGCTGCTGATTGTCTATTATTAACTCAATTGAGTAATATTTTTCAAAAACAATATTTTCAACACTATATTTTTGTCAGACTGTCCATAGGCTATAATATTTTTATACTATACCTCAGCATAACTATTGACAGAAAAATGTTTTGAGAGGTATGAATGATTGCAAGCAAGCATAACAAACAATAGACAAAGGCAAGATCCTGATTTATACCACATCACGTTTGGCAAAGGACTACTAATACGGAGGGAGAGTGATAACGTTTAATCAGCCAACTGAGACATCATTTTTGAGGAGATTAACCAGGTGAGAGTTATTGGGAATGTCTAGAAATTTGGGAGACAAGGGACTAGCAAAGGCTAATATTAAGACAGGCAGATAATGACCTCTTTTATTTAGACAGATACAAATCTACCAGATAAAGATTAATGGTGTTCATCAGTGGTTTGGCAATGGGACCTTTTTTAATTTCAATTTCTTAAAGATACAAGGGTGGCAGATACTCAGTGCTTAATGCGAGCCAGTGGTTTCGGGTGCTCAGCACCAGCAGTTAGTTGTGAACAGCGGCACTTATGACAGTGCACCACATGGTGGCGCTTTTTGTCTAGTTTAGAGATGAACAAAACATCAGTTGCTTATTAATTCAATGCCCATTAAAAATGACTAAACCTACCGCCCAAGCCATTTTTATATCTTTGGGGGCCTGGAGTAGTCAGTATTGTCACAACTTGTAGGAGTGTGGTAATTAGTTCTGTTGTTACTATCAGTGGCAGTGCTGGCATGCATGGTGCATACTGCAGTGGCATCCTGATGAGGGTCATGGCACTTAATATTTTACAAATTAAGCCCAGAAGACACCTAATAAAAATACTTCTGTTAGATAGGTTTTACCAATTGTAGAAATATATTTCTGTTGAGTGGCTGAAAGGCTCCCAGTTTAGGTTGTATTACATCAGAATGGACTGTGTCACCAAAGGCTGAGCCCAAAGAATTGTAGGAGTTTTTAGGCAAAACAGGAAGACCATTAATTATTTGTCATATCAGAGAAATTTACTCTGAGATGTAGGTTAATAATTGGTTGCCAAATGATGGCATGACCTCAATGGTTGAAAGTTGGGGTCCTGCTCATAGAGAAGTCAGCATTACTGGCAAAGTGGCTGCTTTTCATATGAATTAATAATGTCAACAGGAAGAGATTCAAAACCAAGCAGTCAAGACACTGATAAAGGCAGAGCAAATCAGTTTGAATTACACACAACATATATCTGTACTGGAAAGGAGTGGTTGATGCTCCATTAGGACGCATGATCAGCACCATAGGAAATGTTCATCAAATGAATACCACTGAGGCACCGGTCTTGATACAAACTAAATGAGTGAGACCTATAAAAGGGGAACATGATCCAATAGTATTTGCCATGCAACAAATGCATTTTATGATTATTAATTCTGATAAGCTGGTAATTTACTCATACTCCTGACCTCCTTCTTCTGAACTTCCTACATAGGAAATAGATTTTGGGGAATTTGTGTACTTCAAGGAACCTGAGAGGTGCCTTTCAGAACAAACTCATCAACTAATTGGAAGATTGGGTCTCCCTGAAGCTGAAGACCCTTCACTGGCTCTCAGCAGCACAGAGTGGGCAATACATTTCTCTGCCTGATACATGTGTCTTTTACAAATGAAGAACCCTATTTCTAAAGAGGAAATTGAACATGGTGCCCCACTGAGAAATCTAAGACTGTCCTCGCCTCTCCCATTGAAACTCCTGCACACTGGACGTTTATTTTTTTAGATAAAGGACAGTATCACTAACACTTTAAGTATACTTAATCCTGGAAATCTGCTGGCAAACTGCTTTCCTCCGTTCAGATTTCTGCTCGGTCTACCTCACTAAAACTGTGCTTTTGCTGTTTCTAACTGATTACACCAGACTGATCAGATTCATACCTTGTAGTTTACTCCACTGGACATAGTTGATCATCTTGTTATTTTACACTTGTTCACATCTTTGGGTCTTTCTGGTCCTGCCCATAAATAGTTCTTATCTTATCTCTCATCACACTCTTTGCCATTTATTGGAAAGCACTCTTTCATCCTCTGATCCCCTTAACCATTGTGTTCCTCAAATCTCACTTTCTAGTTCACTTGTGTGTTATGCATACTAAGCTACTCCCCTCTGTAATTGATTCTTTTGATTTCAAGCTCTTACCTAAGGGGCTGATTACGAGTGCAGCGGCCTTCCAACCGCCACACTTGCAGTGGCGCAGCAGTGGCGGTTCATCGTCTGCCGGATTACGACTTTCACAGTCGTACCGGTGGTGTAGTTCCCATGCGCTGGTGTGGCGGAGGGCCAATACAATATGTAGAGCGGGATGGGCATAGTCCCGCCAAGCATATTTTGAGTTCCTCCACTACCAGCCTTTTCATGGCGGTGAGCCCGCCCTGAAAAGGCTGGCAGTGGGGAAACAAAGGGGGCCCTACAGGGCCCCCATACCCCCCCCTCCATGGGGATGCATGGGGGGGCACAATATGTGCCCTCCGTCTGCTTGCACCCCAAGTTCCAGCAAGGCATGGACTTCACAGTCCATGCCGTACTGAAACATTTTTGCAGTTCCCATTGCGGTGCCTTTTTTCTGGCACCACCACAGGAACGGCAAAAAGATCGTCCGCCTGCATGATTAACTTGTAATTAGGCAGGCGGTCTCTGCGCAGCTTTGGCGCAGACGTGCTGGTGGAGAGCCAGCGCAACTGCACCATAGTCGTAATCAGGCCCCAAGTTCCTGACATAAGAAACATTTTTTTAATTTTTTTTAATGCTTTCCCTACACTCCTCCAAGAGCATTTGCCAATGGTGCAAATCTAGATGGGCACACAATATGCATTTTTCAAACTTTTGCTAAAGTATCAACTTTCAATCCTGCTTCTTGCCACATTCTTTTGTTAATCTTCTCTGTTTCCTTTCTACCAGTCGTAATGACCTTTCATTCTACAGCTCAAAATCTAGTAGAAGGATAACACAACATTTATAACTTGTGGTATTTAATGTAATTGGTGGTAATTTAAGGCAGTGTTTAGTGCAAACACCTTTTATCAAAGTACTATGAAATATAGTTTCTGGAGGTGGTAATGTGTGACCAGAATGTGTGTGCCTATTTGGTGTGTAGCTTATTGTTTTGATTGTAATGTGTTCTGTTGTGTTTAGTATTACTGTGTTTTTGTACTGCACTGTTGCAATGTGATGGCGTTTTGTACTGTGGAAGTTGTCTTATTTTCTGTTTTGACAGTTTTGTTGTGGTGTGTCCTGTTTATTGTAATATGTTGGTTTGTGTATGTTTTTATTTTATGATCAATTGTTTACTTTAGAGATATCAAAGTTCTAACTTTTTTAACTAAAAACAGTACGTCTTTTAATTTCTGGTGACAAGCAATCATTTACTGCTGTCTAAGATGGCAAAATAGCACAGCTCGAGTTCTTCAACTATTTAAGGCATCAGTCAGCCTACAAATGTGGAAGAGACCATGGGCCAGATGTATGACCAGCAAAATTGCGCCTCGCAAATTGTGACTCATTTGCAAGTCGCAATTTGCTAGGTGCAATTTGCCATGTACAACAGTGTGTTTAACACTGTTTGCGATTCCCACTGGGGTTGCAAATTGCGAGGCTCATTAATATTAATGAGCCTCTCGCAATTTGCGAGCCCATTGGGAATGACAGGCCCTCCCAGGTATGGTGGCCTGCTGGGCTCAGCAGACCACCATGTCTGGGACTGCTTTTAAATAAAGCAGTTTAAAAAAAAAAATGCAGCCCGTTTTCCTTAAAGGAAAACGGGATGCATTAAAGAAAAAAAATGAAACTTTTTCGTTTCATTTTTTAAGGGCAGGTAGTAGTCCCTGGGACCACTGCCGGCCCTTAAAAAATATTTTTAGAGACAGTCACAAAGGACCCCTTCCAAATTGCGACTGCATTACCACCCTCTTGAAGAGGGTGGTAATTTGCGAGTGTTTTGCGACCGCAATTGTGCTCACAAAACATTCGTACATTGATTTGCGGACGCAATTAGGAGGGGAACGCCCCTTCTTAATTGCGACTCGAAATTCCTAAATAGCGAGTCGCAAAGAAATTGTGACTCGCTATTTAGGAATTGTACATGGCCCTGAGCCATTCTGCATGCGCAAACGGGTCGCAAACCCGTTTGCGCATGCAATTTAGGGTCGTACATCTGGCCCCATGTCTTAAATTCGCACTTCCATTGCTCACTTTGTGTGACTTGGAAATAGGTGTCCAATTTGGATGTCAACGTTAATTTTAGCAGCAGATATTTTTAATGTCTGAAACTGCTGTATCACGTAGTTTAATATATCCTGTATACTGCCCATTGAATTCCCACTCTAGCGGGGCCTACAACAAGGGAGAGGGCTTTTAATTGCCGGTATATCCTGCTACAGTGGGCTATAAAGCTATTGGAACATTCGCCCCATGATAGCATAACTTTCTAATTGAAAAAATAGCCTCCTTGGGGATGCAGGATGGAGGAAGGTAAGATCCTTCCAGAATGGTTACCCCCACTTTTTGCCTGGTGTCAGTGTGTTTTTGACCTAGTCTGACTGGGATCCTGCTAATCAGCACCCCAGTCACTGTGCTTCCTCCCGCAATTGACCATGGTAAGTACTTTTGTACATCCATAATTGGCTACTGGTGTACCCTTGTATGTCCCTAGTATATGGTACTAAGGTACCCAAGGCATAGGTACACCAGGGGTCTCCCATGGGCTGCTGCATGTATTGTGCCTCCCATGGTAGTCCACTTAAACTGTGACTACGGGCCTGACGTTGCAGCATGTGTGAGTTGGTGTTTGCAACTCTCATGACAGCTATAAGTTTCCTTACATCCGAGGTCACTGCACTTAAAACTTATAGATCACCACATGGCAGGCTCTTCAGTCCTGAGGGCAGGGTGCTTGCTTATCAGTGTGAGGGTGCCCATGCATGAGCAGGGCACCTCCACAAACCCGGGAGTTGATACTCCAGGCTTTGTAAGAGTGTGCAACCATTTTAATACATATAGTGGATATCAGTCATTACTAGATGTCTAACTATGTAGTGGCAGCACTGAAACTGGTCATGTTAGTATCTAACATGTTGGAATCATACCCCAACACTGATTCCAGTGTTGGAATTATGATCCCATGTACTGGGGGGCTCCCTCAGGGTACTCTCCTGTACTCCTGGAAACAGCCTTTCAGGGTTTGACAGCAAGCTAGTGCAGCTGCCGACCACAGACACGATTCTGCTCTCCTGATGCTGAGCCAAGTTCGAGCAGGGGAAGGTAGAACAATAGGTTTCCTGTCGCAGGGAGGAGTGACCACCTCCTAGACAGGACTTAGTGTATTTGGCTGTGGTGGAGGTGCTTGCCAGTGCCACCAGACTGCTTTGAAGGGCACAATCGGTGCCTTCCTTGCATACTACAGTTTGAGCCAGTTCAGGGAGCCCTTAGCTCCTGCTCTGGTGGGAAACTGGACACAGGACATGGGAGTATCCTCCCCTCTGTTCAGCCCCTCCTCTGGGAGGGACCCCTGAGTCGTTCCAACCCTTTCCCTAGGATATTTAAGGGCTTACCTGTGGGTGATTCCTTAGATTCATCATGGGACAAGACTCAAGCCTGAAACCACATCACTCGTCGACCGTCTGGACACTTGGATTTTGCTGGACTTCGCCTGGAACTGAGACTGCACCAAGGAAGATTCCTGCTGCTCCTGGTCTCGCTGTTCTGCAAGTCTTCTTCATCATCTGTGTCTGTGCTTCTTCCAGGATCTTCACCAGACCTATGGGCATCAGGAACACCTGAAGTAATCTTCCTTGCAGTGAAGGAGTCACTCCCCTGCATCTGCAGGCACCACATCGAAGCTGTCCAGTCTGCTGCTCCTGATGTCCCACAGACTTCCCGAGGCTCAGTAACACAGGTGGCAGTTCTGCAACTCTCTCGACGCCTGAACTGTCCTCTCTGCAATTTTGGAAGTTATGGTATCCATTGTCGGAACCACTGGGACGAACCCCTGTGTACTGTGTCAACTTGCCGTTGCAAAGGATTGTTGGCGCTGCACTCCAGAGATCTTCGGGCTTCAAGAAGCTCCACCCTCCAGCAACTCTTCCTGCCAAGTACAGCATCCTCACCAGATCCACTGCACTGTGGGCCTTCCTTCTTGGTGAGCTCCTCGAGGTCTTCTTGCCACTCCTGTGCTTTTGGCCTGTGGGTCCTCCTGAGGGTCTTCTCCCATTTCAATGGGTTCCCCTGCTTACTAGGGGCCTGCTATGATTCTCCTGCTGTTGGTAAGTCCCTTGGGCCTTGCTGGTCCCAACGTTGCTCCTTCTTCGTTCTCGACACCAGTTGCGGCTATCAAGGCTTGTTAGTGCTCCCGCTGGACACCGACCACCTGGGACATGTGGGACAGCTTGTGCATGGCTCCTGGTCTTCCTCAGCATCACCTGGTCCTCACAGCTGCAGCGACAAGGTCACCACAACCAGAGTCACTGTTCCTAACAGAGGTAATCAAGGAAAGAAAGCTGTTGTCGTTCTACTACTGTGATTACTGGGGACAGTGTGTCCTATTCTTGGTGCCCTCACACACCCCGAAGGATGTCATGCTTCATCATTGGGCTATTGCTCATCGTCGGGCCAGCTCTGCAATGCCCTACGGGTCCCCCGAAGGGTCACTTTTTCGGAGATCTTTTAGATAAAGCCGTAAGGGTGCGTGGGAGTGAGTGGCAGTGGTGTCCTAACGTGAAGTTAAAAAATGACTGGAGGGGTGCCTAGAAAGTTTATTGAGAAAAAGAGTCCCTCTGTCATTAGCAAAAACCAAGAAGGTAGTGCTGCTGTGAGGGATGTAATGGCCCTCTGTAGCTAGGTTTGTGACACACCCCTTGTGGGTATGTTTTTTAGGTCGACATGTTTTGGGCAATTTAACGGTCTCAGGAGGAGATCCCATGCACTTCTTCAGGACCAGAAAGCGTGTAGTGATGGATAGAATAGATTTGTGGCCTGTGGTAATTAATCTAGTGTCACCTAGAAGGTAAGGAAGTAGTATTCTGGAACGACAAAAGCATAAAAATAAAATAGGATTGAGTTTCAATACATGAATATTTAAGGTAGTCAAAAAAGGGCCCTGGGTCCCCGATTTGTGGACCAGGTGCTCGTGGTCGTTTTTGTCTATTATTAGCATACATCATGTGAGGCTATAGTGAGCTATGGAGAAAAAAATAATAACAATACAGGACGAACAACCATATAGGTTTATGTGTAAACGTTTTGAGCCATGGCGAAAATGCCAAATTATGATTGTAGGACACACAAGACATATAGTACCCAGTATCATTGTCAAGACCACCATGGTCGGTAGGCAAACTATAGTGTGCATGACATATAAATTATACTAGGTCCCACCATTGATGGCAATCCTCAGGTCACTGTGTACAAGTAAGAGCAGGTAAGTATTGGTCGTAATGTGCTCACCCAAGCTTAGCAGGAAGAAATCCCCATGTGAATCGGCTGAGGGTCCCTCGAGACCTGTTGCAAGCATTCGTAAAAATAGGCAGTGATAGCGTGAGAGAGAAAAAAGCAGCAGACGGCCACTCTAGGTGGCCGATTAAACAAACAATGCAGCAGAGAAATATCTCTACTTACAGTTCCTCGTAGGAAAGGAGTCCCGTACACCTACCCGACCTCACGCCGTCTCCGCCGGTACTGGGAAGTTGCCGATGTGGTGTTTATGTAGCGCTCTGGAGACCGGCGTGGGGGTGTAGCAGTTCTGGGTCAAGTGAGGCGCAGTCAAGAAAGAGACATGCTTGGCGGCTGCACACGCGCCCGCGGGTGCCATATTAAAATGGTCAACCGGAGGAAATCGGTAAAGTGTGAGTGGGTATTACTGCAGTTTTTCCCCCAAGGTTACGTTCAACTCAGAAGAAATAATTCATTTTTCTTAAGAATGCAAACCACGTGTGGGGCCACCGGGTGAAAATGAGAAAGTTAGTATAAATGTATGAAAACCACGTGTGGGACCCCCGAGCCAAGGACGTACTTGGCGATTGTATGCGCGTGGATGGGTGCCATATTGAGATGGTCAACCCTATTTATTAAAAAGGTTAATGAAGGTTAGCAAACTGAAAGATGCCTAATTTTTGTGATGCCCCCTATAACGATCTTATTTCATGCCACAATGTGGTGAGACTAGGGAAGAAAAACCACTGGGTGACGTGATTAATCTTGGTATACAGGTCCTAATGTGATGAGGGCATGCCACTCTTGGATCACGTGTCATATCTGCTGAGCACGGAGAAATGCTCAGCAGGTAAGCACACATGTGCTGGTGTCACATATAAGTGATGTGCCCGGTTCTTGGCTTGCATAGTAATTACCATATCCCTTAATAATGTACGTCATGAATGTTGTAGTTGTACTAAGTGCCAGGAGGATACTCTATGGGATTTGCAGAGGGTATTCAAGGCCATACTGCATTGGTTCCAAGTGTACTGTTGATATGCTGAGGACCAAGGTATAAACCAGGCGACTAAAGAGTATCACAGGAGTTCTATCCAAGGGATTTCATCGTTAAGACCCCGTGTGTTTGTCTGTAGTCTATGGACCCATCTCTGTTCTTTCTGTAACAGTGTTGTCGTGTTCCACTGAGGGTTGGTCTCTAAAATAGTCCAGTAGAGTTGTTCAGTCGTGTGTCGTTTCTCTTTGTAGAGTGTGCTCATTTTTGTAGTGCTGCGGCCGCAGCGCACATTGCTCCTATGTTCATTCATTCTTACCCTGACTTGTCTGGTGGTCATCCCCACATAGAGGAGATTACAGGGACACCTAATGAGGTATACGCAGTTCTTGGTGTTGCAGTTGGTGTGTCTGCGTTGTGTCCATTTTATGTCACCAAGCTGAAGCTCCTTGGTGTGGGTGGTCAGGGTGCAGACATTGCAATTACCGCAAGGGTAATGTCCTTTTACCGTCGGGAAGCCCCATAAAGTTCTTTGATCCTCGACCAGTTTAGTGTGAGGTCTGGTGTGGGCTAGTAAGTCTTTCAAATTCTGTGTGCGGTTAAAGGCTAATCTAGGGCGCTCCAGGTTGAGGTCTCCTGTGTTGATAATGTGCCAATGTTTAAGCACTATGTTTTTTACTTTGTTGGACTTAGGCGTGAATGTGGTCACGCACGTGACGACGTCCTCCTGTGGTTTTGGGTGAGTCTCCAAAAGGGCATTTCGATGGTTGTTGCGTGCTCTTTTTCTTGCATTTCTGATGGTCTGCTTGGGGTAGCTCCTTTTCTCTAGGTTCGCACTAAGCCTGTCGGCCTGTAGTTCGTAGTGCTGGATGGTACTGCAATCTCTTCTTAGCCTGAGGAATTGTCCATAAGGGAGATTTTCCCTCAGGGCTTTAGGATGGTGGCTGTTGTAAGGCAAGAGACTATTGCGGTCGGTGGGTTTCCGATATGTCTTCGTGGTAAGGCAGCCGTTAACCAGTGTGATCAATAAATCCAGGAAGGGAATTTCCTTTGTTGAGGTCGAGAGGGTGAACTTAAGGAAGGGATCCTGCTGATTTATCCAATCGTGGAATTCAGTACAATGTTCCTCCGTGCCAGTCCAAAGCACCAGAATGTCATCGATGTAGCGTTTCCATTCTTTCATCTCCTTGAAAAAGGGGTTGTTCTTCGTTAGTATATGTAGTGCCTCAAAATGCGCCATATACAGACATGCCAAACTCGGCGCAAATGTCCTGCCCATGCATGTCCCGTGGACTTGGTGGTAGATCTGGTTGGGGAATCTAAAAAAAGTTGCTCTTCAAGGCCAGTTCCGTACATTCCATGATGAAGTCAATCGGTAGAGGTGTAGTGGTTGTAGTAGTCCTGAGGGTCTCTTCAATCACCCTGATGGTAGCCTCCTGCAGGATATTTGTGTATAGTGCCTCCACGTCAAGAGTAACAAGTAGGGTGATCTCTTGAGGTTCCGGGAGGTTCTCAATGAGGCAGATAGTGGCTTTCGTATCCATCAAGAATAATGGTGTTCTTTTGACCAAGGGTTGTAAAAAGTGGTCACAATATTGGCTGAGAGGTTCAAGGATAGAGTTAATCCCAGACACAATAGGCCTGCCCGGCGGTGGTATCACATTCTTATGTATCTTGGGTAAGATGTAAAAATACGGAGTTGTCGGTTTGGTCTGCACCAGGAAGTCAGCCTCATTCCGCATGATCCATCCATTAGATAGTGCTTCATTCACAATGATGCCAATACGTGTGGAAAGGGATGCAGTCAGATCCACATCCATCTTTTTGTAGTATGCGGTGTTGGCAAGTTGTTTGTTGCATTCATTGTTGTAATCATTGGTATTCAGGATGACTATTGCTCCACCCTTGTCAGCTGGTTTTATGGTAATCTCTGGATCATCATTGAGATCTTTTATAGCTCTCCTTTCCCTTACTGGAAGATTATCAAAAATCGTCCTAGGTTGGATCTGGTTGATATCACGTAGGAGAGCTTTCTCAAATGTCAAGATTTCACTGGGTGTTACTGCTGCAGTCGGTGTGAACTTGGACGGGTTTCAAAGGCCCGAATCTATTGCAGTGGTGTTTGTCTGCTCGTTGTCATTAGTGCAAAAGAAAGAACGTAATCTCAACTTCCTGAAGAAGGAGTGTAGTTCTCCTGTAAGTTTGAAAGGGTCTTCTTTAGGGGTTGGGATAAAGCTGAGTCCTTTCTGTAGGACTGATTCCTCAGTGGCCGTAAGTGTCCTCCGTGAAATGTTGACCTGTTTCTCGTCGTTTCTTCTCCTTCCTCTTCCTCTGCCCCTGCCTCTGTTCCAAAAAGGAGGGGGTTCTTGGTGTTGGAAGAAGGGGAATGGAGGTGGTGGACCGTGATAGCCAGGGTACCAAGGTGGAGGGGCTGTAGGATAGCCAGGTGTCGGGTAGTTGTACATCGGGGGTGTAGGAAGGAGTCCTGGCCCTCCTTGGTTGCTCCTCCAGCTCCTGTCGCTTGAAGTGCTATTCGATCTCTATGATCTCGTTGATGTGGTGGAGTCATCATCAGAGGAAGTATCGTTGTTGGTGTTGGTGAAGTCCTCTCTCGTGTAGGGATAGACCTTTTCCCTCTCGAAGTTCTTGATGTCCTTCTGCAATTTATTTATCTTTTTCTGCAGCAGGTAGTCCTTGTGCTCGTTCATTTCGGCGTTAATTTCAGCAAGTCGTGATTTCCAGGCCGTGATGCTGATGGTAGTTTTTAAAGCATTTTCAGCTATGGAGATTTTAATGATAAGTGTATCTGAGAGGCGTTTGGCTGTGCTGATTATTAAGATGAGCCAATCCTGTGTAAACTTCCAGGCAATCTGGCTCCATTCCTTCCTGAATATAAGGTCCTCTAGGAAGATACGGGGGCCACAGTCACGAGGAGTCCATTAGGTGCTACATTGGCCCGTAGGTATTCTGTCATTATGGCCCCATACATGGCTATCTTCACCTGCTGTTTTTTTAGGGAAGATATTGAATTCCAGTCACCTTGGGGTGTGCTAGTTGATGCTGTACCGTCTGCCCCTATTAGACTGGGTGCCCGTAGGATTTCAGAGACTATATCGTCACCATAACTTAGTCCCAGATGTTCGTCCATGATGAAGGAGTAAAGAGAACAAAATAGAAGTATAGTAAAAGGGATAGGATAGTCCCTCGGCTGAACCGCTGTACTATTAACACAAAACCAGAGAGAGGGGGGACAAGGAGCTACATAAAGGTCCAGTGACTCGTGCTCCCGAAAAATACACTACAACCAACGAGAGTCACTGTACCTTACAGAGGAAATCACGGAAAGAAAGCTGTCGTCATTCTACTACTGTGATTACTGGGGACAGTGTGTCCTGTTCTTGGTGCCCTCACACACCCCAAAGGATGTCATGCTTCATCATTGGGCTATTGCTCCTCGTCGGGCCGGCGCTGCAATGCCCTACGGGTCTCTTGCACGTCTCTTGCTTGATGGCTCCACACGTGACCCAAAACTGCCACACCCCCACGCCGGTCTCCAGAGCGCTACATAAACACCACATCGGCAACTTCCGAGTACCGGCGGAGATGGCCCGAGGTCGGGTAGGTGTGTGGGCCTCCTTTCCTACGAGGAACTGTAAGTAGAGATATTTCTCTGCTGCATTGTTTGTTTAATTGGCCACCTAGAGTGGCCGTCTGCTGCTTTTTTCTCGCTCACGCTACCACTGCCTAATTTTACGAATGCTTGCAACAGGTCTCGAGGGACCCTCAGCCGATTCTCATGGGGATTTCTTCCCGCTAAGCTTGGGTGAGCACATTACGACCAATACTTACCTGCTCTTACTTGTACACAGTGACCTGAGGTTTGCCATCAATGGTGGGGACTAGTATAATTTATATGTCATACGCACTATAGTTTGCCTACCGACCATGGCGGTCTTGACAATGATACTGGGTACTATATGTCTTGTTTGTCCTACAATCATAATTTGGCATTTTCGCCATGGCTCAAAACGTTTACACGTAAACCTATATGGTTGTTCGTCCTGTATTGTTATTATTTTTTCTCCATAGCTCACTATAGCCTCACATGATGTATGCTTATAATAGACAAAAACGACCATGAGCACCTGGTCCACCAATGGGGGACCCAGGCCCATTTTTTGACAGCCTTAAATATTCCTGTATTGAAACTTAATCCTATTTTATTTTTATGCTTTTGTCGTTCCAGAATACTACTTCCTTACCTTCTAAGTGGCACTAGATTAATTACCACAGGCCACAAATCTATTCTATCACTACACGCTTTCTGGTTCTGAAGGAGTGCATGGGATCTCCTCCTGAGACCGTTAAATTGCGCGAAACATGTCGACCTAAAAAACATACCCACTAGGGGTGTGTCACAAACCTAGCTACAGAGGGCCATTACATCCCTCACAGCAGCACTACCTTCTTGGTTTTTACAAATGACAGAGGGACTCTTTTTCTCAATAAACTTTCTAGGCACCCCTCCAGTCATTTTTTAACTTCACGTTAGGACACCACTGCCACTCACCCCCACGCACCCTTACGGCTTTATCTAAAAGATCTCCGAAAAAGTGACCGTTCGGGGGACCTGTAGGGCATTGCAGCGCCGGCCAGACGAGGATCAATAGCCCAATGATGAAGAATGATATCCTTCAGGATGTGTAAGGGCACCAAGAACAGGACACACTGTCCCCAGTAATCACAGTAGTAGAACGACAACAGCTATTTTCCTTGATTTCCTCTGTTAGGAACAGTGACTCATGTTGGTTGTAGTGTATTTTTCGGGAGCACGAATCACTGGACCTTTATGTAGCTCCTTGTCCCCCCTCTCGCTGGTTTTGTGCGACAAGGTCACCGTCTGCTCATCTGAACCATCTGACATCAGTGGGCATTGCTCTTCCTTGCCTCCTGGTCACTCCTGAGTGACATAGACTCTGTCCCCTCTGCTTGCAGGTTCTTCATCTTCTTCTCCAGAGGCACTTTCTTCCAAGTCTTCCATTGTTGTCTACGGAAGTTTCCATCTCTTCACCCCTATGCACCTGGCTTCCGTGGTGTAGGTATTCCCAGGGCATCCAGGGGTGGGGTGGCTCTCCAACCTTCTGTCCTCCAAGGGAATTCTTCAGGGTCTTCTGGGAAGGGTCCTTCTGCAAAACTGCAATTGTGACTTCTCCATTGACTTCCCACTCTGCACACAGCCTCTGTGGAGTTCCTGGGTATTTACCTTGGCGGGGGGGATCCTTGTGTCCCTGGCTCTTCTGGTCCTAGTCCCGCCCTCCTTTGCAGTTTGCATTCCACTTTCTTAATATATGGTTTGGTCTCCTTTATGATACTTACCGGATACTTACCTTATTGCAATTAAAATATTTTAGTTTTTTGTGTTGATATCTCTGGGTTGGAGATATACCAATGTGTTAGTGAGTGTTGTATGATAAACAGAAGTATTTTTATGTAAACACTGTGTTTACTCTTGTTTACTCTGCACTACATGATTAACCTGGTAAAGCAAGCTGCTTAAAACTCCTTCAAGATAAGCCTGAAGGCTGCTCTCAACAGCTACCACTTTGAGAGCTTTCTATGGTTATCAAAGACCACTAAAATCACCATAAGGGTTGCTAGGATTAGTGCAAGGTGCACCACTTAAATAAGTGTGCACCATATACTAAGCCAGTGTAGGAAGCTGGCTCTGTATATACTATACCAAAATGAGGTATAAGGCGCACAGAGTCCAGTGGAACCCCAAAGGTAGGCAGAGGTAAAAGTAGAGAGCATCTTACTCTCTATATGTGGTAGTGTGGGCGAGCAGTAAGGCTTTATCAGAGGGTAGTGTTAAGTATTTGTTGTATACACTCAATCAGCAAATGATTGCACTCACTCAAAGACTGAACTCAGACAATTTGTCTTGTATAAAAATAGTATTAAGTTATTTTATTTCTAGAACCAAGCCAAGCCTGGCACAGGTAAGTGAAATAAATGCTTTGAAAAATATTATGCAGTGTTTACAATTGAATGCAAGTTCAAATGCAGTTGTTTGAAATACAGGTAAGTCAAGGATTCAAAATTACTGTACAGATTACTTTTCAGTTACTTTTTAGATTACTTTTTAAGTTACTTTTTCTGCTCAGTGTGATATGCCTAGATATCACACAGGGACATTTCCTAGAGAAAAGGTAAGTAAAATCAGTTGTGTACAGTTGTAGTTTTTCAGGTTTTCATACAATTCAACTCCACAC
Organism: Calotriton arnoldi; assembly: GCA_963921515.1. Lineage (NCBI taxonomy): Eukaryota > Metazoa > Chordata > Amphibia > Caudata > Salamandridae > Calotriton > Calotriton arnoldi. Next base: position 547,869 of record CAWUFW010005538.1, read on the forward strand.
TTCAAGGAAAAACAGTCAATGTATTCCTATGGAGAGAAATGAGGTTATAGGTTAACAGGTAAGTACTCGTTCTTTGGGGTTGAGTTTCTGGGGTTAGAACAAGGGTTCCCCCAGGGTCAAGGATGCACCCTCAAAGCACCCTCAGTGGCACTAGGGTGGCCGGCTGCAGAGTGATGAGGCCCAATGTTATCCAATGAGGGATAGGGGGCCTCCGGTTGGTGGCTGCTCATGGGTAGGCCACTGGGTTCTGGGAGCAAAGCTCCTGGTGTTAGGCTCAGGGCAACGGGGGATCTGAGTTAGCACCCAAAGTACGCCCGCAGTGGCGTAGGGGTGGCTGGGTGCAGGGTGCTGTTTTGGCGTCGGGTGCCCTGTTGATTTCAATTGGGATTCTCCGGTTTGGACAAAGACTGCAGGCTCGGGGACGAAGATCTTCTGGAGGTTACCACCGGTTGGGAGAGGTAAGTTGGGATGCTTGGGGATGCTGGGACACCATCGGTTGGGCCACCCAAGGCCGTGGGACTTCGGGTGCAGGGGTGTCTTTAGGCGTCGGGTACTCATACTAGCTCCGGTCACGGTCGGGGGGATCCTCCAGAAAGAGACTGCAGGCGTCGTGGAGAGGGTCGAGGCAGGTCAGAGATCACCAGATCACGTGTCAGAATCATCGAGGAGACCTCCTCGTGGTGTTGGGCCACTCAAACTCGGGCTGTGGGCGACGGGTGCAGAGTGGTGCAGACTCATGGATTTGGCCGGAGCCAGAGTCTGTGGGTGAGCAAATCCGGTGCTCCTGGGATACAGAGTCTATTCTGTGGAAGGCAGCGCAGGTCCTCGGGGTTCTTGAGGTTGCTGGCTGCAGGACACACCGGGATTTTGCTTCTGCAGGTTCGAGGTGGGGACAGGCCGGTAGGGCTGGATCCAAGTCAATGGGCATCCTCCTCTTCTTAGCTTTGGCATGGCTTCTTCGGTCCTTCTTCTTCTTTTCTTCCTAGTTGGTTCTTGTCTGAGAAGGCAAGGTTCAGGGTTGCCCCTAAATACTAAATTTAGGGGTGTTACAGGTAAGGAAAGGTTGGGACCAATGGGTCCCTTCCTTGGGGTGGGTACAACCCCTATTATGCCACCCTCCAGTGGGAGGGGGGCTTATGCCTCACTCTGGTTGGCTGGGTCCCCCATCTGCAAGATGGTGGGGACTAAGAGTTGTGCTTCAACTCGCCTCCCCAACCTGAGGGGTAGGGTTGGCAAAGGTGGGCACACCTCCCTTCCTCACTTGGTTTTCCCACCGATTCTCCCGCCCAAAGTGGGGGTCAGAACCGGTGGGGGCCTGATGCTGGAAGAAGCAAAGGGCTTGGGCAACCTCACAAAGGCTGCAAGTCTTTGAAGCTTCCCATTTGTGGACCCTGCCCATCCTGGGGGAGGAGGCTTGGCACCTCGTCCTAGGATGTGCATTGTTTCAGACCCCCGAGTGCAGCAGGCTCTTGACCTAGGGGTCCATAAACATGTCTGTTGGTGGCAGCTGGCGAGCAGCCACTCAGCCTGGACACTAGTGTTAGGTCATTTTTAATGTGGCATCTCTAAGATGCCCTCTGAGTGCATTTTTCATTAAATCCCACACTGGCATCAGTGTTCGTTTAATGTGCTGAGACGTTTGATACCAATCTTCCCATTTTTCAGTAAAGCCATTATGGTACTGTGGAGTTCGTAATGACAAACTCCCAGCACCATAAACTCTTAATGGCATTACTGCACTTACAATGTCTAAGAACTGGCTTAGACACTGTAGAGGTACAGGGCTCATGCACCTGTACCCTCACCACTGGTATAGTGCACCCAACTAGAGGGGTGGCTGACCTATGCCAGGGCAGTGGGTTGTAGGCATGGCACACAGGGATGTGTGCCATGTCGATTCTTCACTTTGTTCTGCACCAAAACATGCAGCCTGCAAAGGCAGTGTGTGTGTGTGTGTAAAGGTACAGGGCCTCTAAGGGTGGCACAATAACTGCTGCAGCCCTTAGGGGCCTTCCCTGGCCACAGTGCCCTTGGTACCTGTGGTACCATTTACAAGGGACTGCCCTGTGGCCAAAGAGTGCCAATTGGGTTTTGTCTTCAATGCAGTTTAGGGAAAGAACATAGGCTCTGGGTACCTGTTTTGCAGGAGCCCAGGGCACTCTCAGTCAAAGTACATCAGCAGTTTAGCAAAAAGTGGGGGCAACCATGTAAAAAGAGGGCCTTTCTTACACAATGCCCCCCAAATGAAAGAGTATGAGACTACCCTTTCCCTAGAGAGTCTTCATTGTCTAAGTGGAAGAACCTGGATCCTCATTGGCATGGGCAGTCCCAGGTCTGTGTTCCACTATAAATTCCATTCCCTGTAGGGAGATGGACCACCTCAAAAGTTTAGGATTTTCCCCTTTCGTCTGCATTAGCCATTTGAGACGTCTGTCGTCAGTTTGAACTAGGAAGTGAGTACCAAACAAGTATGGTCTCAGCTTCTTCAGGAACCAAACCACAGCAAAGGCCTCCCTCTCAATGGCACTCCAATGCTGCTCCCTGGGGAGAAGCCTTCTGCTTATAAAAGCAACAAATTGGTCTTGGCCTTCATCATTGGTCTGGGATAGAACCGCTCCTATCCCTAGCTCAGAGGCACCAGTTTGCACTATGAACTGCTTGGTATAGTCTGGAGCTTTGAGAATGTGTGCTGAGCACATTGCCTCTTTCAAGGTGTCAAAAGCCTTTTGACAGCTAACTGTCCAGTTTACCTTTTTGGGCATCTTCTTGGAGGTAAGTTCTGTGAGGGGAGTCACAATGGACCTATATCCCTTCACAATCCTCCTGTAGAACCCAGTCAAGCCAAGGAATGCCCTGACTTGGGTCTGGGTTGTTGGAGCTGTCTAGTCCAGGATGGCCTGGATATTGGGCTGTAAGAATTGCACTTGGCCTCCACCAACAAGGTGGCCCAAGTATACCACTGTTACCTGCTCTATCTGGCATTTGGATGCTTGATAGTTAGCCCTGTAGTTTACAGGGCTTTTAAAACCTTCCCCAGGTGGATCAGGTGATCCTGCCAGGTGGAGCTAAAAACAACAATATCATCTAGATATGCTGCACTAAAGGACTCCGATCCAGCAAGGACTTGATTCACCAACCTTTGGAAGGTGACAGGGGCATTCTTTAAACCAAAAGGCATAACAATAAACTGATAATGCCTATCAGGTGTGGGGAATGCTCTCTTTTCTTTTACTCCTGGTGCCATGCCAATCTGCCAGTACCCTGCAGTTAAGTCAGATGTACTTAGAAATTAGGCTGCACCCAATTTATCTATCAGTTCAGCAGCTCTTGGGATAGGGTGAGCATCTATCTTGGTGACAGAGTTGAGCCCTCTATAGTCCACACAGAACCTCATTTCTCTCTTTCCACCCTGTGGATGAGGTTTGGGGACTAGAACCCCTGGGCTGGCCCAGGGACTCTCAGAGGGTTCAATAACCCCTAGCTCCAACATCTTGCTGACTTCAGCTCTGATGCTCTCCTTAACTTGATCAGACTGACAATAGATTTTGTTTTTGACAGGTACACTGTCCCCAGTGTCCACATCATGGGTACACCAGTTTGTCTGACCAGGGGTTAAGGAAAAGTGCTTAGCATACTGCTGCAAGACTTGCTTGCAATCAGTCTACTGTTGGGCAGTGAGGGTGTCTGAAAAGGCAACTCCATCCACTGACCCATCATGGGGCTATATGAGAGGAGGTCAGGGAGAGGTTCACTCTCTGTCTCCTGATCCTCATCAGTCACCATCAGCATGGTGATTTCTGCCCTGTCATGAAAAAGCTTAAGGCGGTTCACATGGGTCACCCTTTTGGGTGCCCTGCTTGTGCCCAGGTCCACCAAGTAGGTGACCTCGCTTTTCTTCTCTAAGATGGGGTACGGGCCACTCCATTTGTCCTGGAGAGCCCTTGGTGCCACTGGCTCCAAAACCCACAGCTTTTGCCCTGGTTGAAATTCTACCAGTGCAGCTTTTTGGTCATACCAGTGCTTCTGGAGCTCCTGGCTGGCATCAAGCTTTTTGGAAGCTTTTTCCATGTACTCAGCCATTCTGGACCTTAGGCCTAGTACATAGTCCACAATGTCTTGTTTGGGCTCTTGGAGATGCTTCTCCCATCCCTCTTTTACAAGACAGGGTCGTCCCCTAACAGGATGGCCAAACAGAAGTTCAAAGGGGTAAAACCCTACTCCCTTCTGACGCACCTCTCTGTAGGCAAAAAGCAAGCATGGTAAGAGGACATCCCATCTCCTTTTGAGTTTTTCAGGGAGCCCCATAATCATGCCTTTCAATGTCTTTTTTAAGTCTCTCAACAAGACCATTGGTTTGTCTGTGATAGGGTGTAGTAAACTTGTACTGCACTCCACACTCTTTCCATGTATGTTTTAGGTACGCAGACATGAAGTTTGACCCCCTGTCTGAAACCACCTCCTTAGGAAACCCTACCCTGGTGAAGACACCAATGAGGGCCTTGGCTACTGCAGGAGCTGTAGTAGTCCTAAGGGGAATTGCCTAAGGATACCTAGTGGCATGATCCACTACCACTAGTATAAATTTGTTTCCTGATGCTGTGGGGGGTTCAAGTGGACCCACTATGTCCACACCTACCCTTTCAAAGGGAACCCCAACCACTGGTAGTGGAATCAAGGGGGCCTTTGGGTGTCCACCTGTTTTGCTACTGGCTTGACAGGTGACACAGGAGCTGACAAACTCCTTTACCTTCTGAGACATCTGGGGCCAGTGAAAGTGGCTAACTAGCCTTTCCCAGGTTTTGGTTTGGCCCAGATGTCCAGCTAGGGGAATGGCAGGAGCTAAAGTTAGTAAGAACTCCTTGTACTTCTGAGGCACTACCACTCTCCTAGTGGCTCCAGGGTTGGGGTCTCTGTCCTCAGTGTACAGTAGTCCCTCCTCCCAATAGACTCTGTGGGTACCACTGACATCTCCCCTTTCATGTGCAGCATCTTGCTGCCTCAGGCTCTCAAGAGTTGGACAGTCCTTCCCTAGAGGGTCCCCCTGGGCCCAAGAGCACAACCTGGTAAGGGTCAAGTTCCATAGGCTCAGTACCCTCTGGGGCTTCAAAGTCCTCTCCCTGAGGAGAGGGGTCCTGAGTTTTGAGCTGTTCAGAAGCTGGTTTCCCAGACTTCCTACCTTTCCTCTTGGACGGTTGGGCCATTCTTTCAGGCTCCAACTCTTCTTTTTCACCCTGCTTTCGGCTCGGTGCTTTTGTTTTCACACACACAATCTCAGGGATGTCCAGCATTGCTGCATGGGTTTTTTATTCTACCTCAGCCCATGCGGAGGTTTCCAGGTCATTACCAAGCAGACATGCAGCTGGAAGCTTTGGAGACACCACTGCCTGCTTCAGGCCAGTAACCCCCCCCCCCCCAGTCTAATATCACCATAGCCATGGCATGTATAGTGGTAACACTGTCAGCATTAGTGACTGGTACGTTTTCCCAATCAGGTATTGCTCTAGGGAAACCAGTGTATCTCTCACCATAGTGACACTGGCACCTGTATCCCTCAGGGCTTCTATCCTAGTCCCATTGATCCACGGGTATTGCAAATACTTCTTTATGTTGGGAGGTCACACAGCTAAAGTAGCAAACTCAACTTCACCCTCAGTGACTAGAACTGCTTCAGTGTGCAACCTGATTTGCTCTGGGCACACTGTTGATCCCCTCTGGAGACCGACTACACCTGGAGTAGCTGTAGGAGGACTAGGGGGCTTCTTGTTAGGACAAGTAGCATCTCCAGTTGAGTCCCAACTTCTTACAGTTGTTACACCAGGCCTTTAGGGGATCAAAGTTCATTTCCTGGTACCTTTTATTGGACTGGGACGAGTTTTGGGACCCACCCCCCTGTGCAGGTTTTTGGGGCCCTTTTGAAGACTCAGGCTTTTTATCCTGGGAGTTCTCACTCCCTTTTCGCTGCGGAGGTTTTGTAACCCCTTTCTTTTGGTCACCCCCAGTGGCTGTTTTTATTACCCTTGTCTTGACCCAATGGTCTGCCTCCTTTCCCAATTCTTGGGGAGAAATTAGACCTAGGTCTACCAAATGCGGATGTAACTTTTCATTAGTGCAATTACTCAAAATATGTTCTTTCATAAACAAATTGTAAATTCTATTGATATAATGCACTTTTTTCCAGGTAACCAACCATCTAGTGTCTTAACTGAGTAGTCAATCCAGGATTGGTTTTGGGTTTTGTGAGCCCCCCTGAATCTAATTCTGTATTCCTCAGTTGTGAGTCCAAAGCCCTCAATCAGAGTCCTCTTCATGAGGTCATAAGACCCAGCATCTGCCCCTGTAAGGGTCAGGAGCCTGTCCCTGCAGTTACCAGTGAACAGTTCCCAAAGGAGTGCCCCCCAGTGTGACTTCTTCACTTTTCTCATTTCACAGGCCTTCTCAAAGGCTGTGAACCATTTTGTGATATCATCACCCTCTTCATATTTAGGGACAATCCCTTTAGAGATTTTAGGATTGCTCTTTATCCTTATTTAATCAATTGCTGCCACCATTGATGGGGGCTAAGCCCAAATCTGCTCTCTCTTTCTCTAGAGGCAGGAGTCTGTACTCTAGATCTAATCTTTTGGTCAACCTTGCTAACAGGTTGTCCTCTTCATTGAGGCTGTCCTCAATGTCCTCAGTAGCACCTGATCCACCTGTGTGGGCTTTAGGTGCTGAGAGGTCTACTCTTGGAGTCAGGGCCACTGGGGCCCTTCTCTCTCTATGAAGTGGGGGAATTTGGGTGTTAGCCTCATCCCCTCCCTCCACTTCTTCATCTGAGAGGTCTTCACCATTCTCAGAAGGATGGTCCTTAGCATACCCTGCCAACAGCTCCTTGAGATTTTGTTTGGAGGGATGGGACCCCATGAATACATTTTTAAGCTTGCATAGAGACCTTAAGTCCCTAAATTCTAAGTGGAGATAAGGGGTGAGGTCGAGCTCCTCAACCTAGTTCTCTATGCCATTATGGTTATCTTCACTAACAGCTGGGTTCTTGTTAAGAGACATTGTTAAAAAACTTCTAACCCCTCTTATCCGTAACTAAAGTGAACTTTTATTATTCTAAAATTCTAAAGGGACTTAACCAAGGCCCTAACAAGACTTTTAGTAATTTGAAAAAAAATGGTCATTTCAAAAAACTCAGAATTCTAAAGACAATTTAAGAGTTCAGTCATGTGATCAGGTGGTGACTAAGCTATTCCAACAAATGCAAAGTTGTATATCCCACCGCTGAACCACCAATGTAGGAAGCTGGCTCTGCATACACCATACCAAAATGAGGTATAGTGTGCACAGAGTCCAGTGGAACCCCAAAGGTAGGCAGAGGTAAACGTAGATAGCACCTTACTCTCTATTTGTGGTAGTGTGGGCGAGCAGTAAGGCTTTATCAGAGGGCAGTGTTAAGCATTTGTTGTACACACCCAATCCGCAAATGATTGCACACACTCAAAGACTGAACTCAGACCAGTGCTCAGGGGAGACAGAGTCTTTTCTGTGGAAGGCAGGGCAGGTCCTCGGAGTTCTTGAGGTTGCAGGACACACTGGGATTTTGCATCTGCAGGTTCGAGGTGGGGACAGGCCGGTAGGGCTGGGGCCAAGTCAGTGGGCGTCCTCCTGTTCTTAGCTTTGGCATGGCTTCTTCGGTCCTTCTTCTTCTTTTCTTCTTAGTCGGTTCTTGTCTGAGGAGGCAAGGTTCAGGGTTGCCCCTACTACATTTAGGGGCGTTACAGGTAAGTAAAGGCTGGGACCAATGGGTCCCTTCCTTGTGATGGGTACACCCCCTATTATGCCACCCTCCAGTGGGAGGGGGGCATATGCCTCACTCTGGTTGGCTGGGTCACCCCATCTGCAAGATGGCAGCGACTGAGAGTTGTGCTTCACCTCGCCTCCGCCACCTAAGGGGTGGGGTTGGCAAAATTGTTTCAGATCCCCGAGAGCAGCAGGCTCTCGATCCAGGTGTCCAGAAACATGTCTGGTGGTGGCAGCCGGCGAGCAGCCACTCAGCCTGGACACTAGTGTTAGGTCGTTTTTCAGGGGGCATGTCTAAGATGCCCTCTGTGTGTATTTTTCATTAAATCCCACACTGGCATCAGTGTGGGTTTAATGTGCTGAGAAGTTTGATACCAAACTTCCAAGTTTTCAGCAAAGCCGTTATAGTACTGTGGAGCTCGTAATGACAAACTCCCAGTACCATATACTCTTAATGGCATTACTGTACTTAAAATGTCTAAGGATTGGCTTAGACACTGTAGGGGTACAGGGCTCATGCACCTGTACCCTCACCACTGCTATAATGCACCCAGGTAGAGGGGTGGCTGACCTATGCCAGCGCAGTGGTTTGTAGGCATGGTACAAAGGGATGTGTGCCATGTCGACTCTTCACTTCGTTCTGCACCAAAACACGCAGCCTGCATAGGCAGTGTGTGAGTGTAAAGGTTCAGGGCCTCTAAGGGTGGCACAATAAGTGCTGCAGCCCCTAGGGGCCTTCCCTGGCCACAGTGCCCTTGGTACCTGTGGTACCATTTGCAAGGGACTGCCCTGTGGCCAAAGAGTGCCAATTGGGTTTTGTCTTCAATGCAGTTTAGGGAAAGAACATAGGCCCTGGGTACCTGTTTGCAGGAGCCCAGGGCACACTCAGTCAAAGTACATCAGCAGTTTATCAAAAAGTGGAGGCAACCATGCAAAAAGAGGGCACTTTCTTACAGCCAGCCTCTTACCTAGCAGGTTTACAACCCCATGCATCTCGGAGACTTGCTTTTGCTGTATGCGCCTGGCCGTTATCAGTGCATGCACACAGAGCAGGAGCTGTGAAAGGGGCCAACAGTAAGCCTTTTTCTCCTTGGGCTCTGCTAAAATGTCAACATTTGGCAGAGCCGAGGGAGACTGGAGCCGAGCAGAATTCTCTCCCCTCTCCTTCTGAGGCACCAGTGACACTGCTTTTCACGTTCCCTTTCCTAATCCACATATTTTGGTGAGGCTGGAGAAACAGGGAGGCAGAGGTTGTGGATTATGACATGGTAATGTTGAGAGCAAACACCAGCTTTTTTAGGACGCTGCTGCTCCATTGTCTCCAATGGAGCTCTCAACATTCCAATATTCTAATAGATCAGAAATGTATTCAGTTCTTTTTTAACAACTCGACCATTGCTCTTTGTAGATCAGGGTTCTCTCCCATTTTAGAACTCTTTATGCTAGTCCACCCGTCCAATTCTCACCTTCCATTTCATTCTATTTTACATTATGTTTTAATATTTATGGTCTAGCCTAATTTTGTATAACTCTCTTTATTTACATATAATGCTGACTCCCAACTTTTACACAATTTTCAATTTAGCATTTTTGTATTATATATAAACATATTCATCACCTTCCTCACTGTATCTGTCATCTCTCTTGTCTCTTGGCCATCATTCATCTACTCAACTGTTCTCGGTCTACTAATGTTCCAAAGTGCTAAGTCTTTGATTGCTTCTCCCTCACTCTTGGCATCTACAATATTGAATATGATACTTCCAGTCAAAGGTTGCACACCCTATCTTTAAATCTCACTGCAAACCCCACTTACACCTATTTGGCTTGTCCTGTTGACCCGGTTATCATCTTTAGTATCTTCCCAACTATGTAGATTTGTATATAGGTCTATTACATCTTTTTGTCAGTTTGCCCAGCACTTTCGATAAAAGCACTTTAAACATTATATACATAAGTAAATGAATCTCTTTTAGAAGGAATCTTGCTCCACTATTATACCTTTGCACAATGCCATTGCTTACATATTCACACAAACAGCCATCAAATATTACAAATTGAATTTGAGTAAACTTAAATAATATGTACATGTTTTAAAAGTTACAATTTCTTTTTATTCTTCATGTTTGACAATTTGAGCATGTGCCAATTTAGGCTATGTGTACTTCACTTTTTCTCTGAGGATTAGAAAAGAGCACGTACAACAGGATTCTTCAAAAATTAGTTTCTCAAAATAAACAGTCACATCCTGCAAATTTCAATGTAGATAAGCAACAACACTTACAGTAGCTATTTAATACAATATTCAAGTAGTTTTCAGTAAGAATACAAAATTGCTCTCACAAATCAATCATGCATCACTGCACTTATACTTGCATTCTCATTTCCAGTATTCCTTGATTAAAACTTAAACTCTGTTTACTCTTGAGTCACTGTTAATATTGCACCTCTGGATTAGGCAGTTAATGGATATGTATTTCTTTGTTCTAATCTACTGGAATGTAACTGTACAAATGAAAAGTCCTTGTAGATATCTGTGCAGCCACTACTAATTTACTTTAGGCTGCACAGAAAGTTTTTAAATATCTCTTTTCTAAACAATGTTTAAAATGCACAGTGGAAAAGGCTGGGAAGTAGTTTTTTCTGACATTTACGTTATTGATTCTTAAAACACATATTCTTCTACAGCAAGTACAAAACTAGTAAAACTCACACACAAAAAAACACATAATTCCAAATACTTACATACAATATTACTAAGAAATAAATAATCCTAATTTTTAAAGCTATGATGTGAATTTGAAGAGTAAGCCACTAATCGCCATAGTAGACTTTGAACTTAAACAGCACTTCTTAAACTTAAAGATCTAGTGTAAATCAGAATTCATTTAGAATACCATTTAAAGCTTGGATGGGTCAACTGTTGAACACATATCAGGAATAATGCTTCTGCCAAATACACAATTACATTTTTTGTTAAGATATAGATCCCATCGGGCAGCAGTCGGGTAGCAACACAAATAACTGGTACCTATTTTCTAAAATTCTGATATTAATGGGAATGAAGATTAGGCAAGGTAAAGGGATCAACATGTATGACATCTGATCTGCTAAACTGTATTGTCAGAAGGGAGAACGAAGCACATAGTTGGTAGTGTGAGGAGCTGCTTCCACATCTGACCATTAAGGGTATTTCAGTTGTATAAAAAACAATATAGAGACACTGGCAAATGTGACCCTCATTTAAAAAATGACTTTCTACAGCTTTCAACATTAATTTGAGGAAATATAAAAACTGAGAAGATAATGTATCTTGCAACTTTATGTTAGTGCCTTTATGGGTGTAAATTGATTTCTGCGATATCGCCTCTTCTGAGCCAGTGAGCAGTGTTTCGTCAAATGATGTTGATACGTTTACAAGTAATTGGAAAGTATCAGATTGATGAAGTATTTTATGGTAAATCAATTGTATTTCCTTGGTGAAGAGCCATGAATAGCTAAGCAGTCAAAACAATCATAGACTCGGCTAGTCATTGTATTCACTGTTTTCCATTGTTTGTATTGCCAATCATGCATTGATTGATTTAAAAACTCAGCGCAAACCAATATGTTTACATGAGGTTATAAGCAGAGTAGAAGGAGGGTCAATTGAATCATTGAAAGATCTATTGCCTTTTAGTCAATGTTCTGTCAACTGATGAAATTAGTTTGTGGATGTATAAATAGTTAGTTTGTTTAATAAATATACTGTATTGTAATAAATATTTTTGGAATGCAATGTGGTTGTTGCAGACATGTAGTCACCCACTACTGGTGGCTTAGATGTTAAGCTTGTAAATAAGAGTATAGCAAAGTAGGCAGGTCCCGGTGAGGACCCATAGTCTAATTTTAGTATGGAGAGCTTGCATTGCTTCTGTCAGTTTTGTAATTCATATACTGATCCGTAAAAGATTACAGGGGCTTATTTACAAGCCCCTTGCGCCGCCGGTGCCTCACTTTTTGTGACGCACCAACGGCGCATTTTGCTGCACCATATTTACAAGGACAGGAAAACCCACCCTGTGTGGCTTTTCCTGTCCTTGTAAATACGGCCCCCTTACATGCAGCACTTTGTGTGAAAGGGGCGTTCCATGGGTGTTGCTGTGGGTGTTCCCACACAACACCCATGGAACCTGACATTTCCAGATTTACGAGAAATCGTAAACCTGGAAATGCGTCTGAATGCTACGCCTCCCCAGGGGAGGCGTAGGGAGGCGCAACGAGGGGAAATGTATTCATTTCTCCTCGTCTTTTTCCTCTTTATATGTGTGCTGCATTCTGCAGCACACATAGACCAAGGAAATCACCTGTGGTCATTGTTTATGTGCAAGAAAATGTCCCTTCCTGCACATAAACAATCAATAAAAAGATGACGTTTTGCAAGCTCTATCTGTGCTAATGCAGCACACATAGGATTTGAAAAACACCATTTCAGATTGTATATGTGCAGGAAGGGACACCTTCCTGCACATAAACAATCGTCCCAGTGACGCAGGCATCCTTGAACCATAGTGCAAGGGTGCCTGCGTCGGCACATGGCAGCAAATTGTGCGACAGCGCAGGGGAGAGAAAAGGGATCCGTTATATCCTTGTAGAGATGACACATCCCTGTGTTTGGAATGTGCCACAGCGTTTCCAGGGTTCTCAAGCTGACATCTTAAAAAAAGTAGAAACACATATGCAGGAAACTCATAAAGGACCTAATAGACATTTGGTGGCTATACCTTATTGTACATTTGTTAATTAACCTTCAATTAGATTGGCACACTCTTCTTTAGGTGTCTGTAACAATTAGCTTGACATAATTTTGTTGCAATGCAGCTATGTAGATTTAAAAAAATTAACAGGGTGCACATTCCCTCTGGAAATAAGCTATGATGCTAGCATTAAACTAACCATAAATTAAAGTAGCTCAACATGTTTTGTACATATTTTAGTTAAGAACATACAAAGAGCATGTCAGTCTGTACCTATAAAACTGTAAGTCTTCTTGTATAGTGATTTGAGGTATATATAATCAACACAACAATTGTAATTAAATAATTGCAATTTTGTGTGTTAATTTTATTCTATGTAATAGGTTTCTGTTGCAAAATTGAAAACATATGTCCTTTGTTAAGTTGCATTCTATGTGTACAGTATGTGCTACGGATGTACATCTGCAAGCTTTCTTCTCCTAACTTTTCTTCTGATGTTCCTTAAGTCCTGATCTGGAACTAAACACTGAAGAAAAATAAGGCAAATGACCAACTGTTATCATTACTTCACTGTCCCCTCAGGGACAATTGATTATAAAAAGTGTGTCAATTTGGGTCTGATACTTATATTTTAGTGTGTGTAAACAATGTTGGCTGGAAATTGACAGACAAACAAAATGATCATTACCTAATCGATCATACAGTCAATCAATGCAAATGTGTTATATCTGCATAACACCTGATTATGAAACATTGGGCCAAACCAAGAGTAGTTTTGTATACATTTCTTAACACCACAGATTTGTAATCATGCATAATTTTTTTTGCAAGGAATAAAAAGTGTTGTTTTTGTTTTACAACTTGCTATAAATTCTCATGAACAGACATTCGCATCAATCAGAGATAAAACACCATGCACGTTTTACTATGCTATTTGCCATTATGAAGCTGTCCTGAGTTTATTTCACTGTGAATTTAACATTGTGTGCAGGCGCTATGCAGCAGAAGACGTTGTGAAGTTATGAGCAGTATGCATGCTTTGGCCTCTAATTAAGACTACATTTCAAAACGGTTTACACGCAAATATATAAAAAATTTGGCTATTTGTACAATCCTTTTTTTTCACAAATTACACAAAACAAAAAAATGTTTTATTTTGGCTACTTTACTAAAACAACATACACAGTATTACTACAAAATCAGTATTTTCTTACTCTTCAAAGTGTCACATAAATAACTACGGCTACCCACAATTTATTGTCTGTGCTATGTCTTTGTCAAGAGGCACAGGAGACAAACTGAATTTTTTTTTGGGTGCAATGGTATACCTTTAAACACTTCTGCATGTTTAAAGGCTGAGGCACCCATCAGATTTTGGAACTTGACATAAAGTTGCTCCCTTGAGAAAGTTTGCGGTGGTCTTTATCAGGCCGGTATACAGTTTTAAAAACAAAACATTAACACGTATTGCATCTTCTTCAAGGGCAAAACTGTCCTGGTTAAAAGCACCAATCTTTGGGTTCAAAAACATAACAAAATCTATGGATCGATGAAAGACACAGCGATGTATCTGGTTCCATTTGTAATCAGAAGTCCTTCATGCAAATGAGTCAGTCTGCCTGGGTGCATGAAGCTCCACCCTTTCCTGGGTGCATCAAGAGAGCAATTGTATCTATGGAAACGGCAACCGCCACCCTGTATTAAAGAGAAATGAGAAAGCGGGGCACTTAATTACACAAGTATTATAATATTGTCATTGTGTTATCTTACACATGTAGATAGTTCATAAAATACTTAATAATGGCATTGTAGTACAACTATTTGATGCATGTTTGATATGCTAATTTTTAGTGATATCTCTCAATAACAGTGAATGATGAAGCGTTCATGCACAGATATTACCATAAATGTGTGGCTAATACGTTGTTTGAGAGATAGAGATAAAATAGAGAGCAGTGTGTACGTAACTGACAAAGAGAAAAAGTGATATTAGGGGTGAGCAAAAACGTTATTTATTCAGTTGCAGAACAGAATTTGATTTGAAAAACCTCCACAATCTGGTCCACATTTAGACAAAAAAAGAACAGATATTGCGCCTGAACACAGAAAATCCTCATGTGTACCTGAGGTTGGATGGTTACATTTACGTAGTTGTGTGCAACACCTAGTGATGCTTTTTGGCCCAGTGATTAAAGCAATGTGACTTCAATTCTTTTAAAACTAAGTAAAATATGACTTTAACATTTTCTGCGATTTTTAGCAGTGTGTTATAATCTACTGTTTAAGAAAATGGTGAAGCCATTAAATCATTAAAAAACATTCAGTGGTCCATCAACAAAGACAAAGGCAAAGTGATGTCACTACTTTGATGAATTTGGTGTATTGAGGAAGACTGTACATGTTGAAGGTAAGAACACAGTGAATACGGCCCTTATTTGTCATTACAAGATAGCATAATGCAATGATAAACATTACCTGCATTATAAAAGGCCCTCACTTGTGGAATCAATGGGGGTGAGGCAAGAGGCTGAGTATACTTTGTACACTGTTAATAAATTAGAAACACTTTCAAAGCATAATAGAACAATTAAAAATGCAGATGTAATATTGAGCTGCAGCATACACTTCAAATTAATTTGAAATAAGCAGTGATGTTGGAAAGAGCATACCTATTGAGTAACTTGGTTATCAAATTGAAGTGAAATTCTTGAGGCCCTAAGACTCTCCTACAGTACCTACCAAAATACAGCCTAATAACCTCATACTGTTCCAGGTCCCAGTGACAAGGGAATTTTGAAGCTTCCATATTTAAAACATGAAAACACGCTTTCACAATTACTTTGGATGATGAATGATGTGAGAAGATACGCTATAAATATTAACCACGGACTACAGAGTACAGTGCCAGCATAAATAAAAATATTGTGCTCCTTACTGAAGAGTGCTCATGGCACACAAAATGAAGACAGTGCACCACGTCTAATAATGCTGGGCAAAGGCAATAATTGGAAAATAACAAAATTGCTAAATAAACAACCTATTTAACTGATTAACAGAAGATTTTCACTGGAAGCTGACAAGCAATGGTAACTGTAGATCAGTTGTCTTCAAACTTTTTAATACTGCACCCCCTCATAAAATAAAAATCATCCCCCCTCAATTTTTTCATGAATATTCTGCTAAATTGGCAATGTTTAAATGTGTCTAAACATATTTAAAAATTACAGCTAAGCTCTATTACCCCTTTTTAGGTCTCGCCTGAGCCAGCGCATGCGCTGCTCTGGCGAGAGTTTTAGTAAGCGGGTTTTGGAAGTGCAAACAGCAGTATGCTGGTGACCAGCTTGCGTTCACGCGAGCGTGTACGCGCGATCAGGCGCCATATGGCTTCCCTCGCCATCTGGCTTCCCTCGCGATTACTTTCACTTTCGCGGCCGTGTCAGTTTCACGGCCGCGCGGCCATTGTTTTTTTTTCTTTTCAAACCACTTATCAAAACGCTTGGCGTCTCCACATTTACGAGGGACCTATAGCTCCCAGAATACCTGGCACCAAGCGAGTCTCTTTAGTTTTTTTGCCACTAACTTAAATTCTCCAGATTATTGTGTTTTTGAGAACGTTCATTTTCAACTGCTTCTTACAAAGAGATTTTATTACTGGTGATTTTTTTTTTTTTGCTACTTGCCTCTGGTAATTTAGATCTAATCTGTTCCCTTTCCTGTAACAGCACGAAGGTTTTCAAACCCCTCTAGATTATTCTTTGGTGGCAGAAGTAGTTTACCATTCATGTGATTAGATCCACCTCTCTTCCCAGCAGGCTGCAGAGGGCTGAGGGCAGATGCAACGATACATTGCGATTCGTATGATTTCTCAATTAAGTGTTTGATGGCCCCCTAAGTAGTTTTCATACTTGTCGTTGACGCAGCTGCTTGTAATCGGCTTCCTGTGCTCTTCTCTGAGAAGAGACAAGGCAGGACACTCTAGTTTTGAGTCTAAATTCCCAGAGAGGTCTGTAGAAGTCCTATTGTCTTGTTTAGTTGCTTTTTGGCTTTAATCCAGAGCAAGAAGTAAAAATGGTGAAATCGAAAACTTGTGTTATCCTTGAACCTGAAACTGGGAAGCCAGTTACAAAAACCCAAGGACCTTAACGCCACTAACTACCAGCATGTTACAAACCTCATGCTAGCATCTCAAGTCTTTCAGGCTGTATTCTGTGAATGCAACTGTCTGCGCAGCAGCAGATGGGGCCTGATTATATATAGCTTCTTGTGAAAGAGAGTTGTCCCCTTCCCCCAATGAGCCACAGAAAAACACTACATTTAATGTGAGCATGTGCAATCTTTTTTTTTAGGGATTTGGTGCCCCCAGTACAAAATGGGCAGCATCCTCTGTGGGCGCTGTTTCATCGTTCTGGTGCAAGTAGTGACCATTATTAAATTGGACTGCAGTAGTTAAGAAGAGTACTTAGCAAACCCTAGAGAATGATCAAAGTCGAGCATTCAAGGCTCCTAGGGAGTTGGTAGTGCTTAAAAAGTCACATGATGCTACAAATAACACTGCAGTTATTACTATAGAACTTCAAAGGAAGCTGAAATGCAATTTAAAAACGGTCTTGTGTATATACATTTATGTTTAGATCATTGTCATGACATCCTAAAAGCACTCTGCACAGCTGTACTGTTGGTCATGGTTTAATCAACATTCTGTTTATGAAAGATAAGCAAAACCTGAACATTGTAATTGCAGTCAGTGCTCATTGTTTACTGCCATGCTTTGAACAGCTTGACTGCCTCTCCTTTCCACAGGCACAGTATGCTTGTTTACAATGCAATAGGTGTTTTTTCCTAAGAATGTAATCAGTGCTGTTTTTCTCGCCTTTGGTGTTAGACAAACTTATACTCCAGTATTTCACTTTTCACTTCCATTTGAAAAAATCTTTTTCAAGCTAACTGCCCCAGAATTAAAACGTAACAAAAATACATAACATGTAATATGGTTTTATATATTGCTTTATGGTTTTGGTGACCTTTACAAAACCGTTGGGCTTCAGCCTCGTGATTTGTCAGCAGAATTTTTCAACTGCAAAATAAGAACATGCCCGTGTTTGATTTCATATTTAAGTGTGGCATTAGCAAGGTGTTCTTGGTGCTGCCTAAAACTTGAATTTGAGTCTGATGTAGGGGTGTGAATGTGTGTAGATATAATTAGGAAAGGACCTTTTAAATAAAATAAAAAAATCAAGTTAAGATATACGGCTTTTGGGCAAGCTATGGATTCCAGAGCTAATAATAACTTTGGAAATTCCGTTTTTTTTTGTTTTTTTGTTACTCAGTCCCCATAACTGTTTATTATTTTTTTTACTGAATTTCAGAGGTTATTTTAAATAGATGTTAAGGTATTATAACCAATCACCGGCTCTAACCATAACTTCACTTTAACTGTAGGTTTTTAGATTAACTTTTTGCAAATTTCAAACTGTGCAGGTGCCCAACCCCCGCTCGGTATGTCCTTCGGCCCTGGGACGTGGGTGTTGGCTGCAGGGCCTGGCCTTCCACCAATACCGGCCACCAATCCACTGTTTGTGAATGTTTTTTGGTGGTACATAGCGGCTGTAGGACCTGAACAAAGGCAATGTTTTTCACTTACTCCCTCGCAGGGGATAGTTACAAACGCCATGGACAGGGCCGGACTGGCTACCGGGCGTTTTGGCATGCTGCCGAGCTGGGGGCTGATTTCGTTGATGGGGACCTGCGTGTGCTGAATGAAATTCGTTTTGCTTTGTTGATTTCGAAGCACACGCAGGTCTCCATCAACGAAATTAGCCCCCACCGCAGTGATATCAGCCCCCAGCTCGGCAGCATTCCAAAACGCCCGGTAGCCAGTCCGGCCCTGGCCATGGATAATTATACAGATAAGATTATATATCACTTCCCTTAACATTATGAAAGAGACTACTATGAATGCAAATTGATTTATTAGTTTGTATGTATGTATTTAATTATGTTGTGCTTTAAGTGTTGTTGCTTATTGATATTATGAGGCCAATAGCTATGTTCTGCGTGAGTTGACTGCAGGCCTGACCTCTGACCTAGCCCTGTGTCCCACTCATTGCAGGGAGGTCTTGGGAGCGCCATGCAAAGCAGGAGTTAAACCATGGGGCTTGACCTATTGACCGATTCTGTTTGTTTTATTTAAGGATTAGCCAACCCTTGCAAACGTTTGTATCTTTGTTGGACATCCTGCTGGGTTCGTGGACAAGCATGCAGAATGTGCAGCAAGGGTGTAGGACCCTTTGCCCGAAGGTTCGCGGACTCTCATGGGTTCATTGCAGACTTGGATCACAACCTGGGTCAAGCGAAATCTGTTGCAAACTCTGCCCGCCCCTTTAATCTTAATTTTTACTTTCAACACCTGGGGATCCAGGGGTGGGATCTGTTCCTGTCTCCTGTAATGGTAACCCAAAACGTTTTGTTCAGTTTGTGCCCAGGCAATCAGCTTTGGGTCTGCAACCCAGCTTTGGGTTCAAAGTGCCAAAACGAATGGCAGAAAATATTCCCTCATGCAATTGGATTAATTTTTGTAAATTTATGTTTGCTGTTGTATCCCAAACACTGGCTCGTGGACCATCTATGGACTAACTGATGACCTTGTAAGCCCGGGCTATAGAAGTTTTATCTCTGGGCTATAGAAGTTTTATCTATGGGCTTGCTAAGTTTAATTGACAGGTGAGCTTAAATTGAGGATTTCAAAAAATCATTTTGTAATGCTAATTTCTACGAAACCGATTCACCCCAAGCAAAGACACTTCCTTGTGTAAAGTTCTACTTTCTTGCCAAGTTTGGTGTAATGCCATCCACACCTTTTTTTCCGGCACATTTCAAACCTTCATATTGGATTTTAAAATGGAAAAGGTCATTATCTAGTGCCCCCTTCCCCCAACTCCAAAAACATTTCAAACTGCGACAAAATTATTAGGAAAACAAAAAAAGGTTTTTGAACGGAAAGTTGGACCTAACCATAACCCCAGACGTCCCAAAATATTAAGCAGCAAATGGGATTTCCTGTAGATGTTTCTCCACTACTGAAACGACTTAACAGATTTTTTATGGAATGGTGCTTTTACCAACTGATGTTTTTCTTGTTTTGCAAATTCATCCATTGTTTTGAGTATTAATGGCAAAATATCATGTGTGAAAGTATGTATATCTTTCCAATGAGTTTATGTACACTGTTGATGCAGTGCACATGTATGGACACTCACAAGGTCTTTCCTGCTAATGTTCAGAAACCTTGTTAGGAGCGACTATTTTCAAACCTACTAGGTCTCACCTATTGGTTTTGCCAATGCATTTTTGAAGATTCTATTTCTCAAGAGCAAAAGAAACAGTTTGTCTGCCGAACAGCGCCGCAAAAAAAAAAACAAGCATTTACAATGCAATAGGTTTCGCAACTGCGAGTTTTGGAGCTACTGGCATTGTAAATGGCAATGCCTTTTATAAAAAAATTAAAAGGCATTGTAATTTACAATACCAAAAGCAACACCGATTGCATTGCAGAGCGCGGTGTCCGTGAAGCTGGCGCCGTGCTCATGACTACAGTTAATAAAACAAGCATTGGCATAGCCAATAGGTCTCGCCTTTGGGACCTTATAAGTATTTAGTTATGCAGCACAATATCCTTGGGGCAGCAACATCAACTGTTGCAGGGCTAAACACTTATAAGGTCCCAAAGGCGAGACCTATTGGCTATGCCAATGCTTGTTACTCATACTCCCAGTAAGGATATAACACAAAAGTTGTTAGTGATGGCTAATTACAACGTGGCCTACTGCAGCTCATGCTTTTATCACTTTTTAAAAAAAGCATGATGCTTCTCTTCTCCTGAGACTGGCGCCCCCCTGAGATCACTTAAGGCCCATCCCCCAGTGCGAAGTCCTCTGCTGTAGATGGAGTTTGATTAATGGACTGAAAAGTAGTTCTTTTATAATGAATACCAACAAACGAATCACAGAAAGCTATATGCACATTTCATTCATAGTGTTAATTCTCCCAAAAAACAGCTTCTGCACTGCTTATGTAAATTTTTATTTGCCGAACAGAAATTGATGGCAGGAAGGCACACTTTCTTAAACAGATCAGTCTGAATCTTTGTTTCTTTTTAAGTAACAAATGTTTCTATTTTCCTTCAGCTAGTGCTTCAAGGACAAGGATTTAACTCCCACAAAAGTAATTTACACCGGGGGCCGTATTATGGTGTAGGAGCATTTTCATTGTTTGCGCCAGGCACACCTTTAAATTGGTGCGCCCGGTGCAAACAATGAAAATGTGCCCTATTACCATGAATGTGCTGCACCTAGGGTAGTGGCAAACACGGTTTACTGGGGCCAGCGCATTCACGTGAAAAACGGAGCAGCTGCTTTAAAGCCGCTCCCTGTTACACAGTGCAGACGGCAAACTGTCTGCGCTTTCAAAGGGAATTAGAGATCCCCTTGCAGGTGGGTGCAGTCAGTGACTGCACCTGCCTGCAAGGGAATGTCTGGGGGGTCCAAGGGACCCCCTTTACCCCATTAAGAGGGCAACTCTCAGGAGGCGCACTGACAGTGTGCCACCTTTTAAATGGGGCACTGTCAGTGCGCCTTCTGAGGGCTTCTTTGCCTCTGCACCTGCTTCTGTAATATGGCGCAAAGGGATTCCCTCATTTGCATGGGGCACACCCCCATGCAAATGAGCGAACGCCCCCTTGAAGATATCGCTTTATGTGCGCCAGCGCTATCGGTTTTACAGAGGGGGCCACACAAGTGTCTGCGGCCCCTTCTATAATACCAAAGTGCCCTGGGGGTGTGCAAAGCGGGCGCAGACGCCCGCTGCACTCCAAGGGCACTTTATGTTAGGGCTCAAATCCATCCTGGTACAAATGGGCAATATCAAACAGAAATGGTGTTCATGCTTATTTTGCGTGGATTACCATCCTCCGTTTCTAGATTTGGGCAAGAAATGTTTTCACTAGTAAATCTGTGAGGTAGCTCAATTTGGCTTATGTCTTAAAAGTAGCTCTAAGTACTTGAACCAAAATCAAATCATTTTTGGTAGGTTTTAGCTCTATCACATGGGTCTAAAAAAGTACTGCCAATGTAGTGTAATATAATTTTTGTACATCCCTTTACTACAGTGGCGTAACGAAAGTTGAAGGGGCCCCCCTGCAAGGTACACAGAGGGGCCCCCGCTCCGGATTTAATCCGGAGCTCTCTGGCGTGAGTACAGTGCTGAGGGGGCCACCTGCAGATCAGGGGCCCCCCCGCACTGCGGGGGCTGCTGGGGCCTGTGTTACGCCCCTGCTTTACTATCCTAGGCACCATACAAACAGGATGAAGTTTTCTTTCATGTTAGTGTTTTCTACATATATTGGTCAGATTGCTATCTGGTAAGAGGCACACACAGTGTCAGTAGCTGGGAAGAACAGGTGTAGCATACAGCAAAGTATGAACAACACCCTTCAGGCTATCAATGATTTGGAGAATAGGTGACTTTATTATAATTGGTACACCGAGGAACAGACGCAGTGGCGGCTCCTCCCCTAAGGCGGAGGAGCTTCACCCCACTGCTTCAGCTGCAAGCTCAATACAAAAAATAAAATGATAATAACTTTCGTTATTATGATTTTGTTTTCTGTATTCAGCTTGCAGCTGTAGCCAGGTGGGCAGGGCTGGGCTCCCGGCATCACAGGGGGAGGAGTGGTGGCAGCACCTAAAGTGCGCATGATGGTTTGGCCAGCCGTCTCCGGCCGGCCAAACTGTCATGCGCACTTTGCAAGTTCTCCACCCAGGCTGCATTACAGCCTGATTGGAGAACATGCACAGCCTGCCAGCCCCTGTCTGAGTGCCAAACCATGGTCGCTCAGACCAATCATAACACTGCTGTAAGTCAGCGTTGTGATTGGTCAGGGGATTCTGGGAGGCTGTGCGCTTCCTGCCGAGTGCAGACAGGAGGACAAAGGAAGAAAAGTCGTTAAGTGCTATTTTATTTTTTACTGTTTCCTACCCTCTCCCTCCGTCCCCTCTTCCCCCCGCCCCAACACCCCTGTTCAGTCACAGCCTCTGCTGAAAAGACGGCAGAGGCCACTAAAAGTATTTAGCAAAAGTCTGGCTGATGGAGAATCCAGTCCATCAAAGAATGGTGTTCATGGGAAGGTCGTCTTGGGAGCACCAATGTAGCCATCGCATTCTTCTTGGATTTTGAATTATGCAAGGTCTGCAGACTGTACAGATGAATCAGTCACTGCTTGGTGAGTTTTAACGTTCACCAAGACTAGATTTGGGCTTTATAAATACCTGCTTGTAGTAAGGAAAGGTAATTTGTCCTTTGAATGTAGAAATGACTAACCTATGAACTCACAAAATAAGCAGTTCTCAATACATAAGCAAACAAAGGTATCTGATGACATTTACGTCTTCTCAACTACTCCCAACCATGGGGGCGTGGCCGGACCGCGGACCGAAATGGCCGCGTAGTCTCGGAGCTCCGCCGAACTCCCCGGAGACTGCAACCATCCCAGAGCCTGCACACTGTCCTGCGGTGTGGCGTAACTATAAATGCACCCTACGCACTCACCGGAATGCAGCGGTGTCCTTGTTTCGCAGCTTGGTGAACCGGGGCCGCTCCGCTCACAAAGTGCGTGCTGGGGCCCGAGTCTCGTGGCCGAGCCCCGGCCTCGATTGCGGACGGCGTGCCGTAGGGGGCGGAGGCTGCCTTTCCTCCTCACGCGGGCGCGCGCCTCACCGTGCCGACTCGGAGGACTGCGGGGCCCCCGCTGGGACTGCAGTGCTTCGCATACTGCTCTGGACCCCCTCCTGAGGCGTGTGACCGGTGCGGGCTCCCCGGATGGCAGTGGGTAAGCCCGCGCGCATATTTCAACTCTGAGGCACTCCGGCCCCCGTACCGGCTCCACGCTGACGTCCTGCGGCCCCCTGTGCAGAACGCAATTACTGGCCATCGTTTTTTCGGGCCCCTCTCTCTGCAATTGGGTACCTCGGCCTCCGCCTTGTTGGTGCACTGAGGCCCTTAGTAATCTGGACACACTGGATGGCCCTGCAGTAGAGGTGGGTCTGTTAACAATATTGGGGCAGCAGGAACTCGTATTGGCCCCCCCTCCTCCCACGAGGCCTAAGCAGCGGTGATCTGGGACCACATGGCTCCGCTACCTGGATGCCTTAAACTGCGCCGGTGAGTGACCTTGCTGACCATTGCGTCTGGGGCCAGCTGGAGACGCTCTAGAGGCCATCTTCCTTGCCGGTACTACCAATTGACTGCTTGATAGGGTGGGCACTGCTATCCCGATTGATTGGCGTTGGATCGTTGTCCCATTCTTTCAGGTGGCCCCACTACTAGGCCATGGGCAGGGGGGACCCGAAGCAGCAGAAGCTCACCTTTGAGAAGACAGGAGGTTGCGCAGGGAAATGAGGCGCTAATGGCAGAACTTAAGGCGGGCTTCCGTGCATTGGATTCGCGTTTCGACACTCTCGACAAGCACCTTGATACATTGGGGGCCCGACTGGACCAGCATGATAAAGGACCGGACACGGCGGAGGGCAGGGTATCTGATCTGGAGGATGGTGCGGCCCAAACAACGAAACGTCTGGAGCAGATGGAAGGCATACTACAGAACGTGGCCATGAAGAATGAGGACCTTGAAGCCCGCAGTAGGCGCAACAATGTCCGCATCATGGGCGTGCCTGAATCTACAAACACGGGTCGGCCGGATGGGTTCGTTGAGGGCCTTCTGGCAGACTTGTTCAGTCGGGAGTCCTTCACTACGACTTTCGTTGTCAAGAGGGCGCATAGAACCCTCGGTCCGCGCCCCAATCCTGGTTACCCGCCTCGACCCATCCTTGCGCGACACCTGAACTTTAGAGATAGGGGTACGGCGTTGCGATTAGCTCGGGAGCATGGATCACTGGACTGGCAAGGCTCCTCCATTTCTTTGTACCCGGACTTCACGGTGGTGGTTCAAGAGGCCCGTCGGAAATTTGTAAATGTTAAGGCAGCGTTGCGAAAAGCCGGCCTAAGGTATGGAATGCTTTATCCAGCGCGTCTGAAGGTGGACGTCGATGGCAGGTCCAAGATTTTCGACACTCCAGCTGCAGCCCAGGAATTTCTTTGACTCCGCTCCAATGCTGGCTCGCTGAGAAAGTCGCCCACGCCGGAACCATCGCCACAGCTACCGAACTCTGGTTCCAGCATGGAATTGTTTTCTGCGAGCTGAGAGACCTTTGTATGGCGTGACATTGATAAGTATCACTGTGTATTTTGCTCTATGTTCTTTCTTCCAGGTTTTTTCTGCTCACGATAGTTTATGATTGTGGACTCTGGGCTATGGCCCTAATATAATTTGTTTGCAATGCTTGTTTCTTAGGCCTCCGGGGACAAGGCGAGGCGTTGCCTCTCCCCCTGTGCGGTTGCACATTTCTTGTAATGTTTCCATTTGGTAAAATTGAAGTTTGCTTGATACCATTATGGAATTGCGGGTGTTCCCCTTATGTTCGATTGAGGTGATGGGTGGTTGGGTGGGGGTAGGGTATTCTTTAGAGCTATGGTATTATTTGTTCATGACTGGTTTGTTTCGCTATGAGGTTCCACAAGCGCATGTGTACACATCTGCTCCATTCATGGTCATCCCCACTTGTGACGATGGCGGGTAGGCTATCCACTATTTCAGATGTCAATTTTGTTATGTGGAATGTGCGGGGTCTGAATAACGCTAGGAAATGTAAACAGGTATTGAATTATTTGCAGCGCCATAAAGCGGATGTGGTCTTTCTGCAGGAAACACATTTGTCCCCCTCATCTCCTACTTCATTTGCCTGTAACTGGGGTGCGCACCGTTATTTTGCAAACTATAGCACGTATTCTAGGGGAACTGCCATACTCATACATAAACGTCTACCTTTCCAATTGTATAAAGTAACAGTAGATAGGGCGGGTCGATACACATTGGTGACTGGGAAGTTGATGGGATACAGTATTGTTTTGATGTGCATTTACGCGCCGAATGTGGACGACCCTGATTTTTTTCATTCACTGCATACCCTACTGATCCCCTTGGGTGCTGATTATGTTTGCTTAGGGGGAGATTTTAACCTGCTTTTGCAACCTACCCTGGACAGCACAGCGCCTTCCCCTGCCACGAAACCCCATGCCACCAGAGTACTTAGAGACATCTGCGAAATACTTGGTCTCGTCGACGTATGGCGCATGCGCAACCCTGACGACTCAACTTACACGCACTACTCAGCCCCCCATGATACTTGGACATGCCTGGATTTCTGGCTTATCTCCCGCACCATGGTTCCTTGGTTTTGCACCATGACCCACCTGCCCAGAACCTTTTCGGACCACTCACCAGTTTGCATGCATGCCCGGATCCCCAGACCAGAGGTGTTGAGCGACAATGGCGGTTCCCGGGACAGGCCGTAAATGATGCGGTATTTTCGGCAGACATCTGAGAGTCCATAATAACTTATTTTGATCTAAATGTAGGCTCTGTTGAGACATGGGCGACTGTTTGGGAGGCATTTAAGGCTTTTATAAGGGGGGAATGTATTGCAAAGCACTCTGGGATTTTGAAGTCCTTGAGAGGCACGCTGACTCGCTTAGAGGACCGGTTGAAAATATTAGATGTGGACCTGCTTGTAAACTCTGACCCGACTAAGCTGGCCAATCGCCTGTTGTTGCTGGCCGAATTTCAGGAGAGGGCAGAGAGTGAAACAAATTTCCTGGGGAAATATTCCACTGCCAGATGATATGGAGAGGGGGACAGGTCGGGTCGCCCGTTGGCTCAGCTGCTGCGGCCTTGTGTGGGAAAGAATTACATTGCTTCTATTCAGTCAGATGAAGGGAGACTCCATACAGACATGGATGAAATCAGAAACGAGTTTTTTCATTATTACACATCTTTATACACTACGCGCGCACAGCAGGACGAGGACGACTGCAGCCTATTTAGATGAGATTGCTATGGTTTGGCTCGAGGATTATATGCTAAAGTTTCTGGCTGAGCCATTTTCTAAAGAGGAAATTATCAGTGCCATAGATGCCCTTAACGGCACTACAGCGCTTCACTGGCTTCACTGGCGTTTTTTACAAGCATTATAAAGATATATTAGCACCTTATCTCCTCGAGGTATACAAAGAAGCCCTGGAGAACAAATTATTACCGCCAACTTTACGCAAAGCTGTAATTGTATCATTGCCCAAGCCGGGAAAAGACCCATTGCGCTGCGGTTCTTATAGGCCGCTATCACTGTTAAACTTGGACTATAAGATCCTCGCCAAAATGATAGCGTTGAGGCTCGCGTTACTCTTGGATCGCATCATATCGCCGGTACAGTCCGGTTTTGTTCCCCACAGGTCCACTGCGCTGAACTTACGAACATTGTTTGCAGTTATACATAGGATTACACCTGAGCTCCCAGCTGCGGTGGTCCTGTTGGACGCCGAAAAAGCATTTGATTTGCTGGAAAGGCCTTTTATTTGGGCCGTACTGAGAAAACTAGGCATCCCCAGAGGCTTCATAGGCCTCACGGCATTGCTGTATGCCTCTCCCACCGCCAGGCTCCCCCCTTTACTCTTACACGTGGCATCAGGCAAGGTTGCCCGCTCTCTCCGCTACTTTTTATTCTGGCATTAGATCCCCTGGTTCGCCACTTTCAAGAGAAGCATCTCCAGAGAGGGATCCAGTTTAATACAGGCCCCCTCCTCTTGTCACTCTATGCCGATTACATTGTTTTATATGTCCGCTGCCCTCAGACAAATTTGGAACCACTGATCAGGGAGGTCCTTCGTTTTGGTGGCTTTTCGGGGTTGGGCGTCAACTGGAATAAGTCTGTTCTGTTCCCCTTGACAACAGGCACGGTCGAGTGGGAATGCGAATTTCCGTTGACATGGTGTCGCGACTCAGTCAGGTACTTGGGTATACAAATACACAGAGAGGCGGACCAAATGTTGCAACTGAATTACGGTTCAGCTATACATAACCTTGAAACGCAGATAGAACGCTGGTTGAAACTTCCACTCTCAATGTCCGGCAGAATTGCACTTCTGAAGATGATAGTTCTCCCAAAATTTTTATACATGTTTCACAATATCCCCATCTCGCTTCCAGACAGCTTTTTCAAGATCCTCCGAACGCATCTGATTCGGCTTGCTTGGGGGGGCAAACGACCCAGGATACGCTGGGATACTATGACTTTGCCATACGAGAGGGGGGGTCTGGGAGCCCCGGACTTTAGATTGTACTATCTTGTGGCACAAGCCAGTTTTGCCCACTCCTGGTACCATCCAGATGCGCGTATTCCATATGGGAAAGCTGAATCTGACCTGGTACTACCGCTTTCGTTATCCGCCCTTCTGCCCCAGGGTTTTCCACGTGACCCTAGGGATATCCAGACGGTATCCACCACGAGCTGGGCGTGGCGTAAACTTGCGCGGGTCACGGGACACGACGCCTCGTATTCCTCTGACATTCCTATAGCTCACAATCCATGGCTTCCCATCACAGAAGAAAATTTGGTTCTACTGGTACTTAAGTCCCACTCCATGGTGAAGTTTGGTGATTTGTTTCCGGATGGGCATGTGTTTGATAATGCGAGCAAAGATCGGGTGACAAAACTGACCTTTATGGAACAGTTTATTTTTACCAGGGTACGCAGGGCCCTACGTGCTAAAATGTCAGAATACCCGCTTGAGCCGCAGTCCTTCGGACCGTTATCTATTGTCATTACTAACCCGGATGGGATTCGATTGATATCCAAATTGTACAAGGCCTGTCTGACTTTCCTCCTGTGCCATGACGTAAAGATCCGAGCTGCCTGGTAGGCGGACTTAGGGCATCCGATACTGGACGACCAATGGGCCTTCTGCTGTGCACAAACTAGGGGAGTTTCCCTAAATAGTAGACATAAATTAGTACATTTTATATACTTATGGAGGGCATACGTGACCCCGGCTAAACTACACGCGATTGATCCTTCCAGACCGCACAGTTGTAGGAAGTGCAACAGCCCCTATGCTGATTTCCCCACTTGACATGGACCTGCCCCAAAATAGTGTATCTTTGGGTGGTCGTCTTCGAGACACTATCGCACATGACACAACTTGCAGTAGCCCCCTCCCCAGAGGTCGCACTCCTAGGGTATGTACACAAGATGCCCAAGAAAACATGGAAATTCATTGCACTCGCGCTGCTACTGGCTAAACGCGAAATAGCGCTTCGATGGGGCAGCAAATTAGCCCCTACCAAGAGTGCATGGCTTGCTAGCCTCACATTTTGCAACACCAATTGTGAATTGCATGCTACATTACTTCCACCCAAGTCCTGTCCAAAAGATATTTGGAGCCCGCTCAAGGCATATTTGCAGAGTCTGGATTCCAGTCCCCCCACCCAATCCCCTGCAGGCATAGCCCCTGCTGGCATAATCCCGACTGGCGTGGGATGAATAGATTACACAGAGGTTACTATTATTTACGAGACACTATGTACATGGGAGAGTGGGAGTTGGCAGATTGTGGGTCAGGTCACTGCCTCAATTTCTCCCTTTCCTTCTGTATTGAAAATCACATTATTGAATTCCCACCCTGTATGGCTCATCCACTTTATGCTCACCATTTCTATCAACATCTTAACATTCCAGCCCTCCCTCTACCAATAACATCCCAAACCAACATAAGCTCTTCACTCCTTCCTTCAATCTCACTGAATATGACGCCATCAATTCTCTGTCCCACCCCATTCCGCAAAACGTCAAAATGAACAACTTGTTCAAACATACCACTGGCACTGCGGCCACCCTCTGGAGTGATAAACACTGAGTCACTTATAACTGTGATCCCTGCGCCAACAGGTGTTTGTATGGGGATCACACTTTACCCGGACACTGGTAATCAGGCCCTACAAGTGACAGTCTCCTAACAATGGTGTGCTATATAGGAGCTTTCCATTTTCTTTATATAATAAGAATCCCCTTCTTGGAAGATCAGTACAGCTGCTGCAAAGAGGGTGTGAATGTGCCAGTCAACCAATTACTTTATTGTTACATTGAGTGGCAAACACAACCGTTTTGAAAGCAGCCTCAAAAGACAACTAAGAAAGCATTTATCAAACGCACCCACTAGTAAAAGGTTCTCTGTATTAATGATTTATCTGTAATCTTTGTAAACAGTTACACTTTCAATCATAAAAAATGAAACGTGTCTATTGAACTAAGCATTTCTTCAAAATGTATTGTTCTGTTTGAAGACGCCAACAACCTGCGTTTGCTTCTGGCATTAGTTGCACATTATAAACACAATAAATGCAGATAAACAATTGGAAAAAGTTCTGACAGTACCTGAAAGTCTACGTCTTTGCTGTTAAGGGCAATGTTGATGGTGAACGTGGAGGAATCATGATGTGGTCTCAGTGAGCGTTGTCGGTCGGGACTGTACTTCACGACGAAATTCAGCAAAGCAAACCCCTAAAAAGTAACGGCAGGATATTTGAGTACATGCAGTTACTACCCCGCCTTTCACCTTTGATATCCAGAAATAAAAAGCCTCAAACTTACTTTGGTGTAATAGCCAGCAAAAACTTTCAAAGTAACAGGGGCGATGAATTCTCGAATAAAATGGAGCCATTCAGTCTCAAATCCGATTTGCCGCATATGAATGTCGTCGGTCGGCACGTTTTCATAACCTCCTGAAATCCTGCTGTCCTAATTGATCGATAAAACAGTCGACATGTCAGAACCCCGCCAACACTCTATCAATCACCGGCAAGCACTTGCTTAATACGACCCTCCAGTGCTTAATGCACTAAGTCAACAAATCACGTGGACAATGTGCTCTGAACCTTTTGGGGCAGATTTACAAGCCCCTTGCGCCACTTTTGCGTCACTTTTAACATGGGAAAAGTGACGCAAAAGTGGCGCAAGGGGCTTGTAAATCTGCCCCTTTATGCTTTAAAGCTGGGTAAACAGACTACACTTGTTTCGCAACGTTAACTACAAATTAAACGACTTAATAATGTAAACCTGCTACTGGTAGATGCTATTCCTGATGAGTTGGTATGCAACAGTAAAGGAATTATCAGAGTTTGGCAGATGCAGGACATCTGGCGAAAGAGCAGCTGATGTCTCGGCAGCCATCTTTTGAGTGGCTAGAGTCCCTTTATTTTCGAAACAGGGCGGGCCATACATTACTGGTTTTTGTCATATGCCCTGCATCCACCAGACTCCAAAGAAGGCCCTAGTCTTGCTGCAATATGACACTTCTGGTGCTTTAACCTTATTTTCTTCTACATGTGTAAGATGATCTCTGGTTTCTGTGACAGGTACCAATACTTGGGTGTATTGACTTGCAAAAATATAAGATACTCTGGGCCTCATTTACAATATTTTGATGCCCAGCAGCGCAGCAAGCCTTTCTGTTGTGTTGTGGTGCGTCAAAATAAAACGACAGAAATGAGCCATATCTACTAGATACAGCGCATTCCTGTCCTTTTCCCCTGCACAGGCGCACAGAAGCCGGGCGCCAATGCAGACACCCTTGTGTCATTTTGCAAGGGTGCCTGGGCTGAGGGGATGATTGTTTTTGTGCAGGAAGGGACACCGTCCTGCACAAAAACAGTCAATAAAGACATTTTCCTCTTTCTACGTGTGCTGCATTCTGCAGCACACATAGAAAGAGGAAAAAACGAGGAGAAATAAAAGTATATCTCCTCGTTGCGCCTCCTTACGCCACCCCTGGGGAGGCGTAGGATCCTAACGCATTCCCAGGTTTACAAAATGTCGTAAATCTGGGAATGCGTCAAGTACCATAGATGTTGCGTGGGAACACCCAGAGCAACACCCATGGAACTCCCCTTTCACTCAGAGGGAAACATATTTACAAGGCTGGGAAAAGTCACTCAGGGTGACTTTACATGGCCTTGTAAATATCGGGAAGCCGAGTTCGCTGTTGGTGCAGCAATAAAAGTGTCGCACCGGCAGCGCAATGGGCTTGTAAATAAGCCCCTCAGTGCTTAATTTGCAAGAGAATGAGTGCCAGTGCCCAAAGCTCTGCTCAGAAGTCCGTGGCTGGCGCTATAAAATATCAGCTTGCCAATCACTCAGGCAGCGTAGTCTTAAATCCACCTCATGCCGTTTAAATCCACTGCCAGAAACTCCTCATCCTCTTGCTTTAAGCTTTGTGTTTTTCCCCCCTCTGTTGCTCTCAGAAAACGTGTGTGAGGAAAATGAAATAAGTGAGGGTCCCCAAAAATGAGTGCCCATGGCCCCCACTGGTAACTACTGTTTCAAATTAGGCACTGAAGATACCGTAATACGTTTGCCAATGACGAATAGCAATTCAGATACATTCCATTAACATGCTGAAATTGCCCGTGATTTTATTTTCCTACTTTCTAGGAGTTGTTCGTTAATTTGAAATCTTTCAAATTGTATGTATTCTTCCATTCTTTTTAGATTCTTCTGTTGTCACTTAGAGACAAAGAATAAAAGGTAAGAAAAAATACATTTTTCAAGATTTACAAGAGGTGATCAATTCATTAAAAACGGTGCAGAAAATATTAACAGTACGGTTTGATGCAGGTGGTGGCATCTGGCACAGTCAAGAAGGTAATTTTTGACCAATAAGACAAAAGAAGAGCAAACCTACCACACAATAACTGAAGGCAAAAGGTGCATTATGGCAAACAATGTTAAATACGGAAAGCCAATGACAAAGAGGTCACTACATTATATTTATATTGGGTTAGATGTGGCCATTCACGGTTGCATGCTAAAGGCCATGAACAGCAGGAGTTCACCAAGCAGGCTGTTGGGAAATGTACTGGCCCAGTGGCCAGGCCCTTGCTACCAAAAACCACTGCTCATGACAAAATGCTGTGCACACTGGTAGTTGGATATATAGGAGGAGGATGTATTATGTCTTCACAAAATCACTGAAAAAGCTTTGTTGACAGTAAGTTATGGTTTCATCTGCTCTTAACATATTGAAGAATGTTTACAAAAACTTCAGAAATTGAATTAAAACAATTAAAGTGAAGTAAAGAAATGAAAATGAAAAATGAAATTGGTCAGTTATGGTTAGCTATGCATATTTCACATCGCCACCATGCACTACTGATGACATCACTGATGACCTCTCAAATCATTGCACAGGGTTGTCATCAATGATATCATTTCAAATGTTGCAGTGATGTTATCACTGATGTCATAGAATATGTAATGAGTGATGTTATTGTTGCTAGATGTTCTTAGCCAGGCATGGCGCTGTAAGGCCACTCTTGACGAAACCGCTCTGCCCAGCGAGTCAGTCATGTCAAGGCCACACCTAATGGTGAATTTTGCTGCATCTCTCCCACCCTTCACTGCCTGGGAGAGTACAGCCCGGGCCTCCTGCGGAACTTGTTGCAGCACTTGCGCAACCGTCTCCCAAAGGGGGAGAAACGGCCCAATAACCATGATGTATTCACCGACCGCAATGCCAGGCTGGGGGAAGAAAACATCTTCTTCCCAAGTGTTTCCAGCTTCTTGCACTCCCTATCCCGGGAGGGAGTAGAAGGAATGTGCCATGAGAAGTCGAAGCCTGCACCACCAAACTCTTAGGGGTCGGGTGTTGGCTGAGGAACTTTGGGTCGCCCGGAGCTGGACTATGGCGGCGTGAAATTGTCCTATTCACAGGAGCCCCAGTGCTAGGCTTGGACCACGTGCCTAGGAGGACATCAGTAAGTGCCTCATTGAAGCGCAATAGGGGTTCAGAGGTCGAAGCCCCAGGCTGAAGCACTTCGGTCAGAAGTTTAGTCTTGACCTGCACAGAGGGCAACTCCAGTCCAACTCAGCTGCCCTCATTACCATCTTGGCATAAGTAGCCCCTTCCTCCATAGCCACAGTTGGTGGAGAGAGCATGCCAGTATCTGGGGATGTGTCCAGTCCACTGGCCTCCCCAAGTTCCTCATACCAGTTCATCTGTTCTACAGACACATCCTGGTATTCTAAAGAGTCCATAGACCCCTCCCAGTCCTCTCTTGTGCCTGAAAAGTCCTGAAAATGACCAGGCAATAACATAGAACCTCTGGGTTCTACCTGCGTTGGAGTCGGTGTTGAGTCATTAGGGATAAGGATGGGTCTGGCACCACCGGTGGGCGCCGGAGGCACCAAAGGAACTGACTTCGGGTCAGACGCAGGGAAGGTCACGTAGGCATGACCGGTGTCATCCTGTATCCGGAATCGGATCCATGAGGCTCCACTGGTGCCAAGGGCGGAGCCAGTGGCGTCGAATTCGATGGGGCACCTTTCGACCCCACGAGACCCGAAGCTCACCAGAGCTTAGATTTATTTCCCTGCCCGAAACAGATCTAAGTATTGATCCTGCCTGCAGGGAGCAGTATTATTAGCTGCTCCCTGCGTATGAGAGAAATGCTGGCTCCCGCTGGATGCGGAGAGCTGGCTTCAGCCATGAGGGCCTTTGGGCTCCTCCGAGACCCCCAATGTCAGTGTGGTGGATGCCCTGGGTGGGCACCAGGGCACTCACCCTTTGTTGAGCTGAGCACCTGGGTATGGGGTCCCTAAGCCGAAATCGGCCCAGGAGAGGAGCTGTGTGCCCACCTCCCCCTTTAAAAATCTGCAAGCGCCTGCAAGATGGGGTCTCCAGGGCCGAAATCAGCCAAGAGTGGTGGGCTACTTGCCCCCTACCTCTAATATTAACGCCAGACTCCAAGGATGGGTTCCCTGGGGCCGAAATTGTCCCAGGAAGGGGGGCCCCATGCCTCCCTCCCCCTAATAGTAAAGCCGGGCCCCATGGGATGGGGTTCCAAGGGCTGAAATCGACTCAGTGAGGGGGCCACATGCCCCCTCCCTCTTTAAAATAGGGCTAGGCAAAACTCACGTAGTTTCTCTCTGTGGATCTCAGTGGAGTTACATAAAAACTCTGCAAGATTACGTGGAGTTCCACGATTGGGTGGAATTAGGCATGTTGTGCAACTTGCTCTGATTTTTAGCACCAGGAGCTCATGCTGCGCTGAAAAATCAGTGTGAACAGCACCAAGCAGCGTGCCAAAGGGCACTGCTTCTTGAGTTGATTTTGCTGTTGCCTGAGTGGATTTTCTACTCCAGCGGCAGCATTTTGACTGTAAAAGATTGCAAACGCCCGCCCTGGGAAAATCTTGTCAAGTGCCAACCTAGCGGGCAAAAATCGCACTAGTGGATGCCAAATCTTGCTCACCACCTTACTGTTGGTGAGCAGCGTGCGAGAAAAAACTCTGCCAAGCGGCGGTTGGCGGAATTTGGCCGGAACTTCGTGCTACATGAGTAACGCGGAGTACCCAAAACTCCCGCAATTTAGCCGGTGGAGCATAATTTATCACCCAATCCTACTTAAAAATGGCGCCAGGCCCTGGAAAATGGGGTCTGCGGGACCAAAATCAGCCCGGGAAGGGGGGCATGTGAACCCCTCCGGCTGTAAAACATGCCAGGCCCCATGGGATGGCGTCCCAGAGCTGAAATCGGCAGTGGATGACGCACTCATTTGTGTGTGTCCTGCTGGAGAGTTCCCCACCTCATTCACATTCAGAAATAATGCACGGTGGTAGTGCTTTCTGCTGTTGTAAATTTCTGATGAAAGTTGAATAGATGTACATCATTTTTCTTGCAGGTCACAAGGCATTTTTTCAATAGGCTTCCCATACCTTTCACCTGTGGCCTACTTCTAGGCACTCACCCGGTACTCATATGGTAATTATGAATGAATGAATGAATGAAGGAACATTTCTAAAGTGCGTGGTTACCCGGGGGCATCCCAGCGCTGTGGCGCCATTAATGCTTTGAGCAGATCAGGGGAAGAGGAAGGTTTTCAGTAATTTTCTGAAATTAAGATAGTTAGGCTCGGAACGTACATAGTGGGGAAGGTTGTTTCAGAGCCTGGATGCATTATATGTGAACAGTCGGCCTCCACTTCGTGATCGTTTAATCTTGGTAACTGAGATTAAGCCCTTATTATCAGATCTAAGGGATCTGTTGGGTCAATAGGGTTAAATCCAGGGACGAATCAAGAGCGAGCCTTTTCCAGAGAGTGCTTTATGTGTAATGCACAAAGCCTTGAATTGAATTCTTTCCTGGACAGGGAACCAATGCAAGGTAGCGAGAGCGGATTTCGCTGAAAAGCGTCTGGGAATGTTCAGCAGCATACGGGCCGCGCAATTCTGTACTGTTTAAAGTCTTTTGGTGGTGGTCTGAGGGGCTCCCAAGTAGACATCGTTAGCATAGTCCAATCGTGACAGAATGAGGGCCTGGACTAGCAACCGTCTAGCAGCAAAAGGTAACAGTGGGAGTATCCTTCTGATCATTCTTAGGAGGCCATAGCAGCTAGCTGCTACTTTGCGTGCTTGTTCGTTGAAATCAAGGTTGCAGTCAAGCCAAACCCCTAGGCTTTTAATCTGTTTTTTTGGAACAGGGGGTGAACCTAGGCAGCCAGGCCAGAGGATGTCTATATTTAAGGTGGCGGACTTCCACAGGAGCATGAGTTCGGTCTTTGATCCATTAAGTTTTAGGAATGAGTTGTTCATCCAATTGTAGACTTTCTCGAGGCAGGAGGCTAAATCAGGACCATGTTGGTAGTGTTGATTCAGGGAGACAACTAACTGGGTATCGTCAGCATATGTGACGATCTGTACACCAAATGGGCATACAATTTCTGCTAGTGAGCTAATGTATATATTGAACATGGTGGGGCTTAGGGAGGAACCCTGTGGGACCGCACATGTCAGGGGTATTTGTTTCGATGAAGATTCTTCTTCAAAGACTGCAAAGACCCTGTTTTGAAGGAAGGACTGAAGCCATTTTAAAGCTAATCCAGTCACTCCAGCCTCCCTGAGTCTTTGGATCATCAGATGGTGATTGACCGTATCAAAGGCTGCGCTAAGGTCCAGTAAAATCAGGGCCGCGCAGCCTCCATTGTCAAGAATCTTCCTAGTTTCCTCTACTACGGCAAGAAGAGCAGTCTCTGTGCCCTGTTGTGATCTGAATCCTGTCTGAGAAGGATGAAGACGATTATTATTTTCCAGAAAGGCCGATAAAATCGAATTAGTGTGCTTCTCTGCTAATTTGCTTAAACCAGGCAGTAGGGAGATGGGTCGATAGTATGTCCACTCTTCTGGATCAAGGTTAGGTTTCTTCAGGAGTGCTTTGACCCTGGCGTGTTTCCATGGGGGTGGCACAATCCCTGTGTTGAGTGATGTGTTTATCACATCAAGTATAACTGGCGATAAGACCTCCGTGATCTGATGAAGAATGGTAGGGGGAGCGGGGTCTAGGGGGGAGCCTGATTTTAGCTCTCTCAGGGACCCTTGCATGGTGGTAAGATCAAGAGGCGGGAATTCTTCCAGCAAGGCCTGGGCTTCCGAGATGGCCGTGTCTGTTGATAAAGGGATTTGTTGATCTATGATTTGAGGAAATGACTTATAAATAGCTTGTATTTTTTCAGAAAAAAATCTGCTATTTGATTGCACCGCAATTGGGCATTGTCTGCAGTGGTAGGGGGGTGGTGGGTGTGAGAAGAGATTTAGCAATCTTAAATATTTCACGTGGGGAATTTGCAGCAAATGTGATTTTTTCATGGTAGTAGAGAGCTTGAGCATTTTTTATTTCGGTTTTATAGATTTTAATAGCTTCTCTATATTTAGCTTTCCTGGAGGCGGAGAAATCCTTCCTCCCGCTTCTTTCAGATTTTTTACATAGCTGTTTCAGGTCGCGTCGTTTCTGGGAATACCAGGGGGCTTTTTTTCCTCCCACCTTTTCTGGAATCTCTTTCCTTGGGAGGACTCGATTAAGTGATGACTCAAGCCAATTGTTGAAATTATCATTTGCAACATTAGGGTTTGAGTGGGGTAGTGGAATAGTGTCTTTTAGATTACCTATCCAGGAATCCAAGGGCAGTTTGGACCACTTGCGAGCCAGTTTAATGGTTCTAGCAGCTGGTGAAAAGGAGTCTGATAATGCCCAAGAGAAAGGAAGTAGAAAGTGGTCTGACCAGGATAGAGGGACGGAGTTACCTACCAAAAGGTTATGTATATTTGAAAAGATGGGGTCAAGCAAGTGACCTTTAATGTGAGTAGGACCATCCACTTTTAGGGTGAGTTGGAACGTTGACAGTTCGTCAATAAGTTCCAATGAGGATGAAGATTGGGCATCATCGAAGTGCATATTAAAATCTCCCAGAATTGTGAAGTTGGGGGAAGAACTGGCAAGGTTTGCTACAAGATCGGGTAGGTCTTTGTTAAAAAGACCGAAAGGACCTGGAGGCCGGTAAACTAAGATCCCTGAAAATGTATAAGTAGGTGATAGGTTGATTATAAAGGTCATGCTTTCACAGTCGGGAATGGGATTTATCGAAATCCGACATGTAAAGTTGTCTTTATGAATTATAGCTAGACCGCCTCCGCGGCCTAAATTTCGGTCAAGCCTGTGAATTACATAATTCGGAGGCAGGGCTTGGACAATGGCGTAGTCTGTCTCATTGTTTAGCCAGGTCTCTGTTAAGAATAAAACATCTGGGTTCATTTCTTCTAGGAGTAGGTACATTTCAGCGGAATGTTTAGGAAGTGAGCGGCAATTAAGTAAAAGCATCATAATCTGGTTTTTGTTAGGGGTGTCTGCCAAGGGTTGAAGAGTGGGATGAAATTTGAATCTACAGTGTGTGCATTGCATACTGGTGCTATCAGGCAACATGGTGTGATCACACTTACTGCCCACATC
The DNA here is from genome assembly GCA_963921515.1 of Calotriton arnoldi. NCBI lineage: Eukaryota > Metazoa > Chordata > Amphibia > Caudata > Salamandridae > Calotriton > Calotriton arnoldi. The sequence continues at coordinate 586,165 of CAWUFW010005538.1, forward strand.
TCTTCTAAGGTAGTAGAGTTGTTCCATGTTGTAGGAGAGCCTCTCCCTCATCAAACTGGCAGGGGTTCCTGCCCCTGGCCCCGTTTGGGCGCGGACGGGCGCAGACGGGCTTGCCTTAGGCGCACCTTTGGCGCACCAGCGGCGCGTCCGCTGCGCAGTCGCGTCATCGGCAATTATATGGGGCCGAGTGTTCGCGTCAGCGTGAGCGACTAGAGCGCTGACTTGCCAGTTGTTTGTCTACCCCCCAGAGCTATAACACAGCTCTTCCAAACAATGCACGAAATACAGTTTTAAAAATACAATCTAAAACGCTAATAAAAACGCTAGTTAAAAACAGTCTTTGGGCAAAGTGATTTCGATCCTGACATCACTCGAAAGTAGCAGAGAAGGCGCCGCTGCGCGGCCCCGTCATCGGCAATTATATGGGGCCGAGTGTTCGCGTCAGCGTGAGCGACTAGAGCGCTGACTTGCCAATTGTTTGTCTACCCCCAGAGCTATAACACAGCTCTTCCAAGCTTATCCCCAATTATCCCCTTGAAGTATAGGTTTGGGGCAATAGAAGACAGTTTTTAAAGTACTTGTATCCTCTATGCTGTTTCTCCCTTTTTAGTTCTTTTAATGTAAAGGTCCGGTGCACCTAAGGGTGGAATGAGGTCTTGGTGCCCTAAAGACTTTGCCAGAGAATCATTGGCAATGAAACATGTCGGCCACCCTGCTTAAAATGGTCTAAACATTTTAAGGTGTTTTTAATCATGAGTGGGGCATTAAGAATTAAAGAAGTGTGCTGTGTGAATGATGCAACTCATTTTTAATAATTTTTTCTCGGAGGAAGAATTGTCTTCTCCCTCTACGGGGACCCATAGGGAGTTTTCTGAGATGTGTACCACACATGAAATAGGTTTATAGGATAATCACAGATACAATATTCTTCTGAAAGAGTGAGCAAGTGGGTGAAAACCTGCCAATCGCTCCGTTGTGGTTGCTTGCGTGAGGCACTTCCAATACACTCATATAAACATGCACTTTTCACCTCGGGGTCAGGAACCTGGTCCTTGTGCTTTTAATTGAACACATACACTGGGGCTGTTCCTAGATAGGTACTAGAACTTTTCCTGCCTGAAATATAGAAGAGGGGACACCATGTAATTTTTAGGGGATGTGTGATGCATAACAAGGGCTTTATGTATTTGGGTGGGCTCAGGGGATGGGGTCCCTGGGGCCGAAATTGGGGAAATCAGCTGGGCCCTGGTGGATGGAGGGCACTGGGTCAAAATGGGCCTGGGGAGGGGGCAACGGGCACCCCTTCCCCCATTAATAATAATTTTCTAAACTATGATTTTATGAATTATTCATGGATGTTAGTAATATAGAATTACGGCAAAAATTTTATTTTTACCCGTTTTTATACATTTTTACTTATTAGGTGCTTGTAATAATTAGCAGATATGAGTATTTTATAAGTTTTTATATAGATGAATTAATTGAGGGATTGGAGGGGACCAGGTTGTGGGATTGTTTAAATATTGTACAGATGCTAAGTCTAAAGTTATGGTTTTATTAAGTATTTTATTTAATTACAAATTCATGATTTATGTAGGGATCTTAGCAATATAGAATTTTGTCTCATATGGTTGCTATTATTTGTTTTATATACTTTTATGCACTTTAATTGATGTGAAAGAAAGTTTTATAACTGACTGACTTACTCCAGTTGGATACCATCACAGGGATGGTAGGCTTTTGGTGTCATCGAGGCTCTGGTAAAATGTAAATAATCTTTTTTTAAATGCAGTCCATTTTCCTTAAGGGAGAGGCACTGTGTTTAAAATCTTTTTACTTTTTTAAAGATTTGGCAGTGATTCCCCTGGTCACTGCCTACTGGCAACATGTTTATTTAACATTCATAAAGGAGAATCTTCTCCCCAGTGAATGGGTTACCACCTTGTTTGTAGGTAACTTTTCAATGGTTTGTGACTTGCAGTTGCAAGCCACTAATACATTACATTGTGAATCACAATTTGGAAGGGCCGTCCTAAACATGTCCCTTCCAAACTGTGATTGTCATGTATTTTCAAACTCATTTTGCAATTCTGTAACCATTTACCAATTTGCAAAAGGGGCTTAGTACATAGTAAAAAGCCATTTAGAGGTAGCAAACCCTATGATTTAGCAAATCGATTGGTTTGTGACTGCTAAATTGCTTGGTACATCGGGCCGGATATTTTTTGTGTAATCTGCAATTCATGTGGCTAATTTTGTGACAATGCTATACACCTACAATTAGGTGGTACAACACCATAGCCACGAAATTGCATAAACCCATTGGTTCTCACCACTGTCCACTGTAAACAAAACTTAAACATTCTCATTCCACTGGTACCCAATGTTAGATTCAATTCAAAGACAAATGGTTTTTAAGCGAAATCCCCCATATGAAACATGTAGTATAATGTAAGAAGGTGGCCTGGTATATGATGTCCACTAATTAAAGTGGGCACCTTGCACCAGTCCAAACAACCCTTATGGTGATTTAAGAGGTCAAAGATAACCTTAGAAAGCTATCCAAGTGGTAGCTGTGGAGAGCAGCCTTCAGGCTTAGTCTTGAAGGAATGTTAAGCAGCTTGCTTTACCAGAATGCAACCTTATAGTATTGGTTAAATGAAAGGAGAACCACACAGTAGTTATAAAAATATGTATTTATTATTATAACACACCTTAAATACCTCACAGTATCTGCTACACGCAGATAAACACAAAGCACACAATACTGTAGCCAGAAACAGTCGAAAGTAGCACTAATACACAGTGGGCTCCCGGGGGTGACCAAACCATATACTAAATTAGTGGTATAAGAACCACGACTCGAGTCAAGACAATGTCTAGAGGATGTAGAATCGCTGGGACCCCAAGGAACCACCCAAGGTGAGTAAGTAGGGTCCCCACGGAGGACAGGTGCAGTGTGAGAACACGACCGCGTGCTACGTACAATTCAATGGGAGAGTTGCGGTTGCAGTTTTACAGTTTAAGGACCCTTCCCAGTGGATTACGAGGAAACCCTTTGGAACATGGAAGGTTGGAGAGTCGACCACCCGTGGATACCGAAGTACCAGAGTTACCTATCCCAGGGAAGCCGGGTGCAAAGGGCTAAAGTGGTGTCCGAAAACGCTGTCATTCTCAATGGGAGTCTTCAAAGAAATGCCACTGCTGGAAAGAAGAAAAGTGTCCAGTGGAATCCACAGGTTGATTCTTGATGGAAGGAACCTGAAAAGAGAGGGGACAGAGTCTGGGTCACTCAGGAGTGACCAGGGGCTCAGTAGACGAATGCCCATCAATGTCGGGTGCTTTAGGTGTGAAGAAGGAGACGTTGACTTTACAGCTGCAGGGACCAGGAAATGTCGAGGATGACCAGGAGCCGAATACGAGCTGTCCCACGAAGGATGTCGAGTACTGCGGGGTCGGTGTCTGGCGGGAGCACCAACAAGCCTTGGCAGTGGCAACCCACAAAGAAGGTCAAGGAAAGTTACGGTCTGGCCCAGAAAGGACCAGAGGACTCACCACAGCAAGGGGAGTCAGGGCAGGCCTGGAGCAACCCGGGGAGCCCAAGAAAAGCAGTGTTGTCCCTCAAATGGACCAACAGGCCGAAGGCACAGGAGTCGCGAAGGGACCTCTAGCAGTTTTACAAAGACACAGCTTGCAGGGCACAGAGTGCGAGGAGGCCAGAGTCCTTTGTACGAAATGTGCGCAGAGGTTGGGGCTATCGATAGCCCAATGCACTTAGTTGAGGAACGACAGCAAGCATATGCACTTGCAAAAGTACATGGTGCAAAGGGGTTTGGGTTATGCGGCACTCACGAGGAATACTGGCCTTAAACTTGGTGAGAGGGCAGCTCAACCACAAGGAACATAGGAACCCACCTCCTGTGTTGCTGGAGCCTTCGGAGTCCGCAGGAGCTCAGGATCAGCAGACTGGTCAGTTGCGTGACGGTGCCTGCAAATGCAGGGGAGTGACTCCTTCACTTCAAGGGAGATACTTCAGTTGTCCTTGATGCTCCACAGGTCCTACACGGAGCCTGTATGGTGCACGGGCACAGACAATGCTTTGGACGGAGAGGGAGATGAAGTCGGGCCCAGTCGAAGTCTAGCAAAGTCCAGGGTGTCCAGACGGCCGAAGGTCAGTGGTTTCTTGTTCAGAATCTTGTCCACGTCGAATCTAGGGTCCTACTGCCAGGTAAGCCCTTTTGTACCCACGGGAGAGGGTTGGACAGTGAGGAGGGTACACCCATGTCCTTTGTCCACTTTCGCACCAGAGCAGGAGCCAACGGCCCCCAGAACTGGTTTGAACTGGACTATGCACAGGGACACCAAATGTGCCCCTCGTGCAGACTTTCAGGCACTTTAGAAGTGCACCCACCCAGCCCCAATACACTAAATACTGTCTGGGAGTTGGTCACACCTCCCTGTGACAGGATGCCTATTGTGCTGCCTTCCTCTGCTCGAGCTTGGCTCAGCAGCAGGAGGGCAGAAATGTGTCTTTGTCGGCAGCAACCATTTTATGCTGTCCGGGTCGGGAAGTCTGGTACCGGGAAGAGCAGGGACCCACGAAGCTTGCTTCTGAGGAGTGGAATCATACCTCCCACACCGGTTACCGGTGTAGAGGTATGATTAAAAGGTGTTTGATACCAAACACGACATGGTTTGTGGCAGCCGTTAACGAGATAGCATTTTACGCATGCATATAATGCACCGCTACCTATATGTTGGGCTGCTTCACCGACAACCCGAGAGAATGGTCACCGAAGGCTGCAGGGGTGCTCTGCTCATGCAAGAGCACCCTCTCATGTAAAACCCAGCACCCTGCCTTCAGGATTGTCAAGGCCTGCTATAGGGGTGACTTATAGGTTTTAAGTGTAGTGATCTATATAGTAAACCTATATCTAAAGTAAGTGGTGCATGCACCATCTTACACAGGCTGCAATGGCAGGCCTGTAGTTCCATTTTGCATGGCCTCTCATGGGTGGCATAATACATGCTTCAGCCCATGGGAGGCCTTTGGGGTACCTATGCCCTGGGTACATGTGTACCATATACTAGGGACTTATAAGGGTACCCCCGTATCCAATCTGGAGTGTACCTAAGTACATGACATAACATTTTAGGGAGAAAGCAGATAGACTGGGGTCCTGAGTGGCAGTATCCCAGTCAGACTAGTCAAAAACAGTGTAACATCAAGCAAAAAGTTGGGGTAACCATAAGAAGCAGATCCTACTTTCCTACATATAAAAAATGTGTAACTGGTAACATGTGTGACATTGTCCTAAATACCTGTCTGGGTGTTGTTGAACCATTCACAAACCACTCAGCCTTTGGCTTCATGGTGTATGATGCCACCAGAACCCCTTAATGGCAATATTTGAGCATATTACAGATAGAGGGATAGACAGAAAGATAGATAGACAGATAGATAGATAGATAGATAGATAGATAGATAGATAGATAGATAGATAGACAGATAGACAGACGTGGGATAACAAGCTTATGTCTTGAAGTGAACAGGCACCATGATTAACAAGTTCAAGCACTTACGTGGTGTTTCCCACCAGACCACTGTCCGAAATTCTCCGTTTCCTCCACCAATTCATCACAGGCTTTATCAGAAAAAATTGGAAACCAGTAAACATCTGGACAAGGCTGCAAATAAAAAAAAATATTACCCAAGAACCACTACAACAAAAACGCTGCATACAGTGGTAAAACAGCTAAACACATGGACTGAAAATATATTTGTGAAACAGTGGCACATAGGCTGGTACAAAGGCTATTCATCAAATCATAGCCTGCTTGCAGTTCTCAGTGAGGCAGATAAATTGTCAAGCTGCTATAAATCTGGAAAGTGTGTATATTAAGAATGATTCATCGGGCAGATTTCCAACATGAACAACCAAAGGGCAGCACTTATAAGAGTGACATATGTGTATTCTAGGAACAGAAACATCTGGGAACCATGTGTTGGAGATATTCTGGTTGACATGGGAATAACACCCACTTAATGTAGATTGTAAAACAGCAATGAAACTTTTGTCATGTTAATCATCTGTTGATTTACTGCAGAATTTGAGGACCTAAAATGCTGGCCTCATTCAGAACACTATCCAATTAGTTAAAAAAATATTCAAGACAATTTCCTGTAAAAATTAAACATTTCAGACAATTTCTCGGAAAAATGAAACCTTTTTAATATTTCTAATATTGTGTAGAGTGTCACAGGTACTAAGGTTGAATACTTAAATATGTAAGCAGTATCAATAACTATCAAAATTATTAAAGTGTTCCATCTAAAAAAAAGAAATTATAGATGTTGACTCATTCTGCAGGCTCCACACATATTTGCAAAAAAGGTTTCCCGTTAAATCTCAGTACTGTGGCTAAAGTGTTGCAACATTGTACCTTTCAGGCAATTGCTATAAATGTGGTACAACGAAAAATCAATACTTCCTTTTCGGATTGGTAGAGTATGGTGAAAAGGTTTTACATCACAATACTTATTTGTATGGAGCACAGCGAGGGCACCGTAGAATGAGCTACAAAGAGGCACGAGCAATGGGGGATGGTGTAAGAATGTGCAATCAACATCCTACAAGGGCAAGAAAGTAAAAGGACTTCTCACGTCTAACAAGAAAGTGTGCTACCTGCTAAAAGGATCAATACAGTTAATCCCACAAAGATAAGGCAGAAAAAACACCAAATCTCAACTAGCACAATTATGGTGTAAAACTTCAGCCTTACCAAAAACCCAAATGCATGGCAAAAATCACAGTTCAGTTATAATGGTCTAAATTTAATTTATAACCTTGTTTGGAAACAGGGAACCTAGCGACAAATAGGACAATGTACAGTATAAGGAATAACTGCGCAAAAGTAAAACGCAGACTGGGCTTATCCACTGTGTTGTTATTTTTATTTATAAACCGCAACTACAGTAGAGCTTATTGGTACTAAAGTGTTAACATAATAGAAAAAAATGTTTTTTTCCTAATATCTAGTTCGGTTTTCAGACGGCCGTATGCAAATAATCTCTGAACATCATAATATGTATTATGTGTAAATTTGCCTCATTCACATTCATTGGGATATCGTGAAAAGCTGGCTGAATTTTACTACAGGGTAGGCTCACGGACCCGATCCGCAAAAGCACATAATCAGACATTTAAGATAATTGCTTTCAATAGCAATTTTGTAGCTAAACACAAGACAGCAGAGGTAGGTAGGCCTGTAAATTCGCATTCAAGTTTTGAATAAATCTTGTTTAATTAGAGCAGAAAACCTGAAAAAGTTTAAATTCAACAGTAATGGGTGACCGAACAACTGTGAATTGAGGAAATCGTTTAGTCACGGTGAAAAAACGGCATAAAGAATTCTTTATTTTTCAGTTCACTGAGACTTGCAAAAATAAGTTCAAGGTAAAAAATGTGTTAGGAATAAAAAAGAAAGCCAGTTTTGTAATAAGCAGTGCTTTATCAAATATACTGCAAATCTGAGTTCTGTTTATTCTTTAGAAAACCACTTTTCTGTTGACATTGAATAGCCCTGCTAGGAGAGATCAGAAAATGGCTCGCTGTTTCTACTGCCAAGCCTCGACTGGATTCTTTCTGGGAGTGGAAACTCGTTCTCTTTCATACTTTTTCCACACTGGTCGCCAGAGTTCCACATTTTCTAATCTATCTATACTTTAGCATCCTTTTGTCTTTTTTGACTGTAATGTATTATTTGGCTTCCTTCAGTCCTCTAGACTAATTATTACCTATGTTTTTGAACACGTGGAAGAATATGTTTATTATACCGTCTATGAATTGACATATATGCAGAGACTGGTGCTATGCTTCTTTCTAGGCACACAAGGTCATGATGACATTTTGGAATAAAACATATTGAAGGGGCATTTGTGTATAAAAACATTTTTTGCGAGTCCTTCATTAGAAATAAGTCCACAGCTTTCGCTTGACTGGGAGCCCCGTGCCCCGTTGTAACACTACACTCTCTCAAGGTAGTAAAACAAAGGAATTCAAGCCCTACTCAGGAGAGGTGGTGTGGACTAGTACCCGTGCTTGTGGGTAAGCAGCAACAACAGCAGTCAATAGATCATTGGCCAGTAAGTGCTTTTTCTTATAGAAAAAAAATGATAATTACTTTATTACAAACACACTACTACATACTATGCATATATTTCAAATATATACAGTCAGATGGGAATTCTTTTGACAACACCCTCTGAACAGTACGCACCCAGAGCAAGCCCTGAACCCTTAATCACAATCACCACCCTCCTATACCAAATACAATATCACAATGAAAGGGGGTGTCTTTATCAATAACAGAGGCCTACTGGCTTTGTCAGGGTGTCACCACATTACTAAAAGCAGAAATGTGTTATAATCCATCATTGTATAATCAGTAAATTCATGGGCATACTGCCAAAATGCAATACTATGACATTGCCAATCCCCAACAATGTCATTAATGCATTATATTGAATATTATGTGTGCCAGTCTTGTTTCACTTAATAGAGGTCCCAGCACTCCAGAGCCTAGGTGCAAAGGCGCCATCTCCAAGAGTGCTTTAAAATAGGTGGAACTCCTCCAAGGTGCATAAATGCAATCCCTGGGAGACTTAGACTAACTTTTGGAAAAACGTGTGTGGGGCTCTGCTGGGGCTGCTGCGCCCCTGGCAGCCACCAGAACACTTTGCAAAACGTTGGAGGATTCCTTACCCTTCCTGGAGCAACACAGAGCAATGGCATGCTAATTAGAGGGCCCATCAGGGGCTTATGTGGAGTTCCTTTACCTAGAGGGATGAATATTAAATGACTGGCTCTGCTGCTTTAGAAAAAACATGCTTTACAAGAGTGGCTCCGTGCCACAATGTCAATCTTTTTAAATGATCCAGGACCCCTGCCTCTCCAATGGCACAACTGGAGTATGCACACACAGGAGCCACGTGGCAAGCCCACTCCTGTGAGGCCTGCCAGTTCCTGCTGCTGGCTCAGCTTTTGTGTACTGGCACAGAGTCGGCCTCCTCTTCTTTTTGCCCCGGCATGTGTTCATTGCAGGCTGGGGACTGTGCACTAGGTGCATCCTGCTTCCCCTACACATGGGAAGTGGGGAAGGGCACCTAGCAATGTGGGAGTACAGGGGGCAGGGGTCCCCAGCACAGATCTCTCAGTGCACTGGGCTTGGGGATGGGGTCCAAGAGCTCAAGTGGCTCTGGGGAGAGGCCCACACACACCTCTCCCTGTTAAATAACGGGTGTTGAGTCAACCTCATGGGGTGGCCCTTTCCGGAGAAGTAACTGCTTGAAGCCCCACATCTTTGGTTCTCTACCCAATCCCCTGATGGACCAACCTTACCAGGCTGGAGCCCCTGATGGACCAACCTTACCAGGCTGCCTTCTCCAGCCCATGGTGCAGATTTGCCTCATTTGTGTGGAGTTTTGCTCCTGGGGACCAGCTCTAGGCTTCAGGAGTATTTTCTTTGTGTCTGCTGGCCTCTCAATTTGCTTTTCGTTTTCGAGATTAATTATTAAGGCTCCCTTCACCAGACCTGTCCTCTGCCTGCCCTTCTGATGCTTTCTCCTATTTGGAGATGTCTTCCAAAGCCCGGCACAGCCAACAAGCAGAGCACCCTCCATTCCACATTCCCCAGGTTCCATGACTTTGCCCATCTTTCAGGGCACCTGTGCGTCATTAGCGGAATCAGTGGCTAGTCCACAGAAGTCCTAGGGGAACCCTCCAGTGTCCCCCAACAGGTCCCCTTCCCCTACTGTTCCCCATGTTGCAAAAGGGGGCCAGCACTACCGGCCCCTTTAGAGACCCATCCTAGTCCTGACTGTCAGTTGAAGAGTCCCAAAATCAATCCTTGCAGAGGTGTGGGGGTCTTCTTGCTCCCAGCTGGGAATTATTTCAGTGCCGCATCCCCAGGTCCAATGTCTTCTCAGGTGTCTTCCATTTGCAGGGGTTTTTAATTGGGAGTGGAAAGCTTTGGCAGGTAGGTACATCTGCCCAATCCAAGAGTGCCACATCATTACACAGCCCATGCCCCAACCCTCCTGCATATCAACAATAAAGTCCTGCAGATGTACGCTATGAATGCCAACTCACATTATAAAGTCTACAGTAGATCAGCAACAATCCCCAAAGGGTCCCTTTTGTGACAGGCTACACGTCCGCAGATACCAGGCTGAACTATTGGGTAGTCTCACATGCTAAACCCACATATGTGGGCATCAGTGGGCACATGTGTGCATGTAACCAGCCAATTGCCCCTTACCCAGCTGTGCAGCAGCAGCCTAAACTTAAAAGGCACTCTGTCCATTTCCACAGAATTTATTGTGAGTAAGGCTGTTAGCAAGTCTCACTCCCAGTAAATGTCGAAAACCAGGCAGTCATAAAGTGAAAAACCCAGGGCGATTCAATGGGCAAAACCCAATTCCTACAGTTAGCAACCATTTTTTGTGATTGTCATAATTTGGAGAATGAATAAAAACGTAATAACAAAAGTATAATTGTTATTTTGCAAAAGTGAGCTTTTAGCAATAAAAACATGTAGGATTACAAAAACATCTAGCAAAGGTGGTTGCAATTTAACTAACTTTGTTTAGGTTTCTTACTTAGGTGCCAATTTCACGCGTGGTAGAAAATGTCCTGGTAATTCAGCCCTGGCCTACAGACCTACATAAAAGTCAACACCATGGGACTCTGTAACTACAGCAGAGCAAAATTGCTCCCCATTATGAGTTTCTAGTGAATTACGTGGTAATCAGTAATTCTGCTGGAACAAGGTAAAGTACCTGCGAGAAAAACTCCAGACCAACAGAGATGCTGTGGATCGCGTTATTCCAATAGGGCCAAAAAGTCCTGTTGCTGGCCCACACCAGGATTAATGAGCCACTCATAATGAGAGTCTTTATGCTTTGTACACAGGTAAATTAGGAAAGTACTTTTTCTCAGAAAGAGTGATGTATGAATGGAAATGATTTTTTATAAGGAGTGGTGAAACCATAGTATAATTTAAATAGACTTGGATAGATACCGAAAACTGAGTGCAGCAATGATGAAGTTGATAACTTAGGGGCACATGCATCAAAGGTTTTTGCGATCGCAAACGGTGCGATTCGCAAAAATCGGCCGTTTGCGACCGCAAATTGGCCTTTGGAGATGCATGAAAGTAGTTTCCTATGCGCAATTTAAGAATTCGCAATTATTTGCGAATTCTTAATTATGATTGCATTTAAGGAATCGCAATTTGCGATTCCTTAAATGCAATGCTAGAAGCACTTTCAAATAGCGATTTCGCTATTTGGGACCGCAAATTACAGACAAATCAAACTTGTCTGTAATTTGCAAAAACTTTGAAAAATGCACTAAAATGCATTTTTTAAAGTTTTAGATTACACACACACATGCCCTTGGGGCATGTGTGTGCACAACATGGGTGCACATCACAATTTCAGGGTGCAACAGGGTGTCCTTTGACACCCCTGCACCCTTGAAATTGCATGCGCAATTTGCGAGTACCTATTGGTATTCGCAAATAGCGCTCATAATTTCCCATTCATTCCTATGGGCCTGTAGGCCCATAGGAATGAATGGGAAGCCATTCCTTATTTGCGACTCGCAATTTACGTAGTCGCAAATAAGGATCTGTGAAGGAATCGCTATTATTATAGCGATTCCTACATGCATAGGCTTTTGCGATTCCTTAATTGCGATTCCTTAATAATCGCAATTAAGGAATCGCAAAAGCCTACCTTGATGCATGTGCCCCTAAGTGTTTCATTTTCTACAGTGTTTGCAACCTAAGAACATTGTGACAGTATTATTCCCTACTTCCTGCTTGTATTCGCTTTATTCCTAAAACTGTTCTCGTAATTACTGAACCACACATTTTTCTCTTGGCTGCCAAGGTTGACACAATGAGTTTCACCTTTTGTAGGATGATAAATAGTTTTAAACAACAGACAAAACGGCATGGGATTGGATCAAGCAAATAATATGCATGAAGCGGTTTGAAGTCCCATTAAATTCAACAAATAGAAAGGAAGCTGTAACAATGCACAGTACAGTTGACTAGGATGCATTCAGATACATCTGGCCCATTCCAGTCTTCTTGCCAAAAAATAGAAAACACTCTTCCTTTGTTCCAGAACATAATAGCTTCTCTCTTATCAAAACAGTTGTGGGTGACATAAGGGAGATTCGCAGCTTTCTACCAAAATTACATAATTTCCATCATAAATTACACAACTCAATTGTGTGTTATTTTTAACACAAAATATTGTGAATATCTCCAATGAGATACAAAGTAAACATACACTAGCCAAAATAACAATTTCACTGAGCTGAGTTATTCAGGAAATAAAGGGCAAAAGTAAGCACCGTTGGTCAGGTGTTCAGATTGACCCTCATAATGTGGAAATATACAAAGCTATGGGATGGCCATCTCTACATAGGCTTTTGTAGACTTGCGGTCATTGTGCCTAGAGGCAATGTTATGGGATTGTTTAAGGAAGCAAGGTGTACCCTCTGAGCTTTTGGAGCTGTTGATAGACCTCCACACTGACAACTACGCGCAAGTAAGTTGGGGGCCACAGGGGAAATTAACAGATCGTATAAAAATAATCAGGGGGGTCAGGCAGGGCTGCGTACTTGCACTTAGATTTTTTACATTGTATATGAACAATGTTATAGCTGCCCTTTCTGATTGTATTAGTGACTCTCCAAAACTAGACGGGACCCCCGTTCTTGCTTTACTATTTACAGATGACACCCTGCTGATTTCCCAAACCCTGAAGGGACTGCAGACACTGCTCAACAAATGTTGTACTTACTGTATAGACAAAGGTCCAGAAATCATGCCACAAAAAACCAAATATATGGTTTTTAGACCTTATAAGTCATATAACGGGAAGTTATGTCTACAGCAGAAAAGCCTTAACCAAGTGGCCAATTTTGAATTTCTGGGCATAATGCTGAGAAGTAAGCTTCTTTGGTCTCCACATTTACAGAAGCGGAGAGTTGGGCTCCAACATAACGCAGCAACCATACTTAAAAAACAACAGGCCACAACATCTAAAGAGATTTGCCCGGTCATTGAGGTGCATAGGTACAAAGCACAAGCGGCAGCTCTATACGGTTCTGATCTTTTGTGCATAGTTAATGTGGACAAATTCATAATTGGGAAAAAACAAATTCATAAGATCCCTATTATGTCTTCTGAAAAGAACACCTCTTGTCCCATTATTCCAGGATGTTGCCCGTAGAAAAATTGAGCACCTTGCGGCTCTATGACCTCTACTCTATTGGGTGAGGGTATGGACTGGGCCTGAACTTGCACCCTATAGAGAGGCCCTAAGGGAAATCTTGAGGACCGATACCAAATGTGTTCTCTTGTGGAGTAATTTTGCAGAGGAAACAACTGAAACATGTATACTTGGAATACATTTTGTGTGTTTTACACCAAAACACAAGAAAAGGGAGACTGTCTGCACAATTCCTGGAGGGTAAAGCTTCTCTTCACTTTGAATTGTTTATGGATAAGGTATGCCCACAGTTAGCCAAAATGTATTTTCTAAAATTTTATTATGGTAAACTTGATATCGAAGTGCATAGATTGCAATGGAAAGGACATATTGGGGAACCTGGTGATGTTTACTGCATTTTGCATAATTTAAAAGACCAAAGAAAATGTGACACATCCTTTTTTGCTGTCCTGCCTACAAGAGGCATAGGAGGATCTGGATTCGACCACTATGCTTGAAACTAGGTATAACGCATTATCAAATTACCCTTAGAGGTTTGCTGAGTGACACCTCAACTTTGGTGGTGACCTGCCTGAGCAGGTTACCGTTTTCAATAGAATTACTGCGGTGAAAGTGTGGTTTATATTTATGACAAACTAGTCAAAGTCGAGTGGCCCTTACTGAAAGTACATTACGGTACCTTGCAAGTGCACTTTTGTGAAATATTGGGAAATGGTGCTGGATGTTTTATGAGAACCTGCTGAGTGGTTTTAAAGGCCAATACAGATTATGTTAGCCAAGAGTTTTACACGTTTTATTGTACAAATAATTTTTCTTGATGTACTGAATTATTGTGTTTGTTTTTAAGGAATTGGATTCTGAAATAAACTACTTTGAAGTGTAGTGAAGAAATAAAGTTGAGGATTCTTGTAATTGCTAACCAATGTCAATTCCACTATAATATGTAAAGTTGTTAGAATGAGTGCAAGTTGCAACCCTTCCTTAAAAATGATAATAATCTTCTTGCTTAAATCAGGCAGTGTTAGACCTGGCATCCTTGGCATGGTTTTACCCTAATGTTTTACCTTACCCCTATGGTCGGCACTAGACAGCCTCAAGGGCAGGGTGCAGTGTATTTAAAATGTTGGACGTGTTTTTCTAACTTTTACATGTCCTGGTAGTGAAAAACTCTTAAATTCATTTTTCACTACTGCAAGGTTGATCTCCTCCATAGGATAACATTTGAAGTTGCATTATTTTATTTTATTTGTGTAATTTTCCAAATAGGAGGAGATAACTGATTCATGTTAGGTGTCTCTGGAATCCTAATTTAAAATCCCAACATATGGTGAAGTCGGATTTTAAATTACAAACCTGAAAAGGCCACTTTTAGGAAGTTGGCATTATTTTGCCTTAGCCATTTGGTGCCTGCAGCCTTTCTCTAGTCACATAACTGGGTGTAGTTGGAAGTTGGGCTTTGTGTATTCCTCCTAGACAGCCACACACTCTGGGAGCTTAGGTGTGACTGGATGGGCCATCACTGGCAGGATGGGAGGGGGAGCTGGGCCCCATTTTCGCTTACACCTGAATAGGCTGTGACTTGTCTCCACACAAAGGGCGGCATACGATCTGTAGTGAGTTTGGAGCTAGGGCAGGGAAGGCAGGGCATCTGTGCACTTTAGAGGCATGCCTCTAGAAGCTTCTCCCCACTTCAAAAGCACATCTGTGTATAAAACAGGGACCTCAAACACCACCACTTCCGTACATTTCTGGACCTGTGGGTGCTGTGCCCAGAAGAAGGACTGCTGTGCTGCTAGAAGGACTGCTCTCTGCTAGATTGCTACTCTGAAGGAACTGCTGCCTGGCTGTGCTGACCTGCTGCCTGCTACCCTCTTGCCTGGATAAGAAGGACTAGACCTGCATCACTTGAACCCAGAGTGACTTCAAGGGCTAGTTGGCTGGCCTACTGATCTGAAGGCATAAGGAACATAATAGGCTTCCATTAACCTTGCATCTGCACCTGGACCCTGCCATCTGTGAGTCTACTTTACCAAGTGATGCTACCCTAGTCCAGGACCCTTGGAAGTGGGCTTAAGGTGCTTTTCCAGCCTCTGTGGTACCTTCAGCACTGACGCATCTCCTCTGCTGTGCAGCGCAATCTTGAGCAGAACCAACGCATCTCCACTGCTGGTGGACTGGACCCATTGCAAAAGATTTGCATCTCCGTCGCAGTCCGCATCACCTTCAGAACCTCCACTGCATGATGCATCCTCATCACAGGCCCTTGCATCTCTTGTTGACAGCAGCCTCAACGGCGAAGCCGGACTTCACATCACAACCTCAGAGCACTTCAGAACCAACACATCTCCCCGACTGCAGGCCGCATCCCCAACACCAGACTTGGCATCACAAGCCCCATTGAGGGGATCCTCACCGTCGCCGCAACAGGACATTGTACTGCAGCCTCGCCGCATCTCGGAACAGACACATCGCCTCAGCTGCGTGACGCATCTCCGATGCCGATCCACACAATGCTCCACAATCTAGGATTTAAGGTAATCTGTTCAGCGTGACTAGCTGGGTCCCTGTAGCCAGCCTGTGCTCCATTGAGGTCGGCCTGAACTTGTGACTTTGTACCGGTCCAGCACAAACGATATTCACAGTTGGCGTGTTGCGCCTTTTGGCCCTATTTTCTCTAAAAGTGTACAAATTCAATATCTTCAGTTCTACTGATTTGGTTTTTGTTGTTTTGGTCTTGTTTTATTCATTAAAGTAAGCTCTATTGTTCTAACCTGGTGTGGGACTTTTGTGTGGTATTGTCACTGTTTTACTGCTTGAAGTGTTGCACAAGTGCTTTACCCATAGCTTCTAAGTTGAGCGTGACTGCTCTGTGCGAAGCAACCAGGGGGTTGAAAACAGGTTAATTTGGGGTTTGCTTGCGCCGTGAGGTGCCTGCCACATGGTGCATGGATGTTTCCAAACATCCAATTTGCTATGCCAGCTCAGGCCTTTCCCGCCCGCCGCTCAAGCTGCCATAGCAAAATGGATATTTCCGACCGCCCAAATTGTGAGGTCGGAACCACCGACGTATGGCCGGGCAGTTCCAGACCACTACGGTGTGCCCGACATCGTAATTAGGCCCTTAATGTCTGAACTCCTGGTCTCCTCTACCTGCCAATTTACATGCTGCCCAGTATTTGATAAAGAGCAGCGTCCAAGCTGAAACTTTTTTTGAGCCTTTTAAATCATATGTACAATTCTACTGTAAGCATAAATAAGTAGTGTTGGTTTACTCCATACTTCAGGGGGAGAAGTACCATAACCACCCGCCACCCGGAGCCACTGAGAAAATCTCAATACAGGCAAAATCCTCTTCATTGCTTGTACAAGAAAGAAGTCTGTCATCACTACGCTGGAACACTGGGCGAAGACTGTTAATTCTGAAACCATGAGGACCTTGGATTTTGTTGGCATGCACAATGAGGAACATCCTTGTTTATCATGGGCATGTATCATGTGGTCTGTGCAATATGCTCTCATTAATGACTACCTGTTCACAAAATTACTACCAACAAGCCCCTGTACAAAGTGCATCAGGCAACCACGAGAGAGGCCTTCCTTTCCTCCAAATGAAACTCAACTTCCATTCACTCTTCTTTCAGCACATCACTGCCAGTGCCAGACTGCAGTCCTAAAGGCCAAAAACTCCAGAGTCAAATGGCAGACTGTTGTTGTAATTTCTGCAAAGGCTTTGTATGATGTCCTTTTGAAGCTGCTTTTGAGAATGATTATTGAACTTTTAGAAGGACTTTAAGAACCCACTTTTTAAGTTTCATTAAATGATAATTTCATTAATGCAGCAGGTATTTTCTCTGTCTAAGCACCAATAGATCACTTGTTGGTGAACATTACATGAAAAGCCAAAGTGTAACATTGCACGTGCAGCACTCTGAAATGGCTTTGAAGCAGGAGCTGTGACATAAGCCACAATAAATCCAAGATAAACAGAGTGTATGGAACTAGGGATAGAACATGAGCCAAGTAGTTCATACCTATTTTCGGTATCATGCATCTATGTGATTCTTGTAAATCATCAAACAATTTAGTTTTCATTTTAGGATACAGAAAATGAACTTATTTACTTACCTGCTCTACAATATTGTCTGTGAAGATTTTTGAATAGTTTGGGTTTATATATTTTTCTTTCCAGTCCTAAAAAGAAACGAGGTTCTGTTAAAATAAACAAAGTCTTCATTTTTCCATTTATTTGAAAAACACGTGTGGGGCAACTCTTCAACAAAACTGCATGTGTACACTAAAAACATGCCATGCATAATATAATTGTATAGTAAAATGCATAAGAAAAAGTCAATATGAAGTTTCTTCTCAATAATGCATGAAAGTATTTAAACCTTAGTGAGATGGGTATGCCCAGGCGTGGGCCCTGTGCTCACTCTGTCACTGGAACCAAGCTATTTCAGGCTGATGAGCCCTAAGTAGGGTGAAATCGGTCCTTGGTTGCTTATGTTATGATTCAGAGAGGACCTGACCTGGCAGTTCAGGCTGGACTGTTCCCATTGGAGCAGCATTAAGACTGCATATGGATAGGCTCTAACTGAGGAGGCATATTGTGCAAAATAACAATAGATAGGGATGCGGCCCAGAGTAATTACCAGTGGCTGAGATTAATTCAAGCATTCCATCCTTCACTTTTTGTATACTTCTGACAATCACCCTAAGTGGGATGGGTATGCGCAGACATGGGTCCAGTGCACTCTGTGTCACTGGAACTAAGTTATTCCTGGCTGGTGAGCCCAAATTAGGGCAAAACCTGGACTATGTTGCATGTGTTATGGTTCATGGAGGACCTGGACTGGCAGTTTTGGCTGGTCTATTTCCATTGGAACAGGGTCAAGAGTGATTTGAATATGGCTGGGTCTCAACTGAAGTGACATGGTGTGCAAAATAACGATAGACTGGAACATGGCCTCAGTAATTACCAATGTCTGAGATTAATTTAGACATTACAGATATCACTTTTTGTATACTTCAGTTATATAGAGGGCAGCATAAAAATATGGGGTTCAATTGAAAGGTGAAAAATAATAGTCTTGCTTTCTTTTATTGATGCTTGAACCTTTCCAATAGAAGAGTCAATTTTATAACTACTTCCAAGAACATTTCACCAGGGCGTGTAATTATAACACAGCTCAAGAGATCCAATGTATGTTAGTTCTCATGCAGTGTCAGATTCTTTATTGTCTCCACTCTAAGAAAATCAACTAGTTCCTACAGCTATGAAGTAAAAGGTTAGAGGCATTTGATATGAAAATTGAAAGATCAGCAGATACGCTATGAGAATTGCAAATTCTACTGCTCCCTAAAGCCGTTATTGATACCAAAATTGGAAAGAGGCAGAATAATTAATGAAATATCTTCCAGAAGAGTGTAGCAGAAGAGGATCTGCATTGGCGCATTTGGTACAAACCATCTCTTCATCTTGTTTAAAATCAGCTTTGGATTTTATAGACAAGGTTGGCTAACAGCTAAGCACAAGCGCAGTCATCAGGAAAAGTGCTTTGCTGAAGTTCTGGCTCATGTCAAAACATGTATTTGGCAAATCAGTTCATGAAACGTTGAACCAAATGAAAAAAAGATAACAACACTGATATGGCACTGAAAGCTTTCAAGGTCACAAACACTTTCCAAACAGATATAATTTTGCTTTCGCTTCACTGCAGCAACTACAACAAGCACAGTTTCAGTGACCAATTTGTTCTAGAAAAAGAGGGAAGGGACAAAACCCAAGAAGCCCCAACCCTACTTCTAAGTGAAAATCTATTCATTTCCTTGATCACACGATGTCAGTCAAAGTGTGTCTGAGGTTTTCTCATGAACAATGGGGGCACAATAATCTCAGAGAGATGCACAGGAAATCTGGGGTTGGCCATGCAATACAATCTTCACTACAATATTCACTTTGTGGAATAGCCTTATCTAGGACAACAAAATGTTCTGGGAGTCATCTTACGCATACAAACAGGTGTCTCACGCAAATGGGAATTACATAAACCACCCATTAGATGCATTTTCAAAGGTGGGAAAAACCATTAGCAGATTAATTGTGCACAAAATGCTAAAACTGTCTCTCAAATGGAAATCCAGGTCCAAGGCTTATGAATATCCAGGGCCGGCTCTAGGGCGGTGCGATCGGTGCCACGGGACCGGGCGTTGACTTAGGGTGGGGGCGCCCTGTTTACAAATATAATGTGGGTTGAAAACCACCTGGTGCCTCGTTCCTTGCCTCAAGCAATTTTCAAACATCTATAAAAATGTCAAGATAACTCTGGTGATTAATGTTCTTCCTGGAGAGAGACTGAGCTTTGTCTAGTGGAAGTTTGACTCCTTGTAAGGTAGCTCAGAGGGTTAATATGCCTGCTGCTAAGAACGTGTGCCATGCAGATCACAAAGTGCATATAAAGTTAATAGGTCAATGGGTTACTGCTTTTGTCAGATAGATCTTTTTGTTACTTGCAGTTTATAAGTTAAAATCCAAATATAGAACAATGAGCTATTAACTGTCATCAAAGAGCTGCATGCAAACTGCAAGGTGAATATTAGACCTACATGTTTTTTTTGCCTGGTCTTTCCTTAACCTAATCTTGCAAAAAGGGTTTATTTGGGTAGAAATGAATTAATATTATTAAAGGGAACCCCTAACAATTAGTGTTATGTTTTAAATTCTGAATGTCTGCTTTTCCAGACCAACGACTCAAACTATACTGCCTACCAGTATGGCTGACATGTGACTCCTACATCTTGTAATCCTCTGTCTTATGTAACATTTCCTATACACTGATTTACACGTGTGATTGTCTCTGTTAAATGTGTGTATGGTGTAAAGTGCTTTGACACCTCACACTGGTATGAGTGGTGCTATAAAACTAAATGAATCTGAGAGACTGATTATGGAGACTTGAGGGGCACTGTTAAATGGTGGTAGTGAGGGAATCTGTGGCAGCGGTGGTCATTGGGGAGCGACAACAAACATTGTCGCACAGGGCGCCACCAGTGCTAAAGCCGGCCCTGTGAATATCAGTGAGATAAGGAAGTATCAGGGGCCCCTCACCACATTCCACAGGATGGGCCCATTATTATGCATTACACCACTGAATACAAATGTGTCTGCTCTTTGGCATTTCCCATAAAGCATGCCTCCTTATATATTTTAAGTAATAATTACACTCCTGAGTTTGAATGCCAGGGTACAGTAGGATAGATTAACCTATATCCATATTCAAACTTTCTACATATCTAGCAATTCATATGTAAAACTCAATGATTAATGTGATTTCCCCATTAGCAGAAACATGACCCATGGAACAGAATCCTATGACACTAATCACAACAACTCCAAGGCTCTAATACTGAGTAGGACAGAATAGGAGGGGGTATTTACCACACTCAGTAAATACAGAAACCAATAGGTAAGGTACTTACTGGATGCTGAAACTATCTCTTAGCTCAGGTTCGCCTGAATTGGCATTTATGGTAAACAAATGTGCATGTTTCATTTTTTTACCCAGCCTTCACTACTGTTCAGTTTTGCCTAGTATTACCTGCCAATCTCTTTTTGGTGGAAACAAGGGGGGTGCAATAAATATTACACAATTCAGAAATGTGCCCACTGCTTAATTCAAGCAAGCAAGAAAATTAAAACATAGATTGACTGAGTAAAATAATGATCTCCAAACATTGGCTATGGGCTTGATTTAGAACTTGGTGGATGGGTTACTCCATCACAATGGTGATGGATCGCCTGTCTGCCGAAATATAAATCCCATTATATCCTATGGGTTTTATATTTTGGCGGATCAGCTATCCATCACCGTTGTGAAGGAGTAACCCGTCCGCCAAGATCTAAATCAGCCCCATAGTATTTAACAAAAAGATAACAAAAAACAGAAAGCACTAATGAAACAAAAGGTTACGCATTTTTGCAGAAGAAAACAGCCAACTATGGAAACGGTACCTATGCTTAATAATTGTTTATGTCTGCTATTTGTCCCTTATTTTGTTGTATGCTGTCCTCTGGACTATTACTTTTAAAAAAAATGGCATATCTGCATAAAGATGTGGACTAGTGCAATATTCAAGCCTTCACTTCTCTATGTGAGAAAAGTTCTCCCATTGAAAAGACTCACAGTGAAAGTGGCCCTGGTGTACTTAGCACATTTACATTCGCAAACCCTGCGATTCACAAAATTACAAGGTTTGTGAATGCAAAAGTGTAATGTGCTATTTATGAAACGTATTTTTCAGACAAGGCTTTCTTACTCACAAAATGGGATTTGTGAGCCATTCCAAATTGCAAATAACTACAGGCATGAAAAAGT
This sequence comes from Calotriton arnoldi, assembly GCA_963921515.1. NCBI lineage: Eukaryota > Metazoa > Chordata > Amphibia > Caudata > Salamandridae > Calotriton > Calotriton arnoldi. The sequence continues at coordinate 607,852 of CAWUFW010005538.1, forward strand.
GTAATCTTCTAATTGGGAGTCGTAATGGCAAGTATAAATGGTGTATGACTTCAATTGCAGTCACAAACTATTAATCTGTTAACGACACCTCAAAGGGGGTAGTAACTATGAGTGGGTGGAATTTTGAATCCCGCCCGTGGAATTGGAGGAATTTAGTCATTGAAATTTGTACTTGTAAAGCGCACCCATACCCCCAAAGGGGTGTCCAGGCGCTGTACGCATACCGCTGTGGAACCCTTCCTGGCTTTTCCCTGTGAAATGTCCACTCCTGGGCACCCCCAGGGTGAAGCCAGGCATCCCAGCGCTGTTGGGGCCGTTGTGGAGATTAAGCAAGCTATTGCCCAGAGTTGCAGAGTGGGACCCATGATTAGAATAGGCACCGAGGCGAGAATTATCAGGTCCGAGGAAATTGAGCCCAAGACCCGCCGAGGCGGGAATTGAACCCTGGTCCCGGGCCAGATCTCTGCATCAGGGTCTGCCGCTCTAACCCGTGAGCCACACTTCTCCACTTTCAGTGTTACTTTTGTAAAGCGGAATTAATTAATTCTGCCAATGTGCTCTGCCGGCAGAATAAAAATAATCAGCACTGCTATTAGTTACTGCCGAACCCCACACACTCATCTTCCTTTGTGCCGTACCATGTTACAGTAATGAGGGAATCTCTGTCTCCAGCCTCCAAGTGATTCCATTCCAATCAAGTGGACAGATCTTACCATATCCAGGAATGGCTGGAGGCGCTCTTGTTAGTTATTTGATTGGCTGTTTAAGCCCGAAAAACACAGTAGGTTGGAAGAATGCTTGTCAAATTGTTCATTGGCTGTGGAAAGCTTCACGTTACCCTCGAACAGTTCTTAGCTGCTGCTCATGCTACGTGCCCATGTCTTGACAGAGAGTAGGTTGGCTAGAGTGAAGCAAGTCAGAAGATGCTGGGTTTTGTTCTGAACCCGCACCCAGATAGCCTTCCTGCAGCGAAGCTGCAATCAGCCTTAACACTGTAGGTGACCGCTCACAAGCACTGCTGCTACTTTCTTGTGAGTACTCCGTTATTGTAGCTATGTGTGCTCCAGTGTTTAATTTGTAAAATATTAAGTGCAGGTGCTCAATTTTATTTAGGAGACCACACCCACTTCATCTACTGGCCCCACCCTCTTCCTCGACTGGCCCCACCCACTGAGCCTAACAAAACACACAGACACCCTCAGCTAAAGCAAAGTGGAGATCACCCAAAAATGTGAGTGAGCTAGAATCTGCTCTAAGAGATCCACCAACGCCATCATTTAGTACCTGTGTTTACAGTTTAAGCAGACACCTTGCACTTTGATTGGATCTGGCATATCCCCTGTGCCTAGAGCCCACATTCTCATCACCTTACAGAATTTGGGGAAGCTGGAAATGTTTTTCACCTTCTGTACAACGAAGGAAAGGTGCATACAAAGCCAGGCTGTGGGACCTGCAGACAAACCCCTTCAGAATATGGCCCAAAGCAGGTGATCCCCAGATATCCCTGAATACATTTTCATGTCTACCAAGCAGCAGACACAAAACAGGGCCTCTCTGAAGCTGCTGCCTTTAGAGGCGATGTGACCCAGTGCACATGTGCCTAGGTTGGACATCCCTGGCTTACAGACCTGCAGAATGACTAGCCCCTTTCCCTTCTTTGCTGCTGTCATAAGCCGGTCACGGACTCAGTGCATATGGGCCTAAGTTGAGTTGGACACCCCTGGGTAACAGACCTGCAGAATGACTGCCCCTTTCCCTTCTTTGCTGCTGTCATAAGCCGGTCACGGACTCAGTGCATATGGGCCTAAGTTGAGTTGGACACCCCTGGGTAACAGACCTGCAGAATGACTAGCCCCTTTCCCTTCTTTGCTGCTGTCATAAGCCGGTCACGGACTCAGTGCATATGGGCCTAAGTTGAGTTGGACACCCCTGGGTAACAGACCTGCAGAATGACTGCCCCTTTCCCTTCTTTGCTGCTGTCATAAGCCGGTCACGGACTCAGTGCATATGGGCCTAAGTTGAGTTGGACACCCCTGGGTAACAGACCTGCAGAATGACTGCCCCTTTCCCTTCTTTGCTGCTGTCATAAGCCGGTCACGGACTCAGTGCATATGGGCCTAAGTTGAGTTGGACACCCCTGGGTAACAGACCTGCAGAATGACTGCCCCTTTCCCTTCTTTGCTGCGGTCATAAGCCGGTCACGGACTCAGTGCATATGGGCCTAAGTTGAGTTGGACACCCCTGGGTAACAGACCTGCAGAATGACTGCCCCTTTCCCTTCTTTGCTGCTGTCATAAGCCGGTCACGGACTCAGTGCATATGGGCCTAAGTTGAGTTGGACACCCCTGGGTAACAGACCTGCAGAATGACTGCCCCTTTCCCTTCTTTGCTGCTGTCATAAGCCGGTCACGGACCCAGTGCATATGGGCCTAAGTTGAGTTGGACACCCCTGGGTAACAGACCTGCAGAATGACTGCCCCTTTCCCTTCTTTGCTGCTGTCATAAGCCGGTCACGGACTCAGTGCATATGTGCCTAAGTTGAGTTGGACACCCCTGGGTAACAGACCTGCAGAATGACTGCCCCTTTCCCTTCTTTGCTGCTGTCATAAGCCGGTCACGGACTCAGTGCATATGGGCCTAAGTTGAGTTGGACACCCCTGGGTAACAGACCTGCAGAATGACTGCCCCTTTCCCTTCTTTGCTGCTGTCATAAGCCGGTCACGGACTCAGTGCATATGGGCCTAAGTTGAGTTGGACACCCCTGGGTAACAGACCTGCAGAATGACTGCCCCTTTCCTCTTTTTGATGCGGTCATGACCCCAGCATGGACCCAGGGCACATAGACCTAAGTTGGACAGCCTTGGCTTACAGACCTGCAGAATGACTACCCCAAATCTTCTCCTTGTTGCTGTCATAGGCCTAGCATGGAGCCAGTGCACATGGACCTAAGTTGGACACCCCTGGATTACAGACCTGCAGACTGACTAGCCCCTTACATCTACATGCTGTTGCCATACGCACTTGGAAGAAGCTGTCCTGCAAAGGTACACCAAAAACAAGGGTGGTGTTGAGAAACAGATTCCGCACATGCCAGTCCCTTCGATAACCCGGTCTCTAGGGCTATAAAATGAGATTGGATGGTCTAAAACGGCATGGCCAGGCTCCTGAAGGCATACCTCCTCGTTACAATATGACTGAACACCTTCAGTCTCTTCACTGGTTCCCAGTGCAAAAGCGCTCAGTGCTTAGAGCTCTCTGTATGAGTCACCAGGCACTTTTAGGAAAAGAACCTGCAGACATCAGGTCTCAGTTCATTCCTGACAGTCCGGCTCGGAAAAAGATTAAGACTTGGTTATTCCTGTAGAGTGGTCTCTCCCTTCTTACCTTTATGGTATAGAGCGACAGGACGCCCTTTCATGGTAGCTGTGGCACTATACAGGTACATTGTGATCATTCTTGGGGGCTTTGTTTGGGTTTCATAGCGCTTTCTCTCCCATGTTTGGGAGTCTCTCTACCCTCGGTATTTTAAGTGAAGAAAAAAAAGGGTATAACAAAAGTTGGGGGTCGCTTGCTGCTGCCATCTCTCCTGTGCACAGACGAATCTCAAAAACGAAGGGTAGGTTTAATACAAAAACAATGCATCTACCACTGCACTGCCAACTACTGCCTGTATAAAAACAATGGTCAATGCAGTTTGACATCTTTTACACTCTCACGGTTCTGGAAGCAATCGAACAGGAACGTTGAATAGACCATACGCCCTCTACGAACTCTCTTCATCTAAGCTGTGAGAATGGCTGATTTGCGAGCAACTGACCCCGTCATTCATATCACTTTAGACAACTCTTTTCAAAGAGTGCTGCAGCCAAGTTATAAAACTGTACACATTTGAGTGCATTTGGAAATCGAAGGGTGTCTTTTCTAAACTGCGGCTGCTCTCACCCTTTCATTAAAGCATATTTGAGATGAAAAGCAGGAGGCGCCTGTTGCGAGCTCTTAGAGGAAGCGGCGCTAGGTTTTTTATTTGACAGTTGGTATCTTTTGTGGGAGTACATGATGGGCTAAAAAGAACTAGCCGCTGATTTTACAAAAGGAGGCTGCGATCAGCTGGGCAAAGGTGCCAGTATGCACGTTTTCTGGGAAAGTCAGCGAAGCAAGGTTTGGATATACAGGAAAAGTGTACGAGTACAGAAATTCGTTTTGGCGCGCGCATATTTATGAATCTTCATGCTCTCATCTCACCAGTGCTTGCATGTTCGTCCGACTTCCATAATCATTCGGCACCAGTTTTTGGGAACTGCATCAAACTTACCTTTTGTGCCTGCAGCTGCTTGAATTCAATTCCTGGATAGGGAATTATTAATCCTCCAGCATTGTTTTTGCTGCTTTCGCTGTTAAAAGGCTCTAACTGCAGCAAAGCATTAAATTCCTCCTCAGTGCGGGCCTGCTAACCGCTAACAGGTTACAAGCGCCTCCGAGAGTTCATTGAAAAACTGGAAACACGGTTTGTTCCGTGTAGTCTCAACTGGGCCTCTGGACAGCTGCATGACCAGAAGTAATACCACATCTAACAGGCCTCGGAGGCACGTCCTGAACTTTCCCAGCTTGCCTTGCCCCACATCACTATCAGCCCGCCCTCCGCTGTAATTATCCAAACGGAAGGAGCATGACGACGCTCTTTGGTAAAAGGCATGCGTGCACTGCTGACATCACTAACGTGATGCAGTCATCATGCCTGGACCTGGGTGGGCCGTTCTCTGCTGACATACCAGGCAGGCATCCGAGCGGAATTGGGAACAGGACAGGTACGTACATTTATTTTTAATAATTTCTGGGCCCAGGGGAGAAAAATTCAATAGACCCGGCCCTGAAGTATAAGTGCCGGTGCTAAGCACCGGAAAGCACCGGCACAAATTAAGCACTGGTGTGCTCACTGCTCAGAGCAGGAGTGCAAACGGGTCTATTACCCTTACAAATCATGCAGTTACTGACCCAGCAAACAAACAGGGATGCATAAAAGTGGCGCATAAATGGGATATTTAATTTTGCACAACGAGGCCCATTTCAAACTTAGCCTAGATTTTGTTGCTATCACTTTGGAAGTCACCACCAGGCTTGAGCATCAGATGCTCCCGCTTCTGGTTACAGGCCAATGTAACCTATTTGCAAATCATGTCAGATGTTGCAAACTCTTATAAGTCTGGCTCTTTCCTACGTAATTTTAGTCAAGCGCCAAATAAACCATATAGGTGATCATTGCACCACACAAATACCGTGTCATGCCATAGCTGCTTTATCTCAACTTAAGTCTGTAACAAATAGTTTCTTACCTGTCGGTGTAGTTTTGCAGCTTGAAGAACTTTTCTGGATTCACTATGCTGTGCATTATTCCGCCATCTAGTGGTTGGGTCTGGAATTGTAGTATTTCTTCTATTTTTTGTTGTTGTTGGTGGGCGTTGACGACGTAGTACCATTTGGTGTCTCTCTGTGACGTCGACGGACTTCCTCCGGAAGCCCCACCTTTGGTAGCCATCTTCGGATTCTTTTTTCTCTGTGTCTTGTTTCCATTTGTCCTCCTTATGGTTATCTTCCTTGGTGGAGGAGGGTGGGCTCGCTAGTGAATCCAGAAAATTTCTTCAAGCTGCAAAACTACACCGACAGGTAAGAAACTATTCGTTTTGCAGCGTGAATCTTTTCTGGATTCACTATGCTGTGCATAGACTTTGTAGCGGTTTGCTAGTCTTGTGGTGGCTGGGTGGAAGATGAACCTTGGTTTGTAAATAGATGCTGTAAGACCTTTTGTCCTACTTGTGCTTCCTTGTTCATTCGGATGTCCACACAGTAATGTTTTGTGAATGTGTGTACTGAAGACCATGTTGCAGCCAAGCAAATGTCTTGGATTGGAGTGTTAGCCAGAAAGGCAATTGTTGCTCCTTTCTTGTTGAATGCGCCCGCGGCGCTTCTTGTAATGTCTGTCCTGCATGCCTGTGACACAGTTGTATAGCTTGTGCTATCCATCTTGCGATTGTGTTTTTGGTTACTGGTCTTCCCAGAAAACTTTTTGCAAAGGATACAAATAACTGCTTTGTTTTTCTGTATTCTTTAGTTCTTTCCACGTAATACATGACTGCTCTTCTTGCGTCAAGTGTGTGTAAAGCCCTTTCTGCTTTGTTCTTTGGATTTTGAAAGAAACTTGGTATCTGTATACTTTGATTTATGTGGAATTTTTATACCACCTTTGGCATGAATTGTGGATCTGTCCTCATGACAATTCTGTTACCATGTATCTGAAAGTAGGGCTCCTGTAGAGTTAGTGCCTGCAGATCGCTAACTCTACGTAGTGATGTTATTGCCACTAGAAATGCTGTTTTTATTGTAAGCATTTGCAGCGTTGCTTTGTGCAGTGGTTCGAAAGGTGCCTTCATTAATTGTGCTAGAACAATGTTCAGATTCCATGTTGGTGCTGGTACCCTTTTAGGTGGTGCAATTCTCTTTGCCCCTTCCATGAATCGTTTGACCACATGTGAGGTGAAGAAGCTCTTTCCTGTTTCCCCTCTTGTGTACGCGAAAATTGCTGCTAAGTGTACCTTTAGTGATGTAAAGCATAAATTACTTTTTAGTAAATGTGTGAGGTATTTGAGCACAGTTCTTTCTCTTGTGATCTTTTTTGACAGTCCTTTTGAGTAATACACCATTGTGTGTATCTTTTCCATTTTGCTGTATAACATTTTCTTGTTGTCGGTTTTCTAGCTTCTTTTAGAACAGCCATAGTGCTTTCGGGTAGTTTTAGATGTGCAAATTCTAAGTCTTCAGGAGCCATGCCGCTAGGCTTAAGCTCTCTGGTTCTGGGTGAAGTACTCTCCCGTTTTGCATTGTTAGCAAATCTTTTCTCCTTGGAATTTTGTGCATTGTCCCTTGTGAAACTTCCATTAGTTCCGAGAACCATGTCTGTCTGGCCCACTGTGGTGCTATGAGAATCATTGTCATCTTGTTGATTCTGCACTTGCTGATCACTTTGTTCAGCAATGGAATTGGGGGAAAAGCGTACGCAAATATCCCTGACCAGTCTATCCATAGCGCATTCCCTAGGGACCGGCTGCAGGGTCGCCTGGATGCGAAGTTTTGGCATTTTGCATTCTGGGGTGTTGCAAATAGGTCTACCTGTGGGGTCCCCCACTTTTCGAAAATCTTCTGGACTTCTGTTTGGTTCAGTTCCCACTCGTGGGATGCTGCTGTTTGTCTGCTCAGTCTGTCCGCTTCTAGATTGTCCTTCCCTGGTAGGTGTATTGCTAACATATCTATTCCATTTGGGATCGCCCATCTCCACATCTGCTGTGCTAGACTCGAGAGTGCGACAGAGTGAGTCCCTCCTTGTTTGTTGATGTAGAACATAGTTGTGGTGTTGTCTGTTTGTATCAACACCTTTTTCCCGTATAGCTCCTTTTGACAGGCTCAAGGCTAAGAACACTGTTTTTAGTTCCAAGATATTGATGTGTTTCACCACATCTTGTGGTGTCCACAATCCCCTTATCTTTAGATTGCCCATGTGTGCTCCCCATCCTATTAGGGAGGCATCTGTTGTTATGGTCACTGTTGGTGTTGGAGCTGTGAAAGGTCTCCCTTGTGCTATATTTGCCTTGTTCCACCATGCCATCTCCTGATGAACTTTGTTTGTGACAACCACTAGATCCTCCCAACTGCCTGTAGCTTGTGACCATTGCGTTTGGAGCCATTCTTGAAATGGTCTCATGTGCAGACGGATGTTGGGAACTAAGTGAATGCATGAGGCCATCATTCCTAGTAGTTTCCCCACAGTCCTCACTGTCAGACGATGCCCCTTCTGGTATAGATGAGTCTCCTTTATTAGAGCTGTTATCCTCTTGTCGTTGGGGAATGCTTTCCCTAACACAGTGTTTATTTCTGCGCCCAAGAACAACTTCTTTCGTCTTGGTTCTACTGATGATTTTTCCTCGTGTATGGAAAATCCCAGCTGAACTAGCGTCTCCATCACTTGTTGTATATGCTGTTTGCATAGGTTGTATGATTTGGCTCTTACCAGCCAGTCGTCTAAGTAGGGGTAAACCTGAATTCCTTGTCTTCTCAGATGTGCTGCGACTGCTGCCAGGCACTTTGTGAACACTCTTGGTGCTGATTTTAGACAGAAAGCAAGCACTTTGAACTGGTAGTGTTGTTTGTTTATGACAAATCTTAGGAAACGCTTGTGTTTTCTGTTTATTGGGATGTGTAAATACGCATCTTGTAAGTCTATTGTTGCCAGGTAATCTCCCCTCTGCAACTGAGGCAACACTTCTTGTAGTGTAGTCATTTTGAATCTTTGCGTTTTGACAAACTTGTTTAGAAATCTTAGGTCTAATATTGGCCGTAATGATCCGTCCACCTTTTGAATTAGGAAGTATGTTGAATATACTCCGCTGTTCTTTTCCCTGTGCGGTACGCGCTCAATTGCATGTTTTCTCTGAAGTTCTTTCACCTCTTTGACCAGGTGAGATAGTTCTTCTTTTGAATGTGTCCGTTGCCTTGCCCGTTTGTGCAGAGGCTATTTTGTTAGCTCTATACAGTATCCATACTGTATTATGTTCAGTATCCACTGGTCTGTGGTTATTTCTTTCCATTTTGGTTGAAAAAGTGTTAGTCTACCTCCTACTGGAGTGGTATGTTGGAGGACCTGTAAGTTTGTCTTTTTGTTTGTTTGTACTGTCACTGTTGGTTTTTGTGAGAGTACCTCTCTGTGTGCGCAGTCACTTGCTAGATGTTTGTTGTCCACCCCTTTGTGGCTGACCTCTGCCACGGGGACGCCCTTGAAAGGACCCTCTTCCTTGAAATTGCCAGCCTTGTTGCTGTCCCTGTTGTGTGCTCTGGTTCCCGGCCTGGTATGTTTGCTGGTAACCTTGGTGTGAGGTAGTAGGTTGTTGTGTACCTCTCCCCACTGGTCTTCTTAACGGTGTGCCTCAACGCATACCTCTGAACTGCAGGGCTCCCATGGACCTAGCTGTCTCGTTGTCCTTTTTTAGTTGATTTAGTTTGTCATCAACCACCGTTCCAAACAATTGTTCGCCATTGAATGGAGAATTAATTATGTTGCTCTGCACTTCTGGCTTGAAGCCTGATATTCTAAGCCATGCGTTTCTTCTTTCTGTTATGCCAATCACCATTTGCCTGCTTGATGTTTCGGCCGCATCAAGGGCTGACTTCAAACATGTGTTAGCAATGTTTTTGCCCTCTTCCACCAGGTGGCTTGCCCTTTTCTGGGACTGTTCTGGTAGGTTTTGTAACAGTTCCCCTACCTCCTCCCAGTGCTGGTACTCATGCCTGTTGAGCAGAGCATTCGAGTTTGCAATGCGCCATTGATTTGCTGCAGCTCTCTCCATTTTCCTTCCTACGAGGTCCATCCTCTTACTTTCTTTGTCTGGAGGTGGTCCCTCTGTGGTGGGCACATTTGCCCTTTTTCTTGCTGTTGAGGCAATGATAGAGTCTGCTGGTACTGATCCCCTAATGCAGTGGTTCCCAAACTTTTTCGACCCACGGCTCCCTTGTTATATTGGCCGTAGGCCACGGCTCCCCATTATGTTACTTTTTTTTTATGGGTGGGGGTCTGTGAGCCCGGCCGTGGGAGAACTTCCATTTTTCTCCTTGAAAATATTTGGCATGAAGCCAGTGAAGGTATTATAAACATAGACGTAACAAAATAAAAAATATAACAGTTGTTTAATAAAATACTTTTATTGGTTTAGTCACAGTGCATTCAAAATAAAGTGACCCTTACAAGCTAGTGCAGGCCATGAATTGTGATGACTGCCCAGCAGGTGGCTCAATAATAGACAGTGTACAACCCTGCCTGTTCATAGGTAGCAGGAAATTAACCTGGGCTCTTTGTTATTTAATTATATTAAATATTTGTATTTAACTGCACCAACAGGTAAAGTTCAAGACTGAGGAGACCTAAACCCAAAAGATGTTGAGGAAAGTCATGTCAATGACCTCTTAAAATTGTACTGCATTCTACTGCCAAAGGCTACATTATCCACTATACATGCCATTCCTCAAATTACCAAAATATTGAAGGTAAAAAAGAGACAAAAACATCTGAAAATCTTACACACTACTTCTGAACCCCACTTGCAACTCTTAGATTTAGTTATCCACCACTTGGAACAGTTGGACCCCCCCCCTTGTTAATTGGTTTACTAGGAATATTTCATTTTTGGAATAAACTGCATTTTTAGGCCAATTCAAAATTCCCTATAGATTTCTGTTAAGACTAGGATATTTCTCAATCAGCACAAAATGTAGTTGATCTTTTCCCGACATTGCTCCAGAGAGGGAAAAAGGCCAGTGATCACTGACATGCTCTGAATATGGTGGGACTAGTTTCGAGTAATGTTAAGACATTTACATTTCAGCAATTAATTAGGAACATGTTCAGTATTGGAGCCTTGAGGTTTATTTATCCTAATAAGCTCAGATTGCTCACATGCAAATGCAGACCTCCTGTTCAGAGAGACCGTGATTTCTGTGTTTAAGAGCTATGTTCAAATCTGCACAGAACTGTAATTGAAAATACAGGGCACAAATGTATTCTCCCAGAAATATTGCATCTCGAAAGAACATCTCTATAAAATGCCAAAGTAAAGAATGAAACCTGTAGGGAGCTGCAATAAAGCTTCAATATTCTTACCACATGTGAAAACGAAATTTACGTCTGGAGGGGGAGTCTGCATCGTAAGACTTTTTACTGCAAGATGCATGTCTCGGGCAGTCTGACTTATTCAGCCTCTTGTTTGTGGAGAGACGAAAAAATGCTAATGGATGATCAGAGGGTGTCCTAATGTTGCTGCCCGCTGAGTTCTGATGCGGGGGTGAAGGTGGCAGGGTTAGGACTCGCCATCTGCCACTGTGTGCGCAGCTCTGATTTTTCCCCTTGTCGTAATGATTTGCAGCCATGATTTGCGTATTGGCAGTGCATTGATAAGATCTTTATTGGTTGTTTCTGTTGAAGTCGTTATCACGTCAGGCTTTGGTAGCAGGGGGCTCTACAGTTCTGAAGAAAATGTCAAAGGCCTTGCACAGTGTTTCCCAAACTGTGTTTGCGGCGCCCCTGGCTAGTTTTGATGGCGCACTTGGGTGCCGCGGCGCACAGATTGGGAACCACTAACCTAATGTATAAAGGGTCTTTTGAGGAGTGTTTATATTTTTTCTCAGCTCTTGGTGTTATGGCCTTGCAAACAGCAGGCTCCTTGAATGCCTCTTTCCCCTGGTCTAAGACACTAGACAGCAGTGGTAGAAATTGGTTCCTAGATTGTGTAGGCATCAGTGTTTCCAATAAAAAACAGGCTTGAGGTTTCTCTTCCTCCAGCTGAACCCCATAAGTTTCTGCAGCCTTCTTTATTACCTGATTGTACATGCCAATGTCATCAGGGGGTGATGGCCTCGAAGGGTACGACTCTACAGACTCTTCGGGCAACTCTGCGTCAAGGTCTTGCGATTATTTCGGGGGTTCTAGGTGGTATGGGATCTTTGGCAACCCTTTGTGTTTCGGTTTCCGTTGATCTCGGCAGAATCTTGTATTGTTTCAAGCTTTCGTCGAAGTCTTTTTTGCGCTGGAGGATATTTGCCATTTCGGCTTTCAGCCTTCTCCTCTTCTTCTCAACCTGGGCCTCGTGTGTTTCGGTGCCGAGATTGTCCGCTTTTCGTTTCTCGACTGACGACGCCGGGGCGGTCGTCGAGGTTTGCTTCGGTCTCTCTTTTTTCTACGCCGAGGCGTCCTTTTCCAGTCTATCCTTCGACGTCTTGGTTTTTTCGAGAACCTTTGCCGCTCCGGAGTCTTTATCGAAGGATCCTATGGTCTGCTTTTGCTTGGATGCAGCTACGGCCACCGAATGCTTCGACGCCGAGGATCCTTTTTGTGGTCTAGAGTCTGATTTTCGAGACTCTTCTGGTTTTTTCGAGGTCGACGACTCTCTTACCTCCTTCGAAGTCTTCTTCTCGACTTCCACGACCAATACCTCGGTGTCCTCGTCGCCTTCTGGTCCTTCAGCGATGTTGTCTTCCTCCTCGCTGGAGAGGCCCAGGTCTCGCAGTGATGGCAGTGGTCCTTGGCCTTGCATATTGTAGTTTGCGCGTCGCTGTCTTTCCCTTACCCTCAACGTCTTCGGGTGAAGACGGAGCAGGCGTTACAGTCGTTGCTTCGATGATCCAGCGGCAGGCACAGGTTACAGACTGGGTGCTGATCCTTCTGTGCGTATTTGTGGTGGCAGTTCTTGCAAAACTTGAATGGCGTCTTGTCCATTACCGCGCCCAGGGAGCCCCCTGCATGCGCATTCTCCGGTCGACGAAGTTCTAGATTTTCTTCTTCTCGCCGAACTGCGTTTGTTGTCGAGTTTTTCCACGATTTTTCTTCTCCAACTCGGGAGCTTCTCCGTATCGATCCAGACCCAATGGCGGAAAAAAGAATCTGAAGATGGCTACCAAAGGTGGGGCTTCCGGAGGAAATCCGTCGACGTCACAGAGAGACACCAAATGGTACTACATCGTCGATGCCCACCAACAAGAAACAAAAAAGAGAAGAAATACTACAATTCCGGACCCAACCACTAGATGGCGGAATAATGCACAGCATAGTGAATCCAGAAAAGATTCACGCTGCAAAACTAGAGTGCTTCATGCACCTGTGCATTTTTTCTGTGCCGTCAGCAGTATTGGCAGCAACCAGGGCACATCTGTATTCTGGGCACTTAGTGTCTGTCACTGTTGACTGCACACTCCAGGTTCGAGATCTTGAGGGGGTCCCGCAGCTGTCAGACTGACTTCCATCAGGCCTTCATGAGCATTGAGACACATTAGCACCCTCATGCTCTGCCCAGACAGCGCAATTGAACCTGAAATCTCCATGTGATATAAATAAATGATGCAGTCCCAGCTGATGCAGACGTGCGCCGGAAGCAAGGCCAGGGATTTAATTCCTGTCCTAGTTAGAGGTAGTTAGCAGACCAGAAAGAAACATAAATAAAGTGCAAGAGTGGGACACACACAGAATAGTGAGTAGACAGGAGACTTAGTTCTTCTGACCTATGTGGGTCTGTAGCCGAGGGCACAGAGGGTCTGCTATAAGGCGCAAAGTTGCACCTACAGCTGGCAGAGCTTCCAAGACCTGCTGCCAGCTATGGTGCTCCCCGCTGGCTGCCACCCAGGTTCCCCTCCATCACCGCTTTTAAGAGAAAGCACAGCCAAGTAGGAAGAGCCCTTATGGGCCCATCCCGAATGTGTCTGACTCGGCTGCACAGATTCTACCGAAAGAAACCAAAAGCGCATATTTAGAGGTGGACAGAACTTCGTAGAATTATGCTGAGTTTTTATTTAACTTTGCAGAATTCCACGGAATCAAACTCTGCGAGTTCCGCCCAACCCAAGTAGTGACTGATTTGTAAAGTTTGATTATGTAACACAGGGTGCAGAGGTCGGTTTGCTGTTTCTCGACGGTCACCATCCCTGTGTTTGTAGCCAATTACAGGATGGCCCATATAGCGACCGGCTATATTATATATATATATATATGCAAGAAATATCCTCCTCCTTCGAAAAAGACAAGGGACACGGCAGGGCTTCAAGGAATCATTTATTCGAATTCTCTGGCATGACGCGTTTCAGCGGTAGCCTCTTCAGATGCCTCCGGTGTTACAAATTTCAAAGTTTCCTTTTATTTATTAGGCCCCTCCTTCTAAAGTAGCGTGGGGCACACCTACACCATATCTCATCAGAGAACACTCGGCCAGTTCATAGTTATGGACTGCAGATCCCATCATGCAGTTGGTTCGCAATCTGGACGAATGTCTCTTACAGCCGGATTTTTCCCTCCTCAAAGTGAGTGGCTGAAGAATGGTTGGCTTGAGATTGTAGCACTGTGCTGGGCAACAAACGATTCCTGAGCCCTGCGCTTCCAACCTCACAGTCCCGGTGTTGGCAAAGCTTGGAGATATATATATATATATATACACACACACACACACACACACACATATAAATTAATATTCATTAGACAGGGTGCTCTGCAACTAACTGTGATTAGAGATTTTGTGACTTAACCTATTTAGTGTATTAAGTGCATTGCAAAATCATAGTCAGATCTCAAAAAGCTGGTGCACAATTTGCAGTCACTTTTTACAACTTGTCTCTTCGTACATCTGGCTCAAAGTTACTATCAGACTTGCTGTTCACACTGCTTGTGACAGGTGAAGTCTGACAAATTGAGGGATTGGAAGTTCAGTGCTCCTATGTCATTCTACACCATCTCCTCCAGTCAACTGGAAGTTTCCAGCCTAGCAGGTAAAGGCCAAGCAGACTGGAGGAAGGAGCAAGCATTTGCCATGTCTCAACCTTTTGGTAGCCAGTGTCCAGCAGTCTCTGACAGTGTAGCACTGAGACTGCTCACACTGTTCTTCATCAGCCTTTCCATGTAATTCTAAAAACAATTTTTTAATGAAATTTTCACGAATGCTTTGTGATCTTGATTTGTACTACATAGTTTACCTCTTTTTCTTCTTCAACCACCATTCCTCATGATTTATGCTGTTTCTCGAGGTCATACATAATACGCAAAGTGAGATCTGTTCCTGCAGAATGGTCACATGAATTTGGGTTTCATGAAAGAATTGCTGTATATTGGTGAATTATATGTACAAATTTTCCTCTATCTGCAGAGTTTTCCTGTTTAGCAGTACTGTATAGCAGGTGTATTTTAGGTAATTGGGCACTTTATTATGCAGCACTTTAGATTCATATTATTGGCACATACCTTTCTGAACTAGATTTTACCATGAAACATTCCAACCTCATTCTGTATTCATGCAGTTATAATGTTTCATTATGGAGATTGATGTTTAATGTACACTGCACTTTATAGCAGGTATTGCCTAGATAATCAGTTTTTAAATTTATTCTGGACATTTTTACACAATCCAATTCGGCACGATAGACGTGACTGCTACTGTGGGACTTCTATGAAAC
Source organism: Calotriton arnoldi (assembly GCA_963921515.1). Lineage (NCBI taxonomy): Eukaryota > Metazoa > Chordata > Amphibia > Caudata > Salamandridae > Calotriton > Calotriton arnoldi. The sequence continues at coordinate 622,873 of CAWUFW010005538.1, forward strand.
CGTTTTCCCACTATGGACATGCACCCAATTTGCACAATGTTTTTATTCATGCAACTTTTATTCTTGCATTTATGCTTGCATTGTTTGTGCGCAATAGGCACTTAGGAATGCATACAATATGTCTCTCACTCAGCTATACTTACCGATTGATCAATCAATATTTGACCTACTTGTGATAATTAACGTGACGGGATGTCCTATTTTTGTCCAGACTTTGTCTAGGTGTTATCAAGTGTTTATTTGACTGCATTCAAATTATAATTGGTATTTTTACGGGTGCATTACATTTCTCGTTATATGATCTACCAGTCAGTTTATAGTCTGTTGTCAGTGGTTATCATTTAGTGCATGTTTGTATGTCATGTGGTTGTGTTTGATTGCTTTAAGAAACCGGATATGCTGTAGCGCTATTATGTGATCAAGGCCATTTTGGTGTGTCCGAAACGCGTCATGGACATTTCAACTAATATTCAAAAAAATTTGCGCTGCATCATTTGGAGTCCGTGCCCGCTTCTTGTGAAGTTTGACATTATCGTGATTACTTTCGGATATATATATATATATATGTATATATATATATATAGATAGATGTATAGATGTATAGATATAGATATATATATATATCAACACTCGCTGTTGCCTCGTAGCACCAACAGCAACCACGGACACCACGGACTCTCGTGATCAAGGGAGTGTATCCCGAAACACGTCGAGTGGTTCCATTTTTTGCTGAAATAAACATTGCTTTGAAAAGCTCATGGTGTCCGTGGTTGCTGTTGGTGCTACGAGGCAACAGCGTGTGTTGGTGTGATGAGGCTCGTCTCCTCACCGCGGACCGCCGTCACAAGAGGAAGGGGAAGGGCGATTACGGTGCGTTGCACTGTGCTGCAGTTTGGTATATATATATATATATATATACACACACACACCACACATACCTACAGATAAACTTAATGCAACTTCAAAAAATGGAGATATACATCAAAACAGAAATGCATACCTGCCACTTATCAATATTTAATATATATGTTAATAGTCCACCAAGTACCTAAAAACTAACTTAGTTTACATTTCATAACGGTTTCCTAAATATTTGTACAAAAATGTTTTTGCTCAAGATTTGGTTACAGTTGAGCTTAAAACAACACCAATGCTGTTGACAAACTTGACCGCAAAGAGTTCTCAAGCCCTTTGGCAGTGTAGACTGGGCTTATCAGATGCAACACATTTAGCAGCTATTGGATTAACTATGCTGCTTCACCCATGTCTGCTTCTTTTAAGATGTATGCTAAATAGGTAAACACAATGAAAGTACACAGAAATTCCTTAACTAAACATGGTCAAGTTGACTGCAGCATTGCTTGACTGTGCATGTAGAACTATAAAGGTTAACAACTAATTCTGGGTTTTGGGTGGCAATGCAAATATTCAGCATATGTGAATCAAGGGCATAGCAGTATTTAATCTCGGCACATGTTATTGGTACTTACTATGAAAAAAAGCTAGCTCTTCCTCAACAAAACAAAGGCCTGTGAGACCCACTGATAAATAGTGATGGAAGATCGTTCACCGTGTTTTTAAAGCCGTTTTTGGGGTCTCAACAACTGCAAAAAGTATTTTGCACCAAGGACACCTCACTTTAGGTGTCTGACATGAAGAGAGGAAAGGAAAGCAACACTTTCTATATTTGAACAGAAATAGACAATAAAAGTGGGCCAAAAATGAACAGAAACTATCTATTCGTTTATAGATAGGGCAATAATGACAAAACACAGTCCGAGTTAAAAAGATATGTAGCTTAATTTTTTTACATTTTCCTTTGAGCCCCTAAGAGATGACAGTTTGTCTGACACAGATCTATCTATATGTCTTCACACAAGGTTTAACGTTGTGGCGAAGCGTACTTTGAGCCTAGGCAGTGGGCTAAAATAATCTGGCCGCAGAGAGTAACTTTGTTGTTGTACTGACCAAGTTGCGGAAAATAGGACAGAAAAATATCAAAAGCTTCGAGCAAGACCTGTAACCCAAATACACTGCCCATACATGGGTCCTAAAATGTGGTGCACTATTTTAAATAGTGTATAAACACTGATTGGATTGTGAATTCCTGGTGCAGAACAGTCGCAGATCCACTAATGGGCAGCTCATCTTCAAGATCAGGCACCCAAGTAGCAGAACAGCGTGCGGCGGTTTAAGTAGTGTTTGTGCCTATGTGCATTTCAGGGGGGGGGGAAGACTGCTACGGGGGGAAGCTAGATCAAATCAGGGGAATATAACGCAGCCTGCATCACAGCAGTGCGGATCGCATCACTACTGTGGAAACTACCCTTGCAAGGTGGGGTAGGGGCTCGAAAAGGGGGTGCAACGAGGCACCTAGGGCTTTCATTCATACTGCAGACAGCATGGGCAGGCCCAGTGAATGATTTACAAAGTTTCACTTTGTAAGGTTCAAGGCTCACCTTACTTGATCTTGAATGCTCCTTTGCTCTGGGTATACTGAAGCTTTACGCTGCAGCGATTGGGCAGGAGATAGGAGAAAACTTGAAAACAGTGTGGAGGTTGGGAGAGGACTGCAGAGACATGCACTCAATAAGAGTGCTTGAGGCCACTGGATGGACCCTAGCCAGTGGAAGCAGTACTTGGTCCAGGCTCCAAGGTGGGACAAAGAAGACATGAAGGCCAGAAGGAAGACGAAGGTGAGGAACAGAAACAAGCAAACAAGAGTGACATGAGTACCACATGGGAGCCAGCCAATGGTAAGTAAAGGTTCGTAGGAGACACGTGGAAGTCTGCCAATGGTTGGTACAGGTAAGTAATGGGCCGGCTTTTAGTCTCTTTTAAAAAATTTTTTATAAAAGAGATTTCATAAGAGCTGTGCCGGCAAAACCTAAAAAGCTATAGGTCTGCAAAGATTTGTGGCGATTCGTCAAACAAGCACAAACGTATTAGCAAGCAAACTTCAGAGGAATTCCTACCTCTGGTAACCCTTACTATGAATCCAGAGTGGCTATGGCCAAGCTGTAATATAGAGATATTCATAGCTCACTATAATTCCTATCTCCTGTGTAACGTCTTCAGCCAATAATACCTTGTAGTCAGCAGCAATTGGGTTTTGACTTTTAGCATAGCACATGTTAGCTCAAATGTCCCGGTATGTAAGTATTGTTGGCTAAAAATTGAGGGCCGGCTGCAACTGTTACACATGACTTTTAGCTACTAGCCAGCTTTGCCAAACGGTGCGTTGCTCAATGAGATGTTTAGCTTATATTTCAGCCCGGAGGTGAGAAGGTAAACAATATCCACTTTAAACAGATCAGGTAGTTCAGAACATCATTTGGAGCCACATTCAATTTTAAAACAATCACTATTTAAACAAGCAACTGCTAATAAATACTATATCTACTAGCAAACAATTAGTTAAAGATTACTTGTGACATTGGAAAATAAAATGCCCTTTGAGCACAAACAGACAAGTACAAACTACTCTGCACCAGCTGCTTAATTTTTGTTACTGGCTGAGGGACTGAGAAATTTAAAAAAGGATATGCTATGATAGCAGCCTGCCTTATTGGGTTTTTTTTAAATTAAAGCTACAGTTGTCAGTAACAAGGTGTTTTATATACTTCATACTTCATATAAAATTAAAAAAGCATTATTCTGTTTTGCTTCTTTATGTAAGGTTAGGTTCATACATTTTCAGTTACTTTGCAGAGCCTGCTTTTGTTCTGGGGAGGGTGAAGGGTACTGATTTATTATAATAGATATACCCTACCAGGGGTGCCCGATGTGCGGTTATAAGTAGGAGGATGTTCCCCACCTGTTATTGTCTTGTCCAGCATATAGAAGGGCGCGAACAAATTGGCTGATTCCTAGCTGCAGGAAGCTTGATACAACAAGGAATGAGGAAGCCTACAGGATCCTTCAAACCGTTACGACCCCATATTTGGTATTTGCTGTATCTAGATATTTGTTTCATGTTTGGCTGATAAGGAATAGAGAGGCTACAGAACTTAACCATAATAGCTCCTCTGATTGAATTTGATCAATTCTGTCTCTACTTCTTATCCAGCAGTTGTTCTAACCCTTGGTTTTATTTTACTTGTGGAGCATGAAAGGATCATTCAGTGTTTGTAGAACGTGTATTTTTATTTGTATTTTAATGAGTAGGTGCTGTCTTTACTTTTTTACTAGATGCTAATTTTAACCTATTTTAACTATTGTATTTTTGTACTGTGCACCTCTTTTATGGTATTTTACAAAAATAAAGAGCATTATGATGATGTAATACATAAAGCATACACAAGACTGACCTACCCTAAATAATTGAGGGGTTATTATTATTATTATTATTATTATTATGTGTGTTAATCAGTACAAAGCTTTACCAATTGCACTGATGCAAGAGAGGAGTGTGTGAAGAAAATACTCTCTCTGGCACTGGAGTACAGAGCTGACTTTTAAACCTTCAGCATTTTAAGGAAACTCTTTATCAAAAATGTGCTGTAAAATGCACCTTTTGCCCTCTATTTTACAAAATGTTCTTAAGGGAGAACCCCTAGATCCTCTTTGGAGCAGTCAGAATTGCTCACTTTTCTCACTCGATTAAACTTAATAATGATTTTTAAGACTCACCACTTTCAAATTTCACCAACCACCACTACAAAACAACCAAGACAGACACAAGATACAGACAGGAATACATTTATCTTTTCAGTATTTTTAATGAGTGGGAGGGGTACATTTTTTGGTCCTAATATTTATGGATATTTCTGGATATTTCATAAATGTTTCACTCTAGAGCATGAGCAAAATACTTCTGAATAGCACTATTACAAATCAATTCTAAAAAATACAACAGATTTTCTACTGAGTTCAAAATACAATTGATTGTAGATGAGAAAAGAGGAGAAAGGGTGGATTCATCCTTTGGTTTGCAAAGTTTGATTAAACAAGCAGCAGGTCTGAAAGTTTAGAACCTGTTGGCAGCAGCTTTAGAGAGTGTAGGCAATGTCTACAAGAATCTGGAACACTAACAATGAAACTACTGACACCGTCTGCCTGGATTTCTGCATAAAGAGGGCACTGTGTGTGCTCAATATTTACGATTTGAAAACGCAAAAGCCACGAGCAGACTTAATGTCAACAATTGGAAGGAAATACAGAGATGTCCATGCTCAGCTCAGAGGCTAGTAAGAATTTCAGACAGGGCATTTGCAAAGGGCATACACTGATCAAGGTATGTTAGTATACAAACAATGATTAATGGCTAAACAATTTAACAATACATTAACACATTAAATAACAATTTTAACACATTTTCAGGACTTTCCATCCTGTTTAACAGTGCAAGGAATGATTATCATTGAGACACTAATGCAGCAAAGCTCCTTATTTTTGAAATTTTGACCCTGCATGATATTATTAAAAGAGTGGTGTATTCTAAGACGTTCAAAAGCAGTCCAATCTGTTCTGTTTATTCTGCTCCCAGTATTCACATGTGCATACTAAATGATGTTACGACTAGTCACTAACCATAAATCTAGCATCACAAATATAAAATACAGTGAATTATTAAAAAGCATTCAGTTACAGTCACACGTCCCCTAACTATCAATGGAGCAATGTCCAAGCACGCATAACATATAGTTCACTTTGTTAATGAGAATCTGTGTGGGTTTAAGTTCAGTAATAATAATATTATTATTTTTTTAAGTATTTGAGATAACATACCACTGGATTTTCAAAAATCTGCCAGAGGTCATTGTTGAAGTGCGTAGTATTGTAGTTTGCAGTTGAAATGAGTCTCCCATATTCATGTTGGTTTGAAATATACATAAAAACGCCCTAGACAAAGAAAGTCATATTAGCATTTAACACTGCATTAGAATTGTATAGTAGAATATATAGACACAGGCTGAGGTGTTTTGTTCAATTCTACTTTCAACTCTTATTTCCAACTAAGTATAAAAAATATAATCTGCCTTGGCAAAATGTTCAAGCTAATATAACTATCTGTCAAATACATTCAACCATAGCTCATTAATTTCAAATTAAATGTAATTATTAAATAAACACAATGTGGGTTATTTGCCATTGTAAAACAAATGCTGGAACATACATCATATTGTTCTGTTCTTATAATTGTTTTTGCGATTGGTTATGTAGTTCTGAAAAATAACTGCTCATTTAATAGAAAAGTCTATGCTACAAAAGAAAACATTTCATTAAGTGGCATTCTGTAAAAGGAAGTCTTGAATTCCAGAAAGAGACAGACAGAAAGAAGTACACATACAACGCTTATGGTGAATTTGTTAGATCTGATTCTCACAATACTCGATGAGATACAACAGCAATGTCTCCTCCTGAAATGAAATATGTTATCCTCATTGAGCGATATAAGAAGGCTGTAAATTCAGTGGAAAAAGAAATGCAGTAACAAGTAGTTTGTTCCACAGCATGAAGCGATGATCTCACTCAGACACTCTCTCATACATTGTGAAAATGGAAAAAATATCACCTACAAAGAAAAGTTAAACAAACCAACAAATTAGTAGAAGAAAAATATGTTTAGAAGAATGTGGTTTGAAAAGTAATCGTTTTTTCAGAGTAGTTATAATAGTGCCAGGGTGCTTTCTCCATTTTATAGATGGGCACAAAAAAATCATCATTATGTGACATTTTATTACTTGCGTTAGAGCATGGAAGGTCGCAGATGTTAAAGGTGTTTTCTTTTGAAAGTTGTAACGCCATATACGTCATCACTTTCTCTTTGTGTATATTAATGTTCAGGTGTTTGATTCAGTGTCTATGAGAGTGACTGAGTGACTGAAAAATGAAAGCATTTGTTAGACACTCTTCAAAATGGCTTACTTCAGGCAACATTCAGAACGCCAATCTAACTCCAAAAGGGAAGGAACCAAGGAAATGTTTGCAATAAGGTTTTTAGTACTTGTTTGAATAAAGTGTGATTCTTTATCTGCCTAAATTCTAGATTGTGAGTTTAACCCTTTTGGATCTTGAACTGAGAAAACCTTTGCTTACCTGGTAGAGACGAGGAATCTGGATTGTGTAAATAAAGTGTGGTTGCTGGACCTTACTGTACTTCTTAAGATGTATGTCTCAGGCATCAAGGTAGGCGTCTCATTGTGGGTGCACTTTCGGGTGATTCAGAAAAGCAGAAAGTGAATTCCCTTGCTTGCAGAAAGTCAATAAAAAACACACACGCACACACACACACACACACACACACATATATATATGAATATATGTATGTATATATATATATATATATATATATATATATATATATATATATATGTATGGATGCATATATAAATAATTATGGTTTCCTCAATTTATGGATTTCGCGGCACTCCGGAGTAAGTTGTAAGATTTAATTTTAATTTCGCTCGCTCCTAGGCAAAGGCATTACGTAAACGGGTTAACCACATCTTTGCTAATATGTTCAAATATGGCCCCCCATGTACAAAGGAAGAAAATTATCAAAATCGGGTATATAAATGTTAAAAAGTGAAATTAATGGAACACAGACATCGACATGAATATATTGTATAATAATGAATTATATTTAATTATATTTTGTTAAAGGAAATATTGAATTAATGAGACAAAGGTAGAAAAACAGCAATGTTATACTTTTGGTTGGCCACTACAAAATGGCAACTGCAAAACACCTATGTTTTTTGTCCTTCTATTATGTCTGAAACATCTATTGTTAAAAGGAAGAATGTATGATATGGTCGGTGTCGTAACCAAGGTGCGTGTGAGCACCGAAATGCGTTGACATAATGTCTTTGCCTAGGAGCGAGCAAAATTGAAATCAAACCTTACAACTTACTCCGGAGTGACATGGAATCCTTAAATTGAGGAAACCGTAATTATTTATGTAAATCAGCGTGCAGCGAAGCACTGAAAATCGAGCTCCATCGTCGATCGGGAAGCAAGAGGGAAACGCACCGAACACAGAGGACAATGTATGTATATCTATATATATATATATATATATATATATATATATATATATATATATATATATATATATATTTATATATATATATATATATATATATATATATATATACGTGCTCAAAGCTTCGGTCAAAAGGTCGAATAAACAGCAGGCACTCCAGGAAGCGGTTTATAAAGTTTTATCCATTCAAGGACGCACTGACACGTTTTGCCAGAGCCTTTTTCAAAGTGCGGAAAAAAACAAAAGTTAGAAGGACTTTATAGTTTGGTTCAGATTTTACATGCACAAAACCATTAACAGCTATACCTATAGGGAGGAGGAGGAACAGCCATCACTCACAAAGAGATCATACAGTGTACTACCACCACTGACACCACCACCACCACCCCATGGAACATCTCAACTTCAATCTCCACACGGATGACAAGACAACCATCAGAGGCAACCTCATATATCAACCCCCAGGCCCGCGCTCCAACTTATGCAACACCATTGCAGACTTCATTGTGCCCCTAGCCTAAGACTCCAAGGACTACATCTTCCTCGGTGACCTAAATTTCAACTACCCCAACGAAAAAAACACTACACACCTCCTCTACAGTATGAGCCGCCTTGGATTGACCTAGATTGTCCACGACTCTACACACACCGCAGGAAACATGCTGGACCACATTTTCACCTCCAGCAGCGGTGTCAAATACAGCCATGTCACAGAACGAATAGTTTCTTACCTGTCGGTGTAGTTTTGCAGCTTGAAGACTTTCTGGATTCACTATGCTGTGCATTATTCCGCGGTCTAGTGGTTGGGTCCGGAATCGTAGTCTCTTTTCTCTTTTTTTTTTTGTTTTGTGTAGCCCAGATGGGCGTCGACGCCCCACCATTTGGTGTCCTTCCGTGACGTCGGCGCGCTTCCTCCGGAAGCTCCCACCCTTGGGCGCCATCTTCGGATTCCTTTTTTCTTTTCTTGTCTTGTGTTTGTTTTCTTTATCCTTTTACCTTTTGAAGGTGTTTTCCTATTTGTTAGTCCCATCTTCCTCCTGTCTCATCTTTCTGGCGGAGGCGGGTGGGTTCACTAGTGAATCCAGAAAGTCTTCAAGCTGCAAAACTACACCGACAGGTAAGAAACTATTCGTTTTGCAGTGTGAATCTTTCTGGATTCACTATACTGTGCATAGACTTTGTAGCGGTTTGCTATGTTTGTGGCGGCTGGGTGGAAGATGAGCGTTGGTTGTTGAATATATGTTGAAGCACTTTTTGACCTACTTGTGCTTCTTTGTTCATCTGTATATCCACGCAGTAGTGCTTAGTGAACATGTGCACTGAAGCCCATGTTGCCGCCAGGCAAATGTCTTGGCTAGGTGTGTTTGCCAGGAAGGCGATTGTTGCTCCCTTTTTCCTGGTCGAGTGTGCCTGAGCTGCTCCTTGTAGCTCTTGGCCTGCCTGTTTGTGGCAGTATTGAATTGTTTGCGCGATCCATCGTGCGATGGTATTTTTAGTTACTGGTCTGCCCAGGAAACTGCTTGCGAAGGACACAAAGAACAGTTTTGTCTTTCTACAGTCCTTAGTCCTTTCGATGTAATGCATTACTGCTCTTCTGGCGTCCAGAGTGTGCAGTGCCCTTTCTGCGCTGGTGGATGGTTTCTGGAAGAAACTGGGAATTTGTATTGTTTGGCTTATATGGAACTTGGACACCACCTTTGGCATGAAGTGTGGGTCCGGTCTCATTACCACCCTGTCATTGTGGATCTGAATGTAGGGTTCTTGTAGCGTGAGTGCCTGCAACTCGCTCACCCTACGTAGTGAGGTAATTGCCACCAGAAAGGCCGTCTTTATTGTGAGCATATGTAGCGATGCCTTGTGAATGGGTTCGAACGGTGCTTTCATAAGCTGTGTTAGAACTACATTGAGGTTCCATGCCGGCGGCGGCATCCTCTTAGGTGGTGCTATTCTTTTGGCTCCTTCTAGGAATCTTTTACCACTTGAGATGTAAAAAAGCTTTCCCCTGTTTCTCCTCTTGTATAGGCCACTATTGCCGCCAGGTGCACTCTTATTGAAGTGCAGCTTAGGTTATTTTTTAGTAAGTGTGTTAAGTATTTTAGCACTGTAGATTCTCTAGTGATTCTCCTGTGGAGTTTTTTGTTGATGCACCATTCAGTGAATCTCTTCCATTTTGCTGCATAGCATTTCCGTGTGGTGGGCCTCCTGGCTTCCCGCAGTACTGCCAGCGTGCTTTCTGGAAGCTTGAGGTGAGCGAACTCTAAGTCTTCAGGAGCCATGCTGCTAGGCTGAGGCTCTCTGGCTCTGGATGGAGTACTCTTCCGTTTTGCATCGAGAGCAGGTCTTTCCTTCTTGGGAACTTGTGTGGTGGTCCCTGTGCCATTTCCACTATCTGTGAGAACCAGGACTGCCTGGCCCACTGTGGTGCTACCAGAATTAGCGTTATGTTGCTTGTTCTGCACTTGCTGAGCACTTTGTGTATCAGCGGTATCGGTGGAAAAGCGTAGGCAAATGTCTTTGACCAGCTCATCCATAGGGCATTTCCTTGCGATTGGTGGCCTGACTGCCTGGATGCGAAGTATTGGCATTTTGCATTCTGGTGTGTTGCAAACAGGTCTAGTTGTGGGGTCCCCCACTTCTTGAATATTTTTTGCGTCTCCTGCGGGTTGAGCTCCCACTCGTGTGAGATTGACGTCTGTCTGCTCAGTCTGTCTGCTTCCACATTGTCCTTCCCCGGCAGGTGTATTGCCAGGAGGTCTATTTGTAGTGGGATTGCCCATTTCCATATCTGTTGCGCTAGGTCTGACAGCGCCACTGACTGTGTTCCTCCCTGCTTGTTGATGTAGAACATTGTTGTGGTATTGTCTGTTTGTACTAACACCCTTTGTCCGTACAGCTGTTTCTGGAACGCTTTTAGTGCTAGGAACACAGTCTTTAGCTCTAGGTAGTTGATGTGCTTGACAGCATCTGTTTGTGTCCATAACCCCCTTACTTTGAGCAGGTTCATGTGCGCTCCCCACCCCATTTGAGATGCGTCTGTTGTGATGGTCACTGTTGGAGTTGGTGGTGTGAACGGCTTTCCCCTTGTTATGTTGTCCTTGATCCACCATGCTATCTCCTCCTGCACTGCGTGCGTTACAACCACTAGATCTTCCCAACTCCCTGTAGCCTGTGACCACTGCTGTTGCAGCCATTCCTGGAATGGTCTCATGTGCAGTCGAATATTGGGGACTAGGTGTATGCAGGACGCCATCATCCCCATGAGCTTGCTCACTGTCCTCACTGTCAGACGTCGCCCCTTCTGGTAATGGTGAGTCTCTTTCATCAGTGCTGAGGTCCTCTTTTCGCTGGGGAACACCCTGCCCTGAATGGTGTCGATTTTTGCACCCAGGAAGATTTTCACTTGCTCTGGTTCTAGCGACGACTTCCCGCTGTGTATGGAGAAGCCTAGCTTTGTTAGGGTGTGTGTGACCTGCTGAGTATGCAGTTTGCATTTGTTGTAGGAGCCCGCTTTCACCAACCAGTCGTCTAGGTAGGGGTATACATGTATTCCCTGCCTCCGCAGATGATGTGCTACGGCCGCTAGGCATTTTGTGAAGACCCTTGGCGCGGACTTTAGTCCGAAGGCTAGGGCCGTGAACTGGTAATGCGCCTTGCCGATGGTAAATCGCAGTAGATGCTTGTGTCTTTGGTTCATGGGAATGTGTAGGTAGGCATCCTTTAGGTCTATTGTGCACATAAAATCCCTGTGTCTTATCTGAGGTATAACCTCCTGTAAGGACGTCATTTTGAACTTTTGAGTCTTTATGTACTTGTTTAGGAACCGTAGGTCCAGTATGGGCCTTAACGTTTCGTCTATTTTTGGTACTAGGAAGTAGTTTGAGTACACTCCTGTGCTTCTTTCCTTGTATGGTACATTTTCTATAGCCTGCTTGTGGAGGAGTTCTTGTGCCTCCTGCCACAGCAGTGATAGCTCTTCTGCTGAGCGTGTCTTGTTGGTTGGCCTTCTGTTTGGTGGCCTCTTTACCAGTTCTATGCAGTAGCCGAACTGTATGATGTTGAGTATCCATTTGTCCGTTGTTATCTTCTCCCACTCCTGGAAGAAGTGTTTTAGTCTGCCTCCTACGGGTGTCACATGGTCGTTGATTTTGAATGGTTGTTTGTGTCTTTTGTTGAGCCGCGCCACTAAGGATGTTGTTAGTGTGGGCACGTTTGGTACTGTGGAGTCACTTTTGGGCAGGTTGCTGGCCGCCTCTTCTTGTCTGTCCTCGTCCGTTTGGTCGGCTTCGAAACGACTGTCCCCTTTGTTGGTTTTGCCAGCTTTGTTGCTGCTGACCCTGTTGCGCCTGGCTGCTTCCCTGCAATGTTTGCTGGAAGGCCTGGTGTGATGTTCCCGGCTGGTTCCCTCCTCTGCCATTTGGTCTTCGTGAGGGGGTGCCCCTTCTCATCCCTCTGAACTGCAGTGCCCCCATGGACCTTGCAGTTTCGTTATCTTTTTTGAGCTGTGTCAGCGTCTCGTCCACGGGCGTGCCGAACAGCTTCTCCCCATTGAAGGGTAGGTTCAGGATGTTGTTTTGTACTTCCGGTTTGAACCCGGAGATCCTCAGCCAGGCATGTCTCCGCTCTGTTACCCCGATCATCATTAGCCTGCTTGACGTGTCAGCTGCGTCCAAGGCCGACTTCAGGCAGGTGTTGGCCATATTCTTGCCCTCCTCCACCAGTTGGGCCGCTCTTTGCTGGTGTTCAGTCGGGAGCAGTTGAGCAACTGTCCTACTTCATCCCAATGTTGGTAGGCATGCCTGTTTATCAGGGCATTGGAGTTGGCAATGCGCCAATGGATTGCCGCATTCCTCTCAATTTTCCTCCCTGTGAGGTCTATTCTTTTGCTCTCCTTGTCTGGAGGTGGCCCGGAGTTTGTGGGAACGTTGGCCCTCTTCCTGGCTGTTGCAGTAATAATTGAATCAGCCGGCACAGATCCCTGGATATATGGGGGATCCTTAGAAGAGTGTTTGTATTTTTTCTCTGCCCTGGGGGTGACAGATCTTCAGGTAGCTGGCTCCTTGAAAGCCTCCCTGCCTTGGTCCAGTACACCTGGGAGCATCGGAAGGAATTGGCTCCTAGTTTGAGTTGGCAGCAGTGTCTCCAGGAGAAAACAGGCCTTGGGCTTTTCCTCCTCCATTTCCACCCTATAGGTTGCTGCAGCGTTCCTGACGACTATGTTGTATATTCCAATGTCGTCCGGCGGCGAAGGCCTCGACGGATACGTCTCCACGGCCTCTTCTGGATTTTCGGCGTCGAGATCCTGCCAGTCCAGGTCTTGAGCCTCCGAGGGTGTCGAGCCGAAGTGAGTCTGCTGGTCCTCGTCGCCCTCAGCGTAGTAATACAGGCCCTCCTCGTCCTGTTGCTCCGACGGTTCGGGAGTTTTAGGCGGTTCGGTGGCATCGAACTCCTCTTGGACTTCTGGTTCGATAACCATCGAGGGCTTCGAAGGGATGGTGTATCTACTCATCCGTTCGTCGAAATCCTTTTTTCTTTGTAGGATACTGGTCATCTCGGCCTCGAGCCTTCTCTTCTTCCTCTCCATCTCTGCCGCTTGTTCGGCGTCGAGAGTTTCGGCGGCTCTCTTCGAGGTCGTGGATGTTGACGTCGAAGTTGCCGTTTGCTCTTTCCCCTTCGGCGTCGGGTGCGGCTTCTCGGAGCCGTGCTTCGACGACCTGGGTGTCTCTTGAGCTTTCGCCGACCGGGAGTCCTTCTCGAAGGATCCGCTGGGCTGTTTGTCCTTGGACGCAGCTGTGGTCGTCGATTGCTTCGATGCCAGTGCTCCTTTCGAGGACTTTGGCTCTGGTTTTCGAGAGTCTGTCGGGGTTTTAGGGGTCGACGTCTCACTTACCTCCTTCCTTGCTTCCAACTCTGGAGCTCTTCACGACGATCCAGACCCAACGGCGGAAAAAAGAATCTGAAGATGGCGCCCAAGGGTGGGAACTTCCGGAGGAAGCGCGCCGACGTCACGGAAGGACACCAAATGGTGGGGCGTCGACGCCCACCTGGGCTGAACAAAAAAAAAAAGAGACTACGATTCCGGACCCAACCACTATACTGCGGAATAATGCACAGCATAGTGAATCCAGAAAGATTCACGCTGCAAAGCTCACATGGACCAATCACTCCATCGTCCACTTCAGCATCTCCAGCCCCCGCACTGCCACCCCTAAGCTGACCAACGCCCCCACCGGAGGAGGAACAAAATCTCAGGGACCAACTGGGCAAACGCCCTCAACACCTCCAACCCTGCTACCGCCACCAACCTCGAACAGGGAGTAAAAAACCTCAACGCCTGGATCAGCAATTGCGCAGACAACATAGTCCCCATCAAGAGCAACATCCAGAGAAAATCCTCCAAAAAGGTCAGTAGGTACACCCAAGAACTCAGAACAGCGAAACGAAGCAGCAAACAGTCGGGAGAGGTGATGGCATGCAGCAAGGACACCTTCGACTGGGCAGCCTTCAAAACCTACCTCAACCTCTACCAACTTCTGCTGAGGACAATAAAGAAGACAGCCCTTGCCGCACATATCAAAACATGTGCCAGCAACTCCAAGGAACTTTTGAACATCCTTAAGGAATTCTCCCACCCGGCTGCCAGGGAAAACAACATCACACCCTCAGAGGAGCTGTGCGACAACATCGCCCACTTCATCCATGACAAGATCGCAACCATATACAGAAACTTTGAACCCCAAACCATACCTACCAAATTCCTTGACAGATATGGCACCACCGTAACCGACACAAAACACACACTGACCAACTGGAACATCCTCTTCACCAAGGACACCACCTCCACTATGAAATCCATCCACTCAGGATCTCCCACAGACCCATGCCTGCACTACATCTTCAATATCGAAAACCAAAGGATCGGGCAGGAACTTACCACCCTACTCAACACCTCTATCACTACCGCTACACTCTAAAAACCCTCCACTGACCCCAATGAACTAAAAAACTACCGGCCAATCTCCCAGCTCCCATTCCCATCGAAAGTACTGGAAAAGTTCATCAACAATCAACTCAAGGCACATCTGGAGCAGAACTAGCTACTCAACACCTCCAGTCCAGCTTACGCAGCAATCACAGCACCGAAACTGCCCTGATCGCAGTCACCTATGACATACGAACCCTTCTCGACCAAGGAGAAACTGCAGCTTTGATCCTCCTCAACCTCTTGGCAGCCTTCGACACAGTATCCCATCACACACTGATCGAAAGACTCCACCACATTGACATCGAAGGGGACATGCCCAGATGGATCACCTCCTTCCTCACCGGAAGAACCCCTGGGGTCCACCTCCCATCTTTCACCTCTGAACCAAGGAGATCACCTGCAGTGTCCCCCAAGGCTCATCACTCAGCCCCATGCAATGCATATATGACCCTGATGGCCAACATCGGCAGATGCCACAGTCTCAACATAATTTCCTATGCAGATGACACCCAACTCATCATTTCACTCACCGACGACCCCACCACCACCAGAACCAACTTCCACAGATGCATGACAAATGTCGCCAACTGGATGAAGAACAACTGCCTGCAGCTGAACACAGACAAGACAGAAGCACTGATCTTTGGCATCAGCCGCAACATAGGGAATGACTCCTGGTGGCCATCAGACCTAATACCCGCACCCACTCCCTCCAACCATGCCAGAATCCTCAGAATCATCATTGACAACAAGCTCACCATGAAATCACAGATCAATGCCATCTCCTCTGCTTCCTCACTCTGTGCATGTTATGTGCAAGTGCAAGTGGCTACTCCTACACCCAAGACACACCATGACATAGGCCCTCATCAGCATATGACTGGACAACGGCAATGCCCTTTATATAGGAATCGTCACGCACCTTCTACAGAGTCTTTAGACCATACAGAACGCTGCATCCAGACTCATCCTCATCGTTCTCCGACGAACCCACAGCACAGTCCATCTCAGGAAACTCCACTGGCTCCCCACACAGAAGAGATGCCAATTCAAGCTGCTGACCCATGCACACAAGGTTCTACACAACCAATGACCCACCTACATTAACCACCAGCAGAACTTCCCCCAACCATCGAGAAGACTACGCTCTGCCTCCCTTTCACTTGCCATTTCCCCGCATTTACTGAAGCAGAAGTGGAGCACGCTCCTTCTCCCACGTCACAGCAAAGACCTGGAACAGCCTCTTCGCGCACCTCCGGACCATCACCTCACTTCTGGAATTCCGAATGTCCCTCAAGACCTGGCTGTTTGAATAAGCCTACGGGCCTGCAAGCACCTGGTTACCCTATCGGGTGATTACCAGCCCTTTATAAATCCTGATTGATTGAATGATTGATACTTATCTCACGAAACTATAACTTATGCCCTAAGGTAACTATAACTCACGCTCCAGCCATACATAGTTTTCTCATCACTAACTTTATTGCAAATGTTGCATTTATATAATGAATGATGTCATACAAGATGTCATTACAGATGTGATATATGGGGTAAGCAGCAGTGCATGATGCGGATGTGAGTTATAGTTACCTTAGGGCATGAGTTATAGTTTCTTGAGATAAGTATGACTATAACTGTTGAATTTCTATGTTTTTTTGAGTGTAAAATCTGAACCTAACTATAACGTCCCTCTAACCTAATTTTTTGAGTGAATTTCTAAGGTTTTTTTTAACTCTGTCCTAACTATAACATCCGTGTAACCTTTAGTTTTTTCAGTGAATTTCTAGGGTTTTTATTAATGTTAAGCAATATTTAATTACCTTACGTTAATTCAAACCCCGCCACGCATGGCCAATCCCCCATAGGCACCCAACCCCATGCCATGCACACCCTTTGACCGTGCTCAGAAGGGAATAGCGGCAGGGCCTGGCCTGCAGACAGGCTCTGTGGCCCACTCCCCCACATGTAGGCAACCCAGGAATGGTTGGCATACATCCCCTCTCCCCAGGCCAATTACGGCTTCTAGGACCCCATCCTACAGGGTCACCCAATTACTAAAAGAGGAGGGGCCGCATGACCCCTCTCCCCAGGCTGATTTCGGCCCAGGGACCCCATCCCTCAAGTCCTAGCCCATTACTAAAAATGGAGGGTGCCATGCGCCCCCCTCCCTGGGCAGATTTTGGCCCTGCGGACCCCATCTCCTGGGGCCTGGTCAAGTAGTAAAAGGGGAGGGGGGCCATATGTCCCCAATCCCAGGCTGATTTTAGTATAAGGGACCCCTCCAGGGCCTGGCCAATTAATAAAAAGAGGGGGAGGCCATGCGGCCCATCTCCCCAGGCTAATTGTGGCCCCAGAGACCCTATTTCCTGGAGCCCAGTGATTAATAGAAGGGGAGGGGGCCACGTAGCCCCCCTCCCTGGGCTGATTTTGGCCCAAGAGACCCCATCTCCCAGGGCCTGGCCAATTGGTAGAAGGGAACGGTGACCACAAGGCTCCCCTCCCCAGCCTGATTTTGGCCCCGGGGACCCCATCAACCGGGGCCTGGTCTCTTGTTGGTGGGTGCCCTAGCTCCATCCAGGGCACCCAGTGTGCACTGTTGAAGACTGAGGTGGGAGCCTCAATGCCCTGTGGTCCCTGCTGGCTTCCCCCCATCGGCATGAGCCAGCATTGATCCTGCATGCAGGGAGTAGCAAAAAATGCTGCTACCTGTGTGGGGCAGCAATTTTTTGATCTGACATCTTGAGAGTTGGCAGGAAAACAGGTGAAAAGTCTTCTCCCAGCGGGCGGGAGCAGCTTTCCTGCTCCCACCCACTAGGAAGGGACTTACTGTTTGCTCTCGCTTAGCTGGAGCTGTCAAAGCTCCCGCCAAGCAACAGCAAACAACTATTGACTGAGGGTAGGCACCTCAGGACAAAGGGAACTGGCCCTGGAGTGCGGCAGTCCCCAGGGCCATTAATGGCTCTTGGAGGGGGGCTGTGCTGCCCCCTTCCTTTTTTTTTGCAGGGCCTGCTCCGGGGAGGTGGAGGTCCATGGGGCTGAAAACGGTCCTGGCCGAGCCCCAGGGAAGTTGTGGTCCCTCGGGCCATCATGGCCCCCAGAGAGAGGTCCACATGGCCCCCCTCTCCTGGTATTTAATTTATTGCTCTTGCCCCAGGGATACTGTTCCCTGGGGCTGTAAATGGCCTGTCCCTGGGCAGGTTGCGGTCCCCGGGGCTGATATGAGCCATGGGAGGGGAGCCACGTGTGTCCCCTACTCAAACTTAATATTTAAATTAGCCTCCGGGACCGGGCTTGTCTGTATGTCCACAAGTGGGTCTGGTGCTTGCTACGCCACTGGATTCTAGCTAGCCTGGCTGATGAGGCGTGATACCTTAAAACCGGTCCCAGGATGCTTGTTTTACAGTTCAGGGAGGACCTGGCCTTGCAGTTCGGGCTGGACTGTTCCCATGGGGAGCAGGGTCAAGACTGATTTGCATGGGGCTGGGTTCAAACTGGGGTGGCATGGTGAGCAAAAAAACGATGGATTTAACCCAGATCTGTGACTGGGGGTGAATGCTTGATAACTTTTAGCATTCCATCCATCATCTTTTTATGTTGCTATTCGTACCTTGCCCCCTTCTCTTTTTGTAACTTTTTTGGGGGACTATGCTAAGCAGCATGAGATCTCAGCATGAGATCTGTTGAGATCTGTTGGATCCATAAAGGATCCGCGTCCCTAAATACACAAATTTGTCTTTTCTTTACTAACTGGAAAACTACTGAAAAGATTTACATCAAATCATAAAAAGGGCTCTGTTTGGTCCAAGAGCTCGCTTCCTGCCAAATTTGGTGTAATTCTGTCAGCCATTTGGGCTATAGCCATGTCTAAAATACCTATAGGAAATTGCATGGGGAAAAAGCATTTTGGGACCCACGTGTTTTCTCAGCCCCCGCTTGACGAATCGCCTCAGAACTTTCAACACAACATCTTAACTTAGGTGCAGGCTAGTTTTGAAGACTCGTCAAATGGCGCCAATGTTATTGGCAAAACAAAAAACGCTTTTCCTATGGAAACTAGGTTCTAACTTTAACTACCTAATATATATATATATATATATATATATATACACAATGGTTTTCACCCGTGATCAAGGCTGCATTCAAAGCCGAAACGCGTAAGGAAATGGAAACTAAATGTGCTGCTGGTCTTTGGAATAAATGCCATGTATCCTGGAATTGGGCTTCAGCGTCTCTGTTCTGCATATGATTGATGGGTTGCTCGTCCCCATTGTGCTGACGCCGCCTTGCAGGGTCGGGGGCTCCTGTGACTCGGAGACCTTTTTGGATGAAATTTGGGAGCATGACCCGCTTGCCACCACCTTGAAGAAAAGAGGATTTCCCTGATACCAGGAAATGTGGAGGTGAGCAAGGGATTCTGAGAGGAAGTTTTCCTTTCGATCTTTTCAGAGTACCGGCATTTCCAAAGACTTGATATGTCATAGCACCATGCAATTACGACACACAACCAGACTGCTTCTTAATTAATATTGAAGAACTCTAGTGCACTGAAAGAGAAGAAACCACAAATAGAGGACATAAATAAAGATTGGACTTTGTAATATTGAGAGAATTCTTACGGTGCACTTTGGGAAATGTATTTTTGATAAAGTCACGTGGCAGAATGGTATTTAAGCACGCACGCATGCACTTTGCAAAAACAATGGTTTTCACCTGTGATCAAGGCTGCATTCAAAGCCGAAACGCGTAAGGAAATGGAAACTAAATGTGCTGCTGGTCTTTGGAATAAATGCCATTTATCCTGGAATTGGGCTTCAGCGTTTCTATTCTGTATATATATATATATATATATATATATATATATATATATACACGCCTGAAAATCACTGTAAAGGGGCTGCAATCACTATACTTTGGTGCTGTATCCACCTTCTACAGACTGCAACTGGTGTGCTGTGCATGTTTTTTTAGTTTTGGTTAGGGGTTTAATAGCTGGGTGTGCGGTCCTGTTACAAATCACAGCTAGTTTGTATGCCACAAGATCGAAATTTTAACCAGGATTTGCTTAGAAGTATGCAATGACTCTTCGATCCTTGTAAGAGGTCGTATGATGTCACTGATTGAGCTGTGATCAGAATCAAACCTTTTGTAGTGTCACACCTGGAAAAGTGTTTATTTGTGTCTTTGCTTAGATGTCAATTTGTGTGCTTGGGTGTCTGTCAGTCTGCGTATGTGTGTTTTTGTGTAGGCGAATGTCTGAGTTTAATTGTGAGATAGAATGTATGTAAATATGTTTACACAATATATGACAGGGTTGCCTACAAAAATGACGCTGAATAAATAACAAGCACCTTTCCAGATTAAATTTGTTGTGAAGCCCTCCAACCTTAAAAAAAGACATAACATAAAACATTCCTCAATAATACTCAGACACAATGGTGCACAAATATAGACACTATAAACACACAAAAACACAGAACAGAGGGACATACACCAATACAGGTACACACACACACACAAACGGTCATGGACACACAGGTACGAAATTGTTTACGCATACACAAATACAGACATTAACAAAGACATAAACACATGCACACACAAGCATACATAGATGCACAATTGCCCTGAACCATTGAAAAGACACACACACACGCACACTCAATCATGCACACATACCGAACCATAAATGCAGAAATTCAAAGCAAACTACACATTTTCTCTAAACAGGTGCATGGGGAACACATAAAAATATGCACACATATCCAAATCTAAACACAAACGAACACATAATTAACACATATGAACACATAACACAAACTCAGAACTTAACCTGTACCACAGTCAGGTGTAGGAACACATACACACCAACATATAAAAATGCACACATGCATATAGACACAAGAATACACACACACAGACACACACACACATACAGAAGCCCACAAATAAACAAATTCAGTTGCATAAATACAGACGCACCAAAACTTACAAGCACAGAAACACAAGTACACATAAACAAAAAACGCACAGTGTTTAACAAGGCATGTTTCACATAAATAACAGGTACTAACTAACCTAGAATCTGCAACCAACCATGCTCACACTCAAACGCCTTTTTAAAGATGGTTAGAATGTCACAATTTTTTGAAGTACTAAACATCTATTTTTGGTCATTTTAATTATGGCTCTGAAAAAAGAGTTCAACATGCTATTAAGCGTTTTGGTCTGGAACCGCGGACTCCAAGCGACGCCTGAGACATCCGCCGCCAGAGGAGTTAGGTAGGGCTTGCAGCTGCCTGGCTAAACGTGTTCAAAGTAATAATTGCAACTATTTTTTAAACTTTCCAATGAATGCATCTGAACAGATCCCGCTCCACGTATCTCTATTTCCATTACAACTGGATATTAACTAAGCCAGCTAAACAAGGAAAGCTGCCGCTACTATTCCCCAACACAGCAGGACCCTTTCTTACAACCCATAATGCTCTTTTTAACGAGACAGCCATATGTTGTAAATGTCTCGGTTAAAACTAATGGCCCAGGATTCCTCTGAAAAGGCAAGCTAAAAATATCCAGAACAGTTTAAATGACTGTAAAATAATAACATTAGTAAAGCAGACAAAATCACAATTTACCAAAGTAGAAAGTGCATGTAATATTTTATAGCCAATAAATATAAAATAATTGAAAAAAAACCTTAGGGGGTCTGAGCATATGGAATGTTTCCGGAGTGGGGGAGTCTTTTTCCCTTTGGAAAGTCTAAAATGAAGGAGAAGCATCAAATAAGTTGACTTGTAAATTCTCTTTAGTTCTAGCTATTTTTACTGTAGCAGTGTGATGTATCGCAGCCTTGCATCCAAAGCAGAATTTCTGATTGTAGACAATTTAGCCAACATGCAGCCAGAAGCAAAGCCCGTGATACACATGACCAATGTGACATCCATCCCCTCCCTGCCACCAGCTGCAATTCACAAGGCCACACATGTCCCCTCCTGGTGATCTGCTGCAATGCGAAAGGCCACGCATGTCCCCTCCTTGCCATCAGCTGCACTGCAAAAGGCCACACATGTTAGATAAATGTGAAGGAAAAAGGAGAGAAAACAAGAGTATAGAAAGGGAAGACATTCAGGGGATCACGTGTTGTGAAGAGGACCTCAAATTGGACACGTTGCATGCGCAGGCTGCAATAACGGATGAGGAAAAAGCTGCAAACAAAATGTTTGATCAGCTGCCATGTATACAGTGCAGACCAATAATTCATGCCATGTTAATTGGAGGGGGGGGGGGTAACATGACAGCGTTCTTGCGTGTTCTTGTAAGTAACATTCCATTGCAACAATATCTAGACATACCAAAATGCATCGCATCTGTAACATAGTCCATTTGTGTTCTCACAGTGCAAACATGGTGCTACATCCTTGTACAAGTGGTTTCCAGAGTATTTACATTTCCCTTAAGATGCTCATTAATATTCCAATAATTATGAGCAGTATTTGGCACGTAAGGAAAAACATTGCTGCTTAAGATGTTGGAGTAAACCATACACTGCTGCTTTTATATCAAAGGATACAGCTCATGGTCCATGATTCGATTTTATTGCAAATTTACTTCACAAGTTTAGGATGGAAAGCCATTAACACACCCTGCCCATTTTAAAACTGTGTCAGTACCAACTGAAATGACAGAAAGTGGCTTCCCCCTCTATAATTGATGAAAATTGATGAGCCATGTTCAAACTGTCAGTTCTTTGGCCAATAGAACAGTTACTGTTTATTACAAGTTCAACAAAGTACAACTCCAACAACTGCATCAAATGTGAATAATGCACAGGTCATTAATAAATCAAAAACAATGCCAGCAGTCAACTCTTTCCATAGCGATGCACAACGTTTGACAACAGGTTGAACTTCATAAACCGATTCCTTGGAAGGGGAATTGTTCTGCCAATATGTCAGACTTCCATCCCACATTTTATCAATCTGTACAATAAATGATGGTGTAAAGTCCCTCCCTGCTGTAGACTGAGCAGCAGCTGGGCTAATAATGAATACTGATCGACTGCCAGAGAAAGTTGAGTGTGGACAGAGAAACAAAATCCGCCTGCAGTAAAGGGCGATTCCAAAAGTTCACCTAAGCTCACTTGTGAATTAAGCAAGAGGAAGAATGAACTATTACACACAAAGCTGTTAGTGAAGGTATTCTTCTGCATGAAGTTTGTTCCAGACTTACTAAGCATCCCGTCTGATGTAGAGTGAGGCTTTCATTATATAATGAAAATAAATTTGGCCTGGCCATCACAGCTGTTGCGAACAGAACGCCAAGAGAACATTGCAACATCACAACAGGATTGGGATGTGATGACAAAGCCTCAGAATTCAATGGAAATGAACCCACTAATTTCGAATGACAAGCCCGCAACACTCTAAAGTAAACCAGCACTGTTGATACTTTATTGGGATGTTTTCTGAAGAATGAAAAAGAGTACTTGCTGAATTCATGATAACACATTCCTGTGCTAGGACACCACTAGATTCCCATATGTATTTGTCTCATAGCTGCTGCTGACTTGGTAAGGAAAGGTAGATTAGTTATCAGTATTGGTATCCTGGTTACACTAATGGCAGCAGAGAGCCAACAGGCCACTCAAATCTAAGTTCCATTGACAAAAGTACATGAAACAAAAATGTTGTTTTTCTGTGTGGTGTCACTTGGGTATGAAACATGCATTTGTTAGGGATGTACTTGAATAATCAATGGACAGTAGTCCCGTCAATCTATAATTGCGGCAGTTGGGGCAAATATAGCAAGATGTAAGCTGCAGAAAGGAAATTAAATGTGCATACAGCATTTTGCAAGCTCTGGATCTGTCTTGTTTCAGTAATAAGTTTCTTCTAGCCCTAAAATGTGAAGATAAGCAAGAAGTAGAGAGGAAATCATTTTAATCTGATTTAAAGAAAGATCTCTGTTCATGGATTCTAAAGAACTACATTGCAAGTTCTGTATCAGGCAAAGCTCATTAACCAAGAGAAATGCTGAAAACATTACAATAATCTGTAGTAGGAAATTGAAATATGAGGAGTTTGACTGTTGATTCAGGCACCATCATAGCCAAAAAAACAATGAATGAAATGTCCTTCGTTTATGATACACTGCTCTCTTTTTAGTAAGAAATGTTCAATATGTTTGTAGGTAACACTTTTAATTAATAAATAAGAGTGAACCATATTAAATACAAATGTTGGCAGAAACGTATATCCTGGGTGATGGCCAGGTATGTGCTGTGACAGAGTTTTAAAAACAAAAATGGGCATGGGATTTATTTCTCTTCCTATACTGGTATAAAAAGTGAACTCAAGACGGAATACATTGAGGCTTAAAGACAACTAAGATTACTTTGGTGACTTGTTGTTAAAAAATATTTAGCTCAAATGTGGTGGGAGGGGCATTTAACTTCAAAGTAAGCGTTCTCTCTAAATGTGATACCACTTAGTCATATACAAAAATTCCAGCATGTTGCACTTGGAATATATACAACATATTCATGGGGTAGGATCCATGATATCCTTCAATTATGTGTTTTCTACCCCAAGCCTAAGAAGTTATTATCTAAGTCTTCAACTCCAGTCATCAAACTGAAAAGCGTTTTTCAAGAAAATAACCACTCAAGTTCGAAATGCAGCTACTGTCATGTATATTCTCAGAGATTCCTGATCACAGTTTGTTATGTTAACTTTACAAATACATTGGTAACAAACTACTTTAATACATGCTGCTGGAAGAAATGAGGAGCTGGTGAAGTTTGCATTTTATACTTCTGAAAGTCTAAAATCCTACTCAGAAATGATCACTGGGTCTGCAGTGCAAAAAAGAGTACTGTTGCACAATTGCATCATGTTTGTATCATCTGTTCCTTTCAACAAAGTGTATGATTTTTCCATCTTTTCACAAGCAACACAAAAGAAAGAACTATCTGCTCTTGCATGTGTACTAAAGAATGCCCTGCCATTGATTTGACACCAAGTGACTACTATCCTTTTCCTTCTAAAATACCAATTTTGTATATCTGACAATGTTGTTTGAACTACAAGACTCACTTTAAACATACAAACATTGGAGGGGATTAGCGGGCAGGAGAGTAGAAAAGTTACTGGGCAGTATAGACAGGACTCTTGGGCTGGTTATAAATGTACATGGCACTACTAATTTAAAAGTCAAGTTGCAATCTACAGTAAAAACCAGAGAGTAAAGTAAACTGTTTGAACTGCACATTCATGCTGCGGTTCATATACTGAAATCATTGACTTTAGTCGTGCAAGGAAAACATCATCCACCTCAGAGCTATAAGGGCTACTTCCACAGAAGGAAAAGAAAAAACCTTAGTGCATCTTGTGCAAGTCATGGAAGGAGTTGACTGCTGCTGTCATTGATATCTAAATTTCCAGATGTCAAACCTATGCTAATATTGCATGTAAATTCATCGTAACTATTCTTTGCCTATTGTAAGTTTGGCGTTTGATATTTGCATATAAGACTAAGGAGAAAACAACTTGAGCAATTGTGCAAGAAAGGAGTATGCAAAACTGAAATTCCACCAGTTTATTGGTGCTAAATTGGACAGTTTTGTAAACTTTGTAAAGTTTTGAACTCTGCAAAGTTGAAAAGTTTTCCAACTTTTCACACACATTCTCATGTGAGGTAAATTTCCAGCAAAAAGCATTTGCAGGGGATTTTCCTGACAAACATTTATTTTGAAAGTGAAATCACCAGCAAGCATAGGTTTTCAGAACAAGTTCCTGTTCAAAGCTAAATTCTTCAAGATTTTCCACACACTTTTTAAAAACCTTGCCGGGCTTCCAATCATTCCAGGAGTTGGCAGACGTGAATTTCACCATCTTAGAACAGCTATAGGTAAAAGACAGTGCCTATCATGGAATTGTATTGAAAAATGCAAGAAACATATTAAAGAAACTGCAATATTAGAAACTCAAATTATGTCATTATTATTTTTAAATACTTTGAAATGTGATGCAATTCCAAAAGGTTTCAAAAGAATTAAAGGGGGCACTATAGAGGCATGACATGCTGTTTACCATCACAAATGGCAATATTTTCTACTGAAGGAACAAAATCAGTACAGAAATACTTAGATCCTGCACCTTACCATTTCTCTAGCATTTTTACAGAGTGCCATATCTGGATCTAGTCTATCCAGAATAAATTGGTTCCTTTCTTTCAACTCTGTTCGGAGAGTCTGCCCATTTATCAAGTAAACATTAGCCATGTATGGGACATTCCACAGCCCCCTACAAAACAAAAACATGAGAAAAAATGAAAATGTAGCACTGCTTTAATATACACTTACAGTCGGCAATAATATAAGTGGCAGTAGAAATGCAAATATGTCTCAGCACAGTCATTCACATGAAATATTTAATTAATAAGTTTTACTAAACATATTGTGTAGTTTCTCTATCTTCCAATATACTGTATAGATAACAGAACACTGTGCAAAAAGCTCAAGAGCTCAGATTCCAGCAGTAGGGAATTTGCCTGCTTAATATGGACTTACTGTATACTTCAGTGTAGGGAAATGAGCTTCTGGTCTTAGTGAGACTTACTAAGCATTGGTTTAAAGAATGGGCATAAAAGCCAAGTCGCCCGACCTGTGGGAAGTTAGATCAACTAAAGTTTTTTTTTAGATGCCTTCTCAGGAGAGATGTTAAGAATTTGCCACTCGCAACATCATGAACTTTCATTACTTTGCAGAACTATCATTTGAAAGATAGAGTAATATTTTTTTACCTGATCCTGAAGCAGTTTATTTTGTGCATTTGTATACTGAGTGTTGGCTTAGAAACCAAATCACAAAGGCAGAGTATTAAAGTTTGAAATCCTCAACCCTAGGTTTACTCCTTTCTTTGGGGCAGACTTCAAACTTTTATGAGATTCATAAGAATCCCAAGAGTATTTCGATTTACAAATCTCAAAATTCTACTTGGAGGACAGTCTGCTGGAGTAAATCAGCTGGAATTGTGCTTATGTAAAATTAACTTTTTCTTTCATCACTAATGTAACCTTACAACAATGACTCACTTTGGGCATTATCCTTCCCTTTCCATTCCATTCCATAACTTTATTTCGGTCTCATGGACCATAAAAGTACATAAACATAAAATTTCACGAAAGGGGAAATACACAGGTGGATCATAAATGACTTCCCTTTCATACTATTGAAAGGCACTTTTTTCCTACCTCTCACACAGTAAATTTCTGTGTGTTACCATATTAGCAAGGGGCATGTGAATATCCACAAACAAAGGAGTTGTCTGAAGGTTACTAAATTTACAACTTTGGAAAATCCGACATACTAAAGGGCTTTCGACAGTGTTTACTGAAGTTAACAATTGTGTGATTATAGAAATATCAATGTGGAATATTTAAACTGCAAATTGTTTTTTTCACATAAGCTGTTAGTGAATAAGGACCTTAGTTTACATTCTAATGTATGATGACCTTTGGGGTAACGCACTGAAGCAGTCCCTTTCTGTTCCATACAGACTGATAAACAAAAACTACTACTATTAAAGATTTGCACAAAACAAAAAGCTTTATATGTATCATCATTTGACAAATGTGGCAGAGATAAGGTCAAGAAAGTCACACATGAGTGGCTTTACTACGTCATGGTTGTAGCCCCAAATTGTACTACTTCCAGTAATGTATAGGTCTTTCACCAGGTTTTAAGTCTAAGGGGCCGATTCTGATGCGGGTTGGAAAAGCTTCCCGACCGAATCGGTTGGGAAATGGTGTCCGACCCACTCGGATCGGGAAAGTCCGACCGGCGGAGTAGGATGCATCCGGATGCTTCCAGATACGATTTGGTTGAACTCCCATTGACTTCAATGGGAACATTTGTTCCTAACCACATCAGAATTGGGCCCTCGGTCGGGAAGACACGTTTCCGATCCGATTTGGAAGGAGCAAATGCCGTTAGGAGGCCTTCCTAACCGCATCAGAATCAGGCCCTCGGTCGGGAAGCTTTTCCAACCCGCATCAGAATCGGGCCCTAAGTGCCAGAATGATCGCTATTTTAATAATTTGAGGCCAATTAGATCTGTAAAACTGTAGTGTTTACTTAGAGGGTAAGAAGACTACTGTGAGACGTTGGCCTGGTATATGCTGTCCACTAATTAAAGTGGGCACCCTGTACCAGTCCAAACAACCCTTAAGGTCATTTAAGAGGTCAAAGATAACCTTAGAAAGCTATCCAAGTGGTAGCTGTGGGGAGCAGCCTTCAGGCTTAGTTTTGAAGGAATGTTAAGCAGCTTGTTTTACCAGAATGCAACCTTATTGTATTGGTTCAATGAAAGGAGAACCATACAATAGTTATAAAAATATGTATTTATTATTTTAACACACTTAAAATACCTTACAGTATCTGCTACACGCAGATAAACATAAAAGCACACAATACTGTAGCACAGAAACAATTGTAAGTAGCACTAATACACAGTGGGCTCCAGGGCGAGACCAAACCATATACTAAAATAGTGGTATAAGAACCACGATTTGAGTCATGACAGTGTCTAGAGGATGTAGATTCGCTGGAACCCAAGGAACCACCCAAGGTGAGTAAGTAGGGACCCCACGGAGGACGGGTGCAGTGTGAGAACACGACTGCGTGCTACGTACAATTCAATGGGAGAGTCGCGGTTGCAGTTTTAAAGTTTAAGGACCCTTCCCAGTGGATTACAAAGAAGCCCTTTGGATCATAGGAGGTTTAAGAGCGACCCCACCCGTGGATACCATAGTACCAGAGTTACCTATCCCAGGGAAGCCGGGCGCATAGGGCTGAATTGGTGTCGGAAACCGCTGTCGATCTCAATGGAGGAGTTCAAAGAAATGCCACTGCAGGAAAGAAGAAAAGTGTCCGATGGAATCCAAGGGTGGATTCTTGATGAAGAGTACCTGAAAGCATAGGGGACAGAGTCTGAGTCACTCAGGGCTGACCAGGGGCTCGGTAGAGAAATGCCCATTGATGTCGGGTGCTTAAGGTGCGTTGAGGGGGTTCTTGACTCTGCAGCCACCGGGACCAGGAGATGTCGAGGACAACCAGGAGCTGGATACGAGCTTTCCCACAAAGGATGTCAAGTGCTGAGGGGTCGGTGTCCGGCTGGAGCATCAACAAGCCTTGGCAGCAGCAACCCATGAAGATGGTCAAGAAAGGTTACGGTTCGGACCAGCAAAGTCCAGGAGACTCACCAAACACAGAGGAGTCAGGGCAATCCTGGAGCAACCAGGGGAGTCCAAGAAAAGCAAAGATGACCCTCAAGAGGACCCACAGGCCGGAGGCACAGGAGTCGCAAGGGGGGCCTCGAGCAGATTTACAAAGCAACGGCCCACGGAGCACTCATTGTGAAGAGGCTGAAGTTCTTTGGGGGAAATTATGCCAGAGGTTGGGGCTTCTTGGAGCCCAGTGCACTTGTTTTGGGAATGCCAACAAGCATATGCACTTGCAAA
Organism: Calotriton arnoldi; assembly: GCA_963921515.1. NCBI lineage: Eukaryota > Metazoa > Chordata > Amphibia > Caudata > Salamandridae > Calotriton > Calotriton arnoldi. The sequence goes on from CAWUFW010005538.1 coordinate 652,365, forward strand.
AGTACGTGGTGCACAAGGGTATCGGTATTGCAGCCCCCACAAGGGATTCTGACCTCAAACTTGGTGAGAGGGCAACTCGGACCTCAGGAGACTTGGAAACCCACCGCCTGTGTTGCTGCAGCCTTTGAAGTCTGCAGGAGCTCGGGATCAGCAGACTGGTCAGTTGTGCTACGGTGTCTGCGGTTGCAGGGGAGTGACTCCTTCACTCCAAGGGCGATGTCTCCGGTTGTCCTTGATGCTCCACAGATCCTGCACAGAGCCTGTATGGTGCACGGGCTCAGACGATGCTTTGGATGGAGTGGGAGATGAAGTCGGGCCCAAACAAAGTCCAGCGAAGTCCAGAATGTCCAGACGGTCGAACTTTAGTGGTCTCTGGTTCAGAATCGTGTCAACATCGAATCTAGGGTCCTACAGCTAGGTAAGCCCTTTTGTACCCACGGGAGAGGGTTGGACAATTCAGGGGACTCCCATGTTCTTTGTCCAGAGCAGGAGCCAGAGGCTCCCAGGACCGGTTTGAACTGGACTATGCACAGGGACACCAAATGTGCCCCTCATGCTGACTTTTGGTCGCTGGCAAGCGCACCCACCCCGGCCTAATACACAAAATACCTGTCTGGGATGTGGTCACACCTCCCTGTGACGGTATGCCTATTGTTCTGCCTTCCCCTGCTCGAGCTTGACTCACCAGCAGGAGGGCAGAAATGCGTCTCTGGGCGGCAGCAACCATTTTGGGCTGCCCAGGACTAGAAGACTGGTACCGGGAACACCAGGGACCTCACAAAGCCCATTTCTGAGGGCAGGAATCACACCTCCCACACTGGTTACCGGTGTGGGGGTATGATTCCACAATGTTTGATACCAAACACAATAGGGTTACTTTCAGTCATTTTAGAGTTGGTCATCACGCGGTCACATAATTCCACTCTATATGTCGTAAATGGCTGAAACACTAACAACCCGGGAGAATGAACTCCGTAGGCTGCAGGGGTGTCCTGCTCATGCACTGGCACCCTCTCACTTAGAACTAGGCACCCTGCCTTCAGGATTGTTAAAGCAAACACAGGGAGATGATGGACGGAGTGCTGAAACTTTTCAAACACTCAACCCCAGTCACAGATCTGGGTTGAATCCATCATCATTCTTTAGCTCACTTTGCCACCCCAGTTCAGACACAGCTATATGCAAATCAGTCTTGACCCTGTGCCTCATGGGAACAGTCCAGACCGAACTGCCAAGCCATGTCTTCCCTGGACCAGAATCAAGCATCCTGGGACCGGTTTCTGGCTAACAGCCCTCATCAGCCAGGATAGCTTGAATCCAGTGGCAAAGTGAGCAAGGGACCCACGTCTGGGCATACCCTGCCAACTAAGGGCGAACAAAGCAAACACAAGGAGATGATGGACAGAGTACTGAAACTTTTCAAACACTCACCCCTCAATCACAGATCTGGGTTGAATCCATCATCATTCTTTAGCTCACTCTGCCACCCCAGTTCAGACACAGCTACATGCAAACCAGTCTTGAACCTGTGCCTCATGGGAACAGTCCAGACCGAACTGCCAAGCCATGTCTTCCGTGGACCTGAATCAAGCATCCTGCGACCGGTTTCAGGCTAACAGCCCTCATCAGCCAGGCTAGCTTGAATCCAGTGGCAAAGTGAGCAAGGGACCCATGTCTGGACATACCCTGCCAACTTAGGGCGAACAAAGCAAACACAAGGAGATGATGGACGGAGTGCTGAAACTTTTCAAACACTCACCCCCAGTCACAGATCTGGGTTGAATCCATCATCATTCTTTAGCTCACTTTGCCACCCCAGTTCAGACACAGCTATATGTAAATCAGTCCTGACCCTGTGCCTCATGGGAACAGTCCAGACCGAACTGCCAAGCCATGTCTTCCCTGGACCGGAATCAAGCATCCTGGGACCGGTCCCAGGATGCTTGTTTCCGGTCCAAGGAAGACATGGCTTGGCAGTTCGGGTCAAGACTGATTTGCATATAGCTGTGACAGGGGGTGAGTGTCTGAAAAGTTTCAGCGCTCCGTCCATCATCTCCTTGTCATTGCTTTGTTCGCCCTAAGTTGGCAGGGTATGCCCAGACGTGGGTCCCTTTCTCACTTTGCCACTGGATTCAAGCTAGCCTGGCTGATGAGAGCTGTTAGCCCGAAACCGGTCCCAGGATGCTTGTTTCCGGTCCAGGGAAGACATGGCTTGGCAGTTCGGGCTGGACTGTTCCCATGAGGCGCAGGGTCAAGACTGATTTGCATATAGCTGTGTCAGAACTGGGGTGGCGAAATGAGCTAAAGAACGATGATGGATTCAGCCCAGATGTGTGACTGGGGGTGAGTGTCTGAAAAGTTTCAGCGCTCCGTCCATCATCTCCTTGTGTTTGCTTTGTTCGCCCTAAGTTGGCAGGGTATGCCCAGACGTGGGTCCCTTGCTCACTTTGCCACTGGATTCAAGCTAGCCTGGCTGATGAGGGTTGTTAGCCCGAAACCGGTCCCAGAATGCTTGTTTCCGGTCCAGGGAAGACATGGCTTGGCAGTTCGGGCTGGACTGTTCCCATGAGGCACAGGGTCAAGACTGATTTGCATATAGCTGTGTCTGAACTGGGGTGGCGAAGTGAGCTAAAGAACGATGATGGATTCAACCCAGATCTGTGACTGGGGGTGAGTATCTAAAAAGTTTCAGCGCTCCATCCATCATCTCCTTGTGTTTGCTTTGTTCGCCCTTAGTTGGCAGGGTATGCCCAGACGTGGGTCCCTTGCTCACTTTGCCACTGGATTCAAGCTAGCCTGGCTGATGAGGGCTGTTAGCCCGAAACCGGTCCCAGGATGCTTGTTTCCGGTCCAGGGAAGACATGGCTTGGCAGTTCGGGCTGAACTGTTCCCATGAGGCACAGGGTCAAGACTGATTTGCATATAGCTGTGTCTGAACTGGGGTGGCGAAGTGAGCTAAAGTACGATGATGGATTCAACCTAGAGCTGTGACTGGGGGTGAGTGTCTGAAAAGTTTCAGCACTCCGTCCATCATCTCCTTGTGTTTGCTTTGTTCAGGATTGTTAAGGCTTGCTATAGGGGTGACTTATAGGTTTTAAGTTTAGTGACCCTTAGATATAGTAAACCTATATCTTTAGTAAGTGGTGCATGCACCAACTTACACAGGCTGCAATGGCAGGCCTGTAGATCCATTTTGCATGGCCCCTCAAGGGTGGCATAATACATGCTTCAGCCCATGGGAGGCCTCTGGGTTACCTATGCCCTGGGTACATGGGTACCATATACTAGGGACTGACAAGGGTACCCCAGTATCCAATCTGGCGTGTACCCAAGTACAGACATAACATTTTAGGGAGAAAGCAGATAGACTGGGGTCCTGATTAGCAGGATCCCAGTCAGACAAGTCAAAAACAGGGTAACATGAAGCAAAAAGTGGGCGTAACCATAAGAAGAACATCCTACTTTCCTAAAACTACCTTATCAAGATCTTTGCAAGTCAGTAGAAAGTATATGGGTTAGAAATATATCCATACAAACAACGCAATTACAGTTTTCAGAAATGGTGCCAAAAGTTGTTGAGGCATACATTGTGAGATTTGGACATTTGAATGTGGGGAACCTGACACAAGGTGCACATGGGGCAGTGGTTGTGGGAGTAGTGTTATATCAAGGTGTAGACACTTAAGCAATATACAAATGGCAATATTTCTGCACTGCTCTAAATCACAAAGTAAAATTTACAAAGAGAATATGATTTATGAATCACATCAGGTTCCTGGTGCATGCTATTATGGAAATTTCTGTACACACAGAACATGTAAATTAGTGATGTGTAGGCAAATTTAATGTTGCAGAAAGCAAAGATAAGTGCTACCAAAATGAAAAACACTGTTGTGCATTATTTTTAAATTCAGTGAAAGAAATTGAGCAACATTAAGACATTAAAACCACTCACATCGGTACTGAGGGGGCTGGAGGGGGATCGCTAATGGGGGAACATTTAAAGCTAATAATGAAGCATTGCCACATAATGCCTTTTACATAAAATGATATAGATTATATTTTCAATCTTCAACTCTGTTTTAGTACATATGATTACTATGTTGTACAGATGCATAGCTAATTAAATGGTAAACACAACAAACTGGATGATTATCTGCCTCAAAATGGCTGATGTTTGTTCCAAAGCACACAATCAAGGAATTGCAGAGCTTGGAAATTGTCATGATAATTGGCCAATATCGACATTTGGTTTCACTCTGTTGACGACATCCTGCAAGTGACAAGGGAAAGTGTGTTAATGGAGTTTAAGCAACAAGAGTAAGCTGCTCGGCTCTTTGAATCTGGAAGGCCCTTGGGTCCTCTCACACTCCTGCATGGTCACCTGTGCTATGTGTGTCAATATAGACCCAGGAATCATATATGCCCTTCTACTCAGGATACCATCCTTTCTTGACGTTGACCACATGTACATCCACCTCAAACTCAACTAAGAAAAACTGAAATTCTTGTCTTCTCCAATCACGACCACCCTCCACAGATCCAAGAATGAATAAATAACCTAGACTCCCTGAACTGCAAGCTTACTCTAGCTGACTCTAGGTATCTCTCTGGACTCAAGACTAAACATGAGCTCTCAACTAAGGTCCACTGCAATGGGTGCATTCTACAGCTTAAAACTACTCAACAAAACAAGCCCTTCCTACCTCCTAATGACCTAAAAACCACAACGCAAGCACTAGTTCTGTCCAGACTAGATTATGACAATGCCACACTCACCGGAGCAGCCAAAGCACACGTAGACCCCATGATGAGAGCCACCAAAAATAAAACAGCAATAATGGTCACAGGAGCTAAGAAACACAATCACATCACCCCTGCGCTGAAAAACCTAAAGTGGCTACAAATCGATGCACGTTGCTGTTTCAAAACTGCCTGGCTCACCTATAAAGCCCAACACACTGGTAAACCAGATTACCTCACAGCCAAACTCACTAAAGTAGGACAATTGAGAAACCTAAGAAGCTCCAACATGCTCCTTCTCATCCACCCCAAAAGACACAAACAAAAACCCTTTCTCACTCTTTCTCAGGCCCCAAAATCTGGAATTCTTTCCCAATACATATCAAAATTAAACCCTCCTTCACAGCTTCACGAGACAACAAAAAATAATTTGTCCTCAACCAGCATCTCTATCCCTCTGGAGAATAGCTGCTCAGTTCCACCTTAAAATCCACAACTAAATATGGTTACCACTCCCGCAAAGTTTACACAAACGTCTGATGCTCAACTCCGCAATCAAATTTCTTTACTCTGATGACGAATGACTAGCCCCTGAAACTGAACTTTTACTGCCAGAAATTGACTGATAACTATCTAGAATCTGTGTTATTAGTGTACCCGGACTGTTTCTGATGTCTGTCATTTATGTTGCTGTAAAGCGCTCTGATACCACTCGGGTCATGTCAGCACTATATAAAACTCCTAAAATAAAAATAAAATATAAAATAAGCTGTATTGTCAGGCCTAGTTATTGCAAACATCCCAATCCTAGAGAGAATGTATAATGATTTATGTGGGCTGACTTCTTAGTCTCTGACAGGGCAATGTTTTGAGTGTTTTCTGTAAGGATTTAAGTGAAACACTTGCAGACTCCTTTGGCACAGTCCCACCCTCGAGTTGCTGTTGATCTATTATCTCCATGCTTGTCTCGTGTAATGCAGATTATTTCAACAATTTGAGAGAAGTGCAGAAATGGTTCTTCCCTTGACACCCATCACAGGAATATCTTGAAGAAAATTCCAGACACCAATGGCCCCATGTTAATAATATTGAACTAAAGCTCATTGAGTGTAGGTGTCATCTCAGATGCCTTTAAGAAGTTGATTGGAACATCTCACTTGGAGAAATCATCATTGAGTCCAATGAAAATGGGAAACATTCAATACATTTCTACTTACTGCCTCAATTCTGCTCAAGTCAGGTCAGACAAGAAAGAAGCTCTAAATTGTTTTTACTCACTTGGTAGCAGCATATGAGGGGGAGCATCTGCTGTCATCCTCAATGATCTTTTTGCTGCATTTGACACAGTTGACAGAGCTGCTACATTGAGGCAAGTGGCAGAGGGGGGCTTAGGGAGAAAGGTGTTGGAATTCATATAATTTTTAATAAGTTAATTGTTCAATGAAGGGGCAATATGTTTTTTATCGTTGTCTTCCAGAAACATAATTCAAGATGTGCCCAAGGATGTGTCACGGGAAACAACACTTTTCAATATCCATGTGAGCAACCTGTCTAAATTAAGATCTAGTTTTGGAGCATGCTTCCTCATCTACATTGATGATACCCAGATTTATTCAGTGAATAGCATTTGACAAACCCCCTGTGGCAGTCTAAGTAAAATGTTTTCTTGCAGCCACCACTGACCAATTTCAGCACAGCTTTCTAAAGTTAAATGGAATCATGATGGATATTATCTGTTGTGACAGATTTGGGTAAAACACAGTTTTTTGGCCCAAGGTGTCAACAGCCTGCCCTATATGTGCACCAGTTGTAAGGTGCATGGGCATTTTCCTTTTGAAGACCAGACATTTGTTGTAAAATTGGGCAGTGGTATTGTATTACCAACCTCATATCCACCTCATAAGGCAGGTGATTCTGTTCCTTCCAGATGTGAAACACAAACTTGTGATAAGGGCTAAGGTCCTGTTTAGGCTGAATATTTGTAATGGTCGTAACTGGAGCTATCAACAATCTTCTGTCCTAGCCTATAGCTTGCTGCAAAATGTGTCTGTGTGGTTCATTACTAGGAATGATCAAAATAAGTGCATAGTACCTGGGCATGCTCATTTTCATCAGCTGCCTGTACATTGCCATGTCACATCTAAAATCATGTTGGGCATTTTAGTGAATACATTCCACTGTTAAGAGCACAGTTGCATTCTTCAGTCAGCTAGTAACTGTCTGCTTTGAATGCTACCATGTCAGAAAGTTAGAACCAAAAGTCAACTCTGCAGAATTCAAGCTGCTAAATTTCAGAATTACATTCCACTTCATCCTCATCTGCAGAACAGCTATCCTGTATTCAGGATGTGCCTGCTTTTTGATTAGTCTACCTCTTTTGTTCCAAGGTTCCAGTTGTCAGTCAATGCCATGAAGCAATTTGAAATCTATGTGCTCTTTTAATAATTCCCAACTCTTTTATAGTTCAAGAATTAATCTTAAATACAGTGAGATAGTCCTAAACTTGTTTAAAGACAGACGTTATGTGCAGAGGAACTATTGAGATGGAGTAGGCCTAATGAAAAATTACATCACAGCAAATAGTGGATAGTTCAGATTTTAAATAATCAACTATGATAATCAAAAACGATCTGTTTGGCATGTTTCACACAAAAGAGCCCCTCACAGTCTTGCTCCACACTCAGTAATCCTACACCTTCTCCAAAAAGACTCAAAATGCTCACTTCTTTGTCCAAACTCGGTTATTGTTTTAGCGGTTTATTAATATGCAGTTTCTGATTTCTGCATTGACATCTGCATTTGGCACTCACACAGAGAGTAGAAAGAGGAGGCCTCCATATCCTACTTATCTATAAAACTGGTGTTCATACAGACAAGCATACACAAACGAAGTGTTAATCAGCATTTTTAAAAATATTTTTTCCAACACCCCTCAGGTTTTGAAGGCCTTAAAACATTATGATGAATACAAATTTTTGTCAGATCATCAGCATCTATATAATTAATTAGCTAATAGAGAGCACTTAATGTAATCAAATGCACACCGATAGTTCTGCCGTGTTGTATTTTCACAACTCTTTCTGAAACCAAACATATTAAGCAACCACACATAGCTTGTGCCTGTCTTTGCTCACTCTGTTGCAATGAATAACTTACTTTCGGTTCCCCTGGACAATATCCACATAATCTTCGGACCGGGCGTAATACCCATCAGGGCTCAAGGCTCCCCAGAAGTTCGACCACAACTTTCCATGACGTGTCACAAGAGGGGCAATTATTTTTCTGTAAATAAAAGAAGCACAAAACTTTAAGCATTTCCAGTATGCCATTATATTTTACAGTACTGCCCAGTCTGATGGATTATTTTCTCCTTTTGTAAATCCTCTTTTCTTGATCTCCATACAAGTCAATGTGTATTTTAGCTAAAAAGAACAGTACTGTTAAAATAACTATATATAAAGGGCAACAAAGGTTACATAATACAATAAATGCAACACAAAAGTACAAAAAAATAACATGTGGTAAATTTAGCCTGCAGTGATCCGCATAAAGATCGGCATAACTAAGTTTACAGTAGATATGAAGGTATGGAATAAAACTAGGCACCCTTTCTTGAAAATGAACCCACAGATATTCGTGCATGGCCATCTCAAGTTCGGGGTGACCCACACCTACTCTTTGGTCAATTTTGGCACAGAATATTCAAGATACCCCAGGACCATTTTAACTATACATTTTTATCAGTTAAATGCTCCGAAGGGAAGGCCACCTCTAAGGCTCTGCCTAGATTGCCTTGCCCCCACACCTCCACAATTTATGGTACCCTTGTCAACATGGCATGACCTACTACGTCATTATACGTTGGAGACACTCTACTACTTAAAAATACTATAGTATTTCCATTATATCTATTGTGCTAAAGACATAATTGAATGACTGTCTTCTGCAATGAAAACAATTGACCTTTTGCTAGATCTGTAGCAACATAGGCTCAATACAGGATCAATATGCAGCACTGCAATAAAGATAGACTATGATTACTCTATTGGTAATGTGCTAGTTGCTGGGTTGTATTGGCAGGTGTCCGGTGAGTAGGGAGTGTGAGCATGGGGTGAGATGGGCCTCTGCTCAGCCCCACCAGATCCTGCCCTTCCTTGTTACTCCTTCTTTAAATCCCCAGCAAACTCAGCTCTTCAAACAGTCACCAAAACACCCTAAAAATTGTTATTTTGGGTTCAAAAGAAGACATTAGCTTGAGGCCAGAAAGGAATTCCTGACTGTTGCCTGTATCTTCCACTCTAGTAAGTGATGTAGTTGTGTGAGTGTTCCCAATGAGGGCGTTCTCATGTGGCCGCTGCTATTGTTGGAACACCCACAAAGATGCAGCATTGCAGCTATTCACTAACACTTGCAATACTGTCTCGACCCTAAAGCCTCTCCTTAGCTAACAGTTAAAAAAGTATGTGTACATTGGTTCACTAAGTGCTGTGAAGTGCCTCAAATACTCACATTTATGGTGGAAGTGCAAGGGCAAGAGGTTTCTGCACATATGTACTTCACGCAGAAAAAAGTTAATTTGCACATATCCCATAACCCTATGACTGAGGGCCTGATTACATCTTTGGTGGTGCTGCACCGGCTCTCCACTGGCACAGCACCACCAAAGATGCGCAAGGACATCCCGCTTGATTACGAGTTCAACTCGTCAGGCGGACGGTCCTTTTGCCTTTCCCACGGCAGTGCCCTAAAAAAGGGCACTGCAATGGGAACATTAAAAATGTTCCAGCACAGCATGGACTGTGAAGTCCATGCCGTGATGGAACTGGGGGTGCAAGCAGACAGGGGTGCATCCTCATGATGGGGGGCATGGTGGCACTGTAGGGTCCCCTGTGTTCTCCCACCTCCAGCCTTTTCGTGGCGGGCTCACTGCCAGGAAAAGGCTGGCAGTGGAGGAACTCATAATATCCTTGGCGGGACTGTGCCAGTCCCGCTTAGCATATGGCATTGCCCCTCCGCCGCACCACCGCCAGGGAACAGTGGTTCCCTGACGCAGCTGGTGGTCCACCACCAGAACGACTCAGAAAGTACTAATCTGGCAGACCGCCAACGCGAATCTGGCGTCCCATGGACCGCAAGACTCGTAATCAGGCCTTAAGTTTCTCTGCACTAAGAGCAGTCACAGGCTTAGGGATAAAAAGCATGTGGCTAGTTCCCCCAGCATTGCAAATACCAGTTTTGTAAATTCCACAAATGAGCAATACAACAAAAAACGGAGGGCTAAAAAATATGTGGCTAGTCCCCTCAGCAATACACCTACCAGTTTTGTAAATTTCAAAAATGGTAATACAACAAAAAATGGAGGCAAGTCTATACTTTTGTGGTATTCTCCATTTTTGTGTCTATGCACCTAATTTTCCCTTTATTCTGTAATTAAGCATGCACACAAAAATATTTGCTTAGAAATAGTTTGTGATATGAAGACATACCTATTTTTCTCAATTAATAATTTTAACGTCTGTGGATTCGTCAGCACAACATCCGAATCAATGCTGAAATAAAATTCACATTTTTTCTCCTGGCGACAGAGATCCCTGCAATGGAGAGTAACACGTCATTAGTGAGAAAACTATAAGTTTGAGAGTAAACTGAGAAACACAAAGGGTGTACAAATTACATATTAATACAGCATTGAACAGCATTTAGCATTACAGTGCTGGTGAGATTGCTCCCAGAGCTTAACACCTGCTCTACAGGTGTGGCACTTGGCAGGGAGGACTCAACTTTTGATTGTTTTGAAGTTGGTAAATATAATTGATTTCAATGTTAACACCACATATCATCAGTGATAGCTCAGTTTATGGTGTCTGCTACACCGCTAGCTAATATTACAGGTAGCTTTATACTAAGGCAAATGTTCGTTTTAGGTTCAAGATAGTAAGGCATCATTAGCAGTAACATAAAAATCACCACTGAATTATGGGCTACAACTCTTCAACCAACTCTTTAACCAAGCATTGGCAAAGCCAATTGGTCTGGGAACTGTCCATCAGCCTTTAGGCTTTGTCAATGCTTGTTTTGTTATGGTTTTTGCAAAACTTCATTGATGTGGAAGCTGCTGGGCCCTTGTCAATGTAAAAAATAAATTAGCTAAAAGCAAAAATAGGTTTTGCTCTAAAAAAACACACATCGCTAAAGTAGTCTCTGTTAATGAAGAGAACTAATTTAAGTGTGGACATGCTCCTTGAGTAAGGGCAGAATGTTGTCACTCACGGTGAAGTTAGACAATCACCGAATTGGACGGAATGACACAATAACAGACCAATGGATGACGAGGGATGCTTGAAAACCCCCATAAGAATATTATACATATAATTTTAGCAAAACAAAAGAATGTTCAAAAACACAAAAAGCTTGCTTTAATGTTCATAGCAATTCCGAGATCGAAATGTGAAAATTAAATGAACTTTCTTAGTTTAAACCTGAAAGAACTTTATGGGATACTTCAACTATAATTTCTAACCAACCATAGAGGAAGTAGGCACTTATAACTCTGCATTATAAATTTGATCCTCTCTTGTGATTATGGATAAAAGAAACCACTTTTAAGTAAATACTATTTAAGGCAAGTAATGGCATCTTTCATTTTTAAATATTGCTTTTATCATATTTTGAATTATGTTTACTTATAGACTCGACTCAAATACAAAACCTGGGGAAATATGAAACGTGTGTCATATTTGAATTGCTCCACAAACGCCTGCATGAAAGCTTCATGGCTGGTGTTCAGCATCCTAACTGTAAAAGGCTCATTTATTTTCGAAAATGCAAACAACCTTCAGTAGAAACCCAAAGAATTCCTTTCAAAATGTTGGCAAGTTTTCCCAAAGTAAACAGTTGAATAGTTGTATAACATATATCCCAACACCAGCAATATCTTTAGTGTAATAAATCACACACGCTGTCCAACATCTAAGATCGCTGTAGAGAGACACAGTGGCCTACTATTCTAAATAATAACGTATCGAGGATTTAATCTTTTTTTACTTAAAGAAAGTGTGTACTAATAAAATCATGATTTAGTAGAAATTGTTTGACAAATCAATCTAACTTTATTGGTTTGTGAAGGTGCTGTTTTTAACCCTGGGCGGAGTTCGCGGAGTTCAAGTGCAAAAAAAACTCTGCTGCGCTACCCGGAGCGCGATAGAAAAATGCCGTTCGCGGTGATATGCGGTGCCGGATGCTTGTCCACACTGTGCAATCATCACGAACGGCACCATGCACAGTGCAAGCGGGCTCTGCTTTCCTTTCTGCTGCTCGAGTAGATTTTTACTTGAGCTGCAGCTTTCTCAACGCGAATGGACAGTTTCTCAACGCGAGTGGTCGCGAGCATACGCGACCACTCGCAATGAGAAATCTGACCGCCCGCCCGGCATTGAGAAATCTCACTGGGAGGTTGATTTTCCACGCTTGCGCTCACCAACTTGATTTTGACGATTGCAAATGAGGAAAAATCTAGCCGGGAGGTGGATTTTCCTCGCTTCCGCTCGCCAACATGACGTTGACGAACGGGAGCGAGGAAAAAAACTCTGCTCCGCAACGCGAAGCGGAGGTTTTTGGAACTCCGCGATCTCCGCGTAACGCGGAGTGCGGAAAACTCCACAAACTCCGCGAGGAGAGCGGAGTTCATGCCCAGGGTTAACCGTTTTTAATGTTCTCATCAGGCATCCAGGCACCTGCACTGAGTAAAAATCTCTACAACTGCAAGTCATACAGGCAGGGGCTGGATAAAGTAGAAAACAACCAGTTGTACAATAATAGTACTCTCTGCTAAATTCAACACCTACTAGTTTTCAGAATGCTAAGAGAAAGTCAATTCTGGAGACATTGGGGCCTGATATATTAAATGTTTTTATGGTTGCCACAGTTTGCATGCGCTAGTTAAGATCACAAAATCGTTTTTTAATATTTAGATTAAACACTTTAGGGATCCGTAAAATTTGACCAACTCCTAAAATGGGTTTGTAACTCCACACTGATAAAGTAGTTGTAAGGGACATGTTGTAGGTGTCCATTACAAATCCGAAAATTAGTATGTGATACTTCGATGTTTTGTGACCAAAATGTGTCTGAAATCATTGAAAAGAAAGAACCTGATTTACAAAAGGGTAGTGGCCTTCCTTGGACTCTTTCCCCTTTGAGAATGTAAAAAAACCATTTGTTGGAGAGTACGCTGTGGTCCAGGGGACCACTGCATGCTCTCAAACTTTAGAATTTTCTTTTTTTTTTTTTTAAATGCAACACCGTTTCATTTAAGGTAAATGGGTTGCATGTTTTAAGATTACTTTATTTTAAAGGAAGCAATAAACAGACTAGTCTTCTGACTCTAGAAAGCCCCATTCAGAATGAGTCACAATTTGCAACCTATCTCATTAATATTCATGAGGTAGACCGGCTTACGGCCCACTCCGAATTGGAATTTTATGAACTGACATATTACTACACAAGCCACGTTGTTACATTCTATACTGGACTCAAACATTTTTGACAACCAGTATTTAGTAAATCTGGTGCAAGATTCTTACCAAAGTAAATTGTTTTTGCATATTCTTTACACAGCACTTCCTAGTGAAGATTGTTTCATTTCACAATGCTCTAAATAATAAGCGTTTCAATTACCCAACAACCTTAATGAGGTTAAAAGCTGTAACTTCCAAATTACTGACAGATCGCAGTGACACATGTTCAGGCTGTCATTATGGGAGATGTGGGAATCCAGAATGGGTCATTTCTCACCAGAATTAGAAAAGAATCCCTTGCACAAAGGGGAATTACTAGGGGAATCAATGTTACAACACCGGAGTCTGCTGGTAATACCCAAACGCTGATCTGGTTATTCGGTAAACATTCTGAGTAGGTTTTACTCCAATTTAGCCCAAATGTCACACTAGAGGTACATCAGTAATTCAAATGTAATTTTGCACTCAAAATTACCAACTTCACGGAACAAGTAATTTCAGGAAGCAGAGTTACCCTGGAATGTTTGTTGTGGTAATACCTCAAACAAAATTACCTCATTATTTGTAAACCAGTTCAGATGGAAACTCCCCTTTTCAGTCAGATTGTTATTACAGCGTATCGTAATCCAAACAGGTATTACAATGAAATGAGGGCCTTAGTCTACAATCCTATAAAGAACGCCTTTTTGAGCCATGCGTCAATAGGCATCGAACCTGGAATGGGCTACTTGATCCACTCAACTGTGAAATCCAGTTGAGCTTGCAGATTGACTAAAATGTATGCAAATAATAATCATTCAAATGTACTAAACATAACTGCTTCTCATGTGTATTCATTTCAATATCCTGAGAACAGAGACACACTTTAAACATTTGTGGGTCAGTGAGCCAAAACCTTTTTCATACTGTCACATTGTTACAATGTATATCATCAAATTTCTTTAATCATAACGTCTCCCAATAAAGACAACTTGATGTTTTTTTCAAGAATAACATGTAGACCTCCAGAAAAGGTTGTTCCCATTTCTATCTCAATGGGAGCCTGGGAATGGATGTGTTTTACTCTTCTGCGTTATAGTGGAAGTTTTCTGAAAATGTTTTTGAAAAATTATATAATGCCTAATAATATTGTAATACATCACTGTTCCTTAAAGCATACCACTTTACTAAACGATGTGTCTACATAATATCTGTGATTTAATATGCTATCACTTGTCTTCCAAGGCAGGCTCTTTAGCACAGTTCCTATTCAGCATTGGAAAATAAGGAGGAAAGTGGAACCTTCTCTGTAGCTAGTAATACCAGCCAGAACATTCTTTTGAGAAAACCTTTACATTCGGAAGGATTAAATATGATGATACCTGAATTATATTTATTTATTTGTTGTTCTATGATATTCATCAGATGATCTGCTGCCCCTCACATGACTTCTTTCCACTTCTGGCTTTAGAACATGTGGCATACTATTATTTTAACTATTTTAAGACTATACTTCAATGTTGACAAGAGACTGAAAAAAGAGGGATTTATTGATTTTCTGTTATGTAAAACATCATTCTTTTATGACATTTCTAACAATAATATATTGTCAGAACCCCTTTCAGTGGGCCACAGGGCAAGCAGGAGTTACTGGGCCCACGCGTGGTAGCTAATGCCTTTTACTCCCGATGTCCCGGGGCCTGGCTTACTATGGATCCCGCTCAACAGAGCCAAGCACCCATTCTGCACCTGACTCTAAGTTAGGAAGCGTCGGACGAGCAGTCAAGGCTCCTTCGGGGGGGGAAGCACATATAGTGATCAGTGAACACGACTCATTACTCAATGTGCAAGCAGAGCAAACAATAAATCAATGTCCAGTCAAATACTTGTTTTATAAAAAAAAGAAGTATTTTGATTCTAAATCTACGCATGCAAAGGTAAATAACATTCAAAAGCAATAACACAATCCCCCTTGAGGTAGGGGCTGTAGTAGTTGTCAGGACACTCCCTGTCCCGCTAACTTTAGTGCAACAGGTTCAATGTTATTCCGCATTTACTGCTGGCCACATCCACGGAATATAAACTATTAGGTTGCAATCAAGAGCTCTCCCCTCTGACTACTTTCAGAAGATCAGTCACATCAGTCTACGGAATCACAGTACAGATCACAGTACGACTCCCGCGGTCCCAAAGGCCCATTTCATGGCTTACACACTCCAGCAGTATGGAGCCCTTCAGTGAAGTCCTGCTCCATATCAACAAAGTTGGGCTGCGTGTGGTCACAAGTGGCAGCACCTGGTAGGCGCAGGCTATCTCCTGCGAGTCACGCTACTGGCTGGTTCTAGCAATCAGGGTTGTTCTCGCTCTGGTGATCACATGGTACGTCACACTTCCCTTTGCAAGTGGGGTTGATCTCTTTGCTCCAACTGGACACCGGTGATGTCCTTTAATCCTCAGGTTTCCTTCTATGCAGTTCCGGGACCTGCCTTGGTCGCAGCAGTTTCTCCATCCCAGGCAACGGCCCGAACCCTTTGTCTCAGCGCCTCCAGCGGCCCCTCCTGGCAAATGGGCTCACCGCCATGGCACTCACAAGTCTGGTCTCACTGCTCTGGTGTTGATGTTCACGGTGGTCCCATCTCTGGCACACAGGGCCACCTACCACAAGGTCATACAGGCCTGGGGCTCTCCACACAACCCTCAATCTTCAGCTCAGCCCATGGCAGCCCCTCCTGGCACATGGGGGTCACAAAATTATCCAGCACACGGGCTATGGCCCCATCGGTGCAAGAGCTGATTCCTCACACCTCGTACGGGCAGTCCTCAAAATAGGGCTCCCTCCAGGACCTTGTTTCTTCCAATGCTCTCTTCTTCCAAACAGGGCACCCCGAATCTTGGCAAGCAGGCAGGCACTGTTGCTCTGGGCTCCAAGGCAGGTGGTCTTGGTTTCCTTGAGTAATGTCCCCTCACCCAGTAGGGAGACTAGTAGGCCTGGGCCCCATGTCCTGTTCACAGGCAGACGTTTTGCACAGCTTCCCGTCCTTGTACAGCCTTTCTGGCTGCTTGGCACATGACTCATTTTGTGGTCCAAAACACCCCTACTTATAGTCCTTGTAAGAAATTGGGTTACTGGTTGAGGGGGGTGAAATCCATCTCAAGCAACAACCACAGTTCCTCTCAGGATGAAATCACAAGCAAATCCTAAATTGTCATGTACTCAACCCTTGGGTAGCTTGGCACGAAGCAGGCAGGCTTAAGTCAGAGCCAATGTGTAAAGTATTTGTGCTACACTTCAAAAAGTAGCACAGTGAAAACACACCACATAAGAAGACCACAACAGAATAAGAAAAATAGAGCAGTTTTTAATAAATAAAACAAGACCAAAGTGACCATATCCAATTGGTTTACTGTAAATATCTCCAAAAGGCGTAAAGCACCAATTGTAAATATCTGGTGACACCGGCCCAGGACAAAAGTCACAAGTTCAGGCTGACCACGATAGAGTGCGGGCCTGTTATAGGGACCCAGTTAGGCCTGCTAAACAAAAATACTTTCAATCCTGGCTTGCAGAGCATTTCGTGGATCCATGTCAAAGATGTGTCATGCAGATGGTTCCGAGATGCGAGGAGGCTGTGGTGCAACGTCATCGAGAATTTCATCAATAAGGCTTGCGATGCGAAGTCCGGCTTCAAGGATGCAGTGTACAGTCAGAGAGATACATTAGTTCCGGAGTGCTATGAGGCTGAGATGCAGAGTCCAGCGTCATTGTCAAGGCTGCCGTCGACGAGAGATGTGAGGCCTTAACTGAGGACTTGCCACGCAGTCAGGGCACTGTGGCAGTTCCAAACAGCTGTGATGTGATGTGGGTCTTTGCAACGGTCCAATCTGAAGCAGCAATGCTTTGGTTTTGTTCATGTTTGTGCCACGCAGCAGAGGAGATGAGACGGTTCCACAGGGGCTGATAAGCACTTTAAGCCCAGTTCCAGGGGTCCAGGACTGGGGTGGCACCACTTGGCAGGGCTGGCAGAGCCCAGGTGCAAGGTGGATGGAAGCCTGGCATGTCCCCGAGACTTCAGATCAGGAAGCCAACCAGCCAGTACTTAGAGTCACTCTGGTTTCATGGTTAAAGAGATGCAGGTCCAATCCTCCTCACCCAGGCAAGAGGGCAGCAGGCAGTGGCGAAGCTAGGCCTTTTGGCACCCGTGGGGGTCCCAGACTTTGGCGCCCCTCGAGACAACCATAAGAGCAGGTGGCTGGTGCTGGCGATTGATTCCTACTTTTGCTGCCCTGCGCAGCCAAAGGTAAGAGCGGGGAGAGGCTGCTGCCCCCAAACCTTGTACCACCTGGGGCAGACCACCCCCTCTTGCTATGCAGCCCTTCTTCCTGGGTCCAGAAGTGTACTGAAGAGTTGGTATGTGAGGTCCAGTATTTATACCCATTTGTGGCTTTGAAATGGGGGAGAAGTTCCTAGAGGTTTCTCTTTGATGTCCCCAGAAATCCAGCCATACCCATCCAGGCACCAGACTAACTACAGGGGGATTGCAGCCCTTTGTATCAAGGCAGGACACAGCTTATTCTGGTGTAAGTGGGGCTGTGCCCAGCTCCTCCCTCCCATCCTGCCAGTGATGGCCCATCCAGGCACACCTAAGCTTCCTAGTCTGTGTGTAGCTCACTAGGAGTAATACACAAAGCTCAGCTGTCAGTTATACCCTGTCATGCGACTCATGTACAGGCTATAGGCACTAACTGGGAAAGGCAGGAAAATGTCAAATTTCTAAAAGTTGCATATTCAAAATGTAATTTAAAATCTGACTACACCATAAATTAGGATTTTACAATAGGATTCCAGAGACACCAAACATGAACTGCTTAACTATTCCCATTTGGAAATTTCACTAATAAAATGTAATAAGGTAACTCCAATGTTATGCTATGGGAGAGGTAGGCCTTGAAGTAATGAAAAACATATTCAAGAGTTTTTCACTACCAGGACATGTAAAACCTAAACTTACATGTCATACTCTTTAAATACATTGCACCCTGCCCTCTAAGCTGTCCAAGGCTTAACCTTGGGGTGACTTATATGTATTAAAAAGAAAGGTTTGAGCCTGGCAAAGGGTTTACTTTGCCAGGTCGACATGACAGTTTAAAACTCCACACACAGGCTGCAATGGTAGCTTTGAGACATGTCTAAAGGGCTCCTTAAGTGGGTGGCACAATCAGTGCTGCAGACCCACTAGTAGCATTTAATTTACAGGTGCCGGGTACATGTAGTACCACATCACTAGGGACTTATAAGTAAATTAAATATGCCAGTTGGGTGTAAGCCAATTCTACCATGTTTTAAGGAGGGAGCACAAGCACTTTAGCACTATGGCCAACAAAAACTAGAGCAGGAAAAATGGAGAAGTGAAGGCACGAAGCCTGGGGATGACCCTGCAAAAAGGGCCAAGTCCAACAGTCCTTTTCCAGGCACAAAATGTAATTTAGAGTCTGAGTCTTTGAAGTTTTGTGTTGGGGTTCTGCTTCTTTGAAATGGACATCTTCTCCTTTCTTCTTCCTCCTGAAGGATGTCTGTCACAACAGGCAGGACTCCGAAGCTGACTAACCCACAACACGATTCATGGGAGTGATCAGAGTTCACATCTGGATGTCAACCACAGTGATATGTGCATCAAAAGGTTATCCTGGCCTCCCAGCGCTACTCTTTTTGATTACCTTATCAGCCCCATCTCTCTCTTCCTGAGATGTGTCCAGGCCCCTTCCTTGCTATCTATCATTGAATGAAAGAGCCCTTGGAAATGTACAGAGAGAGCCTGGCTCTCCCATCCTCCAGTGCATGTCCCTCCCAGCTTACAGGAATGCAGAAATACACAAATCTGTCTCGGGGGGTTCCTGTATTCCTCATGTTTTCCATCAGGCAGGCCTGGGCTTCCCAAAATGGAACTCAAGGTCCTCCATGTAAGGTACCAGTGCAGGCACACTTGCATTCTGTGTACATTCACAGCACACTTACTGCACAGCACTGCTATCCTCGTGCATTATGCCACTACAAGCATAACTACATGGAGCAAAGCCATCAGGTCTGCGCACACTGTTTAGTACTGCAACCTTTCCGTGTTGTACCAAAATGTGTTATTTTAAAACCACACACTGCCAGCATAAACACATTTACCATGTGTGCACTATACCACAATTCACCCCTTGTGTAGTGTACTTCTTGCGAGCACAGATGCACTCAATAGATTTTTATCACGCACACCCTTCCACATCTACCTGATGTAGGCCAGGGCTGAGTTAAGCACGCAGCAGCAGAACTTATAAAAAGGGTAGTGAGCCTGTAGGCTTAACTCCAGTGACACACGGTAAAAAGGCCCTGCTCACTACTACGGATCACTACCACGGTATGCAGCCACCACTGCACTTGTGCTGCTTAACTCCTGGTGAAGGTGATAGCCTTCCACCACTATGAGGGCAGCACTTTGAGTTCCTCTTCCGGTCCAACAAGACCGCAGTCCATGAGACAGGCCTGTCATGGTGCACATGCATGATCCATGCTTGCCTACGATAAAAAATCAGCATTAGGGATCCAGACAACAGTACAGTTAGACACTCAGGGCAGGGGTACAAGTCATGCAGAGGGCTTTTCAATCCCAAAATATATATTCAAACAAAATAAAATTAGTGGGTTATTGAATGGCATTTTTGAGAAATTGAAACTTTAAATCCTTTAAAAATTCATGCACCAGAAACTTTGCACAATATAATCTTTAAAACATATTTACATTCCCATATTTCTTGCTTCAGCTTGACTTATTGTCTCTTCGGGGCCGACAATTTTTAACTTTGCAAAGGTTTTCTTAGCTTGTGGCCAAAATTTCTGGATATGAGTTTCATGATACACTACCTGTAATACGAAGTTAAATACAACAATTGGTTACTGTAAAGCACAGTGGCTGAAAGTTACTAAAAATAACACAATTCTTCACTGCAGGGCATAAAAGCATTCCACTGTCTAATTTATATAATGACAATAATGACACTATTCTTTCAGTAAGACCCATCTCAAAGCAATGATTTAATTCAAATAAAATCTCAAATTGTTTTATGATGTAAAGAGCCTCAGACAATAAATACCTTTTCCTTTCAAAACATTTGCTCATCCTACGATTTCCTCATAGCTATTTCATTGTGGGGCTCATTACATTGTCCCCCATCTATCATTCCCTTGTTTGCAAACTTAATAACGTCAAGTATTACAGTAACACACATGCAGACACACACGTGTATCTCCATGTGTCTAATTTATTGGCTATAAAATAATTATTAATATTCCTCAATTGAAAAATGCATATATTTGTAGGATATTTTCAATAGGAAAAAGTGATTTATCAGGAACTAAATTTAATTACAAAAAGAAATGTAAATAATAAAATAATAAAAACCATAATGATAATAAGCAATAATGAAATGAGTGGAATATTTACAAAAAGAGGGCATGGCTCCGGCCTGGGAACAGTGGTAAAGCACTTTATTAGATGTAATTACATTCATATTTGCAGTTATATTAATTGCATTTATTCAATACATAAATTATTTTAATGATGATAATTTAATACAACAAATATAATGTAATACTAAATAAAGGCAAGGAGTTCAGTAAATACATTTAAAAGGGTAAGGGCAACGCAAAAGTATTGAATTTAAATTACAAACATTGTGGAAAGGAATAATTGCCAAGAAAAGTGTCATAAGGACGAAATAGTAATGAGGAAATTGTCAATAAGATGCTAATGTTATCTTTAAGAGGAAATAGTTGAGGAAGAAAAATCTGCAACTACAGGGCATGAGAAGAAATTGTAGACAAGCAAAGATTAATTATGCCCACCGAATGAAAAAAAAAGACATCACCACAACATTTATCAAGCAACATTGTGTTGGATGTGTCTGTACAAAGTCATCCACAATTAACATAGGACTTCAATATCAGATCCAGTCTTTGCTCTCTTTCTGGGATACTGCTATATATTTTGCTTGAGCTGGTGTCAGCATTATTAATAAGGCACATTTAAAAAATATGGAACATTCTGGTACTTACACTGTTGTGAATGAAGAGTTTAAGTTTATCTTTTGGGTAATCTAAGGTTATCAATTTTTCCAAAAATTCTGGCAGGAACGGAGTTGCTTGTTCAATAAAAACACCAATCGTTACCCTTGGATATTCCTAGATGAAATGACATTAAAATAAATTTAGATATGCCAATATCTCATGCGAAAAACTCTAACAGGTCATATTTACAATGTTCTCAGCTTTTACAGTAATGTTTGTAAACAAAATGTCACATAAATCTCATACCAGCTTCTGCATTTAAAATATGTGAATATTTCCAAATTGTAACTCTATTAATTTTTCTTACAATTTGCCCTATATAAATTCAGTAACCGCAATAGTGGACAGACATTTTAGTATGAAAGATATGCATTTAGCATGAAAAAATAACATAAAAGGGGATGACTTAAATTAACTGAGCTATTTCTACATAAAAACTGATCTGCAGTGCAATACTTATACTTGTTAGAATGTACATGACAGTGGTTTTAACTCTGGATAGAACTTGTGGATCTATCCATCAGCCAAAACGTAATATGAATATGATACAAGATGAAGTTCTATGTCACAAATCAAAGAGTTCTGCAATTGCAAATGCAAATAAAAATCATCACACAATGTCAACACTCCAAATCGTTATTAAGAAAAAACTACATAAAAAAAGGTAAGCAGCATAGGACACGGGGAAAGTTTACTATGTCCTGAACACTATGAATTCATAAACAACTGTTAATTATGCCAACTCTGGACTAAATTTTGCCACCCTCCAATAGCTCAAATCCATTGGTAAGGCATCAAGGTATACTGACACAAGGGTAAAGATGAAAGCTAATTCAGGGATGTTAAAAGTATGAAAGTGATGTCCTTCTTCCCATACGTCCTAATAGCCCCCTTCTGGGCTAAAAAAAAAAAAAAGAAAGTGAGAAAGGTGATATATTTCGTACAATTTTCAAATTTTGCAATTGTGTTTGCAAATAATGTGTTAAAGTAAAATCGAATTGTATTGGCAGATTAAAAGTTAATAATCTTTGCGTAATATGTCACCTTGCTTCTGGCAACATATTATAAAGAGGCATTACCAGAAACTATGAAATGAGAGGTAGGGAATTGACATTTTAGTCAGTTCATTTTACTGTGTTTTAATGCCCAGGAAAACATAATACAATACAATTAGTCCTTCGAAAAAAAGCCATAAAATTCCTTATGCAAGAATATTTTTACAGGTGGAGTATATTTCCTTCTTTTGTGGAACTCTCATAAAATTGCAAAACACACAAGATGATGGACGGAATGTTGCACAATGGCAAACATTCACCCCCAGTCACAGATCTGGGTTTAATCCATCGTTATTTTGCTTCACCACGCCACCCCAGTTCAGACATGGCCATATGCAAATCAGTCTTGACCCTGTGCTTCATGGGAACAGTCCAGACCGAACTGCCAAGCCATGTCTTCCCTGGACCGGAATCAAGCATCCTAGGACCGGTTTCGGGCATTCAGCCCTCATCAGCCAGGATAGCCTGACTCCAGTGGCGCAGTGAGCACGGGACCCACGTCTGGGCATACCCTTCCCACTTGGGGCGAATTGCAAAACACACAAGATGATGGACGGAATGTTGCACAATGGCAAACATTCACCCCCAGTCACAGATCTGGGTTTAATCCATCGTTATTTTGCTTCACCACGCCACCCCAGTTCAGACATGGCCATATGCAAATCAGTCTTGACCCTGTGCTTCATGGGAACAGTCCAGACCGAACTGCCAAGCCATGTCTTCCCTGGACCGGAATCAAGCATCCTAGGACCGGTTTCGGGCATTCAGCCCTCATCAGCCAGGATAGCCTGACTCCAGTGGCGCAGTGAGCACGGGACCCACGTCTGGGCATACCCTTCCCACTTGGGGCGAATTGCAAAACACACAAGATGATGGACGGAATGTTGCACAATGGCAAACATTCACCCCCAGTCACAGATCTGGGTTTAATCCATCGTTATTTTGCTTCACCACGCCACCCCAGTTCAGACATGGCCATATGCAAATCAGTCTTGACCCTGTGCTTCATGGGAACAGTCCAGACCGAACTGCCAAGCCATGTCTTCCTGGACCGGAATCAAGCATCCTAGGACCGGTTTCGGGCATTCAGCCCTCATCAGCCAGGATAGCCTGACTCCAGTGGCGCAGTGAGCACGGGACCCACGTCTGGGCATACCCTTCCCACTTGGGGCGAATTGCAAAACACACAAGATGATGGACGGAATGTTGCACAATGGCAAACATTCACCCCCAGTCACAGATCTGGGTTTAATCCATCGTTATTTTGCTTCACCACGCCACCCCAGTTCAGACATGGCCATATGCAAATCAGTCTTGACCCTGTGCTTCATGGGAACAGTCCAGACCGAACTGCCAAGCCATGTCTTCCTGGACCGGAATCAAGCATCCTAGGACCGGTTTCGGGCATTCAGCCCTCATCAGCCAGGATAGCCTGACTCCAGTGGCGCAGTGAGCACGGGACCCACGTCTGGGCATACCCTTCCCACTTGGGGCGAATTGCAAAACACACAAGATGATGGACGGAATGTTGCACAATGGCAAACATTCACCCCCAGTCACAGATCTGGGTTTAATCCATCGTTATTTTGCTTCACCACGCCACCCCAGTTCAGACATGGCCATATGCAAATCAGTCTTGACCCTGTGCTTCATGGGAACAGTCCAGACCGAACTGCCAAGCCATGTCTTCCCTGGACCGGAATCAAGCATCCTAGGACCGGTTTCGGGCATTCAGCCCTCATCAGCCAGGATAGCCTGACTCCAGTGGCGCAGTGAGCACGGGACCCACGTCTGGGCATACCCTTCCCACTTGGGGCGAATTGCAAAACACACAAGATGATGGACGGAATGTTGCACAATGGCAAACATTCACCCCCAGTCACAGATCTGGGTTTAATCCATCGTTATTTTGCTTCACCACGCCACCCCAGTTCAGACATGGCCATATGCAAATCAGTCTTGACCCTGTGCTTCATGGGAACAGTCCAGACCGAACTGCCAAGCCATGTCTTCCTGGACCGGAATCAAGCATCCTAGGACCGGTTTCGGGCATTCAGCCCTCATCAGCCAGGATAGCCTGACTCCAGTGGCGCAGTGAGCACGGGACCCACGTCTGGGCATACCCTTCCCACTTGGGGCGAATTGCAAAACACACAAGATGATGGACGGAATGTTGCACAATGGCAAACATTCACCCCCAGTCACAGATCTGGGTTTAATCCATCGTTATTTTGCTTCACCACGCCACCCCAGTTCAGACATGGCCATATGCAAATCAGTCTTGACCCTGTGCTTCATGGGAACAGTCCAGACCGAACTGCCAAGCCATGTCTTCCCTGGACCGGAATCAAGCATCCTAGGACCGGTTTCGGGCATTCAGCCCTCATCAGCCAGGATAGCCTGACTCCAGTGGCGCAGTGAGCACGGGACCCACGTCTGGGCATACCCTTCCCACTTGGGGCGAATTGCAAAACACACAAGATGATGGACGGAATGTTGCACAATGGCAAACATTCACCCCCAGTCACAGATCTGGGTTTAATCCATCGTTATTTTGCTTCACCACGCCACCCCAGTTCAGACATGGCCATATGCAAATCAGTCTTGACCCTGTGCTTCATGGGAACAGTCCAGACCGAACTGCCAAGCCATGTCTTCCCTGGACCGGAATCAAGCATCCTAGGACCGGTTTCGGGCATTCAGCCCTCATCAGCCAGGATAGCCTGACTCCAGTGGCGCAGTGAGCACGGAACCCACGTCTGGGCATACCCTTCCCACTTGGGGCGAATTGCAAAACACACAAGATGATGGACGGAATGTTGCACTCCATGCCACTGGAATCAAGCTATCCTGGCTGATGAGGGCTGAAAGCCCGAAACCGGTCCTAGGATGCTTGTTTCCAGTCCAGGGAGGACCTGGCTTGGCAGTTCGGGCTGGACTGTTCCCATGGGGCACAGGGTCAAGACTGATTTGCATATGGCTGGGTTCAAACTGAAATGGCATGGTGAGCAAAAAACGATGGATTTAGGCCCAGATCTCTGTACTGGGGTGAATGTATGACATTGTTCTGCATTCTGTCCATCAATTGTTGTTTTTGCATTTGTCACCCCGAGTGGGACGGGTATGCTCAGACGTGAGTCCCGTGCTCTCCATGCCACTGGAATCAAGCTATCCTGGCTGATGAGGGCTGAAAGCCCGAAACCGGTCCTAGGATGCTTGTTTCCAGTCCAGGGAGGACCTGGCTTGGCAGTTCGGGCTGGACTGTTCCCATGGGGCACAGGGTCAAGACTGATTTGCATATGGCTGGGTTCAAACTGAAATGGCATGGTGAGCAAAAAAACGATGGATTTAGGCCCAGATCTCTGTACTGGGGTGAATGTATGACATTGTTCTGCATTCTGTCCATCAATTGTTGTTTTTGCACTCTCATAAAATGCCAGGATAACCATGGCAATAAGTTTACAGGGTACTTTCAAGCAAAACAATTTATGGTTGAAGAAATTCCACAAAGTGGACAATCTGATCAAAGAATTCTGATGCAATTATGGATTTGAACATTTAAGGTTTTATTCAAAGCTTTTACATTGAGAAAACATTTCCTTATGGAAGAAACCCTTCCTCTAACCCTCTGTTAAGTGTTGCAGTTTTCCCACTAAATTTCCGCCCTTGGATGGGGTGCATTTGCGATTATTTCAAGGGTGAATAAGTGTCTAACAGGGGTTTGCAAATATCCATAAAGATATAAATTTGTGGGTGAAGATGTCCCACTATTTTAGCAGGAGGTGCCCTAAATTAGTGAATGTAGAATTCCAATCATATTTGTGGAATTTCTGAATTTGTAAAATTGGTCTGTGAGAGTAAAATCACCAAATCAGGATTCGGATTATTCCACTGAAGATTCATTTAAAGGCACATTCATTTCGGACTTTGATGCACAAACGGATTAGTGAGGAAAAGGCTTATAACAAAATGCACAATCATACCACACTTCTCAATTTCAGGCAATTGGGATAGTTCAGATATAATTGAGCATAGGTTTTGTTTTTTGTTTTTATCTATTTCATTTTATATTAGCTATGTGTACTAATAAGAGAGGGGGAAAGCCTGTCAATAGACTAGAGAGAAAAGCAAAGAGGATTAGATAATAGACATGGGACCTGACTGCAGCCTTAGTGTTTAATCGGTTTCAGTTGCAAACCACCAAGTTAGGCAATATTTGCCCATATGCTAATTGCGCATACATTTTTTTCTGGGTTGCAAACTGCCTATCTCAGGCTATTTGCCCACAGGTTTTAATCAGGTAAAGCCACATGAGAACATTGGTGCTAAATAGAGTAAACGTCTGACTTGCACATGCTGCAAGGTTCATGGGTGTTCCAATTTCTGCACACTGAATTGACCTTATTATTTTCTAGGGCGCTCTTAACACAATTCTGTGTATTTGCTCAAAAGTACCTCACCAAAATGCACGTGGCAAAAATCTGTGAGCAAATATCATTGAGTATGCCAATTGCATGTGGGCAAATAACACATGTGCAATTAGTGCATGGGTTAATGCCACCTGACTTTGGCGTTTGCACCTGAAACTGGATAAGTGCCAAGGTTTTAACGAGGACCATAGAGGTGCAACAAGAAAAGGAAGAAACAGCTGCCTCCTAGGACTTCTCTACTTAGGAAACTGCCGGAATTTACATGAGGTAGGTTGAAAAACCTTCTATCAAACACAAGTAAAAAAGCATTTCATACTTGAGGAGAACAACAAACAGGGATTCCAAGCAACCACACACATTTTTGGAAAGTAAACATTGTAGTAAATCTTAAAAGGTGTCACTTGCATACACTATAAGGTTAATCTTAACATCAAAGGAGTAGATATTTAGCTTTTCCTTAGTAATGCAGGTAAACTGGCTGGTCACCACTACTAAGGCCAGATGATGTTACTTTTTGGGAATAAGAGCTCTACCATGATCCTAAGGTGGATATGTAGTTAGGGAAACTACCTCTGAAAATCAGAGGTCATTTCCTCTTCTGTGGCTTAAGCTCCATGTTAAGGAAACCAAGAAAAGCTAGTTTCAGAACATGATGTGCCCAGTGAGCATTTTTTGACAATCACTGTCTTAAGGCTCCATTTCTGGTGCCTGATGATGAGCCACAGGGTCATCATCTCACTGGGGACAGCACAAATAACCTTGTGGTCAAGATGAGTGCAGTAAGTGAGGAAATCCCTTGTGTAAGAAAGTACAATTGGTTCCTACACTACAGCTATATATGAGGCAAGTTGCCATAAGGAACACAAAGGAGGGGTGACAATTTACTACAAGTTAATATCATCTGCACACAAGAGGTGAAGTCCAGGGACAATATATATTGAAAAGACTTAATGGCTGCATAAACAAACTTTTCTGTTATGTTCCTGTGTTTTCATAGAATACTCATTCCATGTATATGGCCTCATACCACTTTAAAGTGTGGGTTTACCTTTCGCACAATTCTGGAACTTCTGACTGGCTAGACTCATAGTAGATTTTTTGTCCTTGACTCTGTGAGTGATGTTTGTATGAAAATAGAGAGAGGACTGTGAAGTGGCGGTGCTTTGCCGCATATGTGTGTGCCAGTGCTTTGCCAGATATGTCTTCGGTACTATATTGTGTGGATGTAAGTGCCAGCAAGACTGTTTAACGCGTACTTTCGAGTTGAGGGATTTATCTTCACATCTTTTTGCACTACGAAGTAACACCAATAAAGCATTTATTATACAGTACTTATCTGCAAAGTCCTCAAAAACAAATAAACTACATTTTATATCTTATATCTTAGCAGTCAGGGATGAAGAATTGCAACTCTTTGTGTCTTTCTTTCAAACATGCTGACACCCTTTGCATTTTAACTAGGAGAATCAATTTGAGAGTATAATTCTGCAGCCTTCAATGCTTCTTCTGGTAAAGACTACCCTTTATATGACTGATCTTTCAAGAAATCTTAGTCTAAACGGATATATCTTTTACGAGAAACATAATCCCTGGCTCTCTAAAGGAAGATAAATACTACTACCTGTACAACAAGGTTGTAAAGCATAAATCAATATTAAAGTGGTAGGATTTGTATAATGCACCCGTGACATTTTATAGGGTTTTGATTAAACAGCCTTAACACAAAGATCCTCAGAGAATATTCTAAATATCCTTTTAAAATACCCATACTTTGTGTTTTGAGCCTGCGTTCTATCATTGCTTTTTGTGGAAAATGCTTCATTTCCACTGATAAAAAGTGAGTTTCCGTCAAAGTTCTTTTGATGAGATGCAGAATGCAACATAAATTTCAAATTGTCAGGCAGGAAGTGAGACCAAATAAATAATACCAGAAAAACAGAACCTCTTTTTGGCCTGAGGCATGATTTTATAAGCTGTTTAGTTAAGGAAATGTTTCTAAACATCACATTAATCCTTCAGGACATCTTACACCTGGTACACGGGTGCTGCTGTTTTTAAAACAGACAGCTATTGTAAACAATCACTAATCTATATGTAGTGCTTTACAAAACCCTAAAGCAACAGCACTAATCCTGCTCCTAAACCAGTTGAGTAAGACATGCCTTAAGGCTTAGTGTATGTTTTCAAAAACGAGAGAATTTACCTTAATCCTTGATGACTTTAATACAGAGGTGTCCACGGCAGCACCACGAGGGTTGAGTGCACGTCGTATTTTTAGGATTACAACAGTAAACAATGTAAAATATTCCCACTAGTATTGACTGAATGTTGGTTTATCTCAATTGTATAATATGGCATGAATCAGAACATCATGGCTGACTGATACACCTCCCCCTTTTAATTATATGAATTGTCCATGCTGTTTCTCATATTCTAATGTATATAAAGTCAGTCGTGTTACCCGTTTCAAGGTTATTTGGAAATAACTGGCCATATTCACAGCAGGGTCGCCGCATATTATTGACAAATTACGTGTTATCCCCAGATGGTGAGTTACTGTCATACTGCGTGTTCCCAACATATGGCCTGCTAGCCAGTGTAAACTGAATTTATTTCAAGCTGTCACAGCTCATTTAAGAGGCTTGGGTCGTGACTTATCCTCCCTTACCAAGCAGCGAAACTGGGGTGCCTAAAATAGGTTCCAGTACCACATATTGAAGTAAAAGGGCTGAAAGAATTATTGCTCACTGCTGACATTTGCAGTGATCTGTATATCATGAGTTTGAATCCAGCAAAGATGGACTCAATTACTCATCCTTGCGAGGTCGATACAACGAGTAATATTCAAACCCAATTTAATCAGCTACCCTGCTCAATATAAATGCTGAATAATAATGAAATTGGTTTTTATTAACATCGATTGTTGAACAATGAAATTAAGTTATAATAACTATTATTAACAGCACTTCGAATCGGCAGAATTTCGTTGAGAACAGCTAGAAAAGGTATATGGGATACTCCAATTCCACGGTTCTAATATTACATGTGCTTATGACTTCTGAGGCAAGAATTTAATTCAGTCAAAGTTTTTCAGATGTTATACCTCCGGTTTTAGCACAGACATTTACTTTTTATACGATCTGAACTCGGTTTCTTAATATCTTTTACCGATTACATTAACCTTTGCTTTTAAGTATACAGTCATCTTTTACGTTTAATTCAAGTATTTTGTTGACACGACCCAATATGACGGTCACCTAAAAGCTTTTAGTATTGAAAGTTTTATTTACATTAGTAGTGTGCAGTTATTTTCTACCTTTTTTTACTCTTCTCTGTGAAATGTCTCTATTTTGTTGCAATCATGTATATCTTTAGTAAACAAGTTTCATTGATGAGGTAAATAGACATGTTAAAACAATCATATTTTTTTTTAAAACATGATTTTAAAATCCTTTTCTGCATTCTATTCATGGTGCTTGTTTCCAACTAACTTAGTACGTGGTCAACGCATTTGTGCTCTTTTCACAATATGCAGGTGCAGACAGGATGTTTGAAGTCATATTTTCCTGTACCTTACTTCACTTATAATATTAGATGAAGCAAAGCCAGGCCGTGATAGACAATACGTTGCTTATAGCCCGCCTAAGTAACTAGCTAGCTTCTTGCTCCCAAAACATAGTTAATAATGTTTTGCAGGGAAACATTTTAGCCATAGGTTTTAGCACAAAGTTGATCAGGACTATTCCTGCTAGATAGATAAATATCTTTTCTGAAGAGATGATCAGGAACCTTTCACCTCTTCACTCCAAACCTTGGCTATGACGTTGTGTCCCACTTCCCCTCATCGCCCTATCCATTATGGAACTTACACAATATACAGTCCTTTGTTGTTTTATAGCTACTGTATATTTTAACATATGGATTTATCGATATCAAATCCAGGGAGGGAGAAGCTAGGAACGCGAGTTACCCACTCTGCTTCCAAATGCAGTCAAAAGTATCAAGAGGAGTGAGAGCAGGTATCGTTTGAGGATCATAATGAAAAACTTTTTTTATGAGAAAAACTTTGAGAAAGATTTCTTGGAACCCTCAACAGACGATTTTGATCAATGGTATGTTTCTATACGTCATTGACGTACTAATATCCAGTAGCATCATCATTGAGTATTTTTCCTCCACCAGGAGGCTGTCTCCTTACTTGGAAAGACTGTGTGGGATCCGAATCAACCAGAAAAAGAAAAAAATTACCTCCTAACCAACACCTCTATGATTGAATAAAACATGTATAGGGGTAAGATTAAAAACAGAGCGGATGTGTAAAGGGATATGTTAGGTGTCCATCACATCAAACATATACTGTCCGTCTGCATATTTCAGCCACATTTGCGCTCCAGCGGGTCAGTGGCTTTCGTCAGGACCAATGGGATGAGTTGATCCCTTTTCTGTACCAGATAGAGCACTATCCCCTTGCTCGAACTCTGTCAGGACTGTTCACTTTTTGTAAGTGTGGGAGAAAGCAATGTTCTCCTCTTAGCCTTTAATCATTTGGGCCCCATAGGTTGCGGGGGGAGGCGGACTGACTGCCCTTCTTGCGGTACAGCGTCTCCATACTAGATGCTGTGCCTCCCATCCTGAATATTCAGGATGCAACCTGTGGGGCCCAAATTATTAAAGGCTTGTTTCTGTTGTTGATTCAGGTCCCACACAGTCTTACCAAGTAAGGAGATTGCCTCCTGGTGGAGGAAAAAGACCCCAAGATGATACTACCATTTATTAGTATGTCGATGGCAAATAGAAACATGCCATTGACCGTAATTGACTGCTGAGGGTCCCAAGAAATGTTTCTCAAAATTGTTCTCATAAAAAAAACTTTTCATTGTGATCCTCAATTGATACCTGATCACTACTCCTCTTGATACTTTTGGCTTTATTTTAATATATGGTCAAAGGGCTATAGCAAGCTTGAAGCACCCCCTTGACATGGGGGCACTGTGGGCCATTGGTACTGCCCATACAACTGTCCCTTTATGACATTTCCGGTATGCCTGGCCACAAGTAGCCTCCTGCCAGTACAACAATCACTGGTAAAAGGATATCACAAGAAATTTGTTGAGACAATATTGATCACAGGGACATCATAGTTCTTTATTAGATCAGAAACTAAACTAGCCTATATTCTAAAAAACAAAAAGTACAAACTCAGTGGAAGAAAAACCTAATTTAAAGTGATATTTTGATTACGATTAAAAACCAAGGAAATTCACAAGCCGAACGCAACTATATAACCCTAAACTGTCCAAATCATTGGAAAGGATCTCATGCATAACACCAGAGATGATAACACAAACAACAAAATTAGTTATATGAATGGTGACATCATATACGACTTCACCAAAGTCAAAGCCGATGATGAAGGCCATTACTACATGTTTCCAGATGCCCCTGTCCGCAACGCTGATAGGTCATATCCACTAGTCACACCTGGTGTGCCATATGCTCCTTCCTGTTTGTAGTAAGCATAGGCACACTGCTTGCTTCTATGCTATTGATCCCTGTAAGTTGTGTATGCAGAAGATGACACAACACTATGGCTTCTGCTTGTTATGTAAGGGGCATGGCAAGCATGCTCTATACCCTTGTATGTGTCAGGCACAGTGCGTAACCAAAAGCTACATTTTGTTTGCACTGCAGTGAGATGTGTTTTATGCTCCTGCATTTAATGACACTATGAGCAGTCAATTGACATGTATTTTGCCTGCAGGCCATCTATCCCACTGTATGATGCAGAGATAGGGCCAGGCCAAAGATCAAAAGTCATGCATAGACTGTTGTATATACAGATGTACCCTATCACTTTCATTAAACGGAAATGGGACAGCTGAAGGATATGGCTCATGCACACCAAAAAAAGAGTTTGACAGCAGGCTCATAAGTAGCAGACGGTAGGCATCTCAAGAGCCAAGCCCACCTTCTTAGGCATGACCAGTGGCATTCTCTTTATATCCTATGACCTATGTGAATCACCAATGATGTAACTGGTGAGGTTATAATTAATCTCATCAATGAAGTAATCGTTGATCCATTGTGAAATAATCTGGGGTGTCACATGTGAGGTCATGAGCAGTGCATTGGGGAGTGGTTGTGGCTGTGTAACTAGCCATTCCTGGAAAATGTATCTCGGATTTATCTTTCCATAAACTCACTATGACTCAATAGTGCCATTAGAGTTAAGATTTCATTACTTATTCCATAGGCAATTAAAAACTAGAGGTGGAAAAGCCATCAAATTAACAAGGAGAACTGGGCTAGAGCTGAGCCAAGGTCTGGCTTGGCGCTAAGAGCATGTGCACGAGCCGAGCATTGAAAATATTTAGCATGTAAATCTTGCAACAAAAGTGATATAAAGATATGACAAAGTCTCTTCAGATTTCAAAAAGAATATTTATTTACCATGTGGAAGCGTTTCACCTTAGAGCATCAGATTATATCACCGTACTGAAAGATATTCATAAAAAGTAATGGTTTTAAAACATGAACTTAGAAACCTTCCTGATGACGACAATGCCATTAGTAAACTAAGAGGCAAGTTGATTGCCATGTATACCCTAAATGTGCCCTAAAGTTAAGGCTCAGGTACTTATTATTAGTGGTTGTCTATCTTCAAGAATTCTTCCATGAGACCCCCTGAAACTGACTGTCTGTAGCTGTCGAATCCATGCAGATTCTACTTTTCCTCTTGAATACATAGCTTACCTCAGATCTCTGTAGCATTCATGGCTTCTCCTCCTACTATTCATCAGATCTTGACCTTTTTGCCCTTCAATAGCCCGAAAAAAACATGATCCATACCCTTAACCACTCTTACTTTGATTAATGAAATTAGTTATTTTTGAGTCTAAGTATCTTTGTCTATTTCTGCAGAACATTCAGAACGCGTCAGCATATGTGCTACAAGAGCTAAAATGCAGTCATGTTAGAAGCCTTTGTAAGGCCAAGGGTTAAATCTTTTTGTGGGTCTCTCTTTGGTTTTGGATCCAAGGAGTGTCTCGTAATTAAGAAAGCATTTAACCTAGGGTAGAGAAAACACAATATTTGGAATTCAGCTAGGGCTAGATACTCGCAAACATTTTCAGAGGGGCCGCAAAGTATGGTCTGTGGTGAGCCTGAGGGTCGCAATGATGCTAGCAGGATGGGAGTGGGGCTTTGTGGGTGGTTAAATGTTGCAGGATACTTTAATAGATTATTTTCCTTTACTTCAGTTAGCTTGTAAATAAAAGCTTCTCCATGTATTTAACATCTTTCTGAATGTTAGTGCTCTCTGAAGTCAACAGCAGCCCAGTACTGCTGTCAACCCGGGGGCCGCATGTGAAGGTCAGGAGGGCCGCAGGCGGCCCCCGAGCCGTACTTTGAGTATCACTGCTATTTTAGCTGCTTCAAGAATGAACAGGTCAGGCCTTCTATTTTATTATTTAAACCATGTATTATAGGACTATGGGTCCCAAAATGCATGGGGCCTTTGGCAAAGACACACAGCTGCACTTTCCTTGCCAGACCACTGTTAAAATGCTATGAATCTGTTTCAGGACAACTGCATTTTTTGTCATTGGTTTCCAATATACAAAGTCATTGCTTTCAATGAGTTGCGTCATACTTTCAAGGCATTCTTGACTCTGGCACTATGCTTCTGTGGCCACAATTCAAAAAGCACTGCCAATGCCAGGCCCTACTGTCAGCAACATCAAGCTACTGGTGGTGCTCAAAATACAAAAGTTTGTAGGTTTTGTCTTTTCATTTTACAGCAGTAATAAGCTCTGGCACCAGGAGACCCATAAGGGTGCCAGTTTGCAATTTTGAAATATTCAAATCAAATTAATCAAACTAAATCAATTTTCCAAAAATCTTGTAATTTGTTGTCATAGGTTAACAGATAAAACACTTTAGCCTGCATCCGAATTTATTCATCCATCAAGCTAAAAACACCCTTTTCAGTGAGTATTCATAAAACATGACTAGAGATATAATTTAGAAAGCTCTTTTCAACTGACTTTTGGGTTACTTAAAGGGCATAATAATGTGCACATCAGTAAAGATATCCAGTAGAAAACCCACACCAGTAACTACCTAGGACACCTGTAATAGAGCCACCAAAAGTATGAACTCTAAAAACCGTAAACAAGCTATGTTCCTGGATGACAAATGAATATTCTCCATTCACACTGCTAAACTAGTATGTGAATCTCATATTCAGACTGAACAACTGGCAATCAGTAGGCTACATGAGACTTGCTGTCATTTACTAAAAAGAAATACACTCAGGAAATAGTTACCAGAAAAAACTTTTTAGATCTCGCTTAGAGCAGACTTCATTGAATCATCAGTTTCACGTACTAAAAATCAATCATAGAAATACATACATATAGACTTATATATAGGTCAGTAGCGGCTCGTGGAGGGAGTGCTGTGGGGCGGGGCTGGGGAGGAGCAGGGTGGGAGGTAGTAAACTACGGCATACGGCCGAACAGAGGTAAGTAAACAAATAAATAAATAAAACGAATTTCATTGCGTGCGCTGCATTGCCAAATGCGATGCAGCACGCGCAACAAAATTAGTTTTATTTATTTATTTGTTTACTTACCTCTGTTCGGCCGTATGCCGTAGTTTACTACCCCCCACCGTGCTCCTCCCCCGCCCCGCCCCACCGCCCCGTAGCACTCCCTCCACGAGCCGCTACTGATATAGGGGATTTGCATCAGCCCTCTTCATTTACTAATCTTTTCACCAGTCAGTCACATTTTGCTCCCTCTTAAGAATATATGTGGCACTGGGACGGTCCATTTCAGCCATTGACACTCTTGCACTCTGGGTGAAGGCATTTTGCCTAACAGGTGCAGCACACCCAGCTAAAATAGGACACTTAATTTCTAGGGGTAGTGGATCAATACTTTATTGTGCCAATGTATTTTTTCTCTCCATTTATGATCCTTTAGTCTTCCATGTGTGCCTAAAGTATGTCTTCAGGTTACAGTAATTCAAATGCGATGGTATGTTTTCTTTGTGCCTATAAGAATCATATTTTCCTGTGCTGTGCATTAAATCTATAAAGGGTTTCAATAACTGCTCTTAGTACACTTACCTGCTAGGAAGCACCCACACTGTTCTATGAAAATTATATTAAATTTCTGGCTCTTTCTTATTTTAAAGTTTTATTTCAATCATTCGGCTACCACATTTAGGCACCAGCATGTTCTCTTTTTTCCTCTTTTTATTTGTGTGGCATATGCTTGCAATAAAATGTAAGGAAAAATAATCTTTGCACTAGCTTGCTAAGGCAGAACTACTTGCTTTGCCAATGCTTATTCAATATGAGTGCAGATTCCAACATTTAAAACAGATAACTTCTCAGAGGTACTAGAATATTCCTATTAACCCTAATTGATCACAAATGCATAACTTTATCATGTAGTTTATTTTTTAAACAAGCAATAGCAAAACAAATTATTTGGGTTTGGTAGAAAGCCTTTTGGCTTTGTTAATGCTTGTTTTGTCTCGTCATAGTATTTGCAAAACGTTATTGTTGGGGATGGTGCTGGGGCCTCGTCAATCTAAAAAAAACATTGGCTAATAGCAGAAATATTTTTTGGTCTCAAAAAGAAAACATTGCCTCAGTAGTCCCTGGCACTTAAGATAACTAATTTGTTTGTGGACTTAAAAGGGCAGAATGCTGTCACTCACAGTGAAGCCAGCCAATGGCTCAGTTAGCCTGACCCACTGCCCCTTGCTGTATGCTGTAGTGGGCGAAATGTGAAAGACACAATAACAAACCAATCGACAAAGAGGGCTGGCTGAAACGCCCTATAAATAAACATATCATACATACAATTTTAGAAAAATCCAAAGTTCTACCCTAATTCAGACCTAAGAAGCACCTTCACTGATTCATTTAACTGCTTTTGAGATTTTAACTTTTTCCACGCGTACAGTATAATGTAAATTTATGAACTACTGGCTTAGATTCTGCCAACAGTTTGTCACTAGCTCCTTCAACTACCGTTACTGAAGGGAAATGCCTTGGCAGATTATTTTGACATGAGAATAAGTGATATCAGATGTGCCTTTTCAACTGTGTGGTAACAGATCTTCACTATGGCACATATTCACACTAGATAAACACAATGGAAATAAGCATTGGCAAAGTCAAAGCATCTGGGTTTAATGTGCTTTGCTTGCAAACACCATTTGTACATGCCTGTTCTTTCTCATTACAGTCAATATGTGACTAATCACGTGTAAAAATGAAATGATGTAGCTGTTCAACTGTAATAAGAGTTCAGTTATAGCATCACAATGCCTACTGCCAGAGCCAGAAAACCAAGTTGAAAGCAAGGGCATAATTACAGCTGCAGTTTAGACTGCAAAAATGTGATTAGTTTTTCTAAAATCAACAGTGATCAGTAAATAAAAAGATATTTATAGTGGCATGTTTATTTTTTGCAAACTTCAAGTGATTACAGGACAGCTAATTACTACAGATTAAGAATATGACAGCTACCATACTTGGATTACCAGATCACTAGATCCGGCTTTTCCAGAGAAAAAGATAATGGCGTGGGCACATCCTTCTGCCCCATGATATAATGATGACTTAAGAGACGCTAAGCGTCTGTATTACAAAATAATAATAAGAGCAGCTAAATATGAATACAGCGCTAATGAAATTTCAGAGGCCCTCCAATGTATGTAGACCTTGTACCGGGCCTGGAGCTGCCCGCAGTTTAACACCAAAGAAAAGCAAAGCCCAACTCAAGGAACATGCTGGCATTTATTATCCAATGAATCTGACAGCACAGTCTTTCCTGACGCGTTTCGGCGCTCAAATGGCCTCGATCACAGGTGAGCAACATCATTGCATGAGTATTTTTTCCATTTAAATCATAGTGACCACGTGACCATGGGTAAATCCTTCAATACCCACAATGCACCAACAATGTCTGTGCAGTTTAATACATGGAATGTGACCGAGTGCATTGATAAATTATAACAGTCACATTTCTTTTTCACTATAATATGCCAGCATTGCTTGTTTCTGCCAAAATAATTCTTTAAAAATGGACAGTCAGTTCGAACTGGATAATAAATGTCAGCATGTTCCTTGAGTTGGGCTTCGCTTTTCTTTGGTGTTAAATTACGGGCAGCTCCATGCCCGGTACGAGGCCGCCCTGCAGGGAAGGGGGCTCCCATCACTTGGAGAAATTTCTGTTGGATTTAAACGGGGAGCATGTCCCACTCGCCTTCCAGAGCCATGCATACCACTAAGGAGTTTACGGCATATGGAGGTGAGAAAGGGAGAGGAGAAGAATTGTCTCTTCCTACCAGTTCGGACTGACTGTGCATTTTTAAAGAATTATTTTGGCAGAAACAAACAATGCTGGCATATTATATTGAAAAAGCAGCGTGACTGTTATAATTTATCAATGCACTCGGTCACATTCCATGTATTAAACTGCACAGACATTGTTGGTGCATTGTGGGTATTGAAGGATTTACCGGAGGTCATGTGGTCACTATGATTTAAATGAAAAAAATACTCATGCCATGATGTTGCTCACCTGTGATCAAGGCCATTTGAGTGCCGAAACGCGTCAGGAAAGACTGTGCTGCCAGATTCATTGGGTATTAAATGCCAGCATGTTCCTTGAGTTGGGCTTCGCTTTTATATATATATATATATATATATATATATATATATATATATTATGTATATATATAT
This sequence comes from Calotriton arnoldi, assembly GCA_963921515.1. Lineage (NCBI taxonomy): Eukaryota > Metazoa > Chordata > Amphibia > Caudata > Salamandridae > Calotriton > Calotriton arnoldi. Next base: position 690,962 of record CAWUFW010005538.1, read on the forward strand.
ATATGTGTATATATATATATATATTACCTACTGGCGGTCGCCAGTAGGTAGTTATAGTTAGGACCTATTTTCCATAGGATATTCACAACATTCTATTCCCAATAACTTTGGCGCCGGTTGACGAATCTTCGCGAAATTTTCAAAACTCGTGGGGCGCTCTGGTCCGCTCCTATCTTGAAAGTTTCGGGGTGATTCGGCAAGCGGGGGCCAAGAAAAAAGGGGGGTCCCAAAACGTGTTTTCTCCATGTTATTTTCCATAGGAAACTTTAGACAAAGCTACAGCCCGAACTGCTGAACGGAATTACACCAAATTTTGCAAAAGGTAGCCCTTGGTTCAGAAAGAGCCCTTTTGTTAAATGGTGTAAATCCGTTCAGTAGTTGCTGAGAAATTCAAAGAATAAGAGTCAAAAAATCAATTTCCCATAGGGAACTTTGTGCAAGGCTACAGCGGAAACTACTGAACAGATTTACCCCACATTTGGCATAAAGGTACTGCTTGGCTCAGAAAGCGAACTTTTCAAAAATGGTGTAAATCCGTTCAGTAGTTTTTTAAATATTAAAGGAAAAAGAACTTTATATATCTGGGCGGAGCCTAACCACACATGTCATCGTGAGATCTGATTGGCTGTCAGCACTTCATCCAAGAAGTGTTGGCAGCCATCTTGGGACCAATATACATGATAGCACCCCAATGAAATGCATTGTAGTGAATAGAAGATTTTGAGGGTCACCAAAAGGAGAACTATAAAGGGTGATAACAGACTTTAGTTACATTAGAATTCATTTGTTGATGGTACCATACTAATTTTAGGAATTGTGGTGTGTTCTAGGGTGATTTTACCCTGTGAAAAACCTTCTGCTGGGATTTCATGAATCATGTATGAGAGAAAACTATTTTCTCATGCTTGTCCCACAGAGGTTTGGAAGGTGCTCCAGAAGCTAAAATGAGAGCATATTTTCTGTAAATTCACATTATCTTTCTCAGTCATGTGAGAATGAAGTCTGACATTCTCAGTAAAACATGTAAATCCAACAATGGCAGAGACTGTCAGTTTATTCCTTTGTGTTCTACTGCAGCTTCCCAGAGTGTTCTTAAGAACAACTAGAGCGCTAACAACCTTACCTATGACAAAAGTATGGCACACCTGAAGCCATCTTGATTGGAATAAACTGGTAACACTTAAAACATTTAATTTAAAAAGGAACAAAATGATGGAGTTCATTTTGTCTTAGAAATTATGGTTAGTGCTGTAGAAAGAAAAATTAGGACATGTTTTAAGTGAGATCTCAAATATCTTCCTGTTATATTTCAACAGGAGCAGCCTGCCAGTTGATTCCTTTGTGTTCTACTGCAGCTTCCCAGAGTGTTCTAAAGAACAACTAGAGCGCTAACAGTCTTACTTATGAAAAAATTATGGCACACCTGAAGCCATCTTGATTGGAATAAACCGGTAACACTTAAAACATTTAATTTAAAAAGGAACAAAATGAGGGGGTTCATTTTGTCATAGAAATTATGGTTAGTGCTGTAGAAAGAAAAATTAGGACATGTTTTAAGTGAGATTACAAATATCTTCCTGTTATATTTCAATAGGAGCAGCCTGCCAGTTGATTCCTTTGTGTTCTACTGCAGCTTCCCAGAGTGTTCTAAAGAACAACTAGAGCGCTAACAGTCTTACTTATGACACAATTATGGCACACCTGAAGCCATCTTGATTGGAATAAACCGGTAACACTTAAAACATGTAATTTAAAAAGGAAAAAAATGAGGGGGTTCATTTTGCCATAGAAATTATGGTTAGTTCTGCAAAAAGAAAAATTAGGGCATGTTTTAAGTGAGATCTCAAATCCTCTTCTATTTCATTAGAAAATTCTGACATGCAGACTGAAACAATCACTTTCAATACCAGCAGTAGACTTCCAGTTAACTCTCTGGTGAGCAGTAGCTTTACTACAGTGATCTAATGAGCAACTAGAGTGCTAACATTCTGAATTTATGGCAAATGTGTGACACAACTGAATGCCTTCTTGATGGAATCAAAGTAAAAAACTGAAAGCATTTCCTACTGAGGAGACTGCAGTAAATGAGGAAATTAGGAAACTTCATAACAAATAAGTATCCCAAGATGGCCACCAGAGAAAAAAGAGCCCAAATGTAGCACAAATATCACCCACATGTAGCCCACATATAGCCCAATGACAGAAGTGTGGAAAACACTTTTTATTTTTAGTTTTTTTGCAGTTTTATATAGTGCAGACTGGTCAGGTATTGGAGTGTTGCATCTTACTTGGACCCCTTATTGCGTATTTTGCACGAAGTACATGAGATTGATCTTGCGAAACATTGAACTTTACTATTCTGTTAACCTGAAGTTGCTCTGAACCGGGCTTTGTAACACCCGTTTTTGCCTACTGATTTTAATTAATTCTCACTGTATTGTATTAAGAAAGAGGATTTACTGTTTTTATGTACACTTTTATGATCTATGTTTCTAAATCAGATCGAATAAAGTTTAATGAATGTAATTGAAGTCTCCCAAGATGGCCACCAGAGAAAAATGAGCCCAAATGTAGCACAAATATCACCCAGATGTAGCCCACGTATAGCCCAATGACAGAAGTGTGGAAAACACTTTTTATCCTTTGTTTTTTTGCAGTTTTATATAGTGCAGGCTGGTCAGATATTGGAGTGCTTTACATGAGCATTGGTTACATCATACAAGGACAAACTCATTTTGGTTGTAGGCATGGGGAGATTAAGTGATTTGACCAGAATCACAGAATGACGAGCTGAAGCAGAAACTCCATCTTGGTAACACCACATTTTCTCCCTAAGCGTAACATTTAATCAAGTGGTCAACTGGATAAAAAAACAGAGATAACAAATAATTCAAAAGTGCTTTGTCGCTATTTGAGAACTGCTTGGCTCAGAAAGCGACCTGTTTAAAAATGGTGTAAATCCGTTCGGTAGTTGCTGAGAAATTGTAAAAAAACAAATATCGATATCTAGAGGCGCAGTGGATCCGCGAACCCTCCCGACCACGAGCTTCATTTTAATTGGCTGCCAACACTCCAAACCAGGAAGTGTTGGCAGCCATCTTGTGACTCGGTAGAACCGAGTCACAAGAAAACAGGGAAACAAAGGTGAAAAAGAAGAAAAGGGAGCAGGGTAGAAACACCCTGACCCCCTAGGCCTGCTCACAAGGTCCCACAAGGACCCCCAGTGCCAAAAAAAGCTTCTTTTTTTTTTTTAAAATGGCAAAATTCGCGCTGGGGTTGCAAATCCCGCCGAAATGTAAAAAAAAATGAAGCACGGGATACCGCGCTTCATTTAATTGAGACCCCCGTCATTTGAGATGTCATCAGTGATGTCATCAGTGATGTCACTGACCATGTCATGAGTGATGTCATATGTGACGTCATCAGCAGTGCATTACGGGCGCGAGTTATAGTTAGCTCAACTAACTATAACGGGGGAATTTCTCTGGTTTTGTACGAGTGAAATGTCCAACTAACTATAACTTTCCCTAAAACCTATGGTTTTTTCAGTGAATTTCTAAGGTTTTTTAAATGCTAATTTCTAACTATAACGTTCCTGAAACCTATGGTTTTTTCAGTGAATATATATATATATATACATACAGGCGGGCAACTAGAGCCAAATTTCGGGGGGCTGGAAATAGATTTCGGGGGGGCTAATTCTTCCAGCCATATGCAGAGTGGCTCTAAGAAGGGGTGAAAACACAACAAAAGCCTCATTAACAATTAAATGGTCTTTAAAAGACCATGAAGTACTCGGGTGCGGCTGCAATTAGACGGTCGCCAGCCCGCGAAGCTGTCTCAGCCCGGGCTGACACACACGACGGGGGGGAGGGCTGAAGCCCGGTGAGCCCAATGGGTGTTGCGCACCTGTATACCTACATATATATATTCACCAAAAAAAACAAAGGTTACAGTGACGTTAGTTAGGCTGAAATTTCACTCGTACAAAACCAGAGAAATTGAGCCGTTATAATTAGCTGAGTTAACTATAACTCATGCCCCTGCCATGCACTGCTTATGACCTCACATTTTACATCACTCATGACATGGTAAGTGACATCACTGATGACATCGCTGATGACATCTCAAATTACATCACTCATGACATCATTGATGACATTATTGATAACATCATCCAGTGACTGTGAGTGTTTTTAAAAAGTTGACCCAGGAAACTTTATTTGCCTTGGCCCAATTCGCTCCCATGGGAGTCAGATTTCCACGGGAACTAGCCTTCTAATTGGCTGCAACCAACATGAGGAAAATGTTGCTAGCAGCCATTAAAGGATGCGGGCCTTAGTCCTCGGCCCTGAACAGGTAAAAAAAAAACATAAGGGGGTAGGGTAGGGATATCCTGATTTCCTATGTCACACGAGGGGACCCAGAGGGACCGCCGCCCTGGGGCCAATACTCCCCAAAAAATCAGCAAACGTTGCCATGATTCCGTGGGACTCCCGCAGCATTGTATAAATAAAAAAATGGTGTCCGGGGATGCTTTGTTGTATTAATGGGAGGAAGCGCGCGGCCCCCCTCCCCTAGCATTTAGAGGCCCCAGAGAGCACACCCCCAGGGCCGAAATTCTTGTATATATGGAGGGGGGGGGGCTCAGCCACCCTCTTCGTGCCATCACAGGTCCCAGGGAGCCAACCCTGAGACAAAACGTACATTCCTGAAATGCACTGGAAGAACATTCCAGATTGGGAAAGCATTGCCCTAGAAAATCTGTGCAGGGTGATCTTCTTGAATTTCTATGGTCACAGACTAAACACCTGTGCAGTACAGGATAAAAATGTAAATATTATTATAATGCTCCATGTTGACACAAGGTCAGAACATTATGAATGTGGCTACATAACTCTGTGCCACCCTCGAATATTTTGTGTACATCTATACATATACTAACTCACATGTATACTAAATGCAACTGTAGAGACCGTTAAGCAAATGCACACTATCATGTTTGAATGTATATGAGGAATGTGCTTGTGTTGACTTATTTCACATGCCTTCCAAGTAGTGTCAGCGGAAAAAAAACAATATTGTAACCTTTTGTTCTCTTCTCTGCATGACAATTTTCCATTGGGTTTTTGCCTGTGCTGTGGCACAGCAGCTGCTGCTTTGCAAGCTAAATTGTTCATATTATGCTGGAACCAGTGGGTGGGGAGATTGACTCAGCTTGAAAGCAGGCCAAGAGCAGCTTTCACTGTTATAGTGCACGTTATTTTATCTGTTCTAACTATGGGATACTGAAACACAATTTTATTTATACATCGGAATGGTGCACAGTGAAAAGAATAACAAGCTAGAGTATTTTGGAGCAGTGAATGAGATGCAGGGCCTCATAACACAGTGCATTGATCTTACAAACTCAAGATCTGATTTTGACCACCCCAACTAAAATACTAGTGCTAAATATAATGATGTGGCTAAAGGAAAGAACATTAAAGGGCAAACAGTCTAGTTGTAGGCGCTCAGCTCTCTTACTAGGTTCTGAGTTTTAGACCAAACTCTCCTTTTTTTCGCCCCTAGAAAGGTAGCTCTGCATATTATGAAATAGTTCTGAACAATTAAACTCGGTGCTTTGCATGGTAAACATTTTATTTTTGATCAATATAACTGATTCCCATGAAATATATTTCATTTAAAAGTAATGCTCTCAGTGCACAGATACTTGAAAAATAGGAGTAAGGTTGTTATAGCCACTACCCCACTAAAATGTATATCTACGTTATATGTAAATCTAAAGTAGTTTACAAGTTGAGGATAGAAAATGTTCATCTTTTTATTAAATGTGTAATTTTGTACATCGGTATGTTGAATTCTCCCATAATTTTACTTTGAAGTGTGGAATAAAATAATTTCTGTACACCACACTCATTTCAACAATATTGTAGACAACATACAAAAATTACAGATTCAAAATTAGCGCGTCTGTGTCTTTCACATACATATTTATCTAGTTAATTCCACCATGCCAAATTTGAGTTGGTTACGCAGTACGAGTGGACATTCTAGATGTAGTGAGTAAAAGTTCAAATTAATTTTATAAATGTTTAACAGATGTAGCCTGGAATGAATAACGTGCAATACATATGATAACTACAGGAAGGAATGCATAACCCCATATGTACCGATTATGAATATCATGCATACATACTTACATTTGCTGATAGGTCAAGAAGGTCAACTTCGCAAACCCCACATCCAGCTTCTTGCGTCCATGCATTAGGAATGTAATTTCCAAAATAGTTGAGCTTTATCTATTCAACGAGGAAGAAATGTATTTTATTAATTAACAATGCAAGTCTGTGTCATTAAAATCCCTACACACAATATTTACACACAATTCTCCTCGACTCTGCTCAGGACCACTGGGTTCTGTTCCAGACATACTCCTCTTCTGTAAGCCCCTCGTCCCTCTTTAATCAATTATGCCTTCGTTTGGTGTGTTTTGACCTCTTATACCAACAGTTCAGAAATATTCCTCTTGTCCTCATTTGAGCAGTGTCTTCACCATCATCTCTCAAACTGCCATCTTAATGTTAGACTGTGGATGTTCTCATTCTCTATCCGTCTTATCTCCTCAAAAAGCACAATCTTCTTCTTGACTGCCTTAGTCCTGCCATATCTCACCTTCCACTTCTCTATATGGACTCTCAATAACATCTTTGACTTATCTCTTTCCTATTTACTCCCTGCCTTGCATTGGTCACTTGGATATGTTTATTCTTTTTTAAAATCTACCCCTTTATCCACTGCTCTTCTACTAATGTACTTTAATCTCCAATTTTGCCTTGACATAGGTTTCTTACTTTTTCCATTAGTCTATCTTAGCCACTCCCTATATTTCAAAGGATTCCCAAAGCTGCTCTTTCTTTGCTATTACAATAATCTTTTCTGTTCACTTAACAGCCACTACTCCTTTGGCGACTGAGTCCATGTTTATTTCACTGTAAATACAATTTTATGTTTGATTATCAAATCCACTGAAGCCTTCCCTCAAAAGGATGAAGAAGGACATTGGGGAAAAACCAGAGAACGAAAATAGGAGATCGGGGAGCACGGGTGATATTGTAGAATAGGATGTTGAGAAAAGAAGATGAACAGGGGAGGGAATTGGTAGATGGAGGCTGGATAATATTCTGTTATATTCTATAGGATCTAAAATTGTCACAAGAGCTAGAGAGGAATTTAGTTATACATAGCAGGTTTCCACTCAGCAGCAGGGATGTCTCCATTACACATACTCATCTTATGCTCAGTACAGCAAGACTGAATAACCAAGTGACCGTGCAGAATAGGATTTTGGGAATACAAGTTGCACAAGAGAGGAAATTGGAATATATATGCGGGGTAGAAATATCCATATTACTTAACAGTAATCTTCCTTTCTCTGATTCCTAGTCTTCCTCATCACTGTGTTCTCTTTCTCTTCAAGAAAAAATCCTTCTTAGGCAGGGTGAGAACTCACCTCGAGTATGTAAGGACTGGGATGAGGAACAGAGGATGATTCGGGAGTACCAAAAGTGACAGAGAAGAATTCAGTACTCGGCAGGAGTTTCCCACTGGGCAGAGGGGATGACGCAGGTATGTACTACCCGTCGTGTCACCCTCAGTGCAGCAGGACTGTATAAGCAAGCGCTATATAAAACTCTACAAATAAATAAATAAGCTGACTTCCTGCCTTACCGAGATGGCGGTGTTGAATTCATATGTGACTGGTTAAGTTGCATTTTGGCTCTGTGTCATGTTGGTGCCTGCCCGGAGAAGACATATGAAACGGTTCACTGCTTGTTTGTTTTGATGGTTTCTAAATTCGTTACTTTTTGTTGGTGTTCCATTTTTATGTACCCGACATAGCAGCAGGAGCTGAGCGTCTGGGACAGCACTGCTATCAAAGACACATGCCGCAAATTAACCGAATCTCACATAATAAAATGGGACACAGCGAAACATGAATCATTTTGAAACTCTGTGCTCCTTGTTATGCTTCAAAGGATTATCCAGACTAATGTTTTCACCCAACAACAGAGGAACACCACCATACGTTTTAAAAGTGATTCCCTTACCCACCAGGAACTTACAAATTGTGGACTGCAAAAATATTATGAATTTTACTTATTTTTCGGTTTAGTTTTAATTTATTTGCTCGCTCTTGAAAACTAAATTCAATTAGGTTTTTGGACACATGCCATTGTTCTATGCTTTAGGGTTCACACAAATGTAAATATTGATGAATGACAACGTAATAACGCAGATAATAATTATTTAGCATACACGGGGTACTGTTTTAGCATGAGAAAGAGACAGATCTAGAGATCGCTTGGAAAGAGTGCAAAACCTATGACCAGTGAGCTGCCTAGATTTCACCCCAGCTGGTTTACAGAAATGTCCACAGAGGATGTTTGTGCCCACTTTTTGTCTCTCAGAGCAATTTCAGGTTAGGCAAGTAGCTGCAGAGAGTTGCACAGCTTATTTTGGTAATACTATGGTCTGAGCATATATTCTGTGCCAGCACGATGTCAAGGGGTGTTCTCCCATTCCATAGGGGCTCGGCCCCAAGTAGATGAGGGAATGAATATCTTTGCTGTATAACTGTTGTGGGAACAGCATCAAGCAAGCTCTTGAAAGACACACTAAATTACACCACATAAGTCGTGGAGCATGGTTACTTTGTTCCCTCATGACACCTTTTGGAATGCCACATGGGTGGTCCCAGAAACCCTTTGTGAAGGGGACCCACAGTAGGACCCTCTCAAAGACAGAGTCTGCCCTCTTGAGCTCCCTGCCTGATTCCTAAAGTCAAGATGGTCTGTCAATAGTGAAAGAGGCTGTAGCGGTGGTTTGAGGAACTTGGTGCTCTACATAGATAGCAACGGATGGAAATGCTTGACTAAATCTAAATCAATGGTAACAGTTCTGGACACATTCCGTTCCATTGTTTTTAATTTAGCTGCACCACAAAAGATTGCGAACAGCCATGTACAAATCAGCCTTGGTCATGCTCCAAAAGGCGCAAACTCAGATCATTTCTCATCTGAACAGGAATAAACACAACCCAAGCCATGTCTCAGCCATGTTGAGTCTGTTCAGAGGGGAGCAGGTTGAGTCTCTCTGCAAAGTATGCTCAGGTCCTACATCTGATAAAGAGAGAAATAAGAATAGAGTATCTTAAGGAGCTCAGTTGAGCTGCAAATAAGAGTTTAACTGTATCACTCCAGCAGGTTAGCTGCGTCTCTGCAGGAGCTCTATTTTGTGATCCAGCAGGATACAGCACTAGTCCAGTCATGTGCTATTAGGAGCTCGATGGATTAAGAACTGGAATTATCAATTAATAAAATCCACCAAGCTGCACTTACATTGTAATACTTTCATAACATGACTTTAAATCAATTTCACACAAAAAAAGTGCTGCAATTATTTATGTGATTTTGCAATATTTCTTCAGGTTGTGCTAAGGTGCCATGTTGCCTCAACGGAGCTCTGCACTCAGTTGTCTGTCAGTATACACATTGTACATGTTACCTTTAAATTGTGTAGTACGCTGTAACATTTTACTCTAACTCTATACTGGGTACTGTTTGAAAAACAATCTCTGTAAAGCCGCATACTTTGTGTGTATGGGGATTCAGAGGGCGCAAATATAGCTACACAGTAGCAGAGCCCTGGGCATAGCTCTTGTTGGACCTGGCCCTCACTGCAGGGTCCCCACAAAACTTTTTGCCTTTAACCTCCACTTTTTGCTGAAATAATTTTTGTTGGCCTTACTGCTAACCAGTACTAAAGTGATTGTGCTCTCTCTTTAAAACGTGGTAGCATTGGCTTATCTCCAATTGGCATATTTAATTTTTTTTGTAAATCCCTAGTAAAGTGGCAGTAACTGTGCCCGGGGCCAGTAAATTAAATGCTACTAATGGGTCTGCAGCCCTGATTGTGCCACACATTCAAGTAGCACTTTAAACATGTCTCAAGTCTCACATTGCAGCCTGTGTGTGGCGATAAAACTACCCTTTGGAGCTGGCAAAATAAACGTTTTGCCCGGTCTAAACCTTCCTTTCCAATACATATGTCACCCCTAAAGTAGGCCTTAAACAGCCCACAGGACAGGGTGTAATATATTTAAAAAGTAAGACATATAATTTTAGGTTCTCTATTTCCGATTAGTGAAAACTCTTACATTTGTTTTATACTACTGCAAGGCCTCCTACTCCCATAGGATAACATTGGAGTTGCCTTATTACATCTAATAAGCTGTAATTTCCAAATGGGAGCAGGTCACCAGTTCATGTTTGATGCCTTTGGAATTGTAAGGAAAAATCTTATCGGATTTTAAATTTCAATTTTGAAAATGCCACTTTAGAAAGCTGCCATTTTCCTGCCTTAGCCATTCAGTGATTGTGGCCTGTCTCTGAGTCACATGACTGGGTGTAGCAGACAGTTGGGCTTTGTGTATTCTTCCTAGACTGCCACACACAAAAGAGAGCTTAGGTGTGCCTGGATGGGCCATCACTGGGAGGATGGGAGGGTGGTGCTGGGCACAGCCCTACTTACACGCAAATAGGCTGTGTCCTTCCTCCACGCAAAGGGCTGCATACCCTCTGTAGTCAGTCTGGAGCCAGAACAGGGAAGGCAGGATGCCTGGGGACTTCAAAGGGAATTTCTAGAAGTTTCTCCCACCTTCCAGAGGAAGGTCACTAGGTATACACACTGGACACCAGACACCTCTTCAGTACACTTCTAGACCTGTGGATACTCTGCCAGGAGGAAGGACTGCTGTGCTGCTGAAAGGACTGAAACACAGCTGGACTCCTGTTCTGAAGGAACTGCTGGCCTGCTGTGCTGATCTGCTGCCCTCTTGCCTGGGTGAGAAGGACTGGACCTGCATATTTTGAGCCCAGGAACCCAAAGTGAGTTGAAGGGTTATTTGGTTGGTCTCCTGACTAGAGCCTCCTCTGCTGAGCGGTACAACCTTGAGCAGAACAGAAGCATTGCTGCTACTGTGTGGTTCTCCTCCTTTGCAAACACCAGCATTGCATCTCAGCCTGCCGCCTCATCAGAACCGTCACTGTGCGACGTATCTTTGGTGCAGGCCCTCGCATCTCTCATCGACCACAGACTTAATGATGATGCCAGACTCCGCATCGCAGCCGCTCAGCTCCTTAGAACCGGCACTTCGCCCCGGCTATGTGACGCATCCTCAATGCCGGACCTCGCATCGCAAGCCCCATCAATGGGATTCTCAGCGGCAACACAAACCCTCGCATCGCAACCTCCCTGCATCTCAGAACTGATGCAACACTTCAGCTGCGTGACGCATCTTCGACAAGGACCTTTGCAATGCTCCACAAGCCAGGATTTAAGGTACTTTTTCATATGGCCCAACTAGGTTCCTCTAGCCAGTCTGTGCTCCATTGTTGTTGACCTAAACTTGTGACTTTGTCCCGGTCTGACGCGACCAGATATCCATAGTTGGCGCTTTGTGCTTTTTGGTGCTATTTCACTGAAATCTTAAAAATTTCATATCTCCAGTTCTACTGATTGGATTTTTGTTGTTTTTGTCTTGTATATATTAAAACTACTCTATTTTTCTAAACTGGAATGGGATCCTTTTGTGGTGTGTTTTCTCTGTCTCATTGTTTGAAGTGGTGCGCAAATACTTTAGACACAGAGCCAAGGTACCCAAGGGTTGAGCCCAGGTTAATATAGGGTTGGCTTGTAATTTCACCCTGACAAAGACTGTGGGTGCTGTTTGACCAGGGCTCACACCCCAGTCAACCAATAACCCAATTTCTTACAGCTATCAATAGTGCAGCAGGGACAATGACACCGGGGGCCCAGAGTTGTGGGTGCTCTCTGGACCCCGATTATGACTGTCTTTTACTATCAGCCTCTTTATTTGCTGTTCACACCTCACACCTTTGAGAGCTGCTAAATTGTGCTTTTATTAAACCTTTCATTTTATTTTTAAGCGTAATCTGTGAACAAGGACAGAATGCAAGTTCAGTGAAATGCACACACTGCACTGTGAAGTAAACATTTCAAGAAAACTATGATGATCAGTAAAATTGTGCCTGTTCCTCTCAAAATGATGATGCGCTGTCAACTGAACATCATGAAACAATGATAACGACGGATAGGCGTAATGTATGCATCTTTTAGATATATGTGGCTGACCAGGAGCTAAAAGTAGTCTTGGCAAATCTTTTAATACCAGCCCCATTGTAACAAAGAAACAAAAAATGAAGTGAGCACGACTGACTCCGCCCCAAAAGGTTTATGGGGTTCATCACACCCTAAAAGTTTTTTTCATGTGATTAAACAGTGCTCATTTTTTTGGACTTATTGATAGTCTTCAATTTTGATCGAATGACTTTGCATTCATCTAGAATCAAAGATAGACCTATGGTTTGACGTCATCTTTCTTGAATGACACAATATAGGAAGTCAGAATGGTACCTTCGGATAACCACCAGTCAATCTAGGCTGTGCCATGCCGCATGGCTCCGCACACTCTGTGCTGAACTATAGCTCTTGAATGCTCCAAATCAAGGATGCTTTCCACAGGCATGGCATAGAGTTTCAGTTGCAAGCTGATGACAGGCAGGTTACAATTCTTAGCTCCACGTTGCTGTACCTTGAAAGAAATATGTATCATCAAGGTACATATTCGTGCAGTTAAGAATAGTATACATATACTTATCTAGCTAACCATACCATTATAAAATTGTGGTAGTTTATCTTTCAGATATGATATTTTGGCAGCATAATATTTTGGAAATTATATCCTAGTAAAATACCATCACTCTGAAATATACATTTTTGAGCACATTTACCCAAAAACAAATAGCAAAATTGTAATAGGTTTTAAAAATGCATATCAGAGGACATCACAAAAGACTCCAATCAACCCATCTGCCGCCTCACCACTGGGGATTTCCATACGGTTCAGCTGGCCCTTCTTCCCCATTACCACAATGTGGTCAAGACACTACCTGTCGACCCAAGCTTCCACCGCTTTCCATCAATGGATCTACTCAGATAATAGCAAACGCTCCTCCCTTGTACAATAACAATCACCGATTTGCCACTCATCAGAATCTCAAGTCAAATTATTAACCAATGGGATGTTATAATCCATTCTGAAAGCTGCTCTCTACTGTAGTGCCACATGAGCAAATTCTGTTTCAAAATATGCATCCATCTTTATTTGCCCTACCACTGAAAGACATCTATGTGGAAGCTATGACATCTTGGGAACTGAGGCCTCATGCTACATCAAAACCATGCAGACACATAAAAATAAAGCCTTTGCACATTATTGAGGACTGGAGACATTAAAACTGTTGAAGTGAAATGCACTTGTGCAGGATTGAAAGTAAAATAATGCCACAGAATTCCAGAAAATTGGAAATTACATTTTTATGTGTTGAATTATTCTATTGCCTTAACCTAAAAAATATGCTTTATATTAAAAAATTATCATAAGTGTAGTAGAACTTCCAGTCTGATAACCAACGTCAAACTAATATGCCATTGGAAAAAACAGAAGGGATCTGTGTCTTGCCCGCTATCCGCCACAATGAACGCAGTTTGTGGACATAACATATCCACAATCAATACTTTTTCTGACTCTATGGGGCCGATTTAGGGTTTAGCGAATGGGTTACATTGTCACAAACGTGAAGGAGTAATCTGTCTACCTTATTACAAGTGCATTGTATCCTAACGTACTTGTAATAAGGTGTACAGGATATCCATCACATTTGTAACAGAGTGCCCCTTGTACACATCATCTAACTATGAAGCTTTAGACGTATCTAATAAATTTAGGATACACAAAGCTGTGTGGCCTCTTTATTTCCCAGTGTACTGTGAGGTACCTAATAATCGGCAAGATATCCATCACCTCGCAAGACAATATCAGCTTTGAAACTTTAGTTGTCATTTAATCAGATGCAGTATCAACATGGATATTTTAATGGTCAATCAATAAGTGACTTGAACTAGGCTCTTTAGTAGTTCTTTTGGCTGTGTGTAGCGAAGAATGGGAGCCCAGTAAAGTTTTTAGGAACTCCCATTATCGTTAAATGCTGCTTGCCACTAATGACTCGGATTCTCTTTAATTTTATGCATTGCGGTGTACTATTGCGGTGTACTGTCATTTTTTTTATACCATTTAGTATTTTACCTTATTAAGGAAGCGTTTACCCAGTGGGTGCATTTTATTCAAGTTAATGCAACGGGACGTAAATATGCATATGTTATAGCTATTATGAAAATTGTTACGTGTTTTTTAAACATTGTATAGACTAATAATGAGGAAAAAATGGTGGTGCCAGAATCAATCACACACGCACGGTGGTTTAATAATATAGCAGACAGCATACATTTGTCGTAGAGTGTAGAAGTGATATGACTCACACTCCCCCTGCAAACGTTGAATATTGTGCATTTGCTAATCGATTATGCGGGGTTAAAAGAACAATTTGTTAATGAGTGTTAAAAGTATATTTTAGCGGAGCCATTACATAGATCTGCCCGAGACCATTTTTCATTCTCTCTGTTACAATTATAAATCCGCTGGATTTTGTGTGCAGTCGAACCCAAACTCTCATTCCAAAGGAGCATTCTTGCAAACTCTGCTGCAGCCAGAATGGTGAATAGAGACCTTTGAGCGTCCTCCACATGCTGTTTCCTTTTCAAACAAGAAGGTCAATCGCTAATTGTGTTTGAATAACCTTTCAATTTTATTCAGCCAGAGAAACTCCATTTTGCAGCAGCAGGCCATAAAACACGCACTGTAACTTGCCTTAAGTTCTATTTTCTTCATGCTTTCTAGAATATTTGGCCGCTAGGGTGGGGGCCGGTTTTGGGCCCCTGAGGGGCCGTTTTTGTTACCGGGGGTCGGCAATATCGGCCCCCGGTAACAAAATCGGCCGAAACCGGCGCTCGCAAACTGCTCAGCTGCACCCCCCCCTCACCCCAGGGGGGGCCGGCCGAGCAGTTTGCCAGGGCCGGTTTCGATTGCCAGTCCGGCCCTGCCACAGACTGACGTTATTACAGGCCTCTTGCGAAATATTATTAACACCCATAAAAATTGGGGAAAGGATTTCCACAGCAAGCACCAACAGCTTTACAGCTATCCAAGTCAATGAGGCAAAAGCAGCTGTAACTGTTTGGGTGGGCAACAATGGTTCCAACATGCGCTGTGCGGCAGTTTGGAAGAAAAAGCAAGCTAACATCTGTAATGCACATTTATACGCCAATGATATGTAAAAAGAGATTCCTGCAAGAGGTGTCCCTGCAACCACCTTCAATCCATTGCCACTGGTGATTTTACCTTCATCTTCTAAGCCTGCTACATTTAGCATGTTAGATGATCTATCTATCTTAAAGCATATTTTATGCTGGAATCTGTCTTTATTTCAGGCAAGAAAGCTGTATAATTGTTACAGGAAGATTCCCTACAAGGGAAATACCATTGCAATGTAATTCCTCCAGTGGACAACCTCTGTTGAAAATTACAATATGAGGAAATTGCATTATCACTGATTTCCAAAGAATTATTAATTTCCACTCTGTCTAAATGACACCCTATATTTGTCTATGATTAGTACATGGTGCGGCAGTATTGAGGATAACTTGATATGTTAGACGTTGTTAGATTTCCTGTATTACACACCTGATTATGAAACTCCTAAACAGTTCTCTAATTTGCAAATCTCTTGTAGGTTCACTGCTAAATGTTTAGTGTGCCTGTGAATCCATATGAAATACTGATTACTAGATTTTCTCTGTTGATTGAGAGGCATTCACATAAAACAAAATAAAGGAATGCAACTTGTAGACTCTTCTTCAAACCTGTTTTTTTAAAATATCATTTTAATAACTATTGATCCAATATCCATTTTTGCAAGTCTGCTATATCACTGCAGTATAGATAAATATTCTCTATGCATTTCAGGTCATGTTACTCCCCCAGTCGGAAGACTAACAGCTGCTTCCAAATGCTACATCTGCAATTTAAAAGAAGCATACCAACATAAAATAAACCAGCTCTTTAAAGTGAATAGATTGTCAATATTAAGGTTATCCTATGTTCACCTACCATGTGTTTCTCAATGCCCAAAGTTCATGCTGCTTGAATGTCATTACCGTCTACTTCCCACAACACCACAAGTTAAAAAGTCTTGTGATTATCACCTAATTTACTTCTTGTTCCTTTCTTTTTATCTATAGCAGCGCTTAACTATTTACAAGTCAAAATTCAAGTCGTATCATTTGATCACCTCATGGAGTGTAACCATGCCTAAACAATTATCCCAAAAAATGACATTTTTCGATAACAAGTTCCTTTGGTCATCACCTCTATTAAATGTCTCAATCCTTTTTACAACATGCAATATCAGCTGCTACAAGGCATGTTGCATGATCATTGCTTGATATGTGCTTACCCACAATCAACAGAGAGTGGCTAGTGATCAGTGATTGGATTGAGTGCCTATGCTAGAGATTGGAAGTAGTGGAAAATCCTCCACTTCCTGGAGCAAATGCTAATTAATGATGAGAATCTACTGGCTGGATTTCCTTCACGACACCATTGTATGTCGAAATAATGACTACAGAAACATCATGGTACCAAAATAGCATCGACACATTATTGGGGACCAAAATATCAAGGAGGAAAGGTAAATATAGATTTCCTATTTATGTAGCTTGTACTGTGCATATATCTTCAAGGTAGACATATGTGGAATTAAGTCAAGTAACCCTCTACTTACCTATATATGCTTATCTTTTTGATATTTTGGTCCTTGATATTTTGTTCATGATATTTGATGGCACAATAGTCAGGACTTGATATTAAGTTCGAATACCCTACACCATCATCAAGGTGGAGTAAATTTCAACAATAGATTCTCTTTCATATTTAGTATTTCCTGCACTTTTACTTCATTAATATTTGTGCGGCGCCTCATGTTGCAAATGTTTTTACACATTTTATTGAGAAAAAATGAAAGCCCTGCTTTCAGAGGGTCTTTTTGTCAAGTAATAAGGATAGGTTGGTGTGTTTCCTACCTTTTGATTACATACTATATGGCAGCCTACAATCCCTGTATAAAAATATTATCCCTAATTTCCTTATTACAGTCGAGTTGTTAAATCTCTAGTCACCTGTAATACGAAATGCTATAGCTGCTCAACTGTAATAAATTATTATGTTTGGCTTGTGTAGTCATAATGGCTCGAGCCAGAGTCAGCAGCAAAGAAGAAAGACAGGTGACAGCATAATTACAGCTGCAGTTTAAATGATAAGTGGATTTTCATAATTCTGACCCATTTTTCTAGAGTCAATAGTGGTCAGTAGGAATGAGATATTTATGGCAAATGTTCATTGTTTGCATATCATTACAGGTAAAAACGAATCTGTCTGCCTATTTTTACGCACTCAGACCCACATAATGTTTTAATATCTGATGTGTGTTAAACTGCTTCTAATACGTTTTTGCAACAAATTACTACTGTATTTTGCTGTGTTTAATTTCTTACTACAGCATTCATTTTTAATCTTCATGTCTGCAACTGCATACTATTTCTTCAATATGAAAGAGCAAGACACCAAGGATTTAAGATGTTTGTGGGAAGGGGGATTGTGTGACCAAAATTCCCTCTGTCTTATGTAACGAGGATATTGCAAGTCATCTCAGAGTTTCATGACGTCATAAGGAACTCTGCCTTTATCCTCGTTCTTCAATGTGGTCACACAACTCATTGGTGACTTGCAATGTCCTAAATGTATGATAGGTGGTATTTTCCCCCATATATAATCAAGCATTTGAACTGAAGCACTTGAATCCAACACTTCCTAAGAATCAGCATGTCCACCAATAGCGCCTTGAATTCATAACCATTGTATGTTAGACATCAAGCTACACTGGTTATGGTTGACCATCTCCTCATGCCATCTTTGAGTCCCTAATTGACTGAGGAGGATCACATGGATCAAAGGATCAGACTCCCACCCTTCCTCTCCGACCCCACGAAAATCACCTGCGGAGTCCCACAGGGTTCATCACTGAGCCCCACCCTCTTCAACATCTACATGGCCCCCCTCGCAGCCATCGTCTGACAACACGGCCTCAACATCGTATCTTACGCTGACGACACCCAGCTCATCCTCTCCCTCACCAAAGACCCCACCACTGCCAAACTCAACTTCCAGAAAGGAATGCAAGACGTCGCAGTCTGGATGACCGACAGCTGCCTGAAGCTCAACACCGAGAAGACAGAAGTCCTCGTCCTCGGTACCACCCCTTCTGCATGGGACAGCACCTGGTGGCCGACCGCTCTCGGAAGCCCACCTACCCCCTCAGACCATGCCAAGAACCTCGGCATCGTACTCGACTCATCACTCACCATGAACCGACAGGTCAACGCCGCCACCTCCAGCTGCTTCAACACCCTCCGCATCCTCCGCAAGACCTTCAAGTGGATCCCCCTGAGTCAAGGAAGACAGTCACCCACGCACTCATCACCAGCAGACTGGACTATGGAAACGCACTCTACGCCGGCATCAACAAGTCCCTACTCCGCAAACTCCAGACAGTACAGAACACCGCCGCCAGACTCGTCCCTCGGCATCCCCCGACACAAACACATCAGCCAACACCTACAAAGTCTCCACCGGCTCCCCGTGGAGAAAAGAGTCACTTTCAAAATCCTCACTCACGCCTACAAATGCCTACACAACAACGGACCCAAATACCTCAACGACAGAATCAACTTCCACGTACCCAAAAGAAACCTCCGATCTTCCAACCTCGCACTGGCTGAAACCCCGCGCATCCACAGAGCCAGAGCAGGCGGAAGATCCTTCTCTCACATTGCAGCCAAGACCTGGAACGAGCTACCGGCAGACATCAGACGCGCCCCCTCCCTGAACACCTTCAGGAAGACCCTCAAGACCTGGCTCTTCGGCTAAACAGATCTGCGGACCCCCCCCTCCTCAGCGCCTTGAGACACTCAAGGGTGAGTAGCGCGCTTACAATTCCCTGATTGATTGATTGACATGGTGTATTATGTGGTCATGAAAATATTTATAGACTATTACACCTTCACTTACTCAAGAATTAAAATTAGCCTTCTTGAGGCGGCACATTACCAGCTCATAGTTTTGGCCACCTGCTTTCCAGTAATGCAAATTGTGTCTGAAAAGCCCACCCCTGTTGTTCACATGGGGATCCTGACGGGACTGGTGAGGGACTGCATGTTGTGCACATGACTATGAGCGCGCAAATAGAGACAACGTGCTAGGCTTGATGCTTCCTCACATCTGCTTTTAAAGTAGATGCTACCTGAATTTCACGGTTTATAGTGGTTTTTCAGGTTGAAGCAGTTCATGCCCTTTCTTCTCATTGAGTTCTCTGGATGGACAGAACAGGCCCACATGGTGTGTTGCAGGACCCTGTGGTCATTCCATGCCTTTAATACTTCATTTAACATTTGTTCGTATTGTTAATGTAACAGAATATTTTATGACCTCTCTTGTAGTGCAATTCTACTTCTCCAACAGAATATAGCAAAGTTAATCACGTTCCAAAAGGTATTAAACAATTGACTACCTCCTCCTAGAACCACCTTTCATATCTGAGGATGAAAAATAAGCCCCAGTGCCCACCAATAGCAACTACTGGCACAAAGTAAGCATTGTGGCTTCCAATGACTATCACAGATAATGGATGTGAGACAACCAACGTATTTCCATTCAAATGGTAATAGACCTATGAAGAAAAACAATGAAGTATAAGTGGATAAAATTCCACAAACTACGCAACCTTTAAATTCAATAAAATACCATGCAGCCGCCACATTTATTTTTCAGCACTGGACACAGACCAACCACACAAAAAACATCAAAATAATGCCTGAAAATTTCTTTTAAAAGTCAAAAGTTCATGGACAATGTTACCATCCAGTTGCCCAGAATCATGTTTGCCACTGGAAAAAGGGAAGCATAGAAATGCTCAATTTTTAGCCACAGAGAAATGCTCAGTTTCCACTGCGTTTTGCACAGCGCTTTATTTCTGCTGCTTATGCAACATGACATTGCCAGTGATGATACAGAAATACACAAATCATGTGGCATCAGCAATTAGAAAAAGAACAAGCAGCAAAATACTCTTCTCCATTTCTTTATTGAAGTGTGTGTCGAAGGGGTTTTCCCCCATCAAGTGGTATGAGTGAGTAAAGTACATTGGGCTGCATTTCCTTCCCCAGGAAATTGCCGCAAAGAGTTGAGGTGCCATGCTACCACAGAAGATCTTATCAAATTTTGATAACTTCTTGGTCTGTGGCTTCATGGTATCCAAGGGAGGTCCTCGTTAATTCTCATTTGATATGTTAGTTAATGCATGTTAATTAATGTGATCTATAATTTCAAACAGAATGTGTGTCCATGGTTCCTTCATGATAATATATTTCATGCTTTGTACCGCTTCTGCAAAGTTAATGGAAAGTTTTGTAGAAAGCTGCCAAACCCAAAGACGTTGTCTCACTGAATTGTCAACATTCCATAATCAAATAACTGAAGCAATTACAGTTTAAACTCATCAAATTTTAAGGAGGGGACAGAAGTAGAGGGTACTACAATTTTAACAACTTACTTGAATTTTTCTACCAACTAATGGGCTCATTTAGAGCTTTGTGGTGGGCCCGCCAACTGCCAAGTCTTCAGAAGCTCTCCTGGCAGAGGTCCACCTACCATTTTTAGAAATTCCTCCAGGATGGCTGGGATCACTGATCCTTCAGCAGAACCACTTCATTAAAGCCACTGAACTTTGCTGAACGGACGCCATGACTGATGAACTTGCGTGGCAACGTTTTTGGTTTTCTGCAAATAAATCGCAAAGCAGCGTTTTGTTTTCCAGAAAACAAAGTTGCAATGCCCCTGATACACAAGGAGCTTGCTCCCCGTGCTTGGGGATAACTATGTGCTTTTCCTACTACAGGCCACATCGTAAGCCATGACAGTCCTGGATAGGGAAAAGGAGTGACAGTAACCCACCGAAGATAGGGCCCGGCGAGCTCCACTGTAACCAGGCAGCCCAGTTGTTGTCAGTTTGCATGCCAAGAGTTTACATGGGTGGAGCCCCCTCAGAATCCATATCAAAAGGGTATAAATAAAGCACTTCTCCTGACTCTATATAGCAAGTTTTGTAGGGCTGGAGCATCGCCGAGTTATGGCACTGCTTCACCTTTGCCAACCTCGAAATGAAGACCTTAGTTCCTTGATATGTCTAATGTGATGATTAGCATGCAGCAAAAGACGTTTCAGGTACTAAGAGCTTGATTGAGAGATCAGTGATAATTGCGAATCCTCCAATTTCTTATTGAAACGATAAATAAGGAGTAAATTCAACTGCCTTAATTTCCACCATCATAGGGATATTATTGTTGATGAAATAATACCTTGGGATTCAACTACAGATTTAATGTTCACTCCAGAAATTGAAGACTTTTCAGTTACCACCAAACTCATGGTCCCTAAGTGGTGTCTTATCTCCTAATGGCCTCAAATTCAGTGAGCATTTTATTCTCTTCTGTCAGTGCTCAATAAGTCTTTATGCCTACTTATGTTATTGAAGTGATGCATACTGCAATAGAACTATTTCTACTCTGATCTTAAAAAACAGAGAACAGTTTTCAAAATATTAACAAAAACTCTATATGAAGAAGGGAAATAGAACACAACATGAAGACCATTCTCTGCAGCACTAGTTAAGGACATTTTAACATTAAATATTAATTATCTGACATAACACATGGAAGGCAGTGATAACAGTATGAAAGCCACTACATAATATTCTGATTAGTACTGTTGTAACATCACTAGTCCAAGTAATTTTTTTAAAAATGACACCGTTGCTCAACTGTAATAACTTAAAACTGTTTAGTTGTTACCTCACACCCCCTGTTCCCAGAGCCGTCAGCCAGCATGTAAAGCAAGGGAGGGAATCAGAATTAAAATTGAGGTTCAAACAAAGAAACCGACACCTAAATATTCAACTGTTTCTTCGGAATACTTTTTCCTCATAATTCAGTCATTAGGAGGTTTGACATTTATGGCAGTGTGTTTATTTATTGCACTGCTAGAGTTCATGCAAAAAGTGTGAACATAAACACATAAAACCGCATATTCTGAACTACAGTCATTTTTCAAAGTGCTATGTTAGTCAGCTTCATCATTTTCAGCCAATTGCAAGATTCATATTGGCGCGGTTATTTTGGCAGCACAAACGCCACGTTTATTCTGCATATCTGAGGTCATATTATCAATTTCATGCATAGAAGCAAGGTGCCAGGGGGCTGCTTTATAGGTTGTCTTCTTTCCTGCCAGATCACGTGACTAGCCAGGCCTACCCCCCCACCCGCCACCGGCGATTGACAGCCACTCTATTTAGAGCTCCCTCTGCATGCCAGGGGTCGATGTACCTACAGTGCATCTGACAGTGGTATGGGCTTTAGGCACAGCTCAATACCAAGCAGGCGAACCAAGCAGGCGAAAAACTGAAAAAATAGCCCCAATGTGCAGGGAGCTTTCTCCCTGTGACATTGTTTTTTGTCCCTGCTTGAATTCACCGTGCACTAATAGGAGACTAGGCCAGGAAATATCAATTGCCAGTGCTGCCCTAAATAGGATGGGGCTTCTGCAACATTGACCCCGTGTTCCTTTGATTAAAGGAATAGACCCGCCAAGGGCATTGAGGGAAGGCGGGTATCCCTTTCTGAAATCTAAATCATCCACCAAAGCTTTCAAAGAGAGTTTAGTGAAGGATAAGACCACGAGCTACAAGCAATAACATACTTTACGATATGTTTATAAGGATATGGCAATGCACCCCTAGGATCCATGACTTTATATTGTATTTCGTCCCTCAGACTCCTGCGCCTATATGGTCACGGAGTTCCTTAGTGACTTGGAATATCCTTATATGGTAGGGGGTATTTTATCCCATATAAAATACAGCTTATCATGAATTCTGACAGTGATGGAAAGATCAATGCGGAAAGGAAGGGCAGAGGAAAATGGGCAATTGCAAGTTGGCCATATATGATTTTAAGAGGAGATCAATGAATATTATTACTGTTTTCTTCAGAAACACTGAATGAAAAAAATCTGAGATCCAAGTTACATACATGCACTTGTCCACTTCCACGAAGGATGACGGGCAAGGTGTTATATGCAGAATTCTGAGCCCTTGCTCTTCCATGTTCAAATTTCAAAACAACGTCATCTATAAAATGAAGAATTTGTTTAGTTAGATAAAGCACAGTAAACGATAACGTAAAGATTTAAAACACACAACGAGAAATATATATATATAGGAATACACAGCAACTACCCGATACATACTAACTCTTATTTTGATATTCTAGGGTTTACAGGACTTTTCAAAAGCACCAAAGCACACACTTCTTTTCTAGCGGTTGAGTCTTAATTGATTTCGCCTGCATTAGAGGTAATTGCATTGCCCATGCCCTTTGACTAATTATTACCATAAATCTGTGTAATTGTGCTATAGTATATTTTTTCAAGATAATATTTTCCTGCCCAGGAGGAACAGGCAGATCTCCTAAACAGTGCAGGCCAATCATGCACCAAGTGTTGACAAAACAGTTTTGATTGGCATTATTTCATATCCATGGTGGTAATTTAAGATAGTCCTTGGTGCACACACCTTTTACAACCATGTTATGAAATCAAGTTTTTGGAGGAGGCAAAGTGTGACAAGAATGGTTGTGCATAATTGTTATGTGACTTTTTGTTATGGTTGTGTTGTGTTCTGTTTTCTGCGCTACTGTGCAATTGTGCTATATTATTGCAAGGTGATGTTGTTGTGTTGTGTTCTGCTTTGAATATTGTGTTGTGTTGTGCCCTGTTACATGTTAGTTGTGTTGTTATGGTGCTTTCTATGTTATTGTACCACACACTGTTTTTACTTTAGATATGTCAAGAAAGTTTTCTAAATTTCCAGCCAAAAGCAGCTCTTGCCTTCAAACTTCCCATGGCAAGGAACCATTTACCTCTGTCTCAGATGGTAAGATAGTGCTGCTTCGGCTCTTCCACCTTTTAAGACACCAGTCAGTCCAATTAACACTTCCAGTGCTCGCTTTATGTGATATAGCCCAATAACGTTTATTGTAGCATGTGCATATGTGCTATGGACACAGCAGACATTCTCTTTGCAATCAGAGAGTACGGAAAGGAGAAAAAATGATATCAGTCTTTCTTGCTCTACTCTAGGGACTTGGGATGCTCTTGTGAGCCAAATCCAGCTGTCTCTATCCCTTCCAAAGTTTTGAAAGGAGTTGAAGACCCATCTCTTCAACCAACACATCAGTACACTGTGGTAGTCTGACCCTCTCCCACCTGCTCACTGCTTACCTGTTTTAGGCATTTCTATTTCCCTTTCTCTGTGCTCTGTAAATCATTACTGCAGACCGCAACCTCCTCTGATAGATATCACATTACTCTTCCTCCGAGTCTGTACCTCCACGAATTTGTGCTCAATTCCAAGGGGTTCTCTTGTACAACTTTACATTGCTTTATAGCTAGGCTTGTGCTTTACAAAGTGCACTGAAATACACTGAAACAGTTTAGAGATGAAATAACTAGGTCACAGACGCAAGGGGCTCAGTTGCTGGGAAACTGTTGAATTGTATTATATGGATGTCTACTGGTTTTTTTGTATTGTGGTATTGTAGTGTTTCTTACCCCTTAGAAAAACCCTAGCACACTCTGGGGTGGTCAAGTGAGAGACACAATTTCAATATTTGGGCTCTATTTACAAAATCCATTTTTAAGTATGTAAAGCAGTACAATTACTTTAAGTACTCCAACCTGCAATTTACAAACCTCGGCCAGAGATCAACAACTCGTCCTCTCCTACCATTCTTATTCTCACTGGGCAGAGACACCTCAGATGGACAGATAGGGCCAGATGTACGACCTGCCAAATAGCGCCTCGCAAATTGCGTAGCATTTGCGACTCACAATTTGTGAGGCGCTATTTGGCATGCACAACAGTGTGTTCAACACTGTTTGCGATTCCCAATGGGGTCGCAAATTGCGAGGCTCATGAATATTAATGAGCCTCTCGCAATTTGCGAGCCCATTGGGAATGACAGGCCCTCCCAGGGATGGTGGCCCGCTCGGCTCAGCAGACCACCATGTCTGGGACTGCTTTTAAATAAAGCAGCTTTTTTTTTTTTTAAATGCAGCCCATTTTCCTTAAAGGAAAACGGGATGCATTTAAAAAAAAAAAAAAAAGAAAACTTTTCGTTTCATTTTTTAAGGGCAGGCAGTTGTCCCTGGGACCACTGCCTGCCCTTAAAAAATATTTTCCCCTGCATTTGCAAAGGGGAAGGGGTCTCCAGGGGACTGGCATACATTGTACATTATCTTCACACATACATGAAATTGGTTTCTTCCTGAAATATCTATATTATTTTCACTGCATATCCTTACATGCTTTTTTGTAATTTTATGTATTTGATACTGAACACACCAAGTTCAAGGGAGAAGTAGAACAATTTAGAGGAAAATGTATGGGTATGAGGTACTGTTGTGGTAGATAATTTGTGCACACCACATTATTTTATGTAGTATAACTCATGTTTGAAATGCTCCTGCTGCAATAAAAATGTTCCTCTAAAGTGTTTTACTTCTCACTTGAACTTGGTGTGTTCAGTATCAAATACATAAAATTTAAAAAAGCATAAAAGGATATGCACTGAAAATAATATAGATATTTCAGGAAGAAACCAATTTCATGTATGTGTGAAGATAATGTACAATGTAGGCCAGTAATACCTATGATCTCTCACAAAACTATGCATTGTGGATCTGCAGTTGCATCAATTGCACCTCAAGCAGGAAATATTTACAAAAGAGGAATAATTAAGAATAGTTTGAGATGCTCCTGCTGCAATAAAAAAAATCCTCTAAAGTGTTCTACTTCTCCCTTGAACTTGGTGTGTTCAGTATCAAATACATAAAATTAAAAAAAAAAATATATATAGTCACTAAAAAAAAAAAACATTACAGGGACATTATAGTTAGGCTGACATTTCACTCGTACAAAACCAGAGAAATTCAGCAGTTATAGTTAGCTGAGCTAACTATAACTGACCTCACATATTACATCACTCATGACATGGTCAGTGACATCACTCATGGCATCACTCATGACATCTCAAATGACATCACTGCTGACATCATCCAGTGATTGTGAGTGTTTTATAAAAGTTGCTGAGGCAAAAAAAAGAAAAAGAAAAGTTCTTAGGCACTTATTGAATGGGAAAAAGAGTCTGAAACTACACTACAATCCTCACTAACAGATGACTAAAATGAATCCCTTTGCAGCATGTATATAGCCCGACATTTGAATTGCATGCATATCTACAGCAGTAAAGGGGGCTGAAAAATAAAGTAAACTTGATAGCAATGTTTGCGTAAAATTCATACCAACAGCGCCATTCAAATTCTGGAATATTCTGCACTTGTGATCCAAAGTGATGTTAATACGTTCCTAAAATTAAGAACAACAAAAACATGTCATTTAATGGTTCCAAGTAATACATTTTTTCTTCAAAACATCATTTGCTAAAATAACTTTTCCAAATATTTTTTTCAACAACATAGTTTTACTTTTTTTTTTTTAAATGTATTGGTTAGAGCACAAAAGTCATATAAAGAGGAAACAAAACATACATAAATATAGATCCCCAAAAAATTGATTACACAATTAATTCTAACACCCTGTAATACCTCATATGGCGCTATATCACTGAATCAATCACACTTAATACAAAATAAAGTGAGTACGTTCAACAATACATTTTCAAATCCTGAATTTACTATATTTACAAGAAAGTCTTATGATAAGAACAAGAAGTACCTAAGAAGAGATTCCAAAAATGTGATTGCCCAATTGAGCCTCACAACATATATAACTCTCTATTACTCAATCAATCACATAAAATAAACAGTAAAATGACAATATGCTATAGTGCATTTATTAATTAGGTTATACCAAATAGCATGTCATTTATCTAATTGATTATTCGTTTGGGAGTAAATGTATTCAAAATAAGTCACCCAATCCATTTCAACCTTCCAATGTTCCAACTGAGGGATATCTGTCGATCTCCATCTTTGTAGTGTCATTGAGTGAGCAATAGATAATTTTATAAAAATATACTTGTGCCCAGCATCGAGAGGGTTGATTCATTCCTAACATGACCAAACAAAATTACCCGACCCTCAGGGCAGAGAACAATACACAATTTACCACTTAAACAGAAAAGAGCTAGTCCCACAAAACCTTAACCTTTGGCTGATTATTATATGCTGTCAATCTCCAGCCCCTTTTGCTAAACATTTAAGGGAAGGAGGATACAATTTGTTAACAATGTTATGGGTATAGTAAAGAAGTAATCTAGAAAAAACTTCCACACTTTTCAAATTTGCTGCTCTAAGCAACCTAGAACTCAATTGGGAAATCTCGTCCCATTTACTCAAGGTTAGAGTCACCCCGTCTCTTTTTCAACTTTACAGAGATATAAAGAGAGAAGGGGAATTTGTTTGTTAAGACAGAGAACTTTATACCAACACCATACCCCTCAAATTTTGTATAAGTAGCCCTCTCAAAATCGCCTCTGGGAACTCTTTACTTTAAGAGTATTGATTAAAAATATCTCTAATTTTGATGAAGCTAAGCCATAGACCTCTTTCTTCACCATCTTGAGGGATCCCAAATTGATCACAACTCATCCAACCTGAGTTCAGCTTAAAATATGAAATCCTGGGGCGTGGCCGGGCAAGATGGCCGGACGGACGTAGCTCGTCTCGGCTCCCGGTCCGCGCTGTAGTCTCGTGCCTCGATCGCAACCTATGCCACCTGAAAATCGACCCTGACGGCACAGGTGGCCACCGGAAAGCAGAGGGCACATAATGCTACCTTGAGGCGGAGGCACACCTCATGTGGCGCCTGGTTGCGGGGCTCAACACGAATGAGGCCGGAGAGCGACAAAATGGCGGCCCTCGTTCCAGAGGGGGCGGCGGATCTCCATTAACGGCAGCTCTGGAGATAGACGAGCGATGGCCGGTGCACGAAGGTGAACACTATGGAGCCCGGTGACGACTGCGATGTAAATACACCGGAGATGCGGTGCGGTGCCGGCGCTGGTGGCTGCGGTGATGTGTGAGGCTCCGATGGGCTGGGAGACGAAGTGCTATGCAGCAGGTACGTGGTGGACACGGTCCGTCAAGCGGCGCTGCCCCCGACCATCCCTGACGCGGCTGTGGCTCCCGGAGGTGTGATGTTGGGCACCGCTGACTGATGTTGGGCACCGCGGACTGCTGACTCCCTTCTAGCGCCATGGCCCCTGCTCTGCCTGACCCTAAGATGGCGGCCCTGGGCGAGCGCTGATAACTGAGAGGGACTTCCCCCCATCACTGCTGCTCCCACCTCGCTTCAGGGACCTGAGGCGGGCGCTCCCGCAACACCCCCCGAGAGCCACGAGGGCAGCACGGGCCGTTTCCTGCGTGGAGAGGGGTGGCACAGGTCCCCACACGCCCTGAGGGAGAGCGCCGCATTTTGGGCCTGGACTACAAGGGTCACCATCCACCCACTACTGGTGGGACACATCAACAGATGGGCAATCCAGCCACATACCCTCCTAGGGGGGACATCACGAGTCGCCTGGTACGCCACCCCTTTACCACGGCTGCCACAGAACGTGGGACCAGCCCCTATGCCACCAAAGAAGCCGTCGTGCAAGGCCACGAACAGGGTGTCAGATTTCTTCCCACCAGCAGACAAGAGCCAGCCCTCGAGTAGTGACGGGGGTGCGAGCACCATGGCTCTCACTAAAGAGGATCTCTTGGCAACTTTGCGGGAATTCAAGACGGAATTCAGGGCTGAATTGGGGCAGGACCTCAAGGCATCAATAGACCAACTAAAAGCTCACCGGCAGGCTCGCTTCTCTCCAGCAAGATGTTGACTCTGTCGGCACTAGGGTCCTAGACCTGGAAACCCATACCCAGGATATTGATAAGCACACAGCCGCCATGCGGGAAGACATTCATACCCTCCAAGAGCAATGGCACCAAGCGCAATTAAAGACGGAGGATTTAGAAAATAGGGCCCGGAGAGAGAACCTCCGACTCCGTGACCTGGAGGAGGGAGCGGAGGGGACAGATCTGGAGGCATTTCTGGAGGGGTTGTTTGCCGAGTCCAACCACCCTAAAGATAAAGCTCAACAGGGTTCACCGCGTTGGAGGCCAGCCAACTGGAGACAAGAAAAGACCGAGAGATGTGCTGTTGAAATTTCATTCCTATAAAGTTAAGGAAGCAGTACTATTCGCAGCCAGGAAAAAAGGTACGGTCTCTTTCCAAGACCACTCATGCACCATCTTTCAGGACCTAGCACCGGCCACGTTGGCCAGGAGACAGGCGTTTAGGCCCATCACACTGAAATTGAGGGCGGATCAGATTCGCTATCCCTGGACATATCCATTTGGACTGGCGTTCGAATATAAAAACAAGCCACGGCACATTTCAGACCTGCGGGAAGGACTGGATCTTCTGGGCCTCCCTTCCGAGGATACTGACGAGGCAGGACACAAAGCACGAGATCCGACGGGGGCCAGCCCTCAGGCAAGCTCATGGACCGCAGGCCGGAGGAGAAATCGTAGGTGAGGTCTGGTGGCCTGCAATTGCCTATTTAGGAGGGGTCTCGCTCCAGGGACGGACCCCCCAGAACAAATTGAACACCACGGGCCATAACGGGGACGAGAACTAAGGCCCTATGGAGGGGAGGCCACTCCTACTGAACCCTGCCACGTTGATCACATGGACCCTCCCTAACAATAATGCCAAGACACTGTGGAGGCCGGGAGCAGCGGCAAGCGCCACCCTCTGTCGCTGGAGCGAGTGGGGGTGGGGTATGAGGACAGGCCTCGATGTGACTAGAGCCGGGACCTGAAGCCAGACCCCCAAGGACAATCTGTACTATAACCGAGTCCAGAACAGGCGGACCTCGGGATACCTGGGGGACCGGCGACTACGGTAGGCCGTCCAAGGACGAAATGACCAGGGCCGAACTTGATACGTAAATACCATGGTATAGGCACATAACATTGTGTCTGGATAAGTACGTGGCGGGCGCGGACGGGGACCTCGGTCCCTCAGCTCCCCCCAACATGTTTAAGGGGGTGCTTCACCCCAATGTCGGAGATCTGTCATCAATCCAACGTCTGTTCATGAGGGTAACGTTGTTTCTTTTGTTTGTTAGGAAGGGGGGGACGGGTGGGAGGGAGACTGGTGGTGGTTTTTTTAATGCAACTACACACGCAGATATGTGCCACGGGTTCGTCTCTATACAGGGTAGCTACCTCAGGTCCAGGCGCGGCAAGAGCTGCGGTGCAGGGGACATGAAGGATATCCAACGGTTTTCTAGAGGGCGGAGGGGGATGCAAGGAACCGATGGTAATTACAATAGGATCCTGGAATGTAAAGGGCCTTAATTCACCACAGAAACGCCAGAAGGTCTGGAAATATATCACTGATCATCATTTAGATATTGTGGCGCTACAGGAGACACATCTTTCACGCGCAGAGGAGACTCGCTTTCGCCACCCTCAATTCCCCCTGATCTATAGAGCCTCTGCGCTTACTAAACACCGGGGGACGGCGCTTCTTTTCCATACCTCTACGACATTTCAACCTACTGCCACTAAATCAGACAAAGAGGGCCGCTGGGTAATGGTCAAAGGTATACTGAAGGGAAAACTTTGCACTTTCATTTCGGCCTACGCACCGAACACGGGTCAAACACCCATCCTGCAGCTACTTTTGGGGAAAATGCAGGGATTTGCGGAGGGGCCCACACTTCTCCTAGGCGATTTCAACTTAACCTGGCAAGCAGATCTTGACAGCACACACCCCCATAGACACGAATCCAGCGGCTTTACCAGGGAGGTTAGACAACAGATTCACGATATGGGCCTTAGGGACACATGGAGGACTCTTTATCCCCAGTCGAGGGATTACACCTTCTACTCGCACGTGCACCACACGTACTCTAGACTCGATTACATATTCATCAGCCAACATTTAGTGGGGTCTCTGCGGGAGGCGAAGATCTTTCCGCTTTCAATATCGGACCATAGCCTGGTCTCGATATGTCTCTCCTGGAGCCCGCAGGCGGCTACAACCCCCAAATGGTATTTCCCGGCTTCTCTTACGAGAGAAAAGGGGCTGTGCACGGAACTCAGAGACACGATCAAGGACTTTTTTGCCCAGAACGCGATCTCAGACACCTCTGAGTTCAATACTTGGGATGCCTTTAAGGCAGTCGTTCGAGGGCGCTGCATCGCGCTCAACTCCGCGCTGAACAAAAGAAGGACTCAAGAAAGGATAGAATTAGAGGCGGCGCTCTCACTGGCAGAAGCTTCCCATAAAACACAACCCACAAGGGACTCCCTACGCACACTCACCACACTGCGAGGAAAACTAAGGGCCATTTATAACAATAGGGCAGAACACACCCTTCTGAAGCTTCGCCAGATATCTTACTCCCAGGGGAACAAGATTGGTAGACATCTGGCCCGCCAACTGAAAGAAAAGAGAGAAAGGGAATACATAGGAGGCATACTGCTGGAGGGAGGAGGGCTGACCAATAGAGACATTGATAAAGCAGACACCTTTGGTGCCTTCTACCGAACCCTGTATACAGGGGAACGGCGCGATATAGAAGTGCAAAATGAATACTTGCGAGCCCTGACACTCCCCCAAGTTACATCAGAATGGAATGACACGCTCACGGCCCCCATAACCTCGGAGGAAGTGGCCCTCGCCATTAAAGCTCTCAAACCGCACAAAGCCCCAGGCCCGGATGGCTATACAGCTCAATTCTATAAAACTTTTGCTCCCGACATTTTGCCTCACCTGACCCATCTATTTAACACCATAGCCGAGACGGGGATGGTCCCACCCACGATGGCGGAGGCAGTGATAACAGTCATTCCGAAACAGGGGAAACACCGGCAGAAATGCGCCTCATATCGCCCTATAGCTCTCCTCAACCTGGATGCCAAATTATACTCATCCCTTCTCGCGGCAAGGCTGAATGACTTGATGCCGGACCTCATTCATCCAGACCAGCCTGGGTTCATCAAAGGACGCCAAACTCGTGATAACACCAGACGTATCATCCACCTAATCGAAAAAGCTAATAAGAAACAGATCCCGGCGGTACTGGTAGGCCTTGACGCCGAGAAGGTGTTCGATAGGGTGGACTGGGCCTTCCTTTTCGCTGCCCTTACTCATTTTGGGTTCGACGACAAATTTATCACCATGGTCCGGGCCAACTATACTCAACCCCACTCGAGAGTTCAGGTGAATGGGGTGCTGTTGCCTTCCTTCTCTCTCACTAGAGGCACCCGTCAGGGGTGTCCTCTCTCGCCACTACTGTTTGCCCTTAGTATCGAGCCCCTGGCTGTGGCGGTCCGGGCATCACCGGAAATACGAGGTATCCCCTTCAGTGGAGAATCACACAAGATATCGCTATTTGCGGACGATGTGCTCCTGTCCCTTGCAGAGCCAGCCACTTCTCTCCCTGCACTCCAAGTAGAGCTCAGGCGCTTCGAAACAGTTGCGGGGTTTAAAATTAATATGGAGAAATCCTCCATACTTAACCTCACGATCCCAGCGGCTGAGGTGGAGATGCTACGACCATGCACCTCATTACAATGGACGACCCGCCCCCTTCAATATCTGGGGGTCCAGTTAACATCACGAGTGGAAGAGCTGTACAAAGCCAATTACCCATCCACCCTCCTGCGACTCCAGACGGATCTTGCATGCTGGAAACCGCTTTTCATATCCTGGCTTGGCCGCATACACGCGATTAAAATGACGGTGCTCCCTAAGCTTCTCTACCTATTTCAGGCGCTTCCCATTGAGTTAGACACAGACCTTCTCCCCAAAATAAAATCAATGGTGTTGAAGTTTATCTGGCAAGGGGGGCGAGCGCGGTTTTCCTATGCAATCCTGAGGCGGCTGAGGAAAGAGGGGGTGGTGGGCCTCCCAGATTTCGGATTATACTATAAAGCAGCCCAACTGCGGGTGGTCACCGAATGGGCCAAAAGGGAATCAGAGAAGCATTGGCTTCATATGGACAGGGCTGTCACTGGTCGGTCGATTTGGGATCTCATCTGGCGCCACAAGACCGATAGACCGAAAAACATCTACCTTAGCACCCCCACCCGGACCACCCTGAAGGCATGGGACTCTATCTCACACAACACCAAGTGGACCACATTTCCGTTCCCTTACACGCCAATCCACTACAACCCGGCATTTCCCCCGGCCATGCGGGAAGGGCTCTTTGATCAATGGTGGGAGGGAGGATGCAGGGCACTGACTCACCTATTTCACAACTATGACATCCTCACCTTTGACAACTGCAAGAGGGACTACGGGGTGGAACACATTGAACACTTCCACTACCTTCAATTGAAGCACTGGGCGCTTACGCCTTCCGTCTACGAGGCCGCCACTAGACCACTTACGAAATTTTAAAGCTATGTACAAAAAGTAGATTCTATGAAGGGGGTGATTTCCTATTTGTATTCCTATCTTCTAACCTCCCTGCACACTCCACGCCCCCGCTATATGAGCATGTGGGAGGGTATTTCGCAGCGCAACATTTCCGATAACGAATGGGAGGGCCTATGGTCTGACATTGCGAAATTTAATCATTCCACGGAATTACGTGAGGCCCATCTCAAAACCATGATGGACTGGTACCTTTACCCTGCCAAGCTTAAAAAGATATTCCCTGGCTCGTCAGACAGGTGCTGGAGGGGGTGTGGGCTACTAGGAGACTTCCAGCACATTTGGTGGGACTTCCCTGGGATAAGACCCTTCTGGGAAGAAATTCTTGCACAAATCAAAGATATACTAGGGTATCCCATACCGACCACTATGGCAGAAGTCCTCCTGGGTTTGCGTGATCCATCACTTAAGCACCAATCCAAGGCTGATAAGGCCATCATGTGGACATGTATTGGGGCCGCGAAAGTGGCGATCGCGGCCGCCTGGAAGAGAAAAGAGGCACCTGCAAATTCACTGTGGCACTCCAGACTATGGAAACTTCTAAGTTTAGAACGGATGGCTGACATCTTTAGAGATGATTACAAAAACTTTGAATACAGATGGGGGCCCCTGGTTGCTTTCCTCACGAAGGGGTTACCGTCGGCGGTATGTCCTCCCTCCCTTAGAGCAATGTACTTCTTTCAAGTATAACAAGACCTGAGAATGACATGTCGGCTGAGATGCACTAACTAGGCAGCCACCACCAGTAAGGGGATGGGTGGGGGGAGGGAAGAGGGGGGGATGTTTTTGTTTATGTTTTAGTTAATTCAGTAATCCCCCTGGGGATCTTGAACTCTTGGTATAGACTACCTCCCCCGTTGGGAGGTTTGAGAATACGGCTGTCACAAAAGAAAGACAGATGAGCGAAGGCCTTACTAGGACGCAATATGAGTTTGCTAGCCATGTCATGAGAAAACTATCTTCTTATTAGGTTCTTGTGTGATTGGGGCTAGACACCGGTAGAATTGGTGTCTCTCACTCTTCTGTCTTCTGCATGAGCACGATACAAACCTCTTCATGCTGTACCATTATTGACTGACGTTGTAACAAAATGATTAAATGCTAATAAAAAACACGTTTGAAAAAGAAAAAAATATGAAATCCTGTTTTACATTAAGCTCTTCGTTCTCCTAATCTCTGGCTTTGAAACCGACTAACCCAAACCTCCACAATTGTCTCAAGTCAGATATTCGTAATATTCAGGTCTGTAGTATTCCTTGAAAAATTCAATACTTTGTATTGCAAAATCACACCTTGCTTTATAACCGGTAATTTTGGGAGCCTAAAGATCTTAAGAAAGGAAGGTGAATGCAAACTCAAATCTAAAACAACTTTATCCCAAAAAAGTTTGCAAAAATGGGAAAGCCCACGGAGTATTAATTTGGGATATCACGTTCATCAAAAGTGCCTCAAAATACACCTTTAGATGTGGCAATATCAGCCTCCCATGTTCTTTATTTAAATGATGACAGCTACATTTCAACCAGGGCCTTTGATTTCTCCTAACAAAGTCACAAAATAAGGTATCAACCTGACTGAAAATCTTTTAGGATATTCAAATTTGAACATTGGAAAATAAAAAGATGAAGCGAGGTAATATTGAAATTTTAACTATTGCTACTCTTCCCATAATAGAAAGAGGCAAAACTTCCATCTGTTGAAAAGATTTTTTACTTTCTTAGATTGGCTACACAATTCAATCTAAACAGATTTGAGTAATCATTCGAGACTTAGATTCCCAAATATCTGATTGCTGACCCAGGAATGTACCTCTTTCTAAGTCCTACATTGAGATTATTAGGAGAGGCACTGAATAGCATATTCTCTGATTTACCTTGATTAATCTTATATCCTCCAATCTGTGTGAAGCTCTCAATTCTCTGGAACACATTTTGCAAATTAGCTTCCTCTGCTTTTAAGTATAATATTAGACCGTCGGCATAAAGTTTAAGTTTAGCCATACCAGGAATAGGGAGCGGCAAATATCATTGTCACCACAAATGATTATCGCCAAGAGCTCTATGGACAGGACAAATAAACCGAGAGATATAGGACACCTTTGGCGAGTCCCACTACATAGTTTAACCTTACTTGATTCAGCAGAGTTAAATTATAATTGTTCCTGATGTATCTTTATATAGATTTCTTACAACCTTTATTAATTCACCCTTGAAAGAATAGGCTTCAGGAACTTGAAACAGTGCCCCCCAATTGACCAGGTTAAATACTTCTCAGCATCAAACATAATTATTGCTGTTTTAATTTTATTTTGGAAAAAAAGAATCAATTGCATGAAAAAAGATATTTTGTATTAGCTGAGATAGATCTAATATTTGGTAAAAAGAAATTCTGGTCAGAGTGTATATTAAAGCAGAAAGAGCATGTTTGAGATCATTTGTCAGGATTTTGGTAAAAAGCACATAATCCAAATTTATTAAGCTTAACAGACAATATGAAGTGGGATATCATGGTGGCTTCCCAGGATTTAGAATGTTGACAACTAGTGCTTTAGAGAAACATGAGGGAGGCCATTTCTCACTGAAGTATAGTATCAAAAAGCACAACCAATACCTGCTCAAAATCAGGATAAATCACTGCAAGTAACTCTGAAGGTAATCCATTGCTGCCTGTAGCTTTAGTGTTAGCTACACTATCTAAAGCACTTTTAACTTCTTCCGACAGAATAGGCTTGCACATCTTTAATATCTTCTCCTACCTGAGCTTAGAAAACTTTACCCCCCCTATTAATACTGAGTGATAAAATAAGTGTGGATTTCAACATGACTCTGATAAATTTTCTTATAATGTTAAAAAAAAACGCTAAATGTAGCTTTGCTCAAGAGAGACTAAATAGGTTTAGGGGGTCATTAACTTCTCTAATAAAAATCTTATGTGCCTTAGGTTTCACAGCAAATGACAACAGCTTTCCCAACATGCTCACTCATCTCATACCATGTTTGCTCATGTTTCTATGGTTCAATACCTCAGCTGCAGTGTAGGCTTGTTGGAGAACTAGAGGTCTGGACATTCATGATCGTGATCTCGGCAGCCTTTTGAAGGGGAGAGTAAATAGCTTTCTTCTCTCTTATTATTTAGCTGAATATGCATTAGTGTGCCCCTGAAATGCCACCTTGAATGTTTCCCAGGCCACTGAAAGTGAAGCAGTACCTAGATTTATAAAAAAAAAACCTCTCAATAAAAAATCTCAGGTTTTGGAAACCCACTCTATATCCAACAATAAATCCTTATTAAAATCACCCTAGTTTTAAGAGGGGGACTAAAATCAACCTTAAGCTCTAGAAAGATAAATGAATGATCAGGAAAGCTATTTGCCATAACTGAAGAACACTTTCTAACTAAATTCTGCGATACCAAAAAGAAAATCTAACCTAGATGCAGAATTAAACCTTACAGAGAAACTGATTTACTCCTTAGTATTCAAGAACTCTTCTCTTCAAGGGTCAACCAGTTCATAATCTGATTTAAGATTTGCAATATTAGCCTGTGTTTTGGGCTTACTCTATTTTTTAGCCCTCCTAGAGGCATCTAAATCTGGAACCCATATCAAATTAAAATCCCCATCCATACTTATAGGGCCCTCACATTTCATTGCCATCTAATGAATTTCCTGTAATGACTGTGTTTGATCTTCAATTGGGTTGCAGTAACTTATAAAATTCAAACACTTTGCATCAATGGACACCAAAGCACATAGCCATCGACCTAAGGGATCTGCATAACTAGAACTCAATTGCCAATTAACTATATGTTTAGGGGAGTATGACAGTGGTTGTTGATAGGCAGAGCACCTAATAACTGTCATGGCTTCTGGAGCTCTCATATGGTAGTTTAGGAAGAGCTGCAGGCACCAGCGGATCTTTGTGTCTCCTGCCTATGCAGCCACCGCTGTGTTCTCTCTCTGGTTGGGCTCTGTTTTGCTGCTTTTGCCTTTCTGCTTTTAAAGACTCCTGTTGCTTGTGCGAGTTGGATCTTTCAGCATGGCCAGCTGTGCCTTGGCCAGTAAATGACGGTGGCTGGTGTTGAGTCCTGGAGGCAGCTGAGAGTGTTAACAGATAAGCATAGCAAGTTGAGGCGACGCCACTAAAGGACCTTGAGAATGCTGTTTTGGCCTGGCTTATAGGAAACCCTTCTGTGCTCATGCACCCATGGAGAAGTTGCCCCAGGGGAGACAGCTGAGATCCTTTTCTGCATCCTCTCCATGACGGCCTCCTTGGAAAGCTGAGAAGCCTATCAAATTAAGGTAAGTGACAGAGGTAAAGGGAGTTAAAGGGAATTCACTTGTTTATGTGGCCTGTGAGGATTATATTCAAGTTAATTTGTATAGGCTGTCTCGAGGGTGGTGGCATCAGGAGTAGAAACTTAGGTAGGAGAAATATCACTACCATTGCTATTATATATCTAGGTAGGTAGTACTTGAGTACCTGTGACTCTGCTGACTCCATTGTCTCTATTAATTTTATAGAGGGCCCTCTTTATTTATTAAACCTTGGAGAAGTATAAACAAGGGTCCTGTGGGTCCATCTTTCAAAGTTGAGTCAGTGTTACAATGCCATAATTCTTCTAGAAGCCCTGCAAGATTTAGGCATAAGAAAACAAAATAAGGAGATAGTAAAAGGCAAAATGGCATGGGGAAAAAATCAGCTGGAGGGGAAAAAGACAGAGCCATGAAACTCCATTCCAATATTGTTCGATAGTGTACCTATGCAGCTGTTAGGAGTGGGAAAGGAAACTCATTCCAGCAGTCGTAGTACTGACCCGAGTAATAGCTGACTCCAATGAAACCGTACTTGATGTATCTTCTAAAGCAACTAACACCAATAAACTGGTGGTTGATGAGGCTTTGACCTGCTCCAGTTAACATAGGCACATTAATAAAATATGAAATAATAACTCAAATAGGGGAACCAGCAGTTGTGGTCCTTTAAGAGAAAATATGAGGGTTGTTCAATATCTGATATTTAGCCCTAAAACCCCCAAAAAGAATCAACCAGATACTGTTGCAACAACAGACCTACCAGGTTCAAGCACCAACAAGAGTATTACGAGCAATGGCAGAGAGTCTTGCTTAGTGCCTGGTTCAAATAACAGCCATTCTAAGAGCATCCCAGACAATCAAGATAGGAATGACCACAGGGAGGGTGAGTTGAGCTTGATATCCAGAATAGGGGACAATACGATATCAGTCCCTTGTGTTTTGGCCTCAAAAGAGTTAATTCAGTCACCACCGCATCCACAAGTTTCACTGCAGGGGGTTGATATGACTGTATCGCAATCCAACAAGGTTTGTACCCTTCATTCAATTCATGACATGCTTAAGCAACTGATGATGGAAAATGAAAATATCTCAACCTGATATAGCTTTGAAAATTTAAGCTAAGTTGGAGCTTATAGATGGGAAATTTCAAATGTGAAATGAAAGATGTGAAGAGCGAGAAACGTGTATCAACTATAGAGGATACAATGAGCACTCAACAGAACTCTATACTCCAGCTACAAAAGTATTTGAACTTAGGTAAAACAAAAATGGAGGACCTAGAAAAATCTGTCACCTGGGTGGTTTGGCACGGTGTAAAAAAGAGAAAGAGCAGAGGACGGTTATTTTGCTTTTTCTATAATGACTAAGTCATCTCTTTTTACTTATTCCTTTGCAGACTTACATCAGAGCAAGGCAATAGGGTTAATTAAAGTTATGTGATGTAATGTGAACAGCACTGATAACAAGTTAAAATATCATACTATTCTGAGCTGGATGAATACCTTTGGACCAGATGTTTTGTTTTGGCAAGGGAATCATTTGAAAAGCAGTAAACCTAAGATATTTATCCCTAAATGGGTAACTCATGATGTGTTTGCCTCTGCCAGTGGGGGTGGCAACATATCTTTTTATAGATTTTGACGTCCCTTGACATCGTTTTAAATTAATTTCCTTTTTTGCATGATATATATAAATATATATATATATATATATATATATATACATATATATATATAGATATATATATATATATATTGAAATTTGGTGTAATTCCGTTCAGTTGCTTTTGAGACATTAAGGTTAAAAAAATAGATATTTCACAACTCTGAGGATCCGCAGAGCCGACAGAACTAGAGATAAGATCTGATTGGCTGCATCAGCAGAGGTGTGGTGGCAGCCATTTTAGGACTTAGGGACTGAGTCCCCTGTCCTGGTTGTAAGTTAAAGAAAAGATATAAAGGGGCAGAGTAGAGATATTCTGCCCTCCTAGGCCTGGAGGGGGGACCCTGAGGAAATGTCGCTGGGGCCAAAACCAGCAATCTTTTTATTGCCATTTTTTTTATTGGTTGATTCACAGATCCATGGCTCTAATAAAAGAAAATGGTGGTCTCCCACATTTTAGTAAAATACTTCACAGGGCGGACCAGGGCGTTGGAGGATCAATGACATTTTTTGGGGAGGGGCACTAGGCCCCCCTCCCCGAGCCCCAGGCCGATATTTTTAAATAGAGAGGGAGGGCTCGCAGCATCGAAGAAGCCCCCGGAGACCCCATCCCTGGAGCTAAACATAAAATTAAAGGGGAGGAGGCATGCAGCCCACCTCCCCAAGCCGATTAGCATGCACTGCAAATCGGCTCATATGTTACATCACTTATGACATGTCTAGGCTTTCCTGTTTTCAGTTTCTATTTTTGGTAAATTCAGGTGGGGTTTTTCCAGTGTTTTCAATACCTTAAAAAATCAGTGGTTTTTAGTGGTTACACATTTTCACGCCATTAAAAACAACAGAAGCAGTGCTTTTCCGGTGTTTATGGAATGTTTTGCTTTTAATTATTGCTTGCTTTCTGCACTGATAGTGTATAGACAGTGTGTGTACAGGGTATATGAGGTCCAAATACAGTTTTATAAATCAAACTTATTGTAGTACACCATACAATACTTCTTTAGTTAGTCTTTGGTCATGCGTGCTTGCTCTTTCCTTCCCATGTAAACGTTTATCTGTGAAAAGGCCCTCTCAACATTGGCACTTCTAAGGGGCAACGCCAAAAGAGCCAGTACACAATTTGCTAACTCTGGATGACATGACATAGCTTTCCATGCCAATACTGGTGTATCTGAAGATTGTGATTCTCCAGGACATGTTCTGCAACATATGCATTGAATTGGGCGCATATGCCCTCAGTTATTGAAGCGGTCAAAAATGAAGCAGTACTTTTCAAAGTCTGGAGAAAATTCAGAATGGATCTAGAGAACTTGTACAGAGTACCTCAGTGAGGCTTCATTAACCCCTTCAGCGCGGCGTGAATTTTCGCGCTGTGCGGGGGGTTATAATTAACCTATGGGAGCGTGATGGAACGGTTCCATCATGCGCACAGCGCAACCGACGTGCATGACGGAACCGCTCCGTCACAAGCATGGAAGGGGTTAACTTCAAATACCAAGGTTGGTGAAGGAATATTTCTATGCATCATTGCAAGCCATTTCCCATACACTGTAAAATAAAACTTCCTGAATTGCTCCTCAACATTTCTTTGCTTACCAAGTGGCAAGAATTCTAACATGGAGCATGTTGCAGTGTCAAAGTCACTAAAATTGTCGACCAGCCTAATCTCAAAAAGATGTTTCACATCTACACCAATTACGCTAAACATTGGTAGAAAAGGGTGTTTTCATACTCTAGTATTTTGATTATGTCCACTACAACAGTCATGTTTTCCTGTAAAAACCTAAGCATGCAGTAGACTGCACTTTTTTCACATCACTATCAATATGTGACCAAAGATCATCACATTTCTTGCCTTTGGCATCATCACCGTTTAAAAATTCTGTAAACGGTTGCCACATGGATAATATAGCAGTCTCAACCTCTAGGACTGAGAACCACCGGATAAGTGGCACAGTTAGGATGAATCTTTCTTTGATGCCACACAAAGAACAAAATGAGAAATATTTGCATTTTAGTTCCTGGGCAGAACAAAACAGTGCGCTAGAATGGACTACAAAGTCAATAGCATTTTTCATTAACTCTGAAAATTGTAAAGATGCTTTCAGCATACCATCTAGCAAGTGACAAGGGGCTCTTACAGGGAAGCACTTCAGCTCAGGTATTGATTTTGATAGGTCATCATACAACTTTTTCATATACGTAGCTGAATTACTGCAACTACAAACAATATCACTCCAATCTATATTGAACTTGGTAGGAACTTTTTGCAGCAGCATTCCAAGTGACATTGCGTTCCATGTTTACCAAACATCTGGTGTCATGTTTTCACCACTATCTCAGGTGCTGGGTGACAACACTCTTTTCACATATACCTGTCACTACATCTTGCATTGAATGTTTAAAGCCTGGGGTGTTTGGCAATTCACCTACCATCAATACTGACTCACTTGAAAAGGGGGCTGATGTATCAAAGAATTTCACCCATTCTCTGTCTGTGGGTAAATGTGATGGTACATTTTGGGAAAGATTCTTATGAAACCAGCCAATTTACCTATCAGTGAAATCAAATGTAGCCAAAATATCAAATATGATTTTGATATTTCCTGATTTTCTACAGTTTAAAAAAATAAATAAATTAGACCTAAAACATGCTTCTAATGACTGCATCTTTAGACCAAAGACCACAAAACTGAAAAAAGCAGAAGGAAGAACAAACAATATTTTAGTGACATCCCTAAACAACACAACTCAAGCAGAATTATGTTAGCCCAGTCTTTCTTGCTGCGGCCTTGTATAACAAAGTTAAATTGTATTGGGGCCTTCAGGAAGAAATAAAAAAGACTCTTTCACTCATCTTTTCCTTCCTTTGAATGGCACTTAGTTTGTGGTTGCGAAGGTGTTTTTTCAGTGTTTATATGTTTACACTGGTGATGGCTATTTTCCTTTTGGTGGGGTTTTATCAGTTATTATAGATTTAAACCTAAAACCAGATAGCCTAGACATGTCCTATGACTACTCTGATAACATCACTGAAACGTGTGAAATGACATCATTCATGACAATACTGTGAATGATGGGGGCGCAAGTTATAATTATTTTAGGGCAGGAGTTATAGTTACTTGACATAACTATGACTCATTAAATTTCAGTGGTGTTGTTAGCTTAAAACTGTATGTTTTAACTGACATATTCACCTAACTATAACGTCCCTTTAACCTTACTTTTTTTAGTGTGTATATCTATTGACTGAAAAAAACAAAGGTTAGAATAATGTTATAGTTAGGTATGATAAAAATATCTGTTTCCATTTAAAAAAAGAAAAAGTTCAAAATTCACTGGAAAAAACCAAAGGTTAAAGTAATGTTAAAGTTTGGTGAATTTGTCAGTGTCAACATTAACGCTTTGGACAAAAAAAGCACAAAAATTCACCAGTTTATAGTTAGCAGCGCTAACTATAATTTACGCCCCACCATCACTGTTTATGACCTCACATATGACATCACTCGACATATTCTATGACATCATTCACGACATCACTGATGACATCTCTAATGACATCATTGATGACATGACTGAAGACATCATTTACAGTTTACATAGTGGTGAGTAACCACCATATTAATTCTACATAATTTTGTACAGCTTGGGTGCAGCTAATGGGTGTAAGTGTTTACAAAATGTGTGTGCTCCTAAGGCACTATGGCTGTTTAGAGATACTGAACATGTTATAAATGTTTGCATTCAAGAGTAACTCTGTGTGCAAGTGACAGTTGGTATGTATTCATTCTCCACACAACTTTTTGGTTCTGAGGAAAAAGTTTCCAACAGGAGAAAGATTCTACGTCTTAGATCGAATAGTTTCTTACCTGTCGGTGTAGTTTTGCAGCTTGAAGAATTTTCTGGATTCACTATGCTGTGCATTATTCCGCCATCTAGTGGTTGGGTCGGGAATTGTAGTATTTCTTCTCTTTTTTTTGCTGTTGGTGGGCGTCAACGACGTAGTACCATTTGGTGTCCTTCTGTGACGTCGACAGGCTTCCTCCGGAAGCTCCCACCTTTGGTAGCCATCTTCGGATTCTTTTTTTTTTTTCTTTCCTCCTTATAGTTCTCTTCCTTGGTGGAGGAGGGTGGGTTCGCTAGTGAATCCAGAAAATTCTTCAAGCTGCAAAACTACACCGACAGATAAGAAACTATTCGTTTTGCAGAGTGAATCTTTTCTGGATTCACTATGCTGTGCATAGACTTTGTGGCGGTTTGCTAGTCGTGTGGCGGCTGGGTGGAAGATGAACTTTGGTTTGTAAATAGATGCTGTAAGACCTTTTGTCCCACTTGTGCTTCTTTGTTCAGTAGTGTTTGGTGAATGTGTGTACTGAAGACCATGTTGCTGCCATGCAAATGTCTTGGATTGGAGTGTTAGCAAGAAATGCAATAGTTGCTCCTTTTTTCCTTGTTGAATGCGCCCGTGGCGCTCCTTGTTAAGTTTGTCCTGCTTGTTTGTGGCACAATTGTATGGCTTGTGCTATCCATCTTGCGATTGTGCTCTTGGTTACTGGTCTTCCAAGAAACCTTTTGCAAAGGATACAAATAACTGTTTTGTCTTTCTGTATTCTTTCATTTTTTCAACGTAATACATGACTGCTCTTCTTGAGTCAAGT
Source organism: Calotriton arnoldi (assembly GCA_963921515.1). Lineage (NCBI taxonomy): Eukaryota > Metazoa > Chordata > Amphibia > Caudata > Salamandridae > Calotriton > Calotriton arnoldi. The sequence goes on from CAWUFW010005538.1 coordinate 735,325, forward strand.
GTGTGCAAAGCTTTTTCAGCTTTGTTCTTAGGGTTTTGAAAGAAACTTGGTATTTGTATACTCTGATTTATGTGAAATCTTGACACCACCTTTGGTATGAATTGCGGATCTGTCCTCATGACAATCCTGTTACTATGTATTTGGAAGTAGGGTTCCTGTAGTGTTAGTGCCTACAATTCACTAACTCAACGTAAGGATGTTATTGCCACTAAAAATGCCATCTTTATTGTAAGCATTTGTAGCGTTGCCTTGTGTAGTGGTTCGAAAGGTGCTCTCATCATTTGTGCTAGAACTATGTTCAGATTCCAAGTTGGTGCAGGTACCATTTTTGGTGGTGCAATCCTCTTTGCACCTTCCAGGAACCTTTTGACGACATGGAGCTCTTGGTTCTCTGAGTTCGACAATTCTGTGTATGCTTGTTCATCTTCCTCGATGTCTTCCCTGAAGAAGAATGAACCTTCCTCTTCTTCTTCGATCAGTTCGGGTTTTTTGGCGGTATTGGTTCTTCGGCAACCCTTTCGGCTTCCGTTTTACCTTGTTTTCGGCAGTATCTTGAATTGCTTCAAGCTTTCGTCGAAGTCTTTTTTGCGTTGAAGGATATTCGCCATTTCGGCTTCGAGCCTTCTTCTCTTTTTCTCAATCTCTGCCTCGTGTGATTTCCCGTTTTCCTATTTCTAGCTGACGACGCCAAACCGGTCGTCGAGGTTTGTTTTGGTCTCTCTTTCTTCGACGCAGAGTCGTCCTTTTCCAGACTGTCTTTCGACGTCTTCGTTTTTTCGAGGACCTTTGCCGTTCCGGAGTCCTTGTCCAAGGATCCTACGGTCTGTTTTTGTTTCGAAGCAACTGCAGTCACCGAATGCTTCGACGCCGAGGATGCCTTTGGAGGTCTAGAGTCTGATTTTCGAGACTCTTCTAGTTTTTTCGAGGTTGACGACTCTCTTACCTCCTTCGAAGTCTTCTTCTTGACTTCCACAACCACGACTTCCCTTTCCTCGTTGCCTTCTGATCCTTCGGCGATGTTATCTTCCTCCTCACTGGAGAGGCCCAGGTCTCTCAGCGATGGCGGTGGTCCTTGGCCTTGCATGTTGTAATTGGCTCGTCGCTGCCTTTCTCTTACCCTCAACATCTTCGGGGTGAAGACAGAGCAGGCGTTACAGTCGTCGCTTTGATGATCCAGCGGCGTGCAAAGGTTACAGACCGGGTGCTGATCTCTTTGAGCGTATTTGTGGTGGCAGTTCTTTCAGAACTTGAACGGCGTCGTGTCCATTACCACGCCCAGGGAGCCCCCTGCATGCGCATTCTCCGATCGTTGACAAAGTTCTTGATTTCTTCCCTTCGTCGAACTGCGGTCGTCGTAGATTTAAAGTTGAAAGTGGAAGACACCGTTCTAGTGATTTCTTTCTGATTTTCCACGATTCTTCTCTCCAATCTTGGGAGCGTCTCCGTATCGATCCAGACCCAACGGCGGAAAAAAAGAATCTGAAGATGGCTACCAAAGGTAGGAGCTTCCGGATGAAGCCCGTCGACGTCACAGAAGGACACCAAAAGGTACTACGTCGTCGACGCACACCAACAGCAAAAACAAAAAGAGAAGAAATACTACAATTCCGGACTCAATCACTAGATGGCGGAATAATGCGCAGCATTGTCAATCCAGAAAAGATTCACGCTGCAAAACTAACTTTTGTAAGCAGCCTTGAGCTATTAGAGAGAATCGTGTCAACATGATAATTTATACTTAACATAGAAGAGAGTGTGCACCAGGCACTACCCTATGTACGTGTGCTTGTTTTGCTTCAGACGAAGGGCTATATGTATAGCTTTCACCACAGTATGAAGGGTGCAGATAGTATGATATTTAGCACCTTTAGGTCTTGGTTATTTTTAGCAAATAGAGTCTTTTTTGACAACTATGGCTTTGAATGTACACTGTTCTTAGTAGATACTTTTGAATACTTTCTGGTCTATTTCTCATGCGAGTTTCACTGTTTCCACATGTGTGGTATAGAATGAACTCTTTCCATAGATTAAACAATGTTTACGGTACTCATTTCTCTACTGATATCAACTTAATTTCTTTTTGTAGGTTCAGTGTGTGTCCGTAGTAGTGCATTTGTTAGGAATTGGCGTTCACTATTGTGGCTGTCTCAGAATAGTTGTATACAGATTGAACACTGCACTCAATGACGGTTTCACATATATCTGTGGTTGATGTGAACTATGCTATGTGTAAAGCCATAGTAATATTTACAGCAATATGCAGGAAAACGAGGAGGGCCCACCTCCTCCCAGAGCATATCAAAGCCCCGAGGACCACCACCTCCTCGGGGCATTGGTTATTATGTATGTGGGGTGCCCCAGGGATCGCCACCCCCCAGGGCAAATGATTACAACTAATGCGGGAGGTCCGCGTGGACCCCTGGGCTCATCCTGGGCTCCATCCCCTTCCCTGGGACCGCCACATCCCTGGGGCTAAACTTAGATTAATGTAGGGGGCCTTATGGCCTCCCTTGCAGCCCCAGGGACCGCCACCTCCCTGGTACTAATTATAAAATAAATGCGGTGGGCCCACCCCTCCCCCCGCAGCCCCAGGGACCACCACCTCCCCAGGGCAATTTATCAAAAATAAGGGGGGGGCACGCAGCACCCTAGCAGTCCGGGGACCGCCACCTCCCCGGACTGAAATACATGAATGTAGGGGTCAATCAATCAGTCAATCAGTAACCTTATATAGCATGTCAACTCACCCGTGAAGGTCTCAAGGCATTAAGTGGGGGGGTGGGTTTGCAGTTCAGTTGAAGAGCCAAGTCTTGAGGTCCTTCCTCAATTGCGGCAGCGATGGTGATTGCATGAGGTGCAGAGGAAGGGAGTTCCAGGTCTTCGCAGTGAGGTAGGAGAAGGATCTTCCTCCAATCGTGGTCTTGCAGATCTGTGGGATGGTGGCCAGGGCCTGTTGGGTGGAGTGGATATGTCTGGCTGGGAGTATAGAAGGAGAGGCAGTGGTTGAGGTATGCAGGTCCAGCTTTGCAGGCATTCGTGAGGAGCTTGAAGGTGATTCTTTTGTTGACAAGTAGCCAGTGTAGGTCTCTCAGGTCGCCGGTGATGTGGTTGTGGCGTGGGATGTTCAGGATGAGTCTGGTGGGGGGGTTCTGGATGTTCTGCAGTTTTTTCTGGAGTTTCTGGATGGTGCCGGCATAGATTGTGTTGCTGTAGTCGAGTCTGCTGCTGACGAGCGCATGGGCAACCGTTTTCCTGCACTCGGTGGGGATCCACTTGAAGATCTTACGAAGCAGGCAGAGCGTGTGGAAGCAGGAGGACGAAACGGCATTGATTTGGCGGTTCATTGAGTCCAAGAAGATGCCGAGATTTTGTGCAAGGTCTGTGGGTGTGGGGTGGTTCTGGGTGCTGCGGGCCACCAAGAGTCGTCCCAGGTGGAAGGGGATGGAGCCCAGGATGAGGACTTTGGTCTTGTCTGAGTCAAGCTTAAGGCAGCTGTCCTTCATCCAGGTGGCGACTGCCTTCATCCTGTTGTGGAAGTTGCTCTTGGTGGCTGTGGGTTCATCTGTGAGGGAGAGATCAGCTGGGTCTCGTTGGCATAGGAGACGATGTTGAGTCCATGGCTTCCGACGATGGCTGCAAGCGGGACAATGTGGATGTTGAAGAGGGTGGGGCTCAGAGAGGATCCCTGAGGCACTCTGCAGCTGATCTCTGTGGGTTCTGAGTTGAACAGCTGATGTCTGACTCTCTGCATTCGGCTGGTGAGGAAGGAGCAGATCCATTCTAGGGCTTTGTCACGGATGCCAGCGTTGTGGAGGTTTGCGCAGAGGGTGTGGTGGGAGATGGTGTTGAAGGCGGCTGAGAGGTCCAGGAGGGTGAGGGCAGTAGTCTTGCCTTGTTCAAGGAGGCTGCAGATGTTGCCTGTCATGGCAAGGAGAGCGGTCTTAGTGCTGTGGTTGTTTCTAAAGCCTGATTGGGAGAGGTCCAGGATGTTCTTCATTTCTATAAACTTAGAGAGTTGGGTGTTGATGGCTTTCTCAATGACTTTGACTGGGAAGGGGAGCAGAGAGATGAGTCTGTAGTTCTTGAGGTCCTTCAAGTCGGCATAGGGTTTCTTCAGCAGGGGGTTGATCTCTGCATGCTTCCAGTCTTCCGGAAAGTTTGTGGACTCGATCGAGCAGTTGATGGTGTGGTAGGTTTCGGGTGCGATGGGGGTGCTGGCTCTGTTGAAGATGTGTTGAGGGCAGGGATCCTAGGGGTCTCCGGAGTGGATGCTCTTCTTGATCCCGAGGGTGTCATCAGAGGTGAGGGTAGTCCTGCTAGTCAAGGTCTGCTGGGGTTTGGAGCCATTGGGTGCAGTGGTTGCGGGTGGGGCAGGAGGGTCTTGGGTTGCGAAGCTGTCGTAGATCTCCTTGATCTTGTGGTGGAAGAAGGTGCGAGGTAGTCGCAGAGGTCTTGAGAAGGGGGAATGTCTGCTGTCTCTGTGCTGGGTTTAATGAATTCTTTGACCATGGCGAACAGTTCTTTGCTGTTGTGTATGTTGTCGTTGATGTGTTCCTGGATGGTTGCTTTCTTTGTTGTTCTGACGTTGGTGTGCGGTGATGGTGCCTTAGAAGGCTGCATGGTCTGCCGTGATCTTGCTGCTCCTCCATCTTTTCTCGAGCCATCTGCAGGTGCGCCTGGATTCTTAGAAGGCGGGGGAGAACTAGCTGGTTTTCTTGGAGGGCTTTTTGCCTGAGGGTTCCCTGAGGGGGGCCAGTGTGTTTGCTCATTCAGAGATCCAGCAGTGGAGGGTGTGTGCTGAGGTGTTGGCGTCCGTGGATGTCAGTGGTGGGGTCTTGCTGATGGAGGTGGCAAGCTGGTCTTCGGTGACCTTGTTACAGCTTCTGCGAGGATTGCAGTGGGTGTGGTGGCGTATGGTGGGTTTGGTGCAGGAGAAGTGGACACAGTGGTGGTCGGTCCAGTGTGGCTCAGAGGTGTGGCTGACAGAGATGTTGTTGCTTGCGGAGAAGATGGGGTTGAGTGTGAGTCCTGCTGAGAGGGTTGGCATTGTGACCAGTTGTTTGAGTCCAATGGTGGCGAGGTTCTCCAGTAGGGCTGAAGTGTTGTGGTCTTCGAGGTTGTCGAGGTGGAAAATTAGGTCACCGAGGAGGATCTAGTCCGTTGAGGTGAGAGCAAGGTGAGCAATGAAGATGGGGCGAGGTCCGGGAGGTCTGTAGACGAGGGTGCCGTGAACGGTGGCATTCAGGTTGGTCTGGATCTTGAAGTGGAGGTGCTCCATGTCCGGTGAGTGGTTGTCAGAGCTGGTTGTGAGGCAGAGGGTGTCTTTAAGTACGATGGTGATGCCTCCTCCCGGCCGGTTGACATGGTCCTTGTGGATGATTTTGTAGCTGTTGGGTATAGTGGTTGCGACGTCTGGGGCTGAGCTGGATTTCATCCATGTTTCTGTGAAGAAGGCAACATCGGGGAGATGGAGTCAAGCAGGTTCCAGATCTCCATGGTATGTCTTTTGAGGGAGCGGGTGTTGAGTAGGATGCATCTGAGGTGGTCAGGTCCAGTTCTTGAGGGTCATGTAGTCGGTGGGTCTGGTGTGCGGAGGGCGGCGAAGATGCAATTGTGGCAGGTAAACGGGCCTTGGGTGCTCTTCGGTGACACGAGGAGGCAGGCAGTGAAATGTCCGGTGTTTAGGGCGTGGAGGACACTCGAGTTGTAGCGATGGATGGTCTGGAGGCCTGGGTCCGTGGTGCTGGGTGCAGTCCAGGGGCAGTTGGGTGAAGACAGGCTTGCCTTTGATGTGCCTTCGGTTTTGGTCTGTCGCGGAGCCCCGGCCCTGGGGACCACCACCTCCCCGGGACTAACTTGTATGTTGGAGGGGCCCCCCCTTGTGGAGCAATGGATGGCCTTGGGGACCGCCACGCCCAAAGGTCCACATCCTGCTATGTCGCAGGGTGCCCACCCCCGGGACAAAGTTGTTTGCTCTGGCTTGGCTGGAGCTTTACTGCCACTACCTAGCCACAGCAAATGTTCTGCTTCCAGCAAGCGAGACCATTTAAAATGCTCTCGCTTACGGGAAGCGAAGCAGAATTGCTTTCACACACAGGGAGCTGCCTTTCCAGCAGCTCCCTGTGTGTGAAAGCAATGCAGGCTGCCGCAGGAGGTGGGGAGCTGGCAGGGACCGCGGGGGCCTTCAGGCTCCCCCGCGGTCCCCAACGAAAGTCACTGGGTGCCCTGGGTGGGACCAGGACACCCGGAATGGAGGCCGGGCCCTGGGGATGGGGTCCTCGGGGCCAAAATCTACCCGGGAGGAGGGCTGCGTGGCCCCTATACTATTCTAAAAAAAAAGTAAATAAAAAGGCCGGGCCCTGGGTGATTGGGTCCCCGGCGCCAAAATCAGCCCGGGAGAGGTGCCACACAGCCCCCCTCCTCTACTCTTAAAAAAATAAAAAGGACAGACATCGGCCCGCGGAGGGGGGCCTCATGGCCCCCCTCCCCATTCCAAAAAGGCCTGGCCCTGGGGGATGGGGCCTACGGGCCGATTTTTTTAATTTTTTTAAAGCCTTCCCTAGCAAGTCGCCAGAGGCCACCCCCTTTCACCACCACTCTGCAAATGCGACTTCTGGCACAGGCACACTACTGTTTGGGGGATGAAGTCCCCTTGACTCCTGAGGGTCCTTGGGGGCCAACTACCCCTCCTGTTACCTCCAGTAAGTCCCTGTTAGAAATGGGGGTCTCTAGTTGGCAGAGGTAGGTACCTTTGACCAAGTAGGGGCCATTGCTTCTAGTCAGGGTAAGGGGGCTACACTCCTAAAATAACCCCTGCTCACCCCTTTGGTAGCTTGGCACGAGCAGGCAGGCTTATCTCAGAGGCAGTGTGTAAAGCATTTGTGAACACATACAGTAATACAGTGAAAACACTACAAATGGACACCACACCAGTTTAGAAAAATAAGTAATCTTTATCTAGATTTAACGCAAGACCAAACGACAAAAATCCACAATACAATATTCAAAAATATGACTTTCAAATGGTAGAAATAGCTTAGTTCAGTGTAGATGGTAAATGCGACACTTTACTCTCAAAGTACCTTGGATGCATAACGCAATATAAACAAAAGGGTCGCAGGGAAGGCGAGGTGTCAGTTCCTTGCTTCGGGGGAGGCGGCGCACCTGTTCCTTACTGCAGCGCAGGGGAGGCGATGCGTCTGTTCCTTACCGGAGAGGAGGCGAAACGTCTGTTTCTTACTGCGTTCCGGTTACGATGCGACAAGATGGCGCCTCGATGCGATGCGACGATCCGGTGCGATTCTACAAAATGGCGTCTTTGATGCGATGCAACAACTTGGACACGATGCGTGCACGCCCTACGGCCGTGCGGCGAAATCGGTGGTTTCTTGAGACGCGACAGGCCCTGCGATGCGCTTCTCCGGTGATGCGACAGCAAACAGCTGCCGCCGCGGCGGCACGCTTCTTCGGCGATGCGACATCAACAGCTGCGGCGGCGACACGCTTCTCACTCATTGCATCGCGCTTCCAGCTCCCAGTTACACACAGTCTCTAGAGGTCCTTAAATGACAGCAGGCACCTCTCTGCAGGTAGAATTCCCAGCAAGGAAATTCAGGGGGAGCTGGTGGTGAAGTCTTTGTGTCCCTGAGACTTCAGAACAGGAGGCAAGCTCAGCTTCAAGCCCTTGGAGATCTTCCTCAAGAGGATTACAGTACACACAAAGTTCCTTTTCTCCTTTCCTTGGCAATAAGTAACCACTGCAGGCCAACCCCAAACAGTCACCAGCGTAGGGGCAGTCTCCTCCTTCAGCTTCCTTGGTTTCTCTCCTTGGCAAAGGGTCGTCTTGATTCCCAGAAGTGATCTAAAGTTCTGGGATCTGGGCCCCAATATTTATACTCCAAAATCCTTTGTTCTCTGAAGGCAGAGAGTGTCCGTACCTAGTCAAAACCAGTTCTGTCCTCCCTGGTGCAGCTTCCTGGCAGGAGGTGGAGACAGCATTGTTGAAAGCAGACCTGGCCCAGGTAGCTGAAAAGAAATCTCCTCCCCTACTCTCTATTCTAAGTAGGCTCAGGCATGTGAAAGGAAATCTCCTCCCCCTACTCTCTATTCAACCCAGGTCCTATTCAGCCCAGCCCTGACTCATCAGACTGCTGGAGCCAAAGCCCTCTCCAGCCTCCTGTCACTTACAAACCAGACATGGAATACACAAACCTAGCAGAGGCATACTGGATGGTTAGGTAAGAAAATACCTACTTTCTAAAAGTGGTATTTTCAAACACAGAATGTAAAAATCACCCACACTAAAAGATGTATTTTAACATTCTGAGTTCAGGCATACTAAACTCGTTTTTCTACTTTGTTCCATGGGTCAGTTAGGATTATCAGATGTTATAATCAAACTGCCCATTCTGGCCTATGGGAACAGGTAGCCTTGCAATAGTGAAAAACAAAATTGGCTGTAATTCACTATCAGGACATGCCACACACATCAGGGCATGTCCTACCTTTCACATACAATGCACCCTGCCCACAGGGGTACCTTGGGCCTACCTTAGGGGTGACTAACATGCAGAAAAGGGAAGGTTTAGGGACTGGCAAGTGGGTGCACTTGCCAAGTCGACATGGCAGTCCCAGACTGCATACAGGCTCTGCAATGGCAGGCCTGAGCCATATTTTACAAGCTGCTTCTGTGGGTGGCACAATCAGTGCTGCAAGCCCACCAGCAGCATTTGATTTACAGGCCCTGGGCACTCATGGTGCACTGTACTAGGGTCTGACAAGTAAATCAAATAAGACAATTATGGAGTCACTAATCCATTACACAATTTACAACAGGGAGCACTTGCACTTTGGCACTGAACAGCAGTGGCAAAGTGCCCAAAGCATCTAGACCAGCAAAAACATAGCAAAAACATAGGAGGTACAGTGAAAAAAATGGAAGGGAGACCCACGCCAATGGTGCTAGGTCTAACATCCCACACAGCGGGATTGCTGAGAGTTTATCGGAGGCCCCTCCCCCTTTCTCCACCACTCTGCAAATGTGCCTCCTGGTGCATTACTGGTTTGGGAATGAAGACCCCTTGAATCCTAAGGGTCCTTGGGGGCAAACAACCCCTCCTGTTACCTCCAGTAAGTCTCACACAGCAGGATTGCTGAGAGGTCTGCGGAGGCCGTGCCCCCTGTCTCCACCTCTCTGCAAACACACCTCCTGGCGCACTGCTGGTTGGGGGATGAAGTCCCCTTGGATGCTGAGGGTCCTTGGGGGCCAAGAACCCCTCCTGTTTCCTCCAGTAAGTCCCACACAGTGGGATTGATGAGAGGTCATACGAGACCATGCACCCTTTCTCCACCACTCTGCGAATGCACCTCCTGGTGCACTACTAGTTGGGGGATGAAGTCCTCTTGGATGCTGAGAGTCCTTGGGGGCCAAGAACCTGTATTGTTACCTTCAGAAAGACCTACCCAGTGGGATTGCGGAGAGCTCCTGGGAGGCCCTGGCCCCTTTCTCCACTAATTTGGAAATAGAATTATAAAAACCTTAGAAAGTCACTGACCAAAGGTTACAGCAAACTGTGAGGCGCGCCCCCCTGGGGGGCCGTGGCTATGTTCCTAGGGGGTGCAAATGCCTATGTAAATACTTGTAAATGAAGATGGCCTGGAAATGCGACTTTCTTTATTTATCGCGTTTCCAGGCTGTCTTCATTTACATCCAGCAGGTAAAGGGCATAAAAAATTATGGCAAGTGTTATTCTTGGCGCCATGGTGGCGGGTTCAAAGACGTGGTTAAGTGGCTAAAAAGGAAAAGAATAACATTTCCTGTAAGTATTTTGTTGATTTTTCACATTTAGCCAGCTGCATATAAAATAATGCACATACCATAAACAAAAAATAAATGCTAATTAAAATAATCCTTGGGAACGCTATCTTTAATGTTATCAAACCTCAATTCATTAATGCGATCACTACAGTTGTCTGTGAAACCAGAGAATCACATAATTGAATCCTGCATGCGTAGTGTGGAATCCTGACTTTTGTATTTATAATGCTGTGAAGCCCCAGCCTGTAACACAAAGCACTATAAATATGCAAGTCCTTATTTTATTATTAAACACTGTATAAGCAAGGCTGATGGTATTATGCCCCAGGAAGATTAAATTATGTGGCAGGGTTGACTAAATTATGCGGCAGGAAAAAAATCCAACAGATGTGGCTTAACGCAGTACTTTTTGTGATAGTGTTTCTCTTATCAATTTTACACATGCTAGCAATGTGTGAGCAAATGTTTCACCTCATTAGTGCCAGATTAATACCCAAATTCAGCAATAAGCAACAGAAAGCTGACTGTCAACCTTTGAGATGGGCCTTCCACTGCGTGGCAACATGTGTTGTTGCCTTTTTAGTAACTTTTGATCCGTTTGAGCTAGAAGGAAAATGCTACTTACCAGTATGCATCTGTTCTTGGCATGTAGAGCTGCAGATCCACACACTGTGCATAGATCGCCATCTGGTGTTGGGCCTGGATGTTTGCACTTGTTTTTGTCTTGGAAAAGTCTTTGGAAGTCACGGGATAGGTGACTCCTCCTTTGGATGATAGTGCGCATGGGCATCGGATCCATCTTCAGATTGTTTTTCGCCAGCAGGGAAATGATGGAGTTTTGTGAGAAACAGTAAAGATGCCCATGAATGCTGTATCTAAATAAGATAATACTGGAACAGATAAAGGTAGCTGGGGAGGTGGGTGAGCGTGTGTGGATCTGCAGCTCTACATGCCAAGAACAGATGCATACTGGTAAGTAGCATTTTCCGTTCGAGGCATATGAGCTGCAGATCGACACACTGTGCATAGATTGTATAGCAGTATTCCTCCATAGCGGCGACCACCAGTATCTGTTGCAGTAGTTTGAAATAGTGTTTTGAGTACAGCCTGGCCCACACTAGCTTGTTGTTTTGTTTGCACATCTACACAATAGTGCTTTGTGAATGTGTGCGGTGTAGACCATGTAGCTGCTTTGCAGATGTCATCTAAGGGAATGTTCCCTAAAAATGCCATTGAAGCCCCTATCTTTCGGGTAGAGTGGGCTTTTGGGGGAATAGATAATGTACGTTTTGCTTTGTGATAGCAAATTTGAATGCATTTTACAATCCACCTTGCAATACCAGATTTTGATATGGGGTTGCCTTTATGTGGTGGTGAGAAAGATACAAAAAGTTGTTTTGTTTTGCGAAAGGGGTTTGTTCTTTCAATGTAATAAAGAAGTGCTCTTTTAACGTCGAGAGTATGAAGAGCTCTTTCTGCGACTGTTTGTGGTTGCGAGAAGAATACTGGCAATTCCACAGACTGATTAAGATGAAAGGGAGAAATAACCTTAGGGAGGAATTTTGGATTGGTTCTAAGAACTACTTTGTTGTGATGTAGTTGTAAGAACGGTTCTTGAATAGTTAGTGCTTGTATTTCACTGACTCTTCTAAGGGAAGTAATAGCCACTAGGAAAGCGACTTTCCATGTTAGAAATTGTAGTTCGCATTTGTGCAGAGGTTCATATGGAGGACCCATTAGTCTAGTGAGAACAATGTTTAAATTCCATACAGGTGAGGGTGGTACTCTGGGAGGAATTATTCTTTTGAGGCCTTCCATAAATGCTTTGATGGCAGGTACCCTTAATAGCGACAAATGTTGTCTATTCTGTAAGTAGGCTGCTATGGCGGCGAGGTGTAACCTAATAGAGGTATATGCTAAGTTACACTTTTGGAGATGGAGTAGATAACGTATGATGTGTTGAATAGACACATCTAAGGGATTGACGTTGTTGTTGTTACAGTATATTACAAATCTTTTCCACTTGGCTGCATAGCAGGCTCTAGTGGTGGGGCGTCTAGCCTCTTTGATAATGTTCATACAGTCAGGGGGAAGGTTAAGGTAACCAAACTCTAAGTCCTCAGGAGCCAGATTTCTAGGTTGAGCTGTGCTGGGTCCGGGTGTCTGATCTCTCCATGGTTCTGAGGTAAGAGGCGTGGGGAGAGGTGTAGTTTTTGGTGGGGGTCTACAGATAGTTCCAGTAACGTGGTGTACCACGGTTGTCTGGCCCATGTTGGAGCAACTAAGATGAGAGTGAGTGAGTGTTGCTGCAGCTTGCGCACTACCAGTGGAATGAGTGGGAGAGGCAGAAAAGCGTACGCAAATCTGCCTGACCAATTCATCCATATCGCATTGCCTTTGGACAATGGGTGTGGCTATCTGGCGGCGAAGTTAGGGCATTTGGCGTTTTGGTGTGTGGCGAACAGATCTATTTGTGGCTGTCCCCACATGTGGAAGAACGGTTGAAGGACTTGTGGATGAAGTTCCCACTCGTGAATCTGTTGTGTTTGACAACTTAACAGATCTGCTATGTTGTTCTGGACTCCGGGAACGTGTTGTGCTCGGAGAAAAATGTTCTGAGGAATAGCCCATCTCCATATGCTTTGTGCTAGCTGGGAAAGCTGTAGGGAGTGTGTCCTGCCTTGTTTTTGTATGTAGTACATTGCTGTCATGTTGTCGGTCCGGACTAGTGTTAAAAGCAAAATGACAATTATGAACATTACCTGCGCCATCTTGTCTGGTGAAATTCTATGTGCACATAAGTTACAGTCATTTCAATCTATCACAGCCATTTTGTACTCTGTTGGTCACCTTTGTTTCACCCTGCCCTTACTAGCATCCCTCTGACCCTCTGACCGACCTGGTATGTGTGCTGGGGGCTATAAACTCTATTGCCACAACAAACCTCAGCGCCACTTGCTGCCACAAACTCGCTTTTCCTCTCATCCCTGTTTTCAGACAAGCTTTTGGACGTTCTACCCTTCACTACACCTAGTTACACAAACAGGCTCCAAACACCAAAGAGACTCTTACAAAATGATTTATTGCACTGCAAACAGCAAGACTTGTTATTACCAACAATGGGACCTGTTTTTATCAACAGAATGGACTCTTAGATCTGACCGGTCTCACTCGTTTTTAGACCCTGAAGCAAGGTCCAGCTGCAATTAAATTGTCTGTTTTTGACCTGGGCGGGAGGAGAGTTAATGTTGGGCTTGTGTAACCATGTTGATGAAACAATGTCGGGCTTGTGTGACAACCTGCCCGGGCGGAGACTCCAAGCTTGTAACCATGATAAATGAAACAAATACATTGTGTAAAACCTGTATAAAAGGAAGAGCCAAAAGCATTGCCAGCAGAACACCTCCTGAAGACATCCTGGTGTCAGCAGTTGACGTGGTCTCCTCATGAGAAATAAACCATTTTCTTCTCTTCCAGTTTCCAGCGCTTGCCTCCTTATTTTGATAGCGAACCCAAAGTGAATTAGAGGTGGAACCCTGCACCGGGCAGCATTGAGGGTCTTAGAAGACTCGCTGCCTTTCACACTAGGACAGCTTTGCCTGATATTTGTTGCTGGAAAGACTTTAAGGCGAGGAATATGGCTAGTAACTCCAGGTAATTGATGTGGAGTAACTTTTGTTGAGGTGTCCACCTGCCCTGTATGGTGTGATGTAATAGATGAGCTCCCCAGCAGGAGAGCGATGCGTCCGCTGTTATTACAATGTGCGGAACTGGCTCTATGAACGGTCGCCCTTTGGAAAGGTTTTTGGTGTTCCACCACTGCAGAGAGCAATGCGTGCGACTGTTCACCAACACCAGATCTGTTAGCTGACTCTGAGCTTGGTTCCACTGGCTTGCTAAGCACTCTTGTAGAGGACGCATTTGGAGTCTTGCGTGAGGTACTATAAATATGCAAGATGCCATCATCCCTATGAGCTGCATGAACACTCGAGCTGGAAGAAAGTGTTGTGGCTGAAATTTGGTTATGAGGCTTTGTATGCTTGCTATCCTGGCTGGGCTGGGATATGCAAGTGCTTTTGAGGTGTTTATTGTTGCACCGAGTTATTGTTGTATGTGGGACGGTTGTAGGTGAGATTTTTCGTGGTTCACCGTAAACCCCAATTGGTGTAGCAGCTGAATTGTGGCATGAGTGTGATGTACACACTTATTGTATGACTTGGCTTTTATGAGCCAGTCGTCCAAGTATGGGAAAACATGAATGTGCTGTCTTCTGAGGTGAGCTGCAACTACTGCTAGACACTTGGTGAATACCCTGGGTGCTGTGGTGACTCCGAAAGGGAGTACCTTTAATTGGTAGTGCTGACCGTCCACTACGAATCTGAGATATTTCCTGTGAGAGATGTGAATGGGAATATGAAAGTAGGCGTCCTTGAGATCTAGAGTGGCAAGGAAGTCGCTTTGTGAGAGAAGAGGAAGGACTTGTTAAAGTGTGACCATGTGAAAATGGTCTGAGTGTATGTAGAGGTTTAGGGGTCTGAGGTCTAGGATAGGTCTTAGAGAGCCGTCCTTCTTTGGGATAAGAAAGTACAGGGAGTAAACTCCTGTGTTTTCCTGATTCAGGGGGACTGGTTCTATTGCATGTTTTTGTAGGAGGGAGATGACCTCCTGCTTTAGCAGCGGTAAGTGTTCTGGTGACATTGGACGCTGTCTGGGTGGTATGTTTGGGGGGGTAGAGGTGAGTTCTAGACAGTAACCTGATTGAACAATTTATCTCACCCACCTGTCTGTGGTGATGTTGTTCCAGACAGGAAGGAATTGTAGCAACCTTCCCCCGGCTGGAGTGGAATGGTCCGGGGGGAGGGGAGGGAAGTCATTGGGTAGGGGTGGAGGCAGAGCGGGTATTGTTGGTTTTGCCTCTACATTTGTTATTATTGCTCCTTTAGCCTCCTCTTTGATAACCTCTGGTGAATGTGGTCTGGGTGGGGGCCTTATAAGAGGTGGATGGGTTGTCAGAGGAGTAGCCTCTGGAGGTGCCCTTGTAGGAGGAGCGACGAAAGGAACGCCTGGGAGCTTGCGATTGCAAGGCTCCCATTGATTTAGCCGTGTCAGTGTCTTTTTTCATCTTTTCTAGAGATGAATCCACGGTAGGTCCGAATAGGTGTTCCTGATCAAATGGCTGGTTCAGGATACAAGTTTGTACCTCAGGTTTAAAACCGGAAATGCGTAGCCAAGCATGTCTACGCAGAAGAACACTGGTGTTGATGGCTCGGGAGGCAGTGTCTGCGACATCTAGAGCACAACAAATGGAGGTGTTAGTAATTAGCTTACCCTCTTGTATGAGGTCATTAGCCTTGGTCTTGTACTGGTCTGGAAGGTGTTGCAATAGGGACTCTAGTTTGTCGTAGTGTGCCCTATCATACCTAGCTAACAAAGCCTGAGTGTTGGCGATATGCCATATGTTAGCTGCTTGCGACGCTGTGCGTTTACCAGAGGCGTCCAAGAGTTTGGACTCTTTGTCGGGAGGTGGAGCGTCCCCTGATGTGGGCGAGTTAGCCCTCTTTCTAGCGTTGGAGACTACTAAGGAGTCCAATGGTATGTGTCCTTTAATGTATACTGGGTCTGCTGGGGCAGCTTTGTATTTTTTGTCAATCCTGGGGTTAATAACCCTAGCCCGAACAGGATATTTGAACACCTCAGGTGCATGCTTGATGACTCCTTTTAGCATAGGAAGGATAGAGGTGGACTTTTGTGCAGTATCAAAAGTATCCATTAAAAAATCATCTTCTACAGGGTCTGTGTGCAAGTCAACCCCCGTGGTATTGTGCAGCCCTGTGAAGGAGCTGATTGAAACCCATGGTATCTTCTGGAGGGGAAGGTCTAGAGGGGTAGATGTCATCTTGTGGAATATTAGGGACATCTGGTGTATTGTAATCATCCCAGGGGTCTGGGGTAGAAGGTGGACTAGGATCCCCTAGTGGCTCATCGTTTGCACCCCCTGTCCCTGTGTCATCAGAGGTGTCATCATCTTCCATGGGTGGAGGAGATGGTGTAGGAGAATGGTGTGGTGGTGGAGGAGGGGGTGGAGAAGGTTTTCTGAGAGGAGATGTTGCAATGTCTCTCTTTTTGGCCGGTGGAGCCGATGGAGACGTGTTCCGTGGTCTCTTTTTGGAACTGAGAGTGAGTTCACCAGTGGTTGGGTCTTTTAGAAGAGTCTTTTGGGTATGATCCGGTGTAAAAAGCTCTTCTGGTGGAGGCTGGTGTTTCGGTACCGATTTGTTTGGTTTCGAGGGCTTGGTCGGTACCGACTCCTTGGACCCGGGAGGTGGTATAGTCTCTGTAGGAGCCTGTGGAACCGGTTGTTTTTTCAGCTCGGAAGGTTTTTTCGGCGCCGAAGGTTGAGAGTCTGCAACTTTAGGGAGCGGTTTTTAGCTCGGTTCCAATGGTTGTTTCGGTGCCGAGGGGTTTTTCGGTGCCGATGGGTGTTTCGGTGCCGAATGCTTGGATGCAGAGCCAGGTTTGTTTTTCGGTGCCAAGGGTTGGTTTCCGATGCCGACTGGAGGCTGACTCGAGCCCGAGTTGCCTGAAGGCTTAGATGGTGGCTTCTTCGCCGGGCCCGGAGGCGGGGCATCAGAAGTACTGTCTCGGTGTGCACCTGAGCCCGAAAGTGAAGGTGTGACCAAAGCCTTCTTGAGTGGTGGGGAGAGGGGGTCGGGGTCGACGTCACTACTTACGACCCGCTGACCAGGAGTGATTTCCTTGACGTCGGAGTCATCGGCTTCGGAGGCACTGACGATGCCGTGTTGGACTTGCTCCTGTTCTGGTACATCGACGCCCTCCTGGAAGATGTCATCTGGAATAGATGCCAACGAGCGAGCCATTGTTCTTCGAGCTCGACGATCCCAAAAGGTTTTTCTGGAGCGGAAAGAGGCACAAGCTGGACAGTGTTTGGCCTCGTGCTCCGGTAAGAGGCAGAGGTTACACACCTCATGAAGATCGGTGTGGGGAAACTTCGACCCACATTGAGGACATTTTTTAAATGGAGTCCTTTCCATGAGCCAGATGTAACGGCTGAGGTAGGCCCGAAGGCCTTCGTCGACGACCGGAATCGAGGACTTTGAAGTTGAAGAATGCGCGACGACTAGGGATCGCGATCGAAACAATACCGGAGAAAGGGTGAAGGATTGCGCGCTGAAAGGGGGTTCGGTAACGGTACCGAACTGGAGCGCGAGAAACACATCCGAGCCCGATGGTGGAAAAAAACAATCTGAAGATGGAGCCGATGCCCATGCGCACTATCATCGAAAGGAGGAGTCTCCTATCCCATGACTTCCAAAGACTTTTCCAAGACAAAAACAAGTGCAAACATCCGGGCCCAATCCCAGATGGCGATCTATGCACAGTGTGTCGATCTGCAGCTCATATGCCTCGAACACAGATTTTTGTTTGTTAAAATCTGTAGAATATGCAGCAGATGGTGAATTATGTGGCATGTGGATTTTAAATGTCCAACACTACCATTAGTGCAGCAGGTGCAGTGGCACTAGGGAAGTGCACCCCAATTTTGCCTGTGTTCCTAGCAAAATGGTCGATGGGAACCCTTTTTTTCCTGGTAAGCATTAGGGCCCTAGTTACCCTTGCTGCGCAGGGAACAGGTACAAAGCAACAGGCGGCAAGATGTGGGATTTACTCCCTTTTCTTTTTAACACAAAGGAGCAGTGATGGACCAGTGGAGAGGGTGGGCAGAGTAGTAGGTATCATTTGTGCCGCTGATGCAGTTGCACGGGGGCCCAGGAGTGTGAGGCGTCAACCCCAATTAGTATTGTTTTACTGTCTTTTCTTGATTATGTTGGGGCCCACCATTGTTACCATTGTTTTACCAGTGTTTCCCACTGCCCACTGGCCCAAGAGAAGGGAAAATGTAATCAGGGGAGACACATAAGCTTAGTCTTCAGAGAGATGACAGAGTGGGGAAAGGGGCAAGATGGAGGCTCATTTTTTTCAATAAGGGGCAGAGAAGACCGCTACTTCACAAGGCAGTTGATCTCATTACTGAAGCAGATGCAATAGCCAGGGCCGGACTGGGTACCGAAACCGGACCCGGCAAACTGCTCGGCCGGCCCCCAGGAGGGGGGTGCGGCCGAGCTGTTTACTACGGCCGGTTTCGGCCGATTTTGTTACAGGGGTCCGATATTGAAGGCCCCCGTAACAAAAACGGCCCCCAGGGGACCCAGAACCGGCCCCCACCCTAGCGGCCCACCGGGGAAATGCCCAGTGCCCGCTACGGCCAGTCCGGCACTGGCAATGGCCCTCGGGCCCAGGAGTGAGAGGCCCACTGCATAACAATTTTGACTGCCTTCCTTTATGAAAGAGGATCATAGGCTGTTCTTCCTAGCATTAGAGGTGAGGGCACCTTGCTGCAAAGTGGTGGGCAACATGCCAGAGCTCATTTTATTATGAAAGGGACAGAGAATCTGTTCCAAGGTTGGAGTGATGGTGGGGAAGAGGTGAAAGAGGCAGAGCACACAGTCTGCTACTCAAGGCTGCAGCTATCATTAGTGTTATAGGTGCAGTTGCATTGGGTCTCAGGAGTGTGAGGGGCTCACAACACCCTAAGTATCAGGAGTTGTGTTATTGCTTGATATATTTGCTCTTTTACAAGGGTCACATTTAGTGTGATTATCAATTACAGAAAAAGTACTTCTGAAATGGTAATCTCACCCCCTGCACTCGTCCTGGATCTTTCCACTCCCCCAAGTACTGACATAAAGTTTTGGAGGGGGGCCCGACTTGAAAACATTTTGCTAAGGGGGTATCACAGCAAAAAAAGTTAGAAGACCTCTGGGTTACAGGAATGTTATAGTTAGGAACTAGAATAAAAAAAACTTTACAAATTCCCTGAAAAAAACAAAGGTTACAGGGACATTACAGTTAGGCTCAAATTTCACTCGTACAAAACCAGTGAAATTCAGCAGTTATAGTTAGCTGAGCTAACTATAACTTAGGCCCCCACAATGCACTGCTTATGACCTCACATATTACATCACTCATGACATGGTCAGTGACATCACTCATGACATCACTGATGACATCTGAAATTACATCACTCATAACATCACGGATGACATCTCAAATGACATTACTGATGACATCACCCAGTGATTCTGAGTGTTTTCTAAAAGTAACTGAGTGTTAAACAAATATACTAAGGTAAGTGGCTGTGGGAGTATCTGTATCGGTGAGTGAGTGGTGTGTAATTGGTGTATAGAAGAGTCAGTGACTATGTGAGAGACTGTATACATGTTTAAGGTTCTCATTTTATAGGTTATTTCATTAATCAGTTATAGAATGCTTTTTGCACTGAATGTAAGCTATTGTTCGATTTGCAAAAAAATCCCAAATTGTAAGAGTTTATGAATTTAAATCTGTGCTTCCTTTGTGGAGATCATGTTCGGACACTGTTATGCAGTCCATATTTCATACCAACACAAGTGTAAATTCCTTTGCCTTGCTTTCCACTGATCCTAAGAACTAAAAGGTAAATATTTTGACCGCAAGTAGCCCTCCAGAAGAAAGAGTGACAAGGCAGCAGTGATCCCAGCTAGTGGAGACACTTTCCAAGACGTCTAGCAGAAAATATGCCAGAACCCAAACAGAATATGAAATGTTTTTAGTGAAAGATAGTTGAGAATGAAACGTTGTGGAAGGATTATATGGAATTACAACCACATCAGTTAAAAGTAAACATGTTGCAACATGTGCAATTAATTATGATCTAATACATTTGGCAACTTTTAAGTTGGTTCAACGCAAGGTGTAGGTAAATGTTCATGCACAGCATCAAAGATATTTTGGTTTGACACATTTAGATTTTTGGACGCTGTTATTGAGAGAGCTTTTTCTTAGGATAAGGAGAAAAAGAATTCATTTACTGGGCTATATAACTAGAACCACTCCGAAATGTTGTATGTTTTTGTATTTCAAAGCTAAATGCTGCAGTAAGCTTGGAAATGAGAATACCCTACATGCTTCATTGTGGAAACACAAACTTAAATATGCTACACAAATTGAATATGCATATTCACAACAGCCTTGAACGAGGAAGGGTCGGTGGGACTTGGCTGTATTTGACTCATTATCAGCTACAAAAAGAACATTCTTATAATTAATTGAAGTAATGAGTTGGCTTAATTATGTCCGTATCCAATATTTTGTATGACCATAATATTTTTGGGCTTTTTTGCATTTTTTCCTTTGTTAATGTCTATTGATTTTGCAACTCGATTACAGGCATGCTTATTAAATGAGGAATCTGTTTCTGTTTCGACTTCTTTCTATTTCATAAGTTAGGAAGCAGACAACACAATCATTTATGGGACACTGTTGAATACGTACCCGCTGCAAGGGGTTAATGTAAATTTTGGTATAAAAGAGTTGGTCATCATCGTTATCCTGAAGCTCCCATTGATCAACAATACTTTTAATGGATGACAGATACCCAATAAATCCTAGAATAGAAAAATAGCAGACCACAGGTTTTAAAAAGCATATATTGTAAAACTGAATTAACATTGGGTCAAAAACAAATATAGAGAAATGAGTTCTCATAAATCATGAAAATATTATATGCTAAATAAAGAGCAATTCAATCTCGAGATACTTGGTTGAGAATTGCATGGAATGGAGATTAGTACTGGTGCTTGCCTACAGGTCCATGCCACTGTGGATAGCGAAGGTATGAGTTATAGTTACTTTAGGGCATGAGTTAGAGTTACTTGACATAAGTATACCTGCTGAATATCAGTGATATTGCTAGTTTAAAACTGTATGTTTTTACCAACATTTTCACCTAACTATAATGGAGCAGTACATATTGAAATTCCTTACTCTAATATCACTTTAACCGTTGTATTTCTTCAGTGAATTTCTAGGTTTTTTATATTTTTTTTATCATTTGTAAGGCCAATGCCTGCGACTAGGCCTGCATCCAACCCCTGCGGGCAGCCATCCCCTCACCACCCATGACCTATGGCAACTCGAGGCATGGAGTTGGCTGCAAGGGGTGGCCTGTGGCCAGGCTCTTCGCCCATCCCCACCATGGTTAGCCAGCCATCACCCGCCATGGACACTTTGGTGGTTTTGTGGGATTGGCCACACTAAGCCACTCAAGCCCAACTCCTCTTTTCTTGTTAATCCCATGGGTGTCACACGGGAGGACATACGCAAGATCGCATAAACTATTTCTTTTACATTTTAAATTTGTGCCTTGGAAGTGTGTTCCTATGGGACGACCCCCCCCCACATAGTCCGGGGGTAAGGGTACCTCTACCCTGCTCTCTTATGTTTAATTTTTTTTCATTTTCAGGACACAGGGACAAAGTCCCCGTATCCTTAAATGGCGGTTGCAACATTTGTCTTCCTGTAGCGACCAGCCAATCAGAGTGCGAGGTCCAGCTGGAGTTTGCGGGAGCCTTTCGGTCCTGTGAGAGTGAGGAGGCTGACTAGGAAAAAAAGCCATCTCAACCAATCAGATTGCTCTAAGTTGCGTGATTGCGGGACTCTTGCAAGTCTCTTGTGAACCCAACAAACATTAAAAGTTTTTGAACCTTAATTTCTCAAAAACTACTGAAAGAATTTACATCAAATTTCAAAACGCATGCTTTCTGGACTAAGATCGAGATTTCAGCCAAATTTGGAGAAATTCCGTTCAGCTGTTTTCACTGTTCAATTTCACTATAACAAAATAAATGAGGAAATTGTGTTTTAGGACCCCTCTTTTTTCTTGGCCCCTGCTTGATGGATTAATGGATCACCGTGAAGCTTCGTGGGAAGGAGCTGAGGTGCAGGACCTTTTCTTTTGAAAAGTTTTGTGAAGATTCGTCAAACCAAAAATCCATTTTGCCTGGTAACTAAGGGCCTGATTTTGAACTTGGTGGATGGGATACTCTGCCACAAATGTGATGGATATCCCGTACACCGTATTACAGGTGCCATAGGATATAATGCATCCGCCAAGATCTAAATCAGGCCCATAGTCCTAAATATAACTACAGAGTGCATATATATATATATATATATATATATATATATACACACACACGAGTTATAGTTATAGTTAGCTCAGCTGCTGTAACCTTTGGTTTTTTCAGTGAATTTCTAAGTTTTTTTAAATTCTATTTCCTAACTATAATGGCCCTTTAACCATTGTTTTTTTCAGTGAATTTCTAAGGTTTTTAAATGCTTATTGCTAGCTATAAGGTCCCTGTAACCTTTTTTCCCAGTGAATATATATATATATATATATATATATATATATATATATATATATATATATATATTCACTGGGAAAAAAGGTTACAGAGACATTGTAGTTAGCAATAAGCATTTAAAAAACCTTAGAAATTCACTGAAAAAAACAATGGTTACAGGGCCATTATAGTTAGGAAATAGAATTTTAAAAAACTTAGAAATTCACTGAAAAACCAAAGGTTACAGCAGGTGAGCTAACTATAACTCGCGCCCCCGCAATGCACTGCTTGTGACCTCACATATTACATCACTCATGACATGCTCAGTGACATCACCCCCATTTCTAAAACATGGGGTCAGAGTACCTCTACTTTGACCCTTTATGTTAGCTTTTACAGACATTTTCAGCCCTGGGAGCCGTTCACGATCAATAAAATGGTGGCCGCAACTTTCTGTTCAGGTTCTGTCTAGCCAATCAGAGCATTCCCATTGGCGCGTGCATTCACGATTCATCGCGAAACAGTTGCCAGAGATCTCACTACAATTTTCAGCTTAAATTTCACAAAAACTACTGAACGGAATTACACCAAATAGGCAAAAGGCACTTCCTTGAACCAACATCTACCTCCCTGCCAAATTTGGTTTAAGTCCATTCAGTGGTTGGGCTGTAGCTGTGGCTAAAGTTTCCTATGGGATTTAACATCAACATAACAAATGCACCCTTGTTTTGTGCCCCAGATTCTCAGTCCCCACTGCATGGATCACCCCCAAACGTTCCATGACAACCAGAACCTACCTTGACATTTGTTTTGGAAACTGTCATGAAGATAGGTCAAACAACGCCAAAGTTATTGGCAAGTCAAAAAAAAAATTTCCTATGGAAACTAGGTCCTAACTATAACTACCTACTGGCGACCACCAGTAGGTGATATATATATATATATACATGGGCATCTACTCCATTGTTAGATTGTTTTCCCGCAGAGGGTCAGAATGGAGTTAGTAAAAGTAGAATAGAGATGTCCATGCGTATGTATATAAGATAAGAAAGAAACTGCAACAGGTATAAGTACCCGGGGAGGTGGGTGGGCGCATGTGAATCTACAGCTCTACATGCCAAGAACAGATGCTTACTGGGCAAGTAACATTTTCCGTTCGAGGCATGTGAGCTCTAGATCACATGCTTTGCATAGACTATACAGCAGTTACCCCCTTAGCGGTGGCTACCTGTATCTGTTGCAGTGGTTTGAAAAAGTGTTCTTAATACAGCCTGGCCCACACTAGCTTGTTGTTTTGCTTGCACGTCTACACAATAGTGTTTTGTGAACGTGTGAGGTGTAGACCAAGTTGCTGCTTTGCAAATGTAATCTAGGGGAATGTTCCCTAAGAATACCATAGATGCCCCTAGTTTACGTGTGGAGTGAGCCTTAGGGGGAATGGTTAAGGTGCGTATGGCTTTAGCATAGCATATTTGGATGCATTTAACAATCCACCTTGCAATCCCTGTTTTTGAGATAGGATTGCCTTTATGAGGTGGGGAGAAAGTCACAAAAAGTTGTTTAGTCTTTCGAAAGGATTTTGTTCTTTCAATGTAGTAAAGTATTGCTCTTTTTACGACTAGTGTGTGAAGAGCCCGTTCTGCTACTGAGTCTGGTAGAGGGAAAAACACTGGGAGCTCTTCCGACTGGTTAAGGTGGAAAGCAGAGACGACTTTAGGCAGAAATTTTGGGTTAGCCCTAAGAACCACTTTGTTATGATGGATTTGAGGAAATGGTTCTTGTATGGTTAATGCCTGGAGTTCACTGACTCTTCTGAGAGAGGTGATCGCAACTAGGAAAGCTACTTTCCATGTGAGAAATTGTAATTTGCATTTATGCATAGGTTCAAATGGGGGACCCATGAGCCTGGTAAGTACCACATTTAGGTTCCATACTGGAGAGGGTGGAAGTCTAGGTGGAATTATTATTTTAAGTCCTTCCATAAATGCCTTGATAGGTGGTACCCTAAACAAAGACAAATGTTGTCCGTTTTGGAGATAGGCTGCTATTGCCGCAAGATGTAGTCTAATGGATGGATACGCTAGGTTACATTGTTGTAGATGCAAAAGGTAACAGATGATGTCTTGAATAGAAGCATCTAGTGGGTTGATTTTGTTATTTGTACAGTAAATTACAAATATTTTCCACTTTGCGGCATAGCAAGCTCTTGTGGTAGGACGCCTAGCCTCCTTAATGATGTTCATGCAGTCTGGCGGTAGATTAAGGTAGCCAAACTTTAAGACTTCAGGTGCCAGATCGCAAGGTTGAGTTGAATGGGATCTGGATGCCTTATCTCTCCATGGTTCTGAGTGAGAAGCTTGGGTGAGAGGCGTAGCTTTTGATGAGGAACTACTGATAGTTCCAAGAGGGTTGTGAACCATGGCTGTCGGGCCCATGTTGGAGCAACTAGGATTATTGTGAGGGAATGATGTTTGAGTTTCCGAACCACTAGTGGAATGAGTGGGAGAGGTGGAAAAGCATAAGCAAATTTGCCTGACCAGTTCATCCATAGCGCATTGCCTTTGGACAATGGGTGTGGATACCTGGATGCAAAACTTGGGCATTTTGCATTTTGCTGTGTGGCAAACAGGTCTATTTCTGGGTGGCCCCACATTTGAAAGAATGGAAGCAGAACTTGAGGATGAAGTTCCCATTCGTGGATCTGCTGTTTTTGGCGACTGAGTAGATCCGCAATTTGATTATGTACTCCTGGGAGGTGTTCTGCAAGGAGATATATATTTTGAGGAATGGCCCATCTCCATATGCTTTGAGCTAGGTGTGAAAGCTGGAGAGAGTGTGTCCCCCCTGTTTTTGTATATAATACATTGCTGTCATGTTGTCTGTACGGACTAGGACAGCTTTGCTTACGAGGTGGAGTTGAAAAAATTTTAACGCTAGGAAGATTGCCAACAATTCCAGGTAATTTATGTGGAATTGTTTTTGTTGAGGGGTCCATATGCCCTGAATGGTATGGGTTTGAAGATGAGCTCCCCAGCCGGTGAGCGATGCGCCTGTTGTTAGCACTATCTGTGGAACCGGGTCGAGGAACAGCCGCCCTTTGGAAAGGCTTTGTGTGTTCCACCACTGCAGAGAGCGATGGGTGCAGTCGTCTACCAACACCAGATCTGTTAGCTGACCTAGAGCCTGGTTCCACTGACGTGCCAAACACTCCTGTAAGGGACGCATTTGGAGTCTTGCATAAGGGACGATGAGAATGCAAGAGGCCATCATCTCGATTACCTGCATGAACCCTCGCGCTGGTAGTGAGTGTTGAGGCTGAAATTTTTGTATTAGAGCTTGTATGGCACTTATCCTGACTGGTTTGGGGTATGCTAGAGCTCTTGAAGTGTCTAATGTAGCCCCTAGATATTGTTGTGTGTTGGACGGTTGGAGGTGGGATTTGGTGAGGTTTACCGTGAATCCCAAGTGGTGAAGCAGTTGGATTGTTTTGTGTGTGTGTTGCACACAGCTGCTGTGTGACTTGGCTTTTATGAGCCAGTCGTCTAGATAAGGGAAAACATGAATGTGCTGTCTTCTTAAGTGGGCTGCAACTACTGCGAGACACTTGGTGAAGACTCTGGGTGCTGTAGTCACCCCGAATGGGAGGACCTTGAACTGGTAGTGTTGACCATCTACCACGAACCTGAGATATTTCCTGTGAGCGGGGTGAATGGGAATATGAAAGTAGGCGTCCTTTAAATCGAGAGTGGAGAGAAAGTCGCCCTGTTGAAGTAGTGGGAACACCTGTTGAAGAGTGACCATGTGGAAGTAGTCCGACTGAATGTAGAGGTTTAGTGGTCTGAGGCCCAATATTGGCCTGAGAGAGCTGTCCTTTTTTGGGATTAGAAAATAGAGGGAGTAAACCCCTGTGCCTTGGTGAGGCAAGGGGACTGGTTCTATTGCATGTTTTTGTAATAGAGAGATAACCTCTTGTTTGAGAAGTGTTAGATGTTCCGTGGACATTGGACGTTGTCTGGGAGGAATGTTTGGGGGATAGAGGTGAGTTCCAGGCAGTAACCATACTGGATAATTTGTCTTACCCAATTGTCTGTTGTGATTGAATTCCAGACAGGTAGGAACTGTGATAGACGTCCCCCGAATGATCGGGGTAGTGGAGGGAAGTCACTGTTTGGTGGTAGGGGAAGTGCGGGTGGAGTTTCCCCTGCCTCTTCCTCTATTGTTATTCCTTCTGTATCCTCCCCGAAAATATCCTTTGGATGAGGAGGATTGTTTGGGGCTTTTATAAGATGAGGAGGTGTTTTCTGATGAAGCCGTCTTTGAGCCACCCCTATAAAAGGAGCGACGAAAAGAACCTCTATTAGAGGGTAGATGTAATGCCCCCATGGCTTTAGCAGTCTCTGTGTCTTTCTTCATTTTTTCCAATGAAGAATCAACTGTGGGGCCAAAAAGGTGTTCTTGATCATATGGCTGAATAAGAAGTGCTGACTGTACTTCTTGTTTGAATCCTGAGATTCGAAGCCAAGCGTGTCGGCGTAGCAAAACGCTGGTGTTAATGGCACGCGAGGCTGTATCAGCTGCATCAAGGGCACATTTGATGGAAGTGTTTGTGATAAGTTTACCCTCTTGAATGAGGTTGCAAGCTTTATCCTTGTATTGGTCTGGTAAGTGTTGCATCGGTTTTTCTAGCTCGTCATCGTGAGCACTATCATACCGCGCCGGGAGAGCTTGTGCATTGGCAATGCACCAATGATTGGCAGCTTGAGATGCAATTCTCTTGCCTGATGAATCTATAAGTTTTGATTCCTTGTCAGGTGGAGGGGCGTCACCTGTTGTCTGAGAATTTGCCCTTTTCCGTGCATTTGAAACAACAAGCGAATCTAAAGGTACCTGACCCCTGACGTAAATTGGGTCTGTAGGAGCGGCTTTATATTTTTTGTCTACACTTGGCGTAAGTATTCTAGCTCTAACAGGGTCTTTGAATACCTCATTGGCGTGTTTTATCATACCTTTGAGCATGGGCAGAGTGTTTGTGGTTTTTTTGTGAGGGAGCGAAAGTTTCCACTAAGAAATCCTCTTCCAAGGGATCAGTATGTAATTCCACCCCATGGTATTGAGCAGCTCTATTAATGAGCTGGGGAAACCAATATTGTCATCGGGTGGTGATGGTCTGGAGGGATATAGATCGGGGTCATTAGTATGATCCGGGTCTTTATCATAATCATCCCAGGGTTCTGGGTCCTGTGGAATGTTGTCCTGATTATCATTCCCATCCCCTTCCCCATCCCTGTCTTCATCTCCATCCCCATCCCCATCATTATCATCCTGTGGCCCAGGTGAAAAACGTGGTGGTGGTGAATTTGCTGGTGAAATTAGCAGATGTGGGTTAAAAGGTGGAGGAGAGGGAGGTATGTAAGGGGGAGAGGGGTTAGTACCCAGGTTTTTTTTCTTAAGAGGTATGTGGCAGTCTTCAGGGAGGTCCAGCTTCCATTTTTGGGGAAGTGTTGCTCAAAGTTTCCCAGTGTCTGGGTCAATATGCAACTGTTTTTGCTTCGGATCCAAAGACTCTTGTGGAAGAAGTTCTTTGGGTGGAGTCTGTTTAGGAGGGCTTCCGTGTTTTTTAGGGTGGGTGCCCTTCGGTGCGGGCTGTTTCGACTCCGAAGGCTTGGTTTTTCCCTGTTTCGGATCCGAAGGCTTTTCTTTTGGTTTCGGTTCCGAAATTCTTTCTTTAACTGGTTTCGGATCCGATGCTTTTCGGTTTAGCCGGTGTTGGTTCTGAAGCTTTTTTTTTTTTAAATTTCTTTTTATTAACACAAAAAACAAGCTTCAGATATAAGCAAGCGATCATACATTTGTAGAGAGCAAACCTCAAATTGACAATGGTTAAGCAATGTGTCACATTAAAATCTTGGAGTAATAGGCATAATCCCCTCCACCCCCAAATACTGTACATCCCGAAGCCCTCCCAGAAAACCAGAAAAGGTGTCACGTAAAATCCCTCACAGACCCCTATATAATGTCCACGATCCCCATATTTTCTCTCACTTGCGAGGGCATCCCTGGCTTTGATACACCACCCGTTCTGCACCCCAGCACCAGTCCATGTCGCATAGCCATGCAGCCACTGTCGGTGGCTCCGCCGCTCCCCATGCGCGTGCAATATTCCTCTTGGCTACCCCCCCTGCCAATGCCAACCATGATTTGGACCACTTTGGCCACGTGAGCTCGCCAGTGACGCCAAGAATGTGCCATCAGGGATCTAGGGGAACCTGTGCTCCCACTACCGCCTCCATCACACGGGCAATGCCCTTCCAGTACTTCTGAAGCCTGGGGCAGGCCCACAGGATATGAAAGAATGATCACCTCTCACCACACCCCCTGGCACATTCCTCAGAGCCTCCACCCCTAATGTGTACCTGCGCCATTCTTGAAGCATATGATCTGTGGAGGATGCGGAGCTGGATCAAACGAAAGCGAGCTCTAATGGCTATTTCCCTGGGGCATTGGAGGGCCTACGCCCAGTCATCATCTTCCAGCAGGCCCGCATCCATTTCCCAGGCCTCACGCAGGGGACCCAAACAATCAGGGGTGTTATTCACAAGCTTTTTATACGTTAGCGACACAGCCTTCTGGATCATGCGGTCCAGAAGACGCCTGTCTTCCAATGGGGTATATTCGTGGAGCACCGACCCGTCTTGCACGTGGCAGTGTAGCGCCGAGCGCAATTGACTGTAATGAAGAAATTCTCCGTCACTCATCTGGAATTCCTCGCACAAACCCTCAAAAGACACCATTCGTCTGTTTTTCCAAACGTCACCCAGCACGTCAATGCCTATAAGGCTCCATTTCCGGAAGCCCCCCAGTCTGCGCACTTCCCTCAGATAGTCCCCTTCCCATAGCGGAGTCTGTTCAGTGAGTTTTCATTCCCACCCCGTTATCCTAGTTGCTCGGTACCAAATATCGACAACCGTTTTTGTATGTGGTGGCAAGTGTGCGGAACTCCCGCACCTACAGTATAGTGCCCCCAAGTGGCTGCCCGGACCCAATGCCAACCGGTCCACTCTATAGGCCGGTTCCTCCAGTGGGGCAAAGACCCAGCCATTAACATTAATTAGGTGGGCAGCCCAATAGTATTTCCTGAGATCCGGAACCGCGAGCCCCCCTTCATACATCCCCTTCTGCAATTTCTTAAGTGAAATCCTAGGACTACCTCCCCCCCATAATAGCAGACGGAGCTCGGAGTCGATCGCCTGGAAGAAGGAGTCTGGAACTTGATAAGGCGTATTTTGGATGACATACAATAAGCGAGGGAGAGCCATCATCTTGAAGAGGACTGCTCGTCCCATAAGCGAAATAGGGAGCCCCCTCCAGTGTGTCACATCTTCCCGTAGCCTAGAGAGCTGCACCTGGAGATTCAGTTGATGAAAGTCGGCGTCGGTCTTAGTGATCCAAATGCCCAGATATTAGAATTTTTCTTGGAACACCATCTCCGCACATGCAGACGTTAGGACCGGAGGATCCCCAGCCAGGGAGAAAACCGCAGATTTATCCTAGTTGATACGATATCCAGAGTATGACCCAAAGGATCTGATAATATGAATAAGTCTATGGAAGGTTTGGCGGGGTCGATGCGCATAAAGAAGGATGTCATCCGGATAGAGCTGGTTCCGAAGCTTTTGGTCTCAGTGATATCAGCTCCGAAGTCTTTGGTTTATGTGAATCTTTCGGTGCCGAAGAGGTCTTCGGTGCCGACAGCGGAGCGTCAGACTTAGCCTTGTGTTTAGGTGCCGAAGATGTGGGTTCGACACCTGCACGGGGTTGGCTCGATCCCGAGCCGGAAGGCTTGTCTTTATGTTTCATAGCCGGGCTCGAAGGCGGGGCGTCTGAAATAGTATCACGGTGTCGACCTGAGCCCGAAGGCGAAGGTGTAAACGGAGTCTTTGGTGTTTTTGTGGGCAGTTGGGGCTCGTTACTCACAGTTCGTTGAGCCGGAGTGATGTTCGAGTCCTCTTCCATGTCGGAGTCATCGGCTTCAGACACGGAAATGTGTCCTTCCTCTTCTTCGGCGCCGGGTTGGAATTCCAATTCTTCCACGAAGATATCTGGCACCGGACTAGTGCCGCGTCTCATCTCGTGACGTCGAACCCGACGGTCACGAATAGTTTTCTTCGATCAGAATGATCGACAGGCCTCGCAGCTTGTTTCTTCGTGCTCCGGGGAGAGGCAGAGGTTACAGACCTCGTGCAAGTCCGTGTGTGGGAACTTCGCACCACACCCAGGGCATTTCTTAAATGGAGTCCGTTCCATGGACTGCTGGCGTGGTCGGCGCGGGTAGGCCTCACGGCCCGCGTCGAAGCGTCGATCGAAGTAGTTGGATTTTTACGATGTGCGTCGAAAGGGAAAGCACGACCGAAACAATACCGTCGAGTGGTAAGTATTGCGCGTCAAAAAGGTTCGAAGACGATCCCAAACCGGAGCGGTGCAATACACATCCGAACCCGATGGCGGAAAAAAACAATCTGGAGAGTGAGTCGATGCCCATGCGCACTATCGTCCTAAGGAGGAGTCACCTACCTTGTGACTACAAAAGACTTCTTCCAAGACAAAAACAAAGTGCAAACATCCGAGCCCAACACCAGATGGCGATCTATGCACAAGTATATGATCTACAGCTCATATGCCTCGAACATTATGTATAGTTAACAGGGTTTCTGTCCGTACTGTTGCCTTCATGACCCCCAAGATCAGTGGTAGCAAGGGGTACCCAATGGAAAGCCTGAGGTGTCAATGGACTGTGTTTGTTTGTAAGCCACCAACTAATGATTCAAATTAAAATTCTGTCTTACGTCTATGGTTGACCCATGCCGGGGAGTTGACATAAAGACAAAGGCCCGGATTTACTACACTTTCACACAAGACAAGGCAGCAAGGTAACTTGCTGTGCTGCGTGAAACGGAGAGAGTAGGAATACGCCATATTTACAAAATCCCTTTGTAACTAGATACAAGTTCCCCTTGATGTAAAACATATTTCTTGGTTTTCAGCCAATTTCTTTGGAATTGTATACTTTAAAATGCTGAATTTGTCTCCAGTACTGCTAAATATTCTCAAGGAAGAACTTCTCTGAGCTAATTTCCTTCGCACTGAGCACTGTTTCACTTGTTTGGTGCATTTACATCCACCACCTATTTCAATGTCCACTAACTGCTAGTGATTATGTGTTATCCCCTTGATCTGTGCAATTGGAATAACTAAATTCAAAGACACTCTATGAGTTTGATTCAATTGTAAATACTGAACTTTTATTAAAAACAAAATTGATCCAGGATGTTTTAGCTGCTTTAAACAATACGTGTGCAAACGATTTACAAACAAATATCCAACATGATAATTAAACATCCCCTTATCTTTGCATACTATTCAAAATCTTATCTATGTCAACTGAAGAACATTACACACATATTTACCTCCGGAACTCAGGAACCGTTTTCCACTTCGGACAAGAGGGTACTTATCAGCAAGTCTTTTATCAGGCCACACTAGACTATTTGCTGCGAACACCACTTTGTTGTTAGCTTCATGGAACTTCTTTAGCAGCTCTTCTGGACCACCAGCAAATATGACATCATAGCTGTTAAATACAAGCAAATATTTTTGAACCACAGACAAATTTGATATTTCTTTTCTTAAGATATTCAAGACATAGGAATGCCTAAAGGTACGTACATTCTTTGCATTTCAGAGTTGGTATACATTATGTCTCGTACTCTTGTGTTTAAGGGAACGTTAGGACTTAGCACTTGACAGCTGACAAAGAGTCCAGCCTATCTCGAGACTAATCTTCCTCACAAGATAACAGTTTCTCTTTGTGAAAAGGTCATTTTAGGTGGAAATTATTCTCAAACTTACACACTCATTGGCAAAGTCAACAGGTCTCACCGATTGGAGGTATTGTCTTTGTCAATGTTTTGACCATGTATGGGCAGAATGCCTAAAATTTT
The DNA here is from genome assembly GCA_963921515.1 of Calotriton arnoldi. Lineage (NCBI taxonomy): Eukaryota > Metazoa > Chordata > Amphibia > Caudata > Salamandridae > Calotriton > Calotriton arnoldi. The sequence goes on from CAWUFW010005538.1 coordinate 767,385, forward strand.
TTTTAAAGTTCTCTGATGTGATCAGCGCTGACCATGTCATAGCACTTCTTTTTCTTTATTGTTGGAGGGAGGATGGGTGAGGGAGAACACGGAGAGCGAGGGGCTATATGAAATACGTGCTATGACTCGGTCAGCGGTGCCGCGTCACAGCACTATTTTTTTTGTTATGGTGGGTGCAACACGGACAACAAAGGGAGGGCAGATGTGTGGGAGGAGCAAGCAAAACGTGCAACAACTGCAGTAGGAAAGACGGGTGGGGCAAGCAACAATGGAAACAGGGCGGTTGGGGGCAAGCAAGATGAGCAACAATGAAAGGGAGCAGGTGGGAGCAAGCAGCACAGGCAACAATGGAAGGAGGAAGGGGCAGGTGTGGGCAAGCAACACAAACAATACTGGAGGGACCGAGTGCAGGAGGGGCAAGAAGACAGACAGCTGAGTGGGGAAAGGTTCACGAGGGAGCAGCTGAAAAAGACGCACTTTAGCAGAATGCTTAAACACAAGGACAAAATAGTGCCTACAAAAATGAGCAATTAAAGGATACAAGCAATGCAACCACAATTCTGAATAGGGACAAACAAAGAAAGAGGAAGGATGCCTATAGCAGCTGACCTGTCTTAGGGATTCTGCTCATATGCAGAGCTATGCCCAGGATGATAGGACCTCGGAATATAGTGGTGAGCCAACCATACACCTTAGCACCTAAAACCCCAACCCAGCTAGCTGTAGCGTCTCATCAGCACAAATGTTACCAATGATTAGACAACCCAGAACACGGTATCTCTCTCTCAGGACTCGCAGAGGCAAGAACACCCTTTCGTTACTCACTCATACCTGTCCACAACGCACGTAATAAGAGACACGGTTTAGTTAAAAATGTTTATTTTACTAACGTGCTCTAAGATATAGTACACGTGTCAGTACTATCAGCAGAATGCATAAGAATAATATAATCAGCATAGTTACAACTCCATAGAATACAAACGGGGAAAGCATTTCATAAAGCAGTGGATATAGGGCTAAATGACCTTACCACCCTCCCCGTGCAAGTAGCTAGCTTTATAATAATAATAGAAGACCTCTGGGCTTTGACTAGCGAACCCCCATACCTCAGTCTCTAGATGCAAAACTACATCAGCAGACAATCACAGCTCTTCTCTCTGGAAAGGTTTTCTCCAAGTGTGTCCAAAAGCGGGCAAGCCGCAATATTAAAAGCACACAAATATCTCCATGGCAGCTGTAAATAATGTTATGTCTAGGTGCGAGGGACTGGCCAAATCAGCAAGAACAAGGAGACGTTGTTTTTCGACCTTGTACATGTTGTGCAGACTGAGCCCAAAGTGAACAGGAGAGACAGAAAATGCAGACAGTTCTAAAATAACTTGGCAGAAGCAGAGGTCGATAGAACAACGGCTCAGAGTAACGTGTGCAAAAAGACATCATGGCAGCCAGGCCGATGCCAACGTAGCAAGGCAGGCCAGGAGGCCACAAACCATAAGACAGACCAATAAGAAGCAAGCAAATGAGAGTGACAATAAAGCTAAACAATGGAAAGCAATGGGCAGTCTCTAAGCCCACAAATAGAATACAAAGGGCCAGATGTACGACCATTTTGTGCGGGCGCAAAAGGGAAATTGGCCCGTTTGAGACCGCAAAATTGGTCTGCCCCATGTACAAACCCTATTTTGCGAGTCAGCAACCTATTACCGACTCGCAAAATAGGGTTTGCAACTCACTATTAGGAAGGGGCATGCCAAGGACGTCCCTTCCTGATAACGACTCGCACTTCAATGTATGATTGTTTTGGGACTGCAATTGCGATCGCAAAACACTTGCAGTTTACCACCTACATCAAGTAGGTGGTAAGACACTCGCAAATGTGAAGGGGAACCCAGGGAACCCCTTCCCCTTTGTGAATGGATGCGGCAGACCACTGCCTACTCTTAAAAAATGAAACAGAAACGTTTCATTTTTCTTTTTTAAATGCATCCCATTTTCCTTTGAGGAAAACGGGCTGCATGTAAAAAAACTGCTTTATTTATAAAGCAGTCACAGACATGGTGATCTGCTACAATCCCTGGGAGTGCTAGCCATTCCCAATGGGGTCGCAAATTGCACCTGCCTCATGAATATTAATGAGGCATGCAATTTGCGACCCCATTAGGAATCGCAAACAGTGTCAGACACTTTTGTAAATTACATTTTGCAAGTCGCAAAACGATGCAATTTGCGACTCGTAAATTGTAATGGTCGGCCATCTGGCCCAAAAGGTCTCAAAGGCACAGCGCACGTGCTGTCTAGGGCAAACCTAAACAAGTGAACAAAAGTACACAAAGACCACCAGAAATGTTACTACTGTCAGCAGTCTAGAGAGTCCCTACTGTGCCTTCTCATTAGGGGTTTCATCTGTGATCAACTATTCTGAACTGGGATATATTGCAAATGTTTTGAATTTGCATTGCAATTTTATCGCCGATCATTTAAAATTATTTCTCCTATAATTACTTTCCTTGTTAGGTTAATACTGCATCATGAATAAGATTAAGATGCTGATTGAAATTTGGGAACATTAAGAATCACTCTTCCTGCAGCATTTTGGACAAGCTGCAGTTTGGATATGATGGTCTTAATAATATCCAGGTATAGCGCATTGCAATAATCCAACCTGGATGTAATCAATGCCAAAGTCACTTGCTTACGTACTAGGAAGGAACTAAAGCAAAACACTTTCATAAGAGTCTTTATAACCCAAAAACAGGTTGAACCCGCCCGGTTAACCTGAATATCGAAAGATAGATTGTTGTCAATCAGAACTCCAAGGCTTTTTGTGGATTCTGCAGGGGTGGTAATTTGCCCAGCATATCCGGCCACCACAAATGGTTCCATATGGATGGTTGGCTACCAAAGATCAAGACCTCAGCCTTGTCTCCGTTAAGATTAAGGTAGTTTCTTCCCATTCATGTTCCCACTCCCCCGCATACAGTTTTTAAAATTGGTAGCCGTTGCCTCTGTGACAGACACAACTATTTGTATGTTGTCAGCAAAGGACAACGCCTGAAGCCCAAAAGGCCTTATACATTTCACCAGTGGGGAGACATATAAGTCAATATAGGGCTCAGGGAGGAGCCCTGAGGAACCCCACATGGGAGGGTTATGGACTCCGACCGAAACTCATCCACAATAACTATCTGAGACCTGTCATTCAGAAAGGATGCTAAGAGCTTCAGTGCTAAATCTGTGACCCCCATTTCCTTCAGCTGAGCAACAAGCAGGATAGGAGAGATGGTGTCAAAGTCTGCGGATAGATCCAAATGGATCAGTGCCGCAGCCTGCCCTGTATCCACCAAGGAATGGATATTATTGACCGCTGATACCAATGCAGTCTCAGTCCCATGGTTACTCCTGAATCCGAACTGAGAGACATCCAGCAATTGATGTTCTTCCAGATGAGTCATCAGCTGGACATTCAGGTGTTTCTCCAAAACGTTGGTGCGTACAGGCAGCAAGGAAAGTTTTTTAGATAGGAAAGGTGCAGATTGGGCTTTTTGAGAAAAGGTTTAACAACAACTTTTTTCCAACTTAGCAGCCAGAAGTAATAGCCTTGTTCAGAATTGCTGTAAGATGGAGAACAGTACCATTAGCTTCCAGCTGCATAACTTTGGGCGTGCAGGGTTCAAGTGGGGAACCTGATTTCATGCTGAGGTGATACAAATCCGTCAGCTCGTAAATAAGAGGAGTAGAACTTCACCCTTACAAGGATTGTGGTTGCTGCTTGAGTAGGGTTTCACCCCCTTCAACCAGTAACACAATATCCTACAGAAGGTTAATAGACCATATAGTAAAAGGCGTCCAGTTTGTGTCGCAGTACGCTATATTTGTACTGGCATGCTATGCAGTACAAGGTGTATACCTAAGGGGATAGGGTGCTGTTGCTCTTTATTGCCTGAAATTCAGTCATAAGCGCTTTTGACCCCTGACATAAAATGCATTTACGAAGTCCCTGAGCGTCTTCACGCCTGAACGTCTGCTCTGTAATTTGCCCCATGTCAATACTGGCCGGCTCCTTTCAGGTATATGCAGGGGTGAGATAGCTTTCCAATGTCATGTAATGGCTTGGTTCACGAGCAGCAAGGCTAGTTCTAGAAATCTAACTGTGAGCTTGGTTTTCTTTGTACACTAAAATGTTCCCAGGGGGCATGCCTTCCTCGTCTCTAAGGTGGTATACCCTGTGGCCCTCATGAAATGATTACTAATCACAGTCCAATAATGAGATAAGGACGGGCAGCACCAGAGCATTTGCAGCGAATATAGCACTTTACTACGCGATGTATTACATTGCGTACTATTACAACGCGGTTGTTACAACGACTGCGTTGTTAGTACGCGATGCATTTACATCGCAGTTCTTTACAACGACTTCCACTAGAGGGCGCGCTGGACTTAGGAATAGTATTATTTACTATTCCTACTCCAGTTTGCGCAACAGTAGGGAAGGTGTTGCAATTCATTCCCAATACCTCAGCGCCCCCTAGTGGAAGTCGTTGTAAAGACTTGCAATGTAAATGCATCGCGTACTAACAACGCAGTCGTTGTAACGACCGCGGTGTAAAGGTATCGCGGTGTAATGACCGCGCTGTAAAGGCTGTTTGCCTTTGCAGCATGTCGGCTTCCATAGAATCACAGCGCAGATAGCCTGCACTGGCATCAGTGAAAACGAATAGTTTCTTACCTGTCGGTGTAGTTTTGCAGCTTGAAGACTTTCTGGATTCACTATGCTGTGCATTATTCCGCCATCTCATGGTTGGGTCCGGATTCGTAGTCTTTTCTTTGTTTTTTTGTTTTGTTTTTTGGCCCAGGTGGGCGGCGCGCCCACCATTTGGTGTGTTCGGTGACGTCGTCGCGCTTCCTGCGGAAGCTCCCACCCTTGGTAGCCATCTTCGGATTCTTTTTTCTTTTTCTGTTACTGTTTTTTGTCGTCTATGTCTTTTTTCTTTATCCTCCTATTTTCCTTTTGATCCCTCTAAACTCTGTATGTAGTCTAGTTTTACCCTTGACCTCCTATGTTATCTTCCTGGCGGAGGCGGGTGGGATCGCTAGTGAATCCAGAAAGTCTTCAAGCTGCAAAACTACACCGACAGGTAAGAAACTATTCGTTTTGCAGCGTGAATCTTTCTGGATTCACTATGCTGTGCAAAGACTTTGTAGCGGTTTTCTCTTATTGTGGTGGTTGGGTGGAAGATGAGCATTGGTTGCTGAAAATGTGTTGTAAGACCTTCTGTCCTACTTGTGCCTCTTTGTTCATTTGGATATCCACACAGTAGTGTTTGGTGAACGTGTGCATGGAAGACCATGTTGCCGCTTGGCAAATGTCTTGGATAGGTGTGTTTGCTAGGAACGCCACCGTTGCTCCTTTCTTCCTTGTTGAGTGAGCCTGGGCGGCTCCCTGTAATTATTGTCCTGCCTGCTTGTGGCAGAGTTGTATTGCCTGCGCAATCCATCGTGCGATGGTATTTTTGGTTACTGGTCGTCCAAGAAACTGCTTGCGAAGGAAACAAAGAATTGTTTTGTTTTCCTGCATTCCTTTGTCCTTTCTATGTAGTGCATCACGGCCCTTCTGGCGTCCAGTGTGTGCAGCGCCTTCTCTGTGGGCGTTGATGGCTTTTGGAAGAAGCTTGGTATCTGTATTGTCTGGTTAATATGGAACCCCAACACCACTTTTGGTAGGAAGTGTGGGTCCGTCCTCATGACAATTCTGTCTTTGTGTATTTGTAAGTAGGGCTCTTGTAGCGTAAGAGCCTGTAGTTCGCTGACCCTTCGCAGTGACGTGATAGCCACTAAGAATGCCGTCTTTAGTGTCAGCATGTGCAGTGTAGTTTTGTGTATGGGCTCAAACGGTGATTTCATCAACTGTGTTAGCACCGTGTTGAGGTTCCAGCTCGGGGCTGGCATCCTTTTTGGGGGTGCTATTCTCTTAGCCCCCTCCAGGAATCTTTTGACCACTTGGGAAGTGAAGAAACTTTTCCCGGTTTCTCCCCTGGTGTAGGCCACTATGGCTGCTAGGTGAACCCTCAGTGACGAGTAGCTCAGTCCGTTGTGTAGTAGGTGCGTTAAGTATTTTAGTACCGTTGATTCTTTTGTGGCCTTCCGTTGCAGTTCCTCTTTAAGGCACCATTGCGAGAACCTTTTCCACTTTGCAACGTAGCACTTCCTTGTAGTGGGTCTTCTTGCTTCTCTGAGTATTGCCATAGTGCTTGGCGGCAGCTTGAGGTGTGCGAACTCTAGGTCCTCAGGAGTCATGCTGCTAGGCTGAGGCTCTCTGGTTCTGGGTGTAGCACTTTTCCGTCTTGCATTGTGAGTAGGTCTTTCCTTTTGCTGAACCTGTGCGCTGGTTCCTGCGCCATTTCCAATTATTTGTGAGAACCAGGACTGTCTGGCCCACTGAGGTGCCACCAGTATGAGTGTCATGCTGCTGCTTCTGCATTTGCTGAGTACCTTGTGTATCAGTGGTATCGGGGGAAAAGCGTATGCAAATTCGTTCGACCAACTTATCCATAGCGCATTCCCTAGGGACCCTTGGTCCGGTTGTCTGGATGCGTAATGTTGGCATTTTGCATTCTGGAGTGTTGCAAACAGGTCTATCCGTGGTGTACCCCATTTCTGGAACAGCCGCTGCACTTCCTGTTGGTTGAGTTCCCATTCGTGGGATGCCGACGTCTGCCTGCTGAGTCGGTCTGCTTCTACATTGTCTATTCCTGGAAGGTGTATTGCCAGCAGGTCTATCCTTAGAGGGATGGCCCATCTCCAAATCTCTTGTGCTAGGCTTGATAGCGGTGCTGACTGTGTTCCACCTTGTTTGTTGATGTAGAACATGGTGGTTGTGTTGTCTGTTTGTATCAATCAATCAATCAATCAATCATGTCACTTATAAAGCGCACTACATACCCGCGAGGGTCTCAAGGCGCTGGGGGAAGAGGGGGGTGGTGCTACTACTGAGCGAAGAGCCAGGTCTTGAGGAGTCTTCTGAAGGCCAGTAGGTCTTGGGTCTGTCGGAGGTTGGTGGGGAGGGTGTTCCAGGTCTTGGCGGCGAGGTGGGAGAAGGATCTGCCGCCGGCGGTCGTTTTCCGGATGCGGGGGACTGTGGCGAGGCGAGGCTGGTCGAGCGGAGCTGGCGGGTGAGGGTGTAGAAGCTGAGTCGTCTGTTGAGGTAGGCTGGTCCGGAGTTGTGGAGTGCTTTGTGTGCGTGGGTGAGGAGCTTGAAGGTTATCCTCTTGTTGACAGGGAGCCAGTGCAGGTCTCTCAGGTGGGGTGTGATGTGGCTGCGTCGGGGGATGTCGAGGATAAGACGTGCAGAGGCGTTCTGGATGCGTTGCAGCCGTCTCAGGAGCTTAGCCGTCGTTCCTGCGTAGAGGGCGTTTCCGTAGTCCAGCCTGCTGGTGACGAGGGCCTGGGTGACTGTTTTTCTTGTTTCGGTGGGGATCCACTTGAAGATCCTGCGGAGCATTCGGAGGATGTTGAAGCAGGATGAGGAAACGGTGTTGACCTGCTTAGTCATGGAGAGGGTGGGGTAGAGGATGACCCCTAGGTTGCGTACGTGGTCGGTGGGTGGCGGGGCTGTTCCCAGTGATGTTGGCCACCAGGAGTCGTCCCAGGCTGAAGGGTTGGAACCAAGGATGAGGACCTCCGTCTTGTCAGAGTTCAGCTTCAGGCGGCTGGTCCTCATCCATTCGGCGACGGCCTTCATTCCTTCGTGGAGGTGGGCTTTGGCGGTGTGAGGGTCTTTGGTGAGGGAGAGGATCAGCTGGGTGTCGTCGGGCGTAGGAGATGATGTTGAGGTTGTGCTGTCGGGCGACGTGGGCGAGGGGTGCCATGTAGATGTTGAACAGCGTTGGGCTGAGGGAGGAGCCTTGGGGTACGCCGCAGATGATCTTGGTGGCCTTGGATCGGAAGGGGGCGAGGCGGACGCTTTGTGTTCTGCCGGAAAGGAAGGATGTGGTCCAGTCCAGGGCCTTCTCTTGGATCCCGGCGTCGTGAAGGCGTGTTCGTAGTGTGTGGTGGCAGACTGTGTCGAAGGCGGCTGATAGGTCCAGGAGGATGAGGGCTGCTGTTTCTCCGTTGTCTAGCAGGGTCCTGATGTCATCGGTGGCGGCGATGAGGGCGGTTTCGTTGCTGTGGTTGCTGCGGAAGCCGGACTGGGAAGGGTCCAGGATGTTGTTCTCCTCGAGGTAGCGGGTCAGTTGTTTGTTGACGATTTTCTCGGTGCCCTACTCGGGGAACGGGAGCAGAGAGATGGGTCGGAAGTTCTTGAGGTCCTTGGGGTCTGCCTTGGGTTTCTTGAGTAAGGCGGTGATCTCGGCATGCTTCCAGCTTTCCGGGAAGGTTGCTGTCTCGAAGGAGATGTTGATTATTTTCCGGAGATGGGGCGCGATGGCTGTACTGGCTTTGTTGAAGATGTGGTGAGGGCACGGGTCTAGCGGTGAACCGGAGTGGATGGTGTTCATGATCTCGCTGGTGTCCTCGTTGTTGATGTTGGTCCAGGAGAGCAGGCGGTTGGTGGTTGTGGGGGCAGTGGTCTCGGTGGTTGCCGGGGCGGTCGTGGTGTTGGCCGTAAAGCTGCTTCTGAAAGGCTCTTAAGGCTAGGAACACAGTTTTTAGTTCTAAGTAGTTGATGTGTCTCACTGCATCTTGTTGTGACCACAGCCCCCTGACGCGGAGTCTGTCCATGTGCGCGCCCCAGCCCTGCTGTGAGGCGTTTGTTGTGATGGTCACTGTTGGAGTTGGCTGTGTGAATGGCTTTCCCTGTAATATGTTCTGTTTCTTCCACCACGCTATTTCTTGCTGCACTGCGTGTGTGACAACCACTAGATCCTCCCAACTCCCTGTTGCTTGTGACCATTGTTGCTGGGGCCATTCTTGGAATGGTCTCATGTGCAGCTTGATATTTGGGACCAGGTGGATGCACGATGCCATCATCCACATTAGTCTGCTCACCGTCCTCACTGTCAGAACTTGCCCCTTGCGGTAGTGACGTGTTTCCCTCAGGAGCGCTATAGTTCTCTTCTCGCTGGGGAACACTTTGGACTGTGTGCTGTCGTTTTGTGCCCCTAAGAATATGTTTATTTGCCGCGGTTCTGTTGATGATTTTTCCCAATGGATCGAGAAACCTAGTCTGGATAGTGTTTGTATGACCTGTTTGATGTGGTCTTTGCAGTGTTTGTATGATCCTGCTTTCACTAGCCAGTCGTCGAGGTAGGGATATACATGTATGCCCTTTCTCCGTAGGTGCGCTGACACTGCTGCTAGGCATTTTGTGAACACCCTTGGTGCAGACTTGAGTCCGAAAGCTAGCACTGTGAATTGGTAGTGGTTCTGGCCTATCACGAATCTTAGTAGACGTTTGTGTTTGTGGTTGACGGGGATGTGCAGGTATGCGTCTTTCATGTCTATGGTTGCCATGTAGTCCCCTTGTTGGATTTGGGGTATTGCTTCCTGAAGTGATGTCATTTTGAATTTTTGTGTCCTTACGAACTTGTTTAGGAATCTGAGGTCCAGTATTGGCCTTAGTGTTTCGTCTACTTTTGGAACCAGGAAGTACGTTGAGTAGACTCCCTTGTTTCTTTCGTTCATTGGTACTGCTTCTATTGCTCTTTTTCTGAGCAGCTCTTCTGCTTCTAGGAGTAGGAGGGCAAGCTCCCCTGCGGGAAGTGGGCGGTGTCTTGGTTTTCTGCCTGGTGGGTGTTTCTGGAGTTCTATGCAGTATCCGTGTTGTATGATGTTCAGTATCCACTTGTCCGTGGTAATGTTCCTCCACTGCATGAGGAAGTTTCCTATTCATCCCCCCACTGGGGTTGTATGCTCGGTGGTTCCCAGATTGTTGTGTCTGTTTTTTGGTTTTTCCTTTTTTTGACTTCTCCTCTCCCTTGGTGGTGATAGGGGAGGGTTTGGTTTCTTTGTGAAGTCACTTTGAGGTGGGCTGCTGACCCCCTCTTCGGGACTGTCCTCGTCCGTATCCGCGCCCTCGAAAGGACTGTCCTCTGGGTTGATACTGCCAATTTTGCTGTTGTTGCCCTTGTTGGCATTGGCCCTGGTTGTTTCCCTGGTATCCTTGTTGTGGAGATTGTTGGGAAGTGGCGGGCGCATTGCCTCCTCTACCACTGGGCCGCCTTGAAGGGGTTCCTCTTCTCATCCCCCTGAACTGCAGTGCTCCCATGGACCTCGCAGTTTCGTTGTCCTTTTTAAGCTGCGTCAACTTCTCGTCGACTGGGGCTCCAAATAGTTTTTGGCCGTCGAAAGGTGTGTTCAGGATGTTACTTTGTACCTCCGGTTTGAAACCCGAGATCCTGAGCCACGCGTGTCTCCTTTCAGTCACCCCTATCATCATTTGCCTGCGGGAGTTCTCTGCTGCGTCCAAGGCTGATTTAAGGCAAGTGTTTGCGATAGCCTTTCCCTCTTCCACAAGGTGATTAGCCCTTTGCTGGTATTGTTGTGGCAGGTGTGTTGCGAGCTGGCTCATTTCATCCCAATGCTGGTAAGCATGTCTGCTGATGAGGGCGTTGGAGTTGGAGATGCGCCAGTGTATGGCTGCGTTTCTCTCCACTTTTCGCCCTGTGAGGTCAATTCGTTTGCTCTCCTTGTCTGGAGGTGGACCCGTGTTAGTGGGGACATTGGCTCTTTTCCTGGCAGTTGCAGTGATAATGGAGTCTGCTGGCACTGACCCCTGGATGTACGCAGGGTCCTTTGTGGAGTGTTTGTACTTTTTTTCACTCCTTGGAGTAACAGCTTTGCAGACTGCTGGTTCCTTGAAGGCCTCCCTTCCCTGGTCCAGGACGCTAGGCAGCATGGGTAGGAACTGGGACCTTGTTTGTTGAGGAAGTAGGGTTTCCAAAAGGAAACATGCTTTTTGCTTCTCCTCCTGCATTTCGACCCCATAGGTTGCTGCAGCCTTTTGGACGACTACATTGTAGACTCCAAAGTCGTCTGGCGGCGAAGGCCTCGAGGGATAGGAGTCCACCCCTTCTTCTGGTGATTCTGCATCGAGTTCTTGCCAGTCTAAGTCTTGTGCTTCCGAGGACGTCGAGTCCCGGTAAGATTGAAGCTCTCCTTCGTCTTCGAAGTAATAGTCCTCTTCGCCCTGCTCGTCGAGCGGTTCGGGTGTTTTGGGAGGTTTGACGTCTTTGGTGTCGGCCTCCCCGAGTGTTTCTTGTGTTGGCTTCGACGGAATGGCGTATTGCTTCATTTTGTCGTCGAAGTCTTTTTTCCGTTGCAGGATGCTCGCCATCTCTGCTTCGAGCCTTCTCTTTTTCTTCTCCAGCTCGTAGGCCTGTTCGGCGTCGAGGGATGAAGCGCCTCTTTTTGTGGTCGCGGTCGTCGAGGATGACGCCGGGCCTTCTTTTCTCGGCGTTGAGGCTACCTTTTTGGAGGTTACCTTCGGCGCCCTTGGTCTTTCGGAGGCTTTTGCCGATTGGGAGTCCTTTCCGGAGGATCCGCTCGGCTGTTTGTCCTTGGATGCTGTTGCTTTCGTCGAGGGTTTCGGCGGCAACGCTCCCTTCGAGGACTTTGCTTCACTTCTAAGAGTGTCGCTCGGAGCCTTGGCTTCACTCTTTCGAGCGTCGCTTGGGTGCTTCGGGGTCGACGTCTCCCTTACCTCCTTCGACGTTTTCTTGTGGACCTCGACGACTGAGCAGTCCTCCGGTCCCTCTGCGATGTTGTCTTCCTCTCCACTCGAGAGGCCCAGGTCTCGGAGCGACGGAGCTGGTCCTTGGCCCTGCATGTTGTAGTTAGCCCTTCTTTGTCTTTCTCTCACCCGGAGGGTTTTCGGGGTGAACGCCGAACACGTGTTGCAGTCTTCGCTGATGTGGTCGAGCGGCAAGCAGAGGTTGCAGACTGGGTGCTGGTCCTTTTGGGCGTACTTGTGGTGGCAGTTTTTGCAAAACTTAAACGGAGTCTTGTCCATAACCGCGCTCAGGGAGCCCCCTGTGAGCGCATTCTCTGTAGGCGTCGAGATTTTGGTTGTGGACCTTCTACCTCGTCGTCGTTCTCGTAGCCTCCGGTACTCGTCTCCTCGTCCGGTGTCTCAGGAAACGATCCTCATTGATGATTTTCGATTTTTTTCGAGATTCTTCGTCCAAAACTTCTGGAACTTCTCGTCAACGATCCAGACCCCACAGCGGAAAAAATAATCTGAAGATGGCTACCAAGGGTGGGAGCTTCCGCAGGAAGCGCGACGACGTCACCGAAGACACCAAATGGTGGGGCGTCGTCGCCCACCTGGGCCAACAAAAAACAAAAAAAAAAGACTACGAATCCGGACCCAACCACGAGATGGCGGAATAATGCACAGCATAGTGAATCCAGAAAGATTCACGCTGCAAAACTCATTAATCTTAGCTGGGGAGAAGGATATTGAATTGTATAAATTTAAACTTGGCATTCCTAGACACTCTGGAGGGGTAGACCAAAAAACTCTCCCATTCCTTGTTATTAAATGACCTGTCTATTTTGGTACCCCATTTATCTCTCAGGGTTGTAAAAGAGGTGTGTGTATGTTCGCCCAGGGCGTTAGCCAACCAGCTAATAAACCGGTGACCGTGTCCCATAGTGTGAAGACATTGTACAATAGCATGATTTTGCAGTCTTCTGAAATTATATTCTAGTAAGTGCGAAGGGAGTGAGATAGGGCGTTAAATGCTAGAAATTGATCCTTGTGAATGATAAATTGCTCTATTAGTTCTTTGAAGGGCAAAAGCAGTACCTCGTGGAATAGGTCACCCAGTTTTTGGATGCCTGCAGCATTCAAGTGTTTTAAGAGTAGGGACAACTGGAACTTCTTGGTTTTTTAGGAGGCCTAGCAGGGGGATAGCTGGCATTTAAGATATAATTTCCAAAGTTATGAGTAAGCTTTTTTTAAATGAATGATGTGCTGTGTACAGCTATTGGGGGTGTGGGAAGGGTGTTCGTCCTGCTGGACAACAGTTGCAATATGTCCATCACTCACCAAGGACCCTCTGTCAAGGCCATATCATTTAGTTGGCTATCGGATAAATAGTGGCATATCCATTGCAATTGGGCTGCAAGATAATAATGCTCAAAATTCAGAGATCCTAGCCTCCCTTTATCTCTAGGAAATATAAGCTTTACTAGTGACACCCTGCATCAGTCACAGTGCCAGATAAGCTCTCCCATTAGGACATCTAGTGTATGAAAAGCTTTTGTTAGTTGGTATAGTGAGAGGTTTGCAAAATAATACAGTAAACAGGGGAGCACGGCCATTTTGGAAAGGGCAATACCCCTAATCACAGAGATAGGCATTGTTCCCAAAAAGGCCACCTGAATAAAAAGCGTTTTGCATTGTTTTAGTAATGTTAACATCGAAGAGATCTTGGTCACAATGGTAAATTCTGTACACCAAATATTTAAATGTTCTATTCTTCCATCTCAATATTCTTCCACTGATATCCAGGTTAATCTGAGGGGTGTCTGAGAGAAAAGAAAACAGGCATGATTTATGTCAGGTAACTTTTAGGCCTGGAACTATGGTGCAGACGCTTAGTGAAATCACTACCTCTGCAGGTACCACAGCATCATCTCTGATGGACTACTGCAGGTTATCGGCATAAATGGACACCAAGTGTATCCTGTCTCCCAGATGAATTCTCCAAACCCTCCCATCTCTTTGCAGCCGAGAAGCTAAGGGATCTACTCCAAGGGCAAAGAGGATGTGGGAGAGCGGACAACCATCTAAGGTACTCTGCATGACTACCACCGGCTCTAAAATGAGCTTGCCTGTTTGGACATGCACCGTTGGTGCTGTCTAAAGTAATTTAATCAGTCATAGCATATGAAAGCGCAGACCAAACCTTTCCAGTACAGGAAAAAAGAAGTCCCGCTCGAAAGAGTAAAATGCTTTTTCTAGATCTAAGAGCATATAAGCCATTCGAAGCACAGATCTAGGGGCAAATTCTTTAATCCAGAAAAAACATCTGAGGTTAAACAAACTACTTCTCCCCGGCACAAAGCCATTTTGGTACACATGATTAAGTGGGAGTATTAGTGGTAGCAAGAGAGTTTCCAAAATGTTGCTATAAATTTTGAAATCCAAATTAAGGATACATAGTGGCCGGTAGAAGGTTAACTAGTTTGCATCCTTGTCAGTCTTTGGAATGGAGATAAGAAGAGAACTTCTAATGGTGGGTTGGAACTATTCGTCAATTGGCATTTGGCACAGGCCTTCAAGCCTAGGAGTTATCAAATTGGGGCATTTTTTATAGAGCTCAATCGCCAGCACATCTGGGTCAGGAGTTTTACCTGAGGCAAGAGAGCGTATTGTTTCCCTTATTTCTAGACTTGCTATGAAAGTGTCTAGTTCCTGATGCATCTTGTGTGTTATACAAGGCAGTTGGACAGCATCCAGATAATCAATTATCTCAGTTTGTGGACAATCATGGGTAGCAGTGTACAGTGTAGTGTACTATTGGGGAAAAGCCTTATGTACTTTGAACTGTGTATGTAGGGTGACATCTGGTGTGAGCTGAATATGTGTGATTGGGGGGTATAAGTGCTATTTCCTAATCAACCAAGCATGTAGGGCACCAGATTTATAGGCCTCAGTATGGGCCTTTGCTGTGTATTCTGTGAAATTAACTTGACAGAGTCTCTTTAGGAGCTCAGCCTGCTTAGAGCATGCGTCCATAAGGAACTTTACACACAATGTGTCAGCCTGTGCTTGCCTCTCCAGCTGGGTTAAGGAATCCTCTAGCATTTTTATTTCCAAGTCCAGGGTTCTTCTGGCACCCACTACTGCATTAATGCAGTGTCATGGATTGTCACTTTAAATTCTTTTCATTCCACTGTACTGAAAGAGACAGAGCCCTGGTTAATCACAAAGTGTGTGCTAATATTTCTGCGGAAGGAGCTTTGGAATGCGTGATCATCCAAAAGGATAAGTTATAAACTCCAGGTAGGAAGTGGATGTGTGGTCTCCCAGCTAACTCCCAGCCATAATGGGTTGCGGTCAGAGAGGACTCTGCCCAGTGTCTGTGGAAGTAATGGAGGGCTAAGCACTGCAGAACATACAAAATGGTCGAGTCTGATGTGAAGGTCACGAGGACGATAAAAAAAAGGAATAAACCTTGATCCCAGGTCTACGTTGAAGACATATTTCTTTTAAGTTTCATTGGTCTAACTAATTGACTAAATGTTTGACATTGAGGGTAGTGGGCACTTGTAGAAGTAGGGGGAAGGACCAGTCTATGTTCACATCTAGTACACTGTTAAAAACACTGCCAAGCAGCCTGGGGATGCCAGGCCATTGAGCTAATAGACTGGATAGGCAGTTCAGAAAACCAGCTTGATTCGAGTTGAGGACATAAATTATTCCAAGTGCTAATGGGCTTCCATGTAGATTACACTTTATTAGGACATGTCTGCCCTCCTTATCAATAATAGTGGTGTGAGGAAAGACACCCGCTTTAATCCGGATTAATGCACTCTGTGGAAAAGCAGAGAATTTTGTGGAGACCTATCCTATACATCATCTCTGCAGGCGCATTGCTTCAAAGATCAGACACTATCTTCTTGATAGGGAATATAAACAGAGCATAAATATGGCAGTGCGCATACTTATGCGGATCACGTCTTAACAGACAATACTCTGTATTCATTATTGGTAAGCAGCAAAATAATCTTTTACAATGTTGTAAATGGAGGCTTTATGGTTGTATGTAAGTGCAATTTAGTTTATATACACTATTTAAGTTTTTTTCCATGTGGATTGCCTATTGAAGGTAGATTCTTTAATTATTATCTTGTAAGTGGCACTAGTCATTATCAATTATGAAGCCACACTAAAACTTTTGATAGTAAACTTTCTGAAGTTTGTTAATTTTTCTTTGCACAGTTTCATTAGTATATTCAATGATACGCTTTTTATCTTTTGCTACTGACCCTTAGTAAAGTGAAGTACTAAAATGTGTTTTTAATACCTCAGGTTTTCATTTTGGACCACCTCGTTAAAAATCTTAGAGGCTAATTCATTGAAAACATGATTGTGATGAGGTATACTTCAAAATGTTGCCTGAATGTTATAAACTAATTGTTATTTATGGACGTTTTATTTATTTGTATAAATACATTCAGGCACATGCATCAAGCTAGGATTTTGCGAGTCCTTAATTGCGATTATTAAGGAATCGCAATTAAGAACTAGCAAAAGCCTATGCATGTAGGAATCGCTATAAAAATAGCGATTCCTATACATTCCTTAATTGCGTCTCGCAAATTGCGAGTCGCAATTAAGGAATGCTTCCCATTCATTCCTATGGGCCTACAGGCCCATAGGAATGAATGGGAAATTGCATGCGCAAATTGCGAGTCCCAATTGGTACTCGCAAATTGCGCATGCAATTTCAAGGCTGCAAGGGTGTCAAAAGGACACCCTGTTGCACCCCTGAAATTGCACTGTGCACCCATGTTGCGCACACACATGCCCCAAGGGCATGTGTGTGTGTGACATGAAACTTTGAAAAATGCACTTTAGTGCATTTTTCAAAGGTTTTGCAAAATACCGTTTTGTTTTATTTTACGGTAAATTGCGGCCCCAAATTGCGAAATCGCTATTTGAAAGTGCCTCTTGCATTGCATTTAAGGAATCGCAAATCGCGATTCCTTAAATGCAATCACAATTTGGGAAATAGCAAAATATTGCGATTACCGAACTTGCACATGCCAAATTGTTTAATGCATCGCAAAAGCCCATTTTGCGATCACAAACGGCCGATTTTTGCGAATCGCACCGTTTGCGATCGCAAAAAGCTTTGATGCCTGTGCCCCATTATCTTCAAATGTTTTTACGTATATGTCTCAAAAATTGATTTCTGGTGGTAAGCGTGGATGTCTATGTTTTATATGGTGTTTTTACTTTACCTAAAGTTATGTGATCTTGTTCTGGCCACTGACTGATGAGAGCTTTGGGTTTTTTAGTAATAGGTCTAGCAGTAATGCGTTTGCCGGAATATCAGATAACAAGTTTTTGAGTAATTGAAATTGGCGTTCATTCAGTTTTGTCTTTTATTTTTCTTCTTTTGTATTAAGCTATTTAAGCATGACTTCATATGTTTAGTTCACACCTCCATTGTTTGCTATAAAATTGGTGAAACAGCCCTGAATAAGTGGATTTTGAATGTCATGAAACACACGTTAGCTGTGATCATTTAGGCTTTGAAATCTAATGGACGGAACAATGAAAGAATTGTTGTTCTAAAACCTTGATTGGAAGTGTGATACTGAATCTGTATTATTTTTAAACAAATGTAGAAAATATATATGAAGCTATTTATGGATACTAACTAAATTATTGGATTGTTAATTGCTGTTGTTTTCCACTCCTCACAATAGACATTGCTTAAGTGTACATTGCTTGTGGAGACTGGTCAAGAGTGTCAAAGTGTTCAAGTTTGGCTGAGTGATGGATTGAAGTGATGAAGTTAGAAAAATAGGTGAGGGCAATCTATGTGGTGTGACGCATGCTGACCAGACTGGGGAAGATCCAGTAGGTCACATGTGGACAGGTGGAGAGTAAGGACCTTACTTAGAGTTATTAGAGTTTGGCAGATGGGATAACTTGCTCAAATCGTGATTTTTTTTCCTGTAAGGCGCCATTTGCTACATTTGTGACTGAATATCATATTCACCAAACTCTAAATGAGGCCCTAGGTCTGTTGAGCATAGATATGTAGAAAGTTTGGAGAGGAAAAGTGCTTAAGAAAGAAGGTAGGAGTTGGAGGGGAGGGGAGGAGTCAGCCATTGTTATTTGTCAGACATGGAAGCACCACAATGCAGTTGAAACCACAAGCGTACATGAACGTGATTAAAGACTAATTAAGCAGGTGATGAGCCAGAGTCTGAGGTGTGATGATTTACGAACTCCATGGGTTGGGAAGACAGAATGGAAAAGAAGATTTGAGATGGATAATTAATTAATATGGGAATTAAATAAGGAGCTGAAAGCAGGCTGGTGGGTCTATGGGTGTGGCGTCGACCCAAATTACTATATAGTATCTAGTGATCTCTGGTAAACACTAAGTACCTTATTTCTTTAATTCCTATTGTTCCATTCCGTAACACACCAGCCTGCGAGCATTTAAATGCCCTCTCTTATTCAGACCCCATGCCCATACATGCAAGCCCAACAGTGGTTGTTACAAATGCAGCAATACTTTCAGGGAGAGATTTGCAGGACAATACCTATAACCAAGAGCTTGCACAGCCTATCCCTGCCTTTCCACCTCCCCCATTCCCAGTTGCACATTGCCAACCTTCAAATAAGAAGAAGGTCTCAAAATCAGATATGAAGTCTGGTAGTAAGGGGATGGAGGGGCCATTACAGACATTGGTGGTAGGTCAATCAAATGTACATCTTCTTCTTCTTGGGCAGAGGCAACAACCTGGGTGGTATTGTTTTATCATTGATGACTCCCCAAGAAGAAGACATTGGTACCAAAGGAAACGTATGCACGCAGACATCCGAGTACCCTCCATACACAAGAGTGAATCTCAATAGGCCAATTAAGCTGACCCAGGAACACAATATCTTATTTTTCAAAAATATCTAAGTGTGGATCTGGTTCAATTACATTTGCAATTTTCATACTTATTACAGTTACCAAACTCAAGAACCAAAATATTAGTTATGTTCCATCCATAGGAACACAACTAACAAAGAGAAGTGAAACATCAAGCTAACTTGGCCTGTGGCTTTAAATCATGGGATGATCTGATCTGCTCCAGTTTCCATAACAGCCAATAAAACAGGTTTTCCTATAATATTCAGATCCTCCTACAAGTGACTATTGATTATTACCATGACATTTTCCAGAGCCAATCAAGTACCCCGGCATGGAATTTTGTTAGGGCTGCAGCATTAGGTGTAGCAATGTCTGGCAAAAAAACATAAAGCAAGATTGATTTTATCGCATTTGATGATTGGGTACACAGACTTACAGGCACCTATAAACATAGACCAACAGACATGCAGTCGCTCATTAGAGATCAAAAGATATGTTATATTGGTTGTATAGTACTTTATTCTGCTCTAAATCCTTAAAGCATTTAAGCCCAGATATACTAATGCTTTCCACTGGGTTTGGGTTACTTTTGAAATGCAAACCTGAAGTAAAGTGTTACGGTGGGTTTTACTAGCCAAAGCAAATCTGTTTTTTCGTTGTATAGTATCCCAAAGTAGCGCAAAGTTGGACAGTGTGCTACCCTGTGTTAATTTCCTTCAGGGGGATGTTCTGTGGGTGAGGATCATGCAATCACCCATGGGTTTTGAAGCAAATCCCTATCTACAAAGATTAGTAGACAGGGATTTGCGCCATATTCCTATGCCTCCTCGAAGCAGGCACAACAATGAGATGCTTTATGCATTATATAGCAAACATAGAAAGTAGAGAAACCCTGAAAGCATATTTTTTTTACTCAAAGTAACCCCTTCCTGTAGTTACGCTTTAGAGATTGCAGACACCCTTTCACTATCGCGCTAGGGTACCTGCGTTGGCACATAGCTGCCAAAAGTGCACCTGTGCATGGGGAGAGGAGAACAGACAGTACCACATCTTAGTAGATATGATGCTGTTCTGCTCTCTTTCACACAACGCAGCAACTTTGTTTGCTGAGTTAAACTGTGTGACTTAGTAAATCTGGCATTACATGTGGCAGAATAAAGGGGGAACAAAAGAGAAAAAATAAAGAGCAGGTTTTGGAATGTGTTGTTGTTAAATGACCTTGGGGGTCAGGTTGGTAAGAAGAAAGCAGAAAAAGAAAATAGGCTGCAAGAGAGTGAGATGGGAGAAGGAGATTTTAAGAGGATAAATTAAAAATGTGATTAATCTGGGCCTGATGGGGGACTAGGAATGTTAGACTCTGAAAGCAAGCCAGTTACATACCAAAACATAGAGACAAGATAAATACAGGCACACATGCTGCCCATACAACACAGTTGCAGTCAGGAAGCAAAGAAATATGCACACACTGTGGAAAAGGGGGACAAATGAATTGAAAGAGGAATGAAATGATGTATGGGAACAGGTTTCTTGTCCACTTATTGTTTAGATCCTTTGCTGATGAATGCAAATTTGGGGGAAATGAAAGATTAGTTAGTTGCCTAATTAATCCTCTATTTCAGCTCAGAGAAATCAGAACTACTGGGTGATGAGATTCTTCAGTCTCCATGCCCATTCAATCATTGTCCTCTTTCCATCACGTCACGTTGTAATGATACAATGTTCTGTGTCTTTCCATTGCAACATTGGCCTCTTTGCTGTATTTATACACACATAGCACTACAATTCAGTGCCTTATTTTGTTAAAGCTAACTTATGGTTCACAGTTTTGCCAAATATTGCCATCTACACCAAACGGGGTCATCCTTAAATCACACCTAGGGACCGGTCAAGCACAACCAAATGACCATTGTATGCTCTTAACGGTTTTTGGAGCTATTTTTATTTGAAACATTTTTAAAATCATATCACCAATTACTCCTATTGAATTTTTCTCATTTTGGTGTCATGTTATTCATAACATTATTTTTTATTTTATAAAGGAGTGTGCTATTTTTATTTTGTTGTATTTTAGACTTTTGAACTGTTTGGGTTCTTCTACGTGCTTTACACGTTTTCTTAAATTAAGCCTGTCTGCTCTATGCCATAGCTACCAGAGATTAAGCTCAGGTTTAAATTACTGAAACCTTTACTGGACCTAGCAAGGATAGTGACACTATTACTTGTGGTGGACTACCATCCACCCCAACTACTAATCTACTTTCTCACAAAGCCCAAGGGAGCATATTTACTGACACTATTATTACACGTAGAGGGGTAATATTATATCTGAATTAGTCAATGTGTAAGTAGAAATTCATTTTTGTGAATTGCAAAAGTGGACTGGCATTCATAAATCAGACCATTTCTTTCCCCCTTATGAATCATGGTTTATCAAATGCATTGCTTAATTGAAGTAAATGAAGATAACTTCCAGAATACATTAATTTGTTAAACTGAAACTAAGTAAATGCATCTTGGTGTGTCACTTGACGAAAAAAACATTGGCAAAGCCAATAGGTCTGGCGCTGACCGCCAGCATTTGACTTTGACAGTGCTTGTTTTGTTCTGTCACGATTTTTGCAAAATCATTTAAAAAAAACTAAATTGTCTAAACGCAAAAAGTGACACATTACCGTAACATACATTTGGTGCTTATGATATGTGTTTTTTCCTGTTCTACAAATAAAAACAGCTATGATCATGGCCCTAACGTACTCCAAGAATTAGTTGGGGGAAGCTCGAAGCTCCTAATACCCTGTGAAGTTGTTTTTAATTCATTTGCAGGTTTCGGTTGCTGTAAAATGTGCTATTTGCTAAACATTTTCTCCAGAAGTCCTCAGAGAAGAATAATACTATTGTCTATGTTGGCTAAACCTTCTCTTCACGTCCCCCAACTGAATAAATCCTGGCTACGACCCTGAGTAAACAGCGTGGTTTCATGAAGAACTGCACAGACAGAACGGATTTCCAAAACTAGTAACTTGGTGATTAATGTTGGATTCTGAATTTTATTTTTTACACAGGTTAGGGAACATACCGTTTCGACTTCGGCGCAGCGTGTCTGCTGACACGAGTACAGACAGGAAAAAACAAAGGACTCTGCGTCTTATTGTTAGCTGTGTAAACGTGGCAAAGAAGCATGCCTTATCCAAGGGGCGTCAGCAACATGTTAATAGAGTATATTTTGGCTAGGCCTCCATTTAACTTAATGAGGTGCTGTCGGCATTCAATGACTAGGCTCTTTATGTGTGCGCTCCTCCACTGCCACCACAGTCAACAAGTGTGAAAGGTGTATGCTTCCTTTTCTCGACAAAAACGGCAACATGCAGATGCCAGAAAGCCAATTTGAGCCATAAAAAAGTATGTTTAACGAACAATTGTGAAAACTATGATAGACTTGGTAAAACAGCAAACACAACTGAGCAGTGTGCAATTTTATACCAACAAAAAGAGTCCCTGTAATCTTACGCATAATATTATTTTGCTAGTCCATGAAAATCCAAGAAATGAAATGAAAAAGAAACAAGCATTTGCAATGCAATAGGTCTCGCATTTGCGAGAGTTTGAGCTATTGACATTGTAAATGACAATGCCTTTTAATTATGTGTTTTGAAAACCTGTAGGCAGTGCGTTATCACGCTCTTTATACTTCTAGTCCTTGCTTACGAGAAGCAAGGCTGGAGGTAATTGCGCCTTTTTTACTGGCAGCTTTGCTTCTCGTAAGCAAGGACTCTTAGTACAAAGTGGGTGTTTACACACCATTTGCAAGTTTTCTAAACACAAATAAAATGCATTGTCATTACAATGCCAATAGCTCAAACTCTTGCAAATGCGAGACCTGTAGCATTGCAACGGCTTGTTTTATTGTTTTGTGTTAAATCAAGGGGGAGGGAGAAAGAAGGAACTGTGATCCATTCAGCTTCCTTATTCGTAAATTAGATATCAAAATGAGAATGGATCACTTGACCTGAGTAACCAGGGTTTTATGAAATTCGTGCAGTGTACCGATAAAAAACTCTCATTCACGTACAAAAGTCGGAAAAGCGGTATATTTTGATTATCCGCCCTGCTCTTAAAAACGTGACAGCATCATCATAGGGTTAGTTTTTGAATGCTTCCTCCATCCGGAGGAAAACCACTGGTTATTGCAGTAGTGATCAAAGAAAGGTGAAAGTGTTTTTAGTGAAGTGAATCTCAAAATGTTAAAAACTTGTAGACCCCGATTTGTAAAATTTAATCAATCTGGGTTCGAGATATATTAAAATCTGTGTCGTGCGTGGGAAGACTAGTTAGTGGTCTAACGCACTGTGAGTGTCCATAAAAAGGTCGACATGTTTCAGCCCCAGTGATTGCCCTTGTGGGTCAAGTGGGCTTTCTTCAGGACCTAAAAAAAGAAAAAGTGGTGGAGACCTTATTTTGTATGGGTCTCTATGTATCAGGGTGTATTGACCCGATTCTCATGCGGTCAAGTAGTACCTTGAGTCTTAAATTGTGGATTTCAACGGGCAACCAGGGAGCTTGTTACCTGCTGCTGTGCAGTGTAGTACGACTTGTGCCATCCAGGCAACCAGAGGAAGTGTCAGCACAAGTCGTACTACACGCTTTTCATTTTTGGTATGCATCTATTAATTCAACAGGCAAGAGCTTCTAAGTCAGTTCAGAGCTGCTTACAGGTAGCTGGTGAGCTACCGGTCGCTCACAAGCTACTCGTTGGAGAAGTCAGTTCTACTCCTTGTGCTGCAGCAAATAGGAGGGTTTGGAGTGGCTGAACGTGTGACAAGGCTTTAGCCATGTGATGTCATCAATCGGGGTCAAGAAGTGTGTGGTATCATCTGTGCCACCCCTTTCATTTTGGTGACTGGACGTCCAAGGTTTGAACAAGGAGGACAACGTATAACAGAGTGGGAAGGAACATGTAAAACAGAGAAGCAGAGGTCTTGCTTAGAATGGGCACTGGCTAGTAAACGGGCAGAAGGTGGATGAGTGGATGATTGGGTGAATGAGTGGATGGGTGGGTGGATGGATGGATGAACAATGGATGGATGGATGGGTGGGCGGATGGAGGGAGGGATGGATGGATAGTGGATGGGTGGGTGGGTGGATGGAGGGATGGATGGGTGGTTGGGATAGTCCTGAAGGTATTACTTGGGCAGTTAATAAGGGCGGCTAGGCAGGCATGAAATGGAACCTGTGGAGAGCATTGTCTTACGTTTAAAATGTGGCTTCGTCTATACTGCTTGATTCTGAGGACGTGCTCTCTGAGCTAAGAATCGGTTCTGAAATAAAACATAAAAAGGCAACAATAAAAAACCGGTAAAAGGCAGATGAGTGTTTTTCCCCTAGAGTCAGGAAGAAAAATCGGATGTATAATTCAGAATCTTTATTTATTAGGAAACATCAAAGCAATGTCAGAAAAGGTGCTGCGAAAAATCAGCCGAGATGCCATGCCTTCGACTTTGGTGTAATGTAGAAAAAAAATACATGTGCGCTCGTTATTAAAAAACTGCCCGCAGTCTTGGAGCAGGGAAATTATAATTAACTCCGCAGAAGAGATACAATGGAAACCTCTTGGTTTACTCAGATCTCTGAGAGAAAAACAGGCGCAGAGAAAGGAGTCAGATAAGGGTAGGGGGAGCGGAGTGGTGGGAGGATGGGTGTTGAATGTTGGCTCACAGGGAAGCATTTTAGAGAGCAGTAACATGATGCTGCCAATTATAAGTGTGCACAAAGAAGCCACACGAGGTCATGGTAAAAAGCAAGGCAGAGCAGTCAATAATGGAAGCACCAGCAGAGCCGGGCGTTAAAACACCCGCTGCACACCCCTCTCCCTGGGTATGCGGAGCCCGTCTGGGGGGGAGGGCACCCCCAAAAATACAATATTTTAAAGCACAAAAGGTATTAACATTTCAGCTAAAAGCCTCATTTGCGCCTGTGATGTGCTTGAATTTCACCGTCCGAGGCCTGCAAACCCTCGGCCCAGAGTTATAAATAGATCTGTGGCCAGTGATGGATGTGTTAGGCTATAAAGTTCCCGGGTCTATACGTAACCCCGTTATAATGTAATGTATGCTCTGGCGGTCCCGGGTGGATCACGTTCTAGCCCCCAGGACCGGTGAGATGAGCTACTGCCGCTGTCTGCGCTCAGAAGACATCGGCTCGGGTCTGGCTGCTGTGCCAGGCAAAGAAGAGATATGGGGGCGAGGAGCACCAAGCCGGAGCTCTCCACGAGCAGTGGGTGGGTGGGGGGGGGGGAGGAGTATGGGAAGGGAGTCGGGGCTATTTGTATTCCGTTCCGCAAATACGAAGGGACAGATGGAAATTAAGCAGCAGAAAAAAGACGGCGAAACAAAGTCCACCTCAACTAAAGAAGACTCCTGCGCTCAGAGCCAGACTGACCTTATGAGGCCAGGGAGACACCCAGACAGCAGCCAGAAAACAAGCATTTACAATGCAATAGATCTCACATTAACGCGAGACCTACTGCATTGGAAATGATTGGCATCACGACAACGGGAGGGAGGGAGGTGGGAGAAGGCATGGACAACGGGGGAGGGGAGGGGAGGGAGGGAGGGCGGGCGGGCGCACGGGATTTTGAAGGCAAGGACAACGGGAGGGTGAGATGGAGTGAAAAGGCATGGACAACGGGGGGTAGGAGAAGGCACGGACAACGGGAATGGGGGGAGATGGCACGGACAACAGGAGGGAGGGCGGGGGGAAGAAGGCACCAAAGCACGTCAAGCCTGCAGTAGGAGAACCTCATGAACGAAAATAGTGCTCACAGTCTAAATAACATGTACTGTGTAACACTAAAAGTAAAGGGGCCAGTCGCCATGGGAGGTGACAAATGAAGAGGAGACGGTACTAAGGGGCTAACAGGCCTATAGAGGAATCAGAAGCCAGCATTTAGGACAGACAATGACAAAAGCCAATCGCAAATATGGGCGGAGAGGGCGGAGCTTCTATTCACCTACTCCTCTACAATAAGCCTCGCAGAGCAGCGCATGCGCGCTGGCTCTAGGCTCGGCCTAAAAAATAAGTGAAAGCCTTACATTTAAAGAAAATATGCTACACACTATTCAAGCATTCAAGTAAAAAGGCCAAAGTTCTAAACTATACAGCACACATCATTGAATACAAAGGCTCACTTTACCAGTTGTGGCCAGTATCTCCACTCCAATGACCAGCCATTAAGAGCTTCAAGGCATGGAATGCTGCAACTGGAATTGCTGGGTTCAGTTCTGCATGTTTGCAGGAATGTTTCTGCACACATTTTCTGTCTTCTTTCTGGCAGTAGTAAAATGTGTGTGGAGACACATTCGGCTTTAACAGGTGCGGAACCATGGAATCAGACTGAGCGGTATACCGTGACTCGAAATGTGGGCCTTTGCTCTCCAGATCACAAGACTGGAATGGTGGTTTTCCGGAAGCAAAGGAATTTCGTGATGATGATCGTCGATTGCATTATAGATTGCTGTGCTGTGTTATCATGTATGCTTTTCTGTTTTTTGTGTCACTTACTTTATACAAGATGTGATCCTATATAGGTGCAGAAATTTGGCTATATATAAGGATATGAATTTATATGATGTACTTCCTCTGTGTATGA
Source organism: Calotriton arnoldi (assembly GCA_963921515.1). NCBI lineage: Eukaryota > Metazoa > Chordata > Amphibia > Caudata > Salamandridae > Calotriton > Calotriton arnoldi. The sequence goes on from CAWUFW010005538.1 coordinate 793,584, forward strand.
TATTTCAGACAAGGATGTTTACCTCTTTTTGTTTTTTTCTGCTGCATTTTCTATAAATAAATTTAACAAAGAAAAAAAAAGTGGAATGGACGGAAACACACCAGTCTTATCTTTTGACTCCTAGAATTGTATTACATTTAGTTGATTTTCATTGTTGATTGCACAGTCTACAAATCTGTGGTTCCTACAGAATGCTGAGGTTTGACTACAACGTCCAAGGGAGGTCTGAGAGGATGCTATTTTTATGCAAAGGGGTAAATATTGGCTGTTTATGACTACAAAGGCAAGGGGTATGTCCTTCAAAATCCTGTGCAAGCAAATACCAGTAAAAAGCTCCACTTTCCTCAAAATCCTAAATATTTCCCAAACATATGCTTTTGGGCAACTAAACATGGTGCATTATTCCATGCCACTGCATGATTTATATGGCTGGCAGTGGTACTATCCTCTGATTTCTGCTGGAAGTGCTATTTCCTCAACCCCAGGCTTAGCGTGGTGGAGGAAATATCTCCAGTGAGTTCTGATTCTTGCTTGACACTTCATGTGGTAATTGAAGAATTTTCCTTTACTACCCAATACTTTAATTGAGCTATTAAGGAACCAATGAAACCCAGCAGTACTTCAATTGAACCAAGCACACTATTAATTTATTATCAACTAAGAGCACCATCCACAAAGAATTAGTTGTATCTTACTATGCATTCAGGATAAAGGACTGACTGCTACTAGTCACACCCACTCCTAGCAAAATGTGCATGGATCTGGACCTGTTATTTAAAGAAAGGTCAGGGGTAGAACTTTGGGTCCCTTTGACGCCATATATATATATATATATATATGCAGGTTAATACATATAGCTTTATTGTCTGATCAGTGAGCATCTGGTTTGCATTCAAAGTACCAATTTCAATATGCCACTTTATTACAGTGAAGTATGGACAACATTTCCAGATGCAGCAAAGCCATGTTTCTTATTCTTTATTATATAAGTCCCATTCATTTAAAATCAGCACAATCACAGTCAAAATATATTGCAAATTCAAATGTAAAAATATACAATTAAAACCACAGTCAATTGTAAGTATAATTACCTGGCATGAAAACAATAAAATGCTTCATATACATCATCACATTAAAGCCCAGATTTACAAAGATTTGGCGTCGGGTAGCGTTACTTTTATAATGCATACTTGATGAAAACTCCAGGTTGGTATTTACAAATTAATGGAAATAGCTAATGTGTTGGTTTTTAACCAAAAGGTAATGCAATACAGCACAATGTCCTCCCTTGCATTCAGGGCTGGACTGGGAACCCAAAGCAGCCCTGGCAATTTTCTAGGACCAGCCCCTGCCTTGGCCCAGGTGGCTGGAAATGATTGATTGCTTCTTTTGTTACTGGGGCCAATATTGCAGCACCCCTGCAAAACCGGCACCCAGTAACAAAACTGGCCCCCACCCTTCCAGCCTGCCGGGGAAACCGACAGATGCCCGTTATGGCCAGTCTGGCCCTGCTTGCATTACTTTGCTCCAAAGGTGCATTCCATGGGTGGTGCGTTGGTGTTCCCGTGCATCCACCTGTGGATTTTGAAGCAAATCCATATCTACAATGAATAATCTGATCTCTGACTTATGACTGACAAGTTTAAAAACTACATCTTCATCATGAGTCTGGAGCTCAATACCATATGGGGTACAGTAAATGGAGCAATTCCGCTTGCACAAAATACCTCGTCCAAGCAGATTCACAGGACTCAAATCACACACCACCAATCGGTGATTCTTTTCAGAGGACCCTATTTTGACAGATCCCCCTTCTGAAACTGGACTAGTCAGTTGTTCATTTGAAACTCCTATAACTTGGATTCTTTTTCCCAAGAGGGGAAGGTTAGATACCTCTGCTTTTCTCACAGTAGAGCGGGCAGCACCAGTGTCAATCAAGAATGACACAGGATGGCCATTCACCTCACTATCCATGAATGGACCACTCTGGTCTACCTCTAATGTTGCGCCATGCGCGCAATCATCCTCCCCTCTCAGGCCCTGTCATTGTGACAGGTCTGGGCTGTAATCATCATCTGTTTGTATCATGCAGTAATGTTGGGACATACCCTGATTCACAAAAGGATTGGTATTTACATTAAAAACCTGATTCATGTTAAATCTGTGAACATTTGCATTTTGTTGTGACATTGGGGCTTGTGGAACCTGCATTACCTGAGCTTGGGGCACATTGAAATTCTGGACGCTCTATCCTTACTGTGTCTAAGCCATATTATTACCTTGAGATTGCACAAATCCACCCTTCTGAACCTGATTCCTATTTGTCATGTTACCACCATAAAATCAGCATTTGTGTTTCCAATGCCCAAACTTTACACAGACGTGGCAAGGATTCAACTTTTTCAAAGTCGCCACATCAATACCTGTACTCAGATCAATCGGGACACCATGATCTTTACCTTGCAGCGGAAATCCATTACCATCTTGCATCACAGGAGCTCCCTGCTGATACACTCCCTGTACTGTACTCACATTCCCAACAAACTGCTGATTCTGACCTCGCTGTGCAGCTTTCATTTGTGCTATCATCAACTTCTCTTTCAATTTCTTGTGTTTCATTTCCAATTCGTCGCTGCAGTATTTAGCATATCTCAATATCTCAATTGGTTTACTCTGCCAACAAATCAAATGCCATGGAACTAACCTCAGGTTTCAATCCAAACACAAATCTGTACACAAAATGTCCCATGTCATTTGTCTCAATAGTCTCTGTTCCATTACACTGTTTAAATGCCTACAGTAGTCTCTCATAATAAGCAAGTATTGAATCTTTGGACTCTTGGGTCGTTCTGTCAGTCTTGACCTAATCAATCTCTTTAGGAGATATTTATGATTTCAAAAATGTAATCACCTGATTATACTCCTTTATTACCATTGGGGATGGAGCATGTGATATAGGATGCCTCATTGGCTCCTTCTCTGGTCAATCACAGGTCACCTGGAACCACAATTTCAAATAAGGTATTCAAATAATTTCAAATAACTTTTGATATCTTTACAAACCGATCAACCTGTCTGTACCAATCCACTGGGTTCTCTCTCAATTTCAGAAAATCATTTCTGAATGACGCAAGATCAGTTCTGCACCAAGGTATGTGTACATAACCTCCAACAGGCACTTCTATCATAGTAAGCATGTGTATATCCTCATCCTCCTCCTCTGTTCCAGACGGAGGCAGTTCTAGCCTGACTTTCTTCAGTTATTTTTTCCTTTGGCCATCTACCTTCCCATTCATCCAGTTCACTCCACTTTCGAACATAGGCAATTAATTCCTTGATCCCTAATGTCATTACTGAATGGTCTCATGTTTGTTAGATTCCTGTCATCAAAGCTTAAACAATAACTTCTGTGTAAGGCTTTAGATTTTTGCAAGTCAATTTCATATCTGAGAGCCAGATCACAAAATCTTTCACGAGCCTGTCGTGCACGTCTAGTAATGTCTTTACACATGAACATTAACTCATCATCCCGATAGACATTTAATTGGGACATGTCAAGATTTCCAAGTATCATTTCGTCTAATTCTAGTTTCAACCTACCTACATCTATTGTCTGTTCCCTCCCTGGAGTTTGAATATTCCTTCCACTTGTTCCGGGATTCCCACTACCAGTTGGAGTGTCTATACCTTTGAACCAGTTATCAAGTTCTCAGGCAATAAGACTATTTGCATTAGGTGGTGAGTTCAAAAGTCAGAAGTTAGCGTTCCCAGAGGCATTTCCGTCCTGGGTGTACTGTAATTAACATTTGGAGGCTCCTTCGTTCTAGACATGAAAAAGGGTGGAGATCTTTGGGGAAATCTCCTAGTTGGGTCAATCCCTGTCTGATTTAATGTACGGTCTGCACTCTACAGCCAAAGTATTTGTAGTATTTCCTGCCAATCCAGGTTTATACAAGGAAACCACATGACCTATTGTAACAGGAACGGTCAATGCATCTGGAGCATTAAGAGCAAGTGAATTTGAAGGGTCAGTAATTCTTGAACCCTCGCCCATCTATTTAGAATGTATATTTACTTGTGCCATAGGCTCATCAAAAGTCTCACCAATAGGTATATTACTCGCTCCTCCAGTTTGGGTCACATTGTATAAGGGTTGATGGTTTAACAATAACTCAAGTTATAAAATCCACATTGGAATTGCTATCTTTGTCCTCAGCTATGCTCTCTGTATCATCATCTGTCTCCTCTGTCTTTTCTTATCCTTGCATTTACCTTTTCCATCTTCCTCACTCATTAGTGCAGGGTATAGTCTAGCTCCCTCAATCATGTCACTTCTCCATGTTTTCTGTTCTGCATCCCCTCTAGCATCCACATATGTGCGTATGGCTTTCTTGACACTTCCTTGAAATCTCTCTCTCTGCTTAAGATCAGCTGTATATTCTCGGGCATTAAGTGCTTCATATTGGGTAGGTCTAGGAGGCGGTTGCATGTCATACAGCATCCTCCTTAAATGCTCAATGATTTTCAAATTAGATGTGCCATAACGAGGAAATGTCAAAGGACCATCTTTCTCAGTGATCTTATGCCACTGTTTGAGCCAAATATATGTGTGAAGAGCCACATATATTGCCATAGTGTGACCTGGCGCACCTTTGGGTGGTGTCTCTTCCCCTCTTTAATTGATACAGTCACATCTCCCCTCATTAGATTTTGTAATGTTTCAAAGAATTTCATTTTCAATCAGAAATATGCAAAAGTCACAAACGACTTTTCGTTGAAACAAGGAAATTATTTTTCACCCACAATTCTCTAATCAGCGATCACAACCAATACCAGCACAACTCTCTATGACGTACCCAACCAATACCAGTGCAGCTCTACACCAACCAACCAAAGCCAGTGTGGCACACTGTGACATCAATCTCACTCCTTGCAGTGGCTCACCATCTTTGCAATTCTTCACAATCACGTTCTCTCCACAATTTATGCACAAACAAATGCAAAAGATTTCACAACTAACTCTGTCTGCTCCTCTAATGAAATTTAAGATATTCATACACACAAGAGACAGTCCAGACCTACATTTTCCGACCTATCCTGACATTCACTTCAAATGAAACCTCGACCAGCTGGGGCTCACTCGGATTGATACACTTCTTCCCTGTGCACTGAGATCAGCTAAACAAACCACACCTCCTAATCACACAAAGATAAAGTCCCAATCTCAATAATGCTGTCAACAGCACCACAACACAGCAGACAAATACACCCAGTGTCTTCAACACTGATAACTTATCTTTTATCTATCCTGGGATCTTAGGCCACGACGGACCCGATAACCACTTCAACTTCTCTGCATTAAGAGTCACATTCACACATCAACTTAAAACATCTCCGCAGAACACCACACAATCACAGCAAAACCGCGAGCTAGCATAAACAATTGCAACGTGCAACCCTATTAATACTCACACCAAGCAGCTCCAGTTCGTTCCCTTTCTGCTGGAACTCCATCAATCCTTTGAGTGAACCATGGGCTTTAGAGGTTTTGGCTGGGCCTGGGCAATTTCTGAACAGGACACCCTAAACTCCCTCACTTCGGTCACAAACCATCCTCTACTATCAAGTTGCTACAGCGCTCAGGGTCAACCCTCTTACCATTTGTCCTCCAATGGACATTTTCTTCGCCGCCTGAGGTGATGGGAGTTAACATTAACGTTAACATTAAATTAGTCAATTTCAATTAGCAGTGTAACCCATTTGGCTACACAAAAAAACTGGAATCAATTAATATAGTTACAAAAGTTGATTACAAGTTAAGAGTCAAGATAAGGTACACAAATCTCAGCACCATAATCTAAAAGTTCAGAATAACAACCGGGAAACCCAAAATTCTAAAGAAGTTTAGGAGACAAACAAGAAGTCACAGCAATACAACAGATCAATATAAAGATTTGGTGCTCAGAAGAGTTTCTGGTTCTCTCTTCTATACACAAGTATATCTAAAATCGTCTAAGTTAAAGTCCAAACTAATAGGACGGTTCAAAAATCTAAAGGAGTCTCAAAAATCAAGGAAATGCAGAAAAATAGGAGTTTGTGGGAAAGAGTGGGAAGGTGTCAGCATCTCAGAAGCTCGGTTAAGAGTCTTCTTGAGGAAGAAGAATGAGTGTTAGCCTTAGCCACACTCAGCAGAAAATCAAGGGAAAGCACAGAAGTCTAAACCTCTCAAAGTCCATGGCAAAGGGCCAAAACTCAGACAGTGTGAGCATCAATTATTCCCACCAGGATCTTCCAGGATCCCTCCATTTGCATTATCAGGGGTTCCACTGTCCTTTTCAATTCTCACATTTTAAGATGCAACATTTAAAAAAATGTCTCACACTGAAGATGGGAACGACATCGTCCTTGTTCACCCAAACCATGTTTCAATAATGCTGACTAGGACCCTTAAGTTAATGCTCTGGCTCTCCATGTTCTTTGTCAAGGTCTTCTTCTCAGACTCTCTCTCTATTGCTAGTACAGTGTTGTATCTATTCTCAAACTAACAAATGTTTTGAATGCACCTGCAAGGAAAAGTCATATAAGCAGAAAATGAAAAACAATATTTTATGCGGAGTGGAAAACAGGCCTAGTCAGGATAACTTTAAAGTATTAAATCAGTGGTGCACATTTAATATGCGTGTGCACTTTCAAACACAAATTAATGTAAAATGTCAGTACATTAGATTCATGTAAAATGTAGCATACAGTTAAATCTTGAATGTCTATGTATAAGTATGACTAAGAACTACATTTAAATGCAATATATGAAACATTAGTGCACACGTTACATAAATCATTTTAATTCCTAAAATGAATATATGTTTAATAAGTAAGAATGGGTTATTCATCAAGTCTCCGAAAAATATATCATTTAATAGGTTTAAGGTACACATTGTAAGAATACATTCTCTAAGTCTACAGTGAATACACATTAATAAGGATGTCAAGTGGAACACTTTACATTAGTTGTTAGGCCACACAAGAAATATGCTAAGTGCACATTTATGACATGTATTTGTGACGTGCAAGGGTGGAGCCAAAATGACGCTGCTCCAGATGAAAAGAGGCACTTTTATAAAGTGACACATAACTTCTTGTAGTGACAGGTGCGGAGGTGTGCCAAATCTGCCCGTTTTATTATTTTGTGTTAAATACAAGTCATTTTCTACAATTTATATGTTTCAACCCAAAATACATTTCACCAGTATTTTGTATACATTTTCTCTCCAAGGGTGTGTCTCCCACAAGAAAGTGACACGAGATACCAGCAGAAGACTGGCTGAATGAGAAAATGTCTCATTCAAGAAGACAATGTCTCTCTGCGAGATATTTTGTACTCTAGCTCGTCTCCCTAGGGAAAACGCACATACCACGTTTGCATTATTTGAAATGCGAAATTCAGGGTTTCCTCAAAGTTATGTTGCCGAAATAAAAAATTTGCACTTTGCAACTAGTCTCAAATTTCTCCCAACATTCTAATTTTAGAAGTATTACTAGTAAAGTATTCGGAGGACTGTGGAGTAGGACCTACTAGAAACCTACTCTCTGCACACTACTTTGTAACTATTTTTATCAGCTTTGATTTCTATGGAATATGTAGTGTAAAGTTTGCAAAACGTTTGTATCTGACCATATCGGAAACTCAATATTTTTAATACTTTTCGCATCTGTTTTCTTGGTACTCTTTATAGTTTCATCTGCTTTATAAGTGTGTGTTTTAAAAAGATTTATTTTTAAAGGTTGAAGGTGCAATCAACATTTTGCAAAGTGTATTAATCCAATCCGAATACAAAAGGTCCACGTGTGCAGCTGTATCCATAAAATGAAACCCCAAACCACTAACAATACCCTCGGTATGTTTATAATGACATTTATTTTAAACTCTCAGCAGTTTCTACATTTTCTGCAATACCATTCATTTAACCAGACGATTTTCGTCTGAAGTGTTTCCCGCTCAGATTACAGCCTTTCTATGTCTGGTTGTTATTTTTATTTTACAGCCCCTCCCTGTTTAAGCGTGGAAAACCTGACAAACTGGGCAAATACAGGTGAAAAGAAAAAACTCAGATCGAAGCCATGACAGATAAACGTGCAATGCAAAGCAAAGGTTCATGAATACTGCAAAACAAAAAAATCTACAAAAATGTAACTTTCGAAAAAAATGTCATTGAAATAATTGCTGAAAAGGCCATAATCGTTTAGGCAATGGTTTCATTGCACAGAAACTCAAATGTTAGTAAAATAAGAACTCCCTGTAAAAATATTATACAGTTCGCTATTTTTACATTCATAATCCCCAGAAAGGGAGAAGCTGAAAGGCAATTTATGAGTGAGGTGTGTATTCACTTTAGCACGTGCATTAACACATCCATATACGCAACACACAGTCTTTTATATCTACATCCCTTCAACTACATCAGTTTACATCAAATAAGTTACGGTCACAATTTAATTTATTTCATTTCAAAATGACTGTTTTTTAACATAATCCACAGTGTGCGTTTTTGGGTGTCTGTCACTGGACTGCATTGCATTCCCAGATTTCTTTCCTAAAATGGTCCATATGAGACGTAGACGAGTTACTGGTCTATGCTGATTATTTCAAGACCCATGCTTTCATACTGTTTATTCTTTTTATATACTTTACCACAATCCGAGCACACTTTTGAGATCGCCTGTTCGGTCTTACTGAATTGGTAATAACGCATACCCAAAAACACACAAATGCCAAACACACAAAGCTCGACACCGTAATAAATACCTAAACATTAGATCTGGGCGAAATGTAAATATGCCAGTGTGATTAGCGTAATTTTGGGAATTTCATGTTTCGCTTGTTGTTCGAAATTCTAAATTTATGGTTTTACCTCACATCATGTAATTATGCCGCAGTTCACGTCATAATTATAGCGTGGGTACAACGAGAACATCCAGAACGTGGGTAGCTGTTTGTTTTTAGAAATTGTGCTTTTTAGAGCGAAATGTGCCCTTGCATTAAACATTGACGCAATAATGTATCTTGCGATAATATAGTGCACTATCGGATGGATTTACATTTCATAATTTTGAGTATTTGTTTCTACATTTTGGGCAATAATATGATAGCAAACTATGCAAATTTCTCACACCACACCTAAACATCTCAAATACTGACTAAACTAGTAGGCACTCACACTGAATATTTCTAAACATTTAGTGGGTAATCTCTAACAGCCTCAGTAAATTAGTTCACGATACAAACATCTTACCTCGAAAATGGTCACTCCTTTAAGACTGAAAGTAATTCACTCTGAATTAAGTGACACCATCGCCTATAGGTTTATAGCCAGATTTCCATCTGCAGTGTACCACAAAACATCCATTTCTTGCTGCATAGGCCTTTTACATCCCCATCCTTCTTGAATTAATGATTTTCATCCTTCAACCTGATATATAATTAATACACTGATGATATCCAGATCTCTCATGTAGTTGATGGAGACTACTTTGAATTTTTGTTGTGAACTGCATCTTATTCAAATCACGTGACTCAAGTGCAAATGGTTCAAAAATGTACTTTTGCGCTGAAAATAACAATTGCTTTGAGTCCTTTAGCTCAAATCAAATTTTCCTTTTTTTAATTCACACTTCTAACTGCAACTCAAATCCACACCATACAGCTAATGCTAACTACAATCTTAAACCTACTACTGAAATTATCCTCAATGCTGTTACCATCTGCAGTCCTAATCCTAAACTCAACCCTAACGCTTCTCTTAACCTAACTCACTCCTATCTTAATTCTAACCTTATCTGTTTTCTTTTTTAACCTAACTCCCTATCCATCTATTTGTTTTAAAAAAAATATTTTTGTGACCATTTAGTTGAATTTCGAACTTTTTATTCGAGCTAAATGATTGGAACTACTCACTGTGAGCAAAGAACAACAGCTTGTGTATCTGAAATTATGTTTACTCACTGTTGATTTTGGGTGGCCAGAGCTAGTTTCAGCTCAACACTAGTTAAATGGAGATTATTGCCTTCAGCTTCTCCTGTGTCATTTCACCTGCTTTTTAGCATCTTACTCTTCACCATCTTTGTAAGTAAAACTAATAAAACATGTGTTCCTGTGGGAAAAAGATCCATCCCTCACATAGCGAACTGTGGTGACCTGTGACAGCAGTCTTTTGACAATCACAGTAATCAAAGTAGAGTTTAAAGTTTATCAAAAAGCTGATCAAGCAGTGGTAGTGAGGGCTCTTATACTTCAGGCCTCTAGTACTAGAGGTGGTTTAATGGAGGAGTCCACAAGCAGTCAGAAAGTCATAATGTATGTATAGGGGATGAGACAGAGTATGAGGCAGCAAAGTTGGGCCTAAGCAGGCTGTAAAAAGATTAGAATTAAGCCCAAATCTATATTCTATAGTTCTATCACTGCATCGTGTTGTCGGGCTTAGCAACACAAACAAAAGAGATTATTTGTCATGGTGAATTTGTTTACAAGCATATTCTTGAGACTTAGTTTTTCCTCTTATTAAATTTAATTAGATAAGGATGCTAGAATCCCCAGAAAAATTCTGGCTTACCGCTCATGTGTAGGCTATGGTGCCCCAACAGGTACTTGGCATGTTTTTGAGTATTTGTCTGCAGATGCACAGGTTTGGATTCAAAGGTCCCGGGCCAGCTCTCCCTGTCGCTCGCACCACCCAGCAGGTCAACCCCAGAACTTCGTTCTTTCCCACAGATTCCTCTCTCAACATTGCTCGTTTCTCCACAGATTCCTCTCTCAACGTCACTCGTTTTTCCACAGAATCCCTCCTAACTTTGCTCTTCTCTCCACAGATTCCTCTCCTAACTTTGCTAGTTTTTTCACAGATCACCTCTTAAGTTTGCTCTTTTTTCCACAGATTCCTCTCCCAACTTTGCTAATTTTTTCACAGATTCCCACTTAACTTTGCTAGTTTTTCCATAGATTACTCTCTTACCTTTACTCTTCTTTCCACAGATTCCTCTCCTAACATTGCTAAATTTTCCACAGATTGCCTCTTAAATTTGCTCATTTTTCCACAGATTCCGCTCTTAACTTTGCTCTTCTTTCCACAGATTCCTCTCCTAACTTTGCTCATTTTTCCACAGATTCTCTCTTAACCTTGCTCGTTTTTCAACAGATTCCTCTCTTAACTTGACTCATTTTCCCACAGATCCCCTCTTAACTTTGCTCTTCTTTCCACAGTTTACTCTCCTAACTTTGCTCATTTTTCCACAGATTTCCTCTTAACTTTGCTCGTTTTTCCACAGATTCCCTCTTAAATTTGCTTGTTTTTCCACAGATTCCCTCTTAACTTCACTTGTTTTTCCACAGATTCCCTCATAGACTCCTCTTCCCCACACCTGCTTTTCCTTGCACCTTCGCCCTCCCTCCCCTGGGCTAAACTGCTATTATCCTAGTCAGCCCTTCCCTTGCCTGCTTCCCACCTCCCACCGACCTTGCCCAGCGCCCAGCCCCCTTCCTGGGTAACCTATTTAATGGAGGCCGCATTGTAGCCGCACCACCAGCGCACCAAAGGCAAGCCCGTCCGTGCTGGACTTTGCCCAGCACCTGGACCCCTGTTCCCCCCACTCCTAACATACACTCGCAACGAAAATAGTCCTCATTTCTGGACAGAGCAGCAGCAACTGCCACCTCGCATCCCGCAAACAAAAATCAGGACCCTTTTCCTGCTGCTATTACCCTCTCAACTGCTACACCAAACCCACAGTCCCTGAACACCCGCCACCCACCACCCTCACAGATCAACTACACAAGCACGCCAGCAAAATCTGGGACACCATCACCTCCCTCATGCTAGACATCGTCTTCATCACGAGACGTGGTTCAACCTGGCATATGCACTTGATATCGCCACCGCCATACCACATGGATACAAAACAATCCACCACAACTGCACTAACAAGCAAGGCGGTGGATTAATCATCATGCATAAAGTGAGCATCAACTGCACTGCCACCGCAGACACTGCAGCCCCCATCATGGAGTACCTTGATTTCCAGATCAATACCAACTTCAAAACCACCAACAGAGGCACCCTCACCTACAGACCCCCAAGGCCCCGCCCCGCCTTCTGCGAGGCCATCGTGAACATCATCAGCCCGCTAGCCATTAACTCTAAAGACTTCCTCTTCCTACGGGATAGCAACTTCTACCTCGAAGATGTCTTCAATACATACGCTGCTAACTTTCTAGAGATAATGGACATCCTCGGACTCTCCCCGCGAGTCACTGACCCCACTCACATCGCCGGACACACGCTGGACCCCATATTCTCAGCCAACAGATTCAGGTACAGCCACATGACCGAAGCCACCTGGACTGACCACTCAATTGTCTACTTCTACATCTCCTCTACCCCCAGGCCCCCCGCCATCCCCGCCAGCACCCCCCACAGGAGCTGGAGGAAAGTAACAGAGGACCTTTGGATACTCACCCTCAAATCCTTGCTGCTTCGCCCCTCCTCCAACCCAGAGGAAGCCATCAAAAACTTCAACACGTGGATCACTGTGCTGACAAAGTCGCACCCCTCAAACCCCCCAGACCCAACAGATCCCACACCCACACCAAACAGTTCATAGATAAACTCAAAGATGCAAAATGCAACTGCAAAATACTGGAAAGGATCTGGCACACCAGCAAAGCGCCCTCAGACAGAGAACAATTCAAACACTAAACAACTAGCACTCACAATTGAAGAATGCCAAGCAGCACGCCCTTAACACCTGCCTGGGAGCCAGCTCCAAAAACAGCAAGGAGCTCCTCTGCATCATCAAGGAGTTCTCCAACCCCACAGCAACCCAGAACACCATCACCCATTCCCAGGACCTCTGTGACTCCGTTGCAGAATTTTTCCACAACAAAATCGCAATCATATATGAACACTTTGATCACCAACCAACCCTAGCCATCCTCGAACAACTCCCCACCAACAACGACCACAACCTAACCACCATCACCACGTGGGACCCACTCACACCCCCAGTCCACCGCTACCATCATGGGTTCCATACACTCAGGAGCCCCCAAAGATCTCTGTCCCATCACATGTTCAACAAGGGAACCAACATCATCAGCAAGTAACTCACGACCATCATCAACACCTCCATCGACGCTGCCAACTTCCCAGCTGCTTGGAAGCAACCAGCGGCCAAGCCGCTCCTAAAAAAAACTCCACATACCCGAAAGAACTCAGAAACTACTAGCCGATATCCCTACTCCCCTTCCCAGCCAAAATTTTAAAAAAAGCTATAAACATCCAACTAAACAACCACCTGGAAACCAACAAACTCCTGGACCCCTCGCAGTCAGGCTTCAATGCGACCCACAGCACAGAGATGGCCTTGATCAGTGCCACTGATAATAGCATAGCTCTCAAGGACAGGGGAGAAACCGCAGCCCTGATCCTGCTCAACCTATCCGAAGCTTTTGACACTGTATCCCACAACTCCCTCCTACTTGGCCAACACCAGTTGGGAATCCAAGGGAAAGCCCTCAAGTCGATCCCTTCCTTCCTTTCAGGAAGAACCCAAAGCATCCCCCTACCCTCTTTTCCTCAGGCCCAAAAGACATCATCTGTGAAGTCCCCCACGGATCATCTATAAGCCCAACACTCTTCAACACTTACATGGCCCCTGTAGCCACCCTGGTCAAAACACACATGATGAACATTATTTCCTATGCTGACGACACACAGCTCATCCTGACCATGTCCGTAGACCCCACCACTACCAAAGCAAACTTCCACAGATGTATGACCGACGTCGCCAGCTGGATGCAGAACAAAGGCCTCAAGCTCAAAACCGACAAAACAGAGGTCCTCATCTTCGGGAGCACCATCACCCCCTAGAATGACACTTGGTGGCCAACCAAATTCGGCCCCTCTCCCACACAGCATGCAAGAAACCTAGGCATCATCCTCGACAGCAAGCTGTCGATGAGAAATCAGATAAACACTGTCTTCTCAGCATGCTTTCACATCCTCCGCATGCTAAAGAACATTTTCAAGTGGCTTCCCACCAACACTAGACGCACAGTCACCCAGGCACTCACTCATCACCAGCCGCCTGAACTACAGCAACACCCTCTATGTAAGGATCACCACACAACTTCTGAATAGACTACAGATCATACAGAACACAGCAGTAAGACTGATCCTCGACCTCCCGAGATGAGCCCACATGACCCCACCTCAGAGCACTACACTGGCTCCCTGTAAACAAACAGTACCAGTTCAGACTACTAACCCATGCCTACATAGCCCTCCACAACTTGGGCCCCACCTACCTCAACCACAGTGTTAACTCCCACCAACCCACCAGACAACTATGCTCTGCGTCCCTCCACATGGCCCACACCCCCCGCATTAAAAAAAGCAGGAGCGGCGGTGAAGCCTTCTACCACATGACCACCAAACACTGGAACAAACTCCCTCTACAACTCCGATCAACACCCACCCTCCAAGAATTCAGAAAGAAACTGAAAACCTGGCTGTTCAACAGATAGCCCGCAGCAGCAGCAGCACACCCTACCACAAGCGCCTGGATACCCTCACAGGTGATAAGCAGCGCTTTACAAATCCTATTGTATTGTATCAACACTGCTCATAGCTGTTCTGAGTGCTATGTGAAAGGGTTTAGGTAGACTTAGCCTAGCTTGCAGTGGGTATGCTTTCTTGCTTGGGCCTTCGTTAATTCCACCAGCCTCTGCAGAAGCCACAATACCACAAACCAAAACAATTATGCACCTCAAAGAAGAGGCTAGAAGATACTGTGAAGGATAGGTATCTCTCAACCAGACTCTATATAGGTCATGTGGGATGTAACGCCCCCTCACATTCACTTTCACCTACAATTTTTAAGACGCTGTAATGCCCCAAACCATGTGAACCCAAGAAACTCATTGTACAGCTCTGTTCATGTCATCCATTAAATGATTTAGGGCCTGATTTAGATTTCAGCGGAAAGGTTACTCCATCACAAACATGACGGATATCCCTTCCACCACATTACAAGTGCATTATATGCGAAGGCACTTGTAATATGGCTGAAAGGATGTTGTCACATTTGTGATGGAGTAATCTGTCCGCCAAACTCTAATTGAGGCCGTGGTGACCTGCCCAAACTGTTCACCTGATGATTACAGGTACGACATTCCCCACATACTTTTCTCATGAAATAAATTTGCTGTGCCTTCATGAAATTATAGAAAAATAGATGAATAAATAAAATAAGTTAATACTTCTCTTTCCTTTGTTATTGGGCCTCCAAACTCGAGGAGTTAGGCCACTAACAAGGAGGACTAGCAAACGGCTTCCAAAACATGTACACAAATATTTATGGTGGTGGAAAAATAACTTTAGTTTTTCAAATGTGGGTCTTCCCATATATTTTAAAAGGAACACAGATGACAAATACATTTCCCAAACGTAATCACAACATTTAAATTACATATTTCCATCCCACTCACAAATACAAGTGTCAAAGCTGTGTTTCGGTGCAGGTCAGGATTTTTCTAATACATAGCTACAATGGAATGCATTACACCTCGACATTAGACTACACATGCTCAAGAATTTATAAAAGATTTCAAACCTCACCTACGCATTCAACAAATTGCACAGAGCCTTCATGCATCAGACACAACAGCAGTTATAGAGACATGTACCAGTGGTAACGTGGCTCTTAAGTCTGCAGCCATACAACAATGGAAATATGTCTCTTTAGAGTATGACTATCTACACTTCAAGACCAAACTACAGACCAAAGACAACTTCCCAAAAATATTAGAAATTCATCCCTCGATCTACCTCTTCATTATTATGTACCCACCAATCCACCTGAACCAAACACAGATACCTGCTGAATTTGGACACTCATGCATGCCTATCGGATATAGAATTCAACATGCATAGGCTGTTTTACATGACCTGAATATGCATGCATGTTGCTTTCAGACATGTGCATGTGCACCAATCCCTGAATCAGGGCCGGACTGGGAACCCAAAGCAGCCCTGGCAAATTTTCAGACCAGCCCCCATACGGTGCATAGCGAGCAAGCCTAACAACTACAAAGGGGGTTAAAGGGCCCCCAAAGAAATTTTTGAAAAAATGGCAAAAATTGCTGCATTCTACAACACATTTCATTATATATTCAATTGTATTCGTTTTTAAAGCAGAGTAAATGATGACTTTACAGCGCACAAGGATGCCGCAATCTTTATTGGGGCTCTTCAATGATTCCCTCACTATTACCCTCAAACAGTGCCTCTCATTTCTCCATAGCTCCTCTCTCACATGCATTTTATTTGTTTTATAGCACCTCTCATACCAGTGTAGGATGTCAGAGCATTTTACCATACACACA
The DNA here is from genome assembly GCA_963921515.1 of Calotriton arnoldi. Taxonomy (NCBI): domain Eukaryota; kingdom Metazoa; phylum Chordata; class Amphibia; order Caudata; family Salamandridae; genus Calotriton; species Calotriton arnoldi. The sequence goes on from CAWUFW010005538.1 coordinate 810,019, forward strand.
TAAACAGAGACAATGAATCATACGTGTGTAAATCTGTGTATAGAAAATGTTATATAAGGCAAAGGGGACTACAAGGTGTAGGATTCACATGTCATCATACTGGTATTGGTCTGGGAAAGCACAAGCTCAGGATTCGAATGTGGTTAGGGTTTACTTTACTAATAAGAATGTATTTCTACGCAAACAAACCCTTTTCAGCAAAATTAGGATAATGAAAGACTGGGGAAAAAACACTAACATTTCAAACATAGATTATGATTGTAATTTATGAACTGCATAGTAACAAAAGGATCTCTGTGACAAAAGCGGTAAACCACTGAGCCATGCACATAAAGGAAAATGCTACTTACCAGTATGCATCTGTCCTTGGCATGTAGAGCTGTAGAGTTGTATACTTTAGCATAGATCACCATCCGGTGTTGGGCTCGGATGTTTGCACTTTGTTTTTGTTGGTGAAGTCTTTGTTAGTCACGAGATAGGTAGCTCCTCCTTATGGTGACAGTGCGCATGGGCATCGACTCCATCCCCAGATTGTTTTTCGCCATAAAGGGTAATGATGGAGTTAGTAAGAAAGTAGAAAAGGATGTCCATGTGTGATGTATCTAAGTAAGATAATACTGCAACGGATAAAGGTATCCGGGGAGGTGGGTGGGCGTATAAAACTCTACAGCTCTACATGCCAAGAACAGATGCATACTGGTAAGTAGCATTTTCCGTTCGAGGCATATGAGCTGTAGATTGTATACTTTAGCATAGACTATATAGCAGTTTTCCTCCTTAGCGGTGGCAACCTGTATCCGTTGCAGTGGCCTGAAAAAGTGTTCTCAATACAGCCTGGCCCACACTAGCCTGTTGTTTTGCTTGCACATCTACACAATAGTGTTTAGTGAAAGTGTGCGGTGTAGACCAAGTTGCTGCTTTGCAGATGTCATCTAGGGGAATGTTCCCTAAGAATGCCATAGAAGCCCCTAGTTTGCGTGTGGAATGAGCTCTAGGGGGAATGGTTAGTGTGTGTTTAGCTTTGAGATAGCATATTTGGATGCACTTAACAATCCATCTTGCAATTCCTGTTTTTGAAATGGGATTGCCCTTGTGAGGTGGGGAGAAAGATACAAAGAGTTGTTTAGTCTTTCTAAAGGGTTTAGTTCTTTCTATGTAGTGCCCTTTTGACGTCTAGCGTGTGAAGAGCACGTTCTGCCACTGAGTCTGGTTGAGGGAAAAAAACTGGGAGTTCAACAGACTGATTAAGGTGGAAGGCAGAAACTACCTTGGGTAGAAATTTTGGGTTAGGTCTAAGAACCACTTTACTATGATGCATTTGCAAAAATGGTTGTTGTATGGTTAATGCCTGGAGTTCACTAACTCTTCTGAGGGATGTGATAGCTACCAGGAAGGCTACCTTCCAAGTGAGGAACTGTAACTCACATTTGTGTAGAGGGATCAAATGGGGAATTATTCTTTTAAGTCCTTCCATAAACGCTTTGATCGCAGGAACTCGAAATAAAGACACGTGTTGTCTGTTTTGGAGGTAAGCGGCTATTGCAGCTAGATGTAGCCGTATAGATGTATATGCCAAATTACATTGTTGTAGATGCAAGAGATAACAGATAATGTTTTGAATGGAAGCATCTAGTGGGTTGATTTTGTTATTTGTACAATAAACAACAAATCGCTTCCACTTTGCTGCATAGCATGCTCTTGTGGTAGGACGTCTAGCCTCTTTGATGACGTTCATACAATCTGGTGGAAGATTGAGGTAGCCAAACTCTAGGACCTCAGGAGCCAGATCGCAAGATTGAGTTGATTGGGATCTGGATGTCTTATCTCTCCATGGTTCTGTGTAAGAAGCTTGGGTGAGAGGTATAACTTTTGATGAGGTACCACTGATAGTTCCAGTAGAGTTGTGAACCAAGGTTGTCTCGCTCATGTTGGAGCAACTAGGATTATTGTGAGGGAGTGTTGTTTGAGCTTCCGAACCAGTAACGGAATGAGAGGAAGAGGCGGAAAAGCATATACAAATTTGCCTGACCAGTTCATCCATAGCGCATTGCCTTTGGACAATGGGTGTGGATACCTGGAGGCGAAGCTTGGGCATTTTGCGTTGTGATGTGTGGCGAACAGATCTATGTCTGGGTGGCCCCACATTTGAAAAAATGGAAGAACTTGAGGATGAAGTTCCCATTCGTGGATGTGTTGTGTTTGTCGACTGAGCAGATCCGCGATCTGATTGTGTACTCCCGGGAGATGTTCTGTGAGGAGGTATATCTTTTGAGGAATAGCCCATCTCCATATACTTTGCGCTAGGCGTGAAAGTTGGAGAGAGTGTCCCCCCTGTTTTTGAATGTAATACATTGCTGTCATGTTGTCTGTACGTATTAGGACAGCTTTGCCTAGTAGCAAGAGTTGAAAAGACTTTAGTGCTAAAAAGATTGCTAGTAACTCCAGGTGATTTATGTGGAGTTGTTTTTGTCGAGGGGTCCATAAGCCCTGAACAGTTTGACTTTGTAGATGAGCTCCCCAGCCGGTGAGCGACGCGTCTGCTGTTAGTACTATCTGTAGAACCGGGTCGAGGAACGGCCGCCCTTTGGAAAGGTTTTGTGTATTCCACCACTGCAGAGAACGATGTGTGTGGCTGTCCACCAACACCAGATCTGTCAGCTGACCTTGAGCCTGGTTCCACTGATGTGCTAAGCATTCCTGCAATGGACACATCTGGAGTCTTGAATAAGGGACGATGAGGATGCAAGAAGCCATCATCTCGATTAACTGCATAAACACTTGAGCTGGCAACTAGTGTTGAGGCCGAAATTGTAATATTAGAGCCTGCATGTAGTGAATCCAGCCTGGATTGGGGTATGCTAGAGCTCTTGTGGTGTCTATAGTAGCCCCTAGATACTGTACTGTTGTATCTTGGATGGTTGAAGGTGAGACTTGGTGAGGTTTAATGTGAAACCTAAGTCGTGAAGTAGATGGATAGTCCTGTGTGTGTGCTGTACAGAACTGTTGTGAGATTTGGCTTTTATGATCCAGTCGTCCAGATAAGGGAACACATGGATGTGTTGCCTTCTTAAATGAGCTGCTACCACTGCGAGGCATTTGGTGAAGACTCTGGGTGCTGTGGTTACCCCGAATGGGAGGACTTTGAACTGATAATGTTGCCCGTCCACCATGAACCTGAGATACTTTCTGCGAGAGGGGTGAATAGGAATATGAAAGTAGGCGTCCTTTAGATCCAGAGTGAAGAGGAAGTCGCCTTGTTGAAGTAGTGGGAGCACCTGTTGGAGAGTGACCATGTGGAAGTGGTCTGATTGGATGTAGAAGTTTAGGGGTCTGAGGTCTAATATTGGCCTGAGAGAGCTGTCCTTTTTTGGAATCAGAAAGTAGAGTGAGTAAACCCCTGTGCCCTGATGGGGTAAGAGGACTGGTTCTATTGCATTTTAGTGTAGTAGAGAGAGAACCTCTTGTTTGAGGAGAGTCAAATGTTCTGTGGACATTGGACGGTGTTTGGGAGGAATGTGTGGGGGACTGGATGTAAGTTCCAGGCAGTAACCATACTGGATAATTTGTCTTAACCACCTGTCTGTAGTGATGGAATTCCAGACAGGTAGGAACTGTGAAAGGCGTCCCCCGACAGGTGTGGAATGGTCGGGGGAAGCGCACGGAAGTCACTGCTTGGTGGTAGGGGAGCTGCGGGTGCTATTACCCCGGCCTCTGCCCTTGTTGTTGTTACCCCTGTAACCTCCCCTAAAGTATCCCTTGGAAAAGGAGCTCTGATTGGGGCTTTTGTAGGATGAGGATGGGTGCTCTGATGTGTTGCTTTTAGAGCCAGCCCTATAAAAGGAGCGTCGAAAGGAGCCTCTAGGAGAAGATAACTGCAAGGCTCCCATAGACTTAGCAGTTTCCGTGTCCTTTTTCATCTTTTCTAAAGATGTGTCCACTGTAGGGCCAAAGAGGTGCTCTTGGTCGAAGGGCTGATTAAGGATACTGGTTTGCACCTCTTGTTTAAATCCAGATATCCTGAGCCAAGCATGTCTGCGTAACAATACGCTAGTATTGACTGCGCGAGATGCTGTGTCCGCTGCGTCTAGAGCACATTTGATTGATGTGTTTGTGATTAATTTGCCTTCCTGTATGAGGTCATTGGCCTTGTCTTTGTATTCATCAGGTAGATATTGAATGAGCTTCTCAAGCTCATCATAGTGAGCCCTATCATACCTTGCCAAGAGAGCTTGTGTGTTGGCTATTTTCCAATAGTTTGCAGCTTGAGACGCCATACGTTTGCCTGATGCGTCTAACAATTTGGATTCTTTATTCGGAGGCGGGGTGTCACCTGAACCTTGAGAGTTGGCCCTTTTACGTGCATTAGCTACTACCAGGGAATCTAAAGGAAGCTGACCCTTAATGTATATGGTGTCACTGGGAGCTGCTTTGTATTTCTTGTCTATCCTGGGGTTAAGAACCCTGGTCCTAACAGGGTCTTTAAACACTTCTGGTGCGTGTTTAAGTAGACCTTTTAACATTGGTAGGACGTGTGAGGACTTTTGTGGCTGAGCAAAAGTTTCTGGGAGAAAATCCTACTCTACAGGATCTGAATGTAACTTCACCCCGTGATATGTTGCGGCCCTATTGATTAGTTGGGCAAAACCTACATTATTGTCTGGTGGGGATGGCTTAGAGGGATAAAGATCTGGGTCGTTGTTTAAGTCAGGATCTGTATTATAGTCCCTCCATGGATCTGGTTCCTGTGGGGTCTCATCATTATCATCATCATCCTGTTGTGGAACTATATTATCATCCCCTTGTCCGTCCCCATCTCCATAATCACTATCCTCTGGTTGTGGAAGTGGAAAAGTGGGTTCTGGAGAGTGTACTGGAGAGATCAGTAGATTGGGATCAGTAGGTGGAGGAGGAGGTGTAGGGGGTGGAGAGGTGTTAGTGCCCATTTCCATTTTTTTAGCAGGAACTGGTGAGTCCTGCAAATGGTCCGGTTTCCTCTTTTTATGTTGTGTGGAAAGAATATGACCAGTCTTTGAATCAATATAAATTGTTTTCTGGTTTGGATCCGGTACAAAAAGTTCTTCGGATCCGGTGTTCTTTTTCGGTGCTGAAGATTTTTCCCTATGAAGAGCCTTAGACTGTGTAGGCATAGGGATAGTGTTCGGTTTGGAAGCTTTTTCCCGCTCCGAAGACTTCGGTGTAGGTTGTTTCGGCTCCGAAGGCTTATCTTTTGGGTGTTTAGGCGCCAAAGGTTTATCCTTGGATTGTTTCGGCTCCAAGGTTTTCGGTGTCGAAATTTTATCCTTTTGCTTCGGCTCCGAGGGTTTGTCCTTCGACTGTTTCGGCGCCGGAGGGTTTTCCGGTGCCGATGGAGGAGGGCGTGGCATATGGGAGGGCTTGGACTTCGGTGCCGGAGGTATTTTTTCGGGACCAGAGTGTGGTTGGCTCGAGCCCGAGCCGGAAGGCTTGTCTTTGATTTTCATAGACGGGCCCGAGGGCGGGGCATCCGAAATGTTCGACCGGTGTGGACCTGGGCCCTGTGGCGAAGGTGTTACTGGAGCCTTCGGTATGGGCTTGGGTGGGGCAGGGGTCTCGGTACTCACGGTCCGCTGAGCTGGAGTGACTGCGTCCTCGACGTCGGAGTCATCTGCTTTGGAGACTGAGACCTGTTCCTCCTGGGCTTGTTCCAGAAGGCTGTCGGGGCCTGGATGGAAGATGTCCGGAATGCAGCCGCTTCCTCTGGACATTTCGTGGCGTCGAGCCCGACGATCACGAATGGTCTTCTTGGACTTGAAAGATAGACAAGCCTCACAGGTATCCTCTCGGTGTTCTGGAGAGAGGCAAAGATTACACACTGGGTGTAGGTCCGAGTGTGGGAATTTAGCACCACACTGGGGACATTTCTTGAAGGGAGTTCGTTCCATCGACTTCCGTCGTGATTGGCGTGGGTAGGCCCAACGGCCCAGGTAGAAGTTTATCGAAGTTTTTCGATTGTAGAAGATGCGCGTCGAAAAGGGAAAACGCGATCGAGACAATACCGTCGAGTGGTAAGTGATTGCGTGTCAAAGGGGGTTTCGATAGCGACACCGACCCGGAGCGTAGCAAGTCACATCCGAACCCGATGGCGGAAAAAAACAATCTGGGGATGGAGTCGATGCCCATGCGCACTGTCACCATAAGGAGGAGCCACCTATCTCGTGACTAACAAAGACTTCTCCGACAAAAACAAAGTGCAAACATCCGAGCCCAACACCAGATGGCGATCTATGCTAAAGTATACAATCTACAGCTCATATGCCTCGAACATAATGTTCTGTGATTTGCATGATACACACTGTTTGCAGCAGGCCTATTAACCCTCTGCACTACCTTAGATGAGTCAAACCTGCCACTAGACAAAATTCTGATCTCTCTCCAGCAGGTACATCAATCACCAGAGTTATCGTGGCACTTTTATTGTTGCCTGAAAACTGGTGGATATACAAGGAACTCTGCAGTGCTTTTAAAACAGCTGCACTACTAAAACAAACAGCCCCAATAACAAAAGTGGCCCCCCACCCTTCCAGCCTCCCAGGGAAACGCCAGATGCCCGGTAGAGTTCATGACACCGAGGATCGTGCCTAGCTGCAGGGAGAAAACTGATACACAATACTTCTATTGGTAAATAATGTGCATGGGTTGATCACGCAGTTATTAACCAGGACCTACCCTACTCTGTCGACCTGTAGGTCAAGAATGTAGAGCTGGTCACGCTTTTAAGGAGGTAAGTGGTGTCAAAAAGTGGTCACCAGTGTAGTTAAATGAGTCCAGGTGTGGAGGTCAGAACTGAGAGCAGCTGAGTAAATAAGGATGGCAAGCAGCAGTATGTGTGCAGCCGGCAGGTGTCATGAGATGGTTGACGCGCTGCTTAGAAGGCTCATAGAGAGCACGTAACTATTGCAGTGGCCATCTTGGTGAAGTAACGGGCCGCAAATGTGACACTCACGTGTATGGAATATTATATGTTCAGTGAGCTATCCCCAAGGTCAGTGTAACCCAGATAACCAATGTTTAAGGGATTACAGCGGGCAATGGTGTGCCGGGAATTCCAGCTCAGTTGTCATCGAAAATATGGTAGTGGCGCCTAGAGACCAAGAAAGAGTATCTCACCTGGTGGCCATCTTGGGAGGGAAGAGAGCCCATATAAAGCGCATGTACGGGCAAGGAACCACTCAGTTGTTGAAGAAGAGTGGAGTGTAAAGTGTATACGATGTGACAGGAAATTACATAGACACTACTCATTGCACCATATGCCGTTCTTAAGTTAACAAATTAAACATATTACTGAGGGCAACTGTCCTCCAATCGGCCCGAGTGAGAGGTACATAGGTAGATAGCAGCACCCAGAGGCGACCGTGTCGGAATGAAAAAAGCCCCTAATGAGAAAAGACCAGTAAATATGTACAGAGATGATTATGTTGTGCTACAGACCCCATCTCATTCACAGTTGCAATTGGTGGGGGATGTGGAAATAAGAGGGTACAAAGGACAGCGCTATAAAAATTATGTGGCAGCGGCACATAATGAACCCTATGTCAGTACACATGTACTAAGTGGCAGAGATCAATAGAAATATGGGCAGAGACTACAGAATGGTCAGGGGTTAGTGACTGCGTTGACTTCAGATATTACTGCAATGTTCAGTAATTCTGATTTTGATGGGTCTGGTGGTCGTGCCTATATAGCGGAGCGAGCAGGGGCAATGAATAAGGTACACACAGTTTTTGGTATTAAAATTTGTGTGGCCCCTCTGAGTCCGGTTGTGGGTATCGGCCAGTGCGATTTCTTTAGATATTTCTGTAAGCTGGCTTATTCGGCATGAGCTGCAGGGTAAGTGTCCTGTGACTGGAGGGAGATTCTACAGTGCATTGTTCGGATCTAGGGGTGACCCAGGGTCTAGTGTGTACCAGCAGGTCTCGCAGATTTTGAGTGCGCTTGAATGCAAAGCTTGGTGTGGAAATATTTAGAGTTCCTGAGTAAAGTATGGACTAGTTTTTCCATATGATTTTATGTATACAGTTAGAGTTCAGTGTAAACGTAATGCTGCATGTAATAATGTTGTCCTTCTGTTTGACATTGGGTTCCAGGAGGACTTCTCTGTGGTTGTTCCTGGTCCTCTTCCAGGCTCTGTCCACAACTTGGAAGGGTAATTATGGGCTCATAAATTCTTGCTCAATGCAGTGGCCTGTTGTTCATAATCCCTGATGTTACTGCAGTTACAACAAACACGTAGGAACTGTCCATAGGGAAGATTGTCACAAAGTGCCTTGGGGTAAATACTGTCGTAAAGCAGAAGGCTGTTACAATCCGTCTTCTTCTTGGACATTGCTGTCAACAATATGTGTTGTCAAGTCAGACTTACAAAGTACAGCAGACAGTCTTCCATATGGAGCTCCAACCAAATGAGCTATACCCTCTTCTATGAGACAGTAATTGAACATTACCGTTAAGCAATTAATGTGCTCAGGTGAAAACTGTGATTTTCTAACAAATGGGCAGAATAATTTGGTTATGTATTTCTTTCCACAACCAGCTCGTGTCCCGGCAGAGTGGTGGGGAGGGGGGAAGGGTGGAACAGAGGACAAACAAAGGAGACACAAAGGAGACAAAAAAAATAATAACAACTTACCTGACGCCCTGACACATCTCCGCTCTTCTGCTCCATCGTCACTAGCACAGGCTTCCAGAATCCCCTGCGGCCAATCCTGACGCTGCTTTCATGATGCTGAAAGCAGTGTCAGGATTAGTCTGAGCGCCAAGGAATTGCGCTCCCAGTGATACTGGGAGCCTGTGCTTGCTCTTTCCAACCCAGCAATGCAGCTGGGGTTGGAGAGATTTTCACTGTGCGTGGCGATTTGGCTGGCTTGAGACGGCCGGCCAAATCGTCATGCGTACTGACAACAGTGCCCTGCTCACCACTCCCCTTCCATGACGGCCCGCCCCCAAGCCTCGGCTAATGTAAGAAAAATAAAATGATAATAAACAGTTTTATTATCTTTTTATTTTATAAGTTTTGAGGCTGATGGGAGGTCGACGCTCCTCCGCCATAGCGTGGAGCCGCCGCTGTCCACAACAGTTGTGTTTCTGTGCAAATTATTATTTATCCCATAGCTAGCATATTCCACATATCTATTAATCTGCACAACAGATAACATAAAATACAAAATAAAAATATATGGATTATCCTAAAGCGAATTACTGCATAGGAAAACCTGTTGGTTTCAGCCCCGTTTTCCTCTTATTACATGTTCCCACAGTCGTTTATGTGCAAGGCTGCCAGTTGCCATTTTCTTACTGATTTTTACACATAAACACAGAGAAAACAATTTGTTTCCCAACTGGATTTATTTAAAAAGTGAGACAATATACAAAATACAAAATATTTTGAGTGTTTCTCGGTGCTGTCCATCGTGACACCAAGGTCAATAGCTGTGTCTATTGACATCATAGGGAGTTGGAAAAAAATGCATGATTTGCTAAAGAAACTTAAACAGCTGCAGTTGTGCAGAAGGACAAATACTACAACGAGTTGAGTGCACTGCTTTATTGTATATGGCTATTTAGCACACCATAGCAACGGCATTGCCAGTTAATAGCACTAGAAATATACTATTTGTAACTTCATTTTTTGCCCCACCAAAAATAAATACGGATAAATGCCAATAAGATGAGAAAATAAATGAATATGGATAATAACAGAAATGTTAAGAAATACCATAGAAATGGGAACCCTGTTTATATGATTTAAATGCAGCAGGGTGTTCGCTAATGGCGGTTGACAATCGTTTGCAATTGTTTGAATTATACACATTGCACTGAATTTCCTTTTCGTCTGTTGGTGCTCCAAACCCCCTTATCTCATTGTTCAGGATGTATAAGGTGGAAAACATGTGCTCTATGCCATGGAACATGATACAGCTTGAAATACATCAAATCCAGCAGCTGCCTTGTTCAGGAAGCAGAAGTCTGTTACAGGCGTGAGAATACATGCCTTACAAAATGTGCGTCTGTGAGAGGTCTACTCTTCTTAAGGGGTGTTTCAGGTAAACTGTTACACTTTGGCAAGAACGTGCTTCCTGTCTGGTGTAACTGAGGGAAATGATGGCTCCCTTTGTTAAATGATGCTCCACTAAGAGACAGTGGCTGTAATGCAGGGCCAGACAGAACTTTTTTTTCCCACCAGGAGTCCTTTGACACCAAGGGGCTTATTTACAAGCCCCTAGCGCCACCGGTGCGTCACTTTTAACATGGGGAAAAAGTGACGTACTGCTGGCGCAAGGGCTTGTAAATAAACCCCCAAGTTTGAAAGCCCAGGGATGCTCCTGGTGCCTCTGTCACTTTCCCCAACTCCCGGAAGTCAGGCATGGGGAAGCTTCAAGAGTGAGAGAAAGAGAGTGAAGGAGGGGGAATGTAGAGAGAATAAAATCAGAGAGGGAGAAGAGAGAAAGGAGAGAAGGAGCGAGATAGAATGGATGGCTAGAAAGAGATAGATGAATGTAGGGGATGATTTGAGCATTGTTGCCTGGGATGCTTCTGGTTCCCCAGTCCGGCCCTGCTATAATGCAACATTTCACTTGAAAAGAAATTTAATTGTCAATAATCAAAATAATTAACAAAAAAAGTCTTATCAAAGGCAAATGTTCTTTTTTGCACTCTGCCTTGTGTCCCATCTTGAAGTTCAAAACAATTAAAAAATACAAGAGCCTAGTCACAACATTTGGTTCCAATTCAAGAGCACAGGCCTTTTGTGCAGGTAGTATATGTAATAATTAAGTTCAAAGCCCAAAGATTTTCTTATGCGCATGTTGCCAACATTGCTTAATGCCGGATTTGCCAAGGACCAAAGCTGCCTGGTATTGATTCTACCTCATGTCTCTTTCTTCTACCCCTCCCATCACACATGCAATGATGGGATTCAATCCGATTCGTAACCTATCTTGTGGTAAGATCACATTTGTCAGTATAGGCAGCAGCACATTAGAATGTTTTAACCAACAATTCACCCAATACTCTCACTGCACTCAGGACTAAATGGGAGGGAGATGTTAGAGACTGTGACGATGGGGAATGGGAAGGGGCATTGGGAACTTTTCATGAAGTGGCCATACACGCAGGGTTTTGACTGATCTTCCTACGTATACTACATCGCTCCAACTATTCACGCACGGCAATCTGGGCCATGGGCTGCTCTCCAACGAATCTTTGTCTCCGGGGCTGTGGTGACAGAGGTACCTTCTTCCGTACTATATGGTCATGCCCGATTATACAAACCTTTTGGACAGAATTACAAAGAATCAAGGGAGAGGTTACGACAGAGTCCCCCCCCACATACGGTGAAAATATGTCTTTTACACATTTGGGGAGAGGACCTACAACCAAAATATGCTAAGATATGGTCGTCACTGGGTCTTATAGTAGCCAAACGAAATATTGCATGACGATGGGGGGTGGCTAGGACCCCAACAGTGGGGGAGTGGGAGAGAGAGATGGATTGGTGCATGACAAACGAGAAATCAATATACCTGGGGAGAGGTTGTCCGTGCAAGTGGTAGAAGGTCTGGGTGGGAAGGAGCCCATACAGAGGTCTGTACACGGAACCCACCCCAATGCATGAAGATCTGGAGCAGGGTACCCCTTGAATCCCAGAGACAATGCCATAAAGTGTCAATCCATACCACAAGTTAGACAGCTATTCTATTCTACTTGTATTAGCCTGATGGGATCTCCCTCCCTTTTAAAGTGGCGTATACAATTGTATTATGACCTCTCTTTTGCTGCTCAATGTTGATTGTTTTTTTTTTTAATAGTTTTTCCATTCTCTTAAAAACAACAAAAATATCTTTAAAAAAAAAAGAAGAATATTTTAACCTTTCCAAGTCTAGTATTTATTAGTGAAGCATTATGTCTTTTGTGTCTTTGGACTTAAATCTGTAGCTCCTGTTGTGGCCCAATCAACAGCCACAGTGGACTTACCCTACAGCAGGGAAGTTATCGCTGCCTTCTCAACCAATCCCAGGGTCAGAGCTGGTGGTTGGCACCTTTTCGTAACTAGTTTGGCCACCAGTATGTTCATCCTTAAGAGATTTGCTGAGGATCCTGTACAATGAGCTGAACCATGTGAAGGTACTCAGTTCAGATTTGAGAGTGTAGCGATATTGCATCTCTTCCCTTCATCCATGTGGGTTCAAGTAGTCATTACTTAAATGGATTTTGGGCAAACGCCTAATTCTTTTATCATGCATGCAGGGCTGTCTAGGGCTTCACTTGGCTTCTACCTGCTGGTTTGTAGTATAGACCCAGCTGTTGGGATGTTTCCCATCTCTGACAAGCCAAATGTGCACTGCAGATATGAGACAACTCTTTTGTGAATTAGCCAGAAAAAATGCATTCTGTTTTAAAACAATGCCCCACAGAGTTTTCAACTTCTGTTACATATTTCTTTTAAAAAATATTCCAGAATTTAACTTGTCATTTTATGGGATCTCATGTTACATTTCTGACATCTGTAATTGCTCCTTTAGGAGAATAAGCACTAAAGTGCAGTGGTGCTGTAACAATTTTCAGAGTTGAAGTGCTGTCATACATGTTACATCACTGAAGTAAAAGGGATTGTGAAAAATCCAAGGGTCAGACTTCCAAATATTTTGCACTGGGTTTGTGTCACAAAAATGATGCAAACCTACACATAATGGGTTGTTTTCTATTTACTCTTCAGTGCAAAACTTGTTTTATACTGGATAGTTGCCGGAAAGTAATGCAAAGCAGCACAAAGCACTGCTTTGAGTTACTCTGTGTCAGGCGGGCATTCCATGGGTGGTACATGTCTAGGCATAGTATTTTGTACTGGAAGGGTATCGTTCCAGTACAAAACCTATGCTGGACAATGGCACAAAGGTGCATGTGTGGCACTAATTGTGTTCTAGCGCTAGGGAGAGAGCAGGATAGTGCCATTTCTCAGTAGATACGGCCCTTTCTTGCTTTCTCCTTGTCACTCAATGCAGCGCAGCAACTTTGTATGCTATGCTGCCATGTTTGACACTTTTGTAATATCAGCCCAAGTGTCACACAAAGAATAAGTATAGCAAATGAGCCACGCCCATTCAGCAGAAGAATGGTAAGGTATGAGGTATGTAGCCAGTGGTACATTTTGAAGCATATTGGCAGAAATCTATTACCTCAACAAACAGCACTTTTTCAATTGAAATGGTCACAAAAGTCGCACTAACTTGCAGTTTGTCTGATAAAACCCCAAAGAACAAGTGATAATGTGTGAAAATCAGGTTTCAGCAAATATTTATAATTTGCACATCATCAATTCAAGTGTATTGATTTGTTTTGATCCTATTAAAATCTTTGAGCCTTATTTTGACTTTGGTGGATGGAGTATGTACCGCTGCCATGGCAGAGAACTTTACTCCAACCATGGCGTAGTACTCCGCCTTCCAAATTTAGATATATCCACTGGCCCAGCGGATATCACTTTCATTGCCAGTAACCGCCATCATAGTGGTTTCTCTAAATGCTTGAAAGTTTGACGGACAGCTCTATCAACATGATGGAGCCATACGTCAAACTTTCATAAAAATAAATTATTTTCAAAAACAAAATCTCAAAGCTGGATTTTGTTATGAAAAAAAAAAACCTAAACAACAAAGACCCCCTTACAGTGGGAGTATTCTCCCATAACATGGGGGTCGTGTAAAGGTTTTTGCTTTTCCATGCCGCTAAGTTTTGTATGTCGGTATGTGAAAGCAAAACTGCTCATGAGTTCGCTCACTCTAAATAGGGCAGGCAGACATACGGTCAAACCTCCAAAGGCTGTTGGAGGTGCATGTAGGCAGCAGAGAGGGAGTAGCCTCCACCGTCTACATACTGAAGTTAAGTCTGGCACTAGATGAGGAGGGCGGAACTTCGCTTTGCTGGAGTGGATACTTTGACACCTTTGCGAGGGAGTACCCTCTTTCAGTGGCGGCTGGTGACATTTGAAAGTGGTGTGCCGTAAAACAATTGTACTTCACTGCGGCGAGCGAGCATAGCGAGCGAGCCTGAACCGCCTACGGTGGTTGTCTCCCCGAGAAATCTTTGACGCCCCCACACCCCTATGAAGGACCCGCCACTGGGAGAGTATGTGGTTTACGTCCAGAGATGCCGACTTTGGAACTGGGGAACCAGGCTAAAGTCTCGGCGTCAGCTCAACATCCTGTGAGTCTGGGCAAATCACTTAATCTCCGCATGCCATGGTATTAAACAACATGAACGGGCTTGTGCAATGCAACTGTTGCTCATGTAAATTGCTCCAATACCTTCGGGTCGAGATTGGGCTATAGAAACTGCAACAACAAAAAAATCTCTGCCCTGGATGGTCACTATGTAGGCACCAAACGTCACTGTGGCGGAACTATATACCCACAAGATGCTTTTTCAACTCACCAAACCTCTGAAATGTTAAATAATTTGCCCTGATGCATAGTTATCTACTTTGCAGTTTCATGCAGTCCACGCAAGGCCTGTGAGTGTGTCAACAATTTTGAGTGAATAATGACAGTGTGCAGAATACAGTTAAGCGGGACAGGGTTATATAGGCTTACATACGTTTATATTGAATACAAAGATTTGTGGTTCTCAAAAATATAAAAACATGTAGAAACAGCAACATCTCATCAGGAGGGCGAGTATGCAAAAGATTAACACGCCATGCGGCACATTTATTGGACAATAAAATAATTGGCACGCCTCTGGACAATAATGAAAATATAATCATTTCAATTCATCAGCGGAAAGTTCATCGCTATAATTGATTTGCATGGTATACAGTGATGTAAAGCAAATGTAAAGAGATGTGATCGCAGAGAGGAACTGTTGGAAAACGTGCTGTCGCCAGTGCTTTATGTAAACATTGATTTTAAGTCTGTTGTGAATAAAAATAAATCATTAGCGTAATACTGGTTGTTTTACCACGCAATCAAGTCACCATGGAAGCTGGGATTGCTGTTGTCTGGCGTATAAATACGAAAACTTTCATATTAAACTAAAGAATTCGAAACTTAAACACATTTTGGGATTCTGGGCATATCACTTGAAGAATAACTTCTGTACAGAGTTCAGGTCGAAATAATTAATAAAGCATTAGCTGCCTGTAATGAAATGGGCTCGGAGTGCATTCCGCCAGTCCGAAGGTTTAATTAATTTGGAAAATATTTGGACGCAACATGGTTCGGCTCAATATCTTTTATGCATGAGGTAGTCGGATTCTTGTTGGTTCTGTTCAAACAGAAAGATTGAAAACTTCCAGGTATGTATGCCAGCGTGAAGGTAAAGGTCATAGCAGGGTCACTTTCCCCAGCTCAATGCAGAGTAAAATTCATCTCTCGCTCACTGGGAAAGAGGGGTGGGGGAAGATATGACCCATTTATGGCACATTCCAGTTAGTTTCCATCAAAAGCAGTTAATCTGTGAATACCACAGAAGGCAGAATTTAAAACTGAACATACTATAAATACAAATATCTATGTATAGAAATGGCGCCCCTCAAAGGTGTTCAGATGATTGTTAATCTCAATTATCTCCAATAAAATCCAACTCCATCCCAGAAGTTCCAGGGCTCTATGTGAAGGGCTGGCAGAGCCTGGGCAGCAGACCAGGGCAATCCAGAAACCAGGAAGCCAGTATCCTTTATCCTGCACCTAGTCTACACTATGTGTTGTACCCCTACAGGGGCTGTTCTGACTGAGTATAGTTGTTTGATCACTCGTTTGTTTTACAGTTTTCTTGTTAGTTATAATAAGGAGGAATGTAGCGTTGCGGGCGAGGGGTGTTCTGCGCCATGCCCGCAGCCACGCAGTGGCATTTGTATGGCCCCACAGTCACGTAGCCAGGGGTTACAATAAACGGGCACTACTGTGCATAGGCAGCTCCACACCAGGCCATTACTAGTGTGCCCCATGTTTAATTTACAGCACCACACAGCCGGCACTCAGTATTCTGAGGCCTACCTCATCCATACTCGCCCCCAGAACACAACAGCTTCCGGAATGCTGTAAGTCTCAACCTTTACAAACATTGTTAAAAACAATTATGGAAAAAGTAAATCCATACACCTATGAAGCAAGTTAGTCAAAAACTGCGAACTCAACACCTAGGGAAGAAGTGTGGAGTTCCCGATGCCGTCCAAGGTGCCCTTTTACTTATCCGACCTCGGTCCTTACATGGGGATGTCTCATTCACCATGGCAGGACACAAGGCGGTCACTCGGGATTGTCACTTGTCATGAATAGCTGCAGCAATTCGCGGCCGGCATGACAGGGGGTGAGAGGGGGTGGAAATGGGGTCATTGCGGGGGATGGGGGGAGGCGGGAGGGCTTTAATTAAAAAAATCTAAAACTTACCGTCCCGCGCTTCTTAATGGCTCCCGACTCCCGCTCCCGCCGTCCTGCGATGTTCAATTCCTGGCCTGCAGCTCTCATCGCGACGTCATCAGCCAGGAAAGGCA
Organism: Calotriton arnoldi; assembly: GCA_963921515.1. Lineage (NCBI taxonomy): Eukaryota > Metazoa > Chordata > Amphibia > Caudata > Salamandridae > Calotriton > Calotriton arnoldi. Next base: position 826,544 of record CAWUFW010005538.1, read on the forward strand.
GCCTCCTTCCCTCCCCACCGCCAATCACATTGCTGCAATGGCAGCGTTGCGATTGGTGAGGCGCAGCAGAGCGCGCCCCACCCGGGCCATTTTCTCTATGTAGGCTGCTGCTGCAGCAGCCTACATAGAGAAAAAGGGAGAGTGGGCGGTCCTGCTCGAAGGCAGGGGAGTGGCTTGCCCACTGTTGTGGGTACGGACTGTTTGGTCGGCTTCAGGGCCGACCATACAGTCAGTACCCACAACAGTGGGCTAGCCACTCCCCTGCCCTCGAGCAGGACCGCCCACCCTCCCGCCCCCAACCAGGCACTTCTGCTTTCTCGCAGTGCGAGAAGCAGAAACATAAAATGGTAGCTTTTACCATTTATGTTTCTGCCTTCTCGCACTGCGAGAAAGCAGTGGGGCGACGCCCCCACGCCCCTATGGGGGAGCCGCCACTGCCCTCTTTGCTAAAGTCTAAATCAGGCCCTTGGATTTTATCACACTTCAGAATTACAAAATATTATGCTTCCTTTGAGCTTTCGTAACTGCTGATATATTTTGAAATATTTGTGCAGTTCATTTATAAGTAATTAAAAATGTGTATTGTGTTAGACAAAACTGACATCCTACAGCCATTCCTTTCACACTTCCTGTAGCCCAGCAAGATTGTCAGATAGTTCACCTTACGAGATACTCTAACATTACAGTTAGAGAAAGAAAAGCAAACTCAAATCTCTATGTTAAAAGACTAAGCAGTAATTTGTCAGAAAACATAGCCTCACATTTGAACTCTGTCACAACAAATGTGTCGAGATAAAAATAAAATTTAAATGCATCTTTATTGCTTATTCACCTTCTGAACTCCAGCATTGTTTTTTCAGGGTGCTGCAGCAACCCCTGCTCCACTCCTTCCAGCGCCTATGCAAAAGGAGCAAAATCGAAACCAGATGCCCTATTTGTACTTTATACTCCATTTTCAACATCAGTTTAGCATCATCTACCACTAATTGGGGATTATAGCATCTTCTTAGCCTGCTCATCTATTTGGTGTGGTGCTGGCATTTCCATTGACTGAGTGAAAATGGTTGTTTGGTTGTATTTGGCTAAGTATCATTAGTAGCGATGTGTTAACTGTTTTACTATTCTTTTGAGTTTGCTAATCTGAAAGATTAATTTGATCCTGCTGAAGATCTTTATTTTATCTTAAGCTGATGTTTTGATGTGCTGAATTACTTTGTTGGATTTTGTTCAGCTGGCAGGCCCTCCTCTTCAAAGCCAGCCCTAAACACAGCGGGCTTATTTACAATATTTTGGCATAGGGCAGAGCCACAAACCTTATAGCTACGTTGCCCTACGTCAAAAGAAAAGTGCAGGGATGCACCATATCTACAAGACACGGTGCATTCCTGTCCTTTCTGCCAACGCTGGCGCACAAACTGTAGCTGAGCGCCAGTGCAGGCACAACTACACCATGGTGCAAGGGTGTCTGTGTTGTTGACATGATTGTTTTGATTCAGAAAGGGACACCATCCTGCACACAAATAATCTAAGGAGGCATTTTCCTCGTTCTATGTGTGCTGTAGAATGCAGCACATGTGAAAAGAGGAAAAAACTAGGAGAATAAACATTTCCCCTCAGTAATTGCGCCTTTTTTACTGCCAGCCTTGCTTCTCGTAAGCTAGGACTATAAGTACAAAATGCGTGTTTACGCAACGCTTGCGGGTTTTCAAAACAAATAAATAAAAGGCATTATCATTTACAATGCCAATAGCTCAAACTCTCGCAAATGCTAGACTATTGCATTGCAAATGCTTGTTTTACCTTCTCTATGGTTCGACCGGTTCTAAAAGCGGCCGATATTCTTGTTCCACGGCAGTTAGCAATTTGTAAACAAAATCGGAACAAGCTTTTATATAGGCAAAGGTAACAAGAAAAAAAGTCTTACTCTGAGAGTTTTAGCAGTGGGAGAGGAAGATTATGGGGCGAGTCAGACTGCGACTTCTGGTTGCGGGTGTACTCTTTGCTGCAACAGCACAAAGACAACATCGTCAGTTCAACAAAAGGGGCAACAACAGCCAGCAGGCCACGGTGCGAGGTGTCACCAAGTAGTAGAATTGGCTGAAGGCGTGCCTGTCTGCTCTCTATCCTGGGCCTGGCTGGCAGATGTGTTCCTTGTGCAGTTAGCGGCGCTTCATTTTACTGCAGCTGCCTCAAAGTGCCGTCCTGTATAGGAGCCAGGGAGAGGCGAAGCCTGCTCTGACGGTTTAAGAACAAGCACACACACAACACACCGGAGGCTCTCTCACTCTGCTGTCCTACATTTATAGAATTAAAAATGGGGCAAAAGAGCGGCGCCCATATTGATAATATGAAAGCGGGCGCCGTGCTGCAGCATAAACTTTATGGAACTTTATGCTGCAGCACGGCGCTGGCTTTCATATTAGCAACACAGGTGCCACGCTTTATTAAAGCGTGGGGCCCTTGCTGATAATATGAAAGCGGGTGCCGTGCTGATGTATAAACTTTATGCTGCAACACGGTGCCTGCTTTCATATTATAAACACGGGCGCCACACTTTATTAAAGCGTGGCACCCATGTTTATAATATGAAAGCAGGAGCCATGCTGCAGAATAAAGTGTGGTGCCTGTGTTGATAATATTAAAGTGGGCGCAGTGCTGTAAGAGGAGAAATAACCTTGAGCCATGCGGTGCCATTGTTGAAGCTTAAGCGGCGTGCCAACTACTTTAAAAAATATATAGTAGGGCGTGTGCCCAGTTAATGGTGCAGCCGCCATTGAATATTAGACAACGGTAAAGAAGAAAAAAATGGCAAGGAGGAATAGATATATCTATATCCACCCACATAGGGAACTTCATATTCCCCCACAAACAGTACCTAGTCCTGTCGTTAATTCATGTTCCTTATTCCAAACAACAAATCACATACCACAGATACACTCTTTACGAAATTTTAGTTATCGTTGTATTGATTTTTTTATAGTCATCGTTATTTTGAAAGTATCTTTTCGAACATACAGACATATATACAAACAACAAACATATACAAATCACAAAACAACACAATTCATAAATTCCTTCTACCCACTTGATAGAAAAAACAGTGTTTGCCTATTAAATAAAGGAAATACACTTTGAGGTCGTCTTCCAAGCACACGAGGTCACCACCCCTCCCAAGACCCTAATTACAAAAATGTGCGTTCAATCGTCAAGAAATTTATCAATTACAGTCGGACTCCTCCTGTCGAAACCTGTCGACGCGGACGCGCCTCGGCCCTCACACACATCTTGGCCTCCTCAGGACAAGGGTGAGGAAACAAACTTGATGAACAAAGTCCAGATGCCCTGCGGTCAGAACTCAGTATAAATCACACGTCAATTTTCAAGGTATATCGCTTCACTACTTGCTTTTAAAAAATGACTGATGGAACGCAAATTCCTTTCTCGATACCCACTCCGGGGCCTCTACGACTTTCCCCGCTCTATATGCTTCCACACGCGTGTGGTCATCAATCTCCTTCTGTTCTGCAGTGGAACGGAAGGAGATTGATGCCCACACGCGTGTGGAAGCATATAGAGCGGGGAAAGTCGTAGAGGCCCCGGAGTGGGTATCGAGAAAGGAATGTGATTTATACTGAGTTCTGACCGCAGGGCATCTGGACTTTGTTCATCAAGTTTGTTTCCTCACCCTTGTCCTGAGGAGGCCAAGATGTGTGTGAGGGCCGAGGCGCGTCCGCGTCGACAGGTTTCGACAGGAGGAGTCCGACTGTAATTGATAAATTTCTTGACGATTGAACGCACATTTTTGTAATTAGGGTCTTGTGAGGGGTGGTGACCTCGTGTGCTTGGAAGACGACCTCAAAGTGTATTTCCTTTATTTAATAGGCAAACACTGTTTTTTCTATCAAGTGGGTAGAAGGAATTTATGAATTGTGTTGTTTTGTGATTTGTATATGTTTGTTGTTTGTATATATGTCTGTATGTTCGAAAAGATACTTTCAAAATAACGATGACTATAAAAATCAATACAACGATAACTAAAATTTCGTAAAGAGTGTATCTGTGGTATGTGATTTGTTGTTTGGAATAAGGAACATGAATTAACGACAGGACTAGGTACTGTTTGTGGGGGAATATGAAGTTCCCGATGTGGGTGGATATAGATATATCTTTTCCTCCTTGCCATTTTTTTCTTCTTTACCGTTGTGTAGTATTTTTACCCAGGTATAGGAGGGTAATTTGGGTAAACCCCTACATATTTTTGAATATAATAGAATATTAGACAAGCTGACTTCTGCAGTGTGGTGCAGGGGTCAGATGAAGCACCGCGCTCGCTCAGGAAGAGGAAGGCTCACTTTGGCAGAGCACCAATAAAAAAATAAAAAATAAAAGAAGCAGCCGCCATTGCTGAAGCCAGTATCCCGGGAGTGCTGTGTACATGAATTAAGAAAATAGTGCTCCCGAACTGCAAATAAAAGCTAGAGTGTAAGGACACATGTAGGAGGGGCTGTCCTTATGGGAGGTAACAACAGGAGAGAGGGAGGTACTAAGGAAGGACTACTAAGCCTATTGACGCCAAAAAAAGCCATCATTTACAAAGAACAGGAATAAGCAACTGTAAAGATGAGCGGAACATGGCGGAGCTTAATGCCCATACACTGAATACAGCATGTTTTGAAGAGACAGCGCAGGCGCTGCCTAGGCGAGACCTAAAAAGGGAAATTAACTTTCTCCAGCTTGTTACAGACCCATCTCCCTTGTTGACTCCTCTGTGAAAATCTTAGGGCGTGCTCTTTTGTCCCGTCTTGAAGCATGGGCTGAAGAAAACAATATTCTGTCTGAAGCCCAGTTTGGTTTCAGACTGGGCTTAGGAACTGTAGATCAAGCATTAAACCTCTATCTTATAATTAGTAAATATTTGACATAAAAAAGAAGGGGGCTCTGCACTTGGCCTTCATCGATTTGTTAAGGGCTGTCGATCTTGTAAATCGTGACAAATGATGAGTATAATGGAGAATATGGGTGTTGATGCAGATCTCCTCATTTTAATTCACCGTCTGCATCACGAGCTAAAAGTCACAGTGCACTTTGGGCCAAGAGGGAAATGTTCCTCCCAATTAGATTCATTAAGAGGAATGAGACAGGGCTGTATTCCTGCCCCATTTTTATTTCTACTTTATATAACTGGGATAAGCAGCCATTTGATTGGGGTTGGTAAGGATCTCCCTAAAATAGGACTACATACTATTCTTCTCTATGAAGATGGGGTGGTATTGCTCGCCCACCCAGTAAATAGCCTCCAAGGTTTACTTGACCATTTTGAGACCTTTATAAATAAGTTGGATTTAAACATAAACTATGCTAAGTCGTATGTAATGATCTGTGGGCCTATCAATTCCAAATCAAAGAGCTTAACAATGGGGGCATACTATTAGAGAAACCAACTAACTTCACTTATTTAGGATTGACTTTCAGCTCATCTCTCCTCTGGAAATCCCTCTACCTGACGAAATCACAACAATTTAGTAGGAACATTGAAGCGATATTTTGTTTTGCCCGGAAACTTAAGCGCAAACCGGTAGCCGAGATGCTAACCCTTTATGAAACAAAATGTATCTCAGCAGCCCTCTACCATGCAGATGTTTGGGGTTATTATCAATCAGAGGCACTTCAATGTTTGGAAAATGCCTTCACCCGACGTTTGCTGGCTATTCCTAAAAATACTGTAAACTTTGTGAGACTGAGGAACTGGGTTTACTCTTTGTTGAGGATTCAATTGCTATATCTCCCCTCCTTGTATGGATAAAATGTTGGTTAAACCCGGAGGCGCAACTAGTAAGATCATGCATTACTGATTGTTTATCTTTAGATAATGCCTCTGGGATAATTTGGTTTGCACTTTTGAAGAGTACTTTTAACAAATTTGGCCTAAGTGAAATGCTTTTAAATCCACAAAACCTACGCCCAAATAGAAAGGAAATTACAAAGCAGCGTTTTGCTGATTCCCGTTTAAATGAGAGATTGCAGAGAGCACAATCCATGCAAAGTGTTGAGACTTATTTGCAGGTGGTGACTACTAGAAATATCCAATGTTATTTATTATGGATTGAAAACCCTACATATAAGATGTACCTTACTTTTTACAGACTGAACTTAATCCATTTTAAATGCCCATTTCCATTTCAACGTGTTTGGCATCATGACCTCCCTCCTTGCCATTGCAATCGTACTGAGAATCAGAACACATGTCATTTTATTCTTTTTTGTCAATTGTACTCAGCCCCCAGATCACGGCAAATATGAGACACTATAGGCATGCCCTGGAATTTTTACAAAAAATGTCCTCTTTAGAGATGTGCTTTGCAGTTTTAAACTTTATTAAAAGCACACTAGCCATAAGAAAGTGATAGGAATTACTGGTTTTATAGAAACAGTATTATATGAAAATCATGTAGCATATTTAAATTGCAACTCTTGTTTCATTTGGCTCAAATCACTTGATATTATACTGCCATTTTGCATGTTTACAGTTCATTCATGCTTTTCGCACACGCATTTTATTCGTTGAGATTACTGACCAAAATTATTCTTAATCCTGCTTAAATTATTGTATATATTGTATACTCTATACTTGATATTCTTCTGCCATTTTGCACGTTTACAGGTTCTTCATGCTATTTTCACATGCACTTTGCTCTTTGAGATTACTGACCAAAATGAATTTTAATCTTGCTTAGTTTATGTATATATCAAGCTCTCTTTATGACCTAATGTATGAAATGTCTCAAATATTTCTTATATGGCTCACTGCAGAATAAAGATTGTTCTGACTGACTGACTGGGTGTTGCATGGTAACACCCACAGCAACATCCATGGAATGCCCCTTCTAAGCAGAGTAAAGCATTGACTTACTCCATATTTACAACGTCATGAAAAGCCACGCAGGTGGCTTTGCCTGGCTTTGTAAATATGGTCCGGCACACTACGCCTCCAGAGCGTCACAAAAGTATCGCTCCGGCGGCGTAAAATGCTGCAGGGACATTGTAAATATTCCCCCTTGTTTTTAGATGCTATGTTACAATACATAAGTACCATAACTTCATAAAAATGGGGATTTATATTTTTGTCTAAAGAGATACTTAGAAAAATAAAAGTTTTTTTTTTACGATGTGTTCCATCGTTTCATTGGTGTTACTATTCTCCCTTTCGCTTGCCTGAGTTTACCCACATGTTTCCAAGAAACGTTCGAGGATGTCTGTTCTTCTGACTTCATGCGCTGATATTTTAAATGTAAATATAATTTTTGTCGTCCTTTTCTGTTATCTGAACTTTGTCTGTGTGCTGAATGCATTCCACCTTCCATGATGTGTGCCTCTGGCCCTCCATTTTAGGCTCACTTACTAATAGTATTTTGACTCTTTAATATTGCTGTGCTGCAGGGTTTGGAACCCAGGAACCACGGTTCAAACCCGGGTCTGGCACTTGACTGTAGATTGTGCAAATTTGGTCCAATCACTTAGTCTCCCGCTACCAAAAACTGTAAATATGTAAAATCATATTTAAATATACTCAATGTAATAAATGCAAATGTGTAAATCCCCAACTGGTGTGTGCAGTGCTCCATTGCTGCTCAGCTAGTAAATAACAATACTTATCTATGTAGGTATATGCCCTATGTCTTCTCCCTAGCCAGTTTCTAGCTCCTACTGCCTCATCAGAGCTGCTGCTTCAAGGAATAATATGCCAGCCATTTATAGGGTCATTAACAGTATATGTTGGTGAGCTACAAACTGCTGTCCTGCCCTTCCCATGTTTCCCCAGAGTAATATTGATACCTGCATAACGGCATAGAAAATGCAACTAAAGCTCTTTATCTTGAAATTAATAAAATAATCTAGAGTACAACAACTCAGTTAGTCTAGGCCTTTCGGTTTTTGTTTCGAGCATTTTTCAAATATTAACATTTTGTATGTATCCGCTGTCCAGAAAATATGACAATATGCAATGCGCATGTAAAGGATTATTCCCAGATCAAGCCAGGAGATGTAGATCACAGACACATTTCCAAATTTTCCTAGACAGTATACATATGTTCAGCAAGAGAAAGATATATATGGATTAGATGTGTCCCAGTCGTGGAAACAAAAACTACTAAACAATGCCTCTGTACTTAAGAAAATGAAAGGGCTGTATAATCGCTCCTGTTTGTGGGGGTTTTGATATGTAGACAAATTATAGGGATCTGGTTTCACAGCCCTACAGCACACTTATAGATAAGTTGTACCATGCAGAAGCCACTAAAAGCAGACAAAAACAAAGGCTAGCCAAAACTGTATTTAAAGAGGATCAATGCAATCCCCATGAAGGTTTGAACGCAACGCTCTTTGAATGGGAGCACTGAAATATAGTCCCTAATTGGCATTGCTGTCCCCTGTGTTTATGCAAACTAGGGCTAGGAACAAATGCAACTCGTTCGAGATTTCTGAAAGGTTGACATGGTAGAGTCTGTGGACAAACATAAGGAAATAAATATTCCCCCACTGCACAAATTGAATGCTCACAGGCACTCAACAAAAATAGAGGTCTCACTTCTGTCTTCTTTGTACAGATACAACATGGCATCAGCGAGGCCTCTGCTGACCACAGGTCAAGTCTCAAGAAGGGAACTTTGTGGTGTAGAACGCTTATGTACAATACCCTCTTTATAATTCTTCAGTTGTCCAATAAAATACACTACAACCGACTGAATAAGGCAAGAGACAGTTCTCATCACTAAATGATGAACGCAAAGAAATTAGAACAGATGGGCAACTAGTGTTACATTTGTGCAGGTGGCGGGCAAAGGCACTCATTTTATGGACCAGGACTTTTTTTTCATCATCAGACACTGATCCAGAGCAAGGGAGAGACAGTAAGAACAGGGAGAAAGGAGAAGGAAGAAAAATGTATGAAAGTGAAAGATGTATTTAGAGAGAATTGGTGCAAGGGGTTTGTGCAATGAGCACTTATATTTTCATGGCTCTAATTACAATATAAACAAAGGAGCTCCCTTCCTCTGAATGCACTTTGTGTAGCTGGTGTGTAGTGACATCTCTAACAAAAGTACTTTTGGAAGGCTGTTTGCCCAACAGATGAGAGATAGACAAAGACTTACATATTATTCCGTGACTAGCTTGAGATGTTGAGGCACTAGCTAATGCTACAGAATCAGATCTGGTGGCTTAGTGGACCAATGCACCCACTGTAGGGGCCTGTGTTTAACCTCATGGTCACAAGTTCAAATATCAGCGGGTCCACTCAGCCTTTCATCCTTTTGAGGTCGATAAAATGAATACCATTGAGTTTGGTAACAATGAACATGTTATTCTGCGCCAAGATGCCCTTCTGGGTAATGTGTGCTTTACAAATACACATTATGTTAACAGAATTTCATTACAAAATGAAGATCTCAATCGTTTGTAAGCTTTTAAATGGTTACTAAATAAACAGAATGGGATTCTCATCCATGACTAGGCCGAAATGTTGAAAATGGTGAATACAACAACAATAGGTCAGAGGAAACCAAGGAGGGAAAGAGAGGGAAAATATTGACAAAAGCAACATGGTTGCAAAGTTTTACAAGCTTGTGGTAGAAGAGGAGAGGTTGAGGTTTCTGTGACTCCATCTGGATGTGTGCATCAGTATGTGGATTTAGCTTAATAATGGGTTTGTCTGTTCCAACAAGGCATAGAGATGCCCACAAGTCTGGATCCCGTGGAGTCAGCGGTGTGCAACAAAAAATAAAACCAGTGTTAGGAAAGCATTACTGGTAATATGCCAACTTAGCAAAAGAACATAACTTAACGTGACTTAACATGCAACTAAATTATCAGGTGGTCTTGGTTTTTTCACTGTGTTATATAATGGGAACTTTGTAATCTTTGGTGCAGAGAAAATTTCAGATTTAATTGAAACTAGGAGGTGGCTATTATTTGAAAGCAAGAAAAGGTGGATTGATTTTACATAAGAACTACTGATATATGAGACCTTCAATTGAAAATATTCAATTCTAGGAAAAATTGAGTTCTTGGCCTAACACCTTGCAGGGATTGGCAAGTGATGAGAACATTCAGAACATGATTCACTCTTGTTCCGCTGCAGCACAGTCATGTTTGAAGCACACATTGCACAGCTGTTAATTCATTTAATGTTTTCCAGACTAGCTGATGGGTTTTCCATGTGAGACTTGCTGCTTTCATTTCCTGAAACTGTGCCCATAATAAAAAAAGAAAAACAGATGACACCAGAAACAATCAACGAAAGATCAATGCTACTTGTTTTCTGATCTGCTTTGTGAAAAGATTGGTAAAATGATCTTACCTGTCGGTATACAATAAAACAAGATCTTCTTGCTCAGAAAAGCTCTGTATTGATTCTTTCAGCAGCCTAACCTTTTGGCCACCACCGATTGAGTTTACAGTTTCTCCACCTGTCCAGTTTTCTCCTTGGCCAAGAACCTGTGGACAATTCAGTTGCAATAATTCAGTGAAGTGAAAGTGAGCTCATATACACTACATTATTCACGTCAGGCAATATAGTAACCGCCTCCCCTTAAAAATATATATTTTCATTTACACCTTTTAAGAAAGCCTATTCTTCAGGCTAATTGATTTAAGAACAATATAAGAAAAACCTGTTCCTACTAAATTTAAGAGTGAACTACCTTAGTGAAGTTGGCTTTCAAAATCTATGTGTGTTTGGTTTTTTTTGTGTTTTTTTTTAAATACTTTGCAATTTTCCCACAGGTCACTTTTGGCAGGTCAAGTCTGCTGAAGTGTAGGGTGGAAAAATAACTAGTAATTACAGAGAAACACAGAATTCTGTGTCCTAGTAACCAAATTCTGCATGCAGTTCCACGTTTCTGAGTTAAACATCGGAAGATGAGGTTTTTATGGAACCCAGCAAAAATCTCATCATGTGGTGTCTGTAGTTTCGGGTCCGGTAAATAAAATACTCTGCCACTCATAATTGGGGTCTTTGTGGTTAAATGCGCTTGTTTTCAGGCAGACAAAATAAACATCGAAACAGTCAAAAACAAGGATATAATAGCAGGAATTACAACCCAAACACAGTTGCAGCTCTGGAGACAAGATATGATTCCTTCTAGGACAGTGGGGGAAGAGACAAAATGTAAATTAAATGGTAAAACGTGCAAGCCGTTCCCGCCGTACCCTAGAAAATATGCTTTATAATCTCTTTTAAAACCTGGTGGTTCTTTTTATCGATTTTAAGAGAATATTGTCGTTTTCACCAGCCAGTAACATTAGAAACATTTATTTGTACATTCACTCAACAAAAGTGAATGAAGGCTAGAACCACTCACCCCCATTTGGCTGGAAATGATAAGGGCTTCATCCACAATAAAGGGATACAATTGCTCCTTTCTGATTTTCATGAAAAACATACGATTCAGATAGAAAGTTGCATATTCTGTTACCATGCCTTTTGATCTGAAATGTACACTCTCTGGACCATAGTTCAAAAATCTTGCATTTTATGTAAATTGGTGACTGGTCACTTTTGTGTCCTCGACGGCTAAATCAATTCCTATTTTTGGATTTCCCTAGAAATATACCAGTCATGGGCCCTCATTCTTTAATCATTTTGGGGTACTTTACATCGGATCAGCAATAGCTGTCTTGGCCAAGACTCCTTGTAAAAGCTAAGAACCTTTCCTTAAACAAGATAGGTGAAAGCCCTGATTTGGTCAACAGTCGTTTAAAGGCAACAAGCAGTCACACTGAGAGATCTAAGGGACTGATTTAGAGTTTGGTGGAGGGCGACTCCATCACAAACATGACAGATGTCCCATCCACCTCATTACAAGGTAAATAGGTTATATAGTGCCCTTATAATGAGGCAGACGGGAAATCTGTCGCATTTGTGATGGACTACCCATCCACCAGCTTTTAATGAGGCCCTAAATCAGGACTGCCCATTGAAAGTCAGCAGCAAGAATAGGGCTGAGGTATTTGTGTCTATCTGTTTAGTGTCTCGTCCCCTTTAGCACAGAAATTTAACATGTTATGTCAAGCCATGCATGCTTCTGGACGCTGTGAATATAACCACATAACCAACAGCTGAGACCACAGAAACAGGCTAAATTAAAACTCTCACAGGAAAACTGAAAAAGGAAAAGGCAAATGTTTTGGCATTCGACTTTATAGGCTATTACCAAAATACTTTTTACAACATTCCTAGAGGCTCTGTGCAATGGCTGCTTCAAGCACCGACCAAGGTAAATAAAAAGTACTTTTGCCAAGAGACTATGCCAAATTTACAAGAAGAGACGTTAAAGCTTGAAGTGGTCAGTGAATCAATCAAACAATCAAAAAACTTTATTCGGCTACCATGTAGCCATAAAAATACAGAATTGTCAGTAATACATATATAAACCAGAGTTTAGTCATTAAAATTTCTCATACACCAGCTGGTTACAATATTCATGTACAATTTTAAAAAATGAAGAATAAAAATATATGTAAGAAGAACCTACTTAAAGTGCTATGTGCTTCTAAAACATGGCATAATTCTAAACTTGTGCCCATACAGATGGGCACAACCTAACCAAGGTGCATTGAGCCTCTAAATTCTAAAGCATACAACAGCGCATAAAAACAAACTTGCGTAAAAGCATGTTTTATCATCTTGAAGTTGTTTTGAAAAAAAAGCAGTGACTGAGTGCAATGCGCCAGTTTTCTAGACTTAATTAAAGCCATTAAAATGATTGTAGAGTACTTCTGATAAAAACCACCAAAAACGTAAAATGCAACATCAACTGTTTAAAAGCATGATTACATGGGCATGCAAGTGATTCTAAATTATGCTGGAAACCTAACAGGAAGCAGAGTAGGTACTTTATTGTGCCTGCCCGAATACAGAACATTAAAGAGCATTCCCATCTTCCTCTCCATGCGCACAGATAATTGCTAAGAGTGCTTAGAAATAGAATCAACCAACTTTATAAGACGTCGCACTAAGTGGACGTTTGATAGACAGCTCCTTGTGAATAAAGATTATATTGAATTTATTAAGGATTGGGCACAAAAATATTTCGATATGAATCGCTTCAACGCGGCCAGGGGGGTTGTCTGGGACTGTTTTAAGGCCACTATCAGAGGGGAAACCATTAGCTATACGGCCAGAGCAAAGAAGGAGCAGGAAAGTAAAAATCAGCAAATTTTACGGAAGCTGGCTATAGCTGAAGAAGAACATGTTTTAGCAATACTACAGGGACAAGATGGGGTCCACATTCTGCACCGAATAATTGCTTTAAAAACAGAACTAAATAGCTGGCTAACCCAGAGATCAGCTGAAGCATTTCAATCACATCGGAATGGGTCATATGAAAACGGAGAGATGGTAGGCAAGAGGTTAGCCCTACGTACCCGGCAAAAGATCTCTCTTAATGCAATAACCTCTATTAAAATACATGGACAAGAATATACAGATCCGGAGGATATCATTAAAGAGTTTCAACGGTATTATCAAATTTTGTACCAAGATGATATCAAGAAGGACACGGCTGAAGTTAGGCAAGCCCTAATAGAATTGACTGCAGGTACTGAACCTGGAGGGGGTTTGGATTGGCTAATAAGAGATGAACTAGAAAAGGAAATTACTATAGAAGAAGTTCTTTTTAGCCCTGTTAGGTATGGCTTCGGGGAAAGCCGCAGGACCCGACAAAATCCCACTAGAGATTTATAAAATCTTAGGAACAATAATAATACCTCTCTTACTGGACCTGTTCAAGGGAGTGCAATTTAGTGGAATCCCCCCTGAGTCTTGGAAAGAGACTGACATAATAATATTTCCTAAGAAAGGTAAGCCGGTGGACAACCCATCTTCATATCGACCAATCTCCCTGATTAATTCAGACTCTAAATTATACTCCAAAATCCTGGCTAACCGGCTTGGGAGGGTCATTGAACGTCTGGTCTCCCCCTGGCAACATGGTTTTATCCCGGGAAAGGGAACGACCGACCATACCCGTAGAGTTATCTCGCTTTTTGATATCATGTCCGGGACGGGGGGCCAGATGGCTATGATCCTCCTCGATGCTGAGAAAGCTTTTGATCGGGTGTCCTGGGAGTTTTTATGGGAGATACTTGAAATAAATAAGTTTGGGCCCCAACTTATAAAAGCAATCAGAGCCATGTACTCTCAACCAAGGGCCCGATTGCAACTTATGGGTAAGGAGTCTAATATTATCAATATATCAAGAGGGACAAGGCAGGGCTGTCCCTGTTCTCCGATTTTATTCGCTCTATATATCAACCCCTTGGTTGTTAAACTCCTACAGAGCCAGAATATCAAGCCAATTGTTACTGGGGGTTATGAGTCCAAAGTATTGGCTTATGCTGATGACGTGGCGGTATTAACACCGAACCCAGCTGAGGCCATTTTAGAAATAAATAAAATCGCTGAGCGTTTTGGGGTTTTCTCGGGGTATGCTTTGAATAAGGGGAAAACTATTATTCTCTGTACAGACAATATCAAGTATAATGACCCAAGGAAAGCAGACACGGCTACCTATTTGGGGGTCTGTATAAGCACTAAAATAGAGGAAGTTAACAAATGCAATTTCGAACCCTTGATTAAAAATATGGGGAATGATCTAAGGAGAATTAACAGCTTACATTTGTCTATCATTGGGAGGGGCAATTTTGTAAAAATGACCATGCTTCCAAAGCTACTGTACTTGTTTCGGGCTATACCCCTGGCTGTAGAAGATAATATTTTGAAAACATTAGAATCATTATTCTCCAATTTTATATGGCAATATGGGAAAATTAGGAGATCAATGAAATATTTAGCTCTACCACAAGACATGGGTGGTTTAGCAATTCCTAATATCACTTTATATTATTGGGCGGCCCTTCTCCATCAAATGACTTCTTTGTCTATCATAGGGAATGATAATGGAACAGAGCAAGGTTTAAAAATACCTACTATATATGAACTCTCTATTGGGAAGAAAGCTCCAGGGCTCTTGTTGAAACAATTAGAGCCAAGCTATTATAAAAAGGTCAAATTTAAGGTAATCCGTAGTGCATGGAAAATTTGGAAGCAGGTCTCCAGCTTTATGGCAATCCCGAAGTTTAATAGATATACTCCCCTGTGGCATTCATCACTATTATCATCCCAGGTTAATGATGATATGGGAAAGAAATGGGAAAGGATGGGCATAAGAACAATCGGGGATTTTTCTGGGGGAGAACAAGATTTCTATTTCTCTGTACTACAAAGGGTTTTTGATATCCCTAATAATCAGTATTTTAAATTTGCTCTGATCAAAAACATCCTTGCCTTAAAAACTCCTAAGATCAAACTTGATAAGATACCACTTTTAGATACCATATCTAGGAAATCCACTAGAATTAGGAATTTGTATAGCCTGCTCCTTGATAAGATCCCAGATGATTTGGAAAAAACGGAATCATCTTGGGCATTGAAGCTTGCTAATCCTGATGTTGATATTTATATGAGCCTTTCTTTAACATCTAAAATATTTTTATCCTCAAGCTTAAAAGCCCAATTGTATAAAACTATTTTTAACCTATATTTTACACCAGCTAAATTGTTTACATGGGGGAAAAGGATAGATGATCACTGTCCTAGATGTGGGCTAGGGCTAGCTACCCTGATTCATATGTTTTACGATTGTGACAAATTAACTTTGCTAAAAAAAGGCCTATCAGGGTACTGGGAAGAAGTATTTGGACATAGAGTAGATTTATCCCCTACTTTGCTGATTCTTGGTTATGATGGTTCATTGGGGCTAAGCGTAGAGGAGGAATTTTGTCTTTTTCTGGGGACAGCGGTATACAGGATATTACTTGCAGCAAGATGGAAAGATACTGATCCCCCAACTTTCCAAATGTAGCTCGCCAGGCTCCTGGGAATCTATAATCAAGAAAAGGCTATCTATGCCAGCAGGGGTAGACAGGCCAGAATCCGGGGCCAGAAGGCTTGGTCATTTATTGCCGCCTGGACCAGAAACGTAAGGGGGCCATAGGAAGGAATTAACAGAAATAATGGTCAGCACTATTGGGTATAGGCTCCAATGAATTGATCGATCTGCTTGTAAATTATTTCCAAAAAGTACTGTGCATTTGTGGCTAAACTACCCGCTTATTGGATCTAGCTATTTTTTATATTTGATGTACTATATTATTCATAAGATTCCTTCTTTTTATATAACTACTGCCTTTTTATTGTTAACTTTTTATGTAATTTATTGCTGGTTTTATCACTGTTTGCTATTTCATATATATGTATATTCTGGAACTGCTTAATAAAATAAAATTAAAAAAGATAATTGCTAAGAGTGTTAGCATGGTTCACTGACAAATAAGTCGAAATGGAATTTTTTAGTGTTTCAGCACTTTGCCTTTTTCCTGGGCATGACTTAGCTGTGATGTTTGAACTTGCTTCCATCCCATTGTAACACATATGCCAGTGTTAGTAAATCCCTGGGGAAGGCCAATAACATCAAAAGATTTTTTTTACAAATGCTTACCATGGAATAGCAAGGCCTCTATCACAGGCAGTCTTTTATTATATCTCTTTTTAATGACGCCTCCTCATTTTTCCAACTCGAAAGCCATAACAACGGGGGCAGATTTCAACACGGTCAGCTATATAGCTTAGCCCCAGCTCATTATGGCAGATAAAGTGTGAAGTAGAAAGTGGACGGATAGACGCTTTCGACAAAAGCGATTTTCCTCTATTTGAATTACAGAGGAGTCCCAGATGCCCCAGACTCCCGCCGGAAGGTAGCGACCGGTACACATTGCATGGAATAAATTTGCAACATGGGAGCGAACGCTCGCCTTCTGGTGGGGGGTGAGGTGAGGTGGGGTGGGGGGCAGGCTGAAAAGTGAACTGACAGCCTTAGATAAATTGGTTCTCCGCTCAACTGTGTTTGGTGTCCATGAGTCAGTGGAACTAAAGACCACACCCATATGATAATGATGTAAAGGTTGTTTGTTCCTAACGAAATACTTGTTAATGGAATGTGCTTTGGGTCACAGGCCATAACATAGGATTTAGAAAAATTGGTCAGCAGGTCAAGGGTGCCCATGAATTCCAAGAATGAATGGATCAATAGTTGCAAAGCTCTGGGGGTGTGTCCCAATAAAACTGCAACATCTGCATGTAACAGAAATGGGCATGGGGTGCCAAACACCATGCGGACATCTGGCATGCAAGATGTTAAATTTATCCCAAGTTTATTTATATACAAGAGAAACAGCAGGGGAGCAAGCACACATCCTTGTCGCACCCCGAAGTGGTCAGTCATAACCCATAAAAACATTTTTATTTTTATTTGGCTGGAGTTAAGTGTAGTTTGCCTGAGAAATTATGAGACTAAAAACTATTGGCTCATGAAATGAAATGAAAACAGGATTTATAAAGCACGACAATCACCCGGGGGTATTTAGGCGCTAAGCAGAACCTGACAGACTGGGAAGATCCAGAAAATGGTAGAATTATTTAGAAAAAAGCCAAGTTTTTAGATTTTGTCTGAACTCTAGTAAACTTGTCTTGCATTTTAGATGGAGGTGCTGAGCCAACGCCAGATACTCGCGTTCACACGGCTGACGTTTAGCAGTGAGAGTGACGGATCGTGTGACTGTGGACTAGTACACATTCACAAATAAAGGGAGTTGCAGGTATGCCCATGATGGGTAACTACCCGGTATATATAAAAAACAGATAAAAATTGGTGCAGTGTGGTGAAAACTGACCCTTGCCCTGATGAATTTGCCGTAAGTTCCCTTTGGCATTGAAACATGTTGGCCCTCATTAACTAAGTAGATAGTAGGCAACAGTGTGTCCTGGTTTTAAAGTGAGCAGACCCACAGCACGGAATAAAATAACACAGCCAGTGGTTGTCTAGCTCGTTTTTAGATTTGGAACAGCGGTATTCAAGTCCAGATCCCGCTACTCCTTATAGGGTTGGTACTGCCGAATGCCCGGATAAGTTATCTGGTATACCGGCAACACGCTATACCATACTGAGCACTTCTTTTTCTTTTCTTATTTCACTACAATTTTTTGTTATGGGTTGGTAGTCGCTGATGATGAGAACCTGAGGATGCAGGTGAGAACCAATCTGCAAACTCCCATGGTGTTACTCCCGTGAGGCACTGCCAATCTTCTCCACCACTTTTTCTTTCTTCTTCTATTAAAGTTTAGTTATTTACACTAGAGGGTGGTATAGACCATGGGAGACAGAGCCCACAGACACACCTTTTTTAATGAATAGCAGGTGATCAAGGATTCCCTAGAATAGACGGCATCAGTATAGCCGCTGTTCAAGTCACACAAAATTGCGTGACCATAGACTTATGGAGGGATCTCCGAATACTTCATTCACCTCAAGATCAGGTCCTTTTTGTGTTATAATTCTGTGAGTGGGGGGCGACCTGTTCTTTATCCCCTTACAGCTCCTTTGTGTATATTGCATTTTAGCTGTGCCGGAAGTGAATTCCATAATCTTGATGTGCATAGAAAGAAGCCTCTCCCTCCCCAGTTGGCTTTCTTAAATCTGGGGATTACCAGGTTTCCACTTGTGGATGAGCGCAGTGGGCGCGCTGGGGTATATAGTTGAAAATGCTGTATAAAGTAGTCTGGGCCGACAGCATGTTGTGCCCTGAAGGCGATGCAGAGTGCCTTAAACTGTATACGTTTGTCAATGGGGAGCCAGTGTAGTTGAATGAGTGCTTGAGAGACAGATGTATGTTTTGGGATGCCCAGCAGTAGCCTAGCTGCGGCATTCTGAAGTGTTTGTAACTTATATAAAAAATGTTTTTGAATGTTGATAAAAAGTGAATTGCCAAAGTCTACTTTGGACGAGATCAGAGTCGTGACTACCCTCTTTTGCAGGCTTGGTGGGATGAAAGGTAATACTTTCCTTAATGTTTTCAGAATGAGGAAACATGAAGATGTGATGTGATGTATTTGTCCTTCAAAAGATAGCTTAGTATCAATAATCACCCAAAGTTTATAGCTTTTTCCCTGGGGGTAGGCAGACTCCCCAGTTCCTGGGGCCACCACTTGTTAGACCAGAAAAAAGGGTTGTTGCAGCAGCAGGACCTCAGTTTTTGAAGAGTTTAATTTCAAGCAATTGCTGCTCATCCATTTACCGATATGGAGCATACAGTTGTGAAACTGGGCTGCCGTGGATCCAGGATTATTGGTGACGGAGACAACGATCTGCGTGTCATCGGCATATGAAACCAAGAAGAAACCAACTGATTTCATTATAACTGCAAGTGAAGTGACGTAAAGATTGAACAGAGTGGGGCTCAAGGATGAGCCTTGAGGGACTCCACAGGGTAATGAAAAGCTGGTGAAGTGAAATCACCCAAGGAGAGTGTTTGGATGCGATCAGTCAAAAAAGAAGTCAAGAATTTGAGTGCGTGATCTTTGATCCTAATTGACTCAAGGTGATCAATGAGAAGAGCATGGTTGACCGTATCAAATGCAGCGGATAGATCCAGAAGGATCAAGGCCGCATTTCCCCCACTATCTATTGTTTGCCTAATTTCTTCCGTAGCTGTAATCAGCGCCAGTTCGGTACAGTGGTAACTTCGAAAACCGAACTGTGTGGAATCAAAACTCTTGGTTTTAAAAAAAAAAAATGGTCAGTTCCTTATTAACCATTTTCTCAACCAGTTTGGCGGAAAATGGTAATCGAGTTATTGGTCGATAGTTGTTGGGGTCACCAGTGTCTAAGTTAGTCTTTTTTAATAATGGCAGAATGGACCCTACCTTCCAATATTTTGGAAAAAGACCTACTTCACAGAGATTGTTAAAAATGGCCGGGAGGTGTGTGGCTATCACCTCTGGGGCTAAATGAATTATTCTGGCCAGGCATGGCTCATGTGGTGAACCTGATTTGATCAGCATCAGTATTCTTTGCGTCTTTTTTAATAATGGCAGAATGGACCCTACCTTCCAATCTTTTGGAAAAAGACCTACTTCACAGAGATTGTTAAAAATGGCCGGGAGGTGTGTGGCTATCACCTCTGGGGCTAAATGAATTATTCTGGCCAGGCATGGCTCATGTGGTGAACCTGATTTGATCAGCATCAGTATTCTTTGCGTCTGATCGACCGTCAGAGGTCCAAAATGGGATAGAACACTGATGTTGTGTATGCCTTTCGAAGATCTAGAATCTGAGGCAGCCATTTGGCTCAAGTTTAGAAAGGAATTATAGATAGACTTAACTTTATCCTGAAAATGAAGTGCTAGATTGTTACAGAATTGTTGATTTATACTAGGGTACTTAGGGTCGGGAAGTTTTGATAATTTTTTAACTGTTGCGAATAGTTCCTAGGAGGAGTTCATTGCCCCTTCTATTTTTGTCGCAAAGTAGTTCTGTTTTGCCATTAAAATCATTTTTTTATAGGTCTGCAAGTTGGTTGAATATATTTCCTTGTCTGCTGGTTTAAGCTGAGATCTCCATTTGCGTTCTGATCTCCTACATTCCTGCTTCTTTTTTCCTGAGGTCGTCGTGGAACCATGGTTCGGAAGGATTAATCTTATGGCTAAGAGATTTTTTTGCTAGAGCTAACTGGATTAGTGACAAGTCCAGCCATTGATGGTAATTACGAATGGCTGTGTCCAAATCAGAACAGACCAGTGGAGTTGATTGGGCAAGGGAGGCATTGAGCTGATCAGCATCAATAGCACTCCATGGGCGCCGAGTAGTACTCCCCATTTGAGGGTGAATTTATTTTACCTCGGGTAGCCCATTTATCTCAAACAGAATTGCTTTGTGGTCTGACCATGTCAGAGGGAGTGAGGATACCCAATAAAGCTGTTGATTATCCATGAAAATACCATCCAGAAGATGACCAGCTTTGTGCGAGGACCCATCAACGATTTGTTTTAGACCTGCACCCGCCATATGGTCCACTAGATTTATTGAGCCTGGATCAGACGAATTCTCCATATGGAAATTACAATCACCTGAAATGGTGAAATCTGCAGCATCCACTTTTTGTTCTATGAGACTGCCAATGGATTGAGTGAAAGCGGATCTAGACCCCGGTGGTCTATAAATAAGAAGTCCATTAAAGGAGCAATGACTGTTAAGTTCAATTTTAAAATGTATAGATTCACAACGTGGTACATTAGGAAGAACTTTAAAAATAATTTTGAAATGATCTCTAAATATGATTGCAAGACCACCACCCTTTTTTAGTGGGCGATCATATCTAAATATCCTGAAGCCTGCTGGTAGCGCTAGTAGTAGTCAGTCAGTCAGAACAACTTTATTCGGTTCAGTGGACCATAAAAGTTTAACATACATACATAGAACTTTAAAAAGAATTACAAGTCCTGTTTATACAATATTTAAATAAAATCACTAAAACCCCAAACTAGACCCACGTGCTTAGTGCACTGGACTACAGACTTTAATACCCATTATCAAATTCCGTCATATCAGTATTTATAATATAAGAAGTTTAAAAACGAATTTGAAAAACACCAATTTGTCTATTGTGACTCATAGCATTTTCTTATTGTCAAAGCCATTCTGATATAGTTAGAAACAGCAATACAAATAGGAGCGGTAGACAGAGAGTGTAAAAAATTAAAACCATCCATGTAGGTACAGGGGCGGATTTCTCTTAAAAGTGGAACTAGGAATCGTGCCCATGGCTCGTTGTAAAGTGTACAAAACAGCATAAAGTGCAAAGTGCTCTGCGCTGCCAAATTGTCACATGGACAAACGGTGAGTTTATTGCTCCAACCTGACTGTTTAGGAAAAGCCACTAAAAAGTGCAGAGTACATAGGCGAAGTCTAGTCATAAAAAAGCGAGTCTGTACATTAATAGTAAAAGATAGATAAAATTGCTGTTGTGTGGGAGACAGGCGTGGGTGACATTGCGTTCCCAAATGCCGGCGGCGCATGTTTGCCTCAGCGTAGTATACTTCATTTATAATAGTTTTCATATTTGTGTGGATTCTAGCAGGATTGTCATAGTAGTGCCCCAAGCCAATCACATTGAATTTTTCTCTAACAAATCGAAGCCATGGGATCGCCAGGGCATTCTCAAGGTTAATACAATCCTTGATAACTTCCCTTGAGAATGTTAGGTCCTCAGACGTCCAAATTTTAGCCCAGAGAAGCAATGGGGCAATATTAATTCGGTCCTCTATGTAATCCAGCCCTACCTCAGAGTGACAAAAAACTGTTGGGCACTATTTGGGGTCATCAATAGCCTTTTTATGAATTTATTTTCTAAGATTTGTAACTGGCTGCATTTATGATGTCCCCACACTCCTGCCCCTTAAGATGAGACAGCTAAACATTTCGCTTTATATAAGGTAATCAACTCTGTTACCGGCTTGTGGCCTAATTTACAGGAAACGCCCCTCCACTACCCGGTTAGTATGCTGTGCCCTTGCTGTGACGAGAGAGTCCCAATTCAATTTGTTATTAAAAATATTCCCCAAATATGTAAAATTAGCCACCTTATCAATAGTCTTATCCTTTACTGTAAATTTTCTTGTTTTGGTTATTTTGGGACCACACACCATGGTATATGACTTGGTAAAATTTACTTTTAGGTCCAGTGCTGACATAAAGTCCGTAAAAGCAATCAATGATTTTTGCAGACTATTAGCTGTTAAGGCCATTAAAACAGTGTTGTCCGCGTATGACAGCAATGGGACCGGGTTGCCTCCTATTCTGGGAAAGTCAAATGCCTTCTCTATTAAAAATGCCTCGAGGCCATTTATGTACAATAAAAAAAGAACTGGAGCTAGAATGCAATTCTGCCGAACACCTTCTGTGGAAACAATGGGCTTAGACTTCTCCCCCCTGGGGCCATATCGTATGGCAACAGTGGTGGACGCATGCAGCCTATGCAGGAGGGAGATAAGGGGTTCTTCAATGCCCATTTTCCCCATCTGTCCCCACAATATCTCCCGATTAACAGTGTCAAAAGCACTGGATAAGTCCATGAAGGCCGGGTGGATAGACCCTCTCCTGGCCTTCATGTACTTACCCATAATCAGAGATAAATTGAGGCACTGTTCATTTGTACCCATCCCCCTCCTGAAGCCATATTGCGTTTGCAACATAGTCCCCGAGTTACTTGCCCAGGTCTCAAGGCGTGCAAGAATAACCCTCCCCAACACCTTTACGGTGGCATCAATTAAGGAGATGGGTCTATAACATGCGGGACCGTTCTTGTTACCCTTTTTAGGTCTCGCCTACGCAGCGCGCAAGCGCTGCTTTGGAGTGACCTCTTGAAATCACTCCGGGCTTTTGTGGAAACTCTTGCATGTTCTGCACTGTTTCCAATGGGCACTCGTGCATGTACGGCGTTTACCTTGCGGGAGTGAGCAGCGGCGCCATCTGTTTGCAATTATCGCGCTCGCGCTTTCGAAACAGATGGCGCCGCTGCTCGCACCCGCAAGGTAAACGCTGTGCGAGTCTCGCCCCCGTCTGAAACCTCCTCTCTGTGCCTGCCCCCTCCCTCTTTCTCCCCTCCCTCGCTCTCGGTTCTGAACCTCTACTTTTTATAATCTCTGTTAAATTCTCTTAAATTTGTTACGATAATCTAGGCGCAAAAAAAGAGGAACATGGACAAAAATTGTGTGCCATATGTGCCTCACCCTTACAATTGCACAGTTGTGTGCAGTAAAAACAACAACCAGTATAGTGAGAAGTTGTGGAACAGTGATTTAACAACAACTTTGCAGGAAGCCTCCCATAATCGGTTTGAAGTACTTGTCTTACCCGTGTAATGTGTGAGGCTTCAAGCATGCAACAGTTATTCGAAATGAAAGAGCTGGTTTGCCCCAGAATTGCAGCTAAAAGCAAGAGACCGTCCCTACATGGTAAGTTTTTAATCTACCTAAAGGCAGACAGCCCGGTTGTTCCATACTAGCACAACTTCCGTGCAGTAACGTGAGCCTGGCAGAGCATGTACATATCCTGTTGTGCACCTCAAATTTGTGACTTTTTCGTGGCTGTTCTCACTTGGACTAAGGAAACCTGGAAAGCCTTGCGCCTGCCCCCTTATTCTTTGTCCAATGCAAGTTTAAACATCCCATTGCATTTGTAAAACAAGGCTTGCTGTTCATACTTCAGAGCAGCCTGGTAATTAGGGGTCCGTGTGGTTTGGAACAGCTCTCGCCCAGTGAGAAACAAAGCTTGATGAAGGGGCGCGGGGACGGCCCTCTCAAAGGCAGCCTCTGAGGGAGGTCAGCTTTGCTACACCCCACTATTTACCTCTTGAGCCGACTTCCTCTGCGGCTCTTTCTAAATCTGTAAACCGACATTTGTTTGCCTCAATGGTGGCTTGGGCGATTGGTCGCCCTTGCTTTATTTACAGTTTGATCTTTTCACAAGTTTCGCAATTCAGCAGACCACGATGAACAACAATGAAAGCCATTAAAAAGTTAAAAAAAGTTTGACTATGAATGCGTAAACTGCTGTTAAATTACGAATATTTATAGAGCCCTTCGGCCCTGCGATACATTTCAGAATGTTTCAGATAACTGCAGTACTGTAAAAACATAAGAACAGAAAATCCTTCTGCCACCGTCGGAATTCCCTCTAGATCCCTTCATGATTCTATCCGATCAACCGTATAACTGGCCACGCTGTCTGTCAGGTCAGTGGCAATAAAATTCACTAATAGTAACCAACCCGTTTAAGCATCTGCAAAACTCGCTGTTCTGTAAGGGAATGGACGTGGCGACAGATGGCATGCCCTCTAGAACCTTTACCGTGGAGATGTCTGACCAGTTATTGGTGCAGTCCAGGCTGAAGCAGCGATTTTAATTTCTAAAGCTTTCTCTCCAGGACCAGCACAGAGGAACGTGGGGTGGTGTGAATAGGAGGGCGGGGGGGGGGGGAATAGTCTCTATCCCTCCTATTAAATCCTGCAAGGTCACTAGTGCTATGCTCTGTGCTGGGCGTACTTGGTTTGGCACGTTTTTCGTTTGGCCTGAGACGGCTTGCCTGGTCTTGTATACCATCAAACAGGACACAGAACATACGGAGAGCCCCACTGTGACTTATTTTTAATAATACTTTTTGTATATATGGCACAATCAATTGTCACCCGTCAGAAAATACACAGCACCGCAGTGGCCGATTCCAAACCAAACACTTTCCTGACCCTTACTTACATGCTTGTAACAGACAACTTCTGTGACAAGAAGGTCGAATTCCATCAAGACACACTCGGCCTTCCATTCTTTCGAGGTCAGTAAATTGATTACTATTGCTCTGGATAATAGGGACACCCTTTATTGGCATTGATCAGAGACGGCAAAAATACAGCGTAAAAAGTTATCAATAACGTCATCTCCTAGATTTAGAAGAAGGCAGAACGGCAAGGACGTAGTCCAGTTTCTTTCAACATGGATTAAGATTTCAGTGGGCAAAATATTTTTCGTTGGGATCAGGTGATGAAACAGCAGGGAAGAGAGACTCTCAGGACTCGGCAAAGAGAGGCAGCGGCAAAGTATTCAAAACTAAAAACCACAAGAATCTATGCCATAAAGTGGCATCTTTATTTTTTTTAATTCAAAATAATCTTAGTGGACTTCGTGGAGAATTTCCTCCCTCAACCATTTGTCAGTTTTTTCTAGTTTGCTAACTCAAGACATTTTTTACAATGCTTTAGGCTGCATCACCCATTGACCAACTAAAAAGATAAACAAGCATTGGCATAGCCAATAGGTCTCGCCTTTTGGACCTTATAAGTGTTTAGCCATGCAACAGTTGATGTTGTTGCACCAAGGATATTGGGCTGGATAACTAAACACTTATAAGATCCCAAAGGCGAGACCTATTGGCTATGCCAATGCTTGTTATATACTGGTACCACTATGGCCTCCTTCCAGGATGTTGGGATGGGACTGGTTATTGCTGCCTTGAAGACGCTAGTCAGGAGGGGTGCCCACAGGTGAAGATTGCTTTTAAACAGGTCTAATGGGACCCCATCAGGGCCTGGGGCTTTCAAAGAGATGCCCTTCGCCAGGGCATCCTCAACCTCACTCACTTTAAGGGAAGAACTAGGTTGGTGAGCCAAGATTGGATCTGAAGGCACATCTTCATTTAACTCCTGTGGTGGAATACATTTTGGGTTAAAAATAGCAGAAAAATGGGATTCCCAAACTTCCCCCAGAATCAATGAATCCATACGCCTAGCATCTGCCGAAAATAGGGGGCGGTTTATAACCTCCCAAAAGCTCTTGGTGTCTTTAAGCGCACTGGCTCTCTCAAGATCTTCCCAGGCTAACCTCCTCAGTTCTTCTTTCCTTTGATTGATGGTGTTTTTGTAAGCCTGTCTCGCACTTTTAATTTGGATATTATCGCGAGGGATTGCATGCAGTGCACTTTTGAGGTTCTTTTGGGATCTTGAACACTCGGCATTAAACCATCTTGTCTCCTGAACTTCCCTTCTCCCTACTGGTCTTGTTAAGCTTTTAGCTACCTCCATGCAGATTAGTTCAAAGCCTTGTATGACCTTATCTGGGGAGGAGTCATGTTGGAGGCATCTCAAAATAGAGCTTAGGTTTGCCTTAACAATTTTCTCCTCGAATTGAATAGGATTTATTTTGCCCCATTTCAGTCTCACCCCTTGATTTGGGCAGCCATCACCTTTCCCCTCTTGGGCTATTACACTTAGGGAAACAATGAGGGGGTTATGGTCGCTTGCATTGTTTGGCTCCACCTCAAAATTACCAACACGGGAGGCAAACTTTCTTGATGTAAACATAAAATCTATAATACTTTCCCTACCTCCTCCAACATAAGTGGGGCACTGTGTTAAGGGGCTGCTGACCAGAGTGTTAATCGGGCACAGGTCATTTACAATAACAATATCATTTAGAGCCTCGCCCTGAGGTGTGTGTATAAAATGCGACTGTGGTTGGCCCTCTGTGTCTAGCAGCCCACAGACTCGATTAGGGCTATGCACGCAAAAGGTGCAATTGAAATCCCCCACCCAAAAGATGCACAGGGGCTGCCACTTCCCTGCTATCTTATTGATTTCTGCCTGAAGGGTTTCAATAACATCACAGCTAGTTTGGTCAAAAATGTTGTAATACCAGTTGACCAATAATAGCTTAGCCTGAATCAGGTTGGAAATCAAAATTAATTGATACCAGGGGGATTCAATTACAACCTCTGCTTGAACCGACCCATATCTAACTGAAATCAATGTCACCAACCCTTCTTTTGCCCTCCCTGCCGGTGACGGGGTTGCGTGGACGTTAAAAGAACAATAACCGTCCAGCACAAAATCATCCTTATACCATGTTTCCTGAATACAAATAATATCGAAGATCTTAATGTAATCTAGCCAAACCTCGCCCAATAATTTCGGGCGGATGCCTGCAATGTTCCATGAGATGATTCTAAATGGACACATTTGATAATCCTGGATCACTGTGTCCACCCTAATACAGTTGGTGAAAGGCCTAACAGGTGTAGTAACGGAATCAGGTCCCACCCTTCCTGGATTATGGATGGGAGGTAAAATAGACAGGCAGATACCGGTCTCAGTATCATTTGTGTTATCGCCCATGTTAATGGTGTTTTGCAAAAAAGGGCCCAGAAAATTAGCAACAAGCCTATTCCCGGTTGTGCTAGCAGCTATATTGGGGTCTATCCCAGTGTCGACACCTTGGACGCTTGTTTTTTTCGGATCGACTGATCTGCCCAGTCGCACAGATAGTCAGTCTATTTCTGTTAAACCAGAGAGTGCTTCGAAGCGGTTAGGGTGATTAAAAGAAAGAGGCTGAGGGCAGGGATATCTATTCTGGGATGGCTGCCAGGTCTGTTGTATCCTAAAAGTCCCTTGTTGGCGGGGGTAAAAAAAAAACAAAGGGCGAGCCTGTATCTGCTCAGTGGGGGAATCTCTAAGATGTTTCAAGGCAAGGTGCGTGCACAACCTATTGTTAAAATTCAGCACTACACAATCCCCCACTCTATTTTTTGCTGTTTTACCCAACCAGCTTACCCGCCTTGCCATGATAATATGTTCGGGCCAGTTTATCTGAGACTGAATTTTTCTAGTGCACCAGTGGGCTGATTTATTAATGAGGCTCTGGCAGCTTTCCTGTTGGCCAGGTGGGAGATTAGGGACCCCTGCCAAAATCAGAGTATAAGGTGTACACTCCGGGGGTAGATTTAAGATGTTATTTACACCCTGCCTGCGTAAGGGACTAGGCATGAGCCCTTTTGTGTGCATGTTTTCTTTCAACTGATTCCCCCCACTATGGAGATCAAATCTTTACTGATTGGTGGCCCCTTGCTCCCCGTTTGAAATCCCATCTGGACCAGATGCCATTGCTGGCGGTGCCGTGGTGTAATTAGTAAAATTATCAGAAGTTGAAGGCAACTCGTGGGGTATAATTGCATTGTGTGTATTTAATGGCCCGGGTTTTGCGACCAGCCCACCCTCGTAGACACTGGGAAAAGCGTTGGCTGCCCTTTCACCCATACCACTAGCTAAGATGGTCAAGCCATTTTGCTTTTTTTGCACCGCTGATTACCCTGTGGCCTGCAATAGTCGTTTAAGATGCTTCTCTATGCAGCCTAGGTGGTGTAAAATAGGTTCCAAAGTCTCTAACAGCACTTTACAAATTTTGTCTGTCAGTGTGTTCATTTCAGTCTGTAGAATAATATTTCCTCCGCCACTACGGGATCTACCAACATTTCCTGGTGGGTGAGTTTGCTTGAATCTCTTGACCCTTGGAGACTGGCCCCTTGCTTGATGGTCAATCCCTGCCAGCTCAATGCGCTTCCTTTTTCCCCCAGTAGTGCTCTGGAGCCCTGGTTTCCCCATGGATGTTCGCGTGGCCACATCCTCCCCCTTATGCACTGTGCCTGGGTCACCCTGACTCAAAAATATAACTGTGGGTGAAAGTGGGGGTTGTCCCACTAGTTCAGTAATTGTTTCAGCTGTAGCTGTGTTGGAGGCGCCAGTGGCAGGGACGGGTTGAGCGGTCAATTCAGAGGGTGGGGCTAGTGAAAGTCTGCGTTCTGGAAGTTCTATTTCCTTGTTGATAGCCCTCATCGCTTTTTGCAGAAAGCCATCCAGGTTAGCATCAGTACTTTTAGTGGCAGGCGTGACTTTACGTTTCCCCATGATATAGGAGTCTTGTGTGCACACAGTTAAGATGTTAAAAAATATAATTTTTTACCGTACCGCCTCTCTTCTTCCGGCTGGGACTTGACTCCTTTAATCCAACATGTGGTCTGGTAAAACCAAGAGGGGGGCCCAGCCCAGTCTCCTCCGGGTTCGGACGGGTGCAGACGGGCCCGCCCTTGGCCCGGGCTTTGCCCGGGCATGAGGGCGCGCGTCCCGCGCTGCGGGAGCCCGCAAAGGAATTTAAAGCGCCTCCAGGTGCAAGCAAGTGATGTTGGCGGCAACGGCCGCTTGGGAGGCCGGGACTCGCAGTCCTGGTTTCCCTTCTCCCCTCAGCAGGAGGCTACGAGGCAGCAGCAGCAGCACAGATGGGCGTCCCGAGCTGCGGGAGCCCGCAAAGGAATTTAAAGCACCTCCAGGCGCAAGCAAGTGACGTTGGCGGCAACGGCCGCTTGGGAGGCTGGTACTCGCGGTCCTGGTTTCCCTTCTCCCCTCAGCAGGAGGCAACGAGGCAGCAGCACAGACGGGCGTCCCGCGCTGCGCTAGTAGTAGGTCTGGGTTCGATGTTGAGTCTGTCCAAGTTTCTGTGATAAAGGCCAGGTCAATATTATGGTTTTCCATAATAACAGAAAATCTGGTGCATGCTTGACAAGCGATCTGGCGTTGATAAGTGTGCAGTGATATCTAGTTATAGTTTGATTTGGTAATGCCTCTATTAATTTGGTGGCACTACGAGACGTACAGAGAAAATTGCTCAGTGAAAAATCACAAACCGGACATTTCGTATCATCTTTGCAGCTCTGAAGGTCTAACTGTAAGCCAGTACAGGGCTTCCATAAGGAATTAAAGGATGATAAGGTATCCCTTGAATAGGTGATAGGAACCCTAGATTCTGGGCCCAAACTGGCAGGGGGGCTGGTGCTGAGCGCGGTCCGAGCGCGGACGGGCGCAGACGGGCTTGCTTTTGGCGCACCTTTGGCGCGCCAGCGGCACACTCACTGCACACACGGACCGACATCTGAAAAAGAAGCCTCCAGGACCGGAATGCAACAAAGCTGGACCGTCGCCTACCCAAAATGGCGCCAGCAAAGAACAGGAAATGGAGAAGGACTCCTTCGTCACAAACGGGAGACCCGCGGCAGACCGAGGAGCCCAGCAGAATGCAGAGGATCAGGTAAGTTAAATTAAGTAGAGTAAATAGTAATCAGCCCCCTTCAAAGAGTTAAAAACATAAAAACGTACACACAGTTAAAAAGAGCGTGTCTTACTGATGTCTGTGTCAGTGTCATAACACTTAATGTGCATAAAATACACTAAAAGGCAGGAGAGTCTAATCACACACACATAATTCAGGGGTTTGGGACTTAGCTGTATGCGTAGGTACCAGTGACTCTATCACACAACTGCTGTTGAGTGGTGTGGTGGCCATAGCAGTGAAATGATCCACTCCATTAGGGTATCCCATGATTGGGGTACTATCACAGAGTAATATTCCACAAGAGTAAAGCCGTTCTGGTGTGGCAAGACAAACTAGTTGAGTGTGCAACAAAATTAGTTTAGCTGCCCATTACGTAATAATAAACAGCACAGCACTTGGAAATACAGATGTGCTGAACACAATAATCACGCAATTCGCCAAGCACACTAATCTCCAGGGTGTGACGCAGTTAATTATATCTAGCTGTGCACTTTCCATCTATATTTAACGCCTGCTATATCTCTATAACCAATTATCATATGTTTAATTTAACAGCCATGGATGCACAATGATAGCTGAATGATTGCAAGTATGCTGTACACACTTAATTTCGCAGTGTGCAGGAAATATTGGCTCATTAACTGTTAGAAGTAATGTTTCACTCAGAACGTTAATATACTGGGAAGGGCTTAGATTGTAAGAGGATCAACTGGGGGCACAAGTGAAAAATTACTCAAAAAATGGGAGTGACAGAGGAAAATAATTTGTCAAGAAGATCTACATAAATCAGTCTTTTGGATGATGCGCTTCAAAGCATATTGATCCCATAGGCAGAGGATGTGCCTATTTTGCAAGATAGTGAAGTCTTACAGCAAAAAAAGTCAGGCAGTAACATGTACAAAATATTATAAAGTCAAAAGTAGCCAGGCAACGTAAAAACATAGGGGCCGATTCCGATTCGGGCCGGAAATCTCTCCGACCGAGCCGGACCCGGAGAGATTTCCGACCGAATCGGACCCGTGCAGTCCGACCGAACGAGTCCGATGCATTCGTATGCCACCGGACACGAGTCGGTCGGACTCCCATTGAACTCAATGGGAGCCGGTCGTACAACGCGTACGCGGGCTCCCATTGCCTCAATGGGTGCGAGGCGGACAAGGGCGCCCCTACAGCGAGTACGCCGCAAGGCGCCTCGCGGCGTACACGCACAGGTAGGGGGACCCATGGGTCCCCCTGTGTGCGCCTCGCACGGGTACGCGTACAGGGGGTCCGACACGGACCCCCAAAGTACGGCTCCGACAGCGAGTTCGAGTCGGACGGCGCGAGTCGGTCGGAGCGGTCGAGGTGCGCATCGTACTTACCCGGCCGGAAAACGTCTCCATTGCGCGGTGCGAATCGGGTCCGAGCGAGTCGGTCGGAGCGGTACGATCCGGGTACGAGTCGGTCGGAGCGGTCGGGTCGCCCGGACGAGTCGGTCGGCGAGTCGCATCGTACTCGCTCGGCCGGACCCGCGTACGATTCGGTCGGGAAAAAGGGCTCCGAATCGGATCCGGTAAAGCCGAATCCTATTCGGAGCCCTACCGGCCGAGATCGGAATCGGCCCCATAGTGTAGTGGAGCAGTCAGCGTTTCAATGAAAATTTTAAGGTGTGCTATTAGACGATTTAAGTCGAGCCTATCAGACAGCGCAAGCTGTATGGTTGCAAAATGCCTATTGTAAGTGGCTTAGAGACCGCCAATTGCTTATGAATGGTTGGCTTTATTTTCACACTTATTTGGTTGCTTTTCATTTGATAGCTTTCCATATTCATCCTGTGTTTATCCCTCTCCTGGAGCATATCCTCTTTCCTTGTGTCCTTCCAATGCTCACTTTTAGAGAACTACTTTTTTTGTTTAAGCATTCCTCCTGAATTAATTTGTTTTCCAGCTCTCTCCCTCTTTTGCTTCCACTCCCAACACCCGGCCGGCCCCACATTCCAAGTTGCGGTATCCCTTGTGTTGCAAACTCTGTGTGTCTGCCAAACTTCCTGCCTCCCCCACACTACATGTGCAACTAACATGCATCTCAATTGTTCTGGCTTTCTGCTGCTGCGCACCGGGCTTTGTCTTTTTTTATTTAATCTGTACAGCCCCATCCTACACAGATCCTCCCTTATTCCCGCCTCTGCTCCCTGTTGCTGCTGTCAATTTGAGTTACTTTAAAAAAAAAAAATATTTACAGCCCCCAACCAGCTCCTCCTCCCCGCCCCCGTTTCCTAACGCCACTCAGTGACATTATCTTTTTGGCCAAGCTCCTTGGTTGATCACTGGTAGGTGTGTTTTTTACCGCAACTTTAAGAGGCATCCCAGTTGTGCTGGCTGTCTGCCAAGAGAATGCATTTATACAGCACTGTGTGTTCTGTCTGGATTGTGTTAAACTAATGTGACCCACATACTCCTGCCTTTCAATGACTGTACAGTGAAATTCGATGTGCGAATATAAACAACCATTGGCATAGCCAATAGGTCTCGCCCTTTGGAACCTTATAAGTATTTAGTTATGCAGTACAATTTCCTTGGTGCAACAACATCAACTGTTGCATGTCTAAACACTTATAAGGTCCCAAAGGCGAGACCTAATTGGCTATGCCAATGCTTGTTCCTTTATAGCTTTTTTCCTACTTTTCAACTAAAGTGGCTGGGAGTATCTGTTCCCTTCTGAATCTCAAGATTCTAGACTACACAGACTATTGCAATGTAACTGAAGCATGCCACTGGAATTAAAGTGCTCTTTCATGAAGAGAGTGACAACTGTGTAAAGCCTTTTAAGACTGTTTAGTAACAATTATTCAAAACATTATCTTACAATTTAAGCTCTTAAATAAAAGTAAAACACTTTATTTAATAAATTAAACCCGAACGAAAGGAGACAAACAAAAAGACATACACTGAATCTTTCCTCTAGCAGGGAAAGCTCGCTGATGAGATCAGTGATGGCGTTGGTGAATGCTTCCTGCGGACTGTAGTCAGGAGTGGTCTGAACTCGAATTACGATTTTATACTCTAGAGGATGTGGAACCTTGTATCCTGCAAACAACACTTGTGGGTCTTTCAAAAGCTGACTGGGAAAAAACAGGTCATTATTAAAGCAAAGCAAGATTCTTTCAAGCTCCCGCACAAAAACCTGTTGCCATTAGCAAAAGCATTAAATTTATGCAAGGAGCACATAAACTGTAAAATGCCATTTGACCGTCCTATGAAGCATGGGGCGAAGTTCCAAGTCTATTACTTTCCTTTCTTTTTTTTCTTCCAATAAATACCACATGTACGAAGAGTTGTGGCAGCCGCCTTACACTTTTGACATTCTGAGTTACTGAGAGCACTGCCCCGTGAAGCATCTTTCAGTTCCTTAAATATACTGAACTTTGTTTTAAACTTAAGGAATGAAAAATATGCCCCATCAATCTAAAAACATTTAAGTTAAGCCAGGCTTTCATTTCAAGAGCCCCCACAAACCATAGTATAGCGAGGCCATCACTAATATTTACCATGTTGTACTTGAACTAATTGGATCTTTGTCTGCGACTTCTCTTACTGTCTTCAATACAATATTTGAGCCACAGTAAACAAGAAACGCGCTCTCTGGTGAGGGAGGGGGAGGAAAGGCAGATGGCGCCTCGCCAGCGATGCGAGGAATGGATGGCGCGCGTGCACGCCACCGTGAACGCAAGCTGGTCGCCAGCCCAAAAGCCAGTGTTTGCACTTCCAAAACCCGCTTACTAAAACTCTCGGCCAGACCAGCGCAAGCGCTGGTGCAGGCCGAGACCTAAAAAACAGCTGCCATGCAAGACGTGAGCTTGTGCATTATGTACCACGCAGTGCATGTGCATAACAGCTTATAGAGGGAAACAACAGACTCAAACAAGCCCAGAGTAAGTCAACGTTGCAGACCTTGTTTTCTGTTAATCATGTTCCTGCCTACTCTCTGTACGTACCCTACGACAGCCTCTGTGCTCTGTTCACAGAATGTCAGATTTGGCAGGTCTGGTGGTGCTGGGTCAGCTCGCTGTACCAGGAAAGTGAGTGTTTTGGTGGGGAGACAATGGCAGCTTTCTTGCTTATCCTTACTCAAACCTGCAACATTGTAGTTCACAGGACTGGAAAACATGACGCAAGTTTGGAGACTGGCCAGTGGTGGGGTTTTGGAGGGGGGCATGGGTGATAGTCATCAGACCCGTAGAGGAACTGATATGAGAGCCACCCAGTGGTTGGATTGCATTAAAAACAAGTATGGGAACTGTGAGGCTGTGCTCAAAGGGGGCGGAGTGAGTGAGAGTGAGGGCAGGGCAAAGAGCATTGCTAAAAAAACTAAATATTATGTAATGTTTTTTGGTCTTTCACCTTCGGGTAACTACATATACAATAACGCATACCGTAAATAAAAATAAATCCAAGTTAAGTTAATCAGGGGAAAATGCACCATCGTACATTATGAAACCTCTATTAGATAATGCACTGCAGAGGTCTGTGTCTGTGACCAGAGGTCCACAGAATTGAATCCTGGTTGGTGCAGTGGATAACAGTGGCTTGTGCATGTTTAGTGCCACGAGGTGCCAGTCTATCACAGAAAGCACTGCGAATGCTTAAGTAATTTTTTTTAACTTGCATTATACACAGTAAAGGATAGGCTGCTACAAAATGCGCAAAGAGGCTTAAGATAAAAAAGTGTTCCAGAATATAGATGTTAGTAATACACAGAATGTACATACTGATATTGTATTGTATTTGTCCTTTAAATTCACACACTCCACAGCTCAGCTGGTAACTCCCTTGCAACAGTACTCACAAATAATAAATCTGTGTCATCAGGAAGCCTCAAGTGATTCCATCAATTAAAGTCAATACCTGCTTCCAAACACCCTTCACATTTGCAGATTGACCAGTTGCGAACATTTACATTTCTATCAGTCAAGCAGTCCCCCCTACCCCCAAGAAGGCTTGTTTAGCTGCCTACTACTCCCTCGGTTTCACAGCACAAGAGACTCCCTGCCTTACACTCCAGCTGAAGCATTTGGGCTCTTGGAACTAACCGTCCCAGGAAGGTTGTCTTTACACAAAAAGTAAGGGAACTGTTTTTCTTAAATTAAAAAAGTATGGGCACGTCGTGCCCTCAGATCCTGCCCACCTTGGCTACTGCAGCCATCAAGCTAGGGTGTTCGCTTACATTATCACAGCGCTGCAGCTTTAGGCACTTTCACTCCAACATTTCCAAAGGACGCTGTTTAAATTCACCCAACAAACAACTTTGTGGCTCGTAAAGAACATTACAATGGCCGATCCAACGCTTCAATTATAGGGAGAAGTTTGAAGGTAGGTGCATCCATTGCCAGGGACTGGGGAGATTTTTTTAAAACATTTTTCTAGGAACATACTTAAGTCTTGAGCGACTCGATGTAAAATTGTGTGTCTCTATAAATGCTAGGGAGACAGTTTGCTATTCAGGGAGACTTTCCGGAATTCATGGAACCTGTTCCCTCGCCAGTCGCCTCACCTTTGCCGTTTAACAGTGTGTTGCCTCTCTATAGTGCAAGAAAAGACGAGCATTAGACTGTATGCAGATACTGTTGGATTGCCACTGACAGTTTTGCATCCTGTTTTATTAGGAAGATCTGACATAATACGTATAGCATGATGCATCCGTCTAAAGCTCTCTGCCTTAGATGCACACTTGCAGATAGGCAGTGATTTAGCTATAATGCCCCATCAGATCACCTGCTTCAATTGACTTCTCTCTTCGGGACAATTTGCCAAGCTTCCACCCCAATCCACTAAGCTCCACATAACAAATGCCTCCCTTCCTTCCTCCCAACACTAAATCCTTTGTCCTTAAAACACTGCCAGACCCCAATCCGCTGCTCCCGCACACCACTAGCACCACTATAATGTAATAGGTCAACACAGCTGCCAATTTAGAACTTTCTACACACTGGCCAGAGTCCTGTTCATAATCGTCAGCCTCAGACTTGTATTTCACAATCTGTCAACACCCTTTAAGTATCGTTTGTAGCAATCTATCCCATGCAAACATTAGATTTTGTTTTGCAGCCCAGACTGACCCTGTTTATGTGCACGCCATTATTTAATGTTTATGTGTTGGAACGGTGAGGCCAGACCTCGAGGAAAAAGTACTACAGAGTTGACAGAAAGGATTCCTGGATTTGAACTATACCATTTGACCAATGTGGGCAAACTGACGCATGGACCAGTAGGATGTGTGATGTCACACTTAAGTGCTATAGCTCATAACATGTAGTGTGAAATTTTACAGCAGTTATAATCCTAGTTTGGGAGTAAAGACCGAAAAGGATGGTGGGAAATGAGGGTTTAGTGCTTGTCCTGATAGTTAACTAGGGCACGTGACTGCAGAGGGGGAGATCCTGGGCTCATCAGGATCAGAGCCCTATCAGCAGCAGAAGAGACAATAGGTCATGATGAACAGGTTCAGAAAGTGACTGTGCAAACCCAAGGTAAGTATCAGTCCTGTTCAGCCCTCCATTTGCACAGCACTTCTGCCATACATGGCTGCCAGTGCCTGACTGTTCCTCCATACATTGTCTTTGTTAAGTGTAAATGGGCAAGCAACCCATCTACCAAAATGTGGTGCATGATGGGTCAGATGTTTGTTGTTCATTAAGGTGTGGCTATACCTACGGCTTTGGGAATCCCCTCAAACTTCACTACAGTGATGCTCGTGTGCTGATTGGCATGAGACAGGTCATCACACCTGCGGAGTCTATCAAGTAGTGGATGTCTGGTGATAGAAATGGAGCTGGAGACCCCAAGCCCCACTTTATAGTAAAGCGGAGTATACAAACCCAGCTAATGCGAAGTTCACCACCCTTTACAGACTTTCATTTTATGTATGTGCCCATCCCCTTCTGGGTGATTATTACCCTTTTAGTTTTATGTAATAATAGCCGGACGGCATAGACACCCAGTCACACAGGTGCCCGTGCATGTGCCTCACCATCTGAACTCTTCTTATTCTGGGCCTGAGATCACAGCTGTCTCCTTTGTTGTTGTCAGGTCAGTGAGTTTTCACCCTTCCTCCCTTTCTCACATCATGCGTGGGGTTGAATTGATTTTACATAGGAAGGAATTTTACAACGAAAGGGACATTTCCTATGTTCTATCCTCAATATTCTCAGTAGAAATGGACTTAATGGCAGGCTCAAAGCATAGAAGCACATCTTAGCACTTGTCTGCCTTTTCTTAGCATGAGGGACTGATTGATTGTGCTTCCAGTGGTTGTTACCATCTCCTGGAAGTTACCTGATTGTGCTATGGTCTCCTGCTGTATACTTGACCACCTACAGGACTGGGCAGCCCCCTTATTATAAGTGAAATGGGTTTTTGAATTCTGTGATCCCTTCGAGCACAGTCTAAAGCTCTTGATATTTCACTATACTTGAGTCCAGGCATTACATTATGCTTTCAAACCCTGAGCTGATAAGCTGTCCTTACTGAAGAAGTGGTCTAGTGGTGCTCTTTGCTGCACAGAGACGGTGCACCCGATTTTAGCGTCTATCAAAAGTACCTAATATAGCATTATCTCACATGAAAATAATGTTGTTTCTTTCTACAACTTTGCATTCTTAGGTTACATGCTGTCTCAAAAATCCTCTTCCACACCACATAGCTAAAACTATGATAAATTGACCTTGAGTTAAAACATCTGATTGCTGACTCTCCTTGTTTATTTCAAACAACCCTCTCCTTACTTCCCAATCTCTGCAAGTCACACTCTGAGTACAGCCTGCTTTAAGTCAGATGCATGCTGCCTTAATCTCTATTACTGTATTTCTGCAAATTGTTCACACCTCATTTACAAAATCACAACCTCTCCTTCTTTGAAAGTTATTCTCTTGCAACCTAAAAATACCTAATCTCTTTTAGCTCACCTAATAATCCCACTAATCATCAGTATGAACCTACATACCCCCACAAATGATCAACTATAACTCCATTTAATTTAATTTACCACATGGAACCTGGAGTAAATGCATGGAATGGTTTCCTTGAGGACAGCAATGCAGTGGCGTTGCTAGACCTACTGCCACTGGGGCGGACCCTAAGATTGCCGCCCGGTGCAGGTAAGAGTGATGGCCAACGGACGACTTGTTCCGAGGGGGGCTGGCAGCCGACGGATGACTTGTTCTCGGGGGGCAGGGGGATGGTGGTAGTCGACAGACATGACTTGCTCACCTCTGCCTCCCTCCCCAAAAACAGTGCCACCCGGGGCGCACCCCCCCTCCCCAGCTATGCCACTGCAGCAATGTACATAATCAGCAGAGACAGAGGTCAGTTTTAAAGTGGGCCACGCCTTAACTTCATAGCTGCGGAGTCCATGCAATGATCACGTTAAAGACAGAGTGAATCTGGTGGGAAAAGTCAAGTATGAATGAGTGAATTATATTAATGAGGTGCGAGTGTTATTAAGTAATTTTCCAGTATGTTACTTCATGACTCATGTCTCAGTTCGCGTTTGCAAGAAAACAGGCATCTGGGCTAGAAATTTTGAGGTGTTTTCTGACCAGTCACAAGTTTACCAAAAAAGCAACATAAAAGGAATAAGCTGCCAGCTCAGATATCAGGATCCTGTGGGTTCTGGGTGGCGCAACATCCCCCATAAGAAAACATTTATTTTCAATCAATCAATCAATCAATCACAGAATTTGTAGAGCACACTACTTACCCGCGAGGGTCTCAAGGCGCTGGGGAGAGGGAAGGGGGGGGGGATGCTGCTACTGGTCGAACAGCCAGGTCTTGAGTAGCCTCCTGAAGGTCAGCAGGTCTTGGGTCTTTCGTAGGCTTAGTGGAAGGGTGTTCCAGGTCTTGGCAGCGAGGTGTGAGAAGGATCTGCCGCCGGTGGTTGTTCTTCGAATGCGGGGGACGGTGGCGAGGGAGAGGTCGGCGGAGCGGAGCTGGCGGTTGGGGACGTAGAAGAAGAGTCGTCTGTTGAGGTAGGCTGGGCCAGTTTTGTGGAGTGCCTTGTGTGCGTGGGTGAGGAGTTTGAAGGTGATCCTCCTGTCGACGGGGAGCCAGTGCAGGTTCCTCAAGTGGGGGGTGATGTGGCTGTGGCGTGGTACGTCGAGGATCAGTCGTGCGGAGGCGTTTTGTATGCGTTGCAGTCGCTTGATGAGCTTGGCCGGGGCTCCCGCGTAGAGGGCGTTCCCATAGTCCAGTCTGCTACTGACGAGGGCCTGGGTGACTGTTCTTCTTGTGTCTGTCGGGATCCACCTGTAGATCTTGCGAAGCATGCGGAGGGTGTTGAAGCAGGAGGAGGAGACTGCGTTGACTTGCTTGGCCATGGAGAGCGTTGAGTCGAGGATGACTCCCAGGTTGCGTGCGTGGTCGGTGGGTGTCGGGGCTGCTCCCAGCGTCGTTGGCCACCAGGAGTCGTCCCAGGCTGAGGGGTTGGAGCCGAGGATGAGGACCTCCGTTTTGTCCGTGTTCA
Organism: Calotriton arnoldi; assembly: GCA_963921515.1. Classification (NCBI taxonomy): domain Eukaryota; kingdom Metazoa; phylum Chordata; class Amphibia; order Caudata; family Salamandridae; genus Calotriton; species Calotriton arnoldi. The sequence continues at coordinate 866,418 of CAWUFW010005538.1, forward strand.
GCTTTAGTCGGCTGATCTTCATCCAATCGGCGACGGCCTTCATTCCTTCATGGAGTTTGGCTTTGGCGGCGAGGGGTCCTTGGTGAGGGAGAGGATCAGTTGAGTGTCGTCGGCGTAGGAGATAATGTTGAGGTCGTGTTGTCTGGCGATGCGTGCGAGCGGGGCCATGTAGATGTTGAACAGTGTTGGGCTGAGGGACGATCCCTGGGGTACGCCGCAGATGATCTCGGAGGCTTCGGATCGGAAGGGTGGGAGGCGGACTCTCTGGGTTCTGCCGTCGAGGAAGGAGGTGGTCCATTCCAGGGCCTTGTCTCGGATCCCTGCATCGTGGAGGCGTGCGCGTAGAGTGCGATGGCAGACAGTGTCGAAGGCGGCGGAGAGGTCCAGCAGGATGAGGGCTGCGGTCTCACCATTGTCCAGCAGGATCCTGATGTCGTCGGTGGCGGCGATGAGGGCAGTCTCAGTGCTGTGGTTGCTGCGGAACCCTGATTGGGATGGGTCCAGGATGCTGTTTTCTTCGAGGTATCGGGTTAGCTGTTTGTTGACGATCTTCTCGATGACCTTGGCTGGGAACGGAAGCAGAGAGATGGGCCGGAAGTTCTTGAGGTCTCTCGGGTCCGCCTTGGGTTTTTTGAGTAGGGCGTTGATCTCTGCGTGTCTCCAGCTCTCTGGGAAGGTTGCGGTCTCGAAGGAGAGGTTGATGATGTTGCACAGGTAGGGTGCGATGGAGCTGCTGGCTTTGTTGAAGATGTGGTGCGGGAAAGGGTCTGACGGGGAGCCGGAGTGTATTGTGCTCATGGTCTTGATGGTGTCCTCGATGTTCACGCTGGCCCAGGCTGGCAGGGGGTCGTGGTCGATGGTGTGTGGCGGGTCTGGTGTATCGATCTTAGTTGGGGTTGTCTGGGTGTCGAAGCTGTCGTGGATGTCGGCGATCTTGCGGTGAAAGAAGGTGGCGAGGGAATCGCACAGGGGTTGCGACGGCGGGATGTCGTTGGTGTTGGAGCTGGGATTAGAGAGTTCCTTCACGATGTTGAAAAGCTCCTTGCTGTTGTGTGCGTTGTTGTCGAGGCGGTCTTTGAAGGAGATTCTCTTGGCGGACCTGATGAGGTGGTGGTGGTTACGGATGGCGTCTTTGTGGGCTGTGTGGCTGTCCGGTGTCTTATCGCTGTGCCATTTCTTCTCTAGTTTCCGGCAGGTGCGCTTGGAAGCTAGGAGTTCCGAGGTGAACCAGCTGGCTCTTTTGGTGGTGTCGCTGTAGGTGAGCTTTTTCAGCGGGGCGAGGGTGTTGGCACAGTCGTCCATCCATCGTCTGAGGTTGCAGGCAGCGTCGTCGGTGTTGGATGGGTCGGAGGGAGGGCTGAGAGCGAGGGTTGCCCGGAGTTGGTCTTCGGTGACTTTGCTCCAGCAGCGGCGTGGGATCTGTTGGGTGCGGTGGTGTGTGGTGGGTTTCTGGAAGGTGAAATGGATGCAGCGGTGGTCGGTCCAGAGGAGTTCCGTGGTGTGGCTGAAGGAGACGTGGGAGCTTGAGGAGAAGATGGGGTCAAGTGTGTGGCCGGCGCAGTGGGTCGGTGTTGTGACGAGCTGGCTCAGGCCGAGGTTGGCGAGGCTGTCGATCAGGGTGGTGGAGTTGCTGTCGTTGTTGTTCTCCAGGTGAAAGTTCAGGTCTCCGAGGAGGATGTAGTCGGTAGAGGTCAGGGCGTGCGTGCTGATGAAGTCGGCGATGGAGTCGCTGAACTGGGGTCGGGGCCCAGGGGGTCTGTAGACAAGGGTGCCTCTAAGGGTGGTGTTGGGGTCCGTGTGGATCTGTAAGTGCATGTGTTCGGCGGTGCTGAGAGTGTCGTCGGTGCTGGTCGAGACCCTGATGGTGTTCTTGTGGACGATGGCGATTTGTCCTCCTACTGCGTTGATGCGGTCTCTGCGGGTGATCTTATAGCCGTCTGGGATGGCTATGGCGATGTCGGGGGCGGAGGAGTCGTTCATCCAGGTCTCTGTCAGGAAGGCGACGTCTGGTGATGATGTGTCGAGCAGGTCCCAGAGCTCGACGGCGTGTTTGCGTGCGGAGCGGGTGTTCAGCAGGATGCACCGGAGGTGGTTGAGGTCCTTCTTGGCGGGCGCCTCGGTGGCTCTGAGGCTGGTGTAGCTGCAGTTCCGGCAGGTGAAGGGACCATGGGTGCGTTTCGGGGCGGCCTTGAAGCAGTTGTGCGTCCGTCCGGGGTTGAGAGCGTGGAGTGTGGTGGCATCGTATCGGCGTCGGTCCTCGAGGCTGGAGCGGGGGCGCGCGGTCCAGGGGTTCTGGCGCTGGGCGCGGTCCAGTCGCGGACGGGCGCAGACGGGCTTGCCTTAGGCGCGGCCGCACAGCGGCCGCCATATATGGGGAGGTGGGAGGGAGGAGCAGCTGGGAGGCGGGAGGCAGGGGCAGCGAATGGGCAGTCAGGGGGGCGGGGCCGCAGGGGACGCAGCGGCGGGAATGGAGAGAGGCAGCGGGTGCACAGAAGGAAAAACGGAGAGAAAAACAAACAGAAATACGGGCACAGTACAATGGGGCAGCGAGGGGCACAGAAGGGAAAATGGAGAGAAAAACAAACAGAAATACAGGCACAGTACAATGGGGCAGCGAGGGGCACAGAAGGTAAAGTGGAGAGAAATCAAACAGAAATACGGGCACAGTACAATGGGGCAGCGAGGGGCACAGAAGGGAAAGTGGAGAGAAATCAAACAGAAATACGGGCACAGTACAATGGGGCAGCGAGGGGCACAGAAGGGAAAATGGAGAGAAAAACAAACAGAAATACGGGCACAGTACAATGGGGCAGCGAGGGGCACAGAAGGGAAAGTGGAGAGAAATCAAACAGAAATACGGACACAGTACAATGGGGCAGCGAGGGGCACAGAAGGGAAAGTGGAGAGAAATCAAACAGAAATACGGGCACAGTACAATGGGGCAGCGAGGGGCACAGAAGGGAAAATGGAGAGAAAAACAAACAGAAATACGGGCACAGTACAATGGGGCAGCGAGGGGCACAGGAGGGAAAAAGGAGGGAAAACAAACAGAGAAATACGGGCACAGTACAATGGGGGCAGCGAGGGGCACAGAAGGGAAAATGGGGAGACAAAAGCAAAGAAATACGGGCACCGAGGCCACAAGCGGAGGGGCGAGCTTACCAGCAGCAGCAGCGGGCGGACAACACAGGCGGAGCTGTGTGGTGGGGGAGCGACCTACCTGGCAAGGTCAAGGGTCGCTCTCCTCACCGCGCAGCGGCCGCCATATATGGGGAGGTGGGAGGGAGGAGCAGCTGGGAGGCGGGAGGCAGGGGCAGCGAATGGGCAGTCAGGGGGGCGGGGCCGCAGGGGACGCAGCGGCGGGAATGGAGAGAGGCAGCGGGGGCACAGAAGGAAAAACGGAGAGAAAACAAACAGAAATACGGGCACAGTACAATGGGGCAGCGAGGGGCACAGAAGGGAAAATGGAGAGAAAAACAAACAGAAATACGGGCACAGTACAATGGGGCAGCGAGGGGCACAGAAGGGAAAATGGAGAGAAAAACAAACAGAAATACGGGCACAGTACAATGGGGCAGCGAGGGGCACAGAAGGGAAAGTGGAGAGAAATCAAACAGAAATACGGGCACAGTACAATGGGGCAGCGAGGGGCACAGAAGGGAAAATGGAGAGAAAAACAAACAGAAATACGGGCACAGTACAATGGGGCAGCGAGGGGCACAGAAGGGAAAGTGGAGAGAAATCAAACAGAAATACGGGCACAGTACAATGGGGCAGCGAGGGGCACAGAAGGGAAAATGGAGAGAAAAACAAACAGAAATACGGGCACAGTACAATGGGGCAGCGAGGGGCACAGAAGGGAAAGTGGAGAGAAATCAAACAGAAATACGGGCACAGTACAATGGGGCAGCGAGGGGCACAGAAGGGAAAGTGGAGAGAAATCAAACAAAAATACGGGCACAGTACAATGGGGCAGCGAGGGGCACAGAAGGGAAAATGGAGAGAAAAACAAACAGAAATACGGGCACAGTACAATGGGGCAGCGAGGGGCACAGGAGGGAAAAAGGAGGGAAAACAAACAGAGAAATACGGGCACAGTACAATGGGGCAGCGAGGGGCACAGAAGGGAAAATGGGGAGACAAAAGCAAAGAAATACGGGCACCGAGGCCACAAGCGGAGGGGCGAGCTTACCAGCAGCAGCAGCGGGCGGACAACACAGGCGGAGCTGTGTGGTGGGGGAGCGACCTACCTGGCAAGGTCAAGGGTTTCTAAAAGTAGAAATCCTTTGGAAAGTCTCACCCAGAAGAAAACTGTGGCTGGCTTTATGCAGGTCTCTCTCACAGTGTTACTCCCTTTCTGGTTAGCTTGATGACTGCTAACGTTTCATTACAACTGACTATTTATTAACAGCCAGACCAGCACAATAGATAATAGAGCTAAAACTGTATTGATACAACAGTTGCTTAGTTTGTTTTCTTTTCACGCAACATTAAGTACCTGATCACAATTAAGGGATTAAAATGTCCAATTTAGTCAGGGTTTGAGAATTGATATCTATTATAGTTTTGTTCTAGTACAGCATCTGTAACAACACTGTGGAGGCCGATGTTCTATCCAGGTCAAATTTTTACTTTGCTCAGTGGATTCGTGCTTTGGAGAAGAGAAAAAAAATAATGTTTTTTAATGCAGAATATTATCGCACAGTTTTGCCATTTCAACGCATTGTCAATGACAGATGATAACAGTACCCTATTACCTTGGTACTCGCAAACATTTTCATAGGGGCCAAAAGGTATAGTCTGTGATGTGACTGAAGGCCACATTGATGCCAGAGGGGTGGTGGTTGGGCGAGTAGGGAGTTTAGCAATAAAATGGGTGTAGGGCAGAGGTCTTCAATCTGTGGGGTGCGATCCCCAGGGGGGCTGTGTAGTCTGGGAAGGGGGGCACACATTCCCCAGCCTCACTTGTGCCTGGATTCCAAAAAGTTTGCTTTCATTTTGGAAAAAGACAACCATGCCGGGACAGCTAATTCCCATCATTAAAATGCTTCAGCTGAAGTTTCCTTAATTGAGACTCCCATGCTGTGAAAATCATTCGTGCCAGGGTGCCTGCTTGCCCGAATGAAATGCAAATGTGCGCTATTACTTAATGTGCAAGTTTAAAAGGTGCTTGGGAGCTGGTTCTAGCTTTAATTGATCAAATCACTCCAAGCTTTGTGATGACCAAGATCTAGTTTTTTTAAGTGGTAGTGCAAAGAGTTAACAACTGGGCTGTGAAGTGTGTGCTTTTAATCATAACGAATAGTTTCTTACCTGTCGGTGTAGTTTTGCAGCTTGAAGACTTTCTGGATTCACTATGCTGTGCATTATTCCGCGGTCTAGTGGTTGGGTCCGGAATCGTAGTCTCTTTTTTTTTGTTTTTTTTTTGTTGTAGCCCAGGTGGGCGTCGACGCCCCACCATTTGGTGTCCTCCCGTGACGTCGGCGCGCTTCCTACGGAAGCTCCCACCCTTGGGCGCCATCTTCGGATTCTTTTTTTCTTGTCTTGTGTTTGTCTTGTGTATCCTTTTACCTTTGAAGGTGTTTTGAAGTTTGTTAGTCCCATCTTCCTCCTGTCTCATCTTTCTGGCGGAGGCGGGTGGGTTCGCTAGTGAATCCATAAAGTCTTCAAGCTGCAAAATTACACCGACAGGTAAGAAACTATTCATTTTGCAGCGTGAATCTTTCTGGATTCACTATGCTGTGCATAGACTTTGTAGCGGTTTGCTATGTTTGTGGCGGCTGGGTGGAAGATGAGCGTTGGTTGTTGAATATATGTTGAAGCACCTTTTGACCTACTTGTGCTTCTTTGTTCATCTGTATATCCACGCAGTAGTGCTTGGTGAATGTGTGCACTGAAGCCCATGTTGCCGCCAGGCAAATGTCTTGGATAGGTGTGTTTGCCAGGAAGGTGATTGTTGCTCCCTTTTTCCTGGTTGAGTGAGCCTGAGCTGCTCCCTGTAGCTCTTGGCCTGCTTGTTTGTGGCAATATTGAATTGTCTGTGCGATCCATCGTGCAATGGTGTTCTTTGTTACTGGCCTGCCCAGGAAACTGCTTGCGAAGGACACAAAGAATTGCTTTGTCTTTCTACAATCCTTAGTCCTTTCAATGTAGTGCATTACTGCTCTTCTGGCGTCCAGAGTGTGCAGCGCCCTTTCTGCACTGGTGGATGATTTTTGGAAGAAACTGGGAATTTGTATTGTTTGGCTTATATGGAACTTGGACACCACCTTTGGCATGAAGTGTGGGTCAGTCCTCATTACCACCCTGTCATTGTGAATCTGGATGTAGGGTTCTTGCAGTGTAAGTGCCTGCAACTCGCTCACCCTTCGTAGCGAGGTAATCGCTACCAGGAAGGCTGTTTTTATGGTGAGCATATGAAGCGAGGCCTTGTGAATGGGTTCGAACGGTGCTTTCATAAGTTGAGTTAAAACCACGTTGAGGTTCCATGCCGGCGGCGGCATCCTTTTTGGCGGGGCTATTCTCTTGGCTCCCTCTAGGAATCTTTTGACCACTTGAGATGTAAAGAAGCTTTTCCCTGTTTCTCCTCTTGTATAGGCTACTATCGCTGCCAGGTGCACCCTTAGTGATGTGCAGCTCAGGTTACTTTTTAGTAAGTGTGTTAAGTATTTTAGCACTGTAGATTCTCTGGTGATTCTACTGTGGAGCCTTTCCTTGATGCACCATGCAGTGAATCTCTTCCATTTTGCTGCATAGCATTTCCGTGTGGCGGGCCTCCTCGCTTCTCGCAGTACCGCCAGCGTGCTCTGCGGGAGCTTGAGGTGGGCGAACTCTAGGTCTTCAGGAGCCATGCTGCTAGGCTGAGGCTCTCTGGTTCTGGATGGAGTACTCTTCCGTTTTGCATCGAGAGCAGGTCTCTTCTTTTTGGGAACTTGTGTGGCGGTTCCTGTGCCATTTCCACGATCTGTGAGAACCAGGACTGCCTGGCCCAATGTGGTGCCACCGGAATTAGCGTCATGTTGCTTGTTCTGCACTTGCTGAGCACTTTGTGTATCAGCGGTATCGGTGGAAAAGCGTAGGCAAATGTCTTTGACCAGCTCATACATAGGGCATTTCCCTGGGATTGATGTCCTGGTTGTCTGGATGCGAAGTATTGGCATTTTGCATTCTGGTCTAGTTGTGGGGTCCCCCACTTCTTGAATAGTGTTTGCGTCTCCTGTGTGTTGTGCTCCCACTCGTGTGAGGTTGACGTTTGTCTGCTCAGTCTGTCTGCTTCCACATTGTCCTTCCCTGGCAGATGTTTTGCCAGTAGGTCTATTTGTAATGGAATGGCCCATTTCCATATTTGTTGCGCTAGATCTGACAGCGCTACTGACTGCGTTCCTCCCTGCTTGTTGATGTAGAACATCGTTGTGGTGTTGTCTGTTTGTACTAACACCCTTTGGCCGTACAGCTGTTTTTGGAACGCTTTTAGGGCAAGGAACACGGTCTTGAGTTCTAGGTAGTTGATGTGTTTGACGGCATCTGTTTGTGTCCATAAACCCCTCACTTTGAGCAGTTTCATGTGCACTCCCCACCCCATTTGGGATGCGTCTGTTGTGATGGTCACTGTTGGAGTTGGTGGTGTAAATGGGTTTCCCCTTGTTATGTTGTCCCTGTTCCACCATGTTATCTCTTCCTGCGTGCGTTACAACCACTAGATCTTCCCAACTCCCAGTTGCCTGTGACCACTGCTGTTGCAGCCATTCCTGGAATGGTCTCATGTGTAGCCGAATATTGGGGACTAAATGTATGCAGGATGCCATCATGCCCATGAGCTTGCTCACTGTCCTCACTGTCAGATGTTGCCCCTTCAGGTAGCGGCGAGTCTCCTTCAGTAGTGCGAGGGTCCTTTTCTCGCTGGGGAACACTCTTCCCTGAATGGTGTCGATTTTCGCACCCAGGAAGATCTTCACTTGTTCTGGTTCCAGCGATGACTTCTCTTTGTGTATGGAGAAGCCTAGTTTTGTCAGCGTTTGTGTGACCTGCTGAGCATGTAGTTTGCATTGGTTGTAGGAGTTCGCCTTTACCCACTAGTCGTCTAGGTAGGGGTATACGTGTATCCCCTGTCTTCGCAGATGTGCTGGTACGGCAGCTAGGCATTTGGTGAATACTCTTGGCGCTGATTTTAGGCCGAAGGCTAGGACCGTGAACTGGTAGTGCGTCTTGCTGATGGTAAATCTGAGCAGATGCTTGTGTCTTTGGTTCATGGGGATGTGTAGGTAGGCATCCTTGAGGTCTAATGTGGACATAAAATCCCCGTGCCTTATTTGAGTTATGACCTCTTGTAAGGACGTCATCTTGAACTTTTGAGTTTTTATGTATTTGTTTAGGAACCATAGGTCCAGTATGGGCCTTAACGTTTCGTCTACCTTTGGTACGAGGAAGTAGTTGGAGTACACTCCTGTGCCCTTTTCTCTGTATGGCACTCTTTCTATAGCCTGTTTGTGGAGGAGTTCTTGTGCTTCCTGCCACAATAGTGACAGCTCTTCCGTTGAACGTTTTTTGTTTGTTGACCTTTTGTTTGGTGGCTTCTTTACCAGTTCTATGCAGTAGCCAAACTGTATGATGTTGAGTATCCACTTGTCGGTTGTTATCTTCTCCCACTCCTGGGAGAAGTGTTTTAGTCTGCCTCCTACGGGCGTTGCATGATGGTAAATTTGTAAACGTTGTCCGTGTCTTTTGATGTGCCGCGCCACTAGTGATGTTGGGAATGCGGGCACGTTTTGTAGTGTGGAGTCACTTGGGGGCGGGTTGCTGACCGCCTCTTCTTGTTTGGCCTCGTCCGTTTGGTCGGCTTCAAAAGGACTGGCCCCTCTGCTGGTTCTGCCAGCCTTGTTGCTGCTGACCCTGTTGCGCCTGGCTGCTTCCCTGAAATGTTTGCTGGAAGGCCTGGTGCGATGTTCCTGGCTGGTTCCCACCTCTGCCATTTGGTCTTCGTGAGGGGGTGCCCCTTTTCATTCCTCTGAACTGCAGTGCTCCCATGGACCTTGCAGTTTTGTTATCTTTTTTGAGCTGCGTCAGCGTCTCGTCCACGGGCGTCCCAAACAGCTTTTCCCCGTTGAAGGGCAACTTCAGGATGTTGTTTTGTACTTCCGGCTTGAACCCGGAGATCCTGAGCCAGGCATGTCTCCTCTCTGTCACCCCGATCATCATCAGCTTGCTTGATGTATCAGCTGCGTCTAAGGCCGACTTCAGGCAGGTGTTGGCCATATTCTTCCCCTCCTCCACCAGGTGTGCCGCTCTTTGCTGGTGTTCGGTGGGGAGCAGTTTGAGCAACTGCCCAACTTCTTCCCAGTGCTGGTAGGCGTGCCTATTTATAAGGGCATAGGAGTTGGCAATGCGCCAATGTATTGCTGCATTCCTTTCAATTTTCCTCCCTGTGAGGTCTATCCTCTTGCTCTCCTTGTCTGGAGGCGGTCCGGAGTTTGTGGGAACGCTGGCCCTCTTCCTGGCTGTTGCTGTAATGATTGAATCAGCCGGCACAGATCCCTGGATATATGGTGGATCCTTAGAAGAGTGTTTATATTTTTTCTCAGCTCTGGGGGTGACAGATCTGCAGGTAGATGGCTCCTTGAAAGCTTCCCTGCCTTGGTCTAGCACACTAGGGAGCATAGGAAGGAATTGGCTCCTAGTTTGTGTTGGCAGCAGTGTTTCCAGGAGAAAACAGGCTTTAGGCTTTTCCTCCTCCATTTCCACTCTATAGGTGGCTGCAGCGTTCCTGACGACCATGTTGTAAACTCCTATGTCGTCCGGCGGCGAAGGCCTCGACGGATACGTCTCCACGGCCTCCTCCGGGTTTTCGGCGTCGAGATCCTGCCATTCCAGGTCTTGAGCCTCCGAGGGTGTCGAGCTGAAGTGCATTTGCTGGTCGTCAACACCCTCCGTATAATAGTACAGGCCCTCTTCGTCCTGTTGTTCCGATGGTTCGGGAGTTTTTGGCGGCTCGGTGGTGTCGAACTCCTCTTGTGTTTCTACTTCTACGACCGTCGAGGGCTTCGAAGGGATGGTGTATCTACTCATCCGTTCGTCGAAGTCCTTCTTCCTTTAGATGATTCTGGCCATTTCGGCCTCGAGCCTTTTCTTCTTTCTCTCCATGTCTGCCGATTGTTCGGCGTCGAGAGTTTCAGCCGTTCTCTTCGAGGTCGTGGACGTTGACGTCGAAGTTGCCTTTTGCTCTTTCCCCTTCGGCGTCGGTTGCGGTTTTTCGGAACTGTGCTTCGACGACCTGGGTGCATCTAGAGCTTTCGCCGACCGGGAGTCCTTTTCGAAGGATCCGCTGGGTTGTTTGTCCGTGGACGCAGCTGCGGTCGTTGAGTGCTTCGACGCCGGTGCTCCTCTCGAGGACTTTGGCTCAGATTTTCGAGAGCCTGTCGGAGTTTTTTGGGTCAACATGTCTCTTACCTCCTTCCTGGGAGTGTTATCGGTCTCTACGACCGTGCAGTCCTCTGGTCCCTCGGCGATGTTGTCCTCTTCCCCACTGGAGAGGCCCAGGTCCCGCAGCTATGGAGGTGGCCCTTGGCCCTGCATGCTGTAGTTTGCTCTCCTCTGTCTGTCCCTCACCCTGAGGGTCTTGGGGGCGAATGCCGAGCAGGCGTTGCAGTCGGTGCTTTGATGGTCGATCGGTAGGCAGAGGTTGCAGACTGGATGCTGGTCCTTCTGCGCGAACTTGTGGTGGCAGTTACGGCAGAATTTGAATGGTGTCTTGTCCATTCCCGCGCTCAGGGAGCCCCCTGTGTGCGCATTCTCCGTTGAACGTCGAAGTTTTCTCTACTTCTCACCCACTTCGTCGTCCCGGTAGTGTGTTCTTTGTCTTGTGATGAAGATCTCCAATTTTTCTCGGTTCTTTCTGCTTTCTCTTACTTCTTCTTTCCTTTTCCAACTCTGGAGCTCCTCACGACGATCCAGACCCAACAGCGGAAAAAAGAATCTGAAGATGGCGCCCAAGGGTGGGAGCTTCCGGAGGAAGCGCGCCGACGTCACGGGAGGACACCAAATGGTGGGGCGTCGACGCCCACCTGGGCTACACCAAAAAAAAAAAGAGACTACGATTCCGGACCCAACCACTAGACCACGGAATAATGCACAGCATAGTGAATCCAGAAAGATTCACGCTGCAAAATTGTATTTACACAGCCCTTAGTACCCCTAAGGAGGTGTTGAACGGACAATTATGTAAAAAAACTGCATTACATATGCTCTTGTATTATTAAAATGTAAATTTTGGAAGCACCCATTTTATCTTAAAACTACTTGCACATTTTGTAGCAGTCTATCTAATACTGTGTGTAATGCAAGTATAAAATAATGACTTACATATTCACAGGGCTTTCTGTTAAAGGCTGTGACCTCCTAGCACAAAAAATACTAACCCTGGGCGGTGAACTCCGCTCCGCTCGCGGAGTTTGCGGAGTTTCCTGCACTCTGCGTTACGCGGAGATCACGGAGTTCCGAAAAACTCCGCATCGCGTTGCGTAGCGGAGTTTTTTTCCTCGCTCGCGTTCGCCAACATCAAGTTGGCGACAGCGAGCGAGGAAAATCAACCTCCTGGCGAGATTTTTCCTTGTTCGCGATCGTCAACATCAAGTTGGCGAGCGCGAGCGTGGAAAATCAGCATCCCGGCAAGATTTCGCAGCGCGGGGGGGGTCAGGTTTCTCATTGCTCACGTTGAGAAACTGCCCGTTCGCGTTCAGAAAGCTGCCGCTCGAGTAAAAATCTACTCAAGCGGCAGAAAAGGAAAGCAGGGACCGCTTGCACTGTGCAAGGTGCCGTTCGTAATGAATGCACAGTGCGGACAAGCATCCGGCACTGTGCAATCACCGCGAACGGCATTTTTCTATTGTACTCCGCCGCTCGCGTAGTGCGGCCGAGATTGTTTTGCACTTCGCGTAGTGCAGCGTAGTGCCACTCCGCGAACTCCGCCCAGGGTTAAAAAATACACAACTGCACCAACCAAGATTGAATTCTGTGGCTCTCTGGTTACACACAGACCTCTGCAGTGCATTAACTAATAGAGGTTTCATAATGTACTATGGTGCATTTCCCACTGAGTAACAACTTTTGAAATTTATTTTTCATGTTGCTACCTGTTGGTGAAAGACCTAAAAAAAATGCACATAATATTATGGGGCTTATTTATGAGAGGCTTGTGCTGCCAGAGAATAACTTTTTTGACGCTCCAGCGGCACATCTCAACCATACCTATGAGGCAGCACAAAGTCACCCTGCATGTCTTTACATGGCCTCGTAGATATGGAGTAAGACAAAGCAGCGCAAGTCACTGCGTTGCCTTACTTTGTGTCAAGTAGGCGTTGCATGGGGGTTCCCACACAACACCCATGGATTTGGTGCTGCCCCAGATTTACAAAATCACGTAAAACTGGGGCAGCCCCAAAACCTTATGACTTTCCAGCGGAGGCGTAACAAGGAGAAATGTTTTCATTTCTCCTCGTTTTTTCCTCTTTCCATGTGTGCTGCATTCTGCAGCCAGGGCCGTACTGGCCGTAGCGGGCTCCGGGTGTTTTCCCAGTGGGCTGAAAGGGTGGGGGCCACTTTTGGAGAGGTGGGGGTAGCTTTTGTTACAGGGGGCCAGTTTTGCAGCAGAGCTGCAATATCAGCCCCCTGTAACAAAAGCGGCAGCAGTGCTTCACACTAGCACCCCCCACCCCCGGGGCCGGTCCAGCTGAACTGCCAGGGCTGGTTTGTGTTCCCAGTCCGGCCCTGTCTGCAGCTAACATAGGAAGAGGAAAACACCTCTGGGGTGTTCCTGCCCAAAAACCATCCTTCCTATGTTGGTGCTAGGCAGCAATTTGTGCACCAACGAAAGGGGAAAGGACAGGAATGCACCATATTTCATAAATGTGGTGCATTCCTGCCCTTTCGTATTGGTGTATGGCAGCACAGCAAGAAGACTTGCGGCTCAGCTGTACGCCAATTACTCATAAATGAGGCACTTTGTTTTTAGCTACGCCTTTGACCACGCCCCCACACTCACTGACCTTTGGTTTGCTAAACACTGTTTAATATTATTTTCCCACCGTAAAAAATGATTTCCTGTGGCAATTGGGGGCATTTATGGTTGTCGATAGTTGTCGATGATGAGGAGTACCAACTTCTAGACATTTTTGTCAGGAGGGGGTCCTTACACCTAAAACATTTTGACAAGGGGTCTCAGCACCAAAAAGTTTGAAGACTTCTGGTGTAGGGGAAGCAAAGCATATACGTATAGTGGCTGAAGTGCACAATGTGAAACTAAAAAACCTAGTATTAATCCTGGCTTCCCCACTTTACCAAATTGTGTGATCATAGGCAATTGTTTTATTTCACTTTCCCTCCTTTTTCTTCATTATCACATATAAGAGGACCTCGAAATACATGACTTCAGGATGTGCACTGTACAAACCCTTCTCCTGTGTTGTATTTAATAAACTATAATGTTGTTCATGTATTAAAGGAATCGAGGCCACCCAAAGAGTGCACATAACTGACATGCCTCTTTAGTTCACTATTGGCATTGTTGTCAGAGTGCAGGGAAGAATGAATGCTTCTAAATTCATGTTTGAAAACTATCACTTTTAAAATAATACTTTTCAATGCATTGATATAATTTGGTGTACTAAGGTGAAAAGGTTCTGCATGTTAATTAAATACACTTTTTGAATTTTGAAGAAACGTTATCGTATTTTTACACTACTGCTGCAAGATGTCTTTAAAAATGAATGTGCTCCTTAGGTTAAACAATACAGGGGGGGTGTGGTCTAGCAAGATGGCCGACAGGACGTGAGCATCCTTAGCTCTCCGTCCGTCCGCCCGAATATCCTGCATTTCTCCTCGAGGCCCTGCTGTTGCCCCGATTTCTGCGTGGGGGAAGATATATGGAGCCCCTCTGGGCCTAACGGATCGGTCCTGAGCGAGCTGTGGCCGGGCGTCGTGTCGAGTACGAAAGTGTGTAGCGCCGCTCGGGCCTACGTGGAACGACCCGCTGCACCCAGAAGCCTTGCTGAGGTGGTTTGGTCTCGGTGGAGCGCGAGCGCGGCTGGATGAGCTCCTTCCTTGTGCCCACTGACTGTTTGGCTACCACCGGCTGCGGTTGATGGCCCCAAGATCCTGGCCGTGGAGAGTGGCGCACTCGGCACGGAGTGAGCGGTGTGCCCAGGAGCCTGACGGCGGAGCAGCCTCATCTTGACCCCCGGCTGAGCGAGAGGAGCACTCCCGTGACGCATTGCCTGTGATCGGCGTCCGGGAGCTGACTGTGTGGCATCTGGCTGGTGCTGGTGAGTGGGCCTGGGGCAGGCGCGGCTCCCCCGGTCGGGGCCTGGAGGGCGGAGCGGTCCGCTGTGGGCCTGGTCGGGGTGCCTGGGAGCTGCGTCTGCGCTTCGAGCCCCCCCCCTCGGAGCTGCGAGACTTGTGCTGGGGCCTGCTGGCCCACGGGTGGTGCGTGTGTGGGGGGTCATTGTCCATCGGGCCCCCCCTTCTTGTGCTCAAAGGCCTGGATACTGCTGAACTGTGGGGGCTGAAGTCATCTACACTGGCATACTGGCTCTGCTGCGAGACCCCTAGTGAGTGTATGGGGCCCGCGAAAAATTACCAGCACATAATTGAGGACCTAAAGAGAGGGGCATGACAGGGAGCAGCCTGAGAACTGCATTGATCGCGCATTATTTTGCCCTGCCCACGCTCACTGTTTATGTGGATTGCGGCGTCCTAGTCCTGATCCTGCTGACCTGAGTTGCTGCATGCGTGGACATGCTAGGGAAACTGGCCTTGGCTTGCTGTGCTGGGACAGAGGGGCAGTGTATGTCATCTTTCCGGATTGAGGACACTGTGCGCGGAGAGAGGCCCCTGTGTGTGTTATTACGTCTGCTGGCCTGGATTGATTAGTGGACCCTTGCTGAGGAGACTACCTGGTGCATGCATCGCGTCGGCGGGTGCACCAAGTACACCCTCCGGGGGTCGCAATGGGCAAAGATAAGCCCCAGAAGACGACTGGGATGAATACCATCATGCAGTATACTATGCCTAGGCACCCCCCCAGCGCCTGACCAGACAGACTGGGGGGGGGGCAGAAAGGGACTCGGGGGAGAGAGCCCGGAGCCCACCAGGGCGGAACTCATGGAGGCCATACAGGGCACCAGGAAGGCGCTGGAGGACAGAATAGATACTGTCTCAGTGGATGTAAACCTACTACGCGCGGACCTCCGGAAGGTAGCGGATAAAGTTACGAGTGCTGAGGGGGATATAGCAGAACTGAAAGGAGGGGTGGTTACCCTCAAGCAGCAGGTGGCACAGATGACTGTGGTTACGAGGGCCCTGGAGAGTTGTGCTGAGGAGGCAGAGAGGAGGGTGAGACGCAGCAATATTCGAGTGCTGGGCATCCCGGAAAGGGCGGAACTGGGGGGCGGCCGAGCAGTTCCTGGAGCGCTGGATTCATACCCAACTGTGCCCCACGGGATTGTCGGATGTGTTTGTGATTGAGAGAGCGCATAGGGCTCTCGTCCCTCCCCCGCCCCCGGGGGCGCAGCCTTGACCTATCATAGCTAAAATTCTCAACTATCGGGATAGAGACTGCATTCTGAGGGTGGCAAGGGAACACCAGAACCTCCAGTATGAAAACAATAAAGTGACTATATATCCAGATTACACTAAGCAAGTTCAGGACCTTCAGAAATCCTTCCCGGGAGTGAAGCGTAAGCTGCGAGACCTGAACATGCAGTATATGCTCCTGTATCTTGCCAAGCTGAAGGTGATTTCGGGGGGTAAGGCACAATTCCTTGACTCCCCAGAAGATGTTTGGGAGTGGCTAGAGATCCGTGGAGATGGATTGCCACCTGGAGAAGCAAGGGGCCAGAAGCGACGATGGGGGACACGGCCGGATGGGGGCCGGCGACGGCAGCAGAATCGAACGGAATCACAAAAGGCTCCGGAGGTGTCGCAGCAGAGGATAACAGTGGGTGATGATGGAACGCTGCAGTCTAATCCCCTTGTGGAGAGTGCTGCGGAGGTCGACTTGCTGGGAGCTGCTTCCGCTGAACCGGATACGCAAGATCAGACTCTGCCACTAACAATGGACGTTGTGCCCGAGACCCTGTTGGAGGATCTTCCTGGGGGTGTCAGTGAAAGTGATTAATCATTGACTGCTGGTTTACAGCGCTGCTCGCTGTCTCAGGACTACTACGCAGGAGTGCGGTAATACTGTATGGTGTTGCTTGTTGCTCTGGAACCTGGATGTGGGGGGGAGAATAGCGCTACTTGTAGGCTTGACGGGACCCAGGGGAGGGGATATTGCCTGGCTTAAGTATATATGAAGCGGGTGTATTTCAGAATAGCAGTGGGACTCTTGATCTTGATGGGTGGGCGGACCGGGGATGCAATGCTTTTTCTTTGCCCCTGTTGGGCTTAGTGGGATGCTGTGCATGTCCTGGCAAGAGCGGTGGGTGGGCAAAATCGTCTGTGATGGTAGTCGAGTATTGTCCGTGGGTGGGTGGAAGGGGGGTTTGTTGGTTTAGTTGTTACTGTGTGAATTTCAGTGGTGTTATGCACAAGAGCATGTCATTGCAGAAGAGTGCTGAGTCCTGGCGCGTTGCTAGACAGGAAGTGCGAATGTATGACCATGACAGATGTGGTAAAGTTCCTTAGCTGGAATATTAGGGGTTTAGGCACCTGCGCTAAACAGCATAGGGACCTCTCATTCCTTAGCGGCATAGCATAATGATTGCGTGCTTGCAAGAGACACATCTGGATGATGCTGGGTCTGGCCAAAACGTGGAGGGGGCGGGTGTTCCATTTGTCGTATTCTACCTATGCCCGGGGGGCGTTGATTTGGGTGGCACCTGGGGCCCCATTTACACTACAGTACGCCGAAGCAGATGTAGAAGGTCGTTACGTGCTATTGCAGGGCAAGCTAGATGGCAAAGACATCAGTATAATAAACACCTATGCCCCTAATATTGATGAGCCAAATTTCTTTGCGGCTCTGCAGGATTCGATTACTGTAGACTTGGATACTCCCCTACTATGGTTAGGAGACTTTAATTGTGCGGTGGACCCGGAGCTGGATAGATGCCCCCCTCGAAGGGGCACCATGCCGCGTATGACTAAGCAGTTACAAAAACTAATGAGTGACTTGGGCATCCGGAATGTTTGGAGGGAGCACCACCCAACTCAGAAAATATTCACCTGTTTTACACCCACTCATAACACGCCTAGTCATCTAGATAGGGTACTAGCGACAGAGCACCCAGTGTTTATGGCAGCGGATATTGTACACCTGGCACGTTTTTTGTCCGATCATGCGCCTGTATGCTGCTCGGTGCAATGGGGGAGCAGGGCTCCCGTAGATGGTGGCTCCCTGCTGATATTCTGGAGGACTCGGTTGGGAAGGAGGCAATTTCGAACGCGTTAACAGGGTATATGTCCCTTAATTGGGGCACTGCAAACAATAGAGCCCACAAGTGGGATGCGATGAAGGCGGTGGTCAGAGGGCCGGCAACGGGGCTAACATATGGCATTTGGAGGTAACTACAGTCTGAGCTACAGGATAGGGAGAAAATGTTAGCGGAGCTCCAGTCAGGGCCGCAGGGGCAGGATGACACCCAGGAACGAGAGCGTGTATTATGGGAGCAGGTTGCAGATACTTGGGATAGGCTGGATAAGTATACTCTTACGAAATATCGCCAGCGACTGCATGCAGAGGGAGACAAATCTGGTCAGTTATTGGCCTGGATATTGCGTAAGGAGCAGGCCCCCCCTTTGGTTACCAATCTTCGAGCCCAGTCGGGCGAACTGGTCTATACTCTGGCAGCTATGCTGGAGGTTTTGCAGCAACACCTGCAGACAGTGTACAGGGCAGCCCCCTGGTAAGTGCAGACCATTATATCCCCTCTTTGGAGGGTCTACAGTTGAGACAGGTATCTGAAGAAGTTAGGCCGGATCTGGATGCGCAGATCACTGAGGAAGAGCTGATGGAGGCGATAGCTGACATACCTAGGGCCAAGGCGCCAGGGGGGGACAGGTTGCCCATTGAGTATTATCAAGCATATTCAGCAGTACTGGTCCGGCCTCTGTTGCAAACTTTTAATGATTCATTTGAGAGTGGAATATTGCCCCTTACGATGCGTGAGGGTGAAATTTGTCTGATTCCAAAGCTGGGTGGCGATGTCCAGGACCTGGTGGTGTACCGACCCCTGACGATGATTAATTCAGATATAAAAATCTTATGTAAAGTGCTGGCCAAACGATTGGGACCGCACGTGCCCCATTTAGTTCATGAGGACCAGGGCGGTTTTATCCCGGGCTGTAGTACGTCAATGAACAAAAGACGGCTGGCGCATGTATTGCATGAGACACAGGAGGCCTCTGAGGAGATGGCATTGGTGTCCATCGACCTTGAAAAGGCATTTGACACAGTTGATTGGGGGTACCTGCTCGAAATCCTTGGGAAGCTGGGGATTGGACCACGCTTTTATAGATGGGTTAAAATACTACATACAAACCCGGCAGTATGTGTGCGAATGGGTCAAACCAGGTCAGTGCAGTGGTTGTTGGGGCGGGGAACGCTGCATGGGTGCCCACTGTCACCACTGCTGTTTGCTCTGGCCCTCAAGCCCATGGCAATATGGGCAAGACAGGACCTGGGCTGCTGGGGCATACAAATGGACATTCACTCTATGCGGATGATGCGCTGTTCTATGCTACGTCTCTGCGTGAGGCCATACCGCAATTACTGAGGTTGATGGACCGGTTTGCGACTTACTCGGTACTGTGCATAAACAGGCGCAAATCCCTGGCATTCCCCCTAGCAGGACTGAGAGAGAGTGAGGCTGGGGAGTTGCCTAGCCTGGGATTGAGATGGGAGACGAACCATTTTAGATACGTAGGGGTGCAGGTGATCATGGGGACGCTAAGCTGATCCAGCTGAATATGAATAGGGTGGTTGAGTTGCTGAGGCGCTCCGTAGAATTCTGGAATATGCTGCTGCTGTCCTTAATGGGTAGAATAGCGGTGGCAAAGATGGTGATGCTGCCAAGATGTTTATATGCTTTGCAGAATGTGTTGTGCCCGATTCCTGCGAAAGTGTTTCGGCAACTGAATTCTCTCCTGGTGACCCTGCTTTGGGCGGGAAAGCGTTGTAGGGTTGCGCTGCAGGTGCTTCAGAAACGGTATGAGGAGGGTGGTCTAGGAGTACCCAGATTTGATCTTTATTATTATGCGGCGCACCTTCAGTATGCGGTGCAGTGGTTGGATGAGGGTGATCACTGGGAAAAGCATTTATTAGCCGGACGAGTGCAGCCAGAGGATCTCCCTATGATTTTGATGGAGGGTGCTGGGGTGGGCGCGGCGTTGCCATATGTGGTTAGGCAAACGGCATATTTGTGGCAGAAAGTTGTGGAGCGAGTGCTGGGGCAGGCTCCCTTCCACCCGGAACTGTCCATCTGGCAGTTGGTCCCTGTGCACAGGATGGTGGAAAACATGTCTTTCCAGGCATGGAGTGAGGGTGGCTGCATGGTATTTGCAGATTTATATATAAATGATACCTACCTTACGTTTGAGCAGGCGTGTGAAGGGTTTGGTTTGGGACAGGGGCAATATCTTCAATATGCTGGCCTGATGGACGTGGCCAAGGTGACATGGCCCACGTATCCGGATATGCCCCGGACCACTGAGACCTTGGTCATATTGCTAACATGTGGAGGTGGGCGTAGATTGGTGTCTTTGTTGTACAAGGCCATGAAGGCGGACTCGGGATCATTGGCGCTTAGGGCGAGGGATGCTTGGAACGAGGATTTGCAGATGCCTTTGCTGGAGAGGGACTGGGTCAGAGTATGTACGCGCAAGGTGTCTTGCAATGCCCGGTTGAAGTTGCTGCACTATAACGAATAGTTTCTTACCTGTCGGTGTAGTTTTGCAGCTTGAAGACTTTCTGGATTCACTATGCTGTGCATTATTCCGCCATCTCGTGGTTGGGTCCGGATTCGTAGTCTTTTCTTTGTTTTTGTGTTTTTTTTTTTTTTGTTTTTTTGGCCCAGGTGGGCGGCGACGCCCACCATTTGGTGTCTTCGGTGACGTTGTCGCGCTTCCGGCGGAAGCTCCCACCTTTGGTAGCCATCTTCGGATTCTTTTTTCTTTTCCTCTTACAGTTTTTTGTTGTCTATGTCTTTAACCTTTAATCCTTCAATTATTCTTTGATCCCTTTAACCTTGTATGTAGTTCAGTTGTACCCTTAACCTCCTATGTTATCTTCCTGGCGGAGGCGGGTGGGATCGCTAGTGAATCCAGAAAGTCTTCAAGCTGCAAAACTACACCGACAGGTAAGAAACTATTCGTTTTGCAGCGTGAATCTTTCTGGATTCACTATGCTGTGCATAGACTTAGTAGCGGTTTTGTTATTGCGGTGGTTGGGTGGAAGATGAGCATTGGTTGCTGAAAATGTGCTGTAAGACCTTCTGTCCTACTTGTGCCTCTTTGTTCATTTGGATATCAACACAGTAGTGTTTGGTGAACGTGTGCACGGAAGACCATGTTGCCGCTTGGCAAATGTCTTGTATAGGTGTGTTCGCTAGGAACGCAACCGTTGCTCCCTTTTTCCTTGTTGAGTGAGCCTGGGCGGCTCCTTGTAACTCTTGTCCTGCCTGCTTGTGGCAGAGTTGTATTGCTTGTGCAATCCACCGTGCAATGGTATTTTTTGTTACTGGTCGTCCCAGGAAACTGCTTGCGAAGGAAACGAAGAGTTGTTTTGTTTTCCTGCATTCCTTCGTCCTTTCTATGTAGTGCATCACTGCCCTTCTGGCGTCTAGCGTGTGTAGCGCCTTTTCTGAGGGTGTTGAAGGTTTCTGGAAGAAACTTGGTATCTGTATTGTTTGATTGATATGGAACCGCGACACCACCTTTGGCAGGAAGTGTGGGTCCGTCCTCATGACAATTCTGTCCTTGTGTATTTGCAAGTAGGGCTCTTGTAGTGTGAGAGCCTGTAGTTCACTGACTCTTCGCAGTGACGTGATAGCCACTAAGAAAGCCGTTTTTAGTGTGAGCATGTGCAGTGTGATCTTGTGTATGGGTTCAAATGGTGATTTCATCAACTGTGTCAGTACAGTGTTGAGGTTCCAGCTTGGGGCTGGCATCCTTTTAGGGGGGCTATTCTTTTAGCCCCTTCCAGGAATCTTTTGACCACTTGGGAGGTGAAGAAGCTTTTCACCGCTTCTCCCTGGTGTAGGCCACTATGGCTGCTAGGTGAACCCTTAGTGACGAGTAGCTCAGCCCGCTTTGTAGTAGGTGTGTTAAGTATCGCAGTACTGTTGATTCTTTTGTGACTTTTCGTTGCAGTCCCTCTGTAATGCACCATTGTGAGAACCTTTTCCACTTTGCAATGTAGCATTTTCTTGTAGTGGGTCTCCTTGCTTCTCTGAGTACTGCCATGGTATGGTGCTTGGAGGTAGTTTGAGGTGTGCAAATTCTAGGTCCTCAGGAGCCATGCTGCTAGGCTGAGGCTGTCTGGTTCTGGGTGGAGCACTTTTCCGTCTTGCATTGTGAGGAGGTCTTTCCTTCTGCTGAACCTGTGTGCTGGTTCCTGCGCCATTTCCATTATCTGTGAGAACCATGTTTGTCTGGCCCACTGAGGTGCCACCAGTATGAGTGTCATGCTGCTGCTCCTGCATTTGCTGAGTACTTTGTGTAACAGTGGTATCGGGGGAAAAGCGTAAGCAAATTCGTTCGACCAACTTATCCATAGGGCATTCCCTAGGGACCTTTGGTCCGGCTGTCTGGATGCGTAATGTTGGCATTTTGCATTCTGGGGTGTTGCAAAGAGGTCTATCCGTGGTGTTCCCCACTTTTGGAACAGTTGCTGCACCTCCTGTTGGTTCAGTTCCCATTCGTGGGATGCAGACGTCTGCCTGCTGAGTCGGTCTGCTTCTACATTGTCTATTCCTGGGAGGTGTATTGCTAGCAGGTCTATCCTTAGAGGGATGGCCCATCTCCAGATCTGTTGTGCCAGACTTGACAGCGGTGCTGATTGTGTCCCACCTTGCTTGTTGATGTAGAACATTGCAGTTGTGTTGTCTGTTTGTATCAGCACTCGCTGGCCGTAAAGCTGCTTTTGAAAGGCTTTTAAGGCTAGGAACACAGTTTTGAGTTCTAGGTAGTTGATGTGTTTCACTGCATCTTGTTGTGACCAGAGCCCCCTGACGCGGAGTCTGGTCATGTGCGCGCCCCAGCCCTGCTGTGAGGCGTCTGTTGTGATGGTCACTGTTGGAGTTGGCTGTGTGAATGGCTTCCCTTGTAATATGTTCTCTTCTTTCCACCACGCTATTTCTTTCTGCACTGCGTGTGTGACAACCAATAGATCTTCCCAACTCCCTGTGGCTTGTGACCATTGCTGTTGTATCCATTCCTGGAACGGTCTCATGTGCAGTCTGATATGCGGGACAAGGTGGATGCATGATGCCATCATTCCCATTAGCCTGCTCACCGTCCTCACTGTCAGAACTTGCCCCTTGCGGTAATGACGTGTTTCCCTCAGGAGCGCTATACTTCTCTTGTCGCTGGGGAACACCTTGGACTGTGTGCTGTCTATTTGTGCCCCCAAGAATATCTTGATTTGTTGGGGTTCTGTTGATGATTTTTCCCAATGTATTGAGAAACCTAATGTGGACAGTGTTTCTATGACTTGTTTGATGTGTTTTTTGCAGAGTCTGTATGATCCTGCTTTTACCAGCCAGTCGTCGAGGTAGGGGTATACATGTATGCTCCTTCTCCGAAGGTGCGCTGCAGCTGCTGCTAGGCATTTCGTGAACACTCTTGGTGCGGACTTTAGTCCGAAGGCTAGCACTGTGAACTGGTAGTGATCGTGGCCTATCACGAATCTTAATAGCCGTTTGTGTTTGCGGTTGACGGGTATGTGCAGGTATGCATCTTTTAGGTCTAAGGTCGCCATGTAATCCCCTTCTTGGATTTGGGGTATTACTTCCTGAAGTGAAGTCATCTTGAATTTTTGAGTTTTTACGAACTTGTTCAGGAATCTGAGGTCCAGTATTGGTCTTAGTGTATCGTCTACCTTTGGCACTAGGAAGTACGTTGAGTATATTCCCTTGTTCCTTTCGTTGTTTGGAACTGGCTCTATTGCTCTTTTTTGTAGCAGTTCCTCTGCTTCTAGGCGGAGGAGGGCTAGTTCTCTTGCGGGTATTGACCGATGTCTTGGTCTTCTCCCTGGCGGGTGTTTTTGGAGGTCTATGCAGTACCCGTGCTGTATGGTGTTTAGTATCCATTTGTCCGTGGTAATTTTCCTCCATTGTGTGAGAAATGTTCCTATTCTTCCTCCCACTGGTGTCGTATGCTCGGTGGTTATTTGCTGTGTGTTTCTGCTCTTTATCTTTTCCTTTTGCGGACTTCCCCTCAACCTTGGTGTTAACGGTGGGGGGCTTGTTCTGTGTGTGGAGTCACTTTGAGGCGGGCTGCTGGCCCCCTCTTCGGGCCTGTCCCCGTCCGTACCCGCGCCCTCGAAAGGACCGTCCTCTGGGTTGGTACTGACAATTCTGCTGCTGTTGTCCCTGCAGGTTTTGGCCCTGGTTGTTCCCTTGGTACCCTTGTTGTTGTGATTGGTGTGAAGTGGTAGGTGCATTGCCTCCTCTACCACTGGCTCGCCTTGAGGGGTTCCCTCTTCTCATTCCCCTGAACTGCAGCGCTCCCATGGACCTTGCAGTTTCGTTGTCCGTCTTTAGTTGTGTTAATTTGTTGTCAACTGTTGCTCCAAACAGTTTCTCACCGTCGAACGGTGTGTTGATGATGTTGCTCTGTACTTCTGGTTTGAAGCCGGAGATCCTGAGCCATGCGTGTCTCCTCTCAGTCATCCCTATCATCATTTGCCTGCTGGAGTTCTCTGCTGCGTCCAAGGCTGACTTTAGGCAAGTGTTCGCGATGGCCTTGCCTTCTTCCGCTAGGTAATTGGCCCTTTGTTGGTGTTCTTCTGGCAGGTGCTTAATGAGCTGGCTCATTTCTGCCCAATGCTGGTATGCATGCCTGCTGATGAGGGCGTTGGAGTTGGCGATACGCCAGTGTATGGCTGCGTTCCTCTCCACCTTACGTCCTGTGAGGTCTATTCTTTTGCTCTCCTTGTCTGGAGGTGGGCCTGTGTTGGTGGGCACACCGGCCCTCTTCCTGTCTGTTGCAGCGATAATGGAGTCTGCTGGTACAGACCCCTGTATGTATGCAGGATCTTTTGTGGAGTGCTTATACTTCTTTTCGCTCCTCGGGGTAACCGCCTTGCAGATTGCTGGTTCCCTGAAGGCCTCCCTTCCCTGGTCGAGAACGCCAGGTAACATGGGTAGAAATTGGCTCCTTGTCTGTTGGGGGAGCAGGGTTTCGAAGAGGAAACCTGCTTTTGTTTTTTCCTCCCGCATTTCGACCCCATAAGTCTTTGCAGCCTTCTGCACGACCTCATTGTAGACTCCGATGTCGTCTGGCGGCGAAGGTCTCGAGGGGTAAGTGTCTACCCCTTCTTCTGGTGACTCTGTGTCGAGGTCTTGCCAGTCTAGGTCTTGCACTTCAGAGGACGCCGAGTCCCTGTAAGACAGCATCTCTTCTTCGCCTTCGGCCTCGAAGTAGTAGTATTCCTCGTCCTGGTCTTCGAGCTGTTCGGGTGTCCCCGGGGTCTCGACGACTTCGGCCTCGAACTCCTCGACTGCCTCGTGGGCTTGCTTCGACGGAATAGCGTATTGTTTCATCTTCTCGTCGAAGTCTTTTTGCGTTGCAGGATGCTCGCCATCTCTGCCTCGAGCCTCCTCTTCTTTTCGCCATCTCGTGGACCTTTTCGGCGTCGAGTGGTGCAGTGCCTCTCTTCGTGGTCGCGGTCGTCGAAACAGACGCCGGGCCTTCCTTTCTCGGTGTCGAGGTTTCCTTTTCGGGACGACCTTCGACGCCTTCGTTTTTTCGGAGGCTTTCGCCGATTGAGAGTCCTTGTCCAAGGATCCGCTCGGCTGTTTGTCCCTTGGTGCTGTTGCTTTCGTCGAGTGTTTCGGCGGCAACGCTCCCTTCGAGGACTTTACTACACTTCTCGGAGTGTCGCTAGGGATTCTGGCTTCACTCTTTCGAGCGTCGCTTTGGTGTTTTGGGGTCGACGACTCCCTTACCTCCTTCGACGTTTTCTTTTCGATTTCGACGACAGCGCAGTCCTCTGGTCCCTCTGCGATGTTGTCCTCCTCTCCGCTCGAGAGACCCAGGTCTCGGAGAGATGGTGCTGGTCCCTGGCCCTGCATGCTATAGTTCGCCCTTCTCTGTCTGTCTCTCACCCGGATGGTCTTCGGGGTGAACGCCGAGCACGCGTTGCAGTCTTCGCTGGCGTGGTCGAGCGGCAAGCAGAGGTTGCAGACTGGGTGCTGGTCTTTTTGGGCGTATTTGTGGTGGCAATTTCTGCAGAACTTGAACGGAGTCTTGTCCATAACCGCGCTTAGGGAGCCCCCTGTGAGCGCATTCTCTGTAGGCGTCGAGATTTCGGTCGTGGACCTTCTACCTCGTCGTCCTTCTTCTCCGGTACTAGTGTCGTCGTCCGGTGTCTCAGGAGTACATCTTCTGTGATGAAATTTCGACTTTTCGTCCAAACTTTCTGGAACTTCTCGGCAACGATCCAGACCCCACGGCGGAAAAAAGAATCTGAAGATGGCTACCAAAGGTGGGAGCTTCCGCCGGAAGCGCGACGACGTCACCGAAGACACCAAATGGTGGGGCGTCGCCGCCCACCTGGGCCAACAAAAAAAAAAACAAAAAAAAACACAAAAACAAAGAAAAGACTACGAATCCGGACCCAACCACGAGATGGCGGAATAATGCACAGCATAGTGAATCCAGAAAGATTCACGCTGCAAAACTTCTTGCAACTGGTGTATATGACCCCGGCGAGGCTCCATCGTATCGATGCCTCCAGTTCGCATGAATGTCCTAGATGTCATGGGGCCCATATCGGGTTCATGCATTTGGCCTGGGAATGCCCAGAAGTACGTCAGTATTGGCATGAGGTGGTAGCACGGCTCCGTGGAAGGGTGGGAATCGCGCTGGAGGCTACACCTGAGCAGTGCCTCCTAGGGCTGGTACTGCAACGCAAGAAGAGGAAAATGGCCAACAAGCTACTACAGTTAGCGCTGGTTTTGGCTAAACGGAGGGTTGCCATTTGCTGGATGGGTGAGTGGCCCCCCTCTTTTGTGAATTGGATGAGAGACGTGGGGGAGTGGTCCTTGGTGGAGGAACTACACATGAAAGTCTGCCGCAGGGACGAAAAGCTGGATGAGGACATAGCAAGTTGGAGAGAGTTATGTGGAGAATTGTGAATTCAACGGGGCCAGGCAGTGAACAGACTGGTGAGTCTGATGGTGATAATAGTATGCAAACGTTGGTGCCTGTGTCAACCCTAAATGTATATGATGCTGAATCTGCTGCTAAGTCACGAAAAGTGTAAAGTGTACTTAGCTGTACTATCTGTTCGGGACTCTGTGTGAAATGAAAAATAAGTCGATGGATATTGTCTCGAAGGATTCTGTTTATGACTGCTCAGTTGGATGTGAAAACTTACAAATAAAGTTTAAAAAAAAAAAAGGTTAAACAGTACAGGACTCCCTAGCTACTTTCCTTCATTAACACCAATTAACCTTTCAAATAAATGCTTGCCTGTTTATTTAACATCTTTTTGTTTGTGCTGTGCCGAGTAAACAGCAGCCCAGTGCTGCTGTTGACCAGGGGGCCACATGTAAAGGTCAAGAGCGCAGCATGCAGCCCCGGGCCGTAGTTTGAGTGTCAATGCCCTATTAGATGGTACTCAGGTTGTCATCTTTGGAAAGACGAATGAATGACTTAGCACTACTGGGAAAAAAGTTTGAGTCTGCCAGGCTTTTGTTAAATAATACTTCACAATAGTGATATCATAAATGGCTTTGGTTTAGAGTTCTGGAACCATGGATTTGTTGCAGTGTCACATAAAGACAGACTATGACATTGTTTTAATGCCCATAGCAGTGTGGCATTGTTCTTCCTCTTAATGTTTGCTTTTTCTTCCTCACACATACTACAAAGCCTGTGTCATCTCTTTCCAGTGTTTGTTTTCCCTTTTCTTTATTGTGGTCTGTTTTTATTTATTTTTTAATTGGCACATTGTGGTTATATCTTAGTATCTTCAATTTCTTATCATACTTTTCTTGTCTGTGCACCTTATGTTTTTTATATTATTTTTGCTTTTTTACCAGACTGTTTTTTGCAAGGTTGGTATTTACATTTTCTTTCACCTCTTGTTATTGTTTGTGTACTTTTCTGCAGTGCTAAACCCGAAGGGTGTTGGACAGTTTTACTTTCAGCTTCAAAGCTTTAAGTGAACCTCGTCCTGCAGGTTCTCAGAAAAATCGACTTTGAATCAGGTCCCTATTGGACTCTACATTCATGTCCTTAACTTTACTGGCAAAACGACTGATCGATTGCTCAGCAATGAGTGTACAGAACTTTTAAATTAAGCCATATCAGAGATGCAATCCCTGTTTGAAATTCACATGCTTAACTTCATCTAACATTCCCTAAGAGTATTTGCAATTTTTCAAGACTTTATGTATCTGTAGTTTTGCATGCTACATATGACTGTTGTATAGCGCAAACTTTGGAACGAGTCTCCTCCAGGTGTCTGAGTAAGATTAGGTTGTGGGTACAGTGGTAGGAAGAAGAGAATCAGCAGATTTAGCAAAGCACTGAACCACATGGATTAGTTTCAACTAGTGCCTGGCTCTGGGACATAGACTTCCAAGCACTGTTTGAGGCCCAATGCAGTGATTTTAAGGTCTAGTCTGAGTCAGCGCATATGCTGTCGCTTGCAAGACATTTTGTTTTCTAAAAGGGGCTTGGAGCCGCCCGTTGCTTTCCATTCATTGACACTCTTATTTATTGCTTCCTAATTGGCCAGCATGTGTCGGCTTCACTTCCTCTTCCTTTGTGGAGCATGGACCAAGTACTGATTGCTTAATTTTGATTAGTCCTTCCACAGCTCACGGTATAATTGAAGTAATATTTTTCTCTTTCTCTTTCACCTGCCGTCATTGTTCCTTTCCACTGTGTGTGTTGCTTGTTCCCTCCCATTCTCTCAAGGTCCATGTTGCTTATTGTCATGCTGCGTTACAACATAGCTAAAAGACATTGTCAAAGTCAAAAGCTCTCATATAGGCATGACCTATTGGCTTTGCCAATGCTTGTTTCATTATGAGAATCAGCAATCTCTGTATTTGAAATGGAGCATTCCCAGTAATCTGGTCCACTGCTAGAGAATGGCCCATAAGTTAGTACCTTCTTAAGAATTTGTTTTTTGCACCTTCTTATTCATAAAGGTGCCTGTGAGAAATAAATGTGTTATGCTTCACCTAATCTGGAGGTAGGTCTCCAACAAATCTCAAATAAATACCAGCGTCTATACTATTTGTAGAAAGCAATTGTTTCCTTTAACAGCATGAATCATTATAGATGCACATGCGTTGCATGCATTAGCAGGTAGCATTTATGTTGGAGAATGGTCGATGGTAGAACTACTGCAAAATATTTTTTCAACAACAAATGTTCTGTTTGTGTCCTGTCTTGCAGTTGCTGCAGTACATGGTGGTTTGCAAACATGAGTCATACTCTAAATTGTTGGTTTACACAGATCTTGAAGAGAAATGCTCTGTATCAAGGTAATTATTACACATTGTTGGACCTGTAGTTTCTGACCTATGTTCTTGTAGCTGAATATATTGCATAATTAATCTGGCAATCCACACTGTTAGGGCATTCAACGTGTGGAAATTCCACCCACCGATTCTCTTAGGATCTTTAAAGCAGATTAGTAATTAAATACTCTGATTAACAAGAAAACAACTTTTCTTGTGATTCTTCCGAGTGATGTGCTTCTTCTGTGTTTTTATTGTAAGGACTACACACGACTAACACTTGCAATTGACCCATTCCTCTGAGTGAAGGAATTTCTCCCAAAAATAATTTCCATGCTAGATTACCTAAAGTTCAATTTTTCATGGTGTCAAAGGGTGGTCCTAATAGTTATAATAGTACCATATTTTACTTCAGTGTTATATTGGGATACTTCACCAGTTATCTCATTCTCTTGGTGCCTTCCAAGAATATCTTCATGACTGAGTCGTGGGAGTGACATCTGCTTCGTACAGAAAGTATGTGAAGATGTCCTTCACTTAAAATTCACTAGCAATATTCAATTTTCCTTGGAAATGTATAGTGTACAGGCTTCTAGATTATCCTACTATTGCCATTCATCTATCAGGTAGGTTTGGTGCATTCAAATCCTATGACTTGAGGAGCCATGTAGCTAAGTGTATAATGTCAGAATTGACATGTATTATGGTTCCTTATTTCGAAGTTGTTTGTTTATAAAGTACTTGTAATACCCTGTGTTACACAAAGGACATGATCACTATCAGTGAGAACTATGTGACTAATTTAGAGTTTACTCTATCACAATGTAACGGATATCCCATCTGCCTTGTTACAAGGACCACAGGATATAATGCACTTGTAATAAGGCGGACGGGATATTTGTCACATTTTGACGGAGTAACCCATCCCCAAAACTCAAAATCAGGCCCTTTGTCTCCCCTTCCAATGTTTGTGTGATCAGGATATATCCCATCTTGGATAACTGTATCCTCTGAATTACTTATTTTTTAAAAAGACAAGTGTTGTGTACCAACTTACTCAAAATGTGACCCTTTCTTTAGGTATCTGGAGTCACAGTTTGGATTTTTGTTTTTCCGTATGAACAAACCTATCACCACTCCTGGAGAAAGCATTGTCTAATGTGCCATGGTT
This sequence comes from Calotriton arnoldi, assembly GCA_963921515.1. NCBI lineage: Eukaryota > Metazoa > Chordata > Amphibia > Caudata > Salamandridae > Calotriton > Calotriton arnoldi. The sequence continues at coordinate 896,280 of CAWUFW010005538.1, forward strand.
TATTTCCTATTTGTGTATGAATACAATGATACAGATTAATGTGTCTGTCAAATAATTTTTGCTCCTGCAATATGCTTTGCTGTCAGAATGATCCTTCTCTTCAAAACTCAGTGTCATATTCTCTGACCCTCCCACAATAGCTAAGAATGTTCCTATCCCCATACTATGTAAAGATATAATGCATCAATGACTGTTATGTCCAATTCTGGTATGTCTGTAAAAACTCAATGCGAGGCCTAGTCTTGCAATTTCTATGTGCGTCTGTGTTCTATGTGTGATAAGCTATTAGGCTTATCACAAGCACTGCCTGTTCATGGGTTCATCTGTCATGATGGCCACTTTGGATTGGGTAATTGTGAATGGTTTCCCCTTTTACCATTTCAGTGAATTCACTATAGTGTGACAAGAGTTTGGAGATTGTACTTTGAGAGAAAAATGTTTCCTGTCCCAGTTAAATATCAAAAACGTAATTACTACGAGAGTCCGTTTTTTCAGTGTCTGAAGGCATTCTATGCTTTACCTTTTATTTCACTCTTGATTGCCACACTACTGACGGTGCCATATTTGTAATGCCAGGCTCGTACCTTCCTTCGTTGTGGTTGCAAATATAATGCTTGATTATCCAAGGGAAGGATCTGTGTGACACATGGGTCGAAACTTTAAAATAAAATTCCTTAACCAAAGTACAAAATAGCACATGAAAGCCAACAATTCTGACACAGTGTTTCAATCTTGTAAGATCTCTCCTGTTCCTGATTCTCTCAAATAAAATGGTCTAAAGAGCCAATTCATGGTCTGATCTTCAGTCTTCAGCCACACTGGAGATCCTCGATACTCATACCGTGCACGCAACCTGATGTTGCAAAAAATATCTAAGGGTGTTGCCGTTGTGAGTCGTATTTCTACAGGAGGTTAATCGTAGATACACTTGTCAACACCCACAAGCTAAGAACCCTTTAATAAACCTAAATGCAAGTTTCTGACCAATTGCTGAATGGTTGAAAAATGTAACAAATGTGAATCTAAGACGATTCATGCTGCAAAACGTGTGCTTTAACTAAGGGATGATTGCAGGCCTTCAAAGGTTTCTATTTTTCATTCTGCATTGAAAGATCGGTGGGCATGCCACTATTTATGCACATTCCACAATTTCTGGAATACTCAGTTTCTGAATATCTATACAGAGGTGCAAAATACTGAATGTTTCTTCTTTCTTCCTGGCAGGCGGAAGTTTGAACTGGTGTGGGTACTTACTCTATGTAGCGCTCTCAATCGAGCACGTTTCAAACGCAATATATCTACACAAAAGTCTGTAGGTTATGCTTGTTGCAATGCACAATAAATAAAAGACTCTCTCAGGGAGGAGATGTGGCCTACCTCCAGAAGTGCCAATTTTGGAACTGAGGGACAACCGCCACGCAGCTACTACAGCTCCAGCGCCTTGAGACCCTCACCGGTGGTTTGCCGCACTCTCCAAATGTGTGATTGATTGATTGAGGGACTGTTTTCGTGGCCTGACTTCGGCTCAACGCCCTGTGATTTTGGGCAAATCATTTTATCTCCCTTGTGCCAAAAATGAAAAATATGATCTAATGCAACCTGGTGCTCATGTAAACCGCTCTATTGGCGTTGAGTCAGGCTTGCGCTATGTAAAACTGAAAAAATGCAGGACAAAGGCAAACTCTCCACAAGAAACAAAATAATGTGTAACAGTCAAGCGGGTGCAAGTTAAAGCAATTTATAGTTAGTGAAGACTAACCCTGGGCGTAGTTCGCGTAGTAGCGCTACGCGTAGCTACGCGAAGTGCACTTCGCACTACGCGAGCTACGCGTAGCACTACGCGAACTGCGTAGTGCAGTAGGAAATGCTGTTCGCAATGATTGCACAGTGCCGGATGCTTGTCCGCACTGTGCAATCATTGCAAACGCCATCTTGCACAGTGCAAGCGGTCGTTTTCTGCCGCTCGAGTAGATTTGTACTCGAGCGGCAGTTTTCTCAACGCGGACTAGTAGTTTCTCATCGCGAGCGGTCGCGAGCATACGCGACCACTCGCAATGAGAAACCTGACCTCCCCGCGTTGAGAATCTCGCCGGGAGGTTTATTTTCCACGCTCGCGATCGGCAACTTGATGTTGCTGATCGCGAACGAGGAAAGAGTCTCGCCGGGATGTCATTTTGCTCGCTCGCGGTCGCCAACTTCACGTTGAGGACCGCGAGCAAGCAAAAAATGCCCGCTACGGTACGCATTTTTGCACTGTGCTACGTGCAATTCGCGTAGCGCGTAGTTGCGCAAACTACGCGAGCGTAGCGTAGTTTTCTGCCCAGGCCTAGTGAAGACAAGCTTGGTAACAGTCGGTGAAGAGAAGCTTACAGAAAAGGGCGCTTTTTTATGAAGAGGTGATAACGCATGAAGGCAGAAATGGTGGAATCAAAATTAGTAACTGAATATTAATCATAAGAGGATTTTCATTTATTTATTTTAATTCATTTTTGAGTTTTGTATAGTGCAAACTTGACCGGAAGGTATTGTAGTGTTTTACAGAGTTGGCACAGAAGTAGTTATACGAGTTACATATGTAGCAAATACAAATACATGGAGAAAAATACAAATAGCTAGTAACAATATGTACAAGACGTATGCAGTAGACAGTAGGATATGTGGATGATATAGTTCTGAGGTAGCTATGGTAGGGTGTTGCGAAGTGCAGCAGTTACACGAGCTACATATGGAGTAAATACACAAGTTACATATGGAGTAAGTCCAAATACATGGAGTAAATACAAATACATAGTAACAGTATATGCAGGAAGTATACCATAGACAGTAGGATGTGTGGAAGGCATAGTTCGGAGATAGATATGGTAGGGAATTGCAAAGGTGGTGGGAGCAGAGGCACAGATTTTTCCCCGAGGTATTAGTTAGTGATGCTCAAATTTATTTGGCGAGTGCGAGGTGGGTGCAACAGGCCAGTCAGAAGGCTTGGGGGAAGAGTTTAGATCTTTATTGAGAAGGAGTGTGTAGTAATCTGCTTTGATTAAGTAATGCACCTTCCTTGCCTTTGTTCCCTGCCTGATGCTCTTACAGTATGATGTCATTTGGAATGTGAGGAATGTTTGTACTGATGGGAGAGCAGTTGGAGAAGATGGGCTGAGTAGCCAGGAGGCTGCTCCTGGTGGGGCATATATTGGAGCTTACATTGGAACTTACTAAGATGTAACTTGAAGAATAAACTACAACTATAAGAGCTGTCTACGAGACCTCATTTATTTCTACAGAGAGGTTTAAGTTTCTTCCTGAAGTGATGGAATGATTGATTGCCACATAAATCCTGAGGCAGCGAGTTCCAGATTCTGGTAAAGTTCCCGGAGAAGGAGAGGGTGCAAGATTTTACTTTCTTAAATTTGGGTGGAATCAAGAGTAGACTGTTTGAGCTTCGAAGACGTCTCTTTTGGCCAGCTTTTGATTATTTTTTTTTGCGAGGTAGACTTATTTTTTTATGTAGAGTGTTTTGTGGGTTAAGCAGGCAGTTTTGAGTATATATCTTGCCTCGACTGGTAGTCAGTTGAGCTTCTCAAGAGTGGGAGTTGTGTGGTCAAAGCAACCTACCCCAACAGTAGTCTGGCTGCTGTGTGGAGTGTAGCTTTCAAAGGGGCTGTGTGTTTTTGGTGCGCCCGTGATCATCGCATTACCGTAGTCCAGCTTGGAGAGGAATAAGGGTTGCACCACAGTCTTTAGGTCTTCGATGGCGAGGAAGGGTTTGACTTTTTTAAGGTGTTTCAATGTGTAGAAGCCACTTTTAGCTGAGGCATTGATATGCTCTTTCATGTTCAGGTTTGCGTCAAGTGTAATCCCCAGAGATTTGACAGTGTTGGAGATGGATGGTTTGCAATTTAATGTAGTGAGGTTGTCGGGCCAGATATTCACAGGAAAGGACTTTTTTTTGGTTGGATGAGGAGGAGTTAAGTTTTGTTGGGGTTGAGCTTAAAATGGTTGCTTGGTAGACAGAACAGTAGAGAGAGTGCTGTTTAGGTGTTGGACGTCTTTAACTGGCGAGATTTTGATGTAGAGTTGGGTGTCGTCTGCATAGACATGATAAACAATTCTGGCTTGTTTCAGGATCATAGAAGGGGTTCCATATAGAGGTTGAATAGGACAGGAGACATGATTGATCCTTGAGGAACCTCTTGCAAGACCGGTGCTGCTTTTGAGGTGGAGTTGTTTAGCTTGATTAGCTGTGATTGTTGGTTAAGGAAAGAAGCAACCCACTGAAGGACAGTTCCGTTGATGCCTGCATGCTGTGAGAGGGTGTTTAGGAGGATATCGTGATTGACAGTATCAGAGGTGGCTGAGAGGTCCAGCAGGACTATGAGGCATGCCTAGCCATCATCCAGAGATCTGTGTAGGTCTTCTGTGATGTTCTGTATTGCAGTCTCTGTACTGCAGCCTTTCCTAAACCCAGATTTGAAGGTGTCGTGCAGGTTGTATTTTTCAATGTGGTTGTTGAGTTTTTCAAGCACATATTTTTTAATGGCTTTGGCAAGGAGAGGGAAGCTAGTTATAGGTCTGTAATTGTTCAGGTCATTCTGGTCGGCGTCTGGTTTTTGGATGAGGGGGATGAATTGTCCGAGTATGGAGCCGCTCGATAAGGTGGAGTTAATGATTTTGGTCCATATGGGAGAGATGATGTGACTGAGATTTTTGACAAGCGATGCAGGGAGGGGCTTGGAGATGTGCGATGTTAGTATCATGCAGGCAGGTAATTTGAGGACTTCTGCTTCAGGGATATTGTTAAATTCAGTCCAAGTTGCATCATTAGGTTTCACCTGCACAGCGCTTGCACTGTGCTTGAGAAATGTATTGTTATTATTATAAACTTAAAAGGGACCTACATCCCGCTTCCTCTCTTTCATGGCTTCTCATTGTTTCCTGTGCATGCCACTTACCTTTCCTCCATTTCTATTGGCTGTAGCATATTTACCTGCATTTACCAATGCTTGTTCCTCGTCTGCTTCTCTTATCAGTTTCCCGCCGACAAAATACTATTAACATCCGCTTTGGTGGAACCATATTTTCATAAAGTTTTGCCTTTTACTCTTGCAGCATATTATATAACAATTTATCACCCTGAGAGATTAAGTAATTTGCATTGAATCACAGGATGTTGCGCGTCACCACAGAGACTCGAACCAGGATCCCCAGCTCGCGAGTCAGCAGCTCTGGCCGCTGTCCCACATCCTCTCCACTCCCATGTTATCTGCCAGGGAGCTCTTTCCTTCTGCCGGACGATGATTGATGAAAACAGCTTTTTATTCATTACATAGGCGAAACCAATGTATTACCAATGCTTGCTTTTCAATTACAAGTTGTTGAGGGTGGTGTTCTGGATTGCTGAGAGGTGAAGACTGAGGAGATAACCATTGGCTTGGAGGAAGGGCCTTGGGTGGACCCTTGCTGCTCAGGGGGGCACCCTTGGTGTAGGGATGGGGAGGTGGGTGGTATAAGAGAGAGTTCGATGTTAGATATTTTTTCAGGGAAGAATGTTGCGAATTCTGCACAGTGCTTAGTAGAGTCATTAATTGGGTGTTGAGGGAGAGAGGAGGTTTGTTGTCTGATGATGTTGAAAAGGTCTTTCGGTCTGTTCCCAGACTGGTCAAGTTGGGCTGTTGTCTCCAGTTTCTTTCAGCCAATCGGAGTTGACACCTCTCTTTGTTAAGGTCTTTATTAAACCAGGATCTGGAAGGGATATTCATTGATTTCTTGAGTTTCAGAGGGGCGACTGTGTCAAGGAGTTCTGCCATTTTTGTGTTGTAGTGGGCGGTGAGGTAATCGATAAGGTGAGGATGGGTGGAGGTGTAATTTGGGAACTGACTACTCCTTCTAACTCTGCCTGGGGGATTCGATGTATGTTCCTCGCCCAGTGCTTGAGACGGATAGTTTGGGGGTGAGCTTTTGATTGGATGGTTGTGAGATCGAAAAGAATTAGGTGGTGATCAGTCCAGTCGGTGGGCAGGATAGAGTGGAGGGATAAGGTCAAGGGTAGAGCCCTTATCGTGAGTTTGTTTATTGCAGTGTTTGATGAGATTGCTCGCTTCCAGGAAGGTGGATAGGGCTTGTACTTTAGGATCTTCTTCCTTATTCAGGTGTAGGTTTAGGCCTCCTAGAATAATGTCTGTGCCGCCTTCTAGGGAGTTTTGCATTATTAGGTCTGTTAAGTCTTCAAGGAATTGTTGTTTTTCACCTGAAGTATGATAGATGACCTGAAATTTGATGGGTTTGGGTCCTTTGCAGGCGAGCTGAACTCCTAAATATTCAATTGTAGGGCATTTAGTGTTATGAAAGGGAGTTGAGCACAGGCAAACCGAAGTTTCAGGGCGTCTGAGATTGGAAGAGGCATTAGGAGGGGTGGGGGAGGAGACAGTGCGCAGGGGACTGGGAGTAGAAGATTCAGCTAGTAGAGGAGGTGGTGCAGGGGTGGGGTCTCAGGGAGAGGGTGGATGGTTGGTGGTGAGAGCGGGTGGCATGGATGCACAGAGCGTAAGCTGGATGGATAGGAGTAGAGAATTTGACAGCAAAAGATAAAATAAAGCAGACTAGATGGGACCATATGTACCAATACACCCATACATCCTTTTCCTCAATGCAGCCTGAGCTCTGTTGTCATTCTTACCTTCACAGTGTAGTTGAAGTATTTTGCAGACTGCATAAAGCGGTGAAAACCATCTGTCTCTTTTGTTGCCACGGTTACAATGAATAGCTTTTCTACAAAATAAACAAAATATTGGAGATTAGTTTAACAGCGGGACCAAGACATATAATCATCCCTCACTCTAAAAGGGGTAACAGAAAGTGGCTATTTTGGAAGCTCAAATGACCTCTTTTAATAGAAAGCAGACATATTAGGATTACTCAATAATTTTGAGGGGTCTACATGGCTTCCTAAATAGGATGACAGAATACGATTTCAAGTGAGGAAAAATTCAAAAATAACCCTTTTTCCAATGGGCAGAAAGACCACGATTAACCATCTTACAAATATTAGCATGTTGCAAATTCCTTTACAAGGCATGGACCAGGATAGCAGCACAGTTTCCTGGATGGATTTATTCTCAGATTAGACAGATTCATAAAAAGGATTAAGAAAGGGATTGTGGTCTGGGAAAAGTGGAGAGAATGTATTAAAGGCGTCTACTGAAAATATGGAATCTTAAAATCACTTCCTGGGGCTTATCTTCGGAATCAAAAGAAGAATGTTTTGGTGGTGTAGTTTAAATCAGTTTATGAATATATTTTGGAACCACGACTGCAATGGATTAAAAAACATTCAATACACAAAATCCCTTCTTGACTGGTGTGACACACCACACAGTTTATATCACTGGAAAGCTTGTCAGTTCTTTCTAATTCCTTTATTCGATTCCAAAGGACTTAATAATTCCAAAATGTACTCCATAAATCCACAGTTTCAACTTTGTTACAATTATGTTCACCCCAAATGAACTTGTTGGATTATAAAAGTACAATAATATTTGAATGAAAGTTTTCCAATATTTTCCATTTCAAGATCTAGTACAATATGACACCCAAATTGTTTACTAGTGAGGGTTGTTTTCCAGCAATCCACATGCATTGTTGAAAATACACCAAGTGAAGGTGCCCTCCATCTAATAAAAGTGATACTTTGATTCAATGCTATTGATCTGGTTGGTTTAAATGGTGTCCTCTACAGTTCAACAATCTTCACTGAGGTGGTTCATGGTTGAGACAATGCGCACACTAACCAATTTATTTATTTATTGTTTCAGCTGTCAGCCTTACAATAATTTAAAACAACAATTTAAAAATATTAATCATACTAATACTTGCAACAGATAAAAAACATATGCAGAGCAATCCACTAAATAGCGAAATAATATTTAAACACTACATTCCAATACAAAGGCGAATCAACAAACTCATCAGATACAATAAGGCAATAAAAAAATACAATACAATCAGAGGCTTTCAGCCAGAAAAACATATACATCACAAACAATTAAATAACATAAATAAAAACCTTAAGGGGGTGTATTCCTTTCTGGTATAAACGATCTACCGCACACCTAATGTGAGAAAGTGCAAGTGCAGGGGGGTATTGGGGATCCGTGCAATTTAAGCAAGAGCTAGCAGCATGTTACATCCTGGAATATGTGCAAACCCACAAAGGCTAACAGGGTAAGCTGGTACCTAACGTAGAGGCAGCTCTCTCAGGTGAGGACACGTAACCCATTGAAATGATGCTACAGAACTGACCATATGCACGTCCTCTGATTTAGTGCACAGAGCTATGGGTGATTTTACACATCTAACCCAGAAGTGTTTGAAAAGGGGAAAAATCATTGCCGCCGTGCAAAATCATATTTATTGCAAAACAGAATAAAAAGGGTTAAGTTGTCTATCCCTCTAAAGCTACAATCACAATGGTCAAATCTAACAGCGAGAATATGAGTTTGTATGAGATAATCCTTCCTCGCGAAAATATCCAGCTGGAATTTTATGTACAGTGTTCGCTTCACTTCGGGATGCCACACATCCAGATAGTCAGAGCTGGGGGGTCCCATAGATGCTGCTGAAGTAGTTGCTCGTGATGGAACCTGGCTTCAGCGCCGGGCATTTTATTAACTGCATATATTCATATTATAGATCTTTAATCAGATCTGCAGTACCCTGCCTGACTCTGCCAGTGCCTTCCCACAGGGGCACCATCTGCAGCTCATTTACACTTTCTGTAAATGGGATGACCATGTGTGGCCCCGGCAGGTACGACTGACAGTAACTTCTAGGGTTTCTTACCAATCTAACCCAGTAGAGGATTGGCCTGAGGCTATAATTTCTGGTTTTGGTGTAAAATTTAGCTCTGCGTAGAGTGCCACTAGTGGGGTGCCAGGTCAAAGCACCAGCAGAGCTCTTAAGAAATTGTTCTCAGCTACTTGTAGTGTTCTGACTTTTGCATACCCCCATAGCTCCGCCACACTATGATTTACTCATGCCAACACAATAGAGTCAATACAGTAAGTAACAATGCAGTTAAAATATTAAAACTATAATTTTTGGGAAAACTGAATCAGACAAGACATGATTTATTTTATTTATAAAGTTTTGTATAGCACGAACATGGCCCAGGCGGGTATCAGAGCGCTTCACAATTAGGGTAGGTAGGATACAATAGTGGGAAAAGAATATTCGTTACATATATGTGCATGGCGCGAACATGACCCTTCACATTTAGGGTAGGACGGATACAGTAGTGATCGAAATCATGTGTAACAATATCAAATGGCTCATTCGATGAAAAGGTTTACTTGCAGTATACTGGGCTTCCAATATATTGCATCCACAGCTAAAGAACTTTCCTAACAATGCCTTTGCCAATCTTAGAAAAGGGTACATGGAGCACTTTCATTGCTTTCTGGTTGCATGGAGGCTCAAATGAAGTCACTGCACGCAGGAAAATGACTTCACCACCTCATGCATTACAAGCCAGTGGTGTGGTCATGCTGCTTGGCAGCTCTCTAATCCACTACACTTCTTATTTCATTTAAATATTGTTTTCGGTTTCAAAAAGTAGAAATACAATAAGTCATTCAAAACATGTACAGTTGGTAAGAGTGTGTTTGCAACTATCTTTGTCCAAGACATTTTTTTAATTATATGTTCCCTCTATTGGGAGTCTGAATTCCACCAACAGTAGAAAAGCCTGCCTTTTGACAGAAATGCTCATTGTCTAAATAACAGGCTGGCTGTCCTAAGTCACCAGAAGACAACAGTTAGATGCTACAACTGGCCTCATTTTCTATTTATGTCAACTTCTTAGATCCCATACATTCCTGTCATGGGACTATCTAGACATGGAGAGAGAGTGAGAGAGAAATAAAGAGATAGAGAGCACAGAGAGAGTAAAATAAAGAGATAATGTTCAAGTCACAGTGATAGCATGGTATGTATGGCAAACTAGATCAGAGGTTCTTACTCTTTTGACTTCTGTGGTCCTTGTTAGAAAGAGGATCTCTAATTGGCAGTGGCTTTCACCCTGTTCAAGTAGGCAGAGCTGGCTTTAGCGCTGGTGGCGCCTGGTGAAACAATGTTTGTTGGCGCCCCCAATAACGACCTCCACCCTCATTACCACCCTTTAACAGTACCCCTCAGGTCTCCATAACCTTTCTCTCTCACATGCATTTCTTTTGTTTAATAGCACCGATCCTACCAGTGTAAGGTGTCAAGCACTTTACATCGCATACAAATTACACAGAGACAATGAATAATAAGTGTGTAAATCAATGTATAGGAAATGTTACATCAGACAGAGGACTACAGGGTGTAGGAGTCACAAGTCATCCATACTGGTAGACAATATAGTTTAAAAGTGCTTGGTCTGAAGAATTGATTTCTACCCAAGTGAAACCTTTTTGCAACAATAGGATAATGAGATTGGGAGGAAAAATAATAACACTCTAATCTATACCTTGCAGTTTGCATGCAGCTCTTTGATGATAGTTAATTGCTCACAGTTCTACATTAGGATTTAAACTTATATACTGCAAATTACAAAAGGGGCTCTCTGACAGGAGCAGTAACCTATGGGCCTATTTACAGTGTATGCACTTTGTGATCTGCATGGTTCACCTGCTTTGCATCAGGCATTTTAACCTCTTGCACTACATTATAATGAGTCAAAACTTCCTCAGACAAAACTCTGACAGCAGGTCCATCAATCTCCAGAATTATCTTGACATTTTTATGGTTGCCTGAAAATTGCTAGAGGCAAGTAACTTTGCAGCAGGTGCTTTTAAAACTGTATTGTACTTGAAAACACTGTGCTCTTTCATAGTCAGCTCCCGGTGCGGTAGCACCGATCGCACCGCCCTAGAGCCGGCCCTGCAAGTAGGGACCCTTACTCTAGTCAGCATAAGGGGATTACACAGCTAAGATAACCCCTGCTCACCCCATTAGTAGCTTGGCATGAGCAGTCAGGTTTATCTCAGAGGCAATGTTGAGCATTTGTACATACACAAACAGTAACACAGTGAAAACACAACAAGAGGACACCACACCAGTTTAGAACAAGCATTTGCAATACAATAGGTCTCGCATTTGCGAAATTTTAAGCTATTGGCATTGTAAATGACAATGCCTTTTATTTATCTGTTTTCAAAACCAACACATAGATAAAAGGTTTGTCATTTACAATGCCAATAGCTCAAACTCTCGCAAATGCGAGACCTATTGCATTGCAAATGCTTGTTGCATTGGCCTGCTGGAAGTTAGTGAGCTAACCTCATGCAATGTGTGTTTTTAAGGGCAGAATAAAACCGCCACAAAAAAATTCTGTTTCCTTAGTACAAACTGCCCATCTGACAGCAGCCTCGCTGCTCGGGGTACTGTAAATAAATCGGATCCACCCGAAGTCGGGTCACTGGAAACTCCACACACCATCAGATGGGTGGAACATGTCTCCTCTTTAACCAATCCTAGTACGTGCATGAACGTTCAGTGTGCTGATTGGCTGCTTAGTCTACATGTGTTACTGCAGTGATAAAATACTGTATGAGCTGTCTGTGTTACTAGGCTGATTCTACGCCTTTATGTGCTCGGTAGGCGATTAATTAATTAGTTATAGACCTGGTAACCAGCGCTCTCTCACTCACAAAGTCTTTCTTGACTTCGAGATGGCTACAGCTCGTAAAGCAGAAACGGTTGCCAGCACTCTAGTGTAGGCTCTGAAGTAGTTCTAACGAATAGCGCAATCGCAGTATGGGCTAAGCTTGACTTCCACACACCATCAGCAGGGCGAATAACTTGAAACTGGACAATACTTTAAAAGTAGCATTCTTCAAATACGTTTGTAAACAATAGCTAAATAGTGAGGAGATAAGTGACAATATACCAGTTTACTTGCAAAACATGGACAGTGACACATTTTGCTCTGTCACCGAATGCAGTCTGATTCCCTTCCCCCGTGCACTAAATTGCACGTGAACCACGAATTCACAACTATCTCACAGGGAGCAACCACTACAGTTTTTCCAGTTAATATGTCAATAAATGAAACAGGAGCCCCAAGATCCAAGTGTGATGCAACAAACGATCAATCGCAATTAACATCTAACAGAACACTCAGTATTTATAAAGGGAACAGGGCTACAAGATCCAGAGAAGGGACCATCCGCACCGCCCAGGAGGAGGACTCGCCATCGTACACAAGACCCCCCTCCGACTCTCCACATCCACCACGAGTGATCCCCACTCCAACACAGAACACCTCCACTTCCAGATCCAGACAAGCCCCAGGACCACGCTACGCGGCACCCTCATCTACAGACCACCAGGACCTCGCACCCACCACGCATCTACCATCGCCGAGCTCGCCGCACCCCACGCCATCACCTCGACGGACTATATTCTACTTGGGGACCTGAATTTCCACCTCGACAACGGCAACGACCCCGACTCCACTACTCTCCTCGACAACCTAGGGTTGAAGCAGCTGGTCAACACGCCCACCTACAGAGCGGGCCACACCCTAGACCCCCATCTTCGCAGAAGGAACAAACATCCGCTTCTGCCACACCACCCAGCCCCTCTGGACTGACCACCACTGCATCCACTTCACTTTCAACACCACCACCGCACCCAAACCCGCCCTGCACCCATCACAACGGAACTAGAGCAAGGTCACAGAGGAGCACCTCAACACCACCCTCCGTCAAAACCCCCCCATCACCATGACCGACGCCAACTCCGCAGCCAGGGAATTTCACTGCTGGGTCTCCTGCTGCGCCGACAAGCTTGCACCGCTCCGCCCCGCCAAACAACGCCCGCTGAAAGCCGCCTGGTTCACCGCAGAACTTCAAGAAGCCAGACGCTCCTGCAGACGCCTAGAGAAAACCTGGCGAAACCTGAAAACCACGGAAGCACAGAACAACCACAAGAGCGCCCTGAAGGAATACCACCAACGCATAAGGGACACCAAACGAACCTTCATAAGAGACAAAGTCCAGACCAATGTGATCAACGCCAAGGAACTGTTCAACGTCATACAGCAGTTCGCAAAGCCCACCTGCGAAGCCACAGACATCACACCTTCCCAGGAACTCTGCGACAAGCTCAGCTCCTACTTCCATCTGAAGATCAAGGCCCTCTATGACAACTTCAGCGAACCAACTACGAACACCACCACCTCACCCACCACTGCCAAGCCGACCATCACGTCCTGGGATCCCGCTACCGTCGAACTCATCACCGCGACCATGAAGAAAACCCACTCAGGAGCCCCTACGGACCCCTGCCCTCCGCACATCTTCCACAGGGCCGCCACCGTCATCGCACCCGAACTAGGACGCACCATCTACGCCTCCCTCAGATCAGGCATCTTCCCAGACGACTGGAAACGGGCGGAGGTGAAACCCCTCCTCAAGAAACCAACGGCCGACCCAACAGACCTGAAGAACTACCGGCCCATCTCTCTCCTCCCCTTTGCGACCAAAGTCACAGAGAGACTCGTAAACGCCCAGCTGACTGCCTTCATAGAAGAGAACTCCATCCTGGACGCCTCCCAGTCTGGATTCCGCAGCAACCACAGCACCGAGACCACCCTCCTCGCTGCCACCGACGACATCCGCATGCTGCTAGATCAGGGACACACCGCGGCCCTCATCCTTCTAGACCTTTCCGCAGCCTTCGACACAGTCTCACACCGCACGCTCGCAGCCAGACTATGCGACGCAGGGATACAAGGAGCCGCCCTCGACTGGATCCAATCCTTCCTCTCCGGCAGAACCCAGAGGATCCGACTCCCTCCCTTCCTCTCCACACCAACGGAAATTAACTGCGGAGTTCCCCAAGGATCTTCACTCAGCCCCACGCTCTTCAACATCTACATGGCCCCCCTCGCCGCCACCGTCAGACAGCATGGGCTCAGCATCGTATCCTACGCCGACGACACCCAGCTCATCCTCTCGCTCACGAAGAATCCTAAAGACACCCGACTCTGCTTCCAGGAAGGAATGAAGAATGTGGCGACCTGGATGAAGGGCAGCTGCTTGAAGCTAAACTTAGAAAAGACCAAGGTCCTCATCCTCGGCCCCTGCACCTCCGCCTGGGACAACACCTGGTGGCCCTCCGCCCTCGGGAGCCCATCCACCCCTACAGACCACGCTCGGAACCTCGGCATCATCCTTGACTCCTCCCTCTCCATGAACCGCCAAATCAACGCCGTCGCCTCCACCAGTTTCAACTGCCTTCGCATCCTCCGTAAGACCTTCAAATGGATCCCCCCCGACTGCAGAAGGACCGTCACCCACACACTCATTACCAGCAGACTGGACTATGGCAACGCCCTCTACGCTGGAATCAACAACACTCTTCTACACAAACTCCAAACCATCCAGAACGCCGCAGCCAGACTCGCCCTCGGGACACCGCGCCACGAGCACATGACACAACATCTACGAGGCCTCCACTGGCTCCCCGTCGAGAAGAGGGTCACCTTCAAACTCCTCACCCACGCCTACAAATCCCTCAACAACATCGGACCCAAATACCTCAACGAGAGAGTATCCTTCCACGTACCCAAGAGGAACCTCCGCTCCGCCGACCTCGCCCTAGCAGTGGTCCCCCGCATCTGCAGAAACAGAACCGGCGGGAGAGCTTTCTCCTACATCGCAGCAAAAACCTGGAATGAGCTCCCGGTGAACATCAGACGCTCCCTGACCCTGCACACGTTCAGGAAGAACCTCAAGACCTGGCTCTTCGACTGATCCAGAGCCGCTGTCCCCCACCTAGCGCCTTGAGACCCTCACGGGTGAATAGCGTGCTTTATAAACCCCTGATTGATTGATTGATTGATTGATTGATTGACCCATCATATAAGCAACTGAGCTTCTGCTTACCAAGCCCTAAATATGCGCTCTAAAAACTCAACTCTCACACCCCAAGGGAGGGATCCCGGTCCCAAATTTTCATTTGTAGAAGTGGTGGGAGGGAGTCACTTTCTTTGCAGAATGGCACACTCATGCACAACCCAGACTCTTTCGATGCCTCTTTTTTTCACTTGCCCGGCATGGTAACTCTTCTGTAAATCCTGTCAACCATTCAGGAGGTGGGCAGCTGCAAACTCCCTCTCTCTGCCCAGGAGGTCGTTTCCCTTTGACACAGACCGTTAAACTGATTGAAAGGGACGTCCCAGAGCTGGAGGGGGAAGGGAACACGAAGAGGAGTCTCCCCTCCCCAATACCAATGTCTGATGTGATATGGCGGTTAAAGGAGGTGCTTCACTAGGTAGGAGATTCGATGAGAGTGTGCGCGAGCGAGAGCGTGTTTCTGAGGGAGAGGAGCAGCAGCTAAGCATTGAATAATATCTTCCTAATACACACACCAGCCTCAAACTAAGGAGCTCAGCCAGTGACCTGGGGGGAAAAAGGCAAGTCACTCATTTGGGTTGAGGGAGGGAGGGGGGGGAAGCAAGACAAATCTTCTCGGTTACACACCTCCCCGCCTCCTAGGAGCCTAGAGTGCACTAAAGTAACCCCGTCTGCTAATATATTAGGCTTGAGTGCTCGCTGCTGCTCAACATGCCCTCCCAGACTCCCGCCCTGCCCCCATCAGGAAACGGGCATGTTGTGATGAGCATTTACTGCTTTATGAAACAGATAAACATTGCTTTCAGTAAGTGGATACATGTATATTTTTTTTGTTCAAAATAAATTCAGTTTGTTGGTTCCCGGTATTAAATTATTGTGGAGGCGTTTGCGTTGGGCGATAACCTTTGTACACAGTAGCGAAAGGAAGTGAAAAACACTCAGCCATAAGCTTGTAAACACATTATTATATGCTACGTACGATTCACTCAGAGAAGTCAAGGATGCATCAATTCCATTCGAGCAACAAAGCATGTTTTTCATGTTACAAAACCAAACATACAATTGAGCCAAGGGCGTGAAGTTCAATATCCCTGCTGCTGAAAATGTATGAGAAAAGGGCCCCAGGTCCATATAAAACTGAGAGGAAGATAGCAGTGAAACAAAATTGCAGTTTTTAAAGACACACAAGATGTGACTTCAGGCTGACCCTGGAAATCATGAGCTGGGCTGAAGGATAGCATAGCAGAGCACAAACACAGGCATGCTGAGAACCCACTCCAATTAACGTATTAAGCTGTACAAAGTCAGTGAGGGTAGCATTTCCCAGTCTGTGCGCCCGATGCTTGTGACAGCCAGTTTAGTGTGTTGATGCTGCACGCACATACAAAGTCTGGGGCTGCTTGAAAGTGAAAGCAGGCATGGAGAGGAAATAACGTTGTGCCCGTAGTAGGAAAAGCCCATTAAAGAAAAGAGTGCTTACAGAGTAAATAAGACATACCGTGTCGCATCCGAAGTAAAAGGGCCAGTCGCCATGGGAGGTAACAAATGGAGACAAGGCAGTACCAAGGAGGGACTAACAAGCCTATGTACGATTTAGAAGCCAGCATTTACAAAGGGCAATGACATAAGCCAATGACAAATATGGGCGGAGAGTGGGCGGGGCTTCTCTTCCACACTACACCACAACTCTCGCAGAGCAGCGCATGCGCGCTGACTCAGGCTCGACCTAAAAATAGCCACTATTTATCTGAATAAAACAAGACCAAAATGACAAAAATCCAACATAAACAAGTATCACTTTTCAAAGATAAAATAAGTTCAGTCCATAGAAAAATATGGATGCATTGTTTTTTACCACAAATTACCTTGGATGCATCAAAATTCAAAACATGCACTTGAAAAGCAAAGTGATGCATCACATTCTAACTCCCAGGGGAGGTAATGCATAGGTTCCTTATTGCCAGGAGAGGTGATTGGTCGGTTCCTCACTGTGAGGCAGGGGAGGTGATACGTTGAATCCTTGCTGTCACGCAGGGGAAGTGAGACGTTGGTTCTTTACTGTTGCAGAGAGGGTGAGACAGCGTCGGCAGCGATTCGTCGGTTCCTTACGACGGTGCGGGGTCTGTGAGTTCAAGAGGTCACCCAAATAGGTTATTGACTCTACAATGATGCGGCTGAGGCACTGGGGATGCACTGTAAGTCAGGGTGGTGCATCATGCTCTTCACGAGCAGTGCCCTCGGCTCTGATGCAGGCTGCCACACTGAGTCAGCGTGAAGTACTGTTGTTGGAGAGGTCGTGGCTGCAGCGCAAGTCAGGGCGGTGCGTTATGCACTTCACGAGCAGTGCCCTTGGCTCCGGTGCATGCAGCGTCCTCGAGGACGAAGTCAGCATCGATAACTTGCAGTCTTTGGCAACACCCAGGCTGCGGTGTAAGCTGGGGTGCTGCGTCATGCTCTTCCTGAGCAGTGCCCTCAGCTCAAGTGCAGACAGCGGCATCGCTGACAGCGTCGATGTTGCTTCAGTTGTGTTGCAGCACCAGCCACATGATTCCAAGGGCCCAGAAACTGGAATTGGCACCACTTGGCAATCAGGACTCCCAGCAGAGAACTCCAGGTGTTGTTAGCAAGAAGTATATGAAGTCTTTGATAGCCCTGAGACTTCTAACAGGAGGCAAGCACGCACAAGCACTTGGATAAAATTGGAAGCAGGATTCAGAAAGCAAAGTACAGTCCTTTCTCTCTCAGGACAGATACAACAAGCAGCAGGCCAGCCCAACAAAGCAACTGGCAGAGTCCTAGTCCCTCCTACAGCATTTAGCTCTTCTTCCAGCAGAATGTCCTTAGTCCAGACGTGTTCTGATTTTGGGGGTGTCAGAGGTCCACTACTTATACCCCTTTCTGTCTTTGAAGTAGGCAAACTTCAAAGTAAAGTCTTTGTGGTGCACAAGACCCTGCCTTTCTCTTACCTGGCTCCAGACACACTACAGGGGGTTGAGGTCAGCTTTGTGTAAGGACAGGCAGAGCCCTAATCAGGTGTCAGTGACAACTCCTCCCACCACTCTAGCTCAGGAAGACCCATCAGCCTGGTGATGGGTCATCAGGATATGCAAATCACACCTCAGCTTTGTGTGACTGTCTTGATAGAATGCACAAACAGCCCAACTGTCATCCTCCCTCAGACATGGATTCTACAGACAGGCAGAAGCACAGAATGGTAAAGAAAGAAAATGCCCACCGTCTAAAACAAACTTCACCAAAAGATGTATTTTTAAATTGCGAGTTCAGAGACCCTCGTACTCCAAATCATTAACTATTCCCGATTGGAAGATACTCTTGTAAGATGTTACAAGGCAGCTCCAATGATAAACTAATTTGGGCCAAGGTTTGGGCCTGGCAAGTGGGTGCCCTTGCCAGGTTGATATGGCAGTTTAAAACTGCATACACAGACACTGCAGTGGCAGGTCTGAGGCATGTTTTCAGGGCTACTCATGTGGGTGGCACAATCAGTGCTGCAGGCCCACTAGTAGCATTTGATTTACAGGCCCTGGGAACAACTGGTGCATTTTACTAGGGACTTATTTGTAAATCACATATGCCAATCATGGATAAACCAATTACACAAACAAATTACACAGAGAGCATATGCACTTTAGCATTAGTTAGCAGTGGTAAAGTGCCCAGAGTCCTTAAACCAACAAAAACAGGTCATACAAAATATAGGAGGAAGGCAAAAGGTTTGGGGATAACCCTGCAAAAAGAGCCAGGTCCAACAGTCCTCCACTGAAATACCACTGACATCTGGAGACACTGGACTAAGTAATTCGATGATTTGGACCTCAAAACAACACACAAAATGACAGAAACAAGTATGTATCAAACAAATATACAAATTCTGAACATTTTATTTTACAAGCAAAAAAATACACAAAAATCAAAAATGTTATATTAATAGGATGGTTGGAGTTTATCAAAATGTATCTTTATTTCTAATAGATTAAGTGATATGGTAGACAATAGTGTATCGCTTTGTCTTTTTTGCTCATAATGCATGCTCTCTTTTTTGTCAGCACATACAGTGCACGAATTGAGGCAAACAATGGTCTATACTAGATTTCATTTGCTATATTTGTGCTGCTCTCACGAGTCACCTAAGAATATACATTTTTAGCTACCAAATTCAAATTACTTCAGATCTACAGAGTATTTTAAAATGTTCTACATTAGCCATGACATCTGGTTGCCTAGTAATCCAGGCCAAAGTTCAATAGAAATTAATGAGAAGCAACTAAATCAAGGCGGCCTCGAACACTGTGTTTCTCTTCAAGGGAAAAAAATCCACTTTATGAACCCTGCTAAAGAAATTAATAAATATAAAACCCAAAATGTTTAAAGGGCATCTCAGACAGCTTCATTCTCGTTACGATTCTGAGAACATTCTTGAATACATTTTGCTCAAGTGCAGTTTCTTTCTTTCCAAAGCTTGCTCAGCTAGTCGCAAGCAGCTGAAAGAGAGTGCCAGTCCTGGCCCATTGCCCAGAATAATGAGTATATTAAAGTCAAGACTGTTTTACTTTGTTTCGTATTTGAACTCTAGCCCCATTCTATGCAACTTACGTGTTAATACGTTTCCTCCTTATTCAGTGGAATAACGGGGCATATTAGCAAGACCCACGTTAAAATTATCGCCGTTTTAGCGGCAGGAAACTGCCGCTAAAACGGCGATAATGGGCTTGCTAATATGCGTTATAGAATTCCAATAGAAGCCCAGGTTAGATGTGCAGGACATCTAACCTGGGCTTCTATTGGAATTCTATAACGCATATTAGCAAGCCCATTATCGCCGTTTTAGCGGCAGTTTCCTGCCGCTAAAACGGCGATAATTTTAACGTGGGTCTTGCTAATATGCCCCAACATTTTTTAATTGCTAATGAGAAATGGCGGAGCGGTAAGAAAAATGGTGAACTGTGCCAAAAAAGAAACCAGCTTAATGGCTACTTAGGAACTATTAAAGTACAAACTGCGAACCAACCTAGGCACAATCAATGAATAAGAAGAAGAGACAAAAAGCAATTCAAAAGAAGAGTCAAAAGGCGATCAAAATCTACAGAGCAGATAGCTGAACAGGAAAGTTTTACAGTACTTTTTGACACTCACATAGGAAGGAACGTGTTCTGATAGAGAAGGATTAGTTTCCACACAGTGGGGGCAGTGGCAGTTCCCATCCTTTCACCCTCAACTGTGAAGGTGGGTATAACATAGCATGAAACTTGTATTTGTAGTGTGCATGTTCACTCCTTGGGGAATCTTGGCTCTGAATGACAGTCTTGATTATTACCCAGCTCAATGGTACTCATGGGTACTCAAAAGTGAGGAAGGGTTGCCAGTTTCCAAGAGGCCTTTAAAGTAACTTTATTATGGAAGAAGGAGGGAGACAGTGGCAGCAATCAGGGCAGTGCTGTGGTTGGCGCGGAAACCAGATTGGTAGGAGTCGAGCAGGTTGTTTCCCTTTAGGTGTTGTATGAGCTGCTGGTTGATGGCCTTCTTGAGGACTTTAGCGGGGAAAGGGAGCAGCAAGATGGGGCGGAAGTTCTGAAGTTTGCTGGGGTCTGCAGAGGGTTTCTTGAGAAGAGACCTGTTTCCATGCGTCAGGAAAGGTGGCTGTGTCGATGGATGCATTTGAGGATGGTGGTGAGTTAGTCGCTGATATCCTTGCTTCCGAGGTTGAAGAGGCGGTGGGAACATGGGTACGTGGCTGCTCCCAAATGGATGCTCCCAGGTAAATGTGAGTAGAGGAAGGCAAGCCGCTAGCAAATGAGTCACAATAAAGCAAGTCAATGGTAAGCGATGGGAGCCTCTGAGCCCACTGTAAGTATCAATCAATCAGTACTTGGTAAGCGCGATTACTCACTCATGAGGGCCTCAAGGTGCTGGGGGTGTGAGGGCTGCAGGTCCGACTGGGCGCTGCGGATCAGTCGAAGAGCCAGGTCTTGAGATCCTTCCTGAATTGGGTCAGTGACAGGGATAGCCTGAGGTGGAGAGGCAGGGTGTTCTAGGTTTTGGCAGCGAGGTAGCAAAAGGATCTTCCACCGGTCCTGGTCTTGTGGATCCGAGGGACGGTGGCAAGGGACAGTTGGGCCGAGCAGGGGTGTCTGGTGGGTATGTGGAATGAGAGACGGTGGTTCTGGTATGCTGGCCCGGCGACATGGAGGGTTTGTAGGCGTGTTTGAGGAGCTTGAAGTTGACTCTTTTGTTGACTGGGAGCCAGTGGAGTTCTCATAGATGTTCGGAGATGTGACTGCGGCGGGGGATGTTAAGGACCAGTCTGGCTGTGGCGTTTTGAACGTTCTGTAGTTTCCTGAGAAATTTCTGGGTGAGGCCTGCGTAGAGTGCGTTGCCATAGTCGAGTCTGCTGCTGATGAGTGCGTGGGTGACCGTCTTTCTGGCCTTAGTGGGGATCCATCTGAAGGTCTTTCGAAGCAGGCGAAGAGTGTGGAAGCATGATGAGGAGACTGCGTTGATCTGGCGGTTCATGGTGAGCAAGGAGTCTAGTATGATGCTGAGGTTTCATGCGTGGTCCGTGGGTGTAGGGGGTTCCTTTTGCAGCGGGAACCATGAGTCTTCCCAAGCGGAGGTGTTAGGCCCTAGGATGAGGACTTCGGTCTTGTCTGAGTTGAGCATGAGGCAGCTGTCTCTAATCCAGGTGGCGACGGCCTTCATTCCGTCGTGGAAGTTGTTTCTGGCAATTGTGGGCTCATTGGTGAGGATCAGCTGGGTGTCATTGGCGTAGGAGACGATGTTGAGTCCGTGGTTCCTGACTATGGCAGCGAGCTGGCCATGTAGACATTGAAGAGGGTAGGGCTCAGGGAAGAGCCCTGGGGGACTCCACAGATGATCTCCGTGGGTTCTGAGAGGAACAGTGGTAGTCTGACTCGCTGTTTTCTACTGGTGAGGAAGGAACGGATCCAGTCCAGGTCTTTGTTACGGATGCCGGCATCATGGAGTCTCGTGCTTAGGGTGCAGTGGGAGACAGTGTCGAAGGTGCCAGAAAGGTCCAGGAGGATGAGGGCTGTTGTTTCTCCCCGGTCGAGGAGGGAGAGGATGTCATCGGTGGCGGCGAGGAGGGCAGTCTCAGTGAAATGGTTGCTTTGGAAGCTGGATTGAGAGGAGTCCAGGACGTGGTTGGCTTCAATGAACTCTGAGATTTAGGAGTTGATGGCCTTCTCGATGACTTTGGCTGGGAAGGAGAGCAGAGAGATTGGTCTGAAATTCTTGAGGTCTGTCGAGTCGGCGGACTGTTTCTTCAGCAGGGGGTTGATCTCGGCATGTTTCCAGTTGTCGGGGAAGGTGGCGGTGTCGATGGAGCAATTGATGGTGCAGCATAGTTCGGGGGCAATGTGGTGGCGGCTCTGTGGAAGATGTGGTGCAGGCAGAGGTCCGAGGGGGCTCCGGAATGAATGCTCTTCATGGTCTTGATAGTGTCGTCTGTGGTGAGCGGGGTCTAGTTGAGCAGGATCTGTTGGGAGGTGTTGTCGTCATGTGAGGTGGTGGCGGGAGTGATGGACTGGCCTTGGGTGTCGAAGCTGTTGTGGATCTGCTTGATCTTGTGGTGGAAGTGGTGGAAGTAGGTGCTGAGTTAGTTGCAGAGGTCTTGGGAGAGTGGGACTTCTATGGTCTCGCTGTTGGGTTTGGCAAACTCCTTGACGAGGGCGATGAGTTCTTTGCTGTTGTGTGCGTTGGCGTTGATTCTGTCTTGGAGGGTCGTTTTCTTTGTGGTTTTTGAGGAGGATATGGTGTGCAGTCACGGCGGCTTTGAAGGCTACTTGGGTTTCTGGGGTTTTGTTGTTCCTCCATCTCTTCTCAAGCCATCTACAGGTGCATCTGGACTCATGGAGGGCGGTAGTGAACCAACTGGCTTTGTATGAGTGTTGCTTGCTGGATGCTTTCTTGAGGGGTACCAGCGCGTCGGGACAGTTGGCGATCCATCGGTGGAGGTTGCGTGCTGAGGTATTGGCATCTATGGATGCCGGTGGGGTGTTTGCGCTGAGGGAGGCGCTGAGATGTTCTTCAGTGATCTTGTTCCAGTAGCGGTGGGGGGGCAATGGGTGCAGTGGTGTACGGTGGGTTTGGTGAATGTGAAATGAACACAGTGGTGGTCGGTCCAGAGGAGTTCGGAGGTGTGGCTGTAGGTGATGTTTTCGCTGGGGGAGAAGACGAGGTCGAGCATGTGTCCTGCTGCGTGGGTCGGAGAGGTGACTATCTGCTTGAGTCCGATGTTGGTGAGATTCTCCAGAAGGGATGCAGTGTTCTGGTCGTTGGAGTTGTCCAGGTGGAAGTTAAGATTGCCGAGTAGGATATAATTGGTAGATGCGAGAGCCTGGGGTGCAGTGAGGTCAATGATGGTGTCGGTGAAGGGCTGGCAGGGGCCAGGAGGTCTGTAGACGAGGGTGCCACAGAGGGTGGTGTTGGGTTTGGTCTGGACCTGGAAGTGGAAGTGGAGATGTTCCATGGTTGTCGTTCAGTCGTCCGAGTGGGTGGTCAGGCAGAGGGAGTTCTTATGGACGATGGCGATGCCTCCTCCTGGTCGGATGGTGCCGTCATTGTGAGTGATCTTGTAGTCTTCATGGGATGGCGGTGGGTATGTCTGGGCCCGAGTTGGGGTTCATCCAGGTTTCCGTGAGGAAGACAATGTCAGAGGAGACAGAGTCGAGGAGGTCCCAGATTTCTGTGGCATATTTGGGGAGGGAGTGGTTGTTGAGGAGGATGCAGCTGAGACGGTCGGGTGCACTGTGGGTTGGCCTGGCGGCAGGAGGAGCTGGAGTGTGGAGGTGGGTGAGGGTGCAGTTGCAGTTTTGGCAGGAGAAAGGTCCTAGGGAGTCCTTTGGTGATGCGAGGTGGCAGGCGGCGTGGCGTCTGATGTTAAGGGCGAGGAGGGCGCTGGCGTTGAATCAGTGGAGGGTCTGAGAACCAGGGTCCGTGGCGCTGGACGCAATCTAGGTCCAGGTGGGGTGCCTGCTGCGCGTGGCTGCCATTAAGTAGTGTGAGGGAGAGGGCTGTACAGCTGGGAGGCAGGAAGCGGGAAACGCGGCGCTGCGGGGATCGAGCAGGGGCACGGCACAGAAAAAAAAGAGTGAAAAGTGAAAAAAAGTATGCAAAAGGGGGAAAAAGAGAAAAAGTAAAAAAAGAGTGAAAAGAAGGCAGAGGGGAAAAAGAGGCAGTAGCACAAGGACAGAAGGCAGACCAGCAGCAGAGCAAAGATGCTCCCCACTAGACCACCAGGGATGAGGCGCAGGCGGGAGCCTGTGGATGGGGGAGGGTCTTGAACCACCAACCAAAAAGGGTCAGTGAACCTGCAAGGGGCAGCAGCTACCAGGCGCAGCTGCGCAGGGAGAGAAGCAGATCACTGACATGGTCCAAGTATTTGGCATGGTTCACAAGAGGCTTTGCCTACTGACAGCTAAAATTGTCTGGTAGGCAAGACCTACCAAAAGGAGAAGGAAAAAAAAAGAAGCTCTAAACTCTGAGGGAAGAAATAATTTAATATATGAAGGCGGATAGTGGTTGCCTCTCTCAAGGTGTGGAATGACTGTTGTGAGGATGATTAGAACTCAGAGTAAAGAAGATTACAATTAAGAAAACTAGGCCTCTAGGTGTTACTAAATCAAGCAAAGGTTCTGGGCGCACATCCAAGCAGGAAGCCGGAAGTCAAAAATATGCTTCCCGAGGGTCTTTCTTTGGGTTCTTTCCAACTCTATTGGACAAAATATTAATATATAAACTTGCAACCATATGACACCGGTACAGCTCTAACTCTTCCTTTACGTTTCACTTATATCTTCATTCATTTACATATTGTTAATTGTATGAACATCATTTTCATGCATCTAAAATGACACCCTTTTACAGAACATCTTTTTAGCTACCGAAGCTGAGACATGCCGGATAAGCAGCATGTTTAATGTATTTATCAAATGCGAATGTCCGGTCTGTGACTTTCGTTAGATAAGTAACGTGGTGAAAGATGTTGCACAGACTGTGTGCGCGCCCCACTTCCTGTACCTGACAGTGAAGGAGGTAGATTGTGTAGTAGTGGGACTGTTTACATTTGGCATGCTTGGGACGGGACTGCGGGCTAGTGCACAGATGTTGCTGTCAAGTGGGTTGTGTGTATAAAAATGTGATTTCAGGCATGCCTGCTTGCTCCTGGGAATGAGTTACCATTAGCACAGGGATGGAACTTCGTTAGAATAAACCAGTTTGTTTATATAGTTTCAGCAATTTTGTTATTCCCCATTTAACATGCATAAGAACAATATTTAATTTAAAAAACAGGGCGCAAAGGAACGTTAGAAAAGAATACAGCATGAAACACCATGGAAAGTGTAAACGAGCACCGTTTTGCTCTTTTGCTGCATGTGGATGCCTTTAATAACTTTAACTGGAGCATTTGTAAATTTCTGCAGTTACCACAACTTGTTTCTTACATAGAGCTACTAAGCACTGCCAATAATAAGAGTCAATATTACAGAATATAGTGGTATCAGTTTCCCTGTCTCCAGTAGGAAGGAAGGAAGGCTGCAATAACTTTGCTGGGGTTCTAAGGAGTAAAATGCAGATCACCGCATGTTTCAGAGGCGGGCAGTCGAATCTCTGAGGCGTCCTGCTGGTTTATCATACGTAATCGCTACAATTTCTGATACTTTCCTGTAGGAATACTGACATTTTTTCCAGCTAGTAGGTGAGACTCCTTGTAGAATCTTTTGCACTGCTCCCACTCCTTTTGGGGCCTGTAGTGTTGCTCCAGTGACGCAACTGGAACAATGGACTCTTAGGCTTTGTTTGGATTGCAAGGGGTCTTCCTGTTGCTACCCCTCACTTTGTAGTTTGTGTAGTATCACCACGTAACCACTGGGCCATAATTAATAAATTGGAGGACGGCTAGGTGTGACGTCAGAGACGGCCTGCCACGAATCCCAGTTACACTGCACTACGTGTCTGAGTCGTTATTATAGGCCGCAGAGGCCTTTGTTACTGCGCTTCCCCCCTTCACAGCCGCAATCGGTGCCTTCCTTACCACCAGAGGGCACCGACACAACAGGGCCCAGAACACGCCTGCAGGAGAATATAAGTAGGGCCCCTGCAGTTATGCAGCACGTTTTGGGACAGCGTTGACTAAATTATTCAGCAAGAAAGGCAAATTATGTGGCATAATGTGAGGCTATGTGCAACAAAAAGGCCAGCCACCGGGCGGCAACACGCGTGATAGCGTTTCTAGTAACTTTACATCTGTTTGAGCTAGAAACAAATATTTTTTTGCAAATCTGTGCATTATGCAGAAGATGCTGGATTATGTAGCAAGTGCAGCAAATATGTAATTTTGCGGAAAAATGCCACAGCAGGAGAATTGCATAATTCTAGTGGCCCTGACAATAAGTAAATAAATTAATTTTACCAAATATCTTTAAAGGAACGTTTTTTCCCAGGTGGTGTTTTCATCGCTGCTCCATTTTTAAAGTTGAAATCTTATGTGTGGTGGAAACAGTCACGGTAACAAAACAAATGGACCAATTCACGAGTGCATTTGCCCAACTTATCAGAAGTTCAGAGTGACCGCATATCCTTTGTGGCTAAGGAGTTATGACTTCCATTTTCCACAGAAAAAGTTAGGTCATACTAGACTGAATTTCAAACCCACATACATTCCCCTGTGAAATATTCTTACTTTGAACTCTGCAAATTACACTTCCAGCAGGGTACCTCTTGGTTTTGGAAGAACTATGGGCTCAAAACCTAAATTCATGCACTAAGTTAGTGTCTCATATGAGAAACAGGGCATATTCGGATTTTCTCTTTTGGAGGAAAATATAAATGTGCTTTTATTCAAAGGTTTTAGACACAAAAAAAGACAAAATTCGTGTCCAGCCATCACCACCTTGAAAAAACAGAAGTACCACTAAGGTCACAGCAGTCTAGCAATCACATCAAACTATATTTAATAAGGAATGTATATCCCAGCGAGCTGGCCAACGCTCAAAACCACAGATGTTTGTGACTTCCATGGAAAATGTAGGAACAGGATGTTCTGCTGCTCGTGCCATTAGTCTTTTAAAGTTGACAGTCTACTATATTCAATTTTAGGCTGGGGTCCTGCGGGTATCAAGTGCAAACGGGGTGGGTGTAGGGAAACAAAGCAAAACGATGTTTGGCAACTTATATTTTTCAGCATGAATTACAGAAACATAAAAAAAAGTCAAGGAAAAAGAGGGAAATGGCGCTCGTGTCTTGAAAACATATGGAGAGCGAAGAAATGTTCATTGTAATGTGAATAAAAGGCCTTTAGGAGCTATCAACACGCAGACTGCGTCATAGTGCTTCAAGCCAAGCTACACAGCAGCCACGCTTCTGTACAACGTGGCAAAAAATATACTTGTATAGGCAAGACCGATTGTTTTGCCAATGTCTTTGCCAGTGCTTGTTCTGGAAGTTGTTGGTAGTAGTGTGAGGTCTTCAAAGTGGCATTGCCCACCAGGCCTAAGATAACACACATATCCCTGAGGGGAGAAGGGTGCTCGAGATCACCCCTGGATGGATGGAGGTGTCATTCCACGGTTAATAGGTATAACGGACATTTTGAGGCCCCTGGCACTTGCTTTGCTTTTGGTGTTATTTCTTGTTCATTTTTAGGTCTCGCCTACCCAGCGCGCATGTGCTGCGTGGGAGGACCTTTAGCCGTCGCTCTGCTCTTTTTGGAAGCACACACTCGTGCTTGTGGCGGCATCCAGCTTGCGGGAGCGAGCAGGGGCGCGCCACAAGCACGAGTGCAGTGCTTCCAAAAAGAGCAGACTGCGCGCGCACGCACGCACCACTCCTGGCAGGTAGCACGGATTCCTTCTAATGGCAGTGTTCGGAACTGTAATTTTATGAATGTTTATTGAGTTTCAAAGGTTTGTTTTAATATAGCAGATTACTTAGTTAACGTGTTTGGAGTGTTTCTGCTCCGACCATTCAAGTTACACCATCTGTCTAGTGCATTTCATGTTGTACGTGATTTTAATGCCATTTATTCGTGTATTGTCTTCATTCATCATACTCACAGTGTTCCTATCCCAAAAATTGTAGTGGATTTGGATATGTGACAATAGTGGCAGATTTTAAAATGTTCACAAATACATATATAATAAGAGGGATATATCCCATAAATGACGCGTGTTTCATGTCACTTTCCATGTAGGTCTGTAGATTTTACACATTCCAGAAAACGTCACATTAAGCACGATTATAAAGGGTTAATGCATGTCTATTAGGGCTTCCAATTGATTCTCTTAAGTTTTGTATGATCCGCGGTTGAAATAATGAAGCTCCTGCGTGCAGGCCTATGGCTGTCGAGTCTTAATTATTTGAAGCAGCCCTTTATTGAGCGAATGTGCAGCTCGAGATGACCCGCAGTTCAGCGCTGCTTCCTGCCTCCTGCTTTGTGCGCTTGAACGCAAGTGAACACAATTTTACAAAATAATGCTTTTCTCAGGAGCTTTGGGCGAGCTGTTAACCGCGCAACCCCAATGGGCGCAGCTTTTCGTGCACTGCAAGTCTCGACAGATTCGGCTCAGCCTTTAATAAGAAAGCGTGAGGGGACAAACAATGGCATGATGAAAGCGCTGACAGCTCTTGCGTTTTCTGACTCCACATCATGTCTTCCCATGTCGGTCTGCAGTGAAATCCTCCACTGCCATGCATTCTGACCTCGTCGGTGGGGCAGTTTTACAAACAGACAAGACACGTCAGTCGTGCACGCCAATAATATAGATTCTAAAGCCACTGAGTTTCCCGTCAGTTCGAACCTCAGTCATGAAGTGAATTGCACTGAGGCTTGGTGGTTTCGTCGATAAATGAAAGGCAGTGGACACACAAAACGAGCATGGATTCTGTATTGCCATTGGTCACAATGGTTGCGCATTGTCACCGCCAGAGTGTACGATTAGTCGTAGGTGTTGGTTACAGTGCAAACCTGCAAATGAAACAGAGTTTATCCACTAGTCACAGAAGCATCAAGCAGCTTTCTTTGTGTAACCTGTGGGTAGAGATGAGACAGATGCCGTGAGCCCCATACTAGAGAATGAGGACATGTTGAACAAGTAACAGCCAGTTTGTTAGTTGAATGTAAAACATAATGTTCTCTTCATTGTCTTCTTTCCTCCCGTCCCTCCATTTCTTGCATCTATGCTGCAGATGAGCACATCTCATTGTTTCCTGTTTTCACTAATTTGAGAGGATCAGCCCTGTCTGTATGCCTGTTTGCCCTTAGAAATCAGAAGTACTCGCACACAGTTCACCCCAATTCTTGTCGAAACCAAAAGACATGATCTAACCAGGGTCCTCAGTCCAGTCTTTCTATTATTTTTAACATTATTTCTATATATTTTGCCATCTGGCCATTTATTGGTTTTAGGTGACTTTTATCCCGCACTCTTGCCTCAGATTCAACAAATTGCTGGTATACTGTACCCCTCATCACCAGTTGTTCAAATTTGCTTCAACCAAGCTTTCGATTCAGACTAATTCGTAGCCTTATCAACTATTATACCTCATTATTTTTCCACATATCCTGAAATCTGCCATCTTTTGTTCCTCCTTTTGCCTTCCACCCATTTCCATTGCCTTCAACCCTTCACTGATTGTGCATTTCCATTTCCATTTTACTCTGCATTGTCTGTCGACTTGCCACACCATCTTACATTTTATTGTCTTGCTTTGTTTTGCCATTTCACCTCCTTTAATTTATGTAATTTAATTTCCACCACAAAACATACTAATTCCAGCAAATAATTAAGCACTCATATCACCAGTAAAATTATATGATTAAAAAAACTGCAATCAACATCTATTGATCAGCTGCATATTACACATTTAAGGAAACATTTAATTATGTCCAGAAGTGAAGTGCAAGTCGCCTGGAAGCAATTAAAAGTAAGATTTTCTATTTACTGAAGCAAGTAACCGCAAGTGAGGGAATTTCTCTGCTTTTTAGATCCAATGCTCTCAAGAGGATACTAATTTCTGAGCCATGTGTCTTGCCTACCTAGATGGATTGCCTTACAGGGCAGGCCTCTGGAATCATGCGGCAAAGGAGGACCAAATTATGCGGCAGGGTTGACTACATTTTGTGTCAAGACAAGCATTGGCATAGCCAATAGGTCTCGCCTTTGGGACCTTATAAGTTTTTAGCCATTTAACAGTTGATGTTGTTGCACCAAGGATATTGTGCTGCATAACTAAATACTTATAAGGTCCCAAAAGCGAGACCTATTGGCTATGCCAATGCTTGTTAAATTTTTGAGGTTGTATTTGTAGTACCTTTATTTTACAGTTTACTTTTGCAGATTATTATGCCACCTCAAACTGGGCCTTGGTATTTATTTTAAAATTAATAGAACTTTAAAAAAAGTGCTGGCTCTGGTTTGAAGGCCGCAGAGTTTATAGTGGCTGGCACTTGTGAAAGAGGCTTTCAGCTCTAGAGTCTATTCAAAGAGAAGAAACTGGCACGAGGGGCAGATTGTTCGGAACACCTTCCTCTCGTGTCATCCCAGATTAGAAAACTACATGGCCCAGGGACATCTAAAAGATTTTGGGGGACCTGGGCCAAGCATATTTTGGGGGCCCCTGTAAGGAACTGTTTTGACTTTATGATCCTATTTCAGCTCTTTCATGCCCTCTTTAGCTGAGCCACTGACAGTGGACAGACACAATTGTATACATTTTAAATGTGTTTACATGTAATATTTAGGGATAGTGATGTGTGTTTTCAATATTGTGACACAGCAGCTGCTCGCTAATATTATTGCAAATTATCTGTGACACCTTCCCATTTCTCATAGTTGTGGTCTTGATTTGATCTAAATGAAACTATGTTATGGATGTTGCACGAAACATAAACACAACATTTCTCTGCAAAATGTAATAGACACACATATCCTCCACAATGAAAATAAAGCAAAGGAAAGTGGTATTTAAAACAATCTGTTTAATAATCGTTCAATGCCATCAGGGCAAGACTCTGCAGAACACAGCTGGTTCCATCACGGGGCCCCTGAAAGGCGGGGTCCATGGGCCAGAGCCCACTTTGCCCTTGCCTTAAAACCAGCAGGGCAGGCACGGATCGGGGGCCGGGGAGGAGGAAGAGGAATGTAAAAAAATAAAGATAAAACCACTTACCTTATCGCCGCGTCCTGTGTCTCTGCTCCGTCTCTACCCCGCGTTAGAACAGGAACCAGGAAGCACACTCAGGCTCCCCTGACCAATCACAATGCTGCAATGGAGCGTTGTGATTGGTCTGAGCGCTGTGGTTCGTCGCTCAGACCAATCTCAGATGGAAATTGCGCTGGGCTGTTTGTCAAAGCATCATGCATACTTCAGTGTGCCCACCACTCCTCCCCTGCCCTGCTCTGAGAGCAGAGCAGGCCCGCCCGCCCGCTCGTAAAGCAGCTGGAACAAATAAAATGATAATAACATTCAGTTATTATATTATTTTTCCTTTAGTCACACTGCTTAAAAGCAGTGGAGAGACACTCCTGCGCCTTAGCGGAGGAGCCCCCACTGCTTAAAACGTCTCCGACATGGCCATTCCAGATCCAGGTGCCCGGGCAGACTGAATGCGGAGGCCGAAATAGAAAGGCAGTTTTGCAAAGGATGAAGCAACTGGGACTGAGAAAGCCATACAAGTGTAATACAGGTGTTGCTGAGGGTTGGAAAGGGATGGACTCATACAACTGTATGTATTCACTGGATTGAATGCATTGGCAATGCTTTTTAGCCATGTTGTACAGCACCAATACTTGGTGCTTCTGTTATGGCATCACCTTCAGTTGTGTTGGTAGAAGGCAGAGGGACGACTATGGATTGGTTGGCCTTCTGTACTATTTAAATTGCCAATAGTTCCATGCCTGTGAGGTGGGCCTCCCTCATGAAACACACTGCTGGGAAGGCAAGCTGAAATAAATACTATCCGATTGCTTCATTTCCGTGAAGTGCTACTGTTTTGAATTTCTTTACCTTTGAATCTGTCCTTGGCTGACACCAAAAGGCACATGCTTTCATGCAGCACACCCATTTGGCTCAGCTGGGAGCATAGAATGTGTTTACCTTTTTCTTCAAAAGATTCAACCCAGCACCTGACATAACTTGCTCTACACTGTTTTTTATACAAATACCTCATGTATTGCTGTTTTGTTTTAAGGACTTCCCTCCTCATTTCTCCGACGTATTGCTAGAGATATGTCAGGACTGGTCGTCCCTTCCTCTTTTGAAGGAAAAGCAAACGATTCTTAAGCTAAGGTGTAGGAGCCGATGAGCAGGCCCTGGAATCAGAAGCATGGGAGGAAATTTGATAACACTTTGCACCAGATTTGCATCACAAACCTGATGCATATTTGGCACAAACTGTTAAATTAGGATTTATTCTCTACCGCCAATTCAGGTTTGTGTTAGAAAGTAGGCTAAAATAACGCAAAGTAGCACTATATGCTACTTTGCATCACAAGGCCATTCATTGTATGGTACTTGGGCGTTCCCATGGAACATGGGTTTTTAAGTAAACCCCGATCAATTAGCATTGCCAGACAGGAATTTGTGACAACAATTTACACCTCCTCAAAACAGGGCTAAAGTTTGAGAAAGTTTAACTTTTCTCAAAACGTTTCCTACTTTACACGTGCACTTCACTGTCCAGTACACAAGCAATGTGGGAAAAGTGTTAAACTATGTCAAATCATAGTATTTTGTACTGGAAGGCTTCAGTTACAGTATAAAACCTATGCTTGACATGTTACCCAGAGTCTTGCACCATTGTGCAAGGCTGTGTGTGTGGTGAAAGACACACTGTTCTGCACTCTCCCTTTCACGTAATGCTGCAACTTTGGGTGCTGTGCTGTGTTACGAGAAAACTTAGCAAATTTGGACTATGGTTTCAAATCATGTTATCATCATTTGACCAAAATATGTGCGCTTCTGGTCAAATCTGTCTATCTCTATGTGTATCAAACGGAAAACCTGTAAAATGTAAATATGTATTGTTGCAGGGATTCTGCCCAGGAACAGAACTATGCTTGGGACCATAGAACATCAACATGTAGGGACTGAGTCACCATACCACATCCATATCCTTGGGCCCCAGTCCAACTAGCTCATAGTGCCTCACTGGACCTCCTAACCTTTCCAGAGAGACAAGTGATTAGGCACCCTAGAACACAACACTCTCAACCCTCTCAGGGATCGCAGTAGCAGGTAACCCCCTTTTGTTCTCTCACTTGTACTTGTCCACAATAAAATAGAAATGAGATACGAAGAAAGTTTATAATATTTTAATTATTGTGCTCTATTTTGCAATAAGTGCACCACAACTATGAAACAAATGCTAGAGAGTAATGTCATTAGCATGATTACCAGACCATATACAATAAAAATCCATCATATTAAATGAGGCACCGTATTAAAGGCGGCAGAGAGGTCTAATAAAATCAGGGCCGCTCTGCCACCAGCGTCCAAACATTCCTTAATTGCTTCAGACATTTCAACTAGGGCCGTCTCTGTACTGTATGTGGCCCTGAACCCCGATTGGGCGGGATGGAGCAAGCCAGAAGATTCAACAAAATTGGCGAGCTGTTTATAGACTGCTTTCTCGCACACTTTCGCCACAGCAGGGAGAAGGGAGATAGGGCGGTAGCTAGCAGGGATGGAGGGGTCCAAGGATGGCTTTTTCAATAGAGGTAGAAGTTTGGCCTGCTTCCACTCTAGTGGAACAGAGGCAGTCTGGAGGGACATATTAATGAGGGTATTGGCCTCTGGGTTAACAACCTCGGCGACAGCGGCTAACAACCTGGCCAGACAAGGGTCCGCCGGGGAGCCTGATTTCAGCGATTTGAGGATAGTCAGTGAGTCATGTGGAGCAATAGGAGAGAATACCGTCAAAGACGGGGATAAGGATGATTTGACTATTGAAATATTCGGGAGAGAAGACCCTGCCTGACCAGGGGGACTCGTCCCAAAATTGGCCTGGATCGCCTGGATCTTATCAATAAAGAAACTAGATAGTTTCTCACACCATGTATCCAAGGCAGGAAGAGTGATAAGTTCTGCGCCAGGAGTTAAAAAGCTCTGTACAATTAAAAATATTTCTTTGGCATTATTTTTAGACAAGGCTATGCGCTCCGCATAATAACGACTTTTGGCCTTGCTAATGGAGGCGTAGTATACTTTCTGAGCCTTCCTTAATTCTATTTTAGTAAGGGGACAGTAAGCCAGTCTCCAGCATCGTTCCAATTTTTTACAATGCTGTTTTTGCCCTGTGAGCTCACTAGAAAACCAAGGTTTGGAAGGGGAATTTCTTGCTCGCTTGTTGGAAGAAGGCGGGGCTAGATGTTCCACCGCCTACGAGATCCAGCTAGTGAAGCTCTCCAGAACTCCTCCCAGATCCGTGGCGAGGGTGAGACGAGTGTCTGCCAAGGCCAAACTCAAGGCCGAGGGGTCGATTCTGTGAGAAGGTCAGCCTTGGCGATGCCCGCTAGATGAGTGGGACCTCTGAATGGTCCACGAGAAATGGATCAGAAAATGATCCGACCACGTGACTTGAAGGGGCTCTTTAACACATATAGGGAAATTAGAACAAACCGGATCTAAGATGTGCCCACCATGGTGCGAAGGGGAAGTAATCCATTGGGTGAGCTGGGCGAGGTTCAGTGAGTCACAGAGCTCCCTAGTATCACTCGCCTCCACGCAATCCAGATGGATATTGAAGTCCCCTAAGAGTAAAAAATTAGAAAATCGTAGGGCCCGGGGAAAGATAACCTCATCTAGGTCTTTCAAAAAAGCTCCTGTGGAGCCGGGTGGGTCTATAAACCAGAGTACCGCCCAGCGTAAAATGAGGTGAGATAATAATGGAGAAGTCAAGAGCCTCTCCGTCCCCAATTCCCAAAGTCTCACCGCGGAGGAAAGTCCACGTGTCCCTAAACACCACCGCAATGCCACCGCCTCTTCCCGATTTCCGGTCTGCTCTGGAGATTTTATACCCCTCCAGAATAGCCAGTTTAATGACTGGGTTAGAAAACTCATTGAGCCACCTCTCCGTTATGAATAGTAGGTCCAGGGGCTCATCCGAGAGTGCTATCCCCTGTAGTGGCACACAAACATGCTGCTTTGCCTTACACAAAGTTTTTCACCATGTGCAAAGGTGAGAGTGTGCTGTCTAGCATAGGATTTGTACTGGATGCATACTCTAACATTACAAATTCCTTTGTGCATGATACTTAGAATGTTCCCACACACTCGGTGGGTGCTGTGCACTGCAGCATACATGAAATGAATCAGTTTTGTGAAGAACTTAACACATTTCCCACTGCTTCAAGTAAGCATCAATTTTTTATTCAAAGGCTAGTTTGCCTATTTTAGACGATCAGCCACAGCATCAAAACTGATAGGTATTTGCACCGATTTGCCTATGTAACAACCCCTTGGTGCAAAATAGTGCAAAGCGGCACAAAGCATTTTTTACTCTGTGAAAGATTCACCTTTCCAGCACAAAGCATCTTTTACCCCAGACTTCAAATAGCATTCACCACTTCCGTCACTTGGCATTAAACACCAATGGAAAGCGTTATTACGTCTGGGTCTCCATGCTATATCTGATTGTCTAATTTACAGTTTGGAGATGGGCTACCCTGCCCCAGATATTAAGGATATCCAGTTCGCCCTGTGGCATAGCTAGCTGTTCTGTCGCACGTGGTGGTCCCTGAGTTTTCTGCCCGGTGGCCGCATGTGAGAGAGGGGGGGTGCGGGCGAATCCCGCGACGTCCGCCCCGCACAGCTGCAGGTAAGAACGGGGGAGAGAGGGCTGCCCCCCCCTTGCTACGCCACTGTGTCTGCTTTATTAGGAGTGCCATAGGATATACTGCACTTATAAAAATGTGAATGAGATGTCCGTCACATTTGTGATGGAGTAACCCGTCGCCAAACTCTAAATCAGGCCTTTTGTCTTTGGTAAAGTAAGGGGATAACAATATTACTTTATATATCTGGAGCAGTACATTGCACATTATTCTCCATCGCATTGGAGCCTGTAGGGGATCAGCTTGTGAGCCCTGATTACAGTGATTTCCCCAATATTGGAAATATCAGGTTCATTGTGAGCAGCCCTTTTACCGGGTTATGCATAACGAGGGTCCTAAACGTATTTAGGATATTTAATGACACTCCTAGAGTTCCCTTAGCAGTGACTCTCCATCTTAAGTGACGGAGTATGTTATTTGCTGCTGCTACATTAACTAAATCCCCCCTTAGACATTCATCCATGAACATTAGTATGGACTCACATTATTTTCTAGTCAATAAACCTAACAGTAAGGCATGTATGTACCTAGATGGGAAAAAGCAGCATTGTACATTAATGGAGATTTACATATGTTTACTTTTCATTGAGCAATTACATTACATGTCACAGATTTACATCTGTGTCACATTTTATATATTTACAGTTTTAGGCAAAGGGAGATACAGGCCCTCGTTATGAGTCGCCCAGAACATAGGATGGATTTTCCACAACCTGGAGTTACTGATATCGGAGGTACCGGTAAAGTCTGGGTAGGGAAAATACAGCTCATTATGAGCGGGGCCCTGCGGGTCCACTATGGAATAAGGAATTACAGTGGCATCCCTAACAATGGGTTAAATTTTACTGGCAATTATCCTATTTTCCCCTCTTTCTCTTGCACATTTTCCAGCTGTTTTCAGTAGCAGAAATCTCCCTGTGAAAGAAAACAAAGTTTTAAATAGGATGTGGCTGGTAATGGGGGTTTTCCAGTGCTTAATTTGTAAAAAAAAAATAAGTGCCAGGGCCCTCGTCAGGGGGCCACTCCAGCTTGCACCGCCCATTGCCACTGGTAGCGCTGCCAATTACAGTACCAACACAACTACTAACAGTCACACTCATAAGTGTGACAATTCAGACTGTTCGAAACCCCCACAGCTCTAACAATGGCATGGGAGCAGGTAGTAGCTGTTTTTAATGTGTATTGAATTAATAAACAACTGTTGTTCTGCTTATCTTTAAATAACACAAACAGCGCCACCATGTAGCAGCTGTCATAAGCGCTGGTGTTGGTACTTAAGTATCGGTGCTGAGTGCCATAAACCCCCAGCTCAAATTAAGCACTGGGGTTTTCCCACGTGAATTTTAGAAACCTCCAACTTAGGGGCTTTCTTTTAGTTTTTCGCAAATATTGAACCTGTTTTGCAGACACTTTACTGTGTGTGAAGCAACAAGTCGATAGGTCTGGGACTTCTGATGCGTGACTGCCCATTGCTTGAATCACTATAACACACCTTCTCCCCTATGGGGTTCCACTTGCCAGTCTAGACAGTACAAGGCCTTTGCAAGCATGTGCTTTTCCTTTCATACCTAACCGGTTACAAATGCTATTGAAGAATTGAATGTTGCAAAGCACCCTGCACATTTTAAACGAGCAACAATAGTAACCTTTGTCTAAACTCAACTACATCCTGCACTGAAACTGACTCATGCTTTATATGTCTGCAGCTGCAGACAGACTGTGTGTATGCCGTCACTGGCTATAACCTATCTGGAAAAACAATTCTAACAACGTTTTAGGTTAACTTTTGGCTTATAGTCAAACCCCTCGCTTCCAGGAGCCAATCTCTGGAATGGTGTTACTTAAAAAAAAAACAATAGCACATGTAAAGGCTCATGACACTGACTGCGTTAGAAAGTGGCTAACGCAATTTAATCGTCGGAGCAAAATGAAATGTCATTAATCTCTAAACTAAAGTTTTTAATTTTGTTACTTATCCCTATAGCGGAGGAGTCGCCGCTGCTCCGAAAAGAACACTATGACCGTCATTACAAGCTTTATCAGATCATCGTTTGCATGTACTGAGTTTTTGGGGAATAATATGCAGGTTTTGGTGTTTAGCACACCAATATCCGCATGGTTTAGTGAAAATCATACATTTTCCACTTTTTAAATTCCGGCAGGTTTTCCTGCAGAAATTTAACAAACGGTACAATCTGTATTGCTCCTGGTAATTACTGGCTGCAGTGAACATCGCACCAGTTGTAATTGCCATCCACCTGCAAACACGTGTTTGTGAATGGATCGCAATTAACTGGGCCAATGGCAATGGGGGACTTTGTATTTTTGAACATTTAAATATAAGCAACCAGCTTCCGCTAGCTGCCACCAGCTACCCAGCTCAACCCCACCTGAACAACTGAGAGTCGTTATCATCCCATATTTTACACTATACCGCTATTGGTTCTGGTTCTCCTAGAGAGCCTTTCACTTGAAAAGCAGACTCTCAATAAGTTATCCATGCAACAACTGTAAAAACATGCATATACTCTGTATTTCCACTCCTCGTCCATGCCTCCAGAGACTCAGGCGTACTGGGGGTATAGGAGAATGGCAGAATGGCAGCTGAAGGCTACTTCTCTTCATCCCCAGAAAAATCAACGGGGGGGGGTCGTAAGAAGCAATAAAGCGTTCACTCAGCTTCCTGTTGTAATGCCAAAAGTATCAAGGGGGAGTAAAACTTCTTTCATCCACCTTCTCTCGCTTCTCCTGGGTCTCCACAGTCCCAAGGGAGGCAAGAGAAAGCAGGCAGCTTGGTGCCACCAACAAATGCCACATTCGATGTCAGCTACGAGTCTCTGCAGAGCCACACTGAGAAGGAAAAGCCTGCCACACTGAGGAGAGGCTCTCATGCAGCTGCCATCATTGCAGCATCAATGCAACATTTTCCACCTCAGGTTTTAAGTGACATAATAGAAAAATTAAGCTTTTCTCTTGTTATCTATTTGATGTCAATTGCAACCCTTTGGAAAACAATTACCTGATCAACAGCTACCCACCTATAATTCGATATAGTTGCACAAAATCTGCAGTTTTTTTAATCTGTAACCTCATTTTAAAGCTATGCTAGGTCACCATTCAGCCACGCCCATATGAACATTAGTTTGACACATTACCTTCCTTACGGTAAAATAATGGCACATTCACTTTCTACAAGTATGCAGTCAATTCATGGTGTTGTATACATTTGTTTTCACCCAATCATGAAGAACGAGTGGTAAATCAATGTTGAGCCTTTTATTAGCTCATCACTGGTGCCATCTGCTTTAGTCATAACTGTTTCATTTTCACTGAGCGCCTAGGCCAAGCAAGCTAAGCAGTGATTTCCCCTGCATGCTTGCTTCTTTTGTCCTTGTGCACCACTGATGAGCTATCACTGCAGTCCATTTCAAGTGCATTGGATTTTGCAAACTATAGATTTTTAAAATAGAAAACAAAGCTAGTGCCACGTACAAAGATGTACATGAAAAGAACATCACTGCTTTACAACGTGCAAAAAAATCACTGCTTTAAAACGATGCAATGGTAGAAAGCACTCTCGATTGTAATCAAATTGTAATTGAGATTCTCCGTTGCATATTCTAAGGCTCTTTCTTGTCTGGATGCAATATTGGGGTCACCCAAGGCTATATGTACCCAATGTATCCTTTTTTGTGGTACACCATTTTTATGTTTTCATTTACTTTTCCTCAACATTAAATTAAACGCTTTGAAATAAAAAAAACATTGGAAAACAAAATTGACCCCGACTTTTAAAGTGTGTAACAGCATGCCACGTAAAATAAGATGAGTGTGAGACAATTCCTTTCCAATAGTTGATATGTGATGTTTAAGCCCGAGCGCCAAGCACAATAATGTCGCTGGATCTCAACGGAAAAGCCGCAAGTGTTCTCCTGCCAACACATTCATTTACAGATCAAAGGGAATGGTAAACTATAGGCAGTCGACTTGACTCACAGTCCCATATTTCAAAAGTTATACCATGGGAACAATTGATTTATAAATACCGGCTTTAACAGCCCTTTACAGTTTACAACACATTTATAACAGAAGGTCCTAATTTTACTTTATGGCACAGTTGTGAACTTCTGTACATGACTGATTTTTCGGTTAAAAATGGAAGCCACTATATTAAGACGTCTGATTTTGGCGACTTCTCTCCACCAGGATATATCTTTCTTTATTATATTATCTTACATGATCTGTCCGTTCATATTGTACAGGGTAGTTGGGATTTCACCAGCAGTAGTGGACAGTCTACACGGCTGGGCTGATCCTATGGAGCGTAGGGAAGCAGGACGCTTTTAGGGGTGGATGGGCTAAGGTATTATCAGTTATCCAGTCTACAAAACAGCTCTGAAGTAACAAATCATTCACTTGTAAACATGTAAATAATTAGTTGCATACTTTCCCTCATAAGTGCCTGGAGACAGTCAGACAGACTAGCTACGCTCTTTCTGCATAAGTGCGCCTGGAGACAGTCAGACTGACTAACTACTCTGTTTCAGTACAATGTAGGGCTGCTATAAAAACATTTCTAGGGGTACTTTAGGCACTGAGTCCATCACTGCCTGTCTACCACCTAGATGATAAGAACATATGATATCAGAACACGCATCACTTGTTTTCAGTGACTCTCTCTGGTTTTGCCCTGAATATTAATAACTCGTTTTGCGGTGAAGGTATAGTGCATAATAGCTGCTAACACCAGTTTCATAGCACTTGATCAAAGATTTGAGCCCTTGATGATGTCCTCTTTGTTGTCCATTTTGAGCAAATAATACTGCACTCCAGACATGTATATACAATAAATGGGACGATTCTGTACTCCACAAAACTTGTGTAAAAACAATGAAAAGACTACAATAGTTACTACATATTAATTTGGTTGAGATCTGAAACGGTATAGGGGGGGCAGCACAAAAATGTGTCTGCATCCAGTCAATAAACATTAGATATATCAAAGAATGGAAGAACTTTCAACCATTGCTCATTGAAAGTAAGCTACATTTGAAGAAACATATTTTCAACAGTAAAGCTTTGACAGTGATACAGTCATATTATCAATGCACAAAGTGAAATTCACATGTGATGAACAACAACTGTGGTGACCAACAAAAATAATAGGGCTGTATATGTTTCATAACAAAAGAGCAACTAGTGCTATACAACTCTGTTCCAGAATAATCCAACATGGTCAGTCCACAGACCAGAATGAGACTCCATCAACGTTGTGACCCACTAGAGTAACAGATAACAGGATCATCATCAGGACTAAGATGTTAAATGAAAGTTGGAGTAGAGCCATGAGTAACAACAAATAGAAAAAGAAAGAAAAAAGGATAAAGTCAATGGTCTATGATTCTGAGTAATTAATGACAAAAAAGTGTCCGATCAGGAACGAACATTGTTACTTACTCCTTCACTTTTAAACTTGCAGCATTAAACATATTTTTCTGCTACTTGGGTGGTAATTTCGCTTTTTAGGAAATGTTTGCCTTTTACAGTTCCATGACATTACATGTGTTTTCTCGCATTCATATGTTGGTCTATTCACAGATCCTTTTGGACATTTTCAGTTTTGATGAAGTCTGCCCTGGTTGGGTAAGTCCTTAGCCTTCTTTTGTTTTTATTAAGAACCCACACACATAGATGATAAACGTAACCTCTTATTACACCGATGCTATTGGTAGGCGTGACAAGAAGAACTAATTTCCCAGCAGGCGCGCAATGCCCATTGGGCTCAAAGGGCTTCAGACCCCCCCCCGTCGTGTATAGCAGCCCGGGCTGAGACAGCTTCCCCGGCACACACACAGTCGCACCCGAATACTTCACACGTCTTTTAAAGACCATTTGCTTGTTAATGAGGCTTTGTTGTTTTTTCACCCCTTCTTAGAGCCCCGGCATCTCCACTCTGCCTATTGCTGGAAGAATTAGCCCCCCGAAAGGTTTTCTTAGCCCCCCCCCTGCGAAATTTGGCTCTAGTTGCGCCTCTGTTTCCCAGGATTGTAAAATTGCTGTTACAATGCCGCACACATACCTATACATTCTAGGTATGTATACATCATGAATCATGAAAACCCAAGACAAAAAGATTATGGCTAGATTTCTGTGAGTGAACACACTCTTTCCAGAAGCCGTTTATTTCCACTGAATGGGCTTAGATCATAGTTAAAGGGACCAATATATCTTGAGAATCAAT
Organism: Calotriton arnoldi; assembly: GCA_963921515.1. NCBI lineage: Eukaryota > Metazoa > Chordata > Amphibia > Caudata > Salamandridae > Calotriton > Calotriton arnoldi. The sequence continues at coordinate 938,285 of CAWUFW010005538.1, forward strand.
TACACCAAGCTTGCAAGGGAAAATAAGAAACATATGGTAACCAGAATTGGAAGAGATTATTGTCGGAACTTGATCTTGTTATTATTTCCACTTGAATTTAGTTCTCCCAAATGTACAACTAGCAGTTCAGACAAAAAAATATGTTATTTTTGTAAAAGAGATAAAGTATTTCCAGTTGTGGGGGTGGAGCAAGTGAACAATGAGGTGTGTTGATGCTCAATTTGTCTGTAATATTATTACTGAGATGCAGGTATCAGAGGGGGCACAGTAGGTGAAAATGTATGTATGAATGAAAGCACTGGTGCTCCAAATAGGTGCAGGAATTAGAGGGAATGCCCTCATTTTTTATATACTTTAGTGAGGGATCTCAGGAGTTCAGTCCTGACGAAAACCAGGTCACACGGTTCGGGCACACCAAGGCTGAAACATGCAGACTTGATTCTTGATGCAGAGTACATTACTCTAGTAGCAACAAAACTCTGTTTTTAACATTGTCTACGGGCCCTGGAATAAAAAGCACAATACATTGATTGAGGCATGCTGAAAAAATTTTAAGATCAAGATTCCCAACTCTTTTTTACAAAATTAACACACAAAGAGATCTCTTGAACTAACAAGGCTGAGCCTGCCCAGATGCACTTTTTGTATATGTGGTGAGGACTCTATGATGAAGCATGCCACAGAATTAAAAACCCAGTGGGTGAGAGTCCTTAAAACAAACCAATAGGGGTGTTAAAGTAGGTCGCATGAAGAAAAATGCTCCATTAAGACGTGGCCACTCCCTCTTAATATGAATGGTATCTATAGTGGAAGCCAAGGGAACCCACATTTAAGCCTCTGCCCCCCTCTTTGTGATTGGAGCTAAAGCCATCATCAGAGCATAAGCTAAACAAAGCTGACTGGAGTAACACATTGTGGGCCTCAACCAGCTCACTGGCGATGCCTCTCTCAATGTATAATGATGATTGTGTACTAATATGGGTTGTTTCTAATACTCTCTTCAACGGGAGCCAATTCGATTGCAATCTATTACAACATGTGGATGGTTTGGTCATTATGGCAACAGCATGATTCATATAATGATTAAACCATAGAACGGGGCCAACATCACCCACTGAGGTCCCCTGGGAATAGACTAGACAAGGCGAATGGCCATGATCTTCTATGAAGCAAACATCAAAGGTCCTTCTGAAGCTCATTGATAAATGAATCGCTCGACCCAAAAACTGAATTCCAACACAAAAGGACAGCATTGTGAGCACTGCAAGGACATTCAGGTACCAAAAGAGAAATCATCCTGATCAGCTCCTACATCAAGACTGCTCTAATCCTCAATAATGTATACTCAAGGTTAGGAAACAGAAGAGGTTACCATTCATATTGCAATGGACAGTTGTATATTGGAAAGATCAGCTGGGGTGGGTGGCACATATGTATTAGACTGAAAACATAACATGAATTCCTCCACTTCTATTCATCTGATGTAACCAAATGCATGCATGAGCAGCCCCTTGGGTCAATATCTGCCAATGTTATTTCACAAATAAGATAAAGATATGTTTCAGCAAAAATCTCATTTCAGAATTACAAACATTAAGTGTTATCTGAGCTACACACATGCAGTTCACAATCAATATGGAATTTAAAATATTTGGATATAATTCACATAAACATTTGCTTGTGTAAGTTAAACTTACGCATATATATTGCATTATTTATGAGTGCAAATGAAACTTTGTAATTCACCAAGCGTTACCTGGCACTGGAAAATAGATTTACATAAGAGAAAATTGCTCCAAAACAGTGGCGTAACATAGGCCCCCGCAACCCCGCGGTCAGGGGGGGCCGAGCTCCAGGGGGGCCCTCAATACAGTACCCTGATCAGAGAGCTCTTAACTATGTCCGGAGGGGGGCCCCTCCCTATACTTTGCAGGGACACCCCCTCAAGTTTTGTTACGCCACTGCTCCAAAATGGTTAATATTACTTAGGGCAAAAACCAGCCATGGCGTGGGAAGTGAGCGTTTCAGGCTGGGCAGGCCCTCAAAGACGTAGGAACACCCACAATCTCTTGAGTTTGAGGGTATTCACTAACTTCTCCGTGAGCCACTTTAACCGTCAAAACAATTAGAGATGAACGCCTGGTAGAGGAGTAAATTCATTTCCAGTGTGGGAATGGGAAGGAAAAAGTCCCTAAATTCGTTAACGTTTAGAGGAAAGGGTTTCTCCATGGGAAAAATTGAGATAATATTTCCCCCAATCAGACAAAAATGGAAGAACAATTAAATGCGTTAAAAAAAATGCAATTTTGTTTGTGCAATTGTACACAATTTACAATTCTTTAAGCAAACCTACCTTCGCATGAACATTATTAGGAATTCACAAAACATTTTGGGAGTACCTGCTCGAAAACATTATGAATTTTATAAATTCATAAATCGGCAACCCTGGGAGGAAGGAAATCTATGAGTGCAAATTGTTTTTAAAAACTGATGATAGTGAAAGGGACAGAAGTGGTTCTTTGGTGCCAGAGCTATATGACAGTAATTAACACCATCTCAAGTGAGCACTGGTGTCCTAAATATTTCTGTGTCACAAGTACATCATCTAGGAACTTCCCATACATTAAGTTCCATCAATAGGCTGTGAAGCAAAGCTATTTAAAATATTTTCTTAAGTCCAATGGCTGTGACAATATATTGCACTTGAATTCTAAACGTTTTTAATATCAAGAGTATAATTTCTTTAGCCTAAGCAACATTAGAAAGACTGAATGCAGGCTAAGCCTTTAAAAATGTGAGGTTGTCTAATAATGGAACAGCAGGTCAAGAGAAAGAAACCTCCACCCAGTACAGTTTTGCATACTTTTTCTAATGATACAACAGTCTGTGCTGTGGAATCTGTGTGAAATATAAACGAAAACCACACATTAACTGGAACAGTTCATGTACCCTCAGATTACTCATTGGCTTCAACCCTTTTCACTTGCCTCACTCCATAAAAATGTGCATCAACTTCAATGTGACCACATTATTTCATTTCCAAAGAACAGGCAGTCTTCACTGAGCTTTTAAGTAGCCAGAATACAAATAAATCAATTCTCGGTTTGAAAAGGTATTTCTGAACAGACTACAGTATGATTCACCCACTCTGCATTCTAATGAGATGTCCATCTGTATGCAGGTCAGAGACATGCGAAACAGTGTGCAACAAAGACACAACTTGTGAACTATAAGATTAGTTTAGGGGACCAGAGAAAAACACGACCTTCCCTCCCACCAGGATCTCACTCCCCCATTCCCCACTGCCCCTTCCCCCCACCGCTCTGGGATTCAAGGTCCATCACACAAGCTCCTCGTGTGAGACTCTCTTCTCTCAGGCCACACCCACCTTACACAGCATTGCCACAGTCAGTGACAGATGCTTCTGAAGCTAATTCCAGTTCAGTCACTTTCTGGTATTAACCAGGGCCCTGAAAGTGCCCTTATTGCATTGGATGCACAAAAAGCAACTGCCAGACCAGACACAAGAAGCCTTAAAGGAGAACTCCAGCAGAATTCTAAACAAGCATTGGCATAGCCAATAGGTCTCGCCTTTGGGACCTTATAAGTTTTTAGCCATGCAACAGTTGATGTTGTTGCACCAAGGATATTGTGCTGCATAACTAAATACTTATAAGGTCCCAAAAGCGAGACCTATTGGCTATGCCAATGCTTGTTACATCTGAGGTTGCACAGCTGGTCTGCAGCCCACTGGGCAGCATGTTACTAAATCATCGTACTGTGCTGGAACCACATGGTTTTGTAAGTAAAATAGAGGGCATGCATCAATATACAGCAAAAAAAAAAAAGAATCACCCCAAATTGGCACAGCTTCTAAATATATGGAATCATATTTTTCATTTTTAATTATACACGATTGTAGGAAATGTTGTTTGTTTTTGTCTCTGAAAAGTCGTCTTTAATTGAAAGTTAATGTGTCAGTCTGCTTCCTTCAACCTTAAAATAAAATAACAACATTTCAATTAATTTCCTTCCCTGTTCAAATTTGTGCTCATATTTGCTTAGTTTCATCCTCCAGCACTTGGCGACTCAACATCAGATGGATAGCCACCCATGTTTCTCAAGGGCTATCATCTAAAAACTGTTTTGGTAAACATTTGTATGTGAACCATGGGTCACCACTACTGAGAAAAGCTTCTAATTTGGTTTATTGAGATGCAGGCAACAATTAATTTATGAAACCCAAATGCATAAGCTGGCAGGAAAAATATGTCCAATGCTGGCTTTTACTTTAAAATATGTTTTACGTTTTTGTTATTCTTGTCACATATATTGTAGTTGCAGGATTTCTTCCAAGCGCAGCTTGTTCCAGTTAGGAGGAAGTGAGATTAGGGGCAAAAGCTGCTGATCTGTTTTCAGGGGAATTGTGGCCATCCATATGAGAAACTGCTTTGAGCGGTGGAATGATGTGTGTGTGTGTATATTTGTGCGTGCGTGCGAGCACAGCGCGCAGAGGTTTGAGATGTGATTAAAAAATGGAGAGATGTTTAGAAAATGAACAGTTCGTTAAAACTCTCTTCAATTAAATCTTACATATTTTCGCTCTTCCCAAGCACTCCGCCTCTCCTCTATTTAAATACATTTCAGCCATTTATGTTTGTTATTCGCCTCATCTCAGTCATTTGCAAACGGGATCCCGTGAGGATCTGCTTTGAATGTGACGTCTCGGCCGCTCCATGTTCAGGGGCTCAAACGTGGCCCTGTTAATCTAAGCAAGCAGAAGAAAGTCAGATGCCTCGTGCCACTCCGCTGTATGCTGTAGAAAATGCTCGGTCCCGCGGGATCGCACTGGAAGACAGAGGACTTGCAGAGAATACCAACAAGCATTGGCCGCGCGGCCGTGCGAGACGCGCTCTGTGGTGGGGGAGGGGGAGGAGCAAGTGAGAGGAAAGCCAGATGGCGCCTGGAGCATGCGAGGAATGCGCGTTACTGTGCGCGTACCTGCATGCTCTAGGCAAGCCAAAAAAGCTGTGGTCGCATTTCTGAAAGCCCACTGACTAAATGTCTCGCCCAGACCAGCGCAAGCGCTGGCTCAGGGCGAGACCTAAAAACACCCCTACCTCAGTAACTTCACCAGGGGATTTATTTTTTATTTTTTATTTTTTTTAGACCCTTGAATTGTTAATGGCAGCCATGAAACGTCTTGAGTATTATTTATTGTTGCTCCTGCCCACGGTTTTTACTTGTGATATGTGTTATTCATGGAGAGGAACTTTGATTACTGGGGTGCAGCCCCATGTTCAGAGAAGGCTGCATCAACGCCCTATCAAAGTATGTTCTACAATACCCAGCCTAAGAAAATTGGAACAAATAGACCCTGCGAAGCCTCTAAGGACACACTGTTATTTACTAAAAAAATGATATTGTTGTTAGAGATCACCATTTATTTGCTTTTCAACAACTTTATTGATGTTTGGAAACATGAAACAGCATCCATACCACAAGATCAACAGGACATTGTGTTGGGTAACATGCCAGTCGAGTATTCACAGTAACGTAGCATCTCAGTCACCACGTCAGGACAAATATACACAAAGTAACCCAAGGAACAACGTAAGAACAAATTAGATAAGTTACATTTAAAGGAGGACCAGTAACTACACTAAACTAGTAATTTACGCTATTAGCCGATTATTGCGACAATGTAGTATTCTCCTCATCTCCAAATAAACCAGCTAACATGTCTCACCTTTCTCTCAAGTTATCCATCAGGTTATTATCAGTAGTATCTCCTTTCCAACGTCCAATCCAGAGCATCTTTCTCTCATAAAGGAAGGGAAAGACCTATCAGTCCTACCATAATGTGTACCATAAAAGTCCACGACCAGGCTTTGTCTTGGGCACTGTAAGCTTTTACAAGTGTTTGTTTATTATCTATTAACGTCAACCTCCAAATGAAAAGTATTTTAGAACTTTTAAGACAATAATTATTTCATCTTCCCTAGGGTTCTCGGACTCAACATCTTTAGAAAAGTGATCCAGAAGAGCCAATAAAAATTAAGGGTAAAGTGTACTACAAAACTGGCGGCAAAATTGTGATCAGTATTTTTGCGACAAGGGTGGATTTTTACGAACTGACTTAAGCACTCTGTTCCCCATGTTAGAGCTTGTGTGTCCATTCATCCACCAACTGACACATTTTTGCATTTATCCACTTGCTGGACCACAATAAACTCACACACAAACTCAACAACATTTGTAGGATAAATTAAAAGAATAAACGCAGAAAAAGAACACAACCTGCGTGCTAAAAATGGCAGCGTTTGTTTGTAATTACAAATAAAATTAAACACAGCAGCAGGTGGCCCACTTGCAATGGTATTATAAATGGTGTTTTGTTGTTTTTAAGTGCCAGCATGGCTGCTGCATTTAGAACCAATGTGCTGGTCATCTTGGAATGGTTAAACAGTGAAACTTTGGACAGTACCATTCCATCACGGTGACCTGTTCTTGAGGCTCTGGCCTCATGGGATGCGGAGCACTGCAGATGATATGGACGGTACGCAGCCTGTTAGCACTGTGTGAGGAGCTGTAGTAGGTTTAAAATGAAGAAAATAAAAAGATGAGAAGGAAAGAAATAAGAGGACAAAATAGAAAGCGAAAGGACTGGCTCACCAGTGCACTTTACTTACCAACCCACAGTCTTGTTGACTAATGCGAGCTAGGTTTGGGAGCCCTTTGTTATTGCAAAATGCACTTTATGAATCTAATGGGAATCCCCTTGGCTTTTCAAGCCGGATGAAATTGCTCAGTGCACTTTATTAACTGGTTTACACTTTGTTCCTCTAGGCTGGCTGGGACTAGTGCGAGTTAGGTCGGGTAGGCCAGTAGCGGCTCCTGGTGGGAGTGCTGCCGGGCGGTGACGTGGGGCGGGGGAGTGGCAGGGTGGGGGGGTAGTAAACTCTGGAATACGGCCCAAAAGAGGTAAGTAAACAAATAAATAAATAAAACGAATTTCATTGCGTGCGCTGCATCGCCAAATGCGATGCAGCGCGCGCAACGAATTTCGTTTTATTTATTTATTTATTTGTTTACTTACCTCTTCTGGGCCGTATTCCAGAGTTTACTACCCCCCACCCTGTCCCTCCCCCGCCCCACGTCACCGCCCGGCAGCACTCCCACCAGGAGCCGCTACTGGGGTAGGACCTTTGAAATTGTAAAACGCACTTTACAAACCCAGTTGGAGTCCACTCGGCTTTTGAAGCCTAATAGACTCCACTTTATAGCACTTTATATGTTGGTTTACCCTTTCCCATCCAGGCTAGCGGGCAATAACTATACACACTCAAGCCTTATATGCCTGCTGTTTGGACAAGTGCGTGGTAGGCATTGTAGGACCCTGGACATTCTATAATACACTTTATGACCTTGAGTGGACACAGCATGTATCTAACTCACTATATAGCCCTATGACATCAGGATTTGTTTGCTAGTGATTTATGTCCTTAGTATTAAAGGTTTACCAAAGGTGCAATCGTACTAATGGTTTCATGGTGCCACTTGTCAAATCTTCTTATTTTTTAATAAAGCAATGTCGCCAAACTTTGTTATTATTATAAAGGACATTGTACTATACACTTTTGGACTGAACGTTGTCAGTGGATTGAGTGGGCAGAACAGTGCTTTATTCGAAAGTTCCTTTTACATATCATGATTTTACAATTCATTGGAAAAGATGTAATGAATAAGCACTTTCATGAAGCATTGAATTGGCAGTTGGATGTATTGAACTGGTTAACTGTGATCTAATTGACTCTATTTGGTTTTAATTATTTTAAATTTCTCTATTAAATTGTTATGGCTTTAAATAACTAGAAACAATAAAAGAAATTACCTGGCCCACCAGTCCTGACACTGAAGCACTCTTATTTTCAGGTGAACGTGCACGTGATCACACAGGTGCTTCACCTATTGACTCCTTTGACCTGAGAGTGACAGCATTTTGATGATCTAAGTTATTTCCTTCTCCTTTTTATACATCTATATGTAGATAGATGGATGGGTGGATGGATGGATGGATGGATGGATAGATATTCAGTGTAAATAAAACAGGTTCAAATGACATTATTATTAGATGTAAATATAAAAATTAACATTTGTAGCCAGAAAAAACGTGAAACAGTCTTTACAACTCAGTCGGTACAACACGGTGCCATTACACGCAGTCAGTACAACGACCGCGTCGTTACCACGCGTACCATTACAACGCAAGTCATTAAAATGACTTGCTGTAGGGGCTTTAGGTGTTGGATTTTAAATCCAACACCTTCCCTACTGTTGCACAGACTGGAGTTGGAATAGTAATGTATACTATTCCAAACTCCAGCACCCCCTACAGCAAATCGTTGTAATGACTTGCGTTGTAATGGTGCGCGTGGTAACAACACGGTCGTTGTACTGACCGTGTTGTAAAGGCATGATTTGTAACGCATGCGAAGTAACGTCATATATTCAGAAAAAACACTGAAATTCATCGGTTATACTGTATTCAGCTAACTATAACTTGTGCCCATCATGCACTGCTTATGTCCTCACATATTACATCACTGATGGCACGTAAAATGACATCCTAGATGACATCACTGATTATACCACTGTGATATACAGCATAGAGTTACTGAGTGTAAGTGTGTGGGCCCATAGCCTGGAAATAGCTTAACCGTGGAGGCAAGCATGATTGAGCCTGTTGAAAGTTGTGTTGTGCACTCTTTACTAAACAAAGTTTGGGGTGCAAATGTTACTCACTGTTAAACAAGATAAATGATGACTGTAACTAATGTGAGCTGCAGTTGTGTGTTTGAAAGTAGGTTGAGGACAAAAGCTAAAGCCTAATCTCAAAAATCTGAGAAAGACCAAACCTTCTGTTCACAATAGATTATTCACTACTGGATATCTGGGCACATGCCAAATTAAATAGTTGTAGTAAGCACTACAGACAAATTGAATGTAGTAAGGATGCATATAAAGTGTAGATTTTTATTTTCAAACATTTGCTGAAGATTTTGAGGCATTGGCGTTTGTTAAAAATTGTAGAATGTAGGGGCATCCCACTTAGAGGTGGTTTATCTCTCATTGTGTTTCTAAGCATATCTCTAAGGTTGTATTCCACTGTGCCGATTTCAGGAACATGTACAGTGCATCTTCCTAACTATGGAAAGTACTCTATAGGACCTACAAGAAAGTGTCTTTTCAGTGACAAATGTATACCTGTCAACCTTTTGTCTTAAAATTGTGGTTCATGTGAAGTATTGAAGTGGGTAATCCAGTGCTTAATTTGTAAAAATAAATAAGTGCCAGGGCTCTCATCAGGAGGCCACTGCAGCTTGCGCCACCCATTGCCCATGCCAGCCCTGCCAATGACTGTACCAGCACAACTACTTACCATCACACTCCTACAAGTGTGATTTCAGACTATTCTTTGAATTAATAAATAACTGTTGTTGTACTCCCCTCTAAATTAAACAAACAGAGCCACTATGTGTAAAACTTTCATAAGTGCTGGTGTTCTCAGTTAGGTGCCTGTGCCGAGCACCGGAAACCATAGGCTCAGATTAAGCACTGGGGTAATTCCATTAAGGTTAATAGAAAATTGTCCACACCAGTAGCGGGTTGCATTACTTCAAGGCCACAAATCCTATAAGATGGTGTCACAATGATTGTATGGCTTTGTCACTGAAGTCATCAATTACGTCATTTGGGCTGTCATTAGTTATGTCATCAATGATATAATTTAACATGTCATGAATGATGTAATATGTGAGGTCATAAGCAGTGCTTTTCAAGGCGCAAGGTGTAGCTAGCTCAGTAAACTAGTACTGGTGAATTTTAGAACACTGAACTATAACATCACTTTAACCTTTGGTTTTTTCCAGATAATTTCTAGGGTTTTTTAAACATAAGTTAAAATCTTAGTACCTTACCTAACTGTAATGTTGTTTTAAACTTTGTTTTTTGTTTTTTGTAAAATAAATTCTACGGTTTTTGTTAAGTTAGAGTACCATGCCTCATTACTCTTGTCATTAATGTAACATACTATAAGTGATGCAATATGAAAGGGTATAAGCAGTGCATGGGGAAGACGCGTGTTATAGTTAATGTAGTGTAGCAAGTAAACAAAGAAAGGGCCATCTTGTATTTGCTGGTGTAGCAGTGCCCATATTTTCAGAACACTATTTGGAGGCAATCTGAGGCCCAAAGGAAGAACAATAAGCTGGAGTTTCCGCCTCTGACCTGAAACTACAAGAAAGCTGTTGACCCTCTTGCAGACAGTACTGAGAATCTACACATCGCGTAGAGCCAGAAAATCAACTAGAAACCCCAAGATCTATTATCATTCTGTAAAAACTGGACAGTTCATGACCCTAGAAGTAGATTGAAAAATTCTCACAGGGGGAACGTCATACCTTATCATACACTTGGGGACTTTCCATTGATTTCATTACCATCTGTTTCAGATTCAGGGCAGGGGGACTGGAATACCACCAAGTTCCTTGAACCTGTATCCAAAGCCAACCAGTGGTAAGCAATTGGCAGGCTCTAAACCCACTGTAGGCGCACAATACATTTGGTAAAAGGCAGTTCATGTGCATTCTAGTGGTGAGACCTAAAATGTAGTCCCTTATAAGTGAGTATGGAAGGATGCAAGTCAGCAAATCAAAGGGATGGTAAAGAAGCTCTGCTCTAGTGGAGGGACAAACACAAGAAGTGGAAGGAAGAGGAAGGAAAGCCGTTGAATAAGACGCCAAGAATGAGTGTGACAACAAAGCTAACCAATGGAAGCAGTGGGTGAGCTCTAGGTGCTCTCTATAATCTCTTCCTATAGCCCACAACAGTACTTTTATATCCCTTTCCAGGAATAGGCATGTCATACAGGGTGAAAAAATTGATTTACAATGCTATCCCTATCTCTGCGATGTGACTTACCTCATTTAGTAACAGTGGCGGCTCGCACAGGTAAATGCTGCTCGGCAGTGAGGCGGGCGGGTTAGGGCAGGGTGGGGGGTAGGGAAGTTTGACATACGACGGGATAGTGAAAAGTAAATAATGAAATAAATAAAACCACTTACCTTGTGCTCGCCGCATTGATGAGTTCTCGATGCGGCGAGTGCAAGGTAAGTGGTTTTATTTATTTATTTACTTTTCACTATCCCGTCGCATGTCGAATTCCACTACACCCCACCCTGCTCTGCCCCCGCCCCGCCTCGTTGCCCCACAGCGTTTACCTGTAGGAGCCGCCACAGTTTAGTAAGAAATACGACAAGTAAGTAGGCCTGGGATATAATGTTGCAGGCGTTGGCAAAATATTCAACCAAAATGACTGACGTGGTAATCTAATTATAGTATAAACATCTCGAAAACACACTGCTATTGTTGGTAAATACGTCAAGCTACTACACGCATTTGAAATATGGGCTGTTTTAAACTGGGTGCCAGTAATAATACATTTGCCTTGCAATGTCTTCTAATTGGCAGTTCCAAAGTTAATGAAAGCAGTGCTTTGTATACATGTGTAAGTAAAGCTATGAAGGCCTTCCTGGGTTGCAGATGGATCCACGGCAGCTCAGAAAGTGAGAAGATTCTCTTGGTTGTTCACTCATTGTTTACTCTCTCAATAAATGCCGATGAAATCCTCTAGTCTAAACCATGCTTCACAAAGCCCAGCTGTTCAAACAACCGCCCTGGGTATCAAGTGGAGAGAATCCCTCGCAACTCCCCTCCCTCGCTCTTCTGTCAGAGTTTGAAGGCTCCCCGTGTCCGCTTATCAGGGCCTGCACACCATCAGCTCTGCGTCAGACGTCGAACTCTGAATGAACTTCTGCAGAACATCCTCCCAACACCCAGCAAGAACGCAGGTTTACAAATTCCAGCCACACTCAGGCCTCGGCCCCATGCTCCGGTGTATGCAATGCCATATTAGGGAACACATCAAGGAAAAGTTCGTCTAGGAGAAATTATATTCTGTGGAGGTGAAGATGCCTTGTACTGGAGCAATACAAATAGCATCAATTGGACAGAATTAAGTATTCTGGTAAAACTACATTCCAGCAAGAACTCTTCTTAAAGGAATGTATTTTAAGGGGTTGTTTGTCAACCTGTCCATTCAGGAAAGAGTTTGGTGGTGTAGTGTTGTGTATTTGGCATCTGCATTTTTGGATGCCCTCAGAGGCAAAAAGCACAGGGGAAAACCTACAACATCTGATGTCTTTGATGAAGTGAAGGACCACCAAGGAGGAGCAAACTGGATAGTGATGAGAGGAAGGGACAACAAAATCGTGGAGTTTTTTTTGCAATTGACAGGTCAGACCTAGCCATAAAAGACAAGCTGGACTGTAAAGGCTGGTGATTCCCTTATGCATGTGGACGGTGGATAGTCTTTAGTGCAGGAGAGATGTCAGGACAGAAGGAAAGTAAGTTTCTGTATTCCGTCAATTGAAATGGCATGGGAGGAGGCCTATGAAGAGACTGTTGCAGTAGCCCTGCACATAAATAACTATGCGTGGAATGGCAGTGACAAACACCACCTTGTCAAAAAACAGAAGGATTGTTTGAAGGGTATTCAGTTGAAAAAATAGACATTCACCATGTGATCTGTTAGGCCAGTAAAGAGTTTGTACTCACAATGTAAGGAACAGATGTAGGAGTGGTCAGAGCACAAGCTGCATTCATATCATCACATAAAATCCAATTGGCCAGCTGCTTAACAGTCTCCAAGGTGGACCCCACTGATGTAGGGATGCAATTCGGTAAAGCACATAAAACACAAGAGTGCATCATGCCTCCCATAAACACAAGAGTGCAGCTATGAGTGCAGCTATCAACGGTTGTGCATAACCCACACTGTGCCTCTGCACATCCCTCCTATAAAAACAAGAGTGCAAGTAAACCATAGTTGTGCATAACATCCACTGTGCCTCAGTACCTCCCTCTCAAAAACTCAAGCGTGCAGATGAACCACAGTTGTGCATAACACCCACTGTGCCTTTCTACCTTCCTCCCATAAACACAAGAGCGCATCTAAACCACAGTTGTATATAACTCCCACTGTGTCGCAGTCCCTTATTGCTATAAACACAAGAGTGCAGCTAAAGAGCTGTTTGAGCATGACACCTACTATGGTAAAGCCATCCCGCCATAAACACAGGAGTGCAAGTAAACGATCATTGAACATATCACCCACTGTTCCTCTGCACCTAGGAACCACAAACACAAGAGTTCTCCTAAAACACAGTTGAGCGTGACACTCACTCTGCTAAATAAAGCACATCCCTTCCACCGTCATCCATGTAAACAATGGAATAAAAGACTACTTTTTCGGTACCGACTCTCATCATAGCACCCTAGTGTTCCCAGAAGCATGTGCAGTTGAGACAATGGTATGCTTTTGGAAACTGGAATGCAATCACACTCTGAGCACCCTTCAGGAAGCATATCACCACCCCCACTTCCACCCTCCCCGCCCCCAAGCGAGTGATGGGCAGCACCCATTATCGCAGTTTATTGCAGTTCAGAGGAGTCCAGTACTTTTTCCCTTTGGGTGAGTAAAGAGAGAAGAACAATGGTACAGTATATTAGCCTTCACGACCACACCTTGCCCTTACTGAAGATGAGAACAATTCTTTACAGAAAACAACTGTTCAGCTCTGTAGAAGGGGCCTGTGAGGTCTTGAAATATAATGTACTGAACCACAGTGAAGAAAGACAAAAAAGTGGTGGGTGGAATATTTAAATTAATCTCAACTATTGGTAAGTTGTTGGGCCACATTCTACCCCATCCTTTTTAGGTTTCGCCTGCACAGCACTTGCACTGTGCTTGTGAAATCTATTATTAATATATATCTTAAAAGGGCTTACATCCTGCTGCCTTGCTTTTCATTGGTTCCTGTGCTTGACACTTACTTTTCCTTTGTTTCTATTGGCTGTAGCATGCCCCCTGGGCGGATACCAAAACTGTTTGTACTTACCTCGGTGCACGAGCAACCTTGGCCGATGCCCGGTGGAGGTGTTATATGCAGCTATGGAGGAGTCTAGCCCTGGTTTCACCCCCTCGGCCGTCACCTACCCAGCCGGTCATCTGACATTGTTTTCCTCGTTTCCCCGTTGTGTTTCCTTCTCTCCCCCTCCTCCTCCCTCCTCCCTCCGTGATCTTTGATTTAATTGATGTAACTATGTAACCTGTAACTCTGGGCGGATACCAAAACTGTTTGTACTTACCTCGGTGCACGAGCAGCCTTGGCCGATGCCCGGTGGAGCTGTCATATGCAGCTATAGAGAAGTCTGTCCTTGGTTTCACCTCCTTGGCCCTCACCTACCCAGCCGGTCATCTGACATTGTTTTCCTCGTTTCCCCGTTGTGTTTCCTTCCCTCCCCCTCCCTCTGTGATTCTTTGATTTAATTGATGTAACTATGTAACCTGTAACTCGCTGATCCTCATGTAAAGCGCTCTGATACATCCGGGTCTAGCCAGCGCTATATAAAACTTTTCAAATAAATAAAATGCTAAATAGGACACGTTACAACGCAAACATTTACAACGCATGCCTGTACAACGTGGTTTTTACATCGCAACATCCATTACAACGCATGATTTTAAAACGCATGCCATCACAACGCATTTTTAGAAACTACATTTACAAAGCATTCCATTACAATGCATACCACTACAACGCATACCATTACAATGCATAATACTTTTAGGGCAACAGTAGGGTAAGTGTTGGATAGTGTAGGGGTAAAAATTACTATTCCCACTCCAGTGAGTGCAACAGTAGGGTAAGTGTTGGATAGTGTAGGGGGAAAAATTACTATTCCCACTCCAGTGAGTGCAACAGTAGGGTAAGTGTTGGATAGTGTAGGGCAGTGTTTCCCAAACTGTGGTCCGCGGACCCCCAGGGGTCCTTGGCACATTCCCAGGGGGTCCCCAGGCAGCAGTTTTAAAAGCACTGCAAAGTTCATTGTAAAATTAGCAGTTTTCGAGCAACAATAAAAGTGTAAAGAAAATGCCAGTGATTAATGTACCTGCTGGAGAGAGATGAGAGTTTTGTCCAGTGGCAGCTTTGACTTATCTAATGTAGCACAGAGGGTTAATATGCCTACTGCAAAGAACGTGTACCATGCATTTTAAAAAACAGTATTTTATGTGCATAGTTCAGTGGGTTACTGCTTTTGTCACAGAGATTCTTTTGTTACTGTGCAATTCATAAGGGACAAATGTAATCTAGCACAGTGACTTATAAACTGTCATCAAAGAGCTGCTTGCAAACTGCATGGTACAAGTTAGTAACTTATGTTTTTTCCCAGTCTATCATTATCCGGATGCTGCTAAAAAGATTTATTTGGGTGGAAATACATTTTTATTGTTAAAGTCAATGCTAACCACTGTGTTATGTTCTGAATCCTGAGTTTGTGCTTCACCAGACCAAGCACTCTTTAAAAATGCCTACCAGTATGAATGACATGTAAATCCTACACCTTTTAGTCCCATTTGCCTTATGTACATTTTCTATACACTGATTTTCATGTATGATTCATTGTCTCTATATGTGTGTGATGTAAAGTGCTTTGACATCCTACAATGGTATGAGAGATGCTATAAAACAAATGAAATACATGTGACAGAGGGGCTATGGAGAGATGAGAGGCACTGTTGGAGGGTGATAGTAAGGGAATCATTGAAGAACCCCAACAAAGATTGTTGTATCCTGGTGCATAGTAAGGTCTTCATTTACTATTCTTTAAAAGCTAATACAATTCATTATATAATTGATAAATGTGTTGTAGACTGCACCATTGTTTCCTAAATTATTTGGCGGGGAGAGCCTCCCAAAGCCCCCTTTGTAGTGGTCAGGCTCACTCACTGCACTTGGTGTGCACCGTATAGGAACTGGTCTGAGAACATTTGCCAGGGCTCTTTTGGGTTTCCAGTCTGGCCCTGGCTGGAGCAGGAGCCACGTACTGCGTAATAAAACCAACCATTCAAAAGTTAGTCTCGGAGATGCAGCACCAACCTTCCCATTATAATGTTTCGGTTTTTTGCAATTTCTTTCAATATAAAATACTAAGGGGGATATTTACAACAGAATTGGCGGACCATGTCGTTAGCCTCCTTGGCTTAACGACACGCTCTGCCACTTCAGAAACGCAGGGCTGCACCATATTTACAAGAATATGGTGCAGTCCTGCGTTTCCCCTGCGCTGACGCTACACTTAGCAGTGTAGTGCCAACGCAGGCACCCTTGCACCATAGTGCAAGGGTGTCTGCGTGCAGGGGAGATTGTTTATGTGCAGGGGAGATTGTTTATGTGCAGGAAGTTCCCCCTTCCTGCACATGAACAATTTTGAAATGCCGTTTTGTCACATTTATGTGTGCTGCCTAATGCAGCACACATAGAAGTTACAAAATGTCTTTTTTTTTTAAAAGATTATTTATGTGCAGGAAGGGTCACCTTCCTGAACTTAAACAATCCAAGGCGTTTTTGCTTTTTCCATGGGAAAAAGCAAAATCGAGGAGAAATAACGCATTTCTCCTCGTTTCGCCAAGTTAAGACCAGGTTTTCCATGGTCTTAATTTTGGTGCTGCCTCCTATTTACGCTGCCCTTGTAAATAGAGGGCAGCGTTAAAATCAATGGGTGTTGGGGTGGAACGCCCACCGCAACTCCCACTGCCCACCCCTTTCATGCTCAGCATTGCGTGAAAGGGGGCCTTATTTACAAGGCAGCGTTAAGCCACATTAAGTGGCTTAACGCTGCCTTGTAAATAAGGCGAAGCCCATATCGCCATGGGAACATCGCAAAAATTGACGTTCTCATCGCGATAGGGGCTTGTAAATATGCCCCTAAAATCCTTAGTAATTCGAGTATTTGTTTTGTGTGCACACGTGTTTTTATTTTTTTCGAATTACTGTTATAATGTTTGAAATTTAAATCCTACAAATTGTTTGGGGGTCCCCGGCTTCCAGTGGTGACTCAATGGGGGTCCTCAGGAGTCAAAAGTTTGGGAACCACTGGTGTAGGGGTAAAAATTACTATTCCCACTGCAGTGAGTGCAACAGTAAGGTAAGTGTTGGATAGTGTAGGGGTAATGCGTTGTAATGGCATGCATTGTAGTGACGTGTTGTAATGGCATGCGTTGTAGTGACATGCGTTGTAAAGGCTGCGTTGTAATGGCATGCGATGTAAAGGCAGTTGCGTTGTAAATGTAGTGTGTTTTTTGGAAAGTGGATTATTGGTAGGGGCAAATGTAGGTCTGCCACTGGCAATAAGGCCACTAACACATGATAGGACTCAGCATAGGTCTTAGAAAATGATTCCCATGCTCAACCCTTGGTAACGTGGCTGCAAGCAAACAGGCTTAACTTCAAAGACAGGTATGTAAAGCATTTAAAAACACCAATTCAGTAAATAATCAAGACACAACACATAATAAAAATCCAACACCAATTTATAAAAATAGGAAATATTTTTATCTTTAAAATGACACCAAAATGACGGGGGCGTGGCTTGGACGTCAGAGGGAATGGCTGCCTAGCTCCGCCGCTCGACAAACCGAAAGGGGATTACGCCGCAAATCAGTCGATAAAGACGACAACAAACACCGGGATCCTGGTTATGAAACGCCGGAGATCGTGTTGTGACCAACATTACCGGAATGGCAACTGAGAAACCAGCGCTTTAAGCTCTCTAAGGAGGAAAGCGTGCGCCCGACGGAGTTCACAAAATGGCGCCGATGGACGACGTGAAGGAAAGCCAAGCCTGACCAGCGCTTCCCTTGTCAGAAGGAATACCTAACTCCTGATGCCTAAACAGTAGCGCGCCCTGACACCGGTGCCGATGCCTGCTATCAGCCGGTAAGAGCGCTTTCCTAACACCAACAGCTGCACGGGATGGCCTCGTCACGCTCTTCCTGACCTTATCATGGCCGCCAACTATCAGCGTTAATAATCTTAAACGATCAGCGCTTGGCTTTCACAGCGCGATACACATCACCCTTGACGCTTGCGAGAGAGTGCGCCTCTCTGTTAACTCTCTGTTAACTCCTGCCTCAGCTCCTGCCTCAGCTGGTAAAGTCAGCAACAAAGCCAGCAACTGCAACTGCAACTGCACGTGGGAGCTTCTGTGCACCTAACTCCTGCCTCAGCTCCTGCCTCAGCTCCTGCCTCAGCTGGTAAAGTCAGCAACAAAGCCAGCAACTGCACGTGGGAGTTTCTGTGTACCTTGACTGTCCCCTTCAGGACTACCTAATACCTGCCTTGATAGCAGGGATGAGATGACTGCCCAATACAGCACCTGAGTCTATTGCCTGTGCAGCAGCCTGATAGGCTATAAACCCCCTTGCCTACCACCCAGGCAAACTCCGGCAACGCAGACTTCTAAACGCGAGCTGTTTCTTCAAGGAGGGACAAAAGTATGATGCCACTATAGTTGCCACTATAATTGCTATCATCTCACAGCACCTCACCATTGTTACAGGGAATGCAGAGAGCTCAGACAGGCTCAACCAGGCTTAACCAAGTAATCAGGGGCGCTCTATGCGCTCTATGCTGACAAAAGTAAACCAGACATAGACCAACGTCAGGATAGATATATTGTAGGTGGCACTAACGGTGATAAACAAGGACAGCCAACACAAAACAAAGCAACAAAGAAAGTAGCAAATAAGAGAGTTCACCCACGTGAGCCTACACACGTCAAAATGGCGGAGGAAAAAAACAGGAACACTAAGAAGGTCAGACCAGATCCAACCACCTCAGATTCGCCTATTAAGGCCAAACCAGACATTCACAGTACTATGGAAATGATACTAAAAAAATTAGCGGATGTCCACGACCTAGCAAAATCTACAAAACAGAACACAGACGCCATGCAGATGGAACTCACGGCGATTAGAGCGGACATGAACACGATGAATGTGCGATTAGGAGATGCGGAACAAAGAATAAGTGCCACAGAAGATATCACGACTCAAGCCTGAAAGAATTGGTGCACCTCCATAAAGTCACCGACACTCTGAAAAAACAGAACGCAGAATTGGAAGACAGAAATAGAAGAGGGAACATACGAATTTTTGGCATCCCAGAAAAGTCGGAGGAGGACGCGGGGTCCTGTGTGGCCTTCCTGGAATCATGGATCCCCATGATAACGGGGATAAAATTCAGTCCCGGCTTGGAGCTAGATAGAGCGCACAGAATTCCTACCTTTACCAACCCGCACAGAATTGGCACCAGACCGATGATTTGCAAACCGCTCCGCTTCCAGCACACAGAAGCCATTCTAACATATGCCAGGAAATCACACCAAGTAACTTGGGAGGGCAGGAAGATCACCTTCACGCAGGACTATTCTAAAGACACCGTCGACATACGAAAGGGGTTTCTCCAACTACGCGACAAATTGAGAGAGAGGAAGATTCTTTTCTCATTCATTGGTTCCTCGAAGTTTCGAATCATGGAGAATGGCAGAGCAATGATCTTCACAGACCCTCAGGAATTAGCGTCACACCTTGAAGGGGCCCCGCCCCAAGAGATGGATCTTGCTACAGGACTTTCCAACAAAAGAAAGACTTGATATCCTTTTTAACCTAGCTTGGGTGTTTTGCCCCTCAGTTGTATTTGATTGTACAGGACTTTCCAACAAAAGAAAGCTTGATATCCTTTTTTACCCTAGCTTGGGTGATTTGCCCCTCAGTTATGCCAAGCATTAACCCTGACAGCTACTGTATTTAGCAGAAATGATAACCTGAGTTTGATTCTGTCATATTTGCTCTCATACATAGTATTAAGACCGAATTTGTGGGGTCTTGTTGAGACCACTTGGTTCAGCATAGTTTTTGAAACCACATTATATATGTTCTTTAAGACCTTTACAGTAATAGCCCTGTTAAAAAGGGTTTTAGCAGATAAGATAATCTGTAATTTTTTTCTTCTTAGGAGAACTCCTTGAGCAGTCTGATTATGCCGTATTTGTTCCCTAAGTACTTAAGTATTCAATAGCCAATTCCCCTACCGGTCTGCCGACAGTCGGTTCTGCCGTCGCAGCCCCTGCACTCGAATTGTTTGGGGGAGGGAGGGAGGGAGGGGAGGGAGGGGTGGGGGGAAGCAGAGGGGGAAGAAGGAGTGGAGGTAGAAATTGAAATGGCTGTTCTAATTTTGTTTATCTTCTTTTTATGCTCATGCTTATGCTTATACTTATGCTTATTGTCTCATCCATGCTCTTTTGTTACGTTAGGCACACACCAAGGCACAGATTTGCTTACAACTAGCACATTCTTAAAGATTGGAGCCCGTAAATATCGCCCGACTCTATCATTCCCACACCATAGTTCTAACCAACACTACCGCGATCCATTAGCCCATACGATGTCTCAGCACAAAACGTTTACAGAGGATCTTAACATCGTATCGCTAAATGTTAAGGGCCTGAATCACCCGATGAAATGTAGGAAAATCTTCGATTATTTAGCAAAAACTAAGGGAGATGTTATTCTTCTCCAAGAAACAAAATTGTCCAGAGAGGACGTAAGCTGCATCGAACACAATTGGATTTCTCATTTTGCCTCCTCACCGGCGATCCACAAAAGAAAAGGAGTTATCACTCTTATCGCCAAAAAATCAAACATTTCACTTATTTCCCATACACACGATGATGAAGGCAGATTGCTAATCACACACCTACAGAGGGGAGAGGACCTTATTCATGTGGACAATATATATGGCCCAAACTCAGATGAACCCCAATTCTGGGAAACGGTCTCGGATACCATTGAAAGTTTACCCCAGGACGATCTTCTTGTGGTGGGTGGGGACTTTAATATGCCACTAGACCCCCTCCTGGATAGACAATCAAAGTGCAAATTTCACCGTCTCGATCGCACGACATATTGCATAGAATCTGTGCTAGATTCAACTTGAAAGATACCTGGCGCCTACAGCACCCTGATACAAGAGACTACACCTTTTATTCAGCCCCCCATAAATCCTATTCTAGAATAGACTATATTTTAATATCCTCCACCTTTACACACTACCTAGATCAAACAGATTCTTATATCCGACCACTCATGTATACACACCACACTTGCAGGCACTCACCCCACCTCGCCCCCGAAGAGATGGCGCTTTAACGACGAAATCTTGGCAGACCCTGTAAACAAAGTGAAAATTGACAATGCGATTAAAGAATATATAGAGACGAATGATCTCCCAGAGATCCCCACATCTACCTTCTGGGACGCTCTTAAAGCCACCATTAGGGGCGTTATTATCGGAATTAAAGCCCAAATAAATAAAACATTAAATCTAGAACTAAAAAATCTAGAAAGTGAGATTAAGACCCTGGAAAAAAAGCACTCGGAAAGGGTGGAGGATCAGGTTATCCTTAACATGCTAACTAAAAAGAAATACGAATATAACACTATTATGAGCAGAAGGGCTGGTGTTTGGATTAACAAATTCAAGGCGCTCCAACTTTGTGAGGGCAACAAGGCGGGAAAACTATTGGCCTCTTACCTCAAGCATAAACAGAGACAGTTCACCATTTCCTCAATTAAAGATACCAAGAACATTACCCACACCAAGCATAGCGAAATCTTGGATGCCTTCCAAACGTTTTACAAGGACCTCTATAGTAACAGCTTAACAATTAACTCAGATGCCTGCGAACAATACTTGCAGTCATTAGACCTCCCAAAACTCTCAAGTACAGATAAATCAAAGCTGGGGGCACCTATCTCGGATTTAGAGATATCATCGGCAATAAAAACACTTAAATGTAACAATGCTCCAGGGCCAGACGGCTTCTCTGCCTCTTTCTATAAAGAATTCAGCACTTCGCTTCAACCGACCCTAAATAGGCTCTTCAACTCTGTAGTCAATGAGGGGAGCATCACTAATTCAATGAGGGAAGCTAACATCATTGTCATACCCAAGGAAGGCAAAGATCCGCTCCTACCCAAAAACTATCGGCCAATTTCCTTAATTAATGTAGATTGCAAGATTTATGCCAAAATCCTAGCAAATAGGTTAAATAATTTTCTTCCCACTTTAATCAGCAACTCACAGGTGGGATTTCTCAAACACCGTATGTCTAATGACAATACTAGACTCCTATGTCACATCTTAGAAAGGGCCAAGAGCGTTCCTGCCCCCCTAATTGCTATCACACTAGACGCGGAAAAGGCGTTCGATAGAGTATCATGGCAGTTCCTGAAACAATGTATGCAAATCTTCAACCTAGGTGAGCCATTCATTTCCATGGTTATGGCCTTATACTCTAACCCGACTGCCCGGATTGCCATTAATGGTTCCCTATCGGAGTCATTCCATTTAGAACAAGGAACTAGACAGGGCTGCCCCCTCTCACCGGCTCTCTTCCTCCTAGCACTAGAGCCATTGATCCAAGATATTAAGCACCATAAGGACATTACCGGGGTTCTCTTTGGCGACACGCGAGTAAAATTAGCCGCATACGCGGACGACATATTGATCGTCACAGAAAACCCGGAAGATTCCATTAAAGCCCTGATGGACACGATAGACGCATACTCTAGACACTCTGGCTACAAACTCAATCGCGATAAATCTGAGGTCAAACCCCTTAATGTCCATGGTATGCGTGAAATGTTAGGCAATTCGGGCCTTACATGGCAACCGAACCACATTAAATACCTGGGGATTGAATTCTGCTCCACTATACTGGAGACACTCCAACATAACGAAACTAAAACACTGGAGAAGATCAAAACATTATTAGATGCTTGGTCACCCAGATTCATAACTTGGTGGGGCAGAATTGAGACCATAAAAATGATGGTCTCCCCCTTGGTGAATTACCTGATAACAATGCTGCCCCTCATCTTATCGGAGGATTTCCATCACAAACTGAACATAATACTCTCGAACTTCCTATGGAAAGGGAAGAAGGCAAGAATCAGCATGAAGAAACTCAGGCTTCCCAAAAGGCTAGGTGGGGTTAATCTAGCTGATTTTAAACGTTACCAGTCGGCTTTCCTCGCAAAACAGGGCTCCCATTGGCTGACATCTCCGGCAGGATACACCCCTGTATGGCTTGACATTGAGAAATATATCCTCAATGGTATCCCTCCGGCAACCCTCCTCACCACGAATCTTAACCGAATTACATGCTCAAGAACCATCTTCAAAAACACAAAATCTTCCCTCTTGAAAATAGACAAGTTACTAGACATCAGCGTTAAGAAATCTAATTTAGAATCTATTTGGTATAATCGCAAAATTCTATATAAAGGATGCATCTTGTATAATGCTATCTGGATCAGTAAAGGCATCTATTTTCCCCACCAACTCTACGCGGGCACACAACCCCTATCCTTTAAGGACCTGCAGTCCACATATCAACTTGAGCCAATAGAATTCTACAGCTTCTTGAAAATAAAAGCTGCCTTAGCTAAGGCAAACCTCTTTGCCCTAACACCATCCCTCCCGCAATATCTCTCAAAAATAAACGCATTGGGTCACCAGGTCTCCCGAGTCTACAAATTATTGGGCCCCCAACATTCTACACTTAATGAGAAGGTCACATCCTTTTGGGAATCGAACTCCAAAACCCCGATCTCAGACTCAGACTGGTCCTGGACATGGAACTCAGTATTTAAAAATAAAATCAGCCCGGTGCTGTCCCACACAAAGTTCTGGCTCCTACACAAGGCATATTGGACACCAGCCCGACTACACAAACACAAAATCCGTGAAGACGATATCTGCTGGAACTGCAATGGTGCAGTAGGGGACTTAGAACACTTACTAACTCTTTGCCCGTGTGTGACACCCTATTGGGATAAAGTCCTTGAATTCATATCTAAACTTTTCCCCCTTGATACAAGCAGGGACCTCCCGGCTCTACTATTTGCTCCTACAAGAGCAGACTCCTTGTGCGAAAAAGACAAGGCACTCCTTGACCTACTTCTCACAGCAGCATTTAAGATAATTCTCAACAATTGGAAGGATACTCGCAAAACGTCCTTTAAACACTGGCTGAATTGGGTCACTAACCTGCGAGGTGCTGATAATATAGCGCTCCACAACTCTCCGTGGAAGTCCCCGATTAGAAGCATGTGGGAATCCCTTGATCTCTTCTTTGAATCATACAAACCACCGTGAACTGTCTCTCAAACTACCCTACGCTCTTATACAGTACCGTACGGGGACCCTCCATGACCGACATCTTTACCATGACATTTAGAGGGGCACACATCAAGGATCTTTAACCTCTAATCACGTCTATCTTTCGCGCGGTGTGATATAATTGTTCTGGGATTAAGCCGAAACTCTTGCAACCACTAGATATATACCGAACGAAATAGCCTTCCATGTTATCTGTTTCTGCCTTAAAGATACATCCCATGTGCCATCTATGTTATTTTTATTTATGTTATTTGCTGACGCAGTGCTGATAGTCTATTCACCTATTTTGTCTCTATTTAGGTCATTTAAGATTTGAACTGTGCTGTATTTTCTTTTGCTTATAGTATCTTTTGTACTTTATGTATTATACATTGTTTTGTTTCGAACAACCAATAAAAACTTAATGAACACAAAAAAATATGACACCAAAATGACAAAAATCCAATGTAGGGAACCGGAGATATGAATTTTCAAAGATTTAGTAAAATATAGCACTTAGAAGATTATAGCACCATATTGGGATACCTGCTCGCGATAGACCGGGTCAAAGTCAAAGTTTCAGGCCGACCGCGATGGAGCCCTGGGCGGCTACAGCTCGCGGCAGGTCCCGGTCTCAGTTTCTACCTTCACACTTAGAAACTTTTCTGGAGCTTTTCTCCCCGAGGTCCCTCGAAGCTCCCAGCCAGTCCGAATTCGGTGAGGGTTCGCTGGATTGCCTTTCAACGAGCTCCCGGTCAACTTCCCTGGAGCGGACTTAGAAACCTTTTCTTTAGCGCTTCCGCGGGGCAACCCAGGAGCCCAGGCCGACACGCGATGGAAGGCAGGCGGCTTGGCTCTCGCGGTTGCTCCCGGTCACCGTTTCTACGAGCAGACTTAGAAACTTTTCTGGAGCTTTTTCTCGCGGGGTCTCTCGATGCTCTTCATGTAGCCGGATCCGGTGAGGGTTCGCCGGCTTCAGATTTCTTCTAGTCCCGGTCAAACTCTGGAAGTTGGACCGACTGAGCTTTTAGCGGGACGAACCTGGGTGGCTTGGCCGGCTCGCGGTTGAAGGCTGGCGGCTTGGCTGACCAGGTTGAGTCGGTCCCTCTATGGAGCTTTTTTTCAAAGTTCTCCAAACTTCTTGAACTTCTTCCTGAAGTTCTTCAAAGGGTCCCAAAGTGTCTCAAACTCACTCCAAGGGTCTGGAAGCTCTAAGATGGTCCTTGAAAGTTGAGGACTTCAGTTCCCACAATCCACTTGGACGTCACCCTTACAAATCCACTGGTAGTTCTCCAAGGTGCAGATTTAGTTGGTGATGTTCCAGATGAGCTCTTTTAACCTGTAGCTTTCAGGGAGTCCACTCTTTAGTTCCTTTTCAGCAAGATAATCCATAGGGCTGTAGTTTCAGATGGTGCAGTCTTCAGAGGTCAGGCCTTAGAAATCTTTGCACAGCAAAACTTCTCAGCTTGGCAATGCCTTGCTTCAGTAAGTTTCAAGCAGCAGATCTGGAGGGCTCTGCCCCTCTCAGATACTTATTCCATGTTCTCTGGGTCAGACAGGAGGTCACTCCTGACCAATGGGAGCAGGGTAACTCCTCAAACATATGACCACTTCCTGTAGAGTGTGGCATTATTTTGTCCCAGAGTGCATCAAATCTTCCAAATCCATAATGGCAGATTTTCCAGCAAGGAGGCAAGAGCTGGCTAAACACACCCCTAGGATGGCTAATTTACTTAGACTCTCCCCCCTGCATCTGCTCATACCTTCCTTAATCCTACCATCTGCCTAAGGTGGGAAGTTCAGAGTTGTAAATGACACTGTTCTCTGCTCTCCTCTTTGATGAACATAGTTTACGACTCCTCCCCCTGGCCTGGCATTCCTTTGGAACAGCACACTGCCCTGCCAGCAGAGCTGGTTGACCCCAGGGGCTCTTTATCACCTCTTCAAGGCAGCCTGGCTAATCCACTTAACTCTGACCAATCAGGGCAGACCACTGGAAGGCTGAATCTGGACTTACAAACAAGAAAGTCTTATAACTTCAGGAGAAATTCAACAATATCATATTGTTGAATTTATTAATTCCATTCAAGGAAGTCTTTGAATGGCACTTATAGCCCTCTCCTGTCAAGAGTTATTAGTTAATAACTTTCTACCATGTTAACCTATGTAACAGGGGATTTGCAATGGGAAAAATGACTTGGGCCATTTTTCCAGCACCAGGACTTACAAAAACATATTTTATAAGTACTTTGCTTATATCCACAGGACCCCCACCCCATGGGACAACTAGGGGAGACTTTAGGGGTTCTGAATCTGTAAAAATATTGCAGATCCTCACTTCACAGTGCTCCTAGCATCAAAGTCGAATTTGGGCAGCACTTTACCACAATGTGGGGAGTGAAATGTGAAATTTCACTTAACCCAGGGCATATAAAACTCATTTTACAAGGGTGTACCTTATACATATCTGACCACCCACCCCTGTGACACCTAGGGGAGACCCTGGGGGTCCCTAATATGCCATAACATTGTAGGTTATCCATTTTTAAGTGCACCAAACATCAAAGTCGAGTTTGGGCACAATTTACTTTTTAAAAGCAGTCCTGGCACCCAGGGCTGCTTTTAAACTGACCTCAGGCTTCAGCAGTGCACACATGCAAGTGCAAAAAGAGCTGCTGGCCTCTAAACTGCCATGCCCTAGTGTACTAGGGACTTCTAGGTAGTTTCAATCCCCCTGCCCTATTATATACTAGGGGCTTACAGGGTAGGTCATGCCAATCACAGGGGTACCCCAACCCATAGTGTACCCTAGTGTATGTAGGTGTTTTAACTGTATCTAAGTGTTTTCAGCATAGCACTGGCCCTGGGCCTGGTTAGGCAAAGCCCAGGGTCAGTCAGAGTCAGTTACCACCAGTACCAGTCAGCAAAAAGTTGGGGGTGCCCAGGGCACAGGGTGACTTTGCAACAGCATTGTAATGACTGCGTTGTAATGGTTGTTTCCCAGCATGCTACCTCCTGTTCTTCCTCATGTGTTTGCTCTTTTCAGTGTCCCGAGGCCCAAGTACTGTTTTAATCCGCTTTTGAAGCAGAACTTTTTTTAATGATGTTTTGCCTGCACAGCGCTTGTCCGCATAGCCGACAGCTTTCAACGTGGCCCTCCTCCTATACGGAACTGAATGTGCCTCTTCAATTTCATGCTGGCTCTTCTTTTATTATTATTATTATCATCTTCGTCTCACTCACACAGCCTAACTTTAATATCGCCGCTTCTCAGGACTTTGCCTTGCATGAAAGTGCACCCCCGATTTCCTACCCAGGCACAGCACCTTGACCTTCCGTGCCACTCCTCCCACAGATTCTTAACATCTTGGACGGCCGCCGCTTTCTCCTCATTCTTTCCATGTCGTCGGCATACACCACCTCCTACTATGCCCATGTGCAGGAGAAGCATGTCACTGTAGATGATACAATCTACTTTATTGGCATGACAAGTATTGCCAAATAAATACATGGTAGAGACCCCCTAACCCCGACCTTGCATCCCTCCCACCCTCCTCTCTCACCAATAGTCCATTCCATACTTTCCCCTCCTCCCGTTGCAGTGCCTCTGACACACAGGGCCCCTGTGCACACTGAGGCTGCACCCCACGCCCCTTCTCAATGTGTGTGTGTGTTTACTTGTCTGGAACTAGGGCAGACGTGCAGTACTGGAATTGCACCAATGAGCCCTACACGTTACGGCAGAGGTAGGGAATGAGGCAGCCCAAGTTGAAGGGCGTGCATCTGACAGGACAGACTTGGAGGTTGTCCAGTGGTGGCCTCGCCCTTGTGACAATGACATGTGTATGTACATACTTACAGCTGTAGAGCCCTCTGTACAGTATGTGGACGCCGCCAGCAACTTGGCCCGCTATTGGCTCCGGTGTTGCTGACGAGAAACACCTTTCTTACCCTTCAGGCGCACAGCAATGAGTTTCTGCATGGCTTTTTTTTATTCATTTCAGGTCATTTGTATGGCACAGGTGATTAGATTGACAGGGTTCATGCAGTCCAAGTCATGCAGTATTCCCTTGTGTGGCACTTACAGCCAATGTTTTTTTTTATTCCGCTATGTTATGTGTGTACTTGGGTACATTAAATTGGGGGGTGCAGAGCTGCACAGAGGTAATTTGTATGTGTCTCACGGTAAAGCTCATAACCGGTTTGGACACTTGACCTGCTCTGCTACCGATCGCTTCCTCTTTTCTACCTTTATATGTTACGGTGGATCTTAAGACAAGTTCCATAACTTGTCCGGTTCCTTCCCACTCCACCCATTGCCAGTCAGCAGCCTCTTCTGGAGATGCAAGAGTAGAGGTGGGGTAGAGCAAGAGGGAGTCCGCGCGTGGGGTGTCTGTATTTTGTTCGTCTAGTCCATGTGTCTCATGACAGTCTACTCTAGGCGTCTGACCTACCCGCGGCTCTTAAGCCGTTGGCATGATCCTATGTGCAATTAGTTGTAAGATCTACGGTGCAACGCCAATGTCATTCTTGATCTGCTTATGTGTGAGTGTAAGAAGGTTTAGGTATTCAATCGCATGAAAGGCCCTATTCCTAACTATGCCGCTGACTCGTTGCACTATCTAACACTAAGTCTTGCTTCTGCATTCCCATGCCGCAGTTTTAAGGGTGAATATCTTGCATTCATTTACTGATGCGGCCTAGCTTAAATCCTGCTTCATGTCTGAGATTTTCTTTATTATTGGGTTAATAACGAAGCCCCCATCCGCTGAGTGTTTTAACCTAATAGATTTATTGACTGTCTTGCTAGTCCAATGAAAGAGAGAAGGTAAGAAGTAGGTGCTAGTGTTTTAAGTATGATGAGATTCAACTTTGCCATGCAGACTTTTTGAGCATTACATGGACGAGTGATTAGCACTGCTGTGCCAAGTGTGATTATTTTGTAGCATTTACTAAACTAGGTTATTTCCCATGTTGCACATTTGTAGAGGGGCCCTACAATATCAATGTTGTTCACATCTCAGATTCACACACAGCACCTGGTTTTAGCTTCCGCATACAGTGCCTACAGCTGCCCACTTTGGAACTGGAGAACCAGGTTCGAGTCTCTGCATCAGCTCAATATCCTGTGATTTTGGGCACATCACTTAATCTCCCCTTCCTTTAAAAATGAACCTAAAATGAATGTGTCCTTCTGTAATGTAACAGGTGTTTATGTAAAGGTCTCCAGTACCTTCGGGTGCTAAAACTTTCAACAAAAAACGTATTATTAATCACATAGGCGAACCCTAACGCATTTACTATGCATTTACCAATGCTTGTTGTCATTGTGCCACTATAAACAGCGAGCGCTCCCATGCTAATCAGCATGAACTGCTAGGCCACACCCGCTCTAATCGGAAACCGAGGCGATTATTTATCACAAAGGGCGCACACCCAGTAACTAAATCCCGAAAATAATGCAATATATAATTCACTCCAGCAAGTGTCATCTTGCTGGACTTTCAACTCGTGAACCTTAAGTTTATTATTTCTGAAGGAAAATACAGTTTATTTCACACTCTGAGGTGTTTGAGCATTCCTATCTAGCGGAATAACACAAGTGAAAACTGCTTGAGCACGGACAAATAAACGAAAGGAATTAAGAAACAATGTGCCTGGTGTTTGCTCTGGGCGTCTCCTTGTTAGAGACAGCATCCCCCACACGCCGGACAGCCCTGCTCCATTCATGAGGTCGTCAGACAGCTATTCAAATCAGTCAGAGGCCTGGAACAGGGGACCGCACCCCCCAACGAGCAGCTGGGCGAGAGCAAACACCATAAACATGCCTCGAGGTCTCTGGCCCCAGGATTTGACGGTTCATTTCAAGAACGGAGTAAAACAAACAGAGGGGTGTATTCGGGGAAATGTGTCATGGACACGTGACAAAAGAGGCTAGTCTAGCCCAAGACTGAGGCTTGAGAGGGGCAATGCTTCGTCAAAGCTTTAGCCAGCTCATATGTCCCGAATTTGTTAATTTAACCAGTTTTGCAACGGCGTTTCCTTCCAAACTATGCATTGCAGATCTCCCATCTAAATGTGAAAATGGGGTACAAAAATGAAAGCATGTATTTTTTTCGTTTGGTTTTAATCACGTATCATGTACCTTTTGTTAATTGCACATTCACCCTGCGGGATTTCTTGGCGTTAAACATCTGGGGGCTTATTTATGAGCCCATTGCGTCACTTTTCGTGACGCTGCGGCGGCGTAAAAAATGTGCCACGTTGCGCCATATTTACAAAGTGACGCAGCTAAGCAGATGCTTCACTTTGTAAAGCCCTGCGCTACATTATACCTGCGTCACATATAATGTATGCATCTACTATGCCACTTCTAGAACACCACTGTGTCAAAATCTTATGGCAAACAAAGCAAACACAAGGAGATGATGGACGGAGCACTGAAACTTTTCAGACACTCACCCCCAGTCATAGATCTGGGTTGAATCCATCATCATTCTTTAGCTCACTTCGCCACTCCAGTTCAGACACAGCTATATGCAAATCAGTCTTGACCCTGTGCCTCATGGGAACAGTCCAGCCCGAACTGCCAAGCCATGTCTTCCCTGGACCGGAAACAAGCATCCTGGGACCGGTTTCGGGCTAACAGCCCTCATCAGCCAGGCTAGCTTAAAATCCAGTGGCAAAGTGAGCAAGGGACCCACGTCTGGGCATACCCTGCCAACTTAGGGCGAACAAAGCAACCACAAGGAGATGATAGACGGAGCACTGAAACTTTTCAGACACTCACCCCCAGTCACAGATCTGGGTTGAATCCATCATCGTTGTTTAGCTCTCTTCACCACCCCAGTTCAGACACAGCTATATGCAAATCAGTCTTGACCCTGTGCCTCATGGGAACAGTCCAGCCCAAACTGCCAAACCATGTCTTCCCTGGACCGGAAACAAGCATTGTGGGACCGGTTTCGGGCTAACAGCCCTCATCAGCCAGGCTAGCTTGATTCCAGTGGCAAAGTGAGCAAGGGACCCACGTCTGGGCATACCCTGCCAACTTAGGGCGAACAAAGCAAACACAAGGAGATGATGCACAGAGCACTGAAACTTTTCAGACACTCACCCCCAGTCACAGTTCTGGGTTGAATCCATCATCGTTTTTTAGCTCACTTCGCCACCCCAGTTCAGACACAGCTATATGAAAATCAGTCTTGACCCTGTGCCTCATGGGAACAATCCAGCCCGAACTGCCAAGCCATGTCTTCCCTGGACCAGAAACAAGCATCATGGGACCGGTTTCGGGCTAAAAGCCCTCATCAGCCAGGCTAGCTTGAATCCAGTGGCAAAGTGAGCAAGGGACCCATGTCTGGGCATACCCTGCCAACTTAGGGTGAACAAAGCAAACACAAGGAGATGATGGACGGAGCACTGAAACTTTTCAGACACTCACCCCCAGTCACAGATCTGGGTTAAATCCATCATCGTTCTTTAGCTCACTTCGCCACTCCAGTTCAGACACAGCTATATGCAAATCAGTCTTGACCCTGTGCCTCATGGAAACAGTCCAGCCCGAACTGCAAAGCCATGTCTTCTCTACACCGGAAACAAGCATCCTGGGACCGGTTTCAGGCTAACAGCCCTCATCAGCCAGGCTAGCTTGAATCCAGTGGCAAAGTGAGCAAGGGACCTACGTCTGGGCATTTATTTATTTGATGAGTTTTATATAGCGCTGGCTAGACCCGGAGGTATCAGAGCGCTTTACATGAGGTTCCACAATGTTACAAAATTACATCAGTTACAAGTTACATCAGTTACTAGTAAAACATTTAAAGAGCATAGAAGACGAGATAAATGGAGCGTAGACGGGTAAGGGGGTAGGGTAAAGGGGCAGGAGGGAGATACGACGGAGAGACGAAGGAAAGTCTGCCCAAAGTCCGGCTGGGTAGGTGGCGGCCAGGGGGGAAGACCTCAGTCCATCTCCTCTAGAGCCATCAGGTAGCTCCACCGGGCATTGGCCAAATAGCTAGGTCTCAACTGAAAAACATTCAAAGAGTATAGAAGACGAGATAGATGGAGCGTAGAAGGGTAGGGGGGTAGGGTAAAGGGGTAGGGTGGAGGGACGACGGAGAGATGAAGGAAAGTCAGCCCAAAGTCCGGTTGGGTAGGTGACGGCCGAGGGGGAAGTCCACAACCCATCTCCTCTTTAGCTAACAGGTAGCTCCACCGAGCATCGGCCAAATAGCTAGGTCTCCACGGTCGGAGGTAACTTCACTGTTCTATGTCCTGATGGGTACGCCGGGTGGGGGATAGTTTCGAGTTCTGATGTCCTGATGGGTACGCAGGGTGGGGGATAGGTTCGAGTTCTGGTAGATGTCCGGTTTTTGTCCAAGAGTAGTAGCACAACATGGTAGCGACCACTGTGGCAGCCATCTTGGTGTTACAAGGCCATAACTCTAAATTGCTAAGAACAGAGTCATGGGCGCTATTTTGGGGACAGGCACTACTCTCATAAAGAGTGCCGTGGAGAAGAAATCAGACATTCAAACAGCAGTGTCTTGTAGTTGAGTGAGCCAAGCGCTGGGATCCACATATGATGTGGGTTGTGTGTCTTTCGCAGGGCAGGTGCCATGTTATGTGTCAGCTGTGCGGGGCCTCCGGACGCAGTTGTTCCCTTTCCTTCTGGTTGTCCCTCTTGGTTCATAGGTGTGCTTCTACATCAGATCGCGCAAGTGTAAGTGGAGTATCCGGGTAGACAAGGCTCTCATCGTGCACTGTATTGGAGAACATCCGGCGCCATCTTAAAGTCAGGCACAGGGTCAGGCAGCTCCCTCCGGGCCCTCCAAAACCTCTGGCGTGCCCCCGTTTCCAGCAGGTACCCTTCTAGCAGTAAGGATCCTTGTTGTGGCCACTAAAGAGGTAACTCTTCAAGCCTGCTGCGGTAGGGGATATCGTAGTGCCATGGGGGGGGGAGGGGAAGCAGCCGCTTTCTCCCGGGCTCGAGGCGGTCAAATTACTCACGCAAGTTTTTCTGCTATGCCCGCTGTCATCGGGGCTCAGTCGCTCGTTCCGCCGGTATGTTCAGGCGATTAGCGCTCTCCACTCCTCCGGGGGGCACCATCAACTCTGGTCCCGCATCCCAGAGGAGGCCGCCATTAGTTCTGTTCCTTTTCTTGTTGTTATTATACTTCAAACAGGTGTGCGACACCTGAACACTCTGTCGTTACTTCACTTGGATTTGCAGCATCTCAATATTTATGTTTTTGTAATATAATATTGTTGATTGCAGAATGCTGTGTTTTTGCTTTCATTATATATTTTTTGGCCTGGCTTCACTGTTCTATTGCTTTCATATAGTGTACATGTTTGGATAGATGTAATTTCTGCAGAATCCTCCTGTAGGATATCTGTTTCTAGAACTTTACAAAAATGATAATGTTTTGAAATGGTTTGCTCCTTGGGCACACAAATGCCCCCCTTGTATACTTACTGTGGTTGGCATACTAAGTTGGCATACCCTGCCAACTTAGGACGAACAAAGCAAACACAAGGAGATAATGGATGGAGCACTGAAACTTTTCAGACACTCACCCCCAGTCACAGATCTGGGTTGAATCCATCATCGTTCTTTAGCTCACTTCGCCACCCCAGTTCAGACACAGCTATATGCAAATCAGTCTTGACCCTGTGCCTCATGGGAACAGTCCAGCCCGAACTGCCAAGCCATGTCTTCCCTGGACTGGAAACAAGCATCCTGGGACCGGTCTCGGGCTAACAGCCCTCATCAGCCAGGCTAGCTTGAATCCAGTGGCAAAGTGAGCAAGGGACCCACATCTGGACATACCCAGCCAACTTAGGGCGAACAAAGCAAACACAAGGAGATGATGGACGGAGCACTGAAACTTTTCAGACACTCACCCCCAGTCACAGATCTGGGTTGAATCCATCATCGTTCTTTAGCTCACTTCGCCACCCCAGTTCAGACACAGCTATATGCAAATCAGTCTCACAGCAGGCGTAAGACTGATGCAGGCGCTTTTAACATGAGTCTTGCCCATGTGTAATGCCCCACTTTTGCGACACACTCCAGCAATGCATCATTACTGCGTCTACAGATACGTCAGAAATACTGACATATCTGTAAATCCTTGTGACATGGTGCGCCGTCCAGTAAATACGGCACATCCATGGTGTCGCAAGGAAGGGTGCACTGAAAAGTGTTGAATCGCTGTTTTCACACAGCGATGCAACACTTTTCATAAATGAGTCCCCTGATGTTTGATAGACCTTGACAGGATGAAATTTTGACTTGATCCACCAGGATTCCAACCAGAGATCACGGGGTAGATCAGACAGCCCTGCAGTGGATGCATCAGGCCACTGTGCCACATACTCTCCATTTGCAAACCGGCTTCCTCCACCAGCCCAGTGTTTTAGGGATCAGTCAGAAGTTCCAGTATTTACTGGGAGATGTGTTTAGATCAGTTACCGAGATGGAATGGCTTTACAGATTTTGAAATGTGATTTAACCATGAGTGTAATGCGGGCCCTTGCAGTCCTAATGGTTCAGGACACCCTACACCATACCCTGGTGGCTGGTGGAGCTTTCCATAATCATGCAATGGGGCAGAGGCCCTGTCAGCCCAGGGCCTTTTTTTTTATACCTAAGAGATTACCTGTCTCAGAAACCAATGAGAGCAGTTGGGAAGTTATACTGTGGGTTGAAGGAATCTCAGGGATAAAGGACCACATTTTTTGGGGGGGTTAACCAATTTTTCAACATCACTTCGTGGCACAATTTAAAAAACAAAATATGGCGTAAACTCAACCCGAATGTATTGGAGCACCATGGAGCTCATTACATGAGCACCAGTTACATTACACATAGACACATTCATTTTTCTAAGCGCGTAGAGATTAAGTGATTTGCCCAGAATCACAGGATGTTGAGCCAACGATGAGACTCAGAACTGGTTCCCTAGCTCCAAAGTCCGCAGGGCTGGCCATTACACCACACTCTCTCCCGTCTCTTTTCCACATAAGTGTGATACTGTCAGGAGCATCTCCTTTTATATTCCCAATGAAAGCTTCATGTATGTACCCCCTAGGGTTGTACCCTAGGGGGTACATACATGAAGCTTTCATTGGGAATACACATACATGTATCTATCATTGGGTTTTAATTGGATATTTATGTACATGTGGAGATCATTGGACAAAAGAGACCTCTACGAATGTTCCGCCTAAATTCAAGAAAGAGAAATCTTGCGCCTGCTCTTTCTCCGGGAATGCCCCCAAAATCTGGAGCACGCTACCTCAAGACTTACGCGAAAAACAATCTTTCCCCCATTACAAGACAAAATTAAAACTCCTTCTCCTCAACAAATTTCTGAACCCACCCTCCTGAAGCTCCTGACAGACCTGTGCTGCCACCCTCAAAGTCATTTCTAAGCCTCTGCACCTGTATCTCGGGGAAAACTCTTATGCCTCCGCTCCCACGCCACCAAGATGTCCGTCCCTAGCTGCCCGTGAACTAGCTCACTCATCCAATCTACTGCACGCCCTAGCCCACTGTCTTATGTAGGTGTACTTATACCCCGGGTAACCCTGAGCAATTGTTTCTATGCATTGTTAAAAACACTATATATATATTGATGTTGTTTCCACCTCAATAATGTATCCGCTGCTGATCCTATTGACTTCATGTATTTAGCTTACGCATGTCGCAGACCACTGTTATCTTTGGTCCTATTGTATTTTTACTTATTCCTCGTGTAACCCTGCACAAATGTATCTATGCATTGCTAAAAACTTTCTATATACATTTATGCTGTTTCTACCTCAATAATGTGTCAACTACCGAGCCTAATGCCTTCATTTATTTAGCTTACCTACTGCCATTATGTCTTCATGCTTACCCAAATAGGTACTGATGCAATGTGCTGTTAAAACAATATCTATGTCTATAAGTTGTCTGTA
Source organism: Calotriton arnoldi (assembly GCA_963921515.1). Taxonomy (NCBI): domain Eukaryota; kingdom Metazoa; phylum Chordata; class Amphibia; order Caudata; family Salamandridae; genus Calotriton; species Calotriton arnoldi. The sequence goes on from CAWUFW010005538.1 coordinate 974,446, forward strand.
CCTCAAAAACGCCTTAGATAGATAGTTTGCTTACGTACTGCCATTATGTCTTTATGCCTACCCCAATAGGTGCTGCACTATGCGTTGCTAAAAAAATTCTATATTGATAACTTGTCTACCTCAAAAATGTAACATCTACTGATCCTAGCAACCATCATATGTTTCGCTCATGTACGTACCGTTTTGCCTGTATGTCTACCCCAATATGTTTTATGTAAAACACATAATTACTACTCTGTAACACTGTGAAGTAATCTGATGCCTCCGGGTCATGTTCTAGCTATATAAAACTCTACAGATAAAATGTGCATGAGCAAATATGTACATGTGCCTATCATCGGGTATACATGTATGTATATCTATCTTTCGAAATTTAGCATGTAGCTATCCTTAGGTATATGTACATTTGGCTACCATTGAACCTATTTGTGCAAGTAGATATCATTAACATGCCGTTATCAGTAGGCTTTTATGTACGTTTGCCTATCATTCAGCATATATACAGTTCTGATTAACATTGAATGTATTTGTATGTGTCGCTTTCATTGATCAAATATGCAAATGTGGCTATCATTGGGCTTATGTATGCATGTGGCTATCAATAGTTGAATACAGTATGTGGCTATCATTGGGTGTATATGAACACATGCATATCACTGGGCACATATGTACATGAAGCTGTCATTGGATGTATATATTTATACATCCAGGCATATATGTACAGGTGGTTATCATTAGGTATATATGTACATGTGACTTTCACTGGGTGTATATGTCCTGGTGGATATCATTTGAAATCTATATACATGGCTATCATTGGCCTTACACATACATGCGGATATCAGTCGATGTAATTGTACCTGTGCATCATTGGGTGTATAGGGACACGCGGCTACTACTGGGCATCTATGGACATGTGATTATCACTGGGCTTATAGGTATATGTGGCTATCACTTGGTGTATACATACATTTGGCTATCATTAGAGATATATTTACATGCACCTGTCATTGGGCATGTGTGGCAAGCTTTGTCCACAAATGTTTCAGCATGGGATTATAATGCCCATACAATAAGAGCTTATACCGAGGAAACTGCATCAAATAGTGATGTTACTCAGTCATCTTTAATTTATGTAATTATGCCAGTGGGTTTATGGTCTGCAACAGAGTACATAAAAAGACATACTTATGTATGGTGGATAAGTACAAATATGCAACGATAGTCATACAAATTTTAACGTCAAGGGCAATTGTTTGTGACAGAAAAGTATGACATGGGGCGTGGTGTAGTTTTGAATTCAGGGCCATATTCACAAGGAAAGTGACGAAGCATGTCGTTAAACCAAGAAGGCTAACGGCACGTTCCGTCACTTTAGAAACGCAGGGATGCACCATATTTCCAAAAATATGGTGCAGCCCTGCATTTCCCCCTGCGCTGGCGCTAAATTTAGCTGCCTAGCGCCAACGAAGGTACTCTTGCACCATAGTGCAAGTGTGCCTGCGTTGAGGGGAGTGATTGTTTATGTGCAGGAAGGTGTGTCCCTTCCTGCACATAAACAATCTGAAATGGCGATTTGAAACTTCTATGTGTGCTGCTTAAGGAAGCACACATAGAAGTTGCAACACGCCATTTATTTTTAGGATTGTTTATGTGCAGGAAGGGGCACGATTCTGTAGGCAACCGTTCCAAATACTGAATTGGTACCAGGTATATCAATGCTTTGCGACCCGAATTCCGGTTGCAAACCATTGAAGAGTTACCAACTTCTAATTTCGGGCAGTAACTCATTTACAAAAGGGAAGGAGTCCCCTTTGAATCCTTTTCCTTTGTGAAATGTTGAAAAGTTTCTGGGGGAGAGGCAGTGGTCCAGACGATCACTACCAACTTTCGGGGGACATTTTTAAGAAAGAAAACTTTTTTTTTAAAGCAGCCTCGTTTCTTTTAAGGAAATTGGGCTACTTTAAAAAAAAGTTTCTTCATTTAATTGGAATCACAAACAAAGTGGTCTGCTTAACCTTGCAGTCCACCCTCCCTGTAACTGTATCCAATCAGAGTGAGCCGCAATTTGCAATCCACCTAATGACTACTAATTACGTAGGGTGGATTGCGACCCAGTCCGATTCGGTATTTTAAGACTGGATCTATGTCACAGGTTGTTAAAATTAAATACTGTTCACATGTTTCCTAATTACACACATATTTTAGAAATATGGAAACATGTATACATTTGTTCATTTTCACCCTAAGTTTCACGAAACAAAAGCAAGTGCAGAAGCATCAAAAATAAAGGTGGAATGAATGAGACCAAGCATGATTGGGAGCAGTGACAGGGCTTAAGATGGCCCAGCTACACTGCAGGCACTGACCGAGGTACTACTAATTTATGCTATTACTGAATTGCAGGCTGGGTGGAGTGTGGATGTCTGCAAAAGACTCCTTGAAGGGAAGCCACCCAGCGGAGACTCGAAATGTTTCCATTTCATAGAATGTGGCAAGCATATTGTTGATCTATGGGGCATAAACGTAAACGTAAACAGGGCTCAAGCGAGATATTTGAGGATGAAAATGTTGGCTTTGGGACTAAGGAAGTCTCATTTAAGATGTATGTTTGTATATGCTACATTGACCTTGACATTAAGTAAGGCTTGAGGAGAGATGGGTGCGAGGATGACAAAGACTATACATATTTCAATTAATCTAGTTTCTACACAATTAGAGATTTGAAACAGAACAAAGTGCACATATGTTAGAAATGGGGTTTCTGGTTGGCTAGGGTATGCACCTAAGCCAGGCAGAACCCACCACTCTAGTCAGGGCAAGTCAGTTACACAGCTAGGATAACCTGTGCTCACCCTCTGGTAGCTTGGCACAGAGCAGGCAGGCTTATCATCAGAGGCAATGTGTAAAGCGTCTGTGCAACACGCTCATACAATAACACAAAGAATACACTGCAAAAGAGACTGAACACAGGATTATATAAAAATATGTGTTCTATATTATATATATTACATGACCAAAATGACATGCAACATAAATACTTCAACAGGCATGCCACTGTCAAACATCTCAGTGCACATACTTTTAAATGTGTCACTCGTTATTCTGATCAAAGCAAGATAAAACAATGAAGATCACATCATTAGTGCAAGTAATGCAGACAATTTAGGGTGAATCACACAAATTACAATGAAAACATAGGCCACAGCGCCCCTGCACCCCACTCCATTTTGTACTCTAATTGTTGTGAGGCCTGTTGAAATGATCGTATGCAGGCATAAAATGTAGGCCGCAGGAGCTCCTGCATCCCCACTACACGGGATACTGTAAAAGGTTAACGCCCTGTTAATGCAGGGCAAGTATTTCCCCTTCTACTGGGGATTTTACGGTAACTCCTTGTGACCAGGATCCCACCAGAGGACTTTCCCCACATCGAAGCGGGGAAAGAACAAGGCTTCCCAAGTCCTCCAGGAGTCGTCCCTGATGCTAAGAGGAAATCCAACCACCTATGAGAGTAGGATGGCTACAATGGGGCAACACCGCGTGGGTCCAGCGATCACAGGGGACCCCGCGGGTCTCTGCTCTAGGGAAAATGCCTTTCCTAAGTCAGAACAGTCCTCAAGTCCCTGGGAACTTGCTCTTACAACAAAGCAGCGAAGTGCCGGGCCAGACTTCGGAGGAGTCATCCTCCTCCCCTCCAGAGTCATGCAGGAGTTGCGTTGTGGTCTATCTGGGTGGCTCTGCAATGGCTTCTCATCGGGGGAAGGTGGGCGCAAAGTCATCCTCACAACCCCTCGGTGTAGGTCAGCTGGGTGCTGTCACTACTTGGGGCCATGCCACATTTGACCAGTGAAGCGATGGCCCCCTTTAGTAACAGGGAAAACGGAGCAGTTGAGTCTGGCTGGCGATCGGCAGCGCTCCTCCCCTGGAGTCGCAGTCCTGAGTAGTTACAGCTCGGGCTGCTCTGGAGAAAACACATGCCACTCCCTGCGGCATAAGGGGCACTCAGCACACACTTCTCATTACAAGGCAAAGTGCTCAGCATGCACCCTGATCAGTGCTATCTGAAGGCAGGGGGCAAAGCCCTCACCACGCACTGTTGTCGAATAGAAGGTGAGGGGTAGTGGTTCCCAGTTCCTCAGTGAGCCCGCGGCTGCCGGACTCCCAAAAGGTAGAGTCACACGGCAGCCGGGCTGACAGACAATCTTTTCCAGTGCTGAGATTACCAGAATGGGGGGGGCAAGCCCTTGGAAAGCATTTTGGGGCACACAGAGAGCAGCAGGCAGGCCAGCACGTAAAGTTACTTGGCAGAGTAGCAGTCCCTCCAGTAGTCCAGCAGGTTAGCACTACAAAGCAAGTAGTCCCAATGACAGTTCCTCCTGGCAGCATAGCAGTCCTCTGGCAATGCGTAGTTTTTACAGCCAGCAGCTTCTGGTTACAAGTCCCACACAGTGTCTCAAAATATGGGGTTGGAGCCTCTTTACTTATACTCAAAAATGTCTTTGATGAAGGGGTGACTTCAAATGAACCCTAAGAAGTGCACAATAATCCATTTCAACCCAGCTCTGGCCCCAGACTACCAGTAGGGGGTAAATCAGCCCTTTGTGTGAGGGCAGGATACAACCTATTCAAATGTAAGTGTGAACCACCTCTCTCTCTCCCAGCCCAGGAATACTATCAGTATGCAGATGAATGCACATGTATTCCCTGTCACACCCAGCCATTCCTGTATGGTGGTTGTCTGGAAAGTATGCACCAAGTGTAGCTGTCACCTAGCTCAGATGTGTATTGGAGTCAGGCTGCAAAGCACAAAGAGTCATAAGCAAAGAGAAATGCCCACTGTCTAAAAATGGAATGTCTAAAATAGTAAAGTAAAATCCAACTACACCAGTAAGCAGGATTTAGCACCACTATCCTAAACATACCAAACATGGCAAATGTGGGTAAAGTATCATCTTACTGCTGTTTGACCCGAGGAAATTAGATTACCACCAGCCCTTCCCAATAGCATGAGCTATAAGGGAACATGCCTAAAGTGCAACCTCTCCCTTGTTCCACAGGTAGGTCAAGTGACCAAATTGTCATTCTTCACCATCTGAACCCTTTTGTCACATTTTTCCAAACATTAGAGTCTCACTAAGTATAGTGGTCACTATTGCCTAGGTCATGTCCCATGTAAACAACTGTGCAATACATACATGATACAGATCCACAAGTGAAGCCCTATCTGCCTCACACCACTCTGCCCCACTTCACACTTAAGTGCAGTTACAAGTTCAAAGCAACATAAAAGGGGATACCGGGCACTTCCCTTATAGGCCTCGCTATAAACACACTTTCCCAACCACACACTACAGATAGTGAATCCTCCCGGCTGAACACTGAGGGGTCATGATGGTGGAGTGAATTTCTATAAAAATAAAACTATACATTGTCCACTGTAATTTGCTTGCACGCTCCAAAGCCCTGTATTTTTTCTCTCTCTTTCCCCTCTCCCTCTCTTACACAAACACGGTTACAACTGGACCACGATGCAGAATCTAGGCAGGAATACAGACTGTACGCAAGCAAACTTTTCAGTGAGGTAAATACTCAGTTTTTGACATAAAAAACAAACAACCAAGCAAAAACTCTGATTAATACCACGATCTACAAGCAACAGCAGTTGAAGGAAAACTTGTCGCCCAAACATAGGCATATATTAAAGATGATCAACTTTAAACATCACAGACACAATGTGCCCTGGTTGCATCACAATATAGTGGATGCAGTCAGTGTGCTTTAAATCTACTGCTATAAGTGAAGGTTTCAGTTCTCATTCCTTAATTTGTCATTTCGATGCTCCTCCAAAATATAAGCAGGAAACATGTGCTTGGCGAATTGCCTTTTCTCTGCACCGGAAGAACTTAATTGAATGTATTTTCACGGTTGTAAACTTTTTATGGGCTCCGCAGTAGAAGACAAACTCTCAGTTTCATTGGGGGTGAGGGGGTGGGAGGGTTTCAAAGGAGCAGCAGTTTTTTAAAACACAGCAGCGCGTAGAAAAAAAGGCCCAAACAAGTGCAGTCTGAATGAGACAAGGACGGTGGTGATGCTTAGAGACGTCATGTATCCAAGTGAAAATAGGAGAGCTGTGTGGTCCTCTTTTGAGCCATATGAGGATAGAACGCAATGGCGGGGACTGAGCCAGTCTGCAATTTCAGGTTTCGTGTGTGGAGAAAGATGCCCCAGCGGCGTCACTAGGGTTGGTGTCACCCAGTGCGGTAACTCGGTAACTCATGGTGTCACCCCCTCACGACTTACCCCATGACACCATCACATGGGGTGACACCTTTCCCAAATGAGACTATTTAGTAAATAGTCTCATTTGGGAAAGGTGTCACCCCATGTGATGGTGTCACCCGGTGCGGTCCGCACCCCCCGCACCCCTCTAGTGACGCCACTGAGATGACCCCTAGTGAACGTTCCAGAGTTACTCCACCTCAGCGTGAAAGTTTCATCATAGAAGCCAGAGCTCTGAGGACATTCATGTGCGGCCCAGGTGGCGCCGTTCGTTTCCGAATTCAATACTTTTGAAATATTTTAATAGAATAACTGCTCTGCTGGGTCGCACATGCAACGCAGTGATGTATAAATAGTAAGTACAAACGGTTGGTGCATCTCACAACTGGTCCAGTCATGCCTACCTGGAAACAATTGCCCTTAAAACTAAACCTCAAAACACCCCTTGCTCCAAATTAAGAATAAGTATTTTGTGTGTGCATTGACATTTTGACTCAGTGCCTATTGTGTTAAATTATATTAGAGAATATAAGGTACAGACCACCTGTTGGATGTACACTATTGCAATAAATGGGATAAAGTGCCCTGTTGTGGTTTTTAAGGGCACTGCAAGTCACAGAGAAGTCCTATGGCTTAAGGAGGAACGGTGCTGGAGGCCAAGCTCCTTTATAAGGTCACGGAACGCCGAAGAGTCTTGCAATATCCATTAAACATATGGCAGAGAGTATCTTATGCTTTATAATACATGGACGCGTTAGCACTCTTCCCCATAAACCTCTTAAATCCTTGGTGGTCCTATTCCTTTATGTGAAAGAAGTGGTTGTGGACATGAAGATAATATCAGAGGGCCTCATTTATGAAAAGTGTTGCATCGCTGCCTGAAAACAGCGATGCCACACTTCAGTGCGCCCTCCTTGCGACACCATGGATGCGCTGTATTAACTGTACGGCGCTCCATGTCGCAAGCAGTTATAGATACGTCAGTATTTCTGATGTATCTGTAGGCTCAATAATGACGCATTGCTGGAGTGTGTCACAACTCCAGCAATAGGTCATTACACATTGGCAAGTCCTATGTTAAATGTGCCTGCGTCTGTATTATGCCTGCTGTGAGGCAGGCGTAAGATTTTGACGCAGTGGCATCCTAGAAGTGGTGCAGTGAAATTTGATAGATTTCACTGTGCCACTTCTAGAGGTTTTTTGCGGGGGATGCCCACCCTGCATACATTATACCTGACACAAGTATAATGTAGCGCAGGGCGTTACAAAGTGACGCATCTGCTTAGATGCGTCAATTTGTAAATAGGGTGCAACATGTCACATTTTTTATGCGCCGGTGCGTCACATAAATAAGCCCCAGAATCTTTAGTACAAAATATAACACACTAAAAAGCAGTTGGTAATCTGTTGCAAAAACATATTAGAAGCAGTTTAATTTGACCCGATTTACAGGAAATGCTGTAGCTCAGAAGTAACATGTAAAGAGATTGGTCTGATCCTGCAATGAAATCTGAGCAAAAAATAAAGATCTTGCCATAAATCTCTCCTTTCTACTGATCGTTGTCCATTTCAGAGAAAACGATCAAAATAAAAAAGTTTAAACTGCAGCTGCCTTAATGCTAGCTCTAACGTAACTATCAAAAAAGGCTTGGGTCCTATCACTATCTGGCCTAGAGCACTCTAGTATCAGAAACAAACAAATGACCAGATAGGGTACTCAACAATTACTGAACTGTACCTAAACCAATGATTTTAGGTACATGTGATTTATTTCACATTCATTTTAAATATATTTCACAATTTTTTTGAAAAAATATTATATCATGTCATACAAAAACACACCAACTTTTTCAGTGTAACACAGATTTGAACACCATGAATTACATACAAATCCAACATAAAGAATTAAACTGACATCAATATGACGATGTGTACAACATAAACACCATGAATACTATTATTGTCCTCCTAAAATTTGAAGGGCACCAGTCCATATATAAAACAACAGAAACAAGCGGACTATACACAATTCACAAAGTCCTGCCTGTATACAAGGCTGAAGAAAGCAAATTAATCAGCAAGCTAGTTGGTGTGTTTTTTGTATGACATGATATAATATTTTTTCAAAAAAATTGTGAAATATATTTAAAATGAATGTGAAATAAATCACATGTACCTAAAATCATTGGTTTAGGTACAGTTCAGTAATTGTTGAGTACCCTATCTGGTCATTAATGCTAGCTCTGGCAGCAGGCATTATGTTGACCCAACTTGACTGTAATAAATTATCAGTTCAGCTGCTACATCGCTTTCTGATTAAGGGGGAATAGAAACATCACAACTCGACTGTAAGAAGGAAATCAGAAGCAGATTGTAATGCTAGGATTGCTGGCTTTTATGTACTACATATACAAAAAGAGAGAGAGGGACCCAACCACCAAAGGGGAGGGGTACCAAATACGACAAAAAGTCACAAAGAATCCCTCCTTGGGTAAAAAACACCTATACAACACCACATTCACACGAGAAACCTTATATCACCAACACGTTAACAATAAACAAAGGATCCAAGAAATAAACAAATCAAGTTAGTTCTCAATGAATAGTACAAATTTATTCAATTCAGTATACAATAATTAAAAATTAATCTTAAAACTTCACAGTATTTTTCTAACGTTCATCATAAAACAATATTCAAAGAAGCTTTATCAAGTTAAAAAGGATTAGACACATATCTTGAGGGCAGATCAATACATATAATTAAAAAAACAAAACACAAAAAAATATATGGGAGAATGAGCAGGAAAATTGTTTCCAAGTCACAGGTATAGCCACATAATCATACACAGATCAAATGTCAACTCATGAGAGAAATCTCTCCTTTGTTTTGTACTCAGTAACAGTTGTCCACATCGATTTAAAATGGGCTTCCCTTGTCTGTGCATCGACGCGTTTCGGTGGGCACTATGTTTAGGCCAACACCTTCTTCAGGATAATAAAATTGCTCCCAATTTATCAATCACTTTCTGTAATAGCAATAACAACAAAAATCAGACACATATAAATCAATAAACATAATCATTGATTCTTCACTTCTTAGTCCTAATAAATCATCAACATATTGGTGACAAACCAAGGTTTCCTCATTCTCACAAATATACCATCCATATACACATTCATTCATCAACAATGCCAATATAGACGACATCATTTAAATAAAAGGAATTATCATAAAGACATCCTTAACAGTAGCATAATACTCTTCATTTGTAGGCAAAGGAGGGTATTTCTCATTCCTCCCAACAGATATCTGTGATAGCATAATCAAGAGTGTACAGAGCAAATTCTCTCCAGACTAATACATTTCACACATAGCCAGAATAGCATCTTTGGCAGATTTACCTCAAGTATCTTAGTGATCACACCTCCTTGGGTGGTCTGTATCTATAGTTGTCACGATAAAATCAGATAAAATCTATCTTCACACTTTTCCAGTATTTAAATAATACCTGTTATAGAAAAGAGGAATAACAGTCCTTACTATACACATTATTACTAGTAACCAATTTAGGTTATATTCCCAAAGTGGTATGAGTTTCTAATTACCTCCAATTCACAGGCACCTTCCTGGATACTCTTTTGTCTTTACGATCAAACCAGTACCGGAGACCTATTATATGGAAAGCATAATGCTTAGTACTCAACTTCACTAAAAATATTCTGCTATTTGACTATAGCTCACAATGAGTAATTACCTTATGATTTTTGAAGAAATAGGGAAATGGTCAATGAGTCAAATCCTTCCCTTAATCACATCAGCTTCTGATTGGTTTATAGTTTATTTCGTCTTAGAAGACTGTTCAAGATCTGATATCTACGAACAAGAGATAAGTAATATAAAATATATTCAAAATAATATTACGAACAGAAGCCCTATTAGTTGTATAAAAGAGACTCAAGCGTTCTTCTATATTTGAGCCAAGGCTTAATCTTGTGCCCCTAAAACTAGATCCATGTATAAAGTGACACTGTCATAATATTGACTTCCCGTGTCCTCCATCCAATCTATACACATTTAAAATGAACAAAAGTTCATATAGGGTGGGATCAAGGGGTCCTAAACTTTTACAAGAAAAATAAAAATTAAAAAATATATATAAATTGAAACCGAGCCCTTATACTAATTCAGCGAGCCCAAATAGAATCTAAAATCATTAGGTTAGTTTCAAATTATCAAAGGTTCTGCACCTTGTCCATCCAGTTTCCTAGTCAATACGATTCCCACCTCTATCTAGCTCTTACCTCAGTCCTGCTGAGAAAACGGGGTGTATGCCTCCGTCAAAGGTTTAGACTCAACTAATCCTGCTACTGGTATTTATACCTCTCCTCTCGCTGTCCACATGACCCTGATCTAAAAAGCTATTTCAGCTGTGTAAGTCATGTGGTGTGCATGTTGAAAACGGCGGCCATCTTGAAGTGGATATCTAGATCTAAAGACTTCAACAGTAGCCGTAATTCTTTGTAAGCTTGTGTCTACGTTTTATTGGTTTTTAAGATAAAATTTAAATTGGAACAACGGTAGTCCGACCTCCAATATAAACCCAATATAGATATTATTATCACAGAAAAAAATCGATCGTGCACACGTAGCGATCACGTGATCTCTCTAAAAAAAGGTGGCGGCCATCTTGTAATGTTGTTTACATTGTATATTTCTCAAGTAGAACACAGCTATCGCAAAATTATGTAGATTGCTAAGGACACTCACTGCCAATAATCCTTCAATTCTAAATTGAAAAATTCTTAAAATTACAAGTCTCTTTTTAAAAAAATATAAAAATAACAATAAAAGGCCTATTCCTTGGGACTCAAATTCCTACTTCACTTTATTTCCCAATAATGATCGGAGATAGTAAAAAATGTCATAGGCAAATGACTATACAACATAATACACCGTGTTTAGAGACCAATATTTAACTAACATTAAGGTCCAACCTACATTTTAGAGCAATATTTCATATGGGGAAAGAATCCCAACTGAATCCACATCCCTTAACTCTTACACTGACCTTACTAATTATTACATTTCTTACTGTATGTTACATAATATAAAAATTGATCTAACTAAGGGATTGTAATGTATTAAAGGATAAATACAGACTTAGAACACTCGAAAACAGTCCCTCACCTATAGAGCGATATATTAATCTGTTTAAAACAAACAATTATGCTATCAATCCTCAGATTGCCCCTATTAAACGGTCCCATTCTTCCCTAGAATTTAGATACTTGAGGTAAATCTGCCAAAGATGCTATTCTGGCTATGTGTGAAATTTATTAGTCTGGAGAGTATTTGCTCCGTACACTCTTGATTATGCTATCACAGATATCTGTTGGGAGGAATGAGAAATACCCTCCTTTGCCTACAAATGAAGAGTATTATGCTACTCTTAAGGATGTCTTTATGATAATTCCTTTTATTTAAATGATGTCGCCTATATTGGCATTGTTGATGAATGAATGTGTATATGGATGGTATATTTGTGAGAATGAGGAAACCTTGGTTTGTCACCAATATGTTGATGATTTATTAGGACTAAGAAGTGAAGAATCAATGCTTATGTTTATTGATTTATATGTGTCTGATTTTTGTTGTTATTGCTATTACAGAAAGTGATTGATAAATTGGGAGCAATTTTATTATCCTGAAGAAGGTGTTGGCCTAAACATAGTGCCCACCGAAACGCGTCGATGCACAGATAAGGAAGCCCATTTTAAATCGATGTGGACAACTGTTACTGAGTACAAAACAAAGGAGAGATTTCTCTCATGAGTTGACATTTGATCTGTGTATGATTATGTGGCTATACCTGTGACTTGGAAACAATTTTCCTGCTCATTCTCCCATATATGTTTTTTTGTGTTTTTTTTTTTTTAATTATATGTATTGATCTGCCCTCAAGATATGTGTGTGTCTAATCCTTTTTAACTTGATAAAGCTTCTTTGATTATTGTTTTATGATGAACGTTAGAAAAATACTGTGAAGTTTTAAGATGAATTTTTAATTATTGTATACAGAATCGAATAAATTTGTACTATTCATTGAGAACTAACTTGATTTGTTTATTTCTTGGATCCTTTGTTTATTGTTAACGTGTTGGTGATATAAGGTTTCTTGTGTGAATGTGGTGTTGTATAGGTGTTTTTTACCCAAGGGGGGATTCTTTGTGACTTTTTGTTTTATGTACTACATACAAATAAACGATGTTTAAGTGAAAATTAAGAAGGTTCTCTGTTTCACATATAAGGCCTTATTTTTACAAAAACAATTTAGGCAAGTGCAGCTTTTAAAACTGTAAACCCATTGCTTCCCATTATCGTGCACAGTGTGTACATGTAACATGTACAAGGAAAGCTGGCGTTGTCAGAGCAATGCACTGGGTGTGCAAGAAATGGACTCGGCTTGGTCACCTACTAAGCAGATTCCAACAACGTAAGGGAACAGATATAGCGAGCGTGGGAAGTGCTAACTTAAAATATGGCCTGTGTCATGATTTTCAATTGATTGGTGTTCGAAAAGGGGGAAGAGATGTAACAGTGATATAGTTCCACCTTTGGAAGTGGCAAACAGTCACCGGCACCTTAACGAATAGTGTTGTTTTTGGCAGCAAACCAAGCAGCATTTCTCAAAGTCTCAAGAACGCTACATAACACAGCAGAACACAATAACAAATAACACAACGATACACATTTTAACATAATACATCAAATACATCAAGCTATCCACAAAATAATGCGGCACAAGATAACAACAAAGTAGCACAACAAGAGTACATAAGAGCAACAACTCACAACATTTAAACAATACAATAATGCAGCACAAAAACAAAACTGCAAAAAACAAATCAACACTCCCCAACACAACATGTAACACAACCTCAACATAAGTACAAACCAAAAACAAAAAATTCATAAAAGCACAATAAAGCAACCCAAAACCCCAACACCACGACACAGTATAACACAAACAATTACACCCAACAAGATAGCATTGCAACACAAAACAACACAAAATCATAACAAAAGCACAATAGAGCACAACAATATTACTCAACACACACACCACAACCTAACTCCTCCAACACAACACAATAACACACAGACTATTACACGGCAGCCACACAACATGCAACGCAAAACACCACAATTCCTCAACACAGCAACACAATCATATAACACAATAACACCAAACCATATTGACACACCAGAGCACAACCACAACACACCCCAAAAACAAAAAACATTAACATGCCTTAACAACAAAACAACATAAGAACACAATAAAATTTGAGACAGCACAACAGAATAACATATCAGAAATGGAACGGTTATGTTGTTTTGATGTGGTTTTGTATTAGTGCATTGTTATGTTGCTTTATTTGGTATGGTGTGTTGGTGTACAGCTGTGTGCTTTGTGGCTTTAGGGATATTCTCGTGATGTTTTATTGTTATGTGGCGTTGTGGTGTTGTGTTATTACGGACCCTCAACTGCAGGCCAGTTACTGAAATATGCATAAACATTCATCACACAAATTACTTCTACCACAGACGTACTTTCATGATACAGTGTTTAGAGGTGATTGAACCAAGTATTGAACAATATACCCAGTGCTTGAAATGGAAAAATAGAAGTGTAGGTACTCTGTACCAGAGTACCTGTTTGTTTCTGAGAAGTGCCGGCACTCTCCAATTAAAAATATTACGTCTCTCTTGAGAAGTGCTGGCCCATTTAAAGCACCTAAAAAGGACCTCTGTTAACACCGACCACAGAATGATTTCTGATCATTGCCAACGACTCAGCCTGGTTCCTTTGGGATTGACACAGTAAGCTGTGTGCTTTCTGTGAAAATGCTACATGCAGCCAGCAAAGATGTCATAGCTGCCCCTTTTATACGAGACATATATAGCACTGCAAGACGACACGTTGACGGGGTAAGAATGGGGGAATGCAGAGGAACAGCGGCTCTTTCAGGCTACTGCGAACTTTATTCCTGTACTTCCGGCCCTGCGCTGCTGAGGAGCGGGAGTGTTCAGCAACGAGACAGGAGTTCATAAAAGTGCAAAATAATTTACGTAAATTCGTTTTGGAGATTTGCATATTTACTTTTATATTTTTAAGTGACTGCTTTTTCCCCAGAGTTTCTTGTTGCAGGCTCATGGCATTAGTGCGAGTGCACCTGCCGCAGCATTGTGATGCTGGAGTAATTTTTCCTGTGGAGGGAGGTAAAGAGCAGCCATCTCCAACCACAGTCCCTTCGTTGTGGTTATCAAAGCATGAGTAATATAACGATCTAGTGGCTTTACCTCCCTCTAGTCTAGCACTGCCTTTCTAGTGCAGATCTGCACCTATATGTTGCAGGGCATACTGTGCACCAGCAGTTGCCATTGACCCCCCTCCCTCCCCTACATGCTTGTTTGTATTGCAGGTGTATGCACCAATTTTAGTACAGCCATTCCCTTGCAAAACCTTTGTACACATATAATATCATGTGAACGGGTAAAAAAAAACGCAAAGAACAGTTGCGACAAGTATGAGCACAAGGCTGTAACTAAAATAAGTATCAGAAAGGGAAGGACTTTTGTCTGCCTACATTTATAGATTAAACATCATGAGAGGCGGCCCATCATCCCATTTATTTCTGCTATGTCAATATAAGAAAAAAATTATTGTGGGTAGGCCCTAAATAGCTTATAGGGCAGGGCGCATTGTATTTAAAATGTTGGACATGTACTTTTAAATATTACATGTCCTGGTGGTGAAAAACTCCCATATTCGTTTTTCACTGCTGGAAGGCCTACCTCTCCAATAGGATAACATTGGGTTTCCTTATTACAGGTAGAAATGTCATGTTTACACTCAAATTCATTGTAATTTAAAACCATGTCTAATGGTGGAGTTGGATTTGAAGTCACAATTCTGAAAATGCCACTTTGCTGTAACACTTCTCGAAAGGTGGCATTTTCGTGTCCTAACCATTTGGTGCCTGCATCCTGTTTCCTGGGTCACAATTGGCCTTTGTGTATTCCTTACAAACAGCCACACATTAGAGGGACTAGATGTTGGCAGGATGGACCACCTGGAGACAGGCAAGGCTGTGTCCTTCAACCTATTTTATTGAACCGGTTTAAAAATGACGTGGGTAAACGTCTACTGGAGCTAAACGTGGACATACCAGTAATGGGAGGAGAGAAAATGACAATGCTATTATTAGCTGATGATACCCATCTCCAGGCATGGAATGAGCTAGTAATGCAACTCCTACTGAGAGGCTTCTAATCCTACTATAGGTCCAACAAACCTTACTAAATGCTGCGTGCCGAATACCAAGGCTGTGGGGTCTTGAATCCACCTCAGGCCTCTTTAATCAACAGACAGGCACTCCCGGCTCTTTATCTCACTGCTGCAGGAACCTGCTTTCGCCCTTTGTGGCGTTTTTTATGCCTTTCTCTTCCTCCTCCTTTCCTCTTTGTGTGTTTTTCTCTCTCTTACTCTTTGGAAATGTCTGATGAGGTGAAATAAGTGCTGGTCCCCAAAAATGTGTGCCAGAGGCTCCCACCGGCTCAAATTAAGCACTGGGAATACGTATTGACAGCGACTTGTCATAGGGAAGCCAGTTGCAAAAAGCAAGTCTGTTATGAGCCAGAACTCAGGCACCCTCCTACATTTTTTGAATAAATGAGGTATACGATTGCTAGAATACGCTATTGAAGCCTACAGAATAAAAGCCCTGGCTACCTGCACAAGGCGCAGACCTGTGGGGTTTCAGAAAAGTAAAAGGACTACTACAGATGGAGAATTGCTTTCTGTAGTGTTTATTATATCTTGGAACGGGGACACCGATGAGGCAGGAAGGGCTGTGCTGGTAATATAAAACAGTGAATCTTTGATTTGGGGTCGGCTAAGGCTAAATCCTGCATTGAAAGTCTACCTAAAAACATTTCTCAGTGTTTGGATTAACCAACACTTCCTAAAATCACGTTGGCTAGATCATATCTGTCACACCCTAAAGAAACGCCTGTACAAACCGATTTTTGACATTTCTGAACAGTCATAAACAAGGGCAGAGAGAAGGTGAGAATGCTACACTAACACAATGGAAGTTTTTCTCACATTCTGTATTTTATAAGGCTACATGGATGGTTTAAATGAGCAATTAAGAAAATGAAATATATAAGAGCTCATGGAAAATAAGAAAACGAGCCCCACTTCCAGCAAAGAAAGCCAGGAAAATGTTTACTGTGAAACGAGCACATCATAAACACTGATGCTACCACACTGCACCATCACTTGTGCTGCATTACAGCCATTGTGGGCAGAGAGACGTGTAGAGCAGCACCATAAAGATTAAGCAGACTTTGATTTTGTTTAAAAAAAAAAAAGGAACAGTAACAGAAGCCCTTAATATACACAAAAATAAAAACAATCGTATTGTAAAGAAGAGAGGCATGTCTAACTATGTATATTTATCTAGTCTCAATAAAAAGCAGCATAATTAATCTGGCACACACCCTTTAACACTGCTCAAAATGACCCTTGGACGAAGAGCCCAGATTGACCCTGGGAAGCAGCTCAGCCGACGGGAGGGGTCCAGATTCTTCCAGGATGCTCACCTTAGGTTTCCATCCAGGTGAAACTATGGTGTCAGGACAGATAGGGGCGCACTGTGAAGATAGGGGCGCACTGTGAAGCCAGGGGCGCACTATGAAGCCAGGACAGACGGGCACACTATGAAGATCCAGCCATTCCTTTTCAAAGTCTACAAAGTGCAAAGGTCACATGCTGCTAGGGACTAGGGCATATCTACCGGAAAGGCATTTTCCGGGCTGGTTCGTACCACTTCACTGTTAGCAGAAAGTGCCTTGAAGTTGCTTCATTTCCGGTTACTATTCACCGGAATGTGATGATAGAGTAGCCCTGCCCCGGGTGGCTGCACCGGACCCTGGCATTCTCCCTGTGGGCTGGGAAGGTCGGGTAGTTTCACTGACAGAGGGGGCAGGTTTTGTTGCTGTGGGCCGGGCTGGCCACATTACCAGCCTGCAGCGCTTTGACACTTTACAAACAAACGCAAGCATTCCCATCACACCGCACTCAATCTAAACTATTTGGTTTTGCATCGGGTTGCTTGCTTACTCCTGCAGTGTCACCACACACCGCGGGGACCCTCGGGGCTTCAGGAGGAGGGAGTGACGGGGTCTGCTGTTTCTAGGCCTAGGCCCAGAGCAACACATTTCAATTTAGTATATTAAGTTGGTGGAGTGGTAATTGTTATACGTGATAAATTGTAATCATAGACTTGTAAACATGTATGTTCCTTCTACCACCCTGATGACGATGTCATTAGTACACAAAGAGGAGAGGGCGTTGTCTTTTGCCCCCTATTTTACTTTTGTGTAGCACACAACCTAAACTGATGCAATGATGAAGGAAAAGTAGACACTATGAAAACAAGCTGGCGACATTGCGGCATTGCGCAAAGGCTCTGAAGCCCGCGAACCGTGGGAGACGCCGTGCGTGTGCACATCTGCTGTCCGGCGCCGGGCACAGCTCTGAAGCGCGCGAGCAAAAGAGACGCCGTGCGTGTGCACATCTGCTGTCCGGCGCCGGGCACAGATCTGAAGCCCGCGAGCAAAAGAGACGCCGTGCGCGTGCACATGGGCTGTCCCCCTTCGCCCACTAAACCAACGACAATAGGTCTCGCCAAGGCGAGCGGCGCGCATGCGCTGCTTCGCTAGGCGAGACCTAAAAATGGGACCTTAAGATCCACTCTTTAGAACAGTCCTGAACCTTGATCTTGACGCTTGAACCAACCACCATTGCAAAGCTCCAGTGAACCTGACTCTTTGCGCCACACCAACCACCAGTGAACACAGGCAAAGCAAAATCTGCACTTCATGCTATATCATCAACAGCCCGCAGTGACAGCCATCTCAAAGCTCCAGCAATTACTGAATCTTCGCGCTACAGCAATGACTGTCCACAATGCTCAGGCTGCTTTTCCGTGTTACAGATTGACCATTTGCAAAGCTCTCCCTGCTCCTAACACATCCTCCACCATGAACTGGACTCTTCATGTTGGACTTTAGAAGGTAACTTTTTCAGCGGGATTAACCTTGTTTCTGTGTCCGGCCCGTGCTCCATCATGGTTGGCCTGAACTTGCGACTTTCACCCAGTCTTGCACGACCAGATAACTGTGCGTGGTGCTTTATGCTTTTAGGCACTATACTTACCTTAAATCTTTAAAATTGTATATCTCCAGTTCTACTGATTGGATTTTTGTCGTGTTGGTGCCAAATAATGTATTACATTTGACCTATTGTTCAAAATTGGTGTGGGATTTTTTTTGTGTTGTGTTTTCGCTTTATTACTGTTTATGTGCTGCATAAATACCTTACACATTGCCTCTAAGTTAAGCCTGACTGCTTTTGTGCCAAGTTAGCAGAAGGTTAAGCACACCCTGACAAGGACTGTGGCTGTTGCCTGACAAGGGCGGGCTCAGACCCCCCTCAACCAACAACCCAATTTCTCGCACTAATTAGTCCACACAAGCAAATAAGTGGGTAAGCAAGTGTTTTCTCTATTTTGTCAGTACATGGATGGATGTTTATTATTCCCACAGTATCTATGGGGCAGATGTAGAAACCTTTTTGCAGTCACTAACACTCTGATTTGGAGTTTCCAACTGCAAAAACATATTTGACCATCTACCAAACCCATTTTAGGAGTCTGTAAAGTTTTACTGACTCCTAAAATGGGTCTGCAACTGGATACTGAAACGCAATTTGCAAGTGGTGTATTGTGGGCGTCCCTTCCAAACTATGATTCAGTACAATACGTATCAATGGTTTGCACCTAGAATTCCAGTTGCAAACCACTGAAGTTTTACTGACTCCCAAGTTGGGGTGTTAACCTATTCACAAAAAGGAAGGGGTGTCCTTTGGACTCCTTCGCGTTTGTAAATTGGGTTACAGGTTTAAGGGGAAGTAGGCAGTGCTCCAAGGGACCACTGCCAATGCTCAGTGAACCATTTGAAAAATGAAACTTTTTCCATAAACCAAATGAGGCTTCTTTCCAAAAAATGTTTAGATTTTTCAAACATAATCAAAGGGATGGTGGTCTTCTGGCCAATCAGAGTGAGTCACGATATGCAACCAACCTAATTAATATTAATTATGTAACACACTCCAATTCCTTATTTTGCAAACCAACCTATTAGTACATAGGTTTTTTCATAAAATAATTTTATGTTTACAAAAAGACTGGTCGCAAATTGTGACCTCTTTTTGAAATCAAAACAATAGTACTGCCCAGATTTGCTAAATTCTCATGCAATGCAGCACAGCCACCAAAAATGCTGATCTTTGATATGTGTGAGAAGGAGAGCGCTAGTTAGCACCATGTTTACTGAGATATGGCTCTCTCCCCCCTTTCCCTAGTGGCAGAGCAGAAATTTGCTGCCAAGCATCAATCACACACCTTTGCACCATTGTGCAAGGATGTCTGTGTGAGTCTAGCATAGGTTTTCTACTGGAAGGATACCCTTTTAGTACAAAATACTATGCTTAGACTAACTTTAAAACTTTTCCCACCTTGTATGTGTGCTGTACAGTGCAGCACATATGCAAAGTCAGAAAGGAAAGGAGACATAAATGCATTTCTCCGTTATAGCACCTATTTGAAATGGGTGTTATTTTTTTACGCAAAACCCGGTCTACTTTTTTTAGTAGATAGGGTTTTACATCAAAAACCATGGGCGGTTGCATGGGAATGCCAACTATGGAAAGCCCCCTTGGCGCTCAATAATGCAGAGCAGCGATATGGGCTGCTTTGCGTTACTTTTACGTGAATTTCCGCTTGAAAGTAAATTGAGAAAAAAAGAATTTGCATCGATTTGTGTCCCTTTTGCGACGCAAACATGGTGCAAAATCATAGTAAATTTTCCCCCTACATCTGGCCACATGTTCCTTACTGTCCTCCAGATTCGATCTATCAGCTTGTTAACGGCAATTTGGAGAAGAGAGCTGGCAGCAGCCGCGGTCGGTGGTAGTAGTGCTGCCGGGCGGTGACGTGGGGAGGGGCAGGGTGGGGGGTAGTAAACTATGGATTACGGAGGTTTACAGGTAAGTAAACATATAAATAAATAAAACGAATTTCGTTGCGTGCACTGCATCGCATTTGAGGATGCAGTGCGCGCAACGAAATTCGTTTTATTTATATGTTTACTTACCTGTAAACCTCCGTAATCCATAGTTTACTACCCCCCACCCTGCCCCTCCCCCTCCCCACGTCACCGCCCGGCAGCACTCCTACCACCGACCGCGGCTGGCTGGCAGATCTTTATTTTTCCGACGAATTTACAAATCTTTGCACAGGCAATCCTTGTTTAGCCTTCTTAAAAGGTATTCTCTAAAACGAGACATTTTAATTGTAATGACCCGTGTGACCAGTTCTGCTCCTCACTACACACCCCAACATTTATCTTCACTCCACCCTGCCTTGTCACATTTTTCATCTACTGTGGTTCTCATTATGAGAGCACAAGATGTGGCGGTGTTAATTTTGAGCCCCCAGAGTTAATGATACTTGGGGTGCAGAATGGTAGGCAATTCTGAGTTGAACCCTTAAAATCCTCTGAGAAATTAGAAATTGCCATGGAAACGGGTAATTCTTATCTGATTCCCATGGTAATTCCCCAACCCCGCCTGCATTCTTCTCCTGAGAATTTAGCTGTTTTCAAAATCCGGAGTTCTTGGGAGAATGTTTAAGGGTCCCCTCTGTTCCCGTCAATCTCTGATCCCCCATGTGGTCAGTAACCCCTAATACCAGCCACTTTGCAGATTCTGAATAACTTGTAGCAGAAACCCGTGAGGACCTCTGTTATGTAATAACACAATAATTCCTCTCTTGCTCAGGCCCTTACGCATGCATTACCACGCACCTTGCAGCTTTATCACGATGGTAAAAATTGACTTAATTAAAAGAAATCGTAACTTTGGAACAGCAGTTTATAGAGCCACTGCAAGGCATCTAGTTTTCTAGAAGGGGTCAATGCTTTCAAAGTTTATGCTTTAATAAGTGATAATGGACATATGTAGCGATTTCCTACAGCTAATAAAGTTCCCTGGGGAACAGTAGCTGCTACTTGGCAGCTATCTCGTTGACAAAAACGAATGGGACCGCAACGTAAAGGAACTTAAACTTTACGACTGCTCGTTTTGACGTGCAGCGTTCCAGGCAGTAAAATAGCAAACCAGTTGGAAGAAGTTTTCTGAAACATTAATACCAAAACACATTTACTGGCCCAAAGGTAGCAGAAGAAAGCATTTACACGGAAGCTCATAAAAACACATAGGGGAAGATGTATTAATTTTTAGCACATTTTGTAAAGGACAGAAAGCAGTGCAGAGCCATATTTATTAGAAGCTGCACTCTGTACTCCTGGGCGGATGAACAAACAGACCTAGCACCACGCACATTTGCACCATGGCGCAGAGGTGTGTGCCTGCGGCCCAGTATGGAAATGGTACCAGAAGCAAACCCATCCAGTGCAAAATCCTATGTCTAGACAAATTCTGAAACATTCCACACATTGTATGTTTGCTGTGTGGAATGTTTGGAGAAATGAAAACATTTTGCCTTGTTAGCACCTGCTTCAAAGAGAGTTATATTTTGACGCAAAGCCCAGTCTGGCTATCTTAGTAGAGCAGGTTGTGTGTCACAAACTAAGGCTGCTTAAGCTGTTCTACTCAAGTTACATCCAAGTAATAATGCCTGTTGACGCACAGAAGCACCAAACGTTGTTTGCACTCGGAAAAGGGCATCTTTGCAGAGCAAAATACTTTTGCACTGTAAAGTAAATACACAGCTTTACATCACTTTGCCCTGGAGCAAACGCTTAGTAAATGTGTTCTATGATGTGCATGCATGTCCTTTCTTAATGTAGAGGCAAAGAGTAACTACAGACATTTAATTAAATATGTTTTATTCCCTTGGCTATTCTTTAATTCATGCCTGGGGACTTTTACATGATGTGTGACAGTCCTTACCAAGACCGCATTCAATTTACAAGGATTCCTCTGCAATATATGCATCTCTTTTTCCTTGAAAATCAGATTTCTCGCTGACATGAACTTTGATGCACAGATTGTCGAAAAGAGATGAGGGGAGTGAGTATGACTGTTTATATAGAACAAAGAGCAAAGATGAACAGTGATCTATTTGCGATGTGCCTTTACTGTAAGGGGGAGATATGGACCTACTGAACTATGGACCTTTATGGAAGTGACCAAAAGCCCTTTGATATTGGAGATGGAAAAAGATAACATTCTACTGACTGGGGCTAAAATGGCTGAAGTGTCTATTGTTCACAGCAGTGCAGGTGCAGCTGGTGGGGCACAACATTAAGAAGCAGAAATTGGCAAATATCGGGCAGGCTAATACGTTATATCATGGACATTTTGCTAGAGATACTAATCAGATGCACTTATATAACCAAGAGTTGAAAAAATTTATTTCAGCACATAAAATATGTCTGATATTCACGACTTTTACAGACCTCCATGAAATGTAATAGAAAATTCATGTTGGCCATTAGAAGCATCTTTGCCCCTTCATTTTTATTTTCCACGAGGCATTTAAAAGTTAGAGACAGCCTCTTGCACTATCCTTTTTATATGAAAAGGCTGGATCCATCCAATATTTCTCCAACCCCCGAAACTACCGGGTATTCTGTACATGGGCTACCTATGGCAGTCTAGATTCAGGCTAAATCAATCTATTGGCAATGAGGGGGGCAGACAATGGGAACGATAACAAAAACGTACACAGCACAGTGAAACCTCAATGTCAATTCACAAATACTCCAGTTACTAATCAAACAATCATATTATTGTAAATCCATCAGTATTCCATGCACATCACGCCCAATTCCTCCAGCAGTAATTGAATTTGACCTTTAGCTATCAGTCCAAATTAAAATGAAGGGGTCCCGAATGGTCACTACATATAGACTGAATTTTCAGCTCTTTGTCTATGTAAACCCTAAAAGATAATGAAGCACAAGTCCATATATAAAATATTTGACTGTGATTACACTGTGGCTTAGCAAACATAGCTGTAATACTGACACTACATCATAAGTAATCACTACATTGTGCGAATTCACAATACATTAACCAAAAAACAAGTACACAACAATTGAGGAGAGCATAAAGTTATCAGCACATAAAATGGGGGTTGATTAATTGATGTCAGCCAATCAATTTTAATGTGCGTTAATGGCTTTGCAATTTTTCAATGTTGTAATTTCTTTTTACTACTGTATTGCAGCTTAGCACATACACTCTTCTAATGTTTAAAACATAAAAAAGACATATCTACTTAATAATGAATACATTATTATGTGACAGATTACTAAATCCACCATGTCCTGGGAATAATAATGTTACTTTTCTAAGATTCCGGATTCTCACACAAAATATATTTTTATGCACACCTTAAGGAACAATATAACCTATAACACATATTACAGCAACTCTCACATTGTGCCACCAAGAGATTGTCATCCCTTCACTACTTAATTGCATTTCGAAAGCCCTTTAACTTTGCAACTTATGTGCAATCACCTTATCTATACGAAGTTGCTTCTTCACTCAGGATCTTAAACTACACATTAGTGTTGGATCTTTTCATTCAGATTCCATGTTATCTACCCTGCAATCACCATAACATTTGCATTGCCAAGCATTCTGTCATAAATGTGTAGTGTGCCCTCAGGCTTGTAATGCCTGGTAGCTTTCAACTTAGATCTGATAGAGAAATTATCAGTTAGTCAAAATAGCATATAGAAATTGAAGTTGAAAAGCTCCTATGCATCTGCAAAAATTGTACAACCCAAAACTACCCCAACAGCTCCATGTTGCAGGAATTTGATAACAGTTCAAGGTAGTGATTTTTCATAATAAATTCTTGAGAAACTCCAATCAATATTGAAATATAGAGTTGTCCAAGAATTGCTGGGAAAATGAATATCTATAACAATTTTTGTGTGGGTGATATTCTACCCAATTTGACCAATAAGTAAGATAAATCAGAGCATGTTTTAATGTATCACCTGGATGCCTCTTTTAAAGTCTGCACAATTTTCAGGGAATTAAGACTGTCCCCTGTGCCACCAAAGATTCGAGATATTTTTTTTTAAAACATTATTTTTTTTCTTCTGGTGGTGGGTGGGATATGAAGAATGTTGTCTTTCACTAATGTGGATCTTTCTTAATTTATATGGAAACTACAACGGTCAGAATATGCGCACAGTGGGTTCAAACATTAGCGTTTGAGTCTGTTACCTTCAGACGAAAAAGCAGAAAGACATCTTACAAACTTACACACCCAGTTCAAGGCTTTTGTGGAAATGAAGTCCCAATGTAGACAAACAACAGAGACAAAACCTCTCAAACCTGGCTGTGGTACAAAGTTCCAACAATTCAAAAGCTGACCCTCCAACCTGTTAATTTCATACATTTACATTGCAGAAGACGTTGACATGAGCCTTCTTTGTCATACTTTGCATCCAATATTTTGCTTGTAATCGAGCGATTTAGTTGTAGAAAGAAACAGCAATGAGTTGTGCCCAGAACATCATTGCTAAGTGTTGGAAATGTGCCCTTTCTGCTCTGGATTTTGTTTGCCTTTTTGCTGAGCGCAATTTTTACTGGCTACAGAACTCTGAGCGTTTTACTTACCAGTGGTAAAGTACATGTGTTCTTCCTTTCAGCATGATAAAATTGGTATGCACCTGATTGGTTTATTTAATTTGTCTACAAGTCCATTATATATGTGACTAAGTATATCCAGAGCCAGTAAATTAAATACCACTAGTGGACTGCAGCACTCACTGTGCCATTCAGTGCAGTGGCACTGTACAGAATGCCACCCGGCCTACCACTGCAGCCGGCTGTGCAGTTTTAAACTGCAAATCCAACCTGTCAAAAAAGCCCTTTTTGACAGGCTTAGCCCTCATTTTAAAAACGAATAAGCCACTCCCCCAGATAGGACTTATTGGCCATAAACCAGGGTGTATGTTAATTAAAAGCAGGACATTTAATATTTAATGTTCCACATGTCTTTCCAGTGATTAAGCCTAAAAGCTATTTTTAATGTGGCAAGGCTGGCTGCTTCCATAGGAAAGCACTGGATTACACTACTACACCTTATAATGATAATTTCGGTTTGCAAGCAGCTAGAAAAATATTCATAGTTAAGCAAAATCAAACTTAATGGTAAAGAAGAAATCTGTCTATTAAAGAAATGGCAATTTAGAAATGTTACCTGTTCCATGACTACTTCCAACTGTCAACTGGCTGCTGATGGCTCCCTCTGGGAGGTGTGAACTGCTCCCAGGACGGTGACAATGGGCCTTGGGTGGGGGGAAGTGTTGTACTCCCTTTGACAGAATGGTCTAGTGGCTGTGTACAACCAGCATGCTGCACTTCAAAGAGGCTTCCCTTTTCATGCAAATGGTAGATACCACCCAGGCAAGCAACCTTTTTTTGTCCCCCCAGCCAGACAGGGCCCTATCAGAGTGTCAGATCCTACTGCAGTGTCAAGACAAGCATTGATAGGTCTGATAGGTTTTTATATAGAACATTGGAGGCACATTTCAAAGAATGAAATCAGAATGCTAAAACACTTTGGGGCTGATTACGAGTCTGGCTGTCCGAGGACCGCCAGACTCGCAGGGACGCAACGGTGGCGGTTTCCCCCCCATCCTTTTATGAGTTGGGTGGTGGTATCGCCACAGCCCCGCCGCAGCCGCAAGGAACCGCCATTCCCTGGTGGTGTTGTGGCAGTGTAGAGGCATCAATATGCTTGGCGGGACCGCCGCGGTCCCTCCAAACATAGAGTTTCCTCTCCACCGGGGTTTTCATGACGGTTCCTCTTCCATGAAAACCCTGGCAGAGAGGAAGCAAAGGGGGCCCCACAGGCCCCCTCTGCCTCTGCGCCCTGTGGATGCACACAGGGGGCACAGCATGTGCCCCTCTGTGAACATGCACAGTAGTTCCTGCACAACATAAACTTTTCAGTATATGCCGTGCAGAAACTGTTTTTGGGGTTCCCATTGTGGTGCCTGTTTTTTTAGGCCCCGCGGTGAGAAAGCCAAAAAAAGCCCACCAGAAACGAGTTACACTCGTAATCTGGTGGGCGGCGTCACCACAGGTTTGGTGGTGTCTCTGCGGGGCGGACCCAGCACCGCACCGCCAAACTCGTAATCGGGCCCTTAGTGTGGAATGTATGACATTACAGCGCAAACATTTACAACACATGCTTTTACAACGCAGTTCTTACATCGCAGCATCCATTACCATGCATGATTTTACAACGCATGCCATCACAACGCATTTTTAGAAACTACACTTACAACGCATTCCATAAACAACGCATACCATTACAACGCATACCATTGCAATGCATAATACTTTTAGGGCAACAGTAGGGTAAGTGTTGGTTAGTGTAGGGGTAAAAATTACTATTCCCACTCCAGTGAATGCAACAGTAGGGTAAGTGTTGGATAGTGTAAGGGTCAAAAATTCTATTCCCACTCCAGTGAGTGCAACAGTAGGGTAAGTGTTGGATAGTGTAGGGGTAAACATTACTATTACCATGTACCCCAAAACCCATACCCATAATGCGTTGTAATGGCATGCGTTGTAGTGACATGCGTTGTAATGGCATGCGTTGTAGTGACATGCGTTGTAATGGCTGCGTTGTAATGGCATGCGATGTAAAGGCTGTTGCGTTGTAACAGCCGCGTTGTAAAGGTAGTGCGTTGTAATGACTGCATTGTAATGGATGTTTCCCTTAGTGTGTATCTACTGTCTAGTTATGGAGAATTCAGCTACTGATCTACCAGTCTTATGTCTCTGAGTTTGTTAGGGGTACAGGGACTGCCTAAAACTGGATTTTAGTGTTAGATGTGGGAGGACACTAGGATTACCATAGTGCACTGCTCACACACACCTCCAGCCCTCAGAGCCCAAGTTTAGTGTGGCAAAGACTTTTACCATTTTGAAAATGCCCAAAGTGGATAGGGTTAGCCCTGGGATCCTTTACCCCATTGGTTAGGGCATCCCCAGGGGCCATTCCCACCAACTTGCTTGTGCCTGGCATAAATGTGGCATTTCCAGGTACCCACTTCAGAACACTTCTCGACCTGAGGTAGATCAGAAGAGGACTGTGCCTGCAGTCTGAGACCTGAGAAGAGCCTGGAAGACTGGACGTGTTCTCCCTCATGAACCTAGGACAAAGTGTCATAAAGCTGACCTCCTGTTAAAGCTACAGGGACACAAGAAGTTAGATGAGGACTTTTCCTGCAATGGCCCAGCTAACCAGTGGCAACTGGAACTGTATTGGACCCTGATGTTGGCCTCTGCCAGTCACCTTGTGAGTTTCTAAGTGCCTCCCCTGAGGTTCAGGGGGACTTTAGAAGTGTACTTCTGTGGTGGATTGGGAATAAAGGACTAAAGTCAGAGGGTAAATTATTTAACCAAGATGCGCCTGGTTATGGTACCTGTAAGAAATTGGGTTGTTTGTTCGCTGGGGTGTAAGCACTGGTCAAGCAGCAACTACAATCCTTGTCAGGGTATGGTACAAGCACACCCCAAATTAATCTGTGCTCACCCTCCGGGTAGCTTGACAGAGAGCAGTCAGGCTTAACTTATAGGCAATGTATAATGTATTTGTTCAACACTTCAAACAGTAACACAGTGAAAACACACCACCAAAGGAGACGCAACAGTATCAGAAAATGAGAGTGATTTTTAATAAATAAAACAAGACCAAAACGACAAAAATCCAATTAATAGAAACTGAGATATTGAATTTTAAAGTTTTTAGAGAATATAGCATCAAAAGGCGTAAAGCACCAACAGTGGATATCTAGTCGCACCAGACCAGAACAAAGTCAGAAGTTCAGGCCAACCGCAATGGATCGCGGGCCGACTACAGGTAGGCCCTAAGGAACAGTATACCTTAAATTCTGGTTTGCGGGGCGTTGCATGGATCCGTTATGAATCTGCGCCCTACAGTAGAAGCGATGCGTCAGTTCTATGATGCTGAGAGACTGCGGTGCAAAGCCCTGTTTGCGCTGGCGCCGAGGATCCCACTGACGAGGGCTTACAATGTGAAGTCCGGAGTCGGGGATGCATCGCGCAGTCGAGGCGATGCATCAGTTCTGGGGAGCTACAAGGGTGCCATGCAGAGTCTGGCGTCGTCATCGAGGCTGCCATCAACGAGAGATGTGAGGGCCTGCCCCAAAAATACATTGCGAAGTGGTGATTCCAAAGGCGATGTGGGCTGCGTCAGCTTTGTGAGTCTTTGCAATGGGTCCAATCCACGCAGCAACGGAGAAGCGTCAGTTCTACTCGGGATTGTGAGGTGCAGCAGGGGATGTCACAATTTGCTCCCTGTGCTCTTGTACCCACCACCAGGGGGCCGAATTGTGGGACTTTCCACTGTCATATTAAGCTTCTGGACCCTCCCCTTCAAGCTATATAGACTTCTAGCCATTTGGACGCTACTTGGAAATTGACATCCATTCCCAATCCATGCCGGGTTTTGTGGAAGCCAGCTTGCTCATGCCTGAACCTCCATTACCTAGAATTCCCTGCTCACTGCTTCGTCTCCACCCCTGCAGGCCAAGGATGGGTGGAGGAATTCAGCTCACCTGTGGCTGGCTGCTGCTAGCCTGCTCACACCTGATTCATGTGATTACTGTGAGCTCTTTTAAGCCCCAGCTCCCTTCAGTCCAGGGTCAGTCATTATAGCTGTGCACTGGTGAGGCCAACCCTTGTTTCCTGAACTTTTGTTGTCCTTGTTTCCAGAATTCCTGAGCTATAGCTATTCCTTGTGCCTGAATTAGCACTACCTGCAGTGCTACCTTGTTTCCTGAGTTCCTGAGCTATAGTTATTCTTTGTTCCTGTTCTGAGCTGCAGCTATTTCTTGTTCCTGATTTGCACTGCTTGCAGTGCTCTCTTGACTCCTTGTTTCCTGAGCTGTAGCTATTTCCTGTTTCCAGAACTAGCACTGCCTGCCAATACTACTTAGATTTCAGAGCTATAGCTATTCATTGTTCCCGAATTAGCACTGCTTGCAGCCCTTCCTAGATGACTTGATTCCAGAGCTCTTGCTATTCCTTGTTCCTGAACTAGCACTTTCTTCAGTGCTACCTCTTTTCCTCGATTCCTGATCCAGTACTACTCTAGTGCTCCCTTGAGCCTCTCTCCTTCTGTATTTACCTTTTCCCAGACCCTGCCTTTCTTCCCATTACATCTGTTTCAGTCCTTAGTTTGCTGTCTTCCAGTTCTACTGTCTTGCTTCTAGCTTCCTTGTATGTTTGTTACTTGCTTTCTGCCTAGTGTGTCCTTGCTTCCCTTCTGTCCTGTTAAGCACTCCTCCTTGCTAGCTGCTTGTCTATTGTTCTTGTGTTTAGTTCTACCCCCTTGCTGTACCGCCTTGCGTGTTCCTGTTTGATCGCCAGGATCTGTGGGTACAGCTGACTACCTAGGTGGTGTTTCTTGTCAACTGTGACTATTGTCTTTGAGTTACTTTTATAACATCAGCATAGGTATCAGCTCCACAGACCCTGCCTTTGCATGTATATCCTATATGTGGGTATTTGCAGCCAGTATCTGTAACAGCAATTGTGGGTGAGGAACTTACTGAGCTTCAGTCTTACTGTGTGGAGATCCTGAGCGCTTTACCACACATTCCCTTTATTGTTAATGTTGTTTTATATATATATCTTGCACATCTGTCCTGGGTGTAGTTAATCTGAATCCTTTCAGAGTTCTAGCTATCTTGTTCCTTTGTGCAGGCTTCCCCTTTGGATCCCTTTTCTCCTTTGACTTCCTGTGTGGTCATGGGCAGCGCTGTGCTAAACTTCTGCTTACATTTTCTACCGAGTCACCAGTCCTTGCCCAAATCCCTGACTGTGTCCCAGACAGTCCCGGACAGTACCTGACAGGGGAGATGCAGCAGTTCCACTGGATCCACAGATTTTGGCAAAGCACCTTAAGCCCACTTCCAAGGGTCAGGACTCGAGTGGCACCACTTGGCAGGGTAGACTCACAGATGGCAGAGTTCAGGTGAAGATGCAAGGTTGTTGACATCCTGTTATGTTCCTGAGGCTTCAGATCAGGCCAGCCATCTAGTCCTTGGGGTCCCTCTGGGTTCTGGGCTCCAGAGATTCGGATCCAGTCCTCACCCAGGAAAGAGGGCAGCAGGTCAGCACAGCAAAGCAGGAGTCCAGCAGAATGCAGTCCAGTTGAGTGGTAGTCCTTCAGCAGCACAGCAGTCCTTCTTCCTGGCTGAGTATCAGTAGGTCCAGAGGTGTACTGAAATGTTGGTGTCTGAAGTCCAGTATTTATACCCAGTTGTGCCTTTGAAGTGGGGGAGAAGCTTCTAGAGGTTTCCCTTTGAAGTCCCAAGGCATCGTGCCTTCCCTTCCCTATCCTGGCTCCAGATTAACTACATCGGCATGCAGTCTTTTGTGTGGAGGCAGGACACAGTGATGGCCGATCCAGGCACACCTAAGCTCCCTGTTGTGTGTGGCTGTCTAGGAGGCATACACAAAGGTGGTCAACTGTCAGCTACACTCAGTCATGTGACCAGAGAAAGGCTACAGGCAATAAATGGCAATGGCAAATGTCATTTTCAGAATTACAATTTAAAATCTGACTTCACCATAAGTAAGGATTTTAAATTGTGATGCCAGAGATGCCAGAGATGACCTGGTTATCTCTTCTCATTTGGAAATTACATTTTTAAAATGTAACAAGGCACCTCCAATGTTATTGTATGGCAGGGATAGGCCTCTCAGTAGTGAACATGGAATTTAAGAGCTTTTCACTACCAGGCCATTAAAAAAATTAAAAATACATGTCCTGCTTTTTAAATACATCACACCTGCCATCTGAGCTGTTCAGGGCCTACCCTAGGGGTGACTTGTATGCATTAAAATTGAAGTATGGGCCTGGCAAAAGGTTTGTTTTGCCAGGTCGAAGTGGCAGTTTGAAACAGCACAGACAGCCTCTGTAATGGCAAGCCTGAGACATGTTTCGGGGCTACTCAAGTGGGTGGCACAACCAGTGCTGCAGGCCCACTAGTAGCATTTAATTTACAGTCCATGGGTACATGTAGTACCACTTTGCTAGATATGTATAAGTAAATTAAATATGTCAACTGGGGTTACAGGAAGATCAGAAAAGAATGGAGGGGGGATACAAAAAGTTGGGGGGAAGATTACCCTAAGACTAACAGATCTAACAGTATCCAAACCACCCTCCACTGCAGTCAGCATCAAATTCCACCTATGTCTTGCTCTACCATGACTATTGACTATCACTGGCACTTTGTGCTTCTTGCCGCTATTTTCACTTAAACATTTTAAAATTCTTATCTCCTGTTTCCTTAATTGGATTTTTGTCATCTTGGTATCACTTTGTTTATTAACTATTACTCTATTTTTTGTCATTTTGGTATCACTTTGTTTATTAACTATTACTCTATTTTTCCAGTTTTTTTTGTTTTGCATTTCAAGTGTATTACTTTTGTGATACTGCATAAAAAGCTGAGCCTGTCTGCTCTGTGTCATAGCTCCAGCGGGTTGAGTTCAGGTTTATTTAGTGACTTTAATGGTTCCTCCTGAGAAGGGTTGTGATTAATACTTCAGGAGGATACTAATCTCCCTTAACAAATAACCCAATTTCTTAAATTAAGTTTTTGAGTTTTTTTGTATCTCATTTGTGTTAACATCTGCAATGTGTAAAGAAAGAAAATAATTTGTGAGTTCTTGTTAAGTTGACTGGCTAAATAAATTATTATAAAAACGATTGAACATTTATTGGACAAGAATGTGTCTTCTAAAAGACTTCAACAATGATTAATAATATAAGCATATGTTCAGCAGGGTCCCTGATATCAAAAACATGCTCTGATCATCAATGTGGTCTCTTCTTGTGAGTGAAAAACAGATGGTAGAGTTAAACAGTATTTTAGTATTTGCAACATACACAAACTAAGTGATTCTAAAAAAGGCACAAAAAGTAAATTGTGCTTTGGCCATAATGTTATTGAAACTGCAGTGCTGAACAAACCACTGGACATTTTGGATACCCAGTCCTATTTAATCAATTATGAACTTCCCTTAATAAGTCGTTGAAAGGCCACCATTTGTTAATGTATTTATAAATGGGTTTTAGCACTTCAAACAGAAACACTGCACTAAGGGCCAACTTTATGAGGCCAGTTGCGTAGCACTTTCACAAAGCAATGTGGTGCATGCGCGACTAAAAAATGAGATTTATGAAGCCAAGCAAGTCCACTTTGCGAGGCCCTGAGTGACTTTATAACTCTGAGTAATGCAATACACCTCAAATCGCTGCATTGCATTACTTTGCCCTGGGAAGGCATTCCATGGGCGTTGTGTGGGTGTTCCCATGCAATTCCTATGATTTTTTACTCATCTCCAGACTTACCAGAACTAGTAAACCTGGGAGTGCGCCAAAATGCTACATCTTCCCAGGGGAGGCGTGACGAGGAGAAATATCTTTATTTCTCCTTGTTACATTCTGCAGCACACATAGAAAGAGGAAAATACCTCAGAGGATTGTTTTGTGCAGGAAGGTGCCCCTTCCTGAACAAAAACAATCCTGCATGCAAAACAGGCACCCGTGCACCACAATGCAAGGGTGCCTGGATGGGTCCTGGGCAGCTAAAATGGCGCCAGTGCAGGGACAAAGGCAGGAATACACTGTTTTCATTAAAATATGTTGCATTGCAGCCCTGTAACGCAGCACAGCAAGGTGACTTGCTGCACTGCTTTGCAGTACTTGCCATAAATATGGGCCTTAATATCAAAATCGTGGCTCAGGACAGTAATTTATTTTGGTGATTAACATAGACCAAAAGGTGCAATATGGAGGTATGGATCACGGACAGTGTTTTATGGAAGAGAGAATGTCAAAAACAGATATGCATTTTACACATATGCTGTACATATTTAAAGCTGATTCAGCGCTCCCCATCGCCCTGGAGATCTGCACTTACTCTAACCCAGCAGTCTTAAGACAGCTGGGTTAGAGGTTTCAAAGTGTGCTCGGCCGGCCAAAGGGACATGCGCACTTTGAAAAGTGCATATACTGACCACCCTCCACTCTGCTGCTGTCATTCAGCAGCCGCCCCACACCCATCCCAACGCTTGGTTCAGGACAGGAGGATGAAAAATAAAATGGTAATGAATTACCATTTCATTTTTCATCTCAGGACTTT
The DNA here is from genome assembly GCA_963921515.1 of Calotriton arnoldi. NCBI lineage: Eukaryota > Metazoa > Chordata > Amphibia > Caudata > Salamandridae > Calotriton > Calotriton arnoldi. The sequence continues at coordinate 1,008,113 of CAWUFW010005538.1, forward strand.
GGGGGGATTTTTAAGTGAGGCGACGATCCTCCGCTCAAATGGAGGAGCTGCCCTTGTCCGGAGCTGAACCAGTCATACAGAAAGAATTTTAAGAATGAAGAAGCAGTTTTCTAATTCTTATTTTTCATGAAAAATATGATAAGGTGGCTCTGCCCACCAGACATAAGGTAGGTTAGTCCAAACATCAGGAGCCAGAAAATCAAAGGAATAGGTCGTGTTTTACGGTTGCTCTATCTAAGCTTGAAAGAATGTTCTAATACAAGGAGCGTGATGTCCACCTGGGAGTGTAAGGTTGCAGTTCACCGACTTTTTCCGGTGAACTCCACAGTGAACTATTCATATCAATTCAGAAAGTGCTGCAGTGATCGACAGTGATTATTTGGTGAGGGACCTCTGCTTTGTAAGTGAGCAAGTGGCTGCAGCTAGTGGCGGCTAGGTTTTGTCTGTGGTCTGAGACGAGGTTGACCAGAGCTCATGGCCTAGTAGGGAGAAAACCCAAAGTGAGCTTCAGTTCTTCCCAAAACATGCTTCCACACAGGAATCCCATAATTTCATTACACCATGCGACCATAGGACAGGTGTGTTACAGTGCCTATCTGCAATCTAAAACTTACTGGGAAGAACGTTTCAGGGCACATAAACATTCAATCACTCAGTGCTCTCACTAAGAGTTGAAGAATGGAATACTAGAAGAACTCTACACAGGGTAGCCAGAAAAACGGACAGAGAAAAACAAGAAAGAATTAACATTTTGTGGGGACCCTGCTTGCCTAAGCTTGCCAAGAGTATCAATAACCAAGGCGTCCCATTGTGATTTGGGCTCAGCACCACGAGATAGTGCAGAAATGCTATGTATAAAAGATTTGTGATGAACATCAAAGAAAACTCTCCCTGCTAAACTAAGCAGTCTCACTGCAGAAGTGGGTGAGACCATTGAAGGGTCTTATAAGGTTGATGGTACTGTTAGTGACCCAGTTTCTTGCCCTTGCTACAGCTTGGCATATAAACAACCTGGCAGTCGAGAGTCATTGGGAGCAGAGATTAATTTGTAAAAGAATTAGTGCCGGGGCCCAGGCGTTTTGCTCAGAGGCCTGTAGCCAGTGCTATTGAATGTCATGTCAGAGTGCCATCCACCACCAGATGCTACCGGTCTCTTTATCTCAGTCTTTCAGGTTCTTTTTCATCCCTACCTTTTCCCTTTGTCACAGTTTTTATGTATTTCTCTTCCTTCTTTTACCCTGTGTGCTTTTCTCCCTATTGCTCTGCAATAAAGTCTGAAGTAGAACAATAAGTGCAGGTGCGTAAAAATGAGTGCCAGTGGGCCCCACTTGCAACCACCAGCTCAAATTAAGCATTGAGTGGGAGCCAAAATGAAGACTGGGAGGCTCACATTTCTCCACAGACAAAGGCCCTACATTTCCCTTGGATTTTAGCTCTTTGGGGGGAGGGGATACACAGTATGCAAAGTACACGAGACATGATGGCTAGGCTGCCAGGGAATAATAGTTTTGCACAGTGAGAGTTTACCTAACTACAACTTCCTTAATGTGCTTACTTGAAGCATAGGTGAATCTGTTTGCTTGGGAGGTATGGCGGATTAATTATGGCTGCAAGCATACACCCTTATATAATATTTACAATATTTTAATCTGGGGTGCTATTGCACTTTTGGGGATTTTTTGACCGACAAACTGACAACCTCGCAATAAAGGAAACTTTATTCCAATGAAACCTGCTTCATATTAGATACTACTGTTTTGTGTTGTTTTTTTTTAGTTAACAGTGGTAAATGCCCAAAGAAATTCCAGTCAAATCAATTTACATAAAACAACAAATTGTCTGCTCACTGATGATAAACATAACGCTCCTTGCTGACGATCCTACAGTGCTCCTGCTAAAATCAGGATCACAAGGTATTAGGTCAAATTAAACACATTTTTCATGACAATGAATTAAAAAGTCCTCATAAAAATGGCAAACCATTTTATTTCTGGAAACATGTGCTCCTAGCAGCCTGTAAAATGGTTAGTTTTAGAAGACATAGAGAAGATAAATGCAAGAATCTCTGAGATTGGGGTAATGAGTTCTTGTAACATTCCTAAACATTAACCAGCTTCTTAGGAACTGAGCGGCCCAAATTCTTCAGCCAGAGAAACTAAAAATCAGGGAGAGAAGTGCTGCACTAAAAACACTGTTCGATGCTTCGCAAATGGGATAAAATTGTACATTGCTCGTATGTCCCAAGAGCTGCATAATAAATGCTGTTAGTGCGAAGCAACCGCATTGCATCAAGACACAAAGACTAGCTAGGGTTATCTTGCATGGGCTTTGTATTTAGGGCACACCTTCTAGGACAAGTTTCTGTTCCTGGACAACTGGCCATGGGATGCCAGGAGAAATTGTTCGATTTTGTAGAATTTACACTTTATGCTTGCAAATATCATCCAATATTCAGCTTGTCCATTGTCTGCGCGTGGTTTCATTTGGTGCTAGAATTCCACGCAAAGCCAGGATGCACTTCCTTAGTAGATCTAGCTCTACATGTAATCTCTGAAGTGTGTGCTGTTCTGTTACACCACCAAGCATAGATTATCATGAAATTGGTGCTATGCAACGCAAAGGCTTTTGCATTTGGCACTGCGCTCATGTCAACCTTCGGCACAAAATAGCCTTTTTACTCATATGTTGATGAGAGTGGCTGTTTGTGCTACTTTCCAAAGCTAAGTGCTGATTGGCATTGTATGAGCACCTCCACTACCACTTGGTAAATCTGGGGATTGGTTTGAAGGACCATTTGACACAGGAACATTTTCGACATTGGTAATTTCCACATGAACCATGGCAGATTTCTGAAGGCACCTTACTCTTTCTTTAATGTCAGTGGTGTCATTTACAATCTATCAATGTTTTTTCACATACCGGTGTCTACAAAAAACATTATGTAAAAAACGTACAATGATCCAAAACCAGGGACCAAGATTCAAGCATAGAATGAAGTCATTCCTATTAGAACATTGGAATGTTAAGCGCTCCATTGAAGACAATGGAGTAGCTCCAGGCTTATAATGGCTGGTATAAGCTTGGAGCTTCAACATTCCAATGTTTGTCTTCAAGTTTCTCTTTCTTTTATTTTGGAACACTCTACCCTTAGTGGTGGAATATTCTAATAAGGCTTAGTGGATGTGTATAATCTTGCCTCCTGAAAGTGCACACATCTGTGTCCCACATAAGACTAATTTGTGAAATGCATGTATAGTTTAGGCACACACCAAAATCCTAATGGGTGTGTAAAAGTGAATGTCTTCAGGGGGTCGCCATGGCATAGCCAAATGTGGCACATTTAAAAATAAATCCATATTTGTTACTTAGAAACGCATTTAAAAGGACATAGCACACCTGATGTTATCAGTTCAGAAAAAAAGTGACAATTGCTTAATTTTTCGTGTGATGAGTGTAGAAAATGTAGGCTTGTGTGGAAAAAATATTTATATTGAAGTATGGTTAACTTTTTTTTTGCGTTAAACTACTATAATCTACTCCTATTCATTAGCTAAAATCGGATTTAGGCAAATTGGCACAAATCACCACTGTATGTAAGTACCACACATGCACACACATAAATTGCTGTATGTGTTCTTTAAGCATTAGTCACAAAGAAATGTTTGTCAATGTCCAAAAAGTTGTGTACGATGCCCACGTATAAATTTAATTTATGATTTGTGTACGTTACATGTTGAAATCTACACCAAGATAAATCAACCTCTTTTGTGTATAATTAGCATGTTAAATGCACATGCATTTTACAGTAACATGCCCCTTCCCCAGTTGCTTTGAATATTTTGCTACCTGACAGTGACTTAACGAAGCAGCCATCTTTCAAAGAGTCAAGCACTATCCAGCTTTGAGGCATCTTATAAGTGAACTTGTTATAAAGATAAGTTGAACGATGTTAACCAGCAGAATGGGACATGCAGAACGTTCAACTGCAAGGCATCTATTGGGCCAATATTTACTGAGCCAGCCCTGCCAAGTGCCACGCATCTCGGGCAAAACTAACACACTTGCTCATTTTTGCCACATCACCTCAAGGCTCTAAGACTGTCACGCAATCAGAGCTAAAGATCAGTAAAAATATTTACAAGATGGACCCTTGGGAAACACAGACACTGACTACGGTGTCTCTGCAAGTTCAGCACGCCGGATCTAAAAGTTAGGCTACTTAGATATTTAACAATTCCCTGTACCTAGCCCCAATTCCAAAGTATGCCTATCCTTCTCACTATCACCCTCTGTGCATTGCCAACGTGAGGTATGCACATCTTCTTTCTCAAACATGTGGGTTGAGTTTACATCTTATGAAAACACGACTAAGCTGAGAAAAGAGACTAGACCAGCAGCGGCCGTCCATATGGGCTGAGGGGACAAGCCCCCCACCTGTTTCCCAGCAAGAAGAATGTCTGTCCGGCTGAGCAAAGGTCAGCCTAACAGACACTGCTTGTTCAGTTCAGACAGCCAAGAGCTAAACATGAGCTAAATACGCAGGCTCCTGGCTGCTGAGCTGAACTTTGCCAGGATGAGGATTTCACAGCCACGAGGGCTTGACCTCCTCTTCCTGGTGGGAGTGTTTCAAGGCCCTCCCCCTTGTGATGAGTGGGAGCGTCTCTGATTTCCTTGGACCTGGGCGCTTGAGTTTTAAGCCCTGAAGTGGCTAGGGTCAAGTGCCAATCAGTGACACCTCTTCACAGAGTGGGGTGGGGTCAGCAGTCTCACTGACCCCATCCCGCTCTGTGACGAGTGAGGGACTGCTGCCTTCCATCATTGGCTGAACTAAGGTCAACTAATGAGTGAAGGCAGTAGTCCAAACCCTCTGCCACCTCTGGGGCTACCCTCTCTACAGTGAAAGTAAGTTTTATGGTTTTTTTCTGTTTGGTGAGCGCGTGTATGTATGCATGTATGTGTATTTGTTAGTGAGTGTTGTGAATGGTTGTATGTGTGTGTGTTTGATTGCATGGGTGTGAGTGAGTGTGTATTTGTGCGTGTGTGGTCCCCATCCCAGTAAAATTACCAACCACCACTGGGCTAGACGCTCAAATAAAGAGATCGAACAACCAAACTATGCCGTGCCAGTGAAGCACTTTAATGACAGGTTCCAGGACTGATGCCTGAGTGATTGTGACATACTTCCTAAATACTCTCAAAAGCCTTCAGGATAGACCAGCACCTAGAAATAAAGCACATTTTAACATTTCACTAAATGGTGACTGCCCAGCACATTATGACACCCCTCGCTCCATTTGGGAATTGTGGGACGAAATGGTGCGATCTGATGGCATACAGTACTGGACTTTATAGTGGAGGAGTTCAGACCCTGGCTCCCCACCCCCTAAGTGCCTAATTCATAGAAGAATAAGTGCCGGTGCCCAAAGCCTTCCTCAGAAGCCCGCGTTCGGCACTGGCACACAGAATACCGAGCCTGCATAGTCTGGAATCAACCTCAAGCCTCTTTACCCGACTTCCATTCACTCCCTGCTCCTTTATCTCTTTCTTGTAGGTTTCTGCTTTCTCCCTTTGTGATGTTTTTTCTGTCTATCTCTTTCTCATTCTTTCTCCATTGTGCATTTTCCCTCTTTTTCTCTCTGGAAATGCTGGATGAGAAAAAATAAGTTCCAGTCCCCCAAAACGAGTGCCAGAGGCCCCCATCAGCAACCACTGGCTCAAATTAAGCACTACTTCCCTCACACTATGATAGGGAGTTCATCTCTTAATGTGTCAGCTTCTAATCCACTTGTGCATCAGTCCTGTACTTCTTGCAGGGGAGCTGTAGTTACAATCACTGTCAGGATGACAGCGAGTGCATGGCCACAGAGTGCATCAGCATTCTACAGCACATAAACCTGTAAACACCAACCCTTCTCACAGCTTCATTTGGAAATATTGTGTTATTAAGTAATTGTTGTCTGTATTTTGACTGATTATTTCACTCTTCACATCTCAGTCTCTCTTCACCATGAAGAGGATCGTAGACAGCAGACCCTCATTGAGAGTTCGACCCTCATTTGTAGAGAATGTGAGAGGCCGGCCGTGCAATTTCCACTTGGTTGCTATGAGGCTGAAACATGTTGCAGCCCTGAGATAGAATGTTTGCACTGTCCATAGTGTGGCAGGGGTATGAGAAGTATGGCCCCAGAGGACGAGAAACCAGTCTTTAGAGTGCACCACAGATATGCCCTGTATACACCTTTCTTCTGCCATGCCTGCGCAGCACCCTTAGGAGCGTTAAGTGCCATACTGCTGCCCCATTCAGTCTCACCTTTTTGCGGAGCTCATCTGCTGACTGTGGGTCAGTAACTGGCAGCATTAGACATGAGTAGACCATAACTGCTGAGATCAACTTCCCTTGTAGACAGTGCTTAATTTGAGCTGGTGGGTGCAGTGGGGGCCCACCAGTACTCATTTTTGGGGACCTGCACTTATTTTTCTTCAACAGACTGGTCCAGTGTAAGAATGAGAAAAACATAAATGAGGGAAAGAAGAAGGATGCAAAAGCAGGAAAAACAGTAACAAAGGAATTAAAAAGAACATGCAGTTATAAGCTAAAGAGGCAGGGAGTGGAATCAAGATTATGCACCCTTGGTTATGGCACTCAGACCTTCGATGGTGCCACAGGCTTCTGGGCAAAACACATCCTTTTACAAATTAAGCACTGCTTGTAGGATTCTTTTCATAGGTAAAAGCTTGTGAACTGCATTCACATTACATTCACCAGTAGTAAAAGGGACCTTTTGGAGCCTTTATGTGGTACGCAATGTTTGCATTCATTTCTTTGGCCTAGCTGAGGTTAGACTTCTGGTATTGAAATTCCAAGTGAGACCACTTCAGTGTTTGGTTTGTGTTCTGACGTAAGCACTTTAGAAGTGTTGCTATAGGTTTAAAACCATTCCTTCATTGAGCACAAAGCAGGGTTCGGAATGATAAAGCGGGCACTCGGGCAATGGCTGAGGGGCCGGTGTCAGAGTTCCAGCTGTGGGCTGCTTTTTTGGCAGCCTGGGGGCCGATTTGGGCTGTGTCTGGTGTATTCAGATGTGGCCAGCAGCCCAGTGGGGCCCTGAGTGGCCTTTCTGGAGGCAGATGGGTGTCCATTACCTCCCTTTTATCAACGGGCGGAGGTGTCACTCTCTTTCTCTCGCTGGGCCGGCCAATTAATGTGTGCATACTGAACGGGGGCAGGGGGGCTGAGCAGAAGGGGCCTCACTTGTTTTCAGGTGTTTATAAAAGTTCGCTGAAGCAGTGTTTTGAGGAAAGCCAATATGCAAATGTGGGCCACTTTTTTTTAGCGTGCCCAGGCCGATTTCTAATCCCAATCCAACCCTGGCACAAAGCAGTCATTTCTCAAATGCATTTAACTGCATGCTCTTGATTGCTTTGTTCTACTCGCAATTAACTGTCACTCAAATTGTCACACATAAACCACCGAAAAGTCACACATATATATACTGAAAATATGGGAATGTCACGCATACCCAAACTGAAAACTTTGCAGCTCTGCTGAGCCTCTTCCCACCCACTTGTGCTGGAGGGTGGGAGGACATTCTGGCGCTAGAATTCATTTAGACAGATTATATGGCAGGAAGCAGGGGGTAAAAAGTTTAGCTTCCAGGAAAATGCACAACAAGCAACTCTGTAATCACAAAGTAGCCATGCCTGGCTTTTTCTACGTGGCAACACTGTTTCAATTACTGTTTTGGGAGCCTCTCCCAACCCCTACACATGCATTTAATAAGATCACCAGCGTGAGAAGGAACAGGGATTTAGATCAGATCACATATTTTTGTAAAACAAAAATCACATAATTCCAAAGATTTAAACAACTTGAAGATATTTTGTACCACTTGATAATCTTTATAATAGTTGTGCAGAGGTTGCATCTGTGTAATCCATATTTTTACTCTAATGCCATGAGGAGCTAAATGTTTACATAGAAATCTTCAATTACAGGTGACAATCAAGATTGTGATTGTCAAGTTTATTTGCGACATTTCCATCGTGCACCTTTTGGACTGAATCTCTATTGGTTTACATGTAAGCATCTTCACTAAACTAACTCGATTTAAAATTGGTTTGGAGAATAGGATATACTCTAACTGGAGATTTGTGTGTGCTATTAAATGGTAGAAAATCTATAGCTGAATAATTAAGCACTTGCAAATGAGTACAAGAGTTATAGCGAATCACCTCAGATTCCAAGACCATCTGTGGAAAATGATGAATAGAGCTCTGGACTCAATTCCCACAGCAGAGCTGTGCCCACCACAGAACAGAAGCCACCATTCAAATCCCACCGGCCAGAGAGGCCAAGCAAAAAAAGAAATTCGAACCCTCTCCCTGACGAACTACAAAAAAGATGCCTCCATCTAACTCCAACGGCCAACCCCAGGCCAACTGCATAGGAGACTCCTCTATTCAACTCTGACTGCTCACTCAGGCCAACTATGGAGGAAACTTCACCCTTCAACTATAACCTCCCATCCAGGCCTGCTGCAGAAGATACTCTTCCATCCAACCCCATCCACCAACCACAACCCAACTACATAAGAGACCCCTTTAGCCAACTCTGATCACTAACTCAGGTCAACTACAGAGGAGACTTCACCAACCAACGATAACCTCCTTTCCAGGCCAGCTACAGACAAGACTCCTCCATCCAACACCAGATCAATTCCCACCATCTACATGAATGATTTCAGAAGATACAGCTCCATCCAATGCTCACTGGAAACCCGAGCCAACCACAAAGGAGAAGCCTCCAGTCAATTCTCACTTTCCCAACAGGCAAACTTCGGAAGAAACGAGTCTGCACAGCTAACTAAATGATTCCTCCAATCAATTTCCACCACTCAGCAAGGTCAACTATAGAAGAGACAACTACAATCAACAAACACCGTCCAGCCGGTCAACCATAAAAAATAAAAAAAATAACTTCTCCAGCTCTCACCACTCATCTGAAACAACTTCAGATGTGATGCCCAGATCCAATGCCCACTACTCTCATATTGGCCAGCCACAAAAGAGAGTGCGCCACCCAACTCTGAGTGTCCACCCGGCTCATCACAAAAAAGACTCCACCACCCAAGTCTGACAGAGTACTCGGCCTATCACAGTGGTGATTACTTCATTGGCCTTTCACCACTGTCACTCTAAACAATCTTGAATTGCTAAACAGATTTCTCAACGGATATCAGCCAGTCAATCTCCTGCCAAGACTGTGCTATATATAAATACAAAGACACACTCTATGCATAAACCACTGGATCCCAAGAAACAGAGCATATATTAAGTGACTCTTCACCGAGGGGAAAAAAAACATGCACACGGGCAATGTGAGAAACAGCAGCAACAAGAACACGGTAACCCCTCATTTGTCTTATTTGAGTACTGGAAAGAGACAAAAGTGGAAGGATGTTGAGGGTCAAAGTGACCGTCCTGTGTGATTCTGCATGCAGCTCACTATCCATTTCACAGCATTAGTGACCTCTGTCGGTAACCCAATCAGTAAACATTAGATTCAACTATTGTCGACGAAAGTCAAACAAAGCGCAGCTGTTCACACCTCGAACTAACTTGCTAGGTGGCAGAGTACACTCAATTCAAAGGATCGGATAAACGAGGGTGGGGGTGTGGGGTGGGGTAGGGTGGGGTAGGGTGGGTTGGGGAGAGGCGGCAACACTGTAATAACCCAGCAGGGAACAGAGGCCCGTGGCTCATTCTGGTAATACTGAGTGAGGACGTCATGGAGACCGTTTCCGATAAATTCCCTAATTAACAATTTCACTTAACCAAATAGTGACTTTGCATTCGTTTCAAACCAGCTTTATTTACAGTGAATGAAAGTGCAATTTAGAGTGCGTGTCGGTGCGCGGTGCGCGGTTCGGTCACGTGACGTCATAAAACCGTGACGAATGGCCAATACGCACCATTGTTGGGAGCGGGACATTTGCATTGATCTGTGTTTTGCACCAGCAGCAAGAATATATAACACTGTAAAAATAGAAAGTATCCCCCTCAATGCTAGCATTTTCTGACACCGCTGCGTTTTAGGTCTGTGTTCACAGCGCCGCTATCGAAAGACCTACTGTTACCGATGTTTTAATATATAAATACATTTGCCTTTGGCCCCGCCCATAAGACTAAATCACAGCCTCTCTCGCGTAGGATTGTCTGCTTGGTGTATCAGTTAACCTACTGTGAGGTTTTTGTTGCATTGCTCTGCATGATTCAGGATTATTTTGCATTACCAAAGTACTCTGAATCAACACAAGTTTAATGCTTGATCTTGCGTGTGTACTATAAATAAAAAGCATCGGGTTTTTTTCTTTGTTGCAGACATATAAATGTTTTTGGACTCAAGCAAGATCATGCCAGACCTTTTGGCTTTGACAACGTCGGTTAGCTTTCAGGTCACTAAGGATGTGCTCACTGAGGGAATGCCGTGCATAGTGCTCAAGGAGGGGCAGTTTAGAGCTCGCTGCTATCATAGGCCTCGTGTTACCAGTTTGATAACCACGTTACTAGTGTGCACGAGCCACGTCTTCAAAATATCACTCTGCGCTCCTCGCTACTTCCCACTCGTGATAGAGCAAGCCAGTTTTGTAGTCCTTTACTCGTTTCTCGGTGGCCTTTTGTCCAGAAAGGTATGTGGTCGACCTAATCCATAATGCACCAGGGAAAACTGCCAGCAGGGGACGTTTTAACGGTAAACAGATATATATTTTGTATTGGTCTATGCACCATTTGTCTCCTTTTTTACGAACTGTGCCAAATAAACAGGAATCACCCTTGAAAAGCCAAATAAAATGCAACAGGCAGCCAAGCACACTTTCATGATGAATTACCATTGACGGTTTTTGAAGCTTCTTCCGCCACATCATTTTAAACTTGGCTCTTGCAGTCAGAAGGAAAAAACCGAAGAAGATTGTATTTTTCCACATTTGAGACTGGGTGCAATCCAGCTGGCATGAAGGGTACAATGTGGGTGTTCTCGTGGATAAACAGTCCAACAGGACACTTCCTGACCCTCCAACCTGGAAACTACACTTCCCAGCAGCCTCCACCACTGAAAAGAGAGCCCAGACTGGTTCCTCCCGTTTTTTTGGTTGGAGGCCCCCCCCCCCCTGCACCCTCTCCTGTCCGGCCTAATAGTCGGATGCCAACGCTGACGCCTGCATTTCGGAACACTTCCTGACCCTCCAGCCTGGAAACTACACCTCCCAGCAGACTCCGCTACTAAAAGGAGAGCCCTGATTGATTCCTCCCGCTCCCCCTGCCCGTACACTGCCGCCCCCTGCCCCAGTGCTGCCTGCTGTCCCTGCGCTGCCGCTCTCCCTGCGCCGCCACTCCCCCTGAGCCAATGCTGTCCCTGCCCCTGCTCTGCCTGCTGTCCGTCCCTGCACTGCTGCTCCCCCTGTGATGCTGCTCTCCAGTGCTGCCTTCTGTCCCTGTCCCTGCACCGCCACTCCCCTGCCCCCGCGCTGCCTGCTGTCCCTGCATTGCCGCCACCTCTGCACTGCCGGCTGCCCCTGTCACTGCGCTGCCCATTCCAAGTCCTTGCCCGGCACCCAGGACCACCCATCAGGACCCCTAATAGAGGCCGCCGCATGGCCACGCAGCGGACGCATGAATTGGGCACACTAGCAACCTAGCACCAGGACCGCTGGCCCTCCCGCTACCTGACAGTACCTCCAAGGAAGTCCTGGACGCTGAAACAACAACTGTGTCTCCTGCTTCCCACGATCCACCAAAGGACCCTTCACCTGCCGGCACTGCCACTTCTCCTGTGACACAACTTAAGAAAGAGCTCACACCACTCCTGCCATCAAGACCAACAACACCCCGCAGCTGCTCCTGTGTATCCTGCTCATCACCCGCTCACTCTGCAAACACGCCAAAGAAATCTGGGACACCATCACCACCCTCTCCATGAACATTGCCTTCATCACCAAAACTTGGCTCAACCCATCCTCAACCTGCACAGCCAATCCCAAAGGCTATAAGATGATACAGCAAGACCGAGCCAACAAACAAGGTGGAGGCATCACCATCATCTTCAAGGAAACCATCAGATGCACCATCAGCAACGATGACCCCACGCCTCTCATGGAACACCTCAAGTTCCTACTTCAAACTGACGCGAAGACCACAATAAGAGGCACCCTTGCCTACAGACCCCTGGGACCCCATGCAACATTCTGCAATGGCATCCCCAACCTCATCGCCCCCTAGCAATCAACTCGCAGCACTACGTCCTACTCGGCGACCTCAACTTCCACATCGACGACTCCAACGACGCCACCTCCGTCGCACTCCTGGACAGCATGAACTACATCAGCCTCACCTAACTGTTCACTGAACCCACGCACAAAGCCAGACACACACTCAACCCCATTTTCACCTCCAATGACAGAATGAATTTTAGTCACACCACAGACCTCACCTGGACTGACCAAACCATCATAAACTTCACCATCACCGACACCCAGCAGACATCACCAAGTGTCAGATCTCCTCCCACCGCAGCTGGAACAAGGTTACTGAAACTCAGTGGGCACAGGCCCTCACCACCTCCCAACCCGAGGCCTCAACAGACCTTGACCAGGCTGTCCAGAACTTCCCCACCTTTATCATCGAAAGTGCCGACAGAGTAGCCCCACTGAAACCTACAAAATGTAACAAGACCCCCAAACATGCCAGTTGGTACACCCCAGAACTCAGAAACACCAAGCGCAACTGCCACCAACTACAGAACCGATGGCGTGCCACAAAGAACCCCACCAACAGAGCAGCTCACAAAACAGCCATCAGCAACTATCGCAGGCACATCAAGTAAGCCAAGAAAGCAGCCATCACCATCCGCACTGACTCCACGGCCAACTACACAAAGGAACTCTTCAAAATAGTCAAAGAATTCTCCAACACGACAGCCATAGAGAACACCATCCACCTCTCCCAAAAACTCTGCAACACCCTCTCAGACTTCTTCCACAGCAAGATCACCAACATCTACAACAATTTCAACCTCCAACCCACCACCCTCAACACCAACGACCTCTACCAACCAGCGAACATCAGCCAAACCATTACCACCTGGTCTCCACTCACCGCCCTGACCACGTCAGCCTTCATGTCTTCCTTCCACTCCGGGTAACCCACCGACCCCTGCCCCCACCACCTCTACAACCTAGCAACGAAACGATTCAGCATGCAACTCACCAGCATCCTCAACACCTCCATCCCCAAAGCAACCTTTCTGCACAGATGGAAACATAAAGACGTCAGCCCACTCCTAAAGAAAGCCTCCGCCGACCCCAGCAATCTCAAAATTATCGCTCAATCTCCCTGCTCCCCTACCCAGCCAAAGTACTCAAGAAAGCCATTAAACCAGCATCTCACTAAATTCCTGGAACAAAACTACCTACTGTATGCCTCTCAATCAGGATTTTGTGCCAACCACAGCACTGAGACTGCGCTGATTGCCGCCATAGATTACATCAGAGCATGCCTCGACCACGAAGAAACTGTGGCCCTGATTCTCCTCGACCTCTCCGCAGCATTCAACACTGTCTCCCACAACACCCTCATCAATAGACTCTACAACATAGGCATACAGCAAGACACCCTCAAGTTGATTGTCTCCTTCCTTACAGGATTCACACAGAGCATCTGAATGACTCACTTCACCTCTGCACCCAAAGACATCATATGCGGCGTACCACAAGGGTCATCCCTGAGCCCCACCCTGTTCAACATCCACTTAACCCCTCTCGCAGACGTCGTCAGATCCCACGAACTCAACATAATCTCCTATGCAGACGACACCCAACTGATCCTCTCACTCACCGAGGACGCCTCCAACGCCAAAACCAACTTCTGCAACGTCATGGCCAACGTAGCCAAATGGATGAAAGATGGCTGCCTCCAACTCAACTCCGACAAAACTGAAGTACTGATCTTTGGGAAGAACATCTCTGCATGGGACCACAGCTGGTGGCCTGCAGAACTAGGACCTATACGCACACCGACCGACCATGGACGCAACCTCTGCATCCTCTTCGACGGCCAACTGACCATGAAAGAGCAAGTCAACGCAGTCACCTTCTCCTGCTCCTACATACTTCGCATGCCCCGTAGAATCTTCCGATGGATCCCAATCAACACCAGAAAGACTGCCACTAAGCCCCCCGTCACCAGCCGCCTCGACTACGTCAACGCCCTATACGCCGGCATCTTCACCCAGCTCGTCTGAAGACTCCAGACGATGCAAAACGCTATAGCCAGACTCATCCTGGACCCCCCCAAACGAACCCACATCGCCCCCCCCCAAACTGAGAGACCTCCACTGGCTCCCCATCCAAAAGAGATCAGGGGCGGCTCCTCCACTAGGGCAGAGGAGTGTCGCCCCACTGCTTCTCGCAGGTTCTGCAGGTTCTGCTCTGAGAGCAGGGCAGGGGAGGAGTGGTGTGCCTGCCCACTCCGAGTGCGCAAAGACTGTTTGGTCAGTCCCCTGGGGCCGCCCAAACCAGTCATGCGCACTCTGCCTTTTCTTGGCTGCAATGCAGCCTACATGGAGAAAATGGCCACCCCATAAGCCGCTGGCAGGACGGCGTCCGACCATTCACAATGCTGCTTGAGCAGCGTTGTGATTGGCTTAGGGGAGGGAGGGATCCTGGTTGCCTGCTTCTGCTTCCTGTTCCTGGATACAAAAGGGGGATGATGGACGGAACGTTTGAGCCAATCAAACACTCACCCCCAGTCAACTGATCTGGGTTTAATCCATCATCATTCTTTAGCTCACTCCACCACCCCAGTTCAGACATGGCCATATGCAAATCAGTCTGACCCTGTGCCTCATGGGAACAGCGCAGCCCGAACTGCCAAGCCATGTCTTCCCTGGACCGGAAACAAGCATCCTAGGACCGGTTTCTGGCATTCCAGCCGTCATCAGCCAGGCTTGCTTGAATCCAGTGGCAAAGTGAGCAAGGGACCCACGTCTGGGCATACCCCGCCAACTTAGGGCGAACAAAGCGATACAAAAGGGGATGATGGACGGAACGTTTGAGCCAATCAAACACTCACCCCCAGTCAACTGATCTGGGTTTAATCCATCATCATTCTTTAGCTCACTCCACCACCCCAGTTCAGACATGGCCATATGCAAATCAGTCTGACCCTGTGCCTCATGGGAACAGCGCAGCCCGAACTGCCAAGCCATGTCTTCCCTGGACCGGAAACAAGCATCCTAGGACCGGTTTCTGGCATTCCAGCCGTCATCAGCCAGGCTTGCTTGAATCCAGTGGCAAAGTGAGCAAGGGACCCACGTCTGGGCATACCCCCGCCAACTTAGGGCGAACAAAGCGATACAAAAGGGGATGATGGACGGAACGTTTGAGCCAATCAAACACTCACCCCCAGTCAACTGATCTGGGTTTAATCCATCATCATTCTTTAGCTCACTCCACCACCCCAGTTCAGACATGGCCATATGCAAATCAGTCTGACCCTGTGCCTCATGGGAACAGCGCAGCCCGAACTGCCAAGCCATGTCTTCCCTGGACCGGAAACAAGCATCCTAGGACCGGTTTCTGGCATTCCAGCCGTCATCAGCCAGGCTTGCTTGAATCCAGTGGCAAAGTGAGCAAGGGACCCACGTCTGGGCATACCCCCGCCAACTTAGGGCGAACAAAGCGATACAAAAGGGGATGATGGACGGAACGTTTGAGCCAATCAAACACTCACCCCCAGTCAACTGATCTGGGTTTAATCCATCATCATTCTTTAGCTCACTCCACCACCCCAGTTCAGACATGGCCATATGCAAATCAGTCTGACCCTGTGCCTCATGGGAACAGCGCAGCCCGAACTGCCAAGCCATGTCTTCCCTGGACCGGAAACAAGCATCCTAGGACCGGTTTCTGGCATTCCAGCCGTCATCAGCCAGGCTTGCTTGAATCCAGTGGCAAAGTGAGCAAGGGACCCACGTCTGGGCATACCCCGCCAACTTAGGGCGAACAAAGCGATACAAAAGGGGATGATGGACGGAACGTTTGAGCCAATCAAACACTCACCCCCAGTCAACTGATCTGGGTTTAATCCATCATCATTCTTTAGCTCACTCCACCACCCCAGTTCAGACATGGCCATATGCAAATCAGTCTGACCCTGTGCCTCATGGGAACAGCGCAGCCCGAACTGCCAAGCCATGTCTTCCCTGGACCGGAAACAAGCATCCTAGGACCGGTTTCTGGCATTCCAGCCGTCATCAGCCAGGCTTGCTTGAATCCAGTGGCAAAGTGAGCAAGGGACCCACGTCTGGGCATACCCCGCCAACTTAGGGCGAACAAAGCGATACAAAAGGGGATGATGGACGGAACGTTTGAGCACAGGGTCAGACTGATTTGCATATGGCCATGTCTGAACTGGGGTGGTGGAGTGAGCTAAAGAATGATGATGGATTAAACCCAGATCAGTTGACTGGGGGTGAGTGTTTGATTGGCTCAAACGTTCCGTCCATCATCCCCTTTTGTATCGCTTTGTTCGCCCTAAGTTGGCGGGGTATGCCCAGACGTGGGTCCCTTGCTCACTTTGCCACTGGATTCAAGCAAGCCTGGCTGATGACGGCTGGAATGCCAGAAACCGGTCCTAGGATGCTTGTTTCCGGTCCAGGGAAGACATGGCTTGGCAGTTCGGGCTGCGCTGTTCCCATGAGGCACAGGGTCAGACTGATTTGCATATGGCCATGTCTGAACTGGGGTGGTGGAGTGAGCTAAAGAATGATGATGGATTAAACCCAGATCAGTTGACTGGGGGTGAGTGTTTGATTGGCTCAAACGTTCCGTCCATCATCCCCTTTGTATCGCTTTGTTCGCCCTAAGTTGGCGGGGGTATGCCCAGACGTGGGTCCCTTGCTCACTTTGCCACTGGATTCAAGCAAGCCTGGCTGATGACGGCTGGAATGCCAGAAACCGGTCCTAGGATGCTTGTTTCCGGTCCAGGGAAGACATGGCTTGGCAGTTCGGGCTGCGCTGTTCCCATGAGGCACAGGGTCAGACTGATTTGCATATGGCCATGTCTGAACTGGGGTGGTGGAGTGAGCTAAAGAATGATGATGGATTAAACCCAGATCAGTTGACTGGGGGTGAGTGTTTGATTGGCTCAAACGTTCCGTCCATCATCCCCTTTTGTATCGCTTTGTTCGCCCTAAGTTGGCGGGGGTATGCCCAGACGTGGGTCCCTTGCTCACTTTGCCACTGGATTCAAGCAAGCCTGGCTGATGACGGCTGGAATGCCAGAAACCGGTCCTAGGATGCTTGTTTCCGGTCCAGGGAAGACATGGCTTGGCAGTTCGGGCTGGACTGTTCCCATGAGGCACAGGGTCAGACTGATTTGCATATGGCCATGTCTGAACTGGGGTGGTGGAGTGAGCTAAAGAATGATGATGGATTAAACCCAGATCAGTTGACTGGGGGTGAGTGTTTGATTGGCTCAAACGTTCCGTCCATCATCCCCTTTGTATCGCTTTGTTCGCCCTAAGTTGGCGGGGTATGCCCAGACGTGGGTCCCTTGCTCACTTTGCCACTGGATTCAAGCAAGCCTGGCTGATGACGGCTGGAATGCCAGAAACCGGTCCTAGGATGCTTGTTTCCGGTCCAGGGAAGACATGGCTTGGCAGTTCGGGCTGGACTGTTCCCATGAGGCACAGGGTCAGACTGATTTGCATATGGCCATGTCTGAACTGGGGTGGTGGAGTGAGCTAAAGAATGATGATGGATTAAACCCAGATCAGTTGACTGGGGGTGAGTGTTTGATTGGCTCAAGCGTTCCGTCCATCATCCCCTTTTGTATCGCTTTGTTCGCCCTAAGTTGGCGGGGTATGCCCAGACGTGGGTCCCTTGCTCACTTTGCCACTGGATTCAAGCAAGCCTGGCTGATGACGGCTGGAATGCCAGAAACCGGTCCTAGGATGCTTGTTTCCGGTCCAGGGAAGACATGGCTTGGCAGTTCGGGCTGGACTGTTCCCATGAGGCACAGGGTCAGACTGATTTGCATATGGCCATGTCTGAACTGGGGTGGTGGAGTGAGCTAAAGAATGATGATGGATTAAACCCAGATCAGTTGACTGGGGGTGAGTGTTTGATTGGCTCAAACGTTCCGTCCATCATCCCCCCCCCCCCTTTTGTATCGTCCTGTTCCTGGAGAGCAGGAGAGCAGAAAAAACGCGGGACCCGGCCGGCGGACAGGTAGGTTTAATTATATATATATTTTTAAATTAAATTAAACAGCCCCCCTCCCCGCGCGATCCCCTGCGTAACCCCCCTTCCCCCCGCCTGCGAGTCATGCCGGCCGCGCCGCCAGTTCAAGATCCTCATGCACACCTACAAAGCCCTACATGACCTAGGACCTGCCTACAACCATCGACTGAACTTCCACCATCCCACTAGACACCTGCGCTCCTCTTCACTCACTCTCGCACACCCCCCCCACATCCAACGCAGTCACAGCGGTGGCTGCTCCTTCTCCTACATCGCTGCCAAGACCTTGAATAACCTTCCCCTCCAGCTCCGTACAGCCTCCTCACTGGCAGACTTCAGAAAGAGACTCAAGACCTGGCTCTTCAACAGACACAGCGCCCAGATACGCCTAGGGTGACAGCGTTGCACTGTACAAATGCTGTTTGATTGATGGTTTGTTTGATTGTGGCGCCAGGAGATCTGGATTTTAATCCTGGCTTCTCTTCTTGACCAGACTGTGCAATCCTGGGTCAATACATTTATCCCCCTGCCCCCCCCGTTCCGATATCTGCTCAAAATTGGGGTTAGAGGAGTGTCTTGAAAGAGCCTCAAAGGATAAAGTAAACGCAATTTACAAACGCTGGACAACTTTACCATTCGGTAGGTTTGAGATAAGACGTGATGATAACTCAGCCAGTTACGTTTTCTACTGGGCTTGTTTTCTTCTAGTTGTGCGTTTTATTTCTGAAAAAAGGCGACTCGGCCTTTCATTCTTTTAAGCAAAGAGTTCCCTGTCCGATTGGGTAATGATAACAGTATAGGGAAATGTTCAGAGCACAGCGATATAGTTTTTTAACTGGGCAGGCATAAAACAGGGAGGAAAACACGCCCACGTTCAAATGAGACGAGAAATTAAACCCTGGAGATGATCTTTCAAGCAGAACGATGCTACGTGAGACAATGTACTCCCCAGTGCGGCCTGTGAGTTCACTCGGCCACAAGGAATGTGTAAAACAAACAGGGCCTGGGCTGAGCTCACCGTCTGGAGAAAGTGCGAGAACATACATTCAGAGCCGAGGGAAATAACCGGTTGTCGGCCATGATACAGTAACTGCAGTGAAAAAAGAACATATAAAATCTCGGGGGAGAAATCTAGCCACGTTATACTAACCCCAAACTTTTTGCAAAGGGTTGACGTGTTCTCAGTTGGCTTTTTGCTGAGGTAAAACACAAAGTGCAGTTGAGTTTCTCGGTGTCTTTCCTGCAGTGTTTTATGTCCAACATGGAGAAATTTGGCCTACTAATGGAACTGTATAGGAATGGAATGTTCCGATTTGGTATTTGTTTTATGTAAGTGGTATATAAAGAGCAAAGCGTCAGTGAGCATCAGTGCGCCTTACAGAGAACTTTTCATTGCAGCAACAGAAGGTCTCGGACAGGCGGTGACGCAGGCAGAATATGAAGGCCCGCTGAAACTAGAGTGCATAAACCAGGGTTGATGGGGAAGTGGATTTATGGCAGAATACTAGACAGTTCCGATTCTGAGCAAAGGGATAGAGAGACACATTTCTGTAAAAAAAAATAAAACTAATGCGATTTGCCCAGAATCACACTGACTGGGTGCCAGATTAGAAGCCAAGCCTCGAAGCACAAGTAACCCCTTCAACTTTATGTTAAGTGTTTGAGCCCATCGTCTCGCGCTCATCATAGTATTATCGTCAGTCCCTGATGCTTCTAACATTTAAGTTAATTCATTCTTCGGCCCACCACTCTTGGTTACCAAATACTAGGAAGTGAATTCAACGAGTTAACATTTTCTAACGAGCGGCCTAGTCTGCAAAAAAATCTAACACTTGGACGTGATTCAATAATTCATCACCAAATGAAATACGCTCGCAAAACTGACGGATGAAGACTGAAGGACGAACTTGGAACACACCCAAAAAGGAAATAGAAATAAACGAGTCCAGTTATGAGAAAGCAACCGTACGAGAAAGTTTTGGCAGTCGCGAAGAAGGATCACTTTTTACGAGGCTACCAGGCGGCTAACGCCCCCACCCTGGAGGAGCGCTTGACTTTTATGGGGGCCGAACTGGACATCGCCGCTTTAAGGGGCTCTTTCAGAGCGCTTTACAGCCATTCCCATTTATCATTACAAAGGGTCATCGACGGCTAGTTGGCGGACTTCACAGACTCTCCCTGCCACACTTATATAGGAGCCACGCGCGTGGAGGCAGGGGGATTTGGGGCGTTTTAAAACGGAATGCAGTAGCTTTAGTACGAAAAAAATAATGAAAATATATATAGAAATGCCGTCTGCTATTGGCCAGGCTGTGTTTGCTAATGTGATTTAAGCAATAGGAGGCGATGGGGTAATAAAACATGACACTTCTTCCCCGAATCTCCCAGAGCTCACTTGCTACCCTGCCCCCTCCCACGGCCACTTACCGACGCCAGCAATTGTGCACGAACTTGCAGTGCCTTAGAATCCCCGTCACTGAGAATTACAGAAAACACCAGTGAGGTGTCAGTTCTCTTCACCGCTAAAATTCAAATCGGTCGAAAATTCGGATGATTTGATTATTTAAAAAACAATCTTTCAAGAATAAGGGGACCTGCGAGAGGGTCAAAGTTCTGAAGAGCAACGCATTGAGCCTCGAGGGATTGAAAACTACTATAGCGCCGGCAAAGAATGTACAGAGAGTGCCAACTAGTCAAACAAGCACCAAGGGACTGGACACGTGGGCGATCTGCTGCAGACCTCCCATATTTACCACTTTAAGGGGGAGAGGGCCTAATTTGAGCCGTTGGTTTCCGGTCCTCGACACCGGACTTAATTGTCGGCCCGGCTTTAGTGACAGTCCACCAGTGGTGGCGCTGTCTTTTAAGTTTAAGATGAGCAGAAGTGTGTTTAATACGTCAAACTACATAAAAATTGCCTGAATTGTATCACTTGAAGAGTGCGATGAGTGCGATGGTGTGTTGGTGGTGCCGTGGCCTCCAGGAAGAGGCCAGCACTTACCTTTTTTTTTTTTTTTTACAAATGAAGCACTGGGGTAGGCACAGACTCAGATAATTATGTTAATACGACCTTTTAATACAGAAGAATTCGCTACAAATCATTTAATTTCCGGCCTCTCATTCTGATTTACACCACTAAGTAACTATGCACGGCAGCACGGGTGTTCGGGGAGACTGAAGCTGTCGACGTCTACTCTAATGCCCGCAGAGCAGGTACCCTGTCCCTGAGGCTGGGGACACATGGGGGAAGAGGCGGCGGCCGCTATACAAAGTGAAGCAAGCCCGCTGTACAACACCCCGAGGTGGGGAACACAAGGGGTGGGGGTGTCCGCTGTGCCCAGTGATGCCCCCTCTGGTGGGGACACGCGCAGTGGAACCGGCAGCTACCCCTACTGACGATAGCTGCGCAGACACTCTGGTGTGGGTGACACGGGGAGAGGGGACGATCGTGCTGCCGGCCCCGTCCGTTGCGCGGGTACGCTGAACTGAGTGGCATAACGGTGAGGCGATACCTGCAGTGGCGTAGCGAGGCTGTTATGGGACCCAGTGCAAGCTGGCAACACGGGCACCCAAATTTCTCTTTAGGTTGTAAAATACAGCAATAGTTTGGATTCAAAGCCCCCCTCACCCCCCCTTCTCCAGGGATCTGGGCCCCGGTGCCAATGCACATGCTGCACCATTGATAGCAACGCCGTCGCCACTGGGTACCCGTCTCCAGTGTGGTCCGCTGCGGAGGAAACAAGGAGGGGGAGAGGCCGATGCCGCCCACAGTGATGTACGCTGAGCACCAGCCAGCACGAACAGACCAGTCGCGCGCCTCAGGAGATATCCTCACCTGTAGTCTGGGTGTCCGGAGCGTCGCTGCCTTGGGGGGTGAGCGGTGCAGGTGACTGTCCCAGGCCGAGAGCCCCTAGCGCCAGCAGCAGCAGTGCCGGGCGGTGCAGCGCCATGAGTGCGGCCGCAGGCTGAGCCTTGCTCCCTTTGCCTCTGCCTCTCCTGGGACCCGAGTCTGTGTGCCTCTGCCGGCAGCACCCGCCGTGTGTCCCGAAAGCACCTCGTGCCCAGGGTCTCCTCCTGCTGCAGAAACAAGGGCGGGCGGAGCGGAAGCGATCACTTGAGGCAGTCCCAGCCCTGAACAGCCGCGTCCTCCAGCAGGGCTCAGCACAAGAGCGAACCTGGCACAGGCTCTATATAGCCGGGGTTGGGAGGGAACAGCGGTCGTAGGCTCACAGGGGCTCGTACGCCTCTTACAGTAGCTATTGGCAGGCTGGGTGGGACAGGGGAGGGGCCGCGGCTCAGTGCTTCTGACCCCGGTTCACAAGCCCCGGCGCGGGCTGTGGGTGTTTATACTGTCTGGCTTTTGAGGAAAGTCGACTACGTGAAGTAGTGCACGCAGGCAGCCCCACAGCTGTGCCCATGCCCCTCTGCCAGGGGAAAAAGTACAGTTAGCCCGTGTCAAGACAGTGCAGGGCTTGCCTGGATAGAATAGACAAATACCTTCACAGAGTAAGATCTCTTCAGAACTAGCAGCGCACTAAGTACCAGTGGCCACATCTTTCTCCTCTGATAACAGGGTGCGGGCTAATTTCTTTCCTTTGACATCTGTATTCGGGACAAATCCTTGTATTCAGTCACGTGGTTTCAATCTCTCTTCTCTTGCATGCATTGTTATTGGTCCTTACCAGCATCGGATTGGCAGGGCGGGCAATCGGCCATTGCTCGAGGAGACTGGCACAAACGCCAGCTGGTGGGCCGTTTTTTTGTGAGATGTAGATCAAATCACATTCGCCTGGGCCAGCTTTACCACTGGCGCTTGACCCTAAAGGCTGCTGCAGCCTTAGAGGGAAGATTGGAGCTCATTATAACTAAGTACAGATAATGGCTGGGTCATTGTCCTACACAGTAGGACAATGAGCCAAACTGAGCAGGCAGAGCATGTGGTAGGTCTCCTCCCCTCCCTAGTCTCTCAGCCTGACAGTGAGGGCCACCGGGAGAGGATGTGCTCTTTTTGAGCATCACAGCTATCTGGGGGTGGGGTGAAAGGTGCCTGTGCAGGGAAACAGATTATAAGTGGTGGCCATCTAAGAGGCTCTACTTTTGTCTCCAGCAGCAAACAGACGAGCCCCAGGTGCCCGCTCCCACATTGTCATCTTAAAAACTGTTCAGCACTGAACGAAAATAAAAAACAACGCCAACAACCAGAATGAGCAAAAAGAAAAATGTTTTCAACAGCACAAAAAAACCCAAGAAAAACATTACTGTGAAAAACGTTCATTTTGGGACAAAATGACAAAGAAAACGAAGAATAGACATGGCAGGAGAGTGACAAAATGGATTGAGCAAGGAGAGCAATGTGGAGCAAGACAAATGGAGAGGTGAGACAGCAGAATGGGGAAGAATGACAAAAATATTGGAAGAGGAAAAGGAAATCAAGGGAGGAAGAAAGGAAAGGTAGAGGGGAGAGGATAAGAATGTTAGAGGGTGAACAGAAGCCTCCAGACACGAAGGATGCACGCGGTTTTCTTACTCGTGTCCTGATATAATGCAGGACATTCAGAAATGTTTTCGGGGGGGGGGGGGGAGGGCACAGACTAAGGGACCAATAGGTGACTAACAAATTCCGGCACCTGAAGTAGGGAAATGTATAGGCCTGAAGATTAGGTGAGGTGACTTGTGGGCTAGTTGCAGTGAAATAATGGTGTGTCTAGTGGTGTGTCTAGTCTTGACCAATGCTACTGACCCCACAAGTTTAGAAAGTTTAATTTTTCAGAGCATTCTCCCAAAATTACTCCCAATACTAAGCAACGTTTCATGAAAGGTCATTATCCACAAATGTGAGCCACTTTTTCTTTCGGTGCCCAGGCCTAATTTTGTTCACAATCTGACCGTGGTCTTTTCCCTTCTATTTCATGATCAAGGGGTGAAATATCTCTCTATTTCTCTAGAGGTGCCCAGAAATGGGAGTCCATTTCTCTGCTGTGGCCAGAGCTGGCTATTGGTGGGATATGTCCTGAGCGTAGTAATCAAAGTGGTAGGGAGGGGGATCTGAAGGGCACGACAAATTTTCTAATGAAAGATAAACAGTTCCCCTACTTTTTGTGTCAATAGAACCGTCCCCAGATGGTTAATTCCGACAGTTGAAATGTTTCAGCTGAAGTGTAAGGCAGGGAGTTTTCTGTGCTGTGAAACCGAGGGAGGGCAGACAACTAAACAAACCTTCTTGCCAGGGTGCCTGCTAACTGAAAGAAATGAAAATGTGCACAACTAGTTATTCTGCAAATGTAAGTGTGCTAGGAAGCTGGCAGTGGCTTTAATTGATGGAAGCACTTGAAGCTTCCTGATGACACAGATGTATTCTTTTTGAGTACTATTGCAAGGGAGTTACCAGCTGAGCTGTGAAGTGTGTACTTTTAATGGACAATGTACAGTGTAGGTATTACTAAACTGTATATATTTGGAAGCTCTTTATCTTAAACCTTTTTGCACATGTTATAGCAATCTATTTTATACTGTGTGTAACACAAGTTTAAAATACTGACTTAAGTATTCACAGTTCTTTCCATCACAGACTGGGACATCGGAGCACTAAACATAAACAAGTTACTATTCTCCTCTGCATCAGCCAGGATTCAATTCTGTGGCCCTCTGTATACAGTCACAGTCCTCTGCATTGTATTAACTAATAGAGGTTTCATAATGTACAATAGTACATTTCCCATGGATTAATTTAACTCTATTTTTCATTTAAGCAGTGCCTTATTTTATGTGTAGTTACCTGAGGGTGAAAGACCAAAAAAAGTTTCAGATATTTTGTTTGTTTTTTAGCCACGCCTTTAACCCTGCCCCCCACGATCAGTTATCCCACCCCTTTACGCACAGCATCACAGTTACTATACGTCTCGTATTGCACTTCGACCACTGCCTGGGTGCAAAGAAATTTTTCGCCCTTGCTGGTGAATAAAATGAGGTGGCACGGATCGCCTTTCATTTTGTGTTCACGTGAATCAATCAGGCCATTTTCTGGCTGAACAATGATTGGGCGAGCTGAGTCCTTCAGAAGGGCACAGGAGCTGTCTGCAACAGTCTCCCTTTGAGCTGGCTCTTAAGAAAAGTGTTTTAACCATTGCTTCTGAAGACTACAGGCACCCATATCTATTATTTTCTGCTTTTCTTCTCATGGCTTCCCTAACTCATGTCCCACTCACCATCCTCCTATCGCTCCCCTTTTTCCAACACACCAATAATTAAAGACAGGAAGTGGAAGGTGGGCGCCAAATTTGTTTTCACCCAGAGCCTATCTGTGAAACGGCCAGCTATAAGGGGGGGGGCAGAGGGTTGATGGTGCTTTGAGTCGCGGCATGAGAGGGGATTGGGGCAGGAGGGAAGGGAATTGATGGGGAGTTAAAAATGGCACCTACGGAATGTTCGCCCTAAGTTGGCAGGGTATGCCCAGACATGGGTCCCTTGCTCACTTTGCCACTGGATTCAAGCTAGCCTGGCTGATGAAGGGTGTTACCCAGAAACCGGTCCCAGGATGCTTGTTTCAGGTTCAGGGAAGACCTGGCTTGGCAGTTCGGGCTGGACTGTTCCCATGAGGCACAAGGTCAAGACTGATTTGCATATAGCTGGGTCTGAACTGAGGTGACGAAGTGAGCTAAAGAATGATGATGGATTCAACCCAGATCTGTGACTGGGGGTGAGTGTCTGAAAAGTTTCAGCGCTCCGTCCATCATCTCCTTGTGTTTGCTTTGTTCGCCCTAAGTTGGCAGGGTATGCCCAGACGTGGGTCCCTTGCTCACTTTGCCACTGGATTCAAGCTAGCCTGGCTGATGAAGGGTGTTACCCAGAAACCGGTCCCAGGATGCTTGTTTCCGGTTCAGGGAAGACCTGGCTTGGCAGTTCGGGCTGGACTGTTCCCATGAGGCACAAGGTCAAGACTGATTTGCATATAGCTGGGTCTGAACTGAGGTGGCGAAGTGAGCTAAAGAATGATGATGGACAACCCAGATCTGTGACTGGGGGTGAGTGTCTGAAAAGTTTCAGTGCTCCGTCCATCATCTCCTTGTGTTTGCTTTGTTCGCCCTAAGTTGGCAGGGTATGCCCAGACATGGGTCCCTTGCTCACTTTGCCACTGGATTCAAGCTAGCCTGGCTGATGAAGGGTGTTACCCAGAAACCGGTCCCAGGATGCTTGTTTCCGGTTCAGGGAAGACCTGGCTTGGCAGTTCGGGCTGGACTGTTCCCATGAGGCACAGAGTCAAGACTGATTTGCATATAGCTGGGTCTGAACTGAGGTGGTGAAGTGAGCTAAAGAATGATGATGGATTCAACCCAGATCTGTGACTGGGGGTGAGTGTCTTAAAAGTTTCAGTGCTCCGTCCATCATCTCCTTGTGTTTGCTTTGTTCGACCTATGGAATGTTACAGAAATGATTAAAAGCAGTTTAAAATAAACATTGGAAGCAACTTCCGGCTGTTGTTTGTATGATCTTAATGCAGACAGCACCATGTGTTTGACTGAAGGTTGTGCTCTGGGCATGGGCCTGACCAACCCTGCCTCTGGCACTAACAAGGTGACTTCTCGCTTTCTTCTGATACTCAAGGATGTGGACCCAATTTGTCCCCTTTGACACTCAGGAAGTGACTTCAACCTCTCTCTTCTGATGCTTAACGATGTGTTTCTCTCTCCTCTCCTCAGTATATGGACCTTTTTATTTTGTGATACACCAAGATTCATGTCCCAGTTCTCTTTTAGCACTCATAAGTGTGCCTCGTCTCACACTTCTGTCTCTCACAAAATTTGGTTTTATCCCTCATCGCAGTGACAGTGAGTCAGAAGAATGTGTGCTTCCTCTTTCAAAATGGGCAAGCAGT
This sequence comes from Calotriton arnoldi, assembly GCA_963921515.1. Lineage (NCBI taxonomy): Eukaryota > Metazoa > Chordata > Amphibia > Caudata > Salamandridae > Calotriton > Calotriton arnoldi. The sequence continues at coordinate 1,035,284 of CAWUFW010005538.1, forward strand.
AAAGTGGGCCCCATTACCTCCTTGTACATCTTCCTTGCCACATTCATTGCTAGATGAACAATAGCTCCTTGTGGACAGAACATTCCAAACAAAAATTCTCCGTTCTGTTCCCTATCCTTCCAAGATGGCTGACTTCCTCTTCCTCCTAATTAACATACTAGGGAAGTCCACCCCTTCCACATCATGTTTTGTGGTTTCTGTGCTGAAACTCCAAGCAATTATCAGTTAATTAGTATGTGTTTTATTTTTTGTTCATTTATATGTCGCTTTGTTTTAGGTTGAGGTCTAGCTTTAGCAGACTCACATGCCCATGGTGGGAGGTTCTGTATGAGCGGACTCCACAGTGGCAAATTTGTACTGGTAGAGGAAACCGATGAAAGACACATGAGGCCCAGCTCTAGCAGGCACAAATATGCAGAGAAATTAGGTCCTGCTTCAGTGGGCCCATTTTAAAGATCTCAGGGTTTGTAGTGCAGTGTTTACTTACCACGTGGTGGGGGGAACTCCAGTTGGCTCCTACTCACTGTAATGTTTTTGAAGTTGTTAGGTAAAAACACCTTCAGGGGAATTCAGGTCAGTTCTGGTCCTCAAGTATGTGAACTCTTATGTTCCCCAAGTGAAATTCAAGATGGTTACTGTTGGGACAGTAAAGTCCCTGGCATGGTGATGGATATGCACCCCTATCCTGAGTGCCCCATCTGTACTAATATCTGGATCCCTAACGCTGATTTCTATTGTCATGGGTGAACACGGACCATGCATGTGCGCCATGACCTAGGCTTGTTTCATGGATTGTAGTCCTTACGGACCAGGAATGGCACCAAAGCGCTACCCTCATAGTAATGAAAGGCTGCTGCCTTTACTAGGGTTTAAGCAACACCAGTGCAGTGGTTGCAGCATACCTTATAGTGCCCAGTAGGAGTGAACACAGCCTTTGTACCTGTATCACTGGATGGAGGCCTACAGGCTCACTTATTTAAAGTTCTGCTGCTATCTGCTTAACTCACAATTGTCCTACATTGGTTTGGTGTGCAGTGCCGAGTGGAGTGGCGTACAGTGAAATAGGGTAGAGTAGAGTGGTGTACAGTGGAGTGGCATAGAGTGGAGTGATATACAGTGGAGGTTTGTAGAGTGGACTGGCGTAGAGTGGAGTAAGGTACAGTGGAGTGGAGTTCATTGGAATAGCAGAGAGTGGAGTGGCGTAGGGTGGAGTGGTGTATACTGGAGGCCTACAGTGGAATAGCGTACATTGGAGTGTAGTCGAGTGAAGTGGCGTAGAGTGAAGAGGCATAGAGTGTTACAGCATACAGTGGGGTGGCGTACCGTGGAGTAGCGCAGAGTGTCATAGAGTGGAGTGAGGGACAGTGGAGTGGCGAACGGTTTAATAGCATAGACTAGAGTGGCATAGAGTGCAGTGGAATACTTGGTAGTGGCATAGAGTGGAGTTTTGTTGACTGGAATACCTTAGATTGGAGGGTTGTAGAGTGGAGCGTAGTGCAGTGTAGTGGGGTAGAATGTAATAGCGTACTGTGGAGTGTTATAGAGTGAAGTGTTGTAGAGTGGAGTGGCATACAGTGGAATAGCGTAGAGAGGAGTGGCATTGAGTGGAGTGGTTTAGAGTGGATTGGCATACTGTGAAATAGTGTACAGTGGAGTGGTGTAGAGTGGAATAACGGTGAGTGTTAATGGCATACAGTGCAGTGACGTAGAGTGGAGTGGCATGTAGTTGAATAGAGTAGAGTAGAGTGGCGTAGAGTGGAGAATCTTACAGTGGATTAGCGTAGAGTAGAGTGACATACAGAGGAACGTTGTACAGTGGAATAGCATAGCGTGTAGTGCAGGAGAATGGATTGGCATGGAGTAGAGTGGTGTAAAATGCAGTGCCGTATAATGGAGTGAGGTATAGTGTAATGGCATTCAGTGGATTGGCGTAGAGTGGGTTGGCATAGAGTGGAGGATGTACAGTGAAATAGCGAAAATTAGAGTGGTGTAGAGTGGAGGGGCAAATAGTGGATTACCGTACAGTGGAGTTGCGTACACTGGGATAGTGTAGAGTATACTGGTGTATAGTGTAGTAGTTTACAGAGGAGCGTGGTAGACTGGAGTGTCATACAGTTGAGCAGCATACAGTGGAATAGCATACAGTGGAGTGGTGTACAGTGAAGTGGCATACACTGGAGTGTGCTAGAGTAGAGTTGTGTACAGTGGAATAGCATAGAGTAGAGTGGCGTACAGTGCAGTAGCGTGGAGTGGCATACAGCGGAGTCTTATAGAGTGGACTGGCATAGAGTGGAGTGAGGTACAGTGTATTGGCGTTCATTACAATAGTGCTGAGTGGAGTGGAGTGGTGTAAAGTGGAGTGGGATATACTGTAGTGGCATAGATTTAGAGGCATAGAGTGTTATAGCATAGAGTGGAGTGGCGTACAGTGGAATAGTGAAGAGTAGAGCGTCGTAGAGTGGAGTGAGGTACAGTGCAGTGGTGTACAGTGGAATAGCATAGACTGGAGTGGAGTAGAATGTAGTGGTGTACAGTGTAGTGGTATAGAGTGCAGTGTTGTAGAGTGCAGTGTTGTAGAGTGGAGTGTTGTAGAGTGGAGTGGAGCAGAGTGCAGTGTAGTGGGGTAGAGTAGAGTGGCATACTGTGTAATAGCATACTGTGGAGAGGCACTGCTGTAGGCTATATGCATTATTACAGGTTGGAGTTGAAGGGCAACTCCACTACGAAATTGGTTTCTTCTGTATTGAACACAAGTACTGACATGTAATATGGTATCATAAAGCCGGTCTCTGCTTTGATATCAATTCATCTAGTAGTGACTGTGTGGAGGAAGACAATCGAAGAGTTAATGCACTATTTACTAACTGGTAATTTTCATTACTCTGAGTTCAGGTCTTCTCATCACAGTCAAAGATTCCCATCCCTCCCAATCCAGATGGGGTTTGGCTTTATTCATATTTCGAGGGTAGTTAAAAAGAACAGGATGTGGATTTAATCTAATGCAGACACGCACTTATTTTGGTTCCTCCTTTAACAAAGACACTGAGGTTTGTGCCTATTTCGCTCTCCTCTGACATTCAGGGACGTTAAGTCCTAGTTCCTCCACCAGATGCTTATTGCTATGGATCTCATTTCTTTCCACATAAATAGAAATTGATTCTATTATATTGTATTTAAAAAAAATCTCTTTATTGTTTCTATCAAAAGCCATAACATCCTTCTTATAACTTCCCCCCTCCCACCCATCAAGCTGAAAGTTAGCATTTCTTAAATTTCAGTTAGCTACTGGTATCGCAGATACCGCCTTGCATTTACAAAGTCATTGTTTTATAGTCGTAGCATATCAAGTGGTCTCCATACTTCCCTCAATCAGTCCAATTTTGTGTTGCGGGTTAGTTTCCTTATCAGGATCTTCCATTTCCCTTTGTATATTGATATCTACCATGTCCTATTCCATGATACCTCCCCGGCTAACTTATGGTGCACTCCGCACACTGCCCGCCCCCAGAAGGCCAGTTTCTTCTTCCTTCGCCACCTTGTGGGCAGTCTACTTGTGATGCACTTTAATGAAATGCATTTCTTAGCTACAACCAGTCCCAGCTTCACCACCTTTTTCATAACTTTAGTCTGCTTGGGGCAGGGCACAAGGCCCAGCAAACACAGCTGCACTGTACACTACAGTGTCAGCCCAGTGAGGTCAGTCAGTTCTGTGACCACCTCCTTCCAATAGTCCTGTATCCCCTGGTACTCCCACCACATGTGTATGTATGTGCCTGCTGTTGACCTGCATTTCAGGTATATCTTTGATTTAGATGAATCTAGTTTGTGTAGCCATTGTTATGTTACATATTCTCTGTGTATAGATTTGTAGTGGATCAGTTTCAACCTCGCATTACGTGTGATCTGCCTGAAGTTACCGATAATGTTCCCCCAATCTCTGTCCCCTAAGTCCTCTCCCATGTCCCTTTCCCATTGTGTTTTGAGTGTAGTTATGCGAGTAGTCGTATGCAGAAGCAGCAGTGTATATAGTTGCAATACTGGTTTCGCACTGCCCTCTATGTATGGCAGTGCCTTGTTCAAGACGTGGGTGTCCGGTTCCTCTGGGTCAGCTGTCAGGTGCCTTTGTCATAAAAACATGTCATGGTAAGAACACTCTTAAAAAAAACCAACCTCAACCCTGAGTTAACCATCGTCCAGTCTCTCTCCTCCCTGGGACCAGCAAAATACTGGAGAAATATGTCAACAAAATTCTCTCAGAATACTTAGAAATCCACTCCCTACTGCATACCTCCCAGACAGGCTTCCGTCCTAACCATGGTACGGAAACAGCTCTGTTAGCAGTAGTGGAGGAATCAAGGAAAATCCTTGACCAGGGAGGTACAGTGGCTGTCATCCTACTTGACTTGAGCTCCGCATTCGATACTGTCAACTACAACATCTTATTTGACAGACTTAGAATGGTGGGAGTCTGAGGCAAGGTTTTGGCATGGATCAAGTCTTTCCTGAAGGATAGAGCATTTCAGGTATTCGAGGGGAATGCACCTCTAAGCGCATGCCACTAACGTGTGGAGTCCCTCAGGGCTCATCATTAAGCCCCACTCTATTTAATGTTTATCTAAAACCTCTTGCTGAGCTAGTCCTCCCATATAGGATTCAGATCATTACTTACGTGGACAACACGCAGCTAGTGGTAGCGTTAAAACCCCCGAAGAATATGCCAGCCAATCTAGAATCCTGTATGGAAACTGTGGCCACGTGGATGGACCAGTCTTGTCTTAAGCTCAATGGAGACAAGACTGATCTAATGATCTTGGGTAACTACCCCATCGCCACAGCTGGATTGAACTGGCCTAACTGTCTTGGCCCTCCACCAGCCCCAAAAGATCAGATCAAAAGTTTGGGAGTCTGGTTGGATAAGTCCCTTAATTTCAACTGCCAAGCAGTCAAGTTAGCCACCTCCTGTTTTGGTATCATCAGAATGCTGCGAAAAATTCTCCCACTTCTCCCCACACCCACTCGAAGAGTGATGGTCCAGGCATTGGTGCTCTCCCGTCTGGACTACGTGAACTCCCTTTACCTTGGCACCACATAGTCTACCACAAGGAAACTGCAGGTTGTGCAGAATTGCGCAGCCAGGCTGCTTCATCACACCCCCTACTCTCATTCGGACAAGCCGGCGCTAAAAAAACTGCACTGGCTCCCAATAAATGAATGGATAAGGTTTAAATCACTGTGCATAGCACATAAAACGCTCTGGGGGATCGGTCCAAAGATAAACCATTCTCTTTTGGCCTTCCATCGCCCTTCAAGATGCCTCCGGTCAGCCAGCCTGTTTTGGCAGCAGTACCTAAAATTAAGACAGCCCGTTCAGGGGGCCCACCTTCTCTTACAATGCCACCAGACTATGGAACACTCTTCCCATCCAGCTGCGCTCAACTGCCCACCAACTCTCCTTCCGGAAGCAGCTGAAGACTTGGCTCTTCCAGAATCTGCCTTAACCATCCAACCTTCATTTGCTTGTTGCTGCTAGCGCGGGGAAGCCTAAGGGTAGCCATGCGCTTACCAAATGCTAATTAATAATAATAATAATAATAATAATAATAATAATAATAATAATCCCAGCCATTCCTGCAGCAGTGCTGCCGCCAATCTAGCTTATGCCAAGAAGCATCTGCTGGTAAATCCCCACCTGTCGCAGAAGGCCGCATACCCAATTAGTCTGCCATCCTCATATAAGTTTCCCAGTGTTTGGGGGGTGCTCGCCCTCTCCTGCCTCTCTAGAATAGAGGTATTTCAGGGCAGATCCTTGTATTCCAGGGGACCAGTTGTTGCAATATATGTAGGCATCCCGCTCCACCTTAGACGCTTGCTCCCAGACCTCTGTAATCGTCCAGATCTGCAATGGCAAGGTGCCCCTTTTCTTCAGAGTCAGGGGGAGTGCCAGTAACTGTATGGGATGTACAAGGCATCTCAAGAGCTGCACCACCGAGTCTGTACTCCTTTCCTCAAACAAAGGAACTATATTCTGAAGCTGGGAGGCTCAGTAATGCACTCTAAGGTACGGCACCCATAGACCTCCCCCATCCCATAGGAGTCTCAGAAAGTCTAAGTTGATTTTGACCCTTCCAGTGCCTCAGTACAACTGTCTATGCAAGCCATTGTGGTGAAGGCCTCTTTGGCCCACTTTGGTTCTCCCTTTATTTTCATATTTTACACATTTCATCAGACTTTGTTTTAGCTATATTGTTTATATATTTGCTTGCATCGTATTCTACTGCAAAAAGGATGTACGCTGTACATGCTGGCTGTTTCTAGGAAGCCTTTTCTGCCACATTATCTGTACTCAGCGTTCAAGGCTAGGAGCATAGAATAAGATATCCTAGTATTGCGTTGCAAGCTCTGAGACAGCTTCTAACATGTAGCTACATCATTGCATCACTGCTGCACGTCTATCACAGTGGGCTTTCTATTATATATACACTGCCCTGTCCTTTTAGAGGTCAGAGGGGCATTCCAGCTACAATGGTCCTGGAACAAATACAGTTATTCAACATGCAACTCTGGTATTGCAGATGTCCCATCTTGATCCTGCAGAGGGGGATTTCCAATCCAACACCAGTCCTAGTCACTCAGGTTTTGGGTCTCAGGCTATCCTAGGAGATCAGGCAGAGGGTACCTGTACTATGCTCTCAGATTAGAGGCAGAGCTAGGTTGAAATACATAGACATACATCTATATTATATAGCATTGCCATGTTTGGATTGTTCATTCTGTTCACCATTATCGTAACATGCGCGCCTTACACGGTACGTGTGCCGCGGTACACGTTATCATGAGGGATGGTTCATTCCATCCTCAAAAAACATTGACACAGTCCTTAGGGGACTGCCCTGCACAACTGACTGAACTGAGAGCATTGATCCTGATCGTAGAGACCACGGATCCTAAATTCCCCACACTGTGTGTGATTCGTATTATTGTGTCCAGTCATTCAATGAAAACTTACACTATTGGTTTCCTAAATGGATTCACACACTTTAAAGAGAATACTATAAAGCATAAATTGCTTTAGGGAAAGGCGGCACCACTTAACGGTAGTTTGCCAGGGGCTCATGTCATACATACGTTGAGCCACCAATGAGTTGGAATACACGTTGCAGGGAATCCTCTGGCAGATGAAGCTGCCAAATCAGTAGTTAAGACTGCAACTGAGGCTGCAATAGCTCATTCTCAAACGAGGGTGGCTGAAGACATCATGGCTGCCGTCAATGCTTTGTGCAACGGCTTACGTTTACCCAAAAAATATCCAGCAAAATATTCTTAGTATTTGAGTACCCAAAATACTCTGTTTGCTACCATTCCTGGGGTGGGTGATCGGATGATTCTCATTCAAGATCGCAGGCTAGAATTAACTTTAGCAGCGCAAGAGTGTGTAGCATCTGCCCATGCTGGTGTGGCACCTACAATATCACTATTACAAAACGCTATTGGAGGCATGGTCTGTACAAGCAGACAAAAAAGTATGTCCTTAGTTGTGACTTTTGGCAAACAATAAAGAGCTCCACCATTGCACACCCACCGCAGACACCCCTCTTGGTTTCCAGCAAACTTCTCCAATGCGTTTATCTAGACCATTGTGGCCCCCTAAATTCAAATGGTGCATTTACATTTATTCTACTTGCAGTAGATTCTTGCGCCAGATTCCTATGGATAGGCTGACACTCAAACTGTTATTAAAGGTTTGCAAGTCTTCATTGGCACATATGTAGTAGCTGCATTCGCCTCGGACCATGGCCCTAATTTTCTTTTGGTTCTAAGGCTTACAGGGATACTATGAAAACCCTGGGTGCAGCTGTGTATTATTCCTCACCATATCATCCCAAGGGAAATTCAATTGTGGAAAGGAAAAACGTGACTTAAAGCTTTCCTTAACAGCTAGAATATTAGGTTCAGGTAGTAGTTGGGTCCATCACTTGTATAGAGTCCAGAGAGCATTAAATAATCTTCCTAGACAATGGTTGGGTGGCTGGCCCCCATAAGAGATCTTATTTGGGATCCAGTAGTACGTTCCAGATCTTGACTGTCCTGGTGCAGTGGCGGCAGATACACCTTTTGACATAAATAAATGTTAAGCTGTTTTACAGGAATTACAAGACTTCAGAAACAAACAGTCCAATGACCCTACCGAAAAGCCTACCACTGATGGAGTGAGGGATCAACCAGCATCTTCAGGCTGGATTGCTAAAGTTGGGGATCTAGTTTGGGAGAAGATTGCAATAAAGAAGGAATTCGGGGCCAGATGTGCTGACCGTTTTTTGCTGTCGCAAACGGGAAATCGGCCCGTTTGTGACCGCAAAAAGGGTGGTGGTATGTGCAAACACTATTTTGCGAGTCGGTGACTCGCAAAATAGTGTTTATGAAGTTGCTATTAGGAAGGTGCATGCCAAGGGCGTCCCTTCCTAATAGTGAGTCAGAATGGTATGTACCGGTGTTTTGCGACCCCATTTACAGTCGCGAAACACTCGCAGTTTACACCTACTTCAAGTAGGCGGTAAGCCACTCGCAAATGGGAAGGTGTCCACATGGGACCCCTTTCCCTTTGTGAATAGGAGCGAAAATATTTTTTAAGAGCAGGCAGTGGTCCCAGGGACCACTGCCTGCCCTTAAAAAATTAAAAGATAACTTTTCATTTTTTAATTTAAACCATTTTCCTTTAAGGAAAATAGGCTGAATTTGAAAAAAAAAATGCTTGATTGAAAAAGCAAACACAGACATGGGGGTCTGCTGTCCCCAGCAGGCCACCATCCCTGTGTTTGTAGGCCATTCCCAATGGGTCGCAAATTGCGACCTGCCTCATGAATATTAATGAGGCAGGTCATTTGCGACCCCATTAGGAATTGCAAACAGTGTCTCAGACACTGTTGTACATTCCATTTTGCGAGTCGCAAATTGTGAGTCGCAAAACGTCGCAATTTGCGACTCGCAAAATGGAAGGGTCGTACATCTGGCCCTTAGCCCATCATACCGTGCACCAATGCCAGTCCTTGGCATTCAAGGTACAAGAACAGTGATCTTGCCACTGCTTGCTGGTTGTAAAGACAAATTACTTATCTCAATTGATCAAGTGAAGTTACACCATGTGGCCAGTACTACACAGTAGGCCACGAAGATACCTGGATAGTTCCCTGACCCCTCTCACTACCCTTTAGGAACTTCCTCTACAGGTTTTCACCAACACCAATGTTGTTACTCCTCGGCTAGGGAGGGGGAGAATGAACTTTTGTTGATTCCAGCTACCGCTGAAAATACAAGCCATACATCAGATATGAGTATACAGCCTGCTACTGTTTCTTCTAACAACACAGTTGTTTATGATGAACCACCTTTGGAGGTATCTAGCAGTTCTCTTCTGCCCATTACAGCTCCTGTTTTTTTTTTTTAGCAAACTGCTTCTAATTATTTTGTGGATGCAGATGTCTTTTTTTCAAACCTTTCTGATACTTCACTACAAGGTGTATGTGCTTTCCTTATTGGGTTGAAGCGCACTTATCTAATTCCTCCGGGGTGTTACCTTTGGATTGCCATCTCATTGCTTTTCTTGTGTCTTTGGGTTGCATTTGTGACTGTTTTCTTCCTGCTAATAAATGAACATTTCCAGAATGCTCTGCTGCAGAACTGATAGTGGAGGTACTGAAGCCTCATTCATTCTCACACAAAGTGCGGAGAGAGCTGTCCCTTCTGATATTTGTGGTCCAGCAGAAACACTGCAGGTTCCTTATGTATTTAAGGTGGGAATGAGTGATGTGATTACCCCAGGTTTTATGTTTGATGATTGGGACGTTAAGCCTGTTTCTTCAATGCTCGCCAAGCTTGAATACTACACTGTATTTGAAAGGGAAGATTTGTACCTAAATTTTGCTAATTATTTAGAAATGTTTTGTTACCTTCACTATGCACATTAATATAACATAGATCTAGTGTTCCACGCACTATTTTCAACTATACACAATGGGAACATTGCCCGACTCCCCGTTGGGTATTTCTAAAACATGTATGGAAAAATTTGCATATTTGTCTGGTCATAACTCCTTAGACCCAGTGTCCTTTTATTTTAAATTAACCCTTTCTCAAATGAAGAAAAATATGCTTATCGGCACAAAATTAATTTATTCAGACTCATTCATCTCCCAGTTGTCCATAAAAGGCTAGGATTATTGGAAAGACACAATTAATTTAAAAGTAATATGGGGAACAAAAGACTGGCAAGTGCAGGGAATAGATGCGTTATTCCGAGCCTGCTGGATTAAAAAAAAAAAAAAATCTTGAATAAAACAGTACAGCAGACCACTTTGTTGGGTCTTGCCAAAATTAAAGAAATTAACTTTCCTAGCATTCCTTCAATAGCCTTTATTGATAATTGGCAAAACTTATTAAATTACACAGAGGAACAACTCAATAGCATGGTACAAAATTGTATATTTAATTCATCACTTTCAGGTCCTGATGGGTGGCTATTGTGGCCAGTAGACACAAATGGTTGTTATGCATGTTTTTAAAACTCCACACAGGGTTTTAAAGCTAGCAGACCAGACTTTCGTTACACCCAGTCTCCACATTAAGGGATTGTTACAACTTATTCCGTAGGGAAGTTATGTCAGCAATGGCTACAACATTCCATTTTGACTGCAGTGAAAGAACATTTATCTCTCCTGTCAGAAGACATGGATTTGCAAGATTTATTGTTGGGTCTTAGGTGTCTGCGTTCTAAAAGATTTATTTATGCTACCTACAATGAAATTTGGAAAGTGTCCTCAGATGGAAGCTGCTGCACGTTTAAGACGAATTGATCAAGAAAATTTAGAAAAACACTTGCTGTTGTTGATAATGGTATTATTACGTTGTCAACTCATATTCATAACTTGAATATCATTGTATCATCTGCAATTGACATTATAAAAAATGACATACCTACTTTATACCATGGGAAGTGTCAGCTTAGGTCAATTATACAGTTAGGTGGACACTACAGATTTTAAACTCCCGCCGCGTGCACTGAAAGCACTTTAATTCCATAGACCTATTTTTGCCATTTAAGCTAACATGAAGGCAACAATTGATGGCCAAAAAGGACGCTACATATACAACGTTAAACATAGAAAAATTAGAACAGCTGCCTTTCACAGTAGCCGAATGTCCGTCAGCTGTATGGTTAATACACTGCGTGATCTTACTCCCAATTTCAACATTTAATTTTCAATATTACATGAAACATTTTCCGATAGGTAGATATGAGCCTTCAGTAAAGAGTTTTGTCCACGAAGTATGGTCTTTACCTTTTGATTACAAATGTGTCAGTGGGGAACGGGAAGACTTTCTAAGTGGGAATGAATGTGAACTTCGCTCGGCCACTCACTTGTTTGTAAAAGGTGGCACTTTTTTGAGAATGTAATGCTTTTTCGATTCGTTCAGTCATTAGATTACTTTTGAAGGAAAGTTATTTGATGTTGAACGATCAAAATTGCTGTAGGTTAATTGCGACAAGCTGAGCAGACTAAAGCCTTTATTGCTTCAGAAAGACTTGGCACTAACATCTGCCCGAGAGACCTTTGACTTACAAGAAGAAAAGTCATCTTCAGAAACACTATCGCTAGTAAGCACAACAGTTCCTCACCATTTTGGTGAACTTGTGCAACTCATATTTAATGCTTTTAACACTGCTGTTGAGATGCATTTCTTCAAAGTGGTTGGGTCTGGGTTTGTCAACACATTTCAGACCATTTTTGGAGTGATTCTGCCCTTCATTCACTCAATATTTTCAAATATTTTTGGAGGAATACCACTTTTGTTATTCCTGATCTGTGGCATTTTGATCCTATTTTTGCTACTCAGCAATGGAGGTTTCACGTCCAGGCCAAACAGTGATGCATCTGCCACACGTGAAACTGTGACGTGAACGCATGATACAGTTCTTTGGAGTTTCTGTGCTTCAGGAACTAAATAGTGACTTTGTCCTGACCTTACAACCAATGTGGTTTACCTGCATGCAACCTGTGTTCCATTGTCTGTGGTGCCCTTTGGAGTGTGCACTGGATGTCTGACTTTCAATGCAGTTGGTACAATCTATGGACATGAACCTTTTGATGCATCCAATAAAGACACATTCTCATAGTTGTCCCTTGAACTTACCATTGCTTCGGAAAGCCTTCTATGAGCCATCTCTTTTCAATATGGATTCCAGCTGTCCTGATGCAGGTGCACTGCAGGAAAATATGCCTTCAACATCGACTGAAGGCCTTGACCACACATGCTCTCTGGATCTAATTAATGCAGCCATAGTGGAAATATCTTCTGCGGATGAACAATCCATTTTGGATTGATTTAACATAGATGACATTCCTGAGTTTTTAATTCAGCCATTAGTTTTAAAATGTATGATAACTTTTTTTTATCTTTTATATATAACCTTTGAAAATTGGCATTTTTTTGCTGTTTTTAGTATGCTTGCTGTTAGAAACGGGGTCTCTAGTTGTCACAATTATGCACCCTGTCCGGACCACCACGCTAGTCAGAGTAAGCTAGATACACACTAAAAGCTAACCTTTGCTCCCCCTCTGATAGCTAGGTGCAGAGCAGTCAGGCTTATCTAAAGGGGTAATGTGTAAAGTATTTGTGCAACACACACACAGACACAGCAACACAATGAAAACACAAAAAAGACCCCACACAGGTTTAGAAAAATAGAGAATAATTTTATAATAAGCCAAGACCAAAATGACAAAAAATCCAAGAAGTAGAAAGTCAAGTTATGATTTTTACAGAATAAAAGAGTTCTAGCGCTTAGAAGCAATGAGCACCTATGGGGGTTATCTGATTGCGCTGGACCAGGGCAAAGTCAACAGTTCAGGCGGACTGTGATGATGAGCAGGCTGGGGACAAGGGCCAGGCAGGCCTGGTAAACAGAGTACCTTAATCCTGGTCGCAACAGTGAGATGCTGGGTGCAGACGAGCGATGCATCGATGTCTGGCCCGCAGTCGAGGTGATGCATTGATTTTCTTCATGCAGTGACGGTTACGTGCCGGGTTTGATGAGCGAAGCACCGGTTCTGAGTGTGGTGGTTCCTAAGACGATGTGCCAGGATAATCCACAATATGGGGCAATGTGTCGATCTTCTCCAGACAGTGGTGGCAACGTGTTGGTTCAGAAGAGGTGGTTCTGGATGTGAGGCGGTGGATCCGAGTGCGATGCGCTGGGTTCTATTCTCACAACAGTGTTGATGCGCCGGTTCTGCTGCAAGCAGATCGGAGACGTATCAATTTCTCTGGTGCAAGTATCTGGGTCCACTTCCAGTGAAACAGGAGCAGGGGTAGATACTTTGATATCCCTGAGTCTCAAGCAACAGGAGGCATGCCAACAAGCCCTTGGAGATCACTTCAGTTGCAAGGCAGAGTCCAGCTTGCATCAGCAGGATCATAGAGCAGCACCAAGCCTTCCAGGTCAGCAGTCCAGCAGAGTGTCAGTCCTAGATACAGCTGAGCAGTTCTTCTGACAGAGCCCCTTTGTAGGTCCGGAAGTGTCTGATTTGGTGGGGTCAGAAACACAGTACTTATAACCAGTTGTGCCTTTGAAGTGGGGGTGACTTCAAAGAAGCGTCTTTGACGTGCACAAAAGCCCTTTCTTCCCAGCCCTGGCTCCACACTAGCTGTAAGGGGTAATCAGCACGTTTGTGTGGTGACAGGGCACTGCCTATTCAGGTTTAAGTATAAACCCCTATCTCCTTTCCTGCTCAGGAAGAACCAACAGAATGCATATGAGCACTCAGACACACCTAACCTTCATGTGCTTGTGGCTGTCTAGAGGGAAAGCACAAAGTTTAGCTGGTACCCGCCCCAGACATGTATTGGAGACAGGCTGCAGGCACACAGAGCTGTAGGAACAGAGAAATGTCCACTTTCTAAAAGTGGCATTTCTAAATTGGTAATATTAAATCCAACCTTACCAGTAAAGAGGATTTATCATTACTATTCCAAAGATATGAAACATGACACAGTAACTCCTTTCTAATCATGAATTATAGCTTAGAAGTGTATCAAGGAATTCCCAATGCTCACGTATGCAAGGAGTAGGCCTCAAAGCAGTGAAAAATGAATTTAGGTGTTTTTCACTACCAGGACAGGACATATAACATTTTAAAGTAAATGTTCTACCTTCTACTTACACAGCTCCCTGCTCTTTTGACTACCTGGAACCTACCTTAGGGGCGACATGTGTAATAAAAGGAGAGTTTAAGGCTTGGCAAAGAGCTTTAAATCCCTAGTCAAAAGGCAGTAAAATTGCACACACAGGCTCTGCAGTGACAGGCCTGAGACATGTTTTCAGGGCTACTTGTGAGGGTGGCACAATCAGTGCTGCAGGCCCAATGGCTGTGTCCAAACTGGGGTGGCGTAGTGGGCAAAAGAACGATGGATTTAACCCAGATCTTTTGACTGGGGGAGAATGTTTGCATTGTCAGCATTCCGTCCATCATTTGTTTGCTGTAACACTTTTCGCCCTAAGTGGGATGGGTATGCCCGGATGTGGGTCCCTTGCTCACTGTGCCACTGGATTCAAGCTAGCCTGGCTGAAGAAGGGTGACACACCCTGAAACCGGTCCCAGGATGCTTGTTTCCGGTCCAGGGAGGACCTGGCCTGGCAGTTCGATCTGGACTGTTCCCATGGGGCACAGGGTCAAGACTGATTTGCATATGGCTGGGTCCAAACTGGGGTGGCGTAGTGGGCAAAAGAACGATGGATTTAACCCAGATCTTTTGACTGGGGGAGAATGTTTGCATTGTCAGCATTCCGTCCATCATTTGTTTGCTGTAACACTTTAGGCCCAATAGTAGCATTTAATTTGAAGGCTCTGGGTTTATGGTATACCACTTTACAAGGGACTTACAAGTAAATGATATATGTCAAACAGGTGTAAGCCAATTATATCATGTTTACAGTAGAGCACATGCACCGTAGCACCGGTCAGCCGTGGTGAAGTGCTCAGAGTCCTAAAGCCAGCAAAAGAATTCAGCAACAAGAGGAGAAGGAGGAAGGTAAAAAGTTTGGGGTGACCTTTCAGAGAGGGCCACTTTCCAACACTTGGTTTATGAAAATGTTTATTAAACATTATATGGTTTCTTGTTAGACCAGTTTTATGGTGAAGCCCTCTTGGGCCCACTTTGGTTCTCCCTTTAGTTTCATAGTTTACACATTTTAGCAGACTTTGTTTTAGCTAGACTGTTTATATATTTGCTTGCATGGTATTGCATAAGGCTAGGAACAGAGAACAAAATATCCAAGTTTTGCATTGTCCGCTCGGAGACAGCTTCAAACATGTAGACACATCATTACATCAGTGCTGCATGTCCACTACAGTAGGCTTTTTATTATATAATCACTACACGGTCCTCTTAGAGGTCAGAGGAGCATTCCAGCCGCAACAGTTCTGGAATAAATGCTAATGTTGATCTTCCAACTTGATCCTGCAGAGGGGGTTTCCAATCTGACACCAGACCAAGTCACTCAGGAATGGGGTTTCAGGCTACCCTAAGAGATAGGGCAAAGGGTACCACTACTATGCTCTCAGATTAGAGGCAGAGCTAGGCAGAAATACATACACATAACGTATTGCAATTACAGGTCAATATCTTCTTCCATCTAATTTATTTGATTGTTTAAAGCATAAGGGTTTAGGTCATCACTTTGAATAGGATTTAATTTTCATATATGATCAGACAACTTTTGCAGTTTAATGAAGGAAGAAAATGGAGATGAAATTAAGTTACATATGGATATAATACTGTAATAAAGAGCATGCCAGTATGCCAATGATACACTAAAGTTTGTGATAGCTGTATTATGAACGTATATATGGCACATGTCGTTTTGATACTTAGGGACACGTTTTTGTGACGTCATGGTTTGAATTTGCATGTTTCAATGAGTTTTAATAGTCATAACATTTTATATATGTGATTTTAATGTTTATTTGTCATGTTTCATGTATTTTTATCAGCCCTGAAGAAGTCTCGCTGTCTACGAGACCAAATGTGTTGGCTGTATCTGTCATTCACACTATGAGAAGAAAATAAACAATACCATCCTGATCAAAATCAATCTTTGTGTTTTTTTGTTAATTGCAAAAGGACTAAACCGAAGTCACCCTACTATACACAGAGTGCTTCTCCCACAATTGTGAATAAAACACAGGAAAAGCAACACATTACTTGCATTGCATCTCCTGTGTTAGACACAGCATTTACAGAGTAACCGTGCTAAATGCCGAAGTCACTACACAGTAGTCTTTTTTCCAGATTTCATTGCTCCCCAGTTCTACTAATCTTCAGGAAGGAGAAGAGAGAAAGAATGAAGGGCAAAGAAATGGGAGACAGATGGATTAGAAAGAGATAGGGGCAATTAAAAATTACGAAAGAGAGAGGAAGAGCAGGAAAGAGAATTGTGATAAAGGTATGGCCATGCGCCGAGCAAGATAGTCACCTGAGCACGGAGCTCCAGCTCACGGCCCCGTGCGCAAACTGATCTTGCCATCCCTGAGTGAGTGCTGATGTCGGCTGTCAGCGGGGACGACACCTGGGAGCCTGCTGATAGGCTCGGCGGCACCGACTGGTAGGGGGCGCCACAGACTGTGAAAGAGCCACATACCTGACAAGGCACGGCCCGCAAAATGGCAGTGGCTGCGACATAGCGGCCCCACACAAACAGCAGTGAGACAGGCCAAATTAAAGTCGCTGAGCAGGGGTTAATCATCTACGCCAATGGGGGGCAATGAAGTAGGCTGCCAACTGGGAGGAGGCCTCGGCCTAGAGATCTGGGAAAGGCCAGCAGAGCACTGTGGCTCACAAGAGGCTGGCTCCAGAGGGTTTCTGAACATGCGACATCTGAGGTGGCCTGGTGAGGGGGTGAAGGAGACAACCAGAGGGCCCCCTGAAGGACACTCGTGCGGCGACCTGACCACACCCAGATATGCAACAAAGAGTGTAGTGAATTCAGAAGGCAAATTCGGATGAATATGAGGTTTATTCATTACAGGAGGTACTGCGCAGCAGACACAGCAGTTCACGACTCCAGCATCACTTAAAAAGCATTCCACATTCTCAAACAAAATATTGAAGGCAGCATAACAAAGATTCCAGCTACGGATGCTGGAGAAGACATAGGTAACTATAGAAACCACTACATTATCTTCTCCCTCCAGAAGCTAGACAGAAAACTAAAATATAAATAAAATAAAACAAAACAATAAAAATAATGCAAAAACAACTTTGAACCATGCAACTTTTAGCAATAGTTAATAAGCGGAAAACACAAGAAAACAATATACAATAAATCCCTTCATCGGAATCTCAAAGGGACATTGCAATGACGCTTGCTCCTACGGAGAGAAGAAGAGAGATTCTCACTCCCTTCATTGGAAGCAGAAGATGAGTGCCCATTCTTGACAGTGTTTTTTTTACACCAGCACTACAGTCGAAAGACTGTTGATTCTTCACCTTAACCACTCTGGCAATGTTCCACCAGTTCTTGTTGTTAACCCTAATGGCATTGCCACACACCTTGTCGACAATAAAAGGACCTGAAAATTTGAATCGTCCCTTGATCGTGTGAATGGGACTCTTGATGCGCACCACATCACCCACACTGATTTTAAGGGAGACACATTTTTCCTCTCATCAAAATAGGTTTTCTGTTGTTCCTGAGCCTTTTTAACATTTGATCTAACAAACTCATCCACATCATCCATGACATTCATCTTGACCCATTTGGACATCCAACCAGGGCAAATTTTGGATGATGGCTTCCTTCCCCTCAAAAGTTCAAAAGGCGAAATACCAGTTGAAGAATGAGGAGTAGTACGGTAAAACCATAACATCGAGCGAACAGCATTTTGAACCACACATTTACTGGCAATAGCCCATTGGACGCAATTATTCAACACTCTATTCATGCGCTCAACCAACCCGTTGGCTTGGGGATGGTAGAGCGCACTCTTGTGGTGCGTGATTCCCCCTTGCAATAGAAAACTTTCAAACTCAGAACTGACGAATTGTACGCCATTATCTGACACAATAGATGAAGGAAAACCTTCTCTTAAAAAGACATCTTTTAGAAAATGAATAATATTCTTGGAAGTTGGCTCACTCATGAACCGAATTTCAGGCCATTTGGAGTAATAATCAATGGCGACCACAGCAAACCTCGATGACACAGGGAGTAAGTTGAATGGACCAACCAGATCAATACCAATTTTTTCCCATGGCCGACTCGGAAACTCAACAGGCTGCATGGGGGAGACCTCACTACGAAACCTTTTTCCGCACATCCGCAGACCACACATTTATCAACTATCTCATCAACACTCTTGTCCATTTGTGGCCACCAGAACACCTCTCTCAATCTGCGCTTAGTAAGAGTTTTTCCTAAATGCCCTTCGTGCGCACCATTCATCAAACATGCCCTTAAATTTTCTGGAGGTACCAACCTCTCCCCACGCAGAAGGATACCATCCTCTACGGTGAGCTCATGAGAAACCTTTACAAAAGTTTGGAACTGATGAGAAACTTTTTTTCTTTTGGCCATCCTTTCTTGACAAAGTTCATGACTTCCACAAGGATATCATCTCGAGCCAATTCTCTCCTCCACTCAGACTCACTCACAGCACACATATCTTCAACATCAACAGCAGCAACAAAACAATCATCCTGATCGTCATCCTTTTCCATATCAGAATCGGACTCTGTCACCGGAAAACGGGAGAGAAAATCAGCTCTAACATTTCTTGATCCGGGTAAGTATACAATATCAAAATTGTACTGTAACAGTTTGGTAGAAAATCTTGCAATTCTAGGTGTGTGCTCTTTTATTTTTTCACCTGATAGAATAGAAACCAAAGGACTATGGGCTGTTCTCAAAACAAAATGGTTTCCCCACACAAAAGGACTAAATTTCCTGATGGCCCACCAACAAGCTAGCAACTCTTTCTCAATCACTGAGAAATTAATTTCTGCTCCCCTCAGTACTCTGGAGGCATAACCCAACGTGTTTTCAGTGTCTCCATTGTTTTGAGTGAGTATGGCACTCAAACCGAAACCACTCGCGTCAACAGTGATAGTACATTTTTTGTTGGGATCAAATGGCTTAAGGATCCTATCACCCACCAACTGAGATTTGATCCAATCAAAAACGTCCCAAAGAAAAGGAACATTTTTTTTAACATGTTGGTTAAAGGTTGGACTTTGGATGCGTAATCTTTGAGGAACCTAGAATAAAATTCACAAAGTCCAATGAAAGACTTCAAACCAGTCTTATCAGTGGGAGGACAGGCATCCAAAATGGCCTTAACTAAACCTGGTCTAGGTTCAACTCCATTTTGCGATACTACATGACCTAGATATTCCACCTTCTCTTTGAGGAACAGACACTTTTCGCTCTTGAGAACAACACCTTTGTCCTGCATGATCTTAAGACCTGCCTAAGAGACTTGTCGTGACCGGATCTGGATTCACCAAAGATCAATACATCATCCTGGAATACAGCAACACCAGGAACACCTTTCAACATTTGACTCATCAACCTCTGGAAGACAGCTGCTGCTGACGCTAAGCCGAAAGGCATTCTGCGGTACTGGTAAGTACCACAAGGAGAAACAAAAGCTGTCAAATGTCTCGAAGAGGGATCTAGAACGACCTGGTGGTATGCGGAAGCAAGATCCAACTTCGTGAACCATTTAGCACCTTTGGTCAACGCCAGTAACTCAGTTATTTTTGGTAAGGGATGTGAGTCAATCCAAATGTTCTTGTTTAAACTGCGCAAATCCACACACACACGCAAGTCGCCATTTTTTTTCTAGCCACAACCAAAGGTGAAAGCCACAATGAAGATTCTATAGGTTCTATAATCCCTTTAGAACACAACTCATTGAGCTCTTTCTCCAACCCATCCCTCACACTAAATGGTACACTTCTCAACTTGTGCTTCACAGGGATGGCACCGTCTTTGACCCTTATTTCATGAGTAAACCCCTTGATTTCACCCAAACCCCTCCAAACACAGAAGGGAAATCAAGCGACAATTTCTGATTGTAATCCAAAGAGTCCACAACGCTGACTTGTTCTTTGGTACCAGGCCTGAGAACCATTTGAAATAGAACCTGGTGGAACCACCCTAAAATAGACAACCCTTTGATAGCCACATAAACCTTGCCTTGGATTTTCCTGCCTTTGAATTCAAGAATGTCTTCAAAGTAACCAGCCAGCTCGATCTTTCTCCCTTCATAGGAGACTGGCGCTCTGTCGGGGGGCTCTAAAGGTCGACCATACCATGTTTCAGTGAATAACTCTTGTGTAATCATGTTTATTCTAGCACCAGAATCAACCAACAACTGTAATTTCTTATCACCCACACCAATTTCAACATAGGGATCCACACACTCGGACGCATCTCCAATGACAACTTGTTCATCATTTACGACCATAACCATGTCCCTCTAGTCCTCTTGAATGTTTTGAATACTTTCACATTCATTGACCGTGTCTGAAACATTTCTTCCTTTCAGGACGGTATCTGGAAGCACCAATGGCCCCCAGGTAAGTAACAAATGCGTCATACCATTTTTTCCACACAATAGGTGGGTTGCCAGGTGTCTCAAGAAAAGACGGAGGTGCAGATACAGTTTGCATGCCGACGTTTATACACTAAAAAGCAAGATGGAGTGAACTAGATTGACTTTTAAAGTGTCACTTTTTTTTTTTAAATTCGGAAGCTTAAGGCTGGTTAAAACGTAACTAGATGTGCATGTCTCTGAAGAAGGCGTGTGTGACAGTAGGGAGTCACAACAAGGAATAAAGTCACTAAATCAAAAGAATAGAACTGACACAGGGTTAACCATGTGCAGCATCCGGACTTATTAAAGAAAAAAAAATAGTAAAAAAAACGAGGGACACAAAAGTAGTCCACGGTGGAATAGCGCTGACAAAATGGCTTGCCAAAGGTAAAGATGATTCACGCTGACCTGGTAAAAATAAGCTTGACAGCATTAACGCTGAGGCAGTGTTGATCAGAGTCCCGTGGTTGATATACGCTTGCCAACCACGTTTGCCAACCACGTTAAAATGGCCGACACGCAAGGCACGTAGCACTTGCCAACCACTGCCAACCACTCCAAAATGGCTGACACGCACGGCACGTAGCAGACGCCAACCACTGCCAACGAATGCTTCGCTTGATCAGATCAGCCAACCACCGTTTGCCAACCACGGCCGCCGTTGACTCCGGCAACAGTCAAGAAGGTGCTTCCTCCTTGTTACTCGCTACGAGCATGCGCCACTTATCTTTCGTTTTGGCCGAAACCGATGCCTCAGTGTTCCTTCGCTTCCTCCCTCCGTGATTGCTGCAGCCTTGAGAGCAGGTAAGATCTCGATGAATAGATGCGCTCTGCTCACAAAGTCCTTCGTGGGTTCGTCAGTACCTCCCTCAGCTCGTCGCCAACATAATTGTAGTGAATTCAGAAGGCAAATTCGGATGAATATGAGGTTTATTCATTACAGGAGGTACTGCGCAGCAGACACAGCAGTTCACGACTCCAGCATCACTTAAAACGCATTCCACATTCTCAAACAGAATATTGAAGGCAGCATAACAAAGATTCCAGCTACGGATGCTGGAGAAGACATAGGTAACTATAGAAACCACTGCAAAGAGTTAAAAGAGGTGACCAGAGAGATCTGCCCTGTAAAGGAAGTTCTTGAGAGGACCAGGCCCTAAGGTGAGCCTTGGGTGCTCGTGCCTGCAGGGGGTTTTGGGGTCACAGCCAGGGGTGGGCCTGATCTCCCGGGGTTTGGGCCCACGGGGGCTGGAGAGCCAGCCCACGGAGGGAATGGGCCCTGCCTGGGGGGAATCGGCCCCAGGGGTGACGTCTGGTGCACCTTGCAAACGGCAGCCCATGGCGCGAGGAGCACATAGATGGAGGCGATAAAATAGGGAGGCCCAAGGGACCAAAGATGGGACCAGCAATGGACCCCCAGAATGAAGAAAGACACAGGCAGGCAGAGAACATCCGGAACTGGGTCGGACCTGGAGGCCCACACAGTGGCTGTTATATGGGACATGCAACTGCCTTGAAACTGAAAATCGACGTGGTCACCCTTGATGGGGCTCTTAAGGGCAGACAACAAAAAGCTGGCAGATAGGGTGGGAGTCTTGGAAGCCACAATGGCCCAGCTGGAACCTATGGAAGATGAAAGCGACAACAAGATCCAGGCTCTTCAAAACACTATGGGGCTGATTACGATGGCGGGCGGATCACCACCGCTGGCCCGGTGGTGGCGATCCGCCCGCCATCGTAACCAGAATTACCCCCACCATATTATTATGGCGGGGGGGTATCGCGGCCGACGCAAAGTGTGTCCGACGCTTTTCCGCCGGCCGGCAATGGTTACGATTGCCGGCCGGGCGGGCTGGGGGCCTAATATGGTGGCGGTGCCTAGCAGGCACTTGCCATCCATATTAGGATGTGTGGTTTTCAGAGCCTTTTCATCGCAGCGATGCCGCCATGGAAAGGCTGGCAGGAATCGCTTTGGGGGCCCGTTGCGTGCCCCCGGGGGGGCTGCACTTGGGGGGTACCATGGGCATTGCCATGCACAAGGTGGCAGGCACTGCGCGGTGCCTGACACGTTGTGCATGGCAATGCACAACATGCCATTTTGGCATTGCGGCGGTGCTGCTGTAAACAGCACCCACCGCAATGTCAAATATGCAGGATGCGACTGCCAGGGTGGCGGTCACATCCTAATCAGTAGTGTGGGACCGCCGCACGTCTGGCGGCCGGTCCCAGCAACGCTAGGGTGGCGGGCGGATGAAAGTCTGCCCGCCATCCTAGTGAGGCCCTATGTGTCAGCTACTGGACAAAGTGGAGGACACTGATGGGTGATCCCAATGTAACAACTTGCGGGTGGTGAGGGTCCTGTAGAAATCAAAAGGCCCAAGCATGGAACTGGTTTTAGAGGGCTGGCTCCTAACGGAGGTGCTGGGAGGCAAAGCATCCACAATCTTTACACTTAAAAGGGCACACAGGGTGTGGGCCAGGTCAGCGATGCCTGGGGCACCACCCGATTGTGGCCCGCCTACTCAACTTCAGAGACAGTGACTACATCCTGCAGGTCACTCGCACCCATGGTCCATGACAGATAGGTGGTAGCGCGGGACCATTTACCCAGACTATACCAACACAGTACAGTGCCAATGAGAATCCTTCCTGAGCATTAGGAGACACCTCCTGCGAATATCGGCCAAGGGAGAGTCTCCCAGAACTAAGGAAGCCACTCCAACCAGAGCACTAGCAACTACAAAGGCCAAGATACAGGTCACTTTGATGCCCGCACACGGCCCGACCAAAGCAAAGGCAGAGATGGAAAGGGTCAAAGTGGTTGCCAACATTCAACACTACCGATTTCTCGATGTGGGGAATAAATGAGCGACTCTCTCGAAGGACTCGGAGAGGCATCCAGTGAGTCCGAAGATCCCTGGGAAGACGGAAAAGATGCTGCTTTGCCGGTTGTCACTCCTATGACTGCAAACACTATTATTTGAAGGGACTGGCGATGGTTAGGGCCACAGAAAAGCCTGGTCTCAGGGACGCACATTATCAAAGACCCACCATGAGTGGTAAGGTGTTACAATGGTACGGGCCAAGCCCCTCTATTACTTCAGAAGAACTTCACATTCGTGGTAAACGATGTTTCAGTTTGTTATGTTGGGGCGACAGAAACCTTGAGCATTGGGGTGGCAGGTAGTTTTAGATCTGCGGCATGAGAGAGTTGGGAGGAGGGTTCAAGGGGGAGACCTTTAAAGGCATACTGGGGAACAACTCCCGCTCAACACCACCACTCAGAACCACACATCCATGGCAACACATTTATCACAGTCCACCCACCCGGGGCTATCACTCAAGATGCTATCCTGGAATGTGAATGGCCTTGGCAGCAAACTCAAGCGGGGTGTCATGTGGAATTACTGGGATGGCAAAACCCGAACATCATCCTACTGCAGGAAACACACATGGTAGGTAACACCCGCAAAGTATTAAACCATGCTGGATATACTCTGCTCGCCCATGTGGGATTCTCAGTGGGATTTTGGGGCATGGGCATTGTGGCCTGAAAAACCCTCGCCCTCCAGGTGACCCAAACATGGGTGGACACCCTGGGGTGCCATGCGGTGGTGAACATTCATTGGAATGGGGAAAATATGCTGCTTGCCTCCTGAAATTTCCCCCTGGGGCTGCAAACTGAGGGATCGACAAAATGGGAAGATGGATAGCAGAGATGCCGGTTCACTGGCAGAATAGCGACACCTAAAATATCCCCATACCACAATATCGAGTTGTAAATATCGATGTCAAAAATATCGACATCCTATATTTACAATGGTAAGTAAAAATATCGAAAAAATATTAATGTCGTTAATATTGTTGTTCAAAATATCGTTTTTTAAATATATAAAATACAATAATAAATATTAAATATATCAAATAATAAAAGTAATTTAAAAAAATTCGATTTAATGTACATTTTAACAAATATAACAAATAAACTTAATTTAAAAAAGTTAAACACACATATATAATATATATATATATAAATTATATAAAAATATAACAAATAAATATTTATATATACATATACCAATAACATAAAAAATATAGAAAACATTCTAATTAAATTAAAACATTAAACTATTTAAAAATCTTTAAACTTACAAAAAATAATTTACCAATTAACAAATAATAATTAAAAATATCATTTAAAATAAACAAAACATAATAATATCAATTATAACAATACAAAATTAATTATAACATTTAATACGCATACTATTCCCACTACAATTTAAACAAAACTACGCAAACTATTAAAGTAAATACATAAACAATTTACCAATCCCATTTATCACAACACATAAATATTGATACTAGATAAAAATAACATTTACAAATCTCCCTCTAATAAACGCAACAGTAGTAAAAGAGATAAATTACACAAATAGAAAATATTTACTGCACCCATTCCAACCAATACAACACCAAGGAAACTGTGTAAGAGCAGAGGGGTAAAATGTAATATTCTCACTCCAGTCAGTGCAACAGTAGGGAAAGTGTTGGATTGCGGAGGTGTAAAAATTACTATTCCCACTCCAAAGAGTGCAACAGTAGGGAAAGTGTTGGATTGCTGAGGGGTAAAAATTACTATTCCCACTACGCTGAGTACAACAGTAGCAAAAGTGTTGGATAGCGGAGGGGTAAAAATTACTATTCCCACTCCAATGAGTGCAACAGTAGAGAAAGTGTTGGCTAGCGGAGAGGTAAAAATTACCACTCCAACTCCAGTGAGTGCAACAGTAGGGAAAGTGTTGGATAGCGGAGAGATACAATTTACTATTCCGACTCCAGTCATTGCAACAATAGGGAAAGTGTTGGATTGCGGAGGGGTAAAGTTTACTATTCCCACTCCAGTCAGTGTAAAATTAAAAACAAATAAAATATCATCAACAAAGTAAAAATATTTAAAAAACAAAGTAAATAAAATATATATATAAATATGTTAAAAATTAAATAAAAAATATATTTAATAATAAATAAAAAACATATTATAATGTTAAATGCATATCACAAATATCTACAAATATTATATTAAATAAAATAAAAAACGAATTTCCAATCAAATAAATATTTTTACTTAGAAATTATTTATTAACAAAAACATTAATTATTACATACATTTAGTTTATTTACTTCCTACCTTACAATACCGCACAACTCAGAACCCACATCTGAAATTTAAAAAAAAAATTATTTGCATAATTAACATAATTAATCAGCGGCGGTTGGTGCATGTGGGCAAGAGGGCGGTGCCCTGCCACACAGAAGAGGAGGAGAGAAAGAGGAGAAGAATAAAACTCACAAGCAGCCCAGTGAAAGGACTGGCTGCTACATAAAGCGCGTGATGTGTGTTTTTGTTTTCTTGAAGGGTATGCAACTGCGCCTGTGCCGAGTGAGATTTTTATTCGCCCCTGAGGCGCAATTGAGAGTGCTTGCGTATTGAAGAGGTGTGGCCTCTTGTTAGTGCAAGTGTTTTGATCAGCACTAGGGTGATATGTTTGTGGCCCTGGGCGTGGCCAACTCTGTGCCATTGATTTCAATGGTTAGGGGCAAGACAGACAAGCACATTCAAGGCAGTAGTGGGTGGTGCAGGCTTGGAGGAAAGTCATGAGCTCCACCCTCTTTTTTTCATTCTGCTCACTGTTGATTGGACATTGTGAGGGGCTGGGGAGGAGACCAGGAAGGAGACTGACTCACCGGCTCCTTCCCAGCCCTTCCTAACATCCAATCAGCAGTAAGTAGACGCTCGCAAGAAGAAATAATTAGTACTCGCTTCTTCCGTGAGTGTCCTGCTGCCGCATGTGAAGTGCACTTAGAGAGTCCCTCTCTCATGTAGTGAGTGCTCCGGTCTTGGCTGCAAGGCCTACTGCTGTATGCTAGCTCTTTGCACGAAGCTAGTAATGCCAGCAGTATGTAGCATGAACGAGAGTTAAAGCAGTTTTAATGAGCCTGCCTTCAGTTCTGACGTGAGACCTGGACTCTGTTTCACTTTCACATTTCTTTCGAGCCACCGTAAAAAAAAAAAACATTTTGAAGGCCCGGATGAGGTGGTGAGCCCAGTAATGACAGAAGGTACCGTTTTATTACTTCCCTTTTGTTTTTCGACATTGAAGCTGGCTAAAAGTGGCACAGAAATTTCTTACATCAAAAGTAGATAAGATTAATACTTCTGGGATGAAATGTCTCTTAATGGAACGGCATCTCGGCAGTTTACTTGACCCAGAATGGAAGTTAAGATGCAACAGGGTGCTGGCTCTTGAATGCACAAGACAATAGTGCATATCTGCATTCTAGCTGCCCTGTTGCCACTTCAGATTCCTGGACGGCTCAGAGGCTGTCCCAATCCCACAGACAAACTCTAATTTTAGCAAAGATCATACTCATTAAATTTACAAGGTCCCTTCCTTATTCTTTCTCTATCCTTTCAATTTGTCCTGTGTACCACTGGCAATTTGAAGTAACCTTAGGGTAGGGTATGAATCAGGGTTGATGTGGGTGCATAGAGTTCCCCCACTAATTTTAGAAAGGAGACTCAGGCCCTCAAGGATGAAGGCTGAAGGAGCCCGAGAGGTGTCCATTTTATTGGTAGTTTGCATAATGGAAGTTCGCATGGTGCCAGTATATTGGATTCCTTTTCTTGCATCTCTTCAGGCATCCTTGTCCTGCTTTAACACACCCTTTTGCCATAAGGGAGGGGCTATTCATGTGGTGCTGTGTCCAATGAACCAAACCTCAAGTAGGTTCTTATTGCTCTGGACAATAAAGGTGTATTTAACACCTGCATTTGTTTTCAGAGCAGTGTCAACATAATGCAAGCATCTGCACCTCAGCTCCACCCTCCTCTTGCTTGATAAACCATGTCATATTGTCAGAAATGTTACAGCAATTGTATGTTCTCTTTGTGGGCGGTGATGTTGGTTCTGGTCACAATATAAATCTGTTATATCACAACATTTTTTAAACTTTTATTTACCACCCAATAATGTAAGAATCATGGATGGAGAAAAAGAAAAAGGAAGAAAAATCACAAACCATTTTATTTATACCACTGACAAGTGAATTGAAGTCACTTTCACTATTATCAGCGAGTCATAACATGTTAACAGGTTATTGCGCTCTGGGGCCAATGGTTATGCTTTTAACCCAGCCCTGCATTTTGGGTCTACACTATCACAACATGCAGACTGATGTTAAATAAAAAGCTGGGTCAGACTGAAAGCTCACAGGCGACATGGCGCCAGCCACTTGTCAGAAACTTTATTTGGATCAGCCCAGGGAGACAGGAGGGCTTGTTTATTTATGTTTACATGTTAGCAACTGTCCCCCCCCTAAAAGCAAGTTTAGAACGTTAAGTGCACACATTAAAAATCGATGAGGTAATTACGCCCTACCACTTTAAAATTTCACCAGCCGCCACTGTAATTAATGATCAATTAAACAAATATTATTAATTAAAAAACCAAATTAAAACACATAAAAATGTATTAACTTCCCACCCTTTACCTCTATAATCCCCACAATCCACACCTAAAATTAAACTGTAAAATAATTAATTACACAATTAAAATTTATTTTCAATTAAATAACTAATACCCCACAACCCGCACCTAAAATTAATTACACAGTTCCCATATTTAATTGTCAATTAATTATTTAATGTCAATTAACAACTAATTATGAATTAATTAAAATTAATAACTTCCCACATTTTACTCCGATAAACCCAAAACCCACACCCCCAAAAAATAATTAAACAATTATCAAAATTAATGATCAATTATTTATTATAATTATCAACTGATTATTACTTAATTAAAAATAAGTTACCACCCTTTACCCCTATAAACCCCACAACCCGCACCTAAAATTAACTACACAATTACCAGAATTGATTATCAATTAATTAATTAATATTAATTAACAACTAATTAATAATTAATTGAAAATAAATTACTTCCCACTGTATACCCCTATAAACCCCACAACCCACACATAACATTTACCAAAAATATTAAAAACACAATTAACATTATAAAATCTCAATTAAATTCATATTAATAAATAAAAAATAGTCATTCGTTTATTATAATTAAAACTTCTTATCACCCTATTCCCCTATAAACCCACAACCCGCTACGGAACTAAAAATGCAAAATTTAATTAAAATAAAATTAATAACTACTAGAAATTTAACACATATAATAAAAACATAAACAATACTTATACAAAAAAATACATCACATACATTTAAAATATATACTAAAATACATAACACTATTTAAAAAAACGATATTTTAAACAACAATCTTTTTGCAAACGATATTAATGACTTCTATATTTTTGAAATCGATATTTCTTATTTTAAATTTGATATTCTTGACCACGATATTCTTGCTGTCGATATTTCTGTGTCTCGATATTTTAAATTCAATATTTGTGTATGTCGACATTTCCAACTCAATATTTTGACTGAATACCGGAGATGCCAAAGGCACTGCTCCTGACTGGGGGGACCTGAACTTGACCCTGCACGCAGACCTGAACAGAACAACATGGTCTGTGGATAGGCCAGACACCTGGTTTGTCTCTTTCCTGGA
This sequence comes from Calotriton arnoldi, assembly GCA_963921515.1. Classification (NCBI taxonomy): domain Eukaryota; kingdom Metazoa; phylum Chordata; class Amphibia; order Caudata; family Salamandridae; genus Calotriton; species Calotriton arnoldi. The sequence continues at coordinate 1,064,583 of CAWUFW010005538.1, forward strand.
CTGCTTAGGGATGGTGGACCTCTGGAGGGAAGAGTACCCGGAGACTAGACAATATACTTACTCTGCAAACCAGATGTGGTCCATGTTCAGACTAGACTGCTTCCTGACACCCCACCACCAATCGCAGAGATTGAAACACAACAATCCTGCCCGAGGCATCTGGGATCACACAGCACTGACAACACATCTGACCACCGCTGCCACGGGGACTAGGGGGAATCAAAGCTAGACCAAAGGGAGCTCACTGATGGGGCCACTAGAAAGCTGAACCAAGACTCCATGGACCTATACTTTAAAGAAAACCAGGGCTCTGTGGCATATGAGATAGTGTTATAGGAGGCATAGAAGGCAGTCATATGAAGGCAACTGACTGCCCACGTGTCGGGAAACGGACGGAGAGAGGCAGGGAGGCCCGTGAGTTGAACTCGAAGCCTCTGCAGTATGAAGCAGAATATGTCAATGGCCCCACCCCAAGGCTGGCGGCTACAATGGAAGGAATGGGGAGGACCTGAGAGGTCTGGTGGAGCAGGAGGCCAGGTCATAATTCAGGGAAAAGCAAGGCAAACTCTATGAGGTGGAGGATAAGGCAGGTAAACTATTAGTGTGGCTAGCCAAGAAAGAGGAGGGGCAAAGGGGGATATTCCTGATAGATGCAGGATTGGGTGGAGCGGAAACCCCGATGAAGGGGCACAGGCCCTGGCCATGCACCTGACCAGCCTGTTCTGTGCACTGAGAGAGATATATACCAGCCCGATCTAGAGAAATTTATTGGAGAAATTCTGACTCCTCGACTTCCGGAAGAAGCGAGCTGCTCCTTAGACGCAAACCTCATGGAACAAGAAATTGCTGGCACACTGGGACAGATAAAAAGCAGCAAGTCCGTGGGTCCCAACGGCCTGCCACCTGAATTCTACGAATGTGTCAAAGCCCACATTGTGGGCCCATTGCGTGCAATGTATTTCAGGGTGGGCAGGGAGATGAGGCTGCCCCAAGACCTGCGTCGGGTGACAATAGTTATGATCCATACGAAGGGGAAGCCACAAGAGACCTGCACCACATATAGGCCAATCTCGCCCCTAAATTTGGAGACCAAAATATTGGCCAAGGCTCTGGCTAACCACCTGATTCAGGTGGTTGATACATTGGTGGCCCTGATCAATCGTGCTTTTTGCCCTATAAGATGGCATGGCACAACCTGCGCACACTGGCCGGATTTCTGGCACAATGTGACCGAATGATGGAGCCGGCTATGATACTGATAGACGTCAAAAGGCCTTTGATTTGGAGCATTACTGCACAAAATGGGGATAGGCCTGACTTTCCTGGCCTCGGTAAAACTGCTATACAAAGACCCAATTACAAGGGTCAAGGAGACGGGCCTTCTCCAGGGAATTTGCACTCACCAGGGGCACTCGACAGGGATGCCCACAGTCTCCACTGCTCTTCACCCTGGCCATAGAGCCCGTGGGCTGCTGGGTACAAAAGGATGCCCTGATACATGGATTATGCGTGGATGTGGAGTGGAAAGATATGGTCTCCTGTATACAGATGACATACTTCTATACCTGGCTGACCTGGACCACTGTGTCCCCAGGGAACTGGAGATATTGGGAGTGTTTGGCTCCTATTCAGGATTCGCATCAATTGGCACAAGTCAATTGCATTTCCACTGATGGATGGCGACACACAGTGGGGGCGGAACTAGCCCTCAAAGTGGGAAACCCACAGGGTTCGAATAGCTGGGAATCTTTATAATGAAGGACTGAGAATGGGTTCTTCAGAGAAAATCTAGATATGATTATGGGCTCCTACAGAGTCAACTCTGCTCACTTGAGCAGGCTCGCAATCTCTCTGAGGGGCAGAGCAGCCCTCTGTAAAATGTACTACCAACCCAAGTTCCTTTATGTGCTTCAAAATGGCTCGTTTGAGGTCCCTGATTATTTCTTCCGGCTGGTGGCAGATGCGACGTGCATCCAGTTGTGGGAGGGCGTGGCAAAGAGGATTGCCATGACCACCCTCACGAGAAAGCCCTTAGAGGGGAAAATTGTTCTCCCAGACTTGAAACTATATTTCTGGGCAGCAAAGTTACAGGTGATCAACGATTGGGCCTTCTCCTCCCAACAGGTGGCCTCGGTGATGGCTGACAAACGTGCAATGGACCCAGAGAGGTACATGCGCTGCCTATACGGCATAGGGTGGATGACGGCCCTGCTGACTACAACGGCGGTGGTGGTCAAGGCTTGGCAGAAAGTGAGCCAGACCCTGGGCTGGCAGGGGAAATGAAAATGGAGACCCTGTTGTGGGACTCTGAGCTGCTACAGTGGCTGCACCCTAAAGAGAGTTACAGAAAATGGGACCAGCTGGGCATATCAAAGGTGGGGGACATCTGGAGAGGAAAGGAGATGATACAATTCTCCAAATTACAAGAACAATATTGGCTGACAGGGGGCAATATCTTCAATATCAGCAACTATGTCACTTCCTACAATCCCACAACGAATTGCTGCAGGAGGGCCCAACAAAACGCTCCTGGAGTATAGAGTACTAGGGGATTCCCTGACCAGTCATGCTGTGTCTCGACTGTCCTCCTCCTTGTTACATAACAGCCTGCCTCTGCTGGAGAGACCCTGAGACAAATGGGAGCAAGACCTGGGCAGGATAGAGGATGGCAACTTGAGGGAGGAGTGTCGGGAAGTCGCCATCAGAGCAGGTTTCAGGTTAATCCAACTGAAGATCCATGTGGAACATATTATACAAGAGCCAGACTGTTCCACATGGGATGAATGACTTAGATCTCTGCTTAAGGGGGATGCAGACAGAGGAGTACCCTGGTACACACACTCTGGGGATGCCCCAAGATCCAAGACCCAAGAGTACTTGAGGAAAATACGCCACAGGCTGTCGACAGTCTTAGAGGTCACATTGGAACTCACCCCGCAGCTGATTACCTTGGGCATTTGGGGGGACAAACACTGGGCCGCTACACACTCCTGTTCTGTAATGTGGTGCTCATGATGGCCAGGCGAGGTGTGATTAGAATGTTGGGGGAAAGTGGAATCCCATCAGTTCGAGCCGTGGAAATGAACTTAAACTGAGGCATGAAGGTTCAGAAACTGGTCTGCCGGGCTTGGGGTTTCCCCAGACATTTCTGAAAATTTGGGGCCCATGGGTGGCAGCAGAGGATGTGGAGCCCTAAATTCGGCCTGAAGGGGTGGGGCCCTGGAAAGAGGCGTGGACAGAGAGACTGTGCTAATGCAAGAAGAAGACACTGGATAGGTGCAGAGTCAGGAGTACTCTTAAATTCCTTTGTGAATAGTAAACAATCTTAAATGTACACAAAAGTAGTGAGTGGTTTCGGCACCATCTTTATCAGTCCTGCTTCTGATCTTGAGACTTTCCTCCTTGCCAGGACCTCTGCTTTGGAAGTGGAATTCTTATGTCTTTCTTAATTGTATGTGCGTATATGGCATTTTCTGGCCAAACCAAGCCATAAGGCAGCGGAGGGCTGTACATGGCTAAATACAAGCATAAAGTCAACAAGTAAGAGGAGAGAAAGCTGAACTGTAGATGGTTAATGTATTTTGATGTAGTAATCTTTGAAGAGGTGAGTCTTCAACTCTTTTCTAAATTGGAGCAGTATTGGGACAGTCCGAATGAATACAGAGATGGTGTTACAGATCCTAGTTGCATAGATGAAAAAGGCCTGCTGTCTTGTTTTTATTTTTTTTAACACTTTTTAGAATGCAGTACGAGGATGCACTAGCATCAAGTGTGCTGAGATACCCCAGAGATGTTGAGCTTGTCTGCAAGATAAGAGGGGCTACAGTTTGTGATAACTATGTAAATGATGCAGCTGGTTTTGAAGATGGTGCAGGCTGGCAAGGGGAGACAATGGAGTTCTATCCGGATGGCAATGATGTGATCATATTTCGTCAGGCCCTGGATGAGACGTATTGAGGGATGCAGGATGCCACTAAGTGGTGTTTGTGTGGAGTCTGGTAAGCCATCGAATAGGGAATCACCACCATCCAGATGCAAGAGCATGATGGCTTGAACAGCAGTTCTGAAGTTGCTTTCTGCAATAAATGGTTTGACTTTCTTTAGAAGAGAGTGCTGGTACTGTCTCTGTTTTTATTGGCAATGTGTTCCTTGAGCATGAGGTTGGTGTCCATGGTGAATCTAAGTTACTTGGCATCCAGCGAAAGTTAGGTCTCAAAGCCGTCAAGATCCATGTCATTGAGCTAGGTTTGTACTGTGTCTTGTTGATTGTCCTTGGCAAATAACAGGAATACTGTCTTGGTTGGGTTGAGCTTCAGCTTAGTGCTGGACATCCAGGTCTGGATGATGTGCAAGCAGTGTTTGAGGCATTGGATGTCTAAAGCAGAGGAGACTTTCAAACAAAGTCTTGTATCATCACCATATTGGTGAATCTTCATGCTGTTATCTGTGAGTAGATACATACAAAAAGAGGTTACTCTCTGAGGGATGGATGAAAAAATTTAGTTTCAAATCGTAAGAATTAAATGGTGGTAAGTTAATTGCTGGTCCTCCTCAATACATCATTTATAATTCCCTTTGAGTAATACATATTTTTTTATTTTTTTAGAAAAACAAACATATACTCACAAGTTTTTGCCTGTTTTGCAAATGTTTCTTGTATTATCCACTCTTATATCAATATTTTAACACCTGTGTTTTGTGTTATAATTATCATACACAACTTTGTTATGGATGATTTTATACATCCACAAACATACCACATCAAACAAAAAAATGTCTGTCCATGTAAATTTTTTAATATATTGATCAGCATTTTTAAGGGTATGATTAAATGTCCTGAAACTTTATTGTGTTAATCTAGGACCTATTAAATTGGTCCTTATTTAGCAGAACCCTGTAGCTTTTTTCTCTATATGAGTAGCAATGTGGTTGGCGGGCTTCATATATCCAATGTCCACATGTTTCAGCACCTATTAATGCTTTCTTTAAGCCTCCTCAGTACTTGTACAAGGAAATCTCATACTTTTAAGGTTCATATATGGATCCTGTCCAAGCATCATCATTTGACCAGCATCGCATATGCTAATATGTGAATGTGCCGCAGGGAAGAATTCACGAGGCAGGCACTGGAATGGGCCCATACCCTATCATGCACTGCTATGCAACTCTCATTTGGGATATTTCCCTTCCCAGAGCTAGCCTCCTCTCTGCGTGGAATGCAATCTCCTCTTCGAGTGACGTGCATTGAAGTTTGTTTGCGCGCCATCTGGAGATGGTACTCAGACATACTGTGCCTGATTCTTTGATAGTGTAAGTAATGAGTTCAGCATTAGGTCGCTTATTGAAAAGTCTCTGAAGGATTTGAAGGCCTAGACTTCTTTTTGTGTTGCCCTTGATAAGGATGGCAAGGTAGTTGGTCCAGCCCAGGGGTATGGGTGGCTTAGATTGGATTGTTGGTGATGTTGAGAAGACAAGGTTGAGGGAGTGGTCTTCGGAGCGTGTTAATTGTGTGACATGCTGAACCACATTGAGTGTATCAATGAGGTTGAAGAGGGTGTCTTTTTGTGTTAGCTTGTGTTGTTAGGGAGGCTGAAGTCACCCAAAGAGGGTGGTATGGGCATATCAGATTGAAGAAGGTGGTGAGGAAATCCTCAATGAAGTCCTTGTTTTTTCAACGTGGTGGTCATGACTTGAACAAAGTGATGTGCTTTACAAAGCCTCTGTGGGTTTAGGTTATGGTTATATTTCTCTAGGGTTATCAGTGTCTTTGGATGACCAACCTTATTCATTTGAACTCCACCTGATAGGGTAGATAATGGTTTTCCTGGGGCCTATACTTGATTCTGATGCACACTTTGCATTCTGTGGTGGTGGGCTGTTTAATCCAGATCTTTCTGTTTTTAGCACCCCAACGTTTGGATTTTATAATACTGGTGGTGTTCAGCCTGGATATATATTGGGAATCTGCCTTTCCATAATTTTGAGTGCTGTTTTTTCCCAGCAAGTCCTATTCTTTCTGTTCCAGTCTGGGTAGGTTTATCTTAAGGCATGTCTGCCATTTCGCTTGAGTAGTTACATTGAGACCTGTTTGATGGTCCTTGTAAAGGAGTCATGGGCTGTGTTATGGTAGTATCCCGAACGTGTGTGTTCTGGTTGTTTGGCCGGTCCACGTTGTATACTCTTCAATTCCTGTGGTGCCTTTACAGTGGCCTTTTCATTCTAGATATGGTTAGTTCCTCATGAACCAGGGTCTGGGTATGTGGACATCTGTATCCAACTGTTGGCTTCAGGCCCTCTGTTAGTGTACATACATCTCACCTTTCATTTGGAGGCCCTTGACAGCTGGACCATGTTTGCCTTGGCTGTAGTACATGGCAATTTTACTCTGGATGTTCCAATTCTTCACTCTGATGCTAGTTGGCATTTAATGGACTCCAAGGATGGTTTTGACTCACTTTGGTCCCTATCAGCTTCTGGTAAGGCTACATTTTCAAATTTGATATGCTGAGCCATTGTTACTGGTGATTAAAGAGTATTACAGAACACAGGAATTGGGTGATAACACTTGTGGATGAGGTCTCTCTCTTCCCATGGATTTTGATAGACCTGCCATTCTGGGTGGCAGGAGCGCCACTAGACCCGACCTTTGGGGATCTAACATATTCAGCAAGTGGTGCGAGTCAAGCATTTCAAGCAATGAGGCAGAGCTATCTTTCTAGCCAGTAGGAAGGAAAGACGTGACAAACTATGGAGTTGAAAATATTGGACAAACCCATTTGGATTTTGACTGAAAGATTGGAGTCCATTGTTACCCATTGATTCCTCACTTGGGCTCAGTTGTTTGGTGGCCCACCTGATTGCTGAGGCCATATTGCTGATGGTGGTGTTTGATACATTTGCTGCAAATGAATACTTCAGTTTGTGACGTATAATTTTTGCTGTGGTTAGAGGTCACTCTTTATTTGACCTCTCGAGGCAATATCCATTTAAGTAAGAGTCAAATTCAGATCGTCTTCCAAACATAAAGTTGATTTGTGTATTATCAGAATAACAGTAACAGATGAGATTTCAGAAGGAGATTAGGTCCGGTAGAGGGACTTCAGGAGCAGAAAAATCAGGTCTGGGGACAGGTGACCCCCCCCGATTTCTTCACAGCAGCCATTATGAAGGCCTACAGGAGCGGGTGCAGGGTACAATCTACAGCCTGTGTCCACCCACACTGCACCCCCCCACTCATTTCTCACACCAGTCCACTGCCCTCAAACGCCGTGCTTTGCCTGTAGTCTGTTGTGCTTGTTCACCCTCCTGTCGCCTTCACCTGCTTTCCCCTCCTGTACCACATACCCACTCTCTTGCAGCTCATCCCCACAGTCTGAGGCTCACCTCGCCTCCCACACCAGCCCCACAGCCTCAGCCCAAACTCCCTTCCTGTACCATCTCACAGCTTCAGTACACTCTTCCCTATTGTACCAGCTTAGTTGCTTCTGAAACTGAATAGGCATCTAGTACTGCGAGAAGAGCAGATAATCTATGGGTGCATTTGTAGACATATGTGCATGTTCAGGAGTGTTGGGAAATTTAATGTGTGCTGTGTGAGAGGTGTGCCTGTGTAAGTACTGTGCGACTAAGTGATGTGAGTGCAGGGTTAGTGGTGTAAGTGCTAAGTGAAAGGTGTGCCCATGGTCTTGCAGGGTGAGTGGTGTGCCCACGTAAGAGCTGCATGACCTGCGTGTCCATGTGAGCCGAGGGTGAGCTGTGCAATGGGTGAATGGAATCCAGTGTAGGGTGAGGAGTGTGAGCTGTGTGAATGCAGAACGATGTATTCATAGACTTTCTAAGTAACTCACCATGTCATTTAAGGTTGATAAGTGGGGTTTTGGGTGTAATTTAAACTAGGATTATTGTGACATCAATCAGGGACTTGGGGAGGAGAAAATACAGTATCAGCTGATCCTGCATCAAAATGTCAGCCTTTTGGACATGCTTAAAGTTACTTTTCTAGAGGTGGGAGAGCCACTGAAGGCCAGAGACAGATGCTGAGCTCTCACTCAGAAAGATGTATTCTCAGAACCTCAAGCCAAGTCTTCCTATGGCTTCTGCCGCCCATCCCCTATTGTCATTCACCAAGTCCTCTGTCTCTTCATCTAGTGCCTAAATTGTTCAACATGAAACCAGGATACTTGGCATCAGTTTACCTGGTTGACAAAATGGTGTTACCCTACTTCACTGTGCCTCCTTTTTTTATCATCACATTTGTGACAACCTTAAAAAACCTCACTTTAGGATGTGTGCTCTACAAAACCTCAAATATTGCTTCATGTGTTATTAAAACCCTAGCAGCATTCACGTGATAACTTATTTTGTATCTTAATTTATTAATAGCATCGTCATTGAAGGCATGAATATTCCTAGGCTTATGTTTAGAAACTATGGGGTAGTTTTACTAAACACCGGTGCACAATCAGGCTGTCTAGCGCCACACACACTTTTGCACAATAGTGCAAAGGTGTTTGTGTCATGCCTATCATAGGTTTTGTACTTGAAGGGTACCATTCCAGCACAAAATACTGTGCCTAGATAAACTTCAAAACTTTTCCTACTTCGGATGTGTTCTGTACCATGCAACACAGGTGCAAAGTCGGAAACATTTTGAGAAATAAAAAGATTTCCCCTTTTTAGCAAAGAGGTGTTAGTTGGCACAAAACCAACTACTACTGTTTGTAGACAGGGCTTTGCATAAAAAACTATGGAACCCTGGAATATCCACTCACTGCCCTTGGAATGCCCCCCTTGATGCAAAGTAAAGCAAAGCAGCACAAAGCGCTGCTTTTTGTTACTTTAAGGAAACTTTGGAATGCTGCAAAGTAAATTCCAAGTAAACGTTTTACGCCACTTTGCCTCACTTTTTACAAGGCAAGCCGCAAGCCTGCCACAGAATGTCAATACATCTGCCCCTCAAACTTCTGATAGTTGATATTTAATGCAGCAATTAATCCTAGTGTTCTGAAGCGAAACACTTTCATATTAATTAAATATACTTTTGAATTTTGAAGTCTTTTGCACATTTTTACATGACGATTTACATGCAGAGGGCTCAGTTTGTGTTATGGCGCTTAGAAACAACCCATATCATTTTCTTAGTTCTATGTTGGCACTCCCTATTCATTTTCTGCTTGGCCGCCTGTGCATTTTCCCTGAAATACATTCTCCCATTGTGGCAGCAATAGCCTTTTACAAGAGCTGGGGCGGCAGGGGGCATAGGAAGACTTGAAAACACAAAGGCTCGTTAAATGCTCAAAGGTCATTTGAAGACCTGTGATATACTTTGAATGTGTGAGAGGTGTCAGCCCCAGCTCCAGCCCAGCAACGTTCCAGAACTACATCTGTCCTGGTAACTGGAGCTGTACAGCCTGGGCAACGGTAAAACGGGGGTCGTGGGGGGAGTGGGAGGGCGGGGGGACGGACTTCAGCCCAGTGGGTGGCGCTTGCTGGTAGAGTGGCTCCACTTGATTATCTGGTGTGCTATGTGAGCATATCTTGCTTGGCCATCTGTTGGTGACACTCCACTCCATATAGGCTTTGTTTTGGTACTACATTTTTGCTTTCATGACAAATGGTCCTTATCCATTCCTAGTGCCTAGCCTCGTCATTCTTTTTATGGCTGGAGTTGATAACTTGGTCTTACGGTCTTACCTGTTTCCAGTTTTTAGTGCACTATGGTCTGCCGCTCTCATAGTCCCTTTGAGTGCTGCAAATCATTTTAGCTTACTCCATCAGCCATCTTACCCCTAAGGCCCTGAAGTCTGCAGGCTCTGTGTCAACCTTCACTAGCCTTTACTGGGCCATGTTGCTTCCCCTTGTTTTAGCTTCTTGTCATTTAGTGTAGTTGATGATGCTCACCTTTAGATGTTGTGGCATTCTAGACATCTTCGTGGCTTGGTTTTTGGCCTTGGTTGCCCTGCCACACTCTTCATTGCTTTTTCTTACACATCTTCCTTGCTGTTTGATGTGGTACAATGTTACACAGAGGGCCTGATTTAGATGTAACAGTAAGCGTTGTCATGGCATCAGGAATGTTTGGCTCATAGGAGAGCCTAAAGAGCATCCCGCTGCCGTGACAGCGCCTCCAGCACGTCTGCGCATGGTGTGGCATGCACCATGTTGTGCATGCCACACAGTGCATGCACGACAATGCACTTTTGGGGGCACATCATGTGCCCCCGCATGCACCACCATGGGCAGATGTACCTCGTGGCGGTGGTTGTCTTGTGGCGGTCCCACTGCAACCAACGTGATAGGGCAGAAGGACTGATGCGATGGCGGCGGGGGGAACGCCATCAACCGGTACCACTGTCCCAGGACCGCCAACATCTAAATCAGGCCCCTAGTCATTCAATTATAGTATATTCTCCTGTGTAAGGATTGGGACAAGGAAGGAGACAAGAGGTAATGACGCATTACTTACAGGTAATGAAGATTACCTTTAAGTAATCTAATCATTAGTGACTACACAATGAACAAGTTGATGTTTGTTAAGTAAGAGATATATTTGATTTTGAAAAGTTGTATCTGCTTCAAACATGTCAGGACCTAATTTGAGTTTGAAAATTATGAGCCTTTCATAATACAGCTTGTGCCTTTAAATTTGTGTATCTAGTTGCATGGTTACCCTCACACAACCTAACGCGAGGGTACGCACCAGTTTTCATTTCTGCCCATAATTTTCGTTTGTATTTCCTCTCTCATTGTATTCTGAACTCTCATCAATTTTGTGAGTTTGTCTATTTTTATAACCCGCATCGTTGTATGTGCGTTGGAACTTGGGAGTAATTGTGAGGACACCCGGTTCGGATAACTTCCACAACAGTGTAAGGTCTTTCCTTAGATCACTCCGCTGCTTCGTGCTGTGGTGAGATTTGAGATGAACTTGACTAGTACAAACACAGCTGTCACTTGAAAAGCTGCACTGGGACATCGAGTCTGTGCTAAGCGTTCGTGAGCCCTGAGTGTTCAAATAACGGGAGCACACAAACCAAACATTATACCACACGTGTTTCTCGTTTCTAGCTTTCCCCAACGTTTTGACTAAGTTCTGGCTAAAAGCACGCGTATGTCTGCTATTGCATGAGGTCTGAAAGAGTGCTGTCTTGCTCAGTCCATGATATGGGCCAGTTCTCACGCCTCACATCTGTCTTTTAGATTCTCTATACCCCAGTGAGACATTTTGATCAATTTCTCCTCGACTTGCCAATCCTTTAGTGCGCACTTCTCAGCCCCACACTTCCCCTATTCACATTCCACAGGAACAATACATTCCACAGGAAGTGGCAAATCTCAAACCAGGGCCAGAGGAAGAAGCAAATCTCAGTCATTCATGGTTCTCAAAAAAGAACACAAGTGGAAGACATGCAATTATGCCAAGTGTCACTGTAATACATAGCAATACACAGCAATAGAAGTGAAACAGGGTTTTATAATTAAATGCACAGTAGTATTATCATGATCTAATTGACATGTAGTTAAAACGAAGACATTATGTTGAGGGCGCTGTGCTTATGTTAACATTGGCTTATGTAGGCTTCAATTTCAAAATGGTTGGCGCTGCTTGCAGCCATCTTGTCATTAGGACCATCTTCTGTCTCTGTCTCACCCTGCACTCAGACTATTCACACACAAGCAAATGTGTAAATTCTGCTTTGAGATGTAATATCACTTTCCTAGGTACAGAATGAAGTTTATTTTCTTTAGATTTCTGTAGCACACTGTTTCAGTGAGAGTGAATGTCTCCAAGGCCTCACTAAGTTGAGTGTTTGACGGGCACCAGGAATGGGGCCTGCATTTTGTGAATCTGTGGGGTAATGCTGAATAATGGAATTTCAGAAGATGTATTGCTCTTTCGTTAACCTAACTGGTTCAAACCGTGTGACTCTTACACAAATATATTGAATGTATGACCCCAATTGTATTTTGCATTCTAAAGGATGTCCTTTCCTGATGGTGTTGGGCTCACTCTCCACTGATCTCAAGGAGGTGACACTATGTCAGTCTGACCTCTGATTTATGATTTACTTTATTTGAGATGAACTGTACTTTGGTCTGCTATTACTTTGTTCTGCTATTCTATTATTTGCATTTTATTCTAAGTTACATGCTATCTCATGATTTAAAATGACTAATTGATTATTGTACCATTTATATTGTCCTCTATAATAATTAAAATGTTTAATAAACGTTCATAGTTTTATTTTAACATTTGTCTCGTTTTCATCCTAAAGTCTAATGCTTTACTATTTACATTATAACTTGCATTGCAATTTGTTAATCAGGTCCAGGCGAGGAGCAACACATTCTTTAGGGATTAACATAGCACCCGGTCCATTGGCAGTGCTTAAAATGTGACATTAGTAGAAATAGCTCTATCCATTTTCAGACTTATTTATGTTTCATTAAACAAAGAAACTAATGGCCAGATGGATGAGAAATTGTGCAGCGTGTGGAGTGCAAAACGTGAAGAATTGAGCAGCAGATTATTTACAAAGAGTTGCACACTGATCATGTGACCGGCTCCATTGTTTGTGCCTTCCCTGTGATTATAGTGTGAAATATCGAGGAGGGAATATAGAGGTCACACAATATCATGACCAGAATATAGAGGACCAAAATATCAAGAACGTAAGTGTACAGAGGGAGGTATAGTTTTACTTTTGTCAACTCCATATCTATATGCCTTATAAAAAAATAATAAAAAAAAATAAAAACATATATATTATTTTTTGTCAAGGTATGTAGATGCGGAGTTACGTATAGAAAATATGTAAATACTTACCTGTTGATATTTCCTCTTCAATATTCTGAACCACGCCCCTTTTTCCATTTGGCGCTATGATTTTTCACTAGTCCAGGTCCACCTACATTAGAAAATATGGCATTATGTCAAATTCTAGTCGTCTTAACACATTTTTAGAGTTACAGTGTGCTCGTATCAACTTTTCGGCGCACAAAATCTTTTGCCTGTAAATTTTCAGCGATGCTGCCATTTGCATCACTCTGTGCAGTGTTTTCAGTGACATGAGAGCCGCTGTAAAAGAAAAGCCAATATGGGCCTGAGTTTTCTGACCTGTAGTCCATCAAGCTACTGATTGGCTAAGAGGTGAAAACGTGATGCTATTGCTGAGATTTGATCAGGTGTGCCTGGTATGAAATCACCTTCCTTTAAAATGCTGATTATTATTGTTATTTTTTTAATCCACCACTCAACAAGCATCTATTTACTAAGAATCGGAAGTCGATGCTAATATAAAGAGCGATAATTACAATAACCGTGCGGCGCTACCATTGATTAGGCCCTCTTAGTGCTATAAATAATGAGGCAGTGTAAAAGCTGATTATTCTTTACACCACACAATAATCAATTTTGACACTGAAACTCTAATGTGCGCTTTGCACATGTTTAGAAAAACAACACTGAAACTGAGAAAAATTGAAGTACAAGCACCATAAAAGCGTGCTTTAGTTTGAAGAAATAGAATAATTTAAATGCAATAAGTTTAACATGCTTATTAATTGAGTGCTATAACAAAAGTTATGAAAATTATTGATGAAAATGCTTTTACTGACAAAATAGTGCAGTTCTTAATGGTGAGTCTTAGCATCTCTATTGCTTTCATTGTAGTGCATCATGAAAAGAGAAAGTGGTGCAAAATTCATATGCAATACATTACATGAATGATATTTTCATTATTAGTATTTGATTTTATTAGAATTATAAATACACATAAACGATTTTAGCAAAATTATCTTTAAGAATAATTTACATGTATGTACTTTGAAAATTGTAGTAGTAGGCCATATTCAGGTTAAAACATCTCTATGAAATAATCCCTGACAATGTTACAATTATTTCTTTATATGATATGCTTGATTTATTTCATTATGTTTGAATCTAATTATGAGTTATTTTACTAAAAAGAAATGATAACTTTAAATGCATTATATTGCCTTTTCTTCCTTAAGCTGCATTATTTCATAGCCTGGTGTAATGGACTTTTGCTACATTTCCTCAAATGATGCTATATCTGTTCTGTTTATGCAACATTCTTTTGTGACTAGGACATTTTTATTGTATTAATTGTGAGTGAATTGGTGAGAACTCGACCTTTTTCCTAAACCCATGATGAGCAACATAGTATGTAGCTCTTTGTCAACTAACCTGTGAGGATGGAATGGATAGTTGTTTCTCATGCGCAGCATGGGAAAATATGTTGGAGTATCAAATTTGTGCCTGGTGAACGGAAAAATGGTCACATGATGATCAGGCCATTGTGGAAAGACAACTGATGTCACATATGGACGATTGGAAGTATAAAAGTGACTCTCAAAAGGAGGTGCGATCCTTCCCCTCTCTACCATTTCTGCTGATGCTGCTGTTCCTAGCAGATTGATTGGAATCACTCTTTGCGACAGACTGATTGATTACCTTTCATGGCCCATGCCTTTCCCTCTTTGCTAATGAACTTGCCTGCTGTACTATTTGGAGCTGTCTGGTGAGAACTAGACCTGAACCTTTCTGATTTTGCTCCATTCCCCTTCCCCATGTCCATGGTCTTTTCCGTAGTGGACTCTAACTTGATCCCTTTTCCCCTTCTAAAAGAACTAATTTTGAACCATCCTCCTGCCTTTGTTGGTGGTTGGAATCTGGTAACCTTAACCATCCTCTTTATGGATTCTCTATTTAGCAATTAGAATCCTTTGACTAAAGGTGTGGTTTTATACTACATGCTGTAAGATTTATGACAGAGCTACTTAAAATGTTACTTATATGCATTGATTTTGGATCATTAATACAATAACCAAATTATCTAAATTGCCCGAGTCTTGTCATCGTATGTTAATGTTCTTCCCATAGAAACCGTGCTTATGAGATATTAATTTCTAAATGTGTGACAGGGAGAGTCATAGATTCTTTTCAGAACATCAGGTTCTGCTGCTTTTATTCTGTGTAGGGACTGCAGAGCTTTTAGTTTGTATAATCTTGGTTAGACTAAACTTGTTTAGGAGGTTGGGTCTTCCAACTGCAATACCTTATTTTTACAGCATGGTTCTGAGGGTAGTGCACTTGAACCTTATTTCTAACTTGTGAGTTGGCTACCAATTAATGTTCCTCATTGGGTGGCCAACAGTTTGGACATCCTGATTCCTCACCCCTCACTACAATGAAAAAAGTCATCAATCATCCTCAACAAATCATTATTCGGATAAAGAAATATCCATAAAAGAATCGCACAGATAAAATTCATACAAATATCTTAAAAAGCATTCAAATTTAAAAATAAATGACTACAATTCATACAAATTAATCTCAGGACATACACAAATTAAATAACAGAACACAGGGCTAGGAGTAATAATCAATGCCAACAAGGGGTAGTCATTGTCAAAAAGCATCAAATAGGTAAGAGTTATTTGACATATATTATCACTATCCCGCAGAGGAAAGTAAAGAAGTCTAAGATCATAATAGGTGACAATGAATTGGTAAGAGTATGATGTCCTTGACTACACGCATTCCAATTCCAATTCAAATAACTTTATTTCGGCTGCCAGGGCCAAAAAAGTAAAAGTGCAAGACAAGAATAAATAATCAGTATATAAAAAATAAAACCCCTTAAAATGCAATGCAGTTTGTCATAAAATATCTTCATTTGATAATAAAAGTATAAAATATAATGACAAATAATCAGCATGTTAAAGTAGATGTTAAGAATTAATACAATAAATCTAAATGCGAACACAGTAGAATGAGTGTCTTCTGAAAGTTAGGCAGGAGGTAAAAGCTTTCTGCGTAACGTCCACATGGCCCCAAGGAGCTTGGCAAAGGTACAGCAAGTGGTAAACTACAGTCTGACCTCAGAATATGGAGTGCAGCTAAGTGGCTGAGCTGGCGAAAATACCTGCAGGTGGGAGCTAACCAAAACTTGTGGGGATGAGCATAAGCAGGGCAAGCAAAGAAGATGTGCACAACACTCTCAACTGTGGAAGAACATAAAGGTCATGTATCAATAGCCCCATCAGGCCAACTATTTGTAAAGGCTCTCAGCGGGAGGGTACCCACTCTAATTGGAAATACAACTTCCAATGACTGAATACTGTTTCTTTATCCCAGTATGGCTCATAACCAATCCGAAGCTTAAAGTCAAGGAATTCACAGGTCAATTTAGGGAAATCAGTCCTTCTTAAGACTTTTGCCTCAATCGCTGGCCAATAAAGCTTTTTTAGGGCATTTTTATGGAAAGGAAGTGGTAGCTGCATGGGTCCAAAGGTCAGGGGCACCAATGCAGGACAGCGTCTCTTTGATGTGAGACAGCCAGGAAATGTTCACAAGATGGCCTGCTAACATGACATCTTGTAGGGATAAAGCATAGTGTGCAAGTTCAGAGGTAGACCATAACCGCCTCCAATATAGCAAGGGGCGGAGTCTACCTTTGTCATGAAGACTTCTTACACCAAAATCCAAAAAGAGTGGTACCAAAGGAGTGCTGGGCGGAGAGAAACCAATTTAAGAAAAAAATAGGTTTTTGGTGGTTGTAAGTGTATCAATGTTTGTATATCCCCATAACTCAGCCCCACATAAAGCTGACCCCAAAGCCCTAGCCTCATATATGTGGAGGGCAGGCCACATAGGTTTAGTGTGAGAGGCTTTATACTCTTTGTGAACTGCCCCAATTAGTTATTTAAGTTTTAAATCGGCTTTGGTCAGCTCAGACTTCCAAGGCATGTTACCTCTAAAACTGATACCCAAGTAAGTGAAGCTATGAACAGTTTCAAGGGGTGCCCCCCAGCCCAGTACTAAACCTGATTAGGTCTCGCCTAGGCAGCACTTGCGCTGTCTCTTTGAGACATGGTGTATCTGGAATAGGGGCTTTAAGCACCGCCCATCTTTCTAATTGGCTCCTTTTACTGTCCTTCATAAATGGCTGCTTTTCTTTGGGTAATATGCTCAGTAGTTATCTACTTTTGTAACCTCCCATATAGACTGGCCCTTTTACATGTGCTGTTACTCATCATGTTATTTATTACTTTACAAGCACTCTCTCTTTATTGTTGCTTGTTTAGGCTCAGGAACTGACTCGCACCCACACTGGCTCCCTTCTCCTCCTTCCTCCTGCTTGTTATTATTTATTTCCTGCCCGCTCTTTGGTCTGGTTTACCTTCGGTTCCCATATGTTGCCCCCACCACCTCCCGCTTGTCGAGTATTTTGGACCGTTATTTTAAATATTATGTTAGAAGGCTGCTTTCTGTCCTGGTCATGTTAATAAGGTTAGTTTATTTAAATTCTGTTCTGCTGCCACGCATATTATGAAAAAAAGTCCTGAAACATACATTCCAGCCCCTTCCACTCCCCCTTGTGCTGCCGTCCTCTACAGCTGCTTCAGGAGGCTGGCACTTTTAGTACACGCCATAAAACTTTCAAGGGCGCCGCTCTTCAGTTTTCAGCACCAGCTTTCATAAAATGTGCCTGCCCCCACCTGCCCACCCGTTGTCAGTGTGGCTTGCCCACTCCCTCCATCTTCCGCTGCCTGTGTTTCCTTGCCCTCTCCCTCCTTCCTCCTCCCGCTGTTCATGTTGTGTCACCTAGCCCCCACCCATCCCCGTTGCCAAGCCACCATCCGCAATAACAAAAAACAGCGATATGATGCTTGCTATAGAGGTTTTTAAATTCTTTTGGCCATCAGCAAGTGCCCGGAGGAAAACAGCCTGCAAGGCTTGTCTGTAAAATCTCTATATATGCATGAAAATCCTCAATCTAAAATTACGCTGCTGGTGTCAAAGCACGACCCCTTCCCCGAGCACTGCTCAACTCAATCCAAACGTATATTATGGCTAGACAGCACAACAATGAGTCAGCATTCTATGTAAATTGTCTTAGCAAAAAAAGGCATAAACAACTGCAACTTGCTAGCGTATCTGGCTTTGGCTCAGCTTCTAGTGGCGCTTCCTTAAATATTAGGGAGCGTCTCCAAACGGCACTCATAAAAAACTTATTTGTCCAGTTTATTCAAGTTCTCCAGTGAAATTTTTATTTCATTTCGTTTTTCTTTTTCATAGATGTTAATATGTTCATCTCATAGAATCCATTCTGGTTATATGATGACATACATGATAGTTCATAAACAAAACTGTGCCCAATGCATTTCGGGCCACGCCCTTCATCAGGGGCTTGCTCCCGTGGTGATCAAGATTAAATCCGGACGCGTATCCCAAGGTAGTCTGCAGATGATTTGGCTCAGCTTTCCCAGATCACTTAGAGTGTTGAAAGGACGTTTTCTTGTTTTTGACTTTTTTGCCAACTCTGAGCTGTTTCTGCCACTTCTAAATCACCATGTCAAATGTAATATCTCCACGCAGTCTTCACTTTTTAACCAGCTGCACTTTGACTTTTGAGTTCATATTTTACAATTTTGAAACTATGCTTAACCAAAGAGTGAGAACTGACTGAAATTATTACACGTGTCAGGGGCTACTTGGCAGTCTCTTTCACAAATTTCCTTTTCTACCTGCCTGGCTGCTATATCTTTTCTGTCTCCATGTTGATTTGTTTATGGTTCTGTGCCTGGCGTAAGTCATTTTTCCTGTCTACCTTAAGACAGATTCCCAGGGCTGTAATCTCTTTTAATACTTTGCTGTCATCTTTTTCTTTCCTGTGATTTTTATTTTCTTCTCATCTGCCTAGGTCTGCCTTGTGTTTTTATTCTGCTTCTACTCGCTGTTAGCTGAACTTTGCTTATCTGCTAGCTGACTCTTCTGCACATGCCTAGCTGATGTCTCTTCTGCCCCCTCATCACCATCTACTCTTCTCCCATATCTACTTGGCGGGCGAATCTTCCCCTACCTGGTTGCCATCTCACACTACCTTGCTCCTGTCTCGTTTATCTATCCATTGGATGTCTCTTTCACCTGCTTGGCTGCTTTCTCCATCTTCCTCTATGGTGTTTCCTCTATGTGACTGCCGTGACTTGTCCCTTTCTTGGCTGTTGTCTCTTTCCTCTTCCTATCTGATCTGTCTTTTATATGTCTGGTAGTTTTCTCTCTGCCTCTACCCAGATTAGTTCTGTCTCTTTATCCAGCTTAGCTGATGACTAATTTCTCTGTTTATGTGCTGTCTCTTGCCTCTGTCTGCTCTTTTCTTAGTTTTTTTACTTTTTTTCTTCACCAAAAGCTAGCTGGGCCAACTCCTAATCATATGAGGTACGGCTCTATTCTTTGGTCGGGAGGCTGCGCCATTTCTTGCCATCAGCACATGCCACCAGATCGTGGGCTCAGAAGTGCACAACAGAAGGATGAGCAGCGGCAAGGCCTGCATGACTTTCTTGAGAAGTAGGTGTGCGTGGCATTCAGGAACAGAATTGGGGCACTATAAACCATGCTTTGTCTTGTATGGGAAAGCCATCTTATGGCTAAAGGCATATATTCAGAAATAAAACCTGCGTTCACTCCATTCCTTTTGATATTGCCTGTGCGGTTACAGGCAGTTTTGCAGACCTATTTGGAGGTTCCATGTTAAAATATCGATGTTAAAAATATCGATGAAAAAAATATCGATGTGAAAATATCGATAACAAAAATATCGACTTCCTATACATAAACAGGTAAGTACAATAATATCGACACAAAAATATCGATGTAAAAAATATAGAAGTAAAAAATATCGACTTAAAATATTACATAACTTAAATAAAATTAATTAAATAATATTAATATTATTAACAAAATAAATTAAATTTAGTATATATTTTAACTAATTATAACTAATAAACTTAATTTAATAAATATAAACACTAAAAAATGTGTACATATACATATATTTACTTAAATACATTTTATTAACTATTATCTTTATTTAATTTATAAACTTTTTAAATTATATAAAAATAAAATATACACATATATAAATAATTTGAAATTAAATAAAATATTCTATATTTAATTAACACATTAAACTATTAAAAAAAATAAAACATACATTTAATAACAAAATAAACACAATAGTAGTGGAAACGTTGGATAGCGAGGGGTAAAAATTACTATTCCCACTCCAGTGAGTGCAACAGTAGGGAAAGCGTTGGATAGCGTAGGGGTAAAAATTACTATTCCCGCTCAAGTGAGTGCAACAGTAGGGAAAGAACTGGATAGCGGAGGGGTAAAATTACTATTCCCACTACAGTGAGTGCAACAGTAGGGAAAGCGCTGGATAGCGTAGGGGTAAAAATTACTATTCCCACTCCAGTGAGTGCAACAGTAGGGAAAGCGCTGGATAGCGTAGGGGTAAAAATTACTATTTCCACTCCAGTGAGTGCAACAGTAGGGAAAGCGTTGGATAGCGTAGGGGTAAAAATTACTATTCCCACTCAAGTGAGTGCAACAGTAGGGAAAGGACTGGATAGCGGAGGGGTAAAAATTACTATTCTCACTCCAGTGAGTGCAAAAGTAGGGAAAGCGCTGGATAACGTAGGGGTAAAAATTACTGTTCCCGCTACAGTGAGTGCAACAGTAGGGAAAGCGTTGGATAGCGTAGGGGTAAAAATTACTATTCCCACTCAAGTGAGTGCAACAGTAGGGAAAGAACTGGATAGCGGAGGGGTAAAAATTACTATTCCCACTCCAGTGAGTGCAACAGTAGGGAAAGCGCTGGATAGCGTAGGGGTAAAAATTACTATTCCCACTCCAGTGAGTGCAACAGTAGGGAAAGCGCTGGATAGCGTAGGGGTAAAATTACTATTCCCACTCCAGTGAGTGCAACAGTAGGGAAAGCGTTGGATAGCGTAGGGGTAAAATTACTATTCCCACTCAAGTGAGTGCAACAGTAGGGAAAGGACTGGATAGCGGAGGGGTAAAAATTACTATTCTCACTCCAGTGAGTGCAACAGTAGGGAAAGCGCTGGATAGCGTAGGGGTAAAAATTACTATTCCCGCTACAGTGAGTGCAACAGTAGGGAAAGCGATGGATAGCGTAGGGGTAAAAATTACTATTCCCACTCCAGTGAGTGCAACAGTAGGGAAAGCGTTGGATAGCGTAGGGGTAAAAATTACTATTCCCACTCCAGTTAGTGCAACAGTAGGGAAAAAGCTGGATAGCGTAGGGGTAAAAATTACTATTCCCACTCTAGTGAGTGCAACAGTAGGGAAAGCGCTGGATAGCGTAGGGGTAAAAATTACTATTCCCACTACAGTGAGTGCTACAGTAGGGAAAGCGCTGGATAGCGTAGGGGTAAAAATTACTATTCCCACTCCAGTGAGTGCAACAGTAGGGAAAGTGCTGGATCCCACAACAATAAAAATCAAAAACATCAACATTTTTATTAAATTTAATTTCCAATATTAACATAATTAATATATAAAATTACATATATTATTATTAACAAAGATAATAAAAAATCATTAATTACACATTAATTAACACTATAATATCCACAAGACACACCTAAAATTAATTACGCAATTACAATTAATAATTACTAATTAATTAATGGAAATTAATTTCTAAATATTTAATAATTAATCAATAAAAAAATTAATTACTTACCACCCTTCACACCATTTACACATATACACACCAGAACACACACCTAAAATCAATTAAACAATTAACATAATTAATTATTAATTGATTAATTGAAATTAATTAACAACTAATTATTAAACTATTATTAATTAATCAACTAACACATTAATTATTCAATAAATTTAATATAATTAAATTACTTCCCACCCTATTCCCCTATAAACCCACAACCCGCTACTGAACTAAAAACGCAAAATTCAAATAAAAAAAAAATATTAACTACTATAAATTATAATTTAAATCTATATAATTAAATTACTTCCCACCCTATTCCCCTATAAACCCACAACCCGCTACTGAACTAAAAACACAAAATTAAACTTAAAATAAATTAATAACTACTAAAATTTTCAAACATATAATAAAATGACAAACAATTTTCAATAAAAACACTAAAATACATAACATTATTAATAATTCGATATTTTTGTCAACTATATTTTTGTAAACGATATTTATTACGTCGATATTTTTGTAATCGATATTACTTACCTGTCAGTCGATATTCTTGTCCACGATATTTCTTCCCCATGATATTTCTGCAGCGATATTTATGTTCCTCGATATTTATCCCCTTCCGTGCGCGCGTCGGCCAACGGCCGTCGCGAGCACTACCTCGCTAGTGCTGCGCACATCCGTTGGCCGACGCGGCCCCGCCCACTTAATAGAACTCCCGCACCGCGGTGGAATTTGCGCCGCGGTTAAGGAGTTAAACGTCGATATTCCTGCTCTGCACCCTATTTGGACACTTCTGGACGTTTCTAAAAAAAGGGCCCTTACATTTTATACACAGTTCGTTCCTATTCAGTTTTAACGCAAGCTTGATCTAAAAGGCAGACAGTGTTTCGGAAAGCGTTTTCATTTCTTGTTTTTTGTGTTAAAGCAAAGCATTCCTGCAAATTTGGATCTGCAGTTGTTTTATATAATATTTTTATTTTCAAATCATGAAAAAAAATGTTAAGCAACAAAATCTTTGCTGTGCAAATATGCATGTCAAACTCAAGCACGAAGCATACTGGGGACCATGTAGCTGGTTTCGGCTTGAGGAGGGATGCATGCAGGCTTTGGGACAACCCAGCTGTACATGGACTGGTTTGCCACAGCGGTTGCTGTCTTCGAAGATGGATATGATATGTTTTAAAAACATAATGTAAAAAAAAAAACTTTCTTCAAGGAAACTTCTAGTTTCTCCTGCTCATAATACGTGCAGTTATTTTTAGGAAATAAAACCTAAAAAACCCTAAATTTGACCATGCGTTGATTTTAGCCAAATCACTTAATCTCCCCGTCCACCAAGAACAACAACAAAAAATATGACCTTGATTCTTATTACTGTCTCTGTGGGTTTACAAAAATCCATACAAAAAAACAGTTTCAATAACAAAAAAATAAAATAACAAAAATAACAAAATAACAAAAAAAAATAACAAAAAACCAGTTTCAATAACAAAATTATTCATACAGTTAATTAGGCAGTTAGGGCTCAAGATTTGTAATATGGAATTTGTCCAGTTCTGACCCAACGTTCAATAAATTAGTAACATCTTTTAAAAAATATTTTGCCTATGTATCTATCTTTCTATTTCTATACCAACCATTTGTAACTATCCTACCCATGCATCACCTACCATCTTTTCATTCATCTAATAACCCACACATCCATCCATGTACTCATACAGGCATCGATCCATTCAAGCATTCCTACAAACATCTATCATTCCACCAACCCATCCATCCTAACTACACATCTTTTTCTTAAATGCTCACATTATCAGGATAGTAACCACATAATTCCACTACACACCACAATCATCTATTCCACTCCATAACATCATAAGTAAAAAATATTTACATTTACAACGCCAATAGCTCTAACTCTCATTTTCTAAATAATCACTCCACTGCAAACAAAATAACATAAGTAAAAAACATTGTCATTTACAACGCCAATAGCTCTACCTTTCACGAATGCAAGATCAATTGCATTGCAAATGCTTGTTAAAAAATTTATGAGGGTTAAACTTAATTTGCTTAGTTTTAGCCGTATTGATCTCCAGACCCCTAGTGATACAAAACTCTTCAGAGCATACTAGAAGCTTCTGGAGGCTGCTCGGGGTCTTGGAGACCAATAGGGTATCATATGCGAATAAAAAAATTGGAGTTTTGACATGGGCCAGAAAGGGTGCATTTGCATCAACTTGAGTTTAAAAAGGGACAATATCGATAATATATTACTAAAAAAGGGTAGGGGCCAACATGCATACTTGTCGTACACCTCTTCAGACTGAGATCTTATCTGTCAACTCGTCCTGCCTCCTCCAACTTATTTGTGCAAAGTTATCCTCATGGAGCTGATCTACTGGTGATAAATGAGATGGCATTTTCATATCGCTAAGTGTTTGCCAAAGAGTAGAGCGTGGAACTAAATCAAATGCAGAGCGTAAATCGACTAAGGCAATGTATAGGTTGACCTGCCAATTATCACTGTGCGCCAGTAAATCAACAGAAACCAGAAAGCCAGATCTACTGTGGAAGCTTTAGATCAGAATCCCGGCTGAAAAGGGCTGAGTATGGTGATATCAGACATCCAGTCTTGGATCTTGGCAAGGACGCATCAACAGAAAAGTTTCTGGATGCAGTCGATAAGACTTATGGGTCTATAGTAGCATGGGGCAGACCGATCCCCTTTCTTGTGCACAGTAATCACTGTGGCACCTTTCCAAGACTTGGGGATGGGACCCCTCGCAGCAATAGTGTTGGCGATGATCAGAATGTAACATGCCCATGCTTCCTTGTCTGATAGAAAAAAAAATCACCCTGAACATCATCCGGCCCTGCGGCCCTACCCCTTATAGTAGCCGTTAAGGATTGGTGACATCTGCCAAATCAAACAGCGCTTCAGTGGAAAGGGACAAATCAGGGGGGATTAGGTTGAAGGAACGTATTTGGGAAGATGTTTAGGCTGGTGGCAGGGTATAGATTCCCAAAATGCTCAACTCGTATTCATATCTTAGAACATCCAGGTGTAAAAGTTGTTTTCTTCTATGGATGACATAAGAAATGTAAACAGATACTCTATGGCATAAATTCACTTTCTAAAGGTTACTAATAAAGTTGAAAACATCATTGTAATAAAAAAATGTTTCTTTTAAAAACATTGACTGCAGTATTTGTTTTCTCAGGTCCGTATAAAATTTACAAAAAAGGATAAAATGCATTGTGGACTGGTTGGACTTGCCATCGCATGGGCTTTTGTGTAGCTTTTGGGAGCAAAAATCCATGTTAGGAAAAGCAACCATAAAGTGCAGTGTGCCTATTCACAGTCTGGTTAGGTAGAATCCAGGGCACAAATCCTAAACAAGCATTGAAAATGCAATAGGTCTCGCCTTTGATTAAGTTAAAGCCATTTGCTTTGCTAATGGTATTATATAGCAAAGCAAATGGCTTTAACTTAATGAAAGGCGAGACCTATTGCATTTTTAATGCTTGTTATGTTTGGATTGGATGTGAGCATTTGGACATTCACTTTACTATGCAATATTTCGTTTAAATGAAAAATACAACTTCTATACATTGCACTGGAAAGATATACATTAAAACACACACTAATGTGTGATTTGTGATGATTGTCTTATTCTCCAAATGTAACTGCTCATGTTGCGGAATACCTGAATACAGAAACTTAAACAAGCATTGGCAAAGCAAATAGGTTTGGCGTTGGCCACAAGCTTTTGAGCTTTGTCAATTCCTGTGTTTTAGCAAAATATTACTGTTGGGGAAGCTGTTGGGCCCTCATTAATCTAAAAAATGCATTGGCTAAAAGCAAAATATAACAATGATGTGTTTTAAATTCTGAATTGGTGCTTTTCTAGAATAAGGACTCCTAAACTATATTGCCTACCAGTATTGATGACATGTCACTCCTACACTACACTTTGGGGCCGATTCCGATCTCGGCCGGTAGGGCTCCGAATAGGATTCGGCTTTACCGGATCCGATTCGGAGCCCTTGTTCCCGACCGAATCGTACGCGGGTCCGGCCGAGCGAGTACGATGCGAGTCGCCGACCGACTCGTCCGGGCGACCCGACCGCTCCGACCGACTCGTACCCGGATCGTACCGCTCCGACCGACTCGCTCGGACCCGAGTCCGCACCGCGCAATGGAGACGTTTTCCGGCCGGGTAAGTACGATGCGCACCTCGACCGCTCCGACCGACTCGCGCCGTCCGACTCGAACTCGCTGTCGGAGCCGTACTTTGGGGGTCCGTGTCGGACCCCCTGTACGCGTACCCGTGCGAGGCGCACACAGGGGGACCCATGGGTCCCCCTACCTGTGCGTGTACGCCGCGAGCGCTTCGCGGCGTACTCGCTGTAGGGGCGCCCTTGTCCGCCTCGCACCCATTGAGGCAATGGGAGCCCGCGTACGCGTTGTACGACCGGCTCCCATTGAGTTCAATGGGAGTCCGACCGACTCGTGTCCGGTGGCATACGAATGCATCGGACTCGTTCGGTCGGACTGCACGGGTCCGATCGGTCGGAAATCTCTCCGGGTCCGGCTCGGTCGGAGAGATTTCCGGCCCGAATCGGAATCGACCCCTTTGTTGTCATGTCTGATGTAATATTTCCTATACACTGATTTACACACATAAGCTTGGCTCTGTGCAATGTGTGTGTGATGTAAAGTGCTCTGACACCTTACACTGGTATGAGTGGTGCTATAAAACTAACTGAATCTGAGAGACAGTGGTTATGGAGACTTGAGGGGCACTGTTAAAGGGTGCTAGTGAGGGAATCCGTGGCCGAGGTGGTCATTGGGGGCGCCAACAAACATTGTCGCCCAGGGCACCACCAGTGTTAAAGCCGGCCCTGCAGGCACATGCACCTCTAGTGCACGTGTCAGGGTTGGGAAGCTCTCTTAGGGAGGAACCTGGCAGTACTTGCACACCCTTCACTCACAGCTATCTAGCGACCCACACTTATGCTTATTTCACCCTTATTCATCATGAGAAAACTGGCAAATTTGTTCCTATTTGTCAAAGCCAGGCCGGTGTGCTATAAACGAACGTTTGAGCTGGAAAAGCACTTCATTATCAGGCAGGTTCAACTTAGATGCCCAAAGCATTGATGAGTGTAACGCTCTATTGACCCAACGAGGCCAACCCTATGACCAAAAACCTTGCACTGTACACAAGCGAAGGCTAAGGACTTTGTCTAGTCTTGTTCTTTTTGTGTCAATCCAATGAAAAAAAAGTTTAGTCCTATTTTCTGGCTTCTTTGCAGTGTCGAACAACCTGCTCTACTTAACGTCCATCCTAAAATGCAATCTGTTTAATTCTGAAATGTCAGTGCATATTTTACCAGTGCAATCCATGAAATCCAGCAACGCCATTGCAAAATGCTTACAGTACCACCTATACAGTCTGAAACGTCAGCGTGACATTATTTCCGAGCAATAGCTCATGCGGCGCTTGATTAATGCCCAGTGTCATATTTCTTTTCTGTTGCACATTACATCTAAATTTCAGCTGCACCTATTCCAACGTTCATAGCACCGACATCACCCAGTCAGTGGTACTTCTTTAGAAATACACATGGAGAATGATAGGCCGAGCTGGCCCCGCTTGGATTGAAACCAATGAACCACAGTTTGCACAGAGATACCTGTGACAGGAGCCCCACCCACTCATCTCTCGTATTGCACGTTACGCTTCAGCTGTCGGTACAGAGAAACCAGGCTTTGTTCTGATAGTAGCAAAGTGCAAATTAAGCAATTCACTTGTTACTGCAAATCTAACAAGTCAGGCGGCATACTATGCGAAGCACAGACTTTTAGCGTATTTTAGCCCTTGCCTATACTCTTAATCCAACCCTTAATCACTTATGGAACAATTCACTAACTACTGGCATCTTTCCAGAGTCTTGGAAACATGCTATGCTCCTACCCCTTCTAAAAAGCGTAATGCTGACCCGATGGATTAAAAAACTATCGCCCTATCTCTCTTCTCCCGGCACCGGCAAAGATGTTGGAAAAACTGGTCCAACATCAACTTAGCAATTTCATTGCCAGTAACGATATACTGCATGAAACACAGTCTTGCTTCCGGGCGGGCTTTAGCACCGAGACAATTCTGCTGGAGGTGGCCGAATCTATAAGAATGGAAGTGGACGGTGGAGCCTCAGCTATGTTAGTGTTGCTGGACCTGTCCGCCGCCTTTGATACGGTGGACCATCCAATACTGCTGGCTAGATTGAGGCGGCGGGAGTGAAGGGGACGGCACTTGCTTGGATTAAGTCCTATCTCAGCGATTGCACACAAAGAGTGATATTACGCCCTTTTAAATCAGAAGCTAAACCCCTCTGGTGTGGGGTGCCGCAGGGCTCAGCGTTGAGCCCGCTACTTTTTAATATCTATCTGGCTCCTTTGTGTGCGCTCATTTCTAAATGGGGAATTAAAACCATCTCCTATGCAGACGACACACAGCTGGTGTTCTCCTTTAAGGACCTGTTGGCAAATTCCTTCGAGAGGTTTAGAGGCTGCCTGTGTGACGTCTCCAGGTGGATGAATAATAACAAGCTAAAACTGAACACAGAGAAAACTGAGGTTCTGTTCTTTGGCAAGAATTCCCCACCGCCATCTGGTCTGTGGTGGCCGGAGGAAATGGGTTCCCCACCCTGTCCGACTTCTACGGTAAAAACCTGGGTGTAAAATGGGACGCTGATATGACATTTGCTTCCCAAATACGGTCCATTACATCCACTTGCTTCGAATTCTGAAGGGGTTGAGGAAATTTCTTTATCTACTTCTGGAGAGTTGTCGAAAATTAGTCGTCCATGCATCGGTGACTTCAAGGCTTGACTATGCCAACAGTCTGTTTCTTGGTCTTCCGGCATATTTGATAAAGAGACTGCAGATGGTGCAGAATGCGGCGGTGAAACTGATTAGAAGAGTGCCATTTAGACAACACATATCTCCACATGTCAAACAGCTCTACTGGCTGCCGGTAGTGAAGCGTATAGAATTCAAGGCCTTGACAATTGCGTTCAAGGCCCAGAAAGGTAGCTGCCCCAATTACATCAAAAAACTCATCCGCCCTTATCAGCAAATGCGTTCGCTACGTTCTAACTCACAGAATCTGCTGTGTGTTCCCCAATTCGCGAAAGCTCGCATCGGTGGCAGGGCTTTCTCAGTAGGAGCAACCAGATTATGGAACTCCCTTCCGGACAGACTTCGGTTTATACCGGATGAAGGGGAGTTCAGGAAAGCTTTAAAGACATGGCTCTTTAGCCGTGATTAGCTGAATCAGTTTCGGTTGGAGATCCTCTCTCTCCCATGTTTGCTGGATCACACTAGCGCCGGGACACCTCTGTTTGAGGTAGCTGTTGCGCTTTACAAATGTTGGTGTATTGTATTGTATTGTAGCGTACGTGTTTTTAAGCCACGCCCTTAATTACATTGGCACGCCCCTTTGAGAGATCCCCAGTTTTTTTCATCCCACTTAAAGCCCTGAGCGTGAGGTCTCGGGTTCTCTGTGTCAGCACGGTTTATAGTGAACAGATTTGTTTTTAACATTAGGGGTTGTGCTGTGGATGTAATCTGCTGTGCATGGCTGTTTTTTTGCAGTCTGGTAGCCCCACCGTTTCGCCATCCTGCGGTGATCGTGATGTGGCAGCTGTTCCAAGTGCTTTGTCTGCTGTGTGTACTTCACCATGGTTTATTTTTCTGTGTTAGTTTTTGTCAGAACAATGGTAACGTGTATGGTTTGAGAGCTTTGTTGCAAATCGCATCGTGGCTGCTTGTTGATGGGTGTGTCTTTGTGGGTAGGATTTTGATGAGCTTTGCATTAAATGTTTGATTGCAGTGTTTACTATGGTGGAAAAACATGGGGAACGTTCTACCATCCGTTTTCGCAAAGGTAGTGCACGTGGCGGCGCCTAGGCCCTAGACTATCTGCCGATCTTTGCTTTACTTCCTCTTGACGACAATGTAGAATTGCTTATGTATGTTCGATATGTTGATTCAGTCAATGATCGCTACTTTCGGCAACATACCCTTTATCCTTGTGGGCGCCATATTGCCTACTATGGTCTGTTGGTCTGGCGGTAAGGTGATATACACCCATGATACAGAAAATTCTAAATACAATTAAATAAAAACACATTCTAGTGCACAGCCGTGTCTTCGTGTTGAAAATTGAGACTCTTACAGCTACAAAATATATTACAGTCTGTGCCTGCAGTTTCCACATTTAAAGTGAGTGAGAAGGCACCATTGATCCACCACTCAACCTTGGGTGTTCAATAAATATATCTGAACGCTGTGTTCGACTTTGGCTGAAAGAGGATTTATAATGAAAAGCGCGTCCTCGTGTGACACCTCACAAGCGTTCTTTCTGTCGGTCACGCGGCAGACGAGCAGCGAGATCGTTCCAGGCGCCTTGTAAAGGCGATGATAGTTTTTTTAGTAGGTTACAAGATAATTCAATTAAAGAGAAAACTCTCTCAAGGGTGTTGGTGTTTCTCTGAAATATATTATGTTGCCCAAGGTTGATGAATTCTGCAAAATATAAATATATATATATGCAGAGGAAAATGTTGTCGGCTCTAGTAATAGAGGCAAAAACAGTCCCTAGGGCTTCAGTGCGCTGCTTGCAGGAATGAGGGCTCGCTTGCTGCTCGGTGCGTTTACTCTCCGTTGCACCAAACGCTGTCACGTTTCATGGTTGCGACACAGAAGGCTGAGTCTGAACACAGGAAAACCCGTAAGTACGAAACATGTCGGTATCTGAGGCGACACAAACCCAGATCTGCGAGGGGCAAAGAGACAAAAGGAACTCACCAGATAAACAAGCATTTGAAATGCGCTAGGACTGGCATCGAGCAGGGCAGGCAATGCGGCGCAGCTTCGGAGCTCAGTCCAGAGCCCCAGAGCGACCTAGTGCACGGGAAGACCTTGAAACAAGTTAATGTGGAAAATGCGAGGCTCTTCTGTGCAGCTACGGAAGAGTAACAAATAACAAGCATCGATCTCTTAGCTTTATGAGGCCATGTGTTTCTGATTAGCGTGGAGGCGCGCACTGCCCCCGCTCCTCCAAGCTAATTAGAAACACATGGCCCCATAAAGATAAGAAAGAGCTTTGCGACAGCAGCAAAGCAGGCGACCCAGTCCGGATCGGAGGCGAAAGGGTGTCACCCAAAAACCCTCATTTCCAATGGCAGGCCACCGTTTAGCATAAACGGTGACGCCAGCCAATGAAAATGAGGGGCGGGGCTTAAAGCCCTTTTCTGAAATCTACTCTCCTACAAAATCGCTCGCCAGTGAACAGCGCATGTGCTGCAACGCAGGCGAGACCTAAAAAGAAGTGGGGGACTAACCTAGTTAATCAGAATGCAAGTGGCATCACAGCGCGTGACATCACGGCGTGTGACATCATGGCATGTGACATCACAGCGCGTGACATCATAGCGCATGACATCGCAGGAAGTGGCATCACAAGAAGTGACATCAGATCTTAAGCCCTCACATATATGTTTAACATGTCTATCATGAGTACATTGGAGCATATTTCGAATATACATGGAAACCCTCCTGATTTAGGCAGAAGATTCACACTTTTGTAAGCTACACATAAAACAGTGTTGCCTTTTGTCAGCGTAAACTTCCTCAACCCATAGTGCTTTACAAGAAAAAATAGTGGTACTTTAATTATTTTAACGCCTCCTCAGGTGTAGTAAGCTCTATATAAATGCTATTCATTTTGTGTAAATACAGGGAAAGACCTACGCATCTGACATTCTTACACTGCATGCATATCTTGTAAACAGGGACTGAACAAAGTGAAAAGCTGCCTCTCTTGTATGGGTGAAGTGCTAACAAGGTGTGAGCCTTTGTTTCCCCTCTGCTCCATTTGCATCAGTTGTGAGGCTCCTGACTGCTCCCAGCAAGAAGACTCATACAAAGGAGGCCTGATGACCCTCTCAGATTCGGCCTTTGTTATGGGCCCAGCAGGAGTCTAAAATAAGGAAGCCCCGTCCCTGCCTGCATGTTGTTGTGGATCTAAAGCAGACAACAACGTGCAGGGGCTGCTGAGTGTGTCCCAGTGTGTGCAAATTACACCGGGACGAATTCAGCACATGTTTCAGTGGTGCCCAACTTCTTGCCAGGGTGGACGGCGTCCACCCTGTGAAAATAGTGGGCGGACGCCGTCCACCCGCGTATACCCCCGACTCGTGCCCTGGTAGAATCTGTGTTGGATATTCAATACTAGAATAAGATAGCTCTGGGCACTTGTTTGGACAGGGCCTGAGAGGTACATTGACACAGTTGATTTAAGACACTCCCTAGTTTCCCTATCGGCCATTCTTTTACCAATCAGAATTATTTTTAAATTTTTCTTGCTAAATTGTAACACTCCAACAGGATCCTCAATGTTCAAATTCCCATCCACTTTCTTTAGCAGGCTATTCACATAGGCCAGCCATGGAAATCTCGCTCTATATTCCAAGGTTAGGCAATCTGTTATCATCTCTTTGGTGAATTTAGTGCCATCTTTACTCCATATATTATGCCAAAGGGAGATGGGGCTTGTCTGCAAACCGTCCTCTACATAAGGGCCGCCAGTTCATTGTGGACTATGTTAGAGGAGGTTTAACAGGCACTGCTAATAATCTACATAAGAAAAGATTTTCCTGGGTCTGCACAAGAATGCTCCATAATTGATACTAGGTATACATTTACTTTTATATAGGGTCTACAATTCTCTAATGGGTTTGTTACCAATTTTAGATGCAAACCTAATAAGGGCTTCTGAGGATCTAATGAATTTCAGTTTTGCTGCTTTCAGTTGTATCCCTCATTGGCCGTTATAAGAAAAATGCACATCTAAGTAGGTAAAACTTTCTGTTGCAGCAAGTGTTTCTCCCTCAATATGATGGGTTTTCTTTTTGGGCCACACTTTCCTGCATGTCATAGTGAATGTTGCCTTAAGATTTATTTTCATGTCCCTGTCCTCCATATTCGAAGTGAAACCATCGACCAGAAGGTGGAGGCCGTTGGCAGTTCAAGAGATTAAGATGGCATCATCTGCGTACAGGAGGACCGGAGTTAGGCGTTGTCCAACCTTTTGGGCCATTGATTTAATCTTCTGCAAAAACTCGTACACCCGATTAACATATAACGAGAATAAAAGTGGGGCAAGAAGACAGCCTTGGTGGATTCCTCAAGTAATTTTAAAATGTGGTGTAACTTCTCCTCTTAACCCATATCGTACCCGTGATGTTAACTGTGCATATAACTGTGACAGTTAGGTCACAATCTCAGTGAGGGCACCCATCTTAACCAGTGACTGCCACAGCTTAGCGTGATTAACCAAATCAAGCGCGTTCTCAAATCAGCAAAACATAAGTAGATGTGACCCTCTTTCGCTAAGGTGTTTTTACTGATGAAGACATGGAGATTGATACATTGTTCCATGGTGCCCACATCCCTTCTAAAACCCTACTGGGCATCTGTTTAGATCTGGTTATCTATCCCCCAGGATTCCAACCTCTCTAGTAGGACGCTGCCCATTAATTTAACTGAGGAGTCCAGGAGGGATATTGTGTGATGAACCTTGCATTCCCCTTCCCCTTTTTTAAAAATCTGGACTATGATGCTTTCTGTCCAAGATAAGGGCAGATATCCTCTGGCTGCCACGTTGCACACCTGTGTTAGTATGGGGGCCCATAGGTGAATACATGATTTAAATGTGTCGATTGGGATCCCATCAGGGTCTGGAGTCTGCGTGCCAACAAACTTTTCAAGGGAGGTGGTAACCTCTTCTAAACTAATGGGTTTTAGATGTGATGGTCCTAAATGGTATATTACATCAAAGGTAACATCCCGAACTTGATTTTCTGGGTTACAAATTTCTCCATAGTGGCTTATCCAATTGGCTTGCTGGCCAAGCACCTCTACCCTGGGAACTGATTAATCTTTTAAAAATAGCAGATTTATAGTTTTCCAGAACAGACTAACATCCCTTGTTTCAGCTGCCTGTTGTAAATTAGGCCACACTTCCTCCTGCAGACCTGCACTTCTTTTTCTTAATGCTTGCTTATAAGAGAGTCTTAGAATTGAAATCTCCTCTCTATTTTTGGTAGGGTCTTGGGGGCCTTCTTTAGGTTCGGGTTTGCGCTTAAGTAATCCTGATTAAACCACCTAAAAGGTTTAACATCTGGCCTCTTTCTAGTTGATCTCAGGGTACCAGCAGTAGCTGTTAATATTTTACCGAAGGCCTCTATAGTTTGATGGGGCAGAGAGTTTTGGTCAGTGCAGATGGAAAATTCAGTGGGGTTATCCTTAATAACTAACAGGACAGTTCCAGTCATGTTTGTTCACCTAAGGCGTATACCATTTATGCCCTGGGTTTCTATATGTTCAACAAGTTGTGGTTCATTAGTCCACTGTGTTTTAATATTAAGTTTAATCAACAAGGGGTGATGATCGCTAAAATTACTTGGGTCAACTTTAAGGAAATCCACCCATCCCAATGTAGCTTCAGAGATCAGAATATAATGTATAATGGACCCAAAACAGCGCCCTGGAAGGAGGGAATTAATTTTCCCTGTGTTCCATGAGCTCTACTAGGTTGTATCTAAAAATGAGTTCACTGAGAGCCTCACCATATAGGTTGTGTGGAAAGTGCGTTTGGTTACCTCCATAAATATTTGTATATCCACACATCTTACTTGTGGGCTTATCACAGCTGTTAATGTTAAAATTTCCAGCCTATATATAGGTACAGTTGTCTGTAACACGGGTCTCAAAAGATTCCCGTTCTCCCACTAGGTCATCGATAACCCTATTCCTCGTGTTATCAAAGACGTTAGTATAAACATTTATCGGAATAAAGTTTGATTTCTCAATGGTCTGGAGGTGAAATATCTGGAAAAGGGGTGAGTTGGAAAAAAACTTTTTTTACAGTTAAGGGAGAGGTGGTAGATATTTATAAGGCTAGGCCCCCTTAGCTCGTCCATGGCTGGAGTACTAAAGGTCTTATACCCCGTCTGCCAGGTTACCCGAAGGCAGATCAGTTGAGATGGCTTAATTAAATATACCCAGTCCTTGTTCCCCGATTTGTTTTTAATACCTGCAATGTTCCATGACCTGATTTCTAGTTTGGTACCCATACTATAGAGGTTGGGTATCCCGCCCAAACCGCATTGGTGGGGTCAGGCAAATTTCAACGGGTTACAGCTGGCCTGGCAGTGTTCAAGTTAATAAGGTTAAGCTCATTTCCAAAATGGTCGGGTGGACTCTACTGGCATCTAGGGGGTTAAGGCTGATTCTCAGTGTAATCAAAAGAACCCTCCTAGTACTGGGCTTTCGGGGCCCTCGTGTCCCTTCCCGGATCACCGCGACCATCCAGTCTCTCACAATCATTGAGGAAAGTCAGAGGGGCATATCTATTAAAAGGATCCAACTCCCTCAAGACTGGGTGCAGGCACCTACAGCCGGGGCTGGGCACCTAGGTAGCTGCCACTGATTTGGTTGGGGGCCTGAACCATGGGCGGATCTATAGAAGCTTAAGGGAAAAGCCCTAATGAGGTGATGAGAACTGTTAACATCAGGGCACCTAGGAGAAGCAAGAATTCTCCCTGCTACAAATGGCCCATTGAAATTTAGAATAACCCAGCCTCCATCCAGGGATTTCTCTTCTTTGCCTATCCAGTTTACTCTTTGGACCATATTGATCCATCCTCCAGCGTGAACCCCCAGTGTGGAATTTAAATCTAACCAGTGCGTAGCCTTGTTCTTTAATTTCATAAAACTTTCAGTAGAACCGGCCTTAAGAGGAGTAACATTTCCCAGCACTATAACATAAGGGGTGGCTTCCGGTGGCAAGTGAGGTATGATAGTGATTGACGGGCAGGGACGCGTTGCCTGTCTAGTGGGGATATTAGTTTGAACCACTTCAGACTAACTTTTCGGGTGATGTGTGGCTGGTTA
Source organism: Calotriton arnoldi (assembly GCA_963921515.1). NCBI lineage: Eukaryota > Metazoa > Chordata > Amphibia > Caudata > Salamandridae > Calotriton > Calotriton arnoldi. The sequence goes on from CAWUFW010005538.1 coordinate 1,100,190, forward strand.
CAACCCCCACTAATTGCTCCTACCCCCATTAAGACTCCAGAGACTGGTGTGACTCGAGTCGTGAGTAATCAAGCACACTCGCTCACTAGGGGCCTGGTAAGTGTGGGGTAGAGTAGGAGGATTTTTATCCTGATCACTTAATAACTCAGAGACTCTCCCCAGTCACAAACAGTCTGTGGGATAGCGGTGTTTAGCGGGGTGGTGGGGCCGGAGTCAACCCTCGTACTCCCGTAATATGCGATGGCTCATAACAGGTTGTCAGTGCCAATTCAATTGCGGCTAGGCGAACACAGACCGATTCTAGTTTAGCTTCCAAAAGGCCAATCAATTTATCATTCAATGAGTCCATTAAGCTTTCCAACTTGTCCTTTTTCCATCGTTAGATCTTGTGGGTTGGATAGTATTTACCCTGAAGTGTTTAGATTTACTACCCATCTCAGCACTCTTCCATTTTTCTGCCACTCCACAGCTCCTATTTGCACCCACCAGGACTTTGGGCATAAGGGGGATAAATGCCTTTTGGGGCCTGGGTAACAAGGGTTCGGCCATAGAAGCAATTTATGAGGTCAACAAGGGTTAATCAATGTCCTCAACCATTAAGGGAGATGACACATCCCCAAAGTCCCGGGCCTGAGTGGTAAAAATCTCCAAAGATGGTGGGATGGAAGATGAGAGGGCTAAGCGGCATTCAGCCACCTCAATTTCTTTATTGATGATGCCCACCACATGTTGCAGGAATGCATACATAATGGTATTAGTATGGGATGTAGGAGCACCGGCCTGTAGCTCTCTTTTCCCAATTGCTCGAGTTTCCATGTAAGGGGAAAGGAGCCAAGAAGAGGACACTACAAGTCTGTGAGTTCAAATAGGCAGACACACTACCCCCTTATGCCCACTTAACATCACTGGGCCAGTAGGTCAAGATTAACTAAGTCCACACTGCCATACTCCAACCCACCCAATCTCGACAGGTTAATGAAAACTCGTCACTCGAGGGACAGTTCGGCGGCCTTAGTGGGGAAAAGACAACAAATAAAATACAGCACCTGCAAGTCAGTGAGCTGTAAGGCTACTCACACACGGGCACTCCAAAACAGGACCTGTATATAGAGAGGGGGTTAAGTTGAGTCATTTACCAGTGATTCACAAGACAGGGGCCGATGGGGTAGGCAGAGAATCCTACAGGCCTCCCCAGTCCGTTGGCAATTCAGGAAAGTCAATACGCAAATGTAAACACAGAAGATGCGGCCCAGCCTCCTTCTGGCACAGGCGGGCGTGGATGGACCTGACCGTGGCCCAGCTGGGCTCTGTAATGCACTATATAAGGCGAGGATGAGAGAGGCCGTCTCCTAGCCCGTGGCAGGATGGGACACGGAGCCCTGATGTGCTGTGCTCCTGAGGAAAGGTCCATCTGAGGACCAATGCCTCTGTGGTAAAGTATAAAATCTGAGTTCAGAAACAAAAATTATCAAATCGTTAAAGGGCCCAGTACAGTTACTGAAGTAGGAAAAGCTTCCGCTGGATCAATAATATGGTTTTGTCACTCAAGTTGGTGATACTTAGAGATAAATTCTACACAACAAACTTTACCCGGAGCTATTTATGAAACAATTTCACTTCAAATTCAAGGCAAAAACAGAAGCTAAGTGTATACAGACTGTCAATAAGAAACATTCATGTTTTAGCATCAGGAATGTCAATTATGTTAATCTAAAGAAGCATGTCTCTGCAACAAAAAACAGCCATTTCACACCTGTGTTCAATAAACTCAGAGGCTGTGCAAGGACATCTACTGCACAGCAGTAGCCAGACATAATGTGATGAATCTAAAAAAAGCTTTCCGGAGTACTACAGAGAGGGGAGGTGGCTCCGCCCACATGTTAGTAACCAATAGCACACGTGTTGTATACTTCCACAGAAAAAAGCGATTTTCCTCCTCACAGCTGTGATTTTTTTGTTTACTTATTCTGCTGCCTGAGCCTGCAGCATTATGGCTGCCTGACCTTGAACTTTCTGGGGCACACACATGACACAGTCATGCTATTAAAGTGTCTTAGATAGCTAGTTCATTTACATAGTCTTTCTCTGGTAGCAGCACGGATGTGATGAGGGCAGTCATGAGGAACGTACTGTAGTCCCAGCATCCACTCTTCCATCATTAACATCAGACTTCAGAGAGAAATTTTGTTATTTGAGAGCAGTATGGAATGCTCCGGCCTACACAAATCTAAATGGATTTTTAGGTCTGGCTTGACAGTGCAGCTGTCCCCTAACCCTATGAAATCAACAAAAAAGCGTTTTCAGAGTACTACTGAGAGAGCGGCTCCACCCACATATTGGTTCTCCCGAGTTCAGGATTTGATTGGGCCAAATTTGTGTGCCTCCACTAAAAGACTGCTTGTATTGCACTTTTTGGATTGTGGCAAAGCTTATGCTCGATACAGTAGGACTGAGTTGGTTATGGTGGCATCATAATCATCATGTCTATAGGCCTGATCTCTTTATTATGAAATGTTATGATGCAGGAATTAGGCCTGATGTATTTATTGTGAAATGCATATGTTAAAGTCAATAGGCAGTTAAGTGTGAATTATTATTATAGCCTTATAGCCCACTGTAGCGGGCTATACCGGCCATTAGAGGCCCACTCCAGCATTAAAGGCAAACGCTGAAGACGAGGGCTTTTAACAAGGGACTTGGCCTTTAATGGACTGAATAGCCCAACTATGGCGGGCTATAAGGCTATTAGAACCTTCCGCCCCATCAGGGCAGAATGTTCTGAATAGTAAAACAAAGGCCTCACGAGCCCGAGGGGTTGAAATCCCTCGAACTCTGTGAGGCCTTTGTTCACAGCTGTTGCTGTGAAAGACAAACATTGGAATGTTGGAGCACCGGGCTTTTACAAGGAATTAGAAGATCGAAGCTACTCTATTGTCTTCAATGGAGCGCTCAACATTCCAATGTTCTAATATAGCCTTATAGCCCGCTGCCGAGGGCTATACCGGCTGTTAAAGGCCATGATCCCGAGTTATAGGCCTGAGCCGCAGGCGAGGGCCTATAACGAGGAGAGGGCCTTTAGCAGCCGGTATAGCCTGAGGCAGAAGGGCTATAAGTATATTAGAACATTCCACCCACTAAGGGTAGAATGTTCTAAATTAAAAATGGAGAAACAAAAAGACAAACATTGGAATGTTGGAGCGCTGGGCTTATACCAGCCATTATAAGCCCAGAGCAACTCCATTGTCTTCAATGGAGCGCTCAACATTCCAATGTTCAAATCTATATTAAAACCTACAGATGGATATGTTGTTACATGGAATCTCACAGATTATGCCAGCAGACAAGAAAGAGGAAATAAGGCTCTTTTAGTCAGAAAAACTCGACCTTCACAAATATGGTATCGCTTTCCCCTAAGCACTCACTGATTATTGAAAATAAATGATGTTTGAAGTCTGAATTGAGATCTATAATGTTTTCTATCATCTGTTTTACTGTACTTTTCAGCTGTAAACACAGGACTCATTTTGAATTTCTGAAAGGCCGTGATGTTGTTTAATCAAGGTTTTTTAGAGCTGTAAACCAATCTTTACATACAGTAGTAACAAGGCTAACACATGTTTTGCGACCTTAAAATCGCATCATCAGGGCCAATAAAATGACTAAGGGCCTGATTTAGATCTTGGTGGTCTTCTCGCTGGACCGCTGCAGTGGCGGTCCGATTAAGACCATCAAGCCATCTGCAGTCCCGCCAGCCAGATTACAACAGTAATCCAGGGCGGGTGGTGCGGCGGCAGTGTCACGGTGGCGGGTATGTTTGGCTCATAGGAGAGCCTAAAGAGCATCCCACCGCCGTGACAGCGCCTCCAGCATGTCCGTGCACTGTGTGGCATGCACCATGTCATGCATGCCACACAGTGCAAGCACGACAGTGCAGTTTGTCCCCACCCGCACCCTATGGGCAAATGTGCCCGGGGACCGTGTTAGGGGCCCCTTTACATGCCTTTCTGCCAAGCATTTCATGGCACAATCTGCCGCAGTTCCCACCTTCTTTCCCCACTGACATGGGATCTTAGATCCTGACGGTGGTGGCGGTCTTGTGGTGGTCGCACTGCCACCATCGTGATCGGGCGGGAGGCCCAACGTGATGGCGGCGGTGGTACTGCCATCCACCAGTACTGGCGGTCCCAGGACCGCCAACATCTAAATAAGGCCCTAGATATTCTCTTCTTAATGTTCAATATCCACTGGATTTCCAGTTACAAAAGGTGCAGCACGTCGACAAACATCAAGTGAATCAATCTTCCTATCATTATTTGAAGAGTAGCTCAATTTTCCCGGCAATCTATGTATACACGTGTAAGTAGTCTCATTTGGTATGATGATCATCTTCCTCCAGTCCTAAGAGGAATCTGGTTAAAAGTTCTCATTTCAGACCCCAAACATTGTCTGTTTATTTTCAGTAGTAGGCAAGGGTTTTATTGTTAGTTACCCCGTGTAACAAACCGTGGATATATTTTGTATGCCTTTCTAATTTTATGACTGTGGGGTCTTCTGCAGCACGTCTTGGTTCCTGCATGTCCCAGGTGTCCATCGGCCAGGAGGCAGCCCTATCTGATCCTCTTGACCTGTGACTGCCCGGGCGCTATAAAGTGCATTTGTTCCTCCCACAGCGCGGGTCTTCTTCAGCACGTCTTGGAGACTGCATGTCCCAGGTTTCCTTGGGCCAGGATGTGGCCCCATCTGATCCTCTGCACCTGTGACTGCCCGGACGTTATACAGTGCATTTGTTCCTCCTGCAGCGCGGGCCGCACCCAGGCAAAGACTGGGCCAAGGGCAGGCCTGTCCTGCACCTGTCAACACCAGGTAGAGGCTAGGCGTGGCCACCCCCTTGGTTTTGTGGCCCGGTTGTTTTTGCCCTCAGTATAAGATCCCCAAATCCAGTCAGGCTTTCCCTACTTTGTCTGCCTGCACCTTCCTTGGCTTTCCCGCTGCTCATGTGTTCTGTCCCGAGAGGAAGGTTGGTCGGGTGCATGGGGAAGCTTGCGTGGGGCTCGGCCTTTTATTGACTGTGTGGCCCTCCTTGCCATATCTTCATTTTCCCCATGGCCCTGTTTTGGATTGGGAGTTTGTTTCCCTGACTAACAGAACAGAGAGGAGGAACTGTTAAGCATTTCTAAGGACACCAGGACCATCTCTAGTTGGAATCAGCAGATTTTTGTGCCGGCCCAAAAGCTTATAAAGACACCCGATGGGGTGACTGTTCCCCTCTTAGCGTTTTCGAACTTAGTGAGGTGGGCATAGTGTGTATAAGATCCTGGCTTAAGGGTGTGGGTGGGCCCGTCCCCGCCGGGCTCACCCTGGGTTCAGCGGAGTCAGAGGCTGGATTGGGTGACAAACTTCTCCTTGGCTTTGTCCTGCTGAGATATTGTACTGATTTATTGCGACTGTTGCTTTAACATTTCCCTGGGTCTCTAAACCAATCACCCACGTAGACCCTTTTCTGTCTATTATTTGAATTTCCTTTTTGTAGTTTGTTGCTTGGTTTTGTGAACTAATTTAGATGGCTAAACGCAAGTTTGGCACTAACCTGGAAGGGGCTGCGGCAAAGAAATCGGGCACTCTTGATGGGTACATTGAAAAAGTTGTAGGCGCATTAGATAAAGAAATTCTCTTTGCTGAGAAGCGGCTTTCCCTAGCCCCATGGCAAACTGATTGTGCAACCTTTGCTACCCTCACTGGCCAGAAGTGTGTGGGTAGAATCCTGATAAATGTGTCTCCCTCTTCACACTCAGCTTGTCAATCAAATTTTGCTGCCAAAAATTAAATGGAAAAGAGGGCCTAATCTCAAAAACTCTGTTAATCTAACTAGATCTGAGCCAGTGGAGTCTCCCTCACCCCATGATCACTCCAACTGTAAAGAAGTTATTGGAGGACTGTTTAAGTAATTTGGCAAGGAGATTGTTGACCTTATTGGGTCCAAGCTATCAGGGCTACATGATTGTTTGGGGCACATTGAGGCTAAGTTAAATAACATGGACACCAAACTGGGTCATGAAGTGGCAGGATGGGGTGGAATTAACTTTCCTGGGCATAGGCTTCCTAGATCTGCCCAGGAGCAAAGGTTCATGATCAAGGGGAGTCAGCGGCTGTCCTGTTGTTGGTGATGCCCCTGTGCCTGGCCTAGTCTTCCCTTTACTCCCTAGGCCAAGGGAACCCATATCATGTGATATGTCATTGGGGGTCCAGTGTCTGGCAGATAATTTAACTTATCCTGCCAAACCTCTGGGGGTAATCCCTGGTTGTGTCTCCAGATGCGACCTCCCTCCAGCCGCATGCCCCTATGTGACGATTATGGAAAATGCCCCGATGCTACGCTCTGAAATGGATGAATCCACCCAGGAACTTATTAACAAAACTGTACACTGGTTCAATGGGAACTCCAGGCTTCAAGGTTGCTTATTCTCTGAGATCTTCATGGCCAGGAGGGTGGGATGGATTGGGAACATGCACAAGGAATTCCAGGGGTACTGTTTTATTGTTACTTTAGGAACCCCAGGATGGCCTGGGACCAAATGTGGGCCACTCATCAAGGCCATCTCAAAAGAGGTAACATTAAGATCCTGCCCTTAGGTTTTTCTAAAGAAATCTGGCCAAACCCCCTCTCCCACTGTCCCTCCTCAACTTCCCTTTACTATACCTGTAAACAGCCACTTCCTCCCCCTGGGAGACCTCTCTGAAAATGATTGACTCTGCCCCAGTAACGCGACAAGATTTATTCCTACTCAGGAGACCAGCTGTGGCCCAGGTTATTAAGGCACCCACCCCAGCCCACCCCAAACCCCAGTGATTCCCCACACTATAGCTAACCTCAAATGTAAAGAAATACCCAGGCCACCTTTACAGACGAATTTGGCTACCCCTGTGGCCCTGGCCACTGATGTTAATATTCTCTCCTGGAACATTGCTGGCCTTGTTGGCAAAATTGCTTGTGAGGAATGGGAGGATTTCATGCACAAGTTTGGTATTTTCTTCCGGGAGATCTGGACCAATGAGGACATTATTATAGATGGGTATTACTCTCATATGATTTCTGCTGTTCCTTCCCCTTCCGGCAGGGCCAGAGCAGTTCTCTCAACTTCGTTCAAAGTTACCCTTGAGTGTTGTGCTATCCCTATTCCCTCTGATAGACTTTTATTCCAAGCGTTTTTGTCCACGTGGCCTAATGGTCTAAGTGTTGTATTAAATAACGTTTAAAATGGGTACTTTGATACAGATCATCTTGTTATATCAATGTGTTGCCTGGTTTTATCCATGGGCTTGATGCTCAGTTAGCTCCCTTGCATAAAGGGTCTCAAATTATTTTAGGCAGTGATTTCAACGTCAAACTAGGCCTGACCTAGGTGGAAAATGTGTGTTCTGTGTTTGACTGCCTTAATATTGGCGATAATAGGTGCGCAGTGGCGCGCCAAAGGCAAGCCCGTCTGAGCCAGTCTGCACTTGGATCACGCTCAGAGCCAGTCCCCCTGGTCGTGTCACCACAGATTTCAGTCAGCCATTACAATACTCTAGCCAGGAACTCCACGCACTCAATCCTAACGGTAAGTCCGCAGCCTACCCCCGACTATTTGTTGATTCATTTTCCTCAATTCCAACACTGCCCTGCCCAGTATGCGACATCTGCCTTCCCAGGATTTCCAAGGATATACACCTTGACCTCACCTGTACTAGTGACACTACTCCTAGTAAACAGGTACGTAATCAGGTCACATCATTATGCTGTGCTCTAATAATCTCCAGAACCCTAGTTAAGCACAATCTTTACTGTGCAGACTTCATAGAAACCAATCATTTAGACTGCATTTTTATCACTGAATCCTGGACAGACGCAGGTTCTGGACCAAATATGGAAGAAGCTACACCCTCCTGCTACGCGATATATACTCTGAACAGAATAGGCAAAAGAGGCGGTGGTTTGACCATCATTTATCGGGACCACCTCAAGGCCTCCTTCTCAGCAGCTCCTTCATTGGATTGTGAATCACTGTATTTTAGTTTTCAAATACCACAATGCCTTAATTTTAAAGGCATTCTCTTGTATCGCCCTTCTGGGCACAGGGGATCATTTAATTCCAACGTTTGTTCTTTGCTCGAAGATGGACTATGTACGACTAACTTTACTATCATGGACGATTTAAATTTTCATCTGTTAAACGCAACAGATCTCGACTCTGTACACCTGATTGACATATTTGACAGTCTGGGATTAACCCAGTTGGTGGAAGGACCCACTCACATGACAGGCCATCTTCTTGATGGCATTTTTCCCTAGCCATCCACTTCTTAGCTTTCAGGGGTCCTTGCGTCTTACTTGGACCGATCATTCAGCAGTTTTTTTCAGTCTTACAATCTCTCTCAATAATCTGACCAGAATCTCAATGGTTAAACCCATCATGCTTCATGCCTGTCATCAGATTAATCCACTTGTGATTCAGGAATATCTTGTCTCTTCACAGCCTGTCTATCAAGAGGATGCTAACGCTGCCACAGCATCTTTTACTAGCTGGCTGCAGGCAGCAGGCTCGTCATTAGCTCCAGAAACTCGCAAGCTCCCTTGCCGAGCTCACCCCTCTGCCTCTTGGTATTCAGATATACTCAGGGCCCTAAAACTTTCTTGTAAGCAGCAAGAACACTGATGGTGCAAAGACTATGACATCCTCGACAAAAGCAAATATAAAACGTGTCTAGCTCACTACAAAGTCCTATTGCTGCAGGAAAAAAAATGCCTTTTACACCAGTCAAATAAACAAAGCTAAAAATTCATCCAAAGAACTCTTTAAAATAGTTAGGAATTTATCGTCCCCTAATACTCCTAAAACATCTAGTAGCCAGGAGCTATGTGACAATATTGCCAATCACTTCCAGAATAAATGAGAGCAGATCTTCCACAGCTTTTGTAGTACATCAGCTGAGTGCATACAGGCATTTCATCAAAACCACCTGGAACCTTCTTCTCCTGACTGTTCAGTTTCACAGTCTTTCCCCAGTTTCAATCCACTTTTCTTGGACCTTCTTCATTCAACTAAGTCAGGATCCCTCCTGGATCCTTGCCCAGTTTCTATTCTTAAGTTGATCCCGGACCTCATTGCAGAAAACCTCACAGCCATGTTAAATCTCATCTTTAAAACAGGAATTGTCCCTTCCACTTAGAAAACTGCTTCCCTACTACCACTGCTAAAAAAGCCCATCAGGACTCTAATTAACCTATTAACTTTAGGCCGATTGCCAGGCTTCCGTTTCCAGCTAAAGTATTTGAGAAGGCCATGAATTGTCAGATTTCCTTCTTTATTTAGAGCTCGGACCTCCTCGACGACACACAATTTGGCTTCAGAGGAGGCCACAGTACAGAATCTGCTTAGATAAAAATGGTGGAGGAAATTATAGAAGCCCTGCACGGTGGAGGTCAAGCCGCCTTGATCCTATTGAATCTTTCAGCGGCCTTCGAAACGGTTCATCACGGTATCTTGCTGGACCGCCTCAAGTCCATAGGAGTGCAGGGGTCAGCACTCACCTTATTGCGTTCCTTCCTTTCAGAGAGGGTGCAATATGTAGAATTCATTTCTAAGTCCTTTACTCTCCCTTGTGGAGTCCCCCAAGGGTCTTCCATTAGCCCAACTTTATTTAACATTTATGTTAGTAAGCTGTCCCCCATAATCAGATCCTTCGGGTTCACATTGAGGTCTTAAGCGGGTGATACGCAAATTGTCGTTTCCATCTCCAATCAGGACTCAAATATTAATAACCGCTTCCATGATTGCATGCTTGCAATTAGTGCCTGGATGGGCCAGAACTGTTTAAAATTGAACTCAAATAAAACAGAGGTTGTTTTATCTGGTAACAATTCCACTTTCTGGTCTCCTTCCTGGTGGCCTGAAGAATTGGGCTCCTATTCCAGCCACAAAAATAATAAATCTAGGAGTTATCATGGACAACAGGCTTACCTTTAGAGATCAGGTTAACTCGGTTACCTCCTCAACATTCTTTATTTTACTAATGTTTAGAAAAATCTTGCGTTTCGCACCGTTAGATACCCGAAAAACTGTAGTGTCCTCGCTTATTCTGTCCAGACTAGACTACTGTAACAGTCTCTGCATGAATATGCAGCAGCAACGTTTTCATAGCCTTCAGGTTCTTCAGAATGCGGATGCCAAACTTCTTGCTGGAATTCCTAAATTCAGTCCTATCAAACCAGTGATCGCGGACCTCCACTGGCTCCCAGTCACAAAGAGGATTAAATACAAAGCACTCTGTACAGCCTATAAGGCTTCCACAAATTCCAGCCCTGCTTTCCTCAGACAAAAGCTGTCCTGGTATCTTCTCAGAAGAACTCTTCGATCCTCCAGCGCAAAGCTCTTGACAGTCCCCAGATTTGAAAAAGCTAACTAGGGAGGCTGAAGTTTCATCCTGCGCCCTGTTAAGACCTGGAACAATTTACCTCTGTCCATTCGTTCCTCTTCTAGTCTCCTGGCTTTTTAGGAAGGCCTTGAAGACTTGGCTTTTTTCCATTAGGCTGACCATGTTCTGATACTAGAGCAGGCACACCACAGTAGTTACTTCATTTAATCTGCAAATAAATGCTTGCCCGTTTATTTAAAATGTTTTCTTAATATTCGCACTCAGCAAGTAAACAGCAGCTTGTGCTACTGTTCACCAGGGGGCTGCATGTAAAGGTCTAGAGGGCCGCAAGCGACCCCTGGGCCATACTTTGAGTATCACTGCGCTAGACAAAGTGAGGGAAGCAATTAACAAAAGCCCTTCTAAGAAGGCCCCTTGTCCGGATGGTGTTCCAATGGACCTGTATAAATCTGCATCAGATCTGTGGGCCCCCCTCCTGTGTAATTGTTTCAATGACATCTGTATGTCAGGCCTTCCACACTCATGGCTCAAAACTGTTATTGTCCCAATATTCAAAAGGGCAACTCCCCAATCTCCAGAGTGCTACTGGACGTTATCCTTGTTGATCTCTGTGATTAAATTGGAGGGGAGAGTGGTGCTGGATTGCCTTTTAGATTGGGTCGGGAAGGCCAATATTCTGTCAGAGGCACAGTACGGGTTTCGTGAGGGCCTAGGCACGCTGGAGTAATGCCTTAACTTGCACATGCTGATTAGTAAATACACTATTGATAAGCAGGGCTCCAGGTACCTGGCCTTCATTGACATCTCCTGTGCCTTCGACTGTGTGGTCAGTTCTAAACTCTGGGAGCTTCTCTCTGATAAGGGGGTCGAGAAGAACTTGGTCCAGTTTTTGAGAGCACTGCATTACGACCTCTCTACCTCAGTTAGGTTTGTTCCTGCAGGAGAGTGGACAGATAGTTTCAACATAGGGAGAGGGGTACACCAGGGGTGTGTTCGAGCTCCATTGATGTTTCTTTTGTACATCAATGACCTTGGCTTCGCCCTGAATGCTAAAGTTGTTGACACCCCTGCATTAGCAGGATAAAGGTCCCTGTCCTACTATGTGTAGATGACGCATTCTTGCTATCAAGAACCCCCAATGGCCTCAACACCCTGTTCCAAAAATGTGTCTCCTTTATGGCCTTGCTCGGATTGGCGACTATTCGTACTAAAACCTTTATAATGGCATGCAACCCTAAACAAACAAAGTTGTGAGGTGTTTCGCTTCAAGGTCAGGCCGTGGTCCTTCACAGGATTTCCCTTATTTGGGTGTTAACTTTGATGCAAAGGGCAACCAGGACCCTGGTACTGCTAAAGTTTGCCAGACATTTGCTAGTTCAGTTGGATATATCGTTAATCTTGCCAGTCGCATTGCTAAAAAGCCTGTGGCCCCTCTGCTGGAGATTTATAGAAAAAAGTGCCTCTCCATTTTAATGTACGGGTCAGGTATATGGGGTCATATTAACCCATACCCTTTTCAGGGAGAACAAAACAGGGTGCTGAGGAGAATATTGTGTGTTCCACCAGTGTGTTAAAGCTTTATCTTGCACCAGGAGCTTGGGGTGAATATGTGAAAGCACAATTAAATTGGCCTCCCTACTCCTGTGGTGTTCGATATGTTATAACCCACATGCTTCCCTCAATAGGGAAATTATTAAAGATTGTCTGTCTTGTGAAAGAGGTGTAAACATTCCCTGGTTTCATCACATTAAGACTGTCTTAGCATACTTGGGTGAGTCACATTTATTCTTTGAGCCTGAGTCCATGACCAAACACAACATGGTATGGGTAAAACCTCTTTTAAATGGTACAGACATCAGCATAGAGAGGCCCTTGAACTTACCAAATCTTCTGCCATGGAATATGCTTCTCTAGGCTGTGCACCCAACCTGGAACCATATCTGGAGTGGATCGACTGCTCCTGAGACTGAATGCTACTCACCCGTTTCATATTGGGGTTTGTGCGATAGCACTTGGGATTTCCTCTGGGCCAATTCGACCCCACTGCTGTGTCTTTGCGATGAACCCACAGCATTGGTGTGTAGGGAAATGTTATGCCAGATGTCTGATCTGTTTATTATGTAAATTAATACAAAGGTCGTAGACCTGGTTTATTTATTGTGAAAATGATATGGTAAAGCCAATAGACCTCTAACAGTGGACTGCTGTTTGTCACATTACGTTACAGGCTTTAGAAAGGTATTTGGTTACATTCAACCTCACAGACCACCATAATAGGCAAGAGTTTTGCTGTTGGTCACCCACTCTGACAAACCTTGGGAGTAGAATTTTGATGTGATGATTTTGTATTAGGCCCTGCAGAGAAGGGTTGCAATTTTGTACGCTTGTAATTTTATAAATGTATGCCTCATGGTTACCAGCATATGGGCACTTCAATAGGCCTGGTTGTATACAGTGTCAAATTGTTGTGAAAGACTAGAGGCCTTATCAGTTTACTGGGAGAAGTTGTGTTAGATTCCTTTGGTGTGATCAGTTTATAATGCAAAATTATGACAACTCAAGTAGGCCTTTTTTATTGTGAAAAACATGCTTGAAAGGCAATAGGTTTTTAGGGGTGAAATGTTATTACATTGTGCTAAAGCTTGTAGGCAGGTATTTTAGTACATGGAAACTCTCATGTTACCGTAGTAGGCAAAGGTTTTGGTGTTGTGACCTATCCAAACAGACCATGGGGGTAAACGATTTGCACTATGGTAATCCTTATTACACTCTTTTAGTACGGTCTTTATATCATTTTGACAAGTGTATTTTGTACATATTTTTAATTTTTTCATGTTTATCAAATGATTGCCTTACGGAAGGCTTATGACAAACACAGTAGGTCTGAGTTAGTTACGGTGACAAGCTAATGATAAAGGTTATAGGCCGCATTGTTTATAATAAAAGTTACGATAAAGACAGTAGGCTTGACATATCGAGTGTGAAATGCATATGTTAAAGCCAGTATGCATTTAAGGGTAGATAGTGTTACACTGTATTATAGCCTACAGATAGGTATTCTGTTGCATACAATTTCACAGATTTCCTGGTAGGCACGGTTTGGATGATGTTACCCCCTCTGGCAAATGTTGGTATAGAGGATTTGTACTGTCGGAATCCTTGTTTGGCACTCTTTAAAGAGATAGCGTTTTGATTGTAATTTTGTATGCTATGTAATTTTATGACTACATGCCTGATGGCTAACTTGTAGAAAAGTTTAAATTCAGTACATGAGGTGTCCTTTGATTATGGTGAGAAGCCAGTGATAACAGCAGGAGGCCAGATTGGTTTACTAGGAAAAATATTTCCTAGGACCTATGCATCAGACCTATTTCTGATGCATAGGTCTGATCTGTTTATTATGAAAAGTTATGATAAATGCAGTAGGCCTAATGTATTGATTGTGAAAAGCATAAGTTAAAGTCAATAGGACTTAAAGGTGGGTTGTTATTTCTCTGTATTAAAGTCTACAGATTGGCATGTTGTTACATGAAATGTCACAGATTACTTTTGTAGGGAAGGATTTGGGTGTTGGTTGTTGCTAATGATAAACCCTAGGGGTAAAAGAATTGCACCGTAATAATTCTTGCTGGAATCTCTTCTTAGCACCTTCCAGGATCTTGTAATAAATGTTTTTAAATGATACATACATACATTTATATAAAAGTATATATGCATATATAGACTCAAAGAGAGCCTTTGGATTAGCTCTGGTCTGCCATTGGTCTGTCTGGGTGTCATTTACACTCTGGTTCCAGCGTGTTGCATGGGATAATGGTTCAGTCACATTGGTCAATGACTCCTTTGCCCTGTGAATGAAGACATTTTCTGATCACGTGTACATCCAACTGAAAATTAGTGTGCTTTTGTGTCAAGGTTGCTTGGCCAGTCCCTTAGTTTTCAATGTTATCCTTTTATAGTTCCCCCTTCATTATTTGCTTCTCCCTTTTTTATTTTATTGTTTCTTAAGAAGAAACTACAGCATTCCAGGCAGTGGTAAGGGGTCACGCACATGTCACATGATTAAATCTGCAAGGCACCACATCCCAAGTAGCCATTTTTTCTAAGCCTGGAGACCTTTATGGAATGCTGTTGTCCATAGTGTATCATGGGTTTACCATTCCAAGATGGCCAACACATTGGTACTAAATAGGGCTGACATGCTGGAACCTTAAAACAACTAATGGCTATGTATAATACCTCTGCAAGACAGTCACCTGTTGGTATGTTTAGTTTAATTACTGCAAGCATATACCCTCTGTGTTTTGATGGCAGCATGTTTTTCTTTGCATATTTTGCTGAGTTTGTGTGTGTTTTATTGTAGTTGCGTTAGAGGGTGAATGCAAGAAGGAGTCATTGGATGGATGAATGGATGCTTGAATACAAAGATGAGTGACAGAGTGCATTTATTTTGAATTATTGAGTGCCTACAACCAGCAATGACATAAAATTCCCTTTCATATGCCAGAATTATTGGCATTGCCAGTGATGGTTCAACAAGTTTGCACATTTGTACCCTTTAAGAAATTGAATTTGCATGGGAGGTTTGTTACTTTAGATCCACAAAAAGTCGGGCAACAATTTGTTAATCCTATATTTTACTTTATATGAGCTTATGAGCTGGGTTTGGTTAGATGCGATTTAATTGATGCCGTTATTTTTTCAGTTGTATGCTACGGGCAGGAAGGGCTGATACTCAATTGGAAGTTTTAGTTTTCACTCTCAATTTATACCATTGCTCATTGCCTGTAGGGTTGGCATCCAATAAGGGGCATGCCCCTCTGCACCCATGGGTGTATATGACATGAGACCTTCACCATTTCTCCACTGACCAGTTATTATCAGGTGCCAGGCCAGTTCTCCAGAGCTTGTGTAACACAAGGGCACTTGGGTGATCAGTATTGCAGCTCTAAAAGGAACTACAGGAACTAATGCAAGCTCACTGAATAGCCAAGTAACTTCTATTTTACTCTTTCACTATCAGGCACAGTGAGGTCGAATAAATCAAGGCTCACCCATTGAAGGCAGGGTGTGTGCAGGTCATCAAGTTAAAAAAATGCACTCACGGGGCAATCCGATGCATCTTAGAAGGTTGTGGACACACCTATAAAGCACAGAATCATAATCCTTAAGGGAAATTATTTTTAATCCGTATTTGTGGTTGTTATATGTTTTTACTAACACATGAGTATATCTTCAGCCAGGTTAAGAAAATCTTTTATTCTCGCTTTGTAGCCCACAGCACTTTACACACTTTGACATATAGACATATTTTGGTAAAGTGAAACTGTAGGTCTCAGAATCAAAACCATAAGGTTGTTGCCTAACAAACAACTCCCGGTGAGTTGTCAGCTCTTTCCACTTCCTCACTGAGCTCTGGACAGGAGGATATGTCTTATGAACATGGTATCTTAAGCAGCAGAAAATGTGCTACACTTACAGTGAAAGAGAGAAGTATCTAGGAACAACACTGTATTGCATAGTAGTTATGCCCTTGTAATTTTCCATGCTGTAGTGTTTTTTAATTGTCGGGGAGGGATGTATGATGTATACAAAAAGCGCCAGTAGTGGTTGACATGATCGCACATCCTACTAAACAACAAATTTACGTGGGCAATTGAGAGATGTAATTAGTAACAGGTAAGCGACATGGTGCTAGCGGATATCCGTTACCCTTCTTCCAATGGTGTCAAAAGAGAGTGATGGATCCAAAAGGCTACCGCTCTTAACATGTATACAAAGGATACCGCAGCACTCAAGACTTGGATCTAATAATTAAAATTTCAGTCCAATAAGTCAAGGTCAGGAAATGTTCAATCCAAGATCTTCATGTGACAAAGGGACATCGGAAGATACAGCCAACACTTGTCTCGTCACTTGCGTGACTTCTTCAAGGCTGCAAGATATGTATAATACAATAACAGACATTCAGAAACTGTAGCAAATCCTATATATACAATATTTGCAAACTCTGTGCCTAATGGCAGGAACTGACATATTTGTTTGAGCATAAAGAGTTTAGGCCGAAAGAAGAGAAAGGAAGTCCCAAATTCCCTTAAGGTATATTTGTGGGTATGACACCCTTGTGTGTAATTGTTGTTCAAGTCAAAAAGTAGAAGATTGAAAGGAAGGTATTGGAACAGATGTTCCTGTGTATAGCCAACCAAAAAAGTAGAAGCTGTCTGTGCCAGTCAAAACACAATATATTGTGAAAATTGTAGATGTGTCAGACACCTATCACCCAAATAGGGGAGTTTTGTTACTAAAAAGCACAAACCTCTTATCGTGGTATAAGTTAAAAACGATTCAGTGAGAAAGATCATATGTCAATGGATGGAGAGTCCCGATTTCTTCTCCAAGAAGGGAAATGTCTCAGGGGAATCCCATTAAGTAAAGCCATTAAGTATACATAAGGATGGCTGTGGTAAAACCCCTACCTCCAGTTCCATACATTTCTCTAGAGAGGAGAAGACACCCACCTGCTAGGTCAGTTGTTAGCCCCAAGAATAAACAGTTAATTCGCCAAAAGATTTTCCTTTTATCACTTTTAATTTTGAAGGACTCCAGGCACTCTGTGTAGTCTTAGAAAAGGAACAGACGTACCAATTAAAAGCATTGGTGCATAAATGTTCCATAACTTGATAGGAGCTTCAATGTTTACATATAAACCTGGTTGCGTTGTCCTCAGATATTTATTGTTCACCTCTAAGATGAGGGTAATATTCTTGAAAAGACTACTGAGAGGTAATAAGTCCCTCTATAATCCTGTATATTCAGTGTTTAATTTCCAAAGATCAAATAATGAGACTGAACTAGAATATGAATATTGGATTTAGGTAAGAGGGCAAGATCTTGAAGTTAAAACCACTATGTCCATTGACCAACTGAACCATTGCTCACCTGTAGGTGTACATGTAATGTCCTGATCATGTGAGCAAATATACAATTTAAACGTGTAAGTCAGGTATAAAGGGATGTATGATGCCTGTACGAATAACAAACAGTTTTCTCTTTCTTTGAACTTTACATAAAACAGGAGTAATAATAATAATAATCTGTAATTTTTTTTAAGAGCTTTTCATAGGCCATTTTATATGCAATTATTAATACCATTTTTTAATCGGAACCCATTCTGTCAACCTCAGAAATATGAAAGATAGTGTTGGCCTTTTCGAGAGTCATACCTCAGACTTTGATACTAACAAAAACGTCAGCAGCTAGTCTTTAAATTGATGTGGTATCTTAAAAACTTACTGAACGAAATCAAACACATAAGCAACTGAGGGCTGTGAAGGCCCCACTCATGTGCATCCTTGCAAAGAAGGGATGGTACAGTCATAAAGAGTAGTGCAGCCCTGCTGATAAGCATTGGTAGTTCACATGAAAAGTAGTGCAGCCATGCTGAGAAGCATTGGTAGTTCTCATGAAAAGTAGTGCTGCCCTGCTGAGCGATGTTGGTACTGTGCATGGAAAGAACTGCAACCATGCCAAGAAGAGCTGAAACTTCGCTGAAAAGTAGTGCACCCCTGCTAAAAAGAGTTGGCGCTTCTTTGAAAAGTTGTGCTGAGAAGTAGTGCTTCGAAGTGTCGGTATTGTTTATGAAAATTATAGCATATGTACTAATAAATGTTGGTACTATCCAATACAAGTATGACAGGCCTGCAAGAAGTGAGGGTTCTATTCAGTTAATTGTGCAGTAGCCCTGCTTAGGAATGTTGCTGCAGTACATTTGAATTATAGTAGTCCTTCTAAGAAGTGGTGTGGTCAATGAAAAGCACAGGACTTTTTAGGATTATTTTCGCTCACTTGTTAGGTTATGATAGACCTGCTGAGAAGAGTTGGTACAGTCAATGAAAGATATAGCAGCCTTTGGGAGAAGTTATTTGGGCTGTCCAAGAAAAGAATAACAGCTCTCCTGAGAAGTATTTGTGTTGTGCTTGAAGGTATACTTGTGAAGTGTTGTTGTTCTATAAAAGGTAGAGCGGCTCTTTTCAGAAATGCATGCTCTGCAAAAGTATGGCATGCCTTCTGAAGTGTTGGCGCTGTCCTTCACAAGTATTGCAGCTCTGCTGAGTAGCGCCAATACTGTCCTTTTAAATGTATAGTAACCATGTTTGAAAATGTTAGGTCTCTCATTTGAAACTGTGGCAGCCATGCTAAGCACTGTTGTTCTTCTCATGTTAAAGAACAGCCTTTGTGAGAAGTATTGGTAGTCATTAAAAGCATTGTAGCCCTGCTGTGGAGTGTTGGTTTTGACCATGAAAATGATACCTGTCGTTAAACAGTGTTGTTCTTCTCACTTGAGAGGACAGACATGTTGAGAAGTGCTGTTACTATCAATGGCATGTATGGCCTTTCCTGCTTAGAAGCGCTAGCAGTATGGCAGTGAAATTAATGTCTGCAATAAATTTCAAATAGGTAGTCTATCAGCCATCTGACCCAATGAAACCTCACCTCCAAGCTTACTCAACCTGGTCACCTGCCCATTAAGTGTGAGTTTTCCAAATTAAAGTGTTTTCCCTTGAAGCACTGGTAGTAGATCTCCATGCTTTCTAAAGGCATGGCGTAGGCTCAACTAATTCATGGCTTTTCAATAATTGTCCACAGGACACCACAGTAACTGGAACCATGCTCCCAACATGGCTTCCACACATTTGCAGTGTAGAGCAGAGTTTACGTATTCAGGGGTTCTTAGTCATTGGGGAAGCCCTGAGCAGAGTGATAGAGTTCCTAACAATGAGTGGGACTTCAGCCAGAGCCTATAAATCTAAGACTGTGAATTAAGGGATGTGATGTTGCTTGGCAAGCTCCAATAACTGGAAATGGAGAAGGAATCTGCTCCCGTTTGTGGCCACATATGTCATTTGAGTTTTGGCTGTACTCACCACAAAGACATATATCTAATACATCTGCCCATGCGGCTGCTTGGTGGCATACTGTTAGATTTGGGGGTCTCTAGTTGGCAGAGGTAGGTACCTTAGACCAAATAGGGACCCTTGCGTCTAGACAGGGTAAGGGGGATACACTCCTAAAATAACCCCTGCTCACCCCCTTGGTAGCTTGGCACGAGCAGACAGGCTTATCTCAGAGGCAGTGTGTAAAGCATTTGTGAACACATACAGTAATCAAGTGACAACACTACAGATGGACACCACACCAGTTGTATATTAAAAATAAGTATCTTTTATATAGATTTAACACAATACCACAAACGACAAAAAATCCACAATACTGTACTTCAAAAATGGTAGAATTAGCTCAGTTCTCTTTAAGATGGTAAATGCGACACTTTGAGTTCAATGTACCTTTGGATGCGTAACGCTATACAACGAAAGTGTTGCAGGGAAGGTGATGCGTCGGTTCCTTACACGCAAGAACGGTGATGCGTCGGGTCCCTACTGATGCGTAGGGGATGCGTCGGTTCTTCTCGGCGTGGGAAGGTGATGCGTTGGTTTCTTACTGCGCTTCCGTGGCGATGCGACCAGCAACGCCGTGATGCGATGAAGATCCGGTGCAATGAAACAAAGATGGCGTCTTCTTCTTGATGCGACACGATGCGTGCACGCCCGATGGCCGTGCGGCGACTCAACGATTCTTCCGAGCCGCGACAGGCCCTGCGACACGCTTCCTGGTGATGCGGCGGCGTCTGATGCGACGTCGATCCTCTTCTCCGGCGATGCGAGGCGCTTCGGCAACGATGCGACGGCTGTGCGGCGACTCAACGATTCTTCTGAGCCACGACAGGCCCTGCGACACGCTTCCCAGTGATGCGGCGGCGTCTGATGCGACGTCGGTCCTTTTCTCCGGCGATGCGAGGCGCTTCGGCAACGATGCGACAGCGGCGGCGACACTCTTCTCCGTTGATGCGGTGGCGTCTGATGCGACGTCAATCCTTTTCTTCGGCGATGCGAGGCGCTTCGGCGGCAGCGGCGACGCTTCTCCTTCGTGAGTCGCGCTTCCAGCTCCTTGCGACACGCAGTCCCTCAGAAAGTCCAGCACAGCAGCAGGCACTTTCCAGAAAGACTCTTGGGGAGCTGGTTGGTGAAGTCTGTTGTCCCTGAGACTTCAGCAGGAGGCAAGCTCTTCTCTCAAGCCCTTGGAGATCTTTTACAAGTTGATGAAAGTACACACAAAGTTCCTTTCTCCTTTCTTTGGCAGTCAGGCAACCACTGCAGGCCAATCCCCCAAACAGCACTCAGCTTAGGGATAGTCTCCTCCTCAGTTTCTCTGGTTCCTCTCCTCAGCAAAGGTTCTTCTTGTTTCCCAAAGTGATCTAAAGTTCTGGGCTTTGGGTCCCCTCTTTTATACTCATATTCTCTTTGTTCTCTGAAGGCAGAGAGGCCTTTGCCTAGTCCAAACCAGTTCTGGTCAGTCCTGGAGCACTTTGTTGACAAGACTCCTTCTTTCCTTTCACAGTGTAGGCCAGGGACATCAGACGCACCACAGGAGGTGGAGCCAGCATTGTGGAGGGAAAGCACAGCCCTATTCAGGTCCCAGGTGCAACTCCTCCCACCCATCTCCATGCAGATCTCTCTATTCAGCCCTGTGCTGACTCACCCTGTCTCCTGGAATCCCCCAGACCCTGTCACTCAAACTCCAGACAAGGAATACAAAACCTAGCAGAGGCAGGCTTGGATAGTTAGGCAAGAAAATACCTACTTTCTAAAAGTGGTATTTTCAAACACAGAATGTTAAAACCAACTTCACTAAAAGATGTATTTTATCATTCTGAGTTCAGACATACTAAATTCGTTTTTCTACCATGTTCCCTGGGTCAGTTAGGATTATAAGATGTAATAATCAAACTGCCCATTCTGGCCTATGGGGAACAGGTAGACTTGCAATAGTGAAAAACTAAAATGGCTGTAATTCACTATTAGGACATGCCACACACACCAGGGCATGTCCTAGCTTATACTTACAATGCACCCTGCCCTTGGGCCTACCATAGGGGTGTCTGATATGAAGAAAAGGGAAGTTTTAGGGACTGGCAAGTGGGTGTACTTGCCCAGTCAACATGGCAGTACCAGACTGCACACAGGCTCTGCAATGGCAGACCTGAGACACACTTTTACAGGCTGCTTCTGTGTGTGGCACAACCAGTGCTGCAAGCCCACCAGCGGCATTTGGTTTACAAGCCCTGGGCACACTCAGTGCACTGTACTAGGGTCTGACAAGTAAACCAAATCAACCAATCATGGAATCACTAATCCATACACCAATTTACCATAGGGAGCACTTGCACTGTGGCACTGAATAGCAGTGGCACAGTGCCCAAAGCATCTATAACCAGCAAAAACACATGAGGCAACAGCAACAAATGGAAGGGAGACCCACACCAACAGTACCAGGTCTAACACATACCATGACCTAGCCTGCAGGCATTAGGTACAGTTTCTGCTGTGTTGTCTTGGTAAGGATGAATGGTACATGCCTGTTTCCTCAAAATGTCCTTGGTGAGGAGTGCCCAAAACCTCTATAAAGTTGTCATCCAAGGTGCTAAGACTGAGTGCTAAGGCTGCCAGCCTTAGCACCTTGAGCATCAGCCTTAGCATGTACACCAGCTCACTTGCACAACAAAGGGTCCCTGGTAAAAGGAATTTATGGCACAAAGAGAAATCCTGGTCGGCCCAAGGCTGGTGCAGGTTACGTCATTCCCCCATGATGGTGATTCCACGTGCATGAACTTAGAGAGTAGGGGTATCCATTACCTTACCGGCAAAACTATGCCCCAAATTTCACGATGCCTTAGTATAAAAAGTGCACATTAAACATTGCTAAAACTCTGAAACAACCAAACAGCACTATGAGACTAGGACAATGTCATATGTATGTTTTAAAAATACACAGTAGCATAATATTTCCTAATATATGAAGTACACATGATCACGTCATGAGTGATGTCATCAGTGATGTCACTGACCATGTCATGAGTGATGTAATATGTGAGGTCATAAGCAGTGCATTGCGGGAGCTTAAGTTATAGTTAGCTCAGGTAACTATAACTGCTGAATTTCACTGGTTTTGTACGAGTGAAATCTGAGCCTAACTATAACGTCCCTGTAACCTTTGGTTTTGGTAAAGGCAAATGCATGGTAAAAATATTACAGGTAAGTATAAACTTTATAAATATATATATGTGTGTATATATATATATTCACTGAAAAAAACATAGGTTTTAGGGACAGTTATAGTTAGTTGGACATTGCACTCGTACAAAACCCGTGAAATTCCCCCGTTATAGTTAGTTCAGCTAACTATAACTCGCGCCCCGCAATGCACTGCTGATGACGTCACATATTACATCACTCATGACATGGTCAGTGACATCACTGATGACATCACTGATGACATCTCAAATGACATCACTGATGACATCATCCAGTGACTGTGTGTTTCTGTAAAGTTTAAATATTTTTTATATATATAGGGAAAGGCGTATTGAAGAATGAGTGGGTGTATAAGTGTCTGTATGGATGATTTAGTAGGTGCGTGACTAATTCTATAAGTGAGTGATTAAACGTATCTTACTGAATGCATGGGTTAGTGACTAAACTGGGTGAATGTCTGTATCTGTCTGTTGCTGTGTAAGTGGCTGCATGGGTTTGTGAATAGCTACATGAGTGTCTATAAGAGTTATTGATTTGTTGTCTGAGTATCTGTATGGGTGCCTGAGTGTTTGTGTGGATGGGGTGTGTGCGACTGTGCATAGATGTGTGAGTGGGTGATTCACTGGGTGGATGGTTTCAAGAGTGCATCTGTGATAGACTGTATGGGTGGGTAAGTGTGTGTAAGAGTGTGTTAGTGAGTGAATGTATGTCCCAGTGGTACATGTGTGAGTAACTACATATGTGAAAGGCAGTATATATGTGTGTTGGAGTATATAAATAGCTATAAGCGAGAGTGAGTGATTGTGATAGTGGCTGTATGGATGAGTGTGTGCTTGTATCAGTGATTGTATAAGAGCGTAACAATGTGCTAGTATTTGTATGATTAAGTGAGCTGGTGTGTGTATAACTGTATAGGTGAGTAAATGGCAGTGTGTTTAATTATTTGCATGACTGACTAGGTGTGTGAGTACCTCTATGGATGAGTGGCGGTGTTTGAGTGTCTATATAGGAGTAAGAGTGCATTTGATAGTCCTGTATTGAGTGACCATAAGTATGAGTGACTGTACGGGTGAGTGAGTGGATGTGTGTGTGTAGACCTAAGAATCAGTGAGTGGGTATGTAGTTATTGGTGTTGGAGTGTCTATGGTTTTGCGAATGGCAGTCTGTAATTTAGAGTGGGTGTATCAAAGGTTATATTAGGGTGTGAGGAGGTGCATCAGATTATCACGTGGATGATGTCATCAGTGATGTCATTTGAGATGTCATCAGTGATGTCATCAGTGATGTCACTGACCATGTCATGAGTGATGTAATATGTGATGTAATCAGCAGTGCATTGCTGGGCGCGAGTTATAGTTAGCTGAACTAACTATAACGGGGAATTTCACGGGTTTTGTACGAGTGCAATGTCCAACTAACTATAACTGTCCCTAAAACCTATGGTTTTTTCAGTGAATTTCAAAGGTTTTTTAAATGCTAATTTGTAACTATAACGTGTCTGAAACCTATGGTTTTTTCAGTGAATTTCAAAGGTTTTTTAAATGCTAATTTGTAACTATAACGTGTCTGAAACCTATGGTTTTTTCAGTGAATTTCAAAGGTTTTTTAAATGCTAATTTCTAACTATAACGTGCCTGAAACCTACGGTTTTTTCAGTGAATTTCAAAGGTTTTGTAAATGACAATTTTTAAATGTATTAATTGTTATACTAATTTTTTTCATACTGATTTACTACATTTTTAGAAACAATTTTTTTTTACAGATTTTATTTTTTAAATTACATTGTAATTACATTATACATTACATTACAAAAATACTTTCTCAGAATGAATTACTTTAGTTTAAATACTTTGCACATAGGCAATAGACTTTTAAGTACAGTAGTTACAGTTGTTGCAATGGGCAACACATTTTCAAACACAATGCAACATTCAGCTCAATGTGAATTTCTAGTTAAATGCAATTAGTTACTTTATGGATTACTTTTCTAACCACAGGACTGGATCCTAGATTCAGTCCTGGTACATCTCCTGTAAACAGTTGAGTAAAAGCGTTTTGGTTACAGTCGTGATTTTTAAGGAATATTATTGTATTTTAAAAGTTGACACTTAGAAACTTTTTCTCATAGAATCACCAATGTTATCCTATGGAAGGAAATTCACTTAGCAGGTAAAAACTGTTATCGTTACTTTTTCTTACTCAGTGTTGGATCCTGGATCCAGCACTGGTGCATCTCCTGTAAACAGTTGAAAGAATGCGTTTAAGTCATACAGGTGATTTTTAAGGAATATTTGTAGTTTGTAAAAATCAACACTTTGAAACTTTTTTGCTGAAAACCAGACAATGGATTCCTATGGAAGAAAATATAAGTTACTGGTAAGTACGGTTAAAATTACTTTTCAGGATTAGTACTGGGCTGAAAGATGCAGCACTGAGGTCTCTCCTGATAACAGGTGAGTAAATCGGAATTCGTATTTCGGCTGATTTTAGAGGAATATTTTAAAGTTCCAAAACTCCACACTTAGAAGAATTTCCAAGTGAAACCAGTCAATGTTAGCCTATGGAAGGAAATTCAAGTTACTGGTAAGTACGGTTAAAATTACTTTTCAGGACCAGTACTGGGCTGAAAGATACAGCACTGAGGTCTCTCCTTATAACAGGTGAGTAAATCGGAATTCGTATTTCGGCTGATTTTAGAGGAATATTTGTATGTTTCAAAAATCAACACTTAGAAACTTTTTCAGCAAAAAGCAGGCAATGATATCCTATGGAAGGAAATTCAAATTACTGGTAAGTACGGTTAAAATTACTTTTGAGGATCAGTACTGGGCTGAAAGATGCAGCACTGAGGTCTCTCCTGATAACAGGTGAGTAAATCGGAATTCGTATTTCGGCTGATTTTAGAGGAATATTTTAAAGTTCCAAAACTCCACACTTAGAAGAATTTCCAAGTGAAAGCAGTCAATGTTAGCCTATGAAGGAAATTCAAGTTACCGGTAAGTACGGTTAAAATTACTTTTCAGGACCAGTACTGGGCTGAAAGATGCAGCACTGAGGTCTCTCCTGATAACAGGTGAGTAAATCGGAATTCGTATTTCGGCTGATTTTAGAGGAATATTTTAAAGTTCCAAAACTCCACACTTAGAAGAATTTCCAAGTGAAACCAGTCAATGTTAGCCTATGAAGGAAATTCAAGTTACCGGTAAGTACGGTTAAAATTACTTTTCAGGACCAGTACTGGGCTGAAAGATGCAGCACTGAGGTCTCTCCTGATAACAGGTGAGTAAATCGGAATTCGTATTTCGGCTGATTTTAGAGGAATATTTTAAAGTTCCAAAACTCCACACTTAGAAGAATTTCCAAGTGAAACCAGTCAATGTTAGCCTATGAAGGAAATTCAAGTTACCGGTAAGTACGGTTAAAATTACTTTTCAGGACCAGTACTGGGCTGAAAGATGCAGCACTGAGGTCTCTCCTGATAACAGGTGAGTAAATCGGAATTCGTATTTCGGCTGATTTTAGAGGAATATTTTAAAGTTCCAAAACTCCACACTTAGAAGAATTTCCAAGTGAAAGCAGTCAATGTTAGCCTATGGAAGGAAATTCAAGTTACTGGTAAGTACGGTTAAAATTACTTTTCAGGACCAGTACTGGGCTGAAAGATACAGCACTGAGGTCTCTCCTGATAACAGGTGAGTAAATCGGAATTCGTATTTCGGATAATTTTAGAAGAATATTTCCACAATGGTGAAGGGAGGGGGCGGGGCCTGAGGTGACATCTGTGCAAACGCGCCCCGTGGCGCGTTTTAAGTTGGGGGATTAAGTCCCCTTGAATCCTGAGGGTCCCTAGGGGCCAACTAGCCCACCAGGAACCTCCAATATGCGCCAGGGGCTGCGTTGCAGAGACGTGTAGAGAGGCCACACCCCTTTTACACCTCTCTGCAACGCAGCTCTGTGGCGCTTTCTGGATGTACCTGTTGGGCTAGTTGGCCCCAGGGACCCTCAGGATTGAAGGGGATTTAATTCCCCATCTTAAAACGCGCCACGGGGCCTGTTTGCACACATGTCACCTGAAGCCCCGCCCTCCCTTCACCACTGTTCAAACGCGCCCCGTGGCGCGTTTTAAGCTGGGGGATTAAGTCCCCTTGAATCCTGAGGGTCCCCGGAGTCCAACTAGCCCACCATATACCTCCAAAAAGCGCCACAGAGCTGCGTTGGTGGTGAAGGAAGGGGGCGGGGCCTGCGGGCCCGATCCTTTTTTTTTTTTTTTTTTTGTCCCCTGAAGGGGGGCTGTGTGGCCCCCTTCCTTTTTCCTGTTTTTGGGCCCTGGGGACCCCATCCCCCAGGTCCTTACCCCTTTTTTTAATTTAATTTAAAAAAAACGGGAAGGGGGCCGCGTGGCCCCCTTCCCTGGGCCTGTATTGGCCCCGGGGACCCCATCCCCCGGGGCATGGCCTTTTTTATTTTCTTGGGAGGGGGCTGCGTGGCCCCCTCCTCAGGCCATTTAAGGCCCCGGGGACCCCATCCCCGGGGCCGGCCTTTCCATTTTTTTTTTTTCTTTTTTGGGGAGGGGGCCGCATGGCCTCCTCCTGGGCCACTACTTGCCCCGGGGACCCCATCCCCCGGGCTGGCCCTTCCGTTGGGGACTGTGGGGGTCCCCAATCCCCCACAGTCCCGCCGGCTCCCCACGTCCCTTGGGAGCCGGCATTGCTGTTCCACATGGGGAGCAGCTGACATTCTGCTCCCCATGTGGAAAAGCAATCGGCTTTGGATATTGGAAGAGAGAGCAGGTTTCCCTGCTCTCTCTTCCAATATCCAAAGCAGTTTGCTATGGCAGGACGGGAGTCGCGAGGCCACGCCCTTTTACACCACTCTGCAAACGTGCCTCTTGGCGTACTGCTGGTGGGGCGATGAGGTCCTCTTGTGTCCTGAGGACCTCAGGACTGAAGTGGACTTCATCCCCCGAGCAGCAGTGTGCCAGGAGGCGCATTTGCAGAGTGGTATAAAAGGGGCGTGGCCTCGTACCACTCTCAGCAATCCAGCTGTGTGAAGCTTACTGGAGGTACCTGGTGGGTGAGTTGGCCCCCAGGGACTCTCAGGAGGCAAGGGGACTTCATCTCCCAACCAAGAGCGCACCAGGAGGCGCGTTTGCAGAGTGGTGAACAAAGGGGGCATGGCCTGTGTCCACCTATCAGCAATCCCACTATCTGGGGCATACTGGAGGTATCAGGTAGGCTAGTTGGCCCCTAAGGACCCCCAGCAGTGAAGTGGACTTTAATCCCTATAAAAGAGCATGCCAGGGAGTGCGTTTGCAGAGTGGTGGGGAAAGGGGGCGTGGCCTGCTATGAGAACTTAGCAATGCTGCTGTGTGAGACTTACTGGAAATAATAGGAGGGGGTTGATGGCCCCCAAGGTTGTCCTTGGGGGCCAACTACCCCTCCTGTTACCTCCACTAAGTCCCATACAGTGGGAATGCTAAGAGGTCTTCGGAGGCCACGCCCCCTTTCTCCACCACTCTGAAAACGCTCCTCCTGGCACAGTACTGGTTGGGGGATGAAGTCCACTTTACTCCTGAGGGACTTTGGGGGCCAAGAAGCCCTCCTGGTACCTCCTGTAAGTCCTACGCAGCGGAATTCCTGAGCACTGGTTGGAGGCCCAGCCCCTTTCTCCACCACTCTGCATAGGCGACTACCAGTTAAAGAAGCATTTGCAATGTAATAGGTCTCGCATTTGCAAGAGTTAGAGCTATTGGAGTTGTAAATGTAAAAGTTTTTTACTAATGTTTTTTGGAGTGGATTGGATATACGTTGTGTGTAGTGGAATTATGTGGTATGTTGTACAGTGAAATTATGTAGATAGAAAGTATGTGGTATTTAGTGCATAGGAATTATGTAGAGTGGGATTATGTGTTATGGAGAGTAATTATGTGGTATGGTAGTCTGTGTTGTGGAGTGGTAACCTCAGGGGTAGTCTTCCTCATTTCCATAGAAGCTAAACTATGAACTCAATGAGACAAAAAAGAAGGAATCACTGAGGAGCACTTCTGGACTTAGTCAGAGGTATGAGCAGGGCCACAGGAATTATGCGACTGTTTGGCTGCACCGACTTTCGCACAATTATACATTTTCCGCATTTGCCACATAATCCATCATCTGCTGCCTAATCTGCAGATTTGAACAAAAAAAGCCTTGTTTCTAGCTCAAACGGCTCAAACGTTACTAAAAATGCAGCGACAAGAGTTACAGCGTGGCCAAAAGTCCTTTGCAAACCTAGAATGGTCACCTGTTACTTATTGCTAAATGTGGGTGTTAAATTGGGACCAATGGTGTGCAAGCCACACTTGCTTCTTTCTGCGCCTCTCTTGCCTCTTTCTGCATTTCTGTTGCTTCTTTCTGCTCCTTTCTTTCTTTTTCTGCACTTCTCTTGCCTCTTTCTGCACATCTCTTCTACTTTCTGCACCTCTGTTGCCTCTTTCTGCACCTCACTTGCTTCTTTGTGCACCCCTCTTGCCTCTTTCTGCACTCCTTGTGCCTCTTTCTGCACTTCTTTTCTTTCTTTTTGCACCTCTCACTTCTTTCTGCACTTCTTTTGCCTATTTCTGCACCCCTTTGCCACTTTCTGCACCTCTGTTGCTTCTTTCTGCACTCCTCTTGCTTCTTTCTACACCTCTCTTGCTTCTTTCTGCACCACTTGTGCTTCTTACTGCACCACTCTTCCCTCTTTATGTACCCCTATTGCCTCTTTCTGCACCTCTGTTCCTTCTTTCTGCACTTCTTTTGTTTCTTTCTGCACCTAGAGTAAGCCCGGCTGGCGCGTCCTATGTTTATTTTGTTGTTGCCTCGATATTTCATGTGACCTCCTTGTATTTTATATCTTGCTGCCACGTTTATGCGACCCTCATGCTCCTATTCCTTTAATTGACGTTTTTAGGTGCTTTTAACCTTTTAAGCATTTTAATAATCATTTTTGCATTATAAAGTATTCCTACGTTACCTGCACTCGCGCACTTTCACCCGCTCTTTCTGGTGTTGTGGTCTGACCCTGTTCCGCCGCGGCTGATGTGCCGTTTGTGCGGAGGGCGGATACTCCACTCCAGGGCTTGACTGCTCCCTTCCCTGTTGCCTGGATTCACTTCCGGTGTGGACGTGCTCCACTCGTCCACCGGAAACACTATTTAGGGGACAGATGGTGAGGGCGCGCAGCGGACGCGCGCAGCGGGCGCGCCGCTGGCGCGCCGAAGGCGCGCCTAGGGCAGGCCCGTCTGCGCCCGTCCGCGCCTGCTTCGGGCCTGGGGCCAGAGCCCCTGGCCATTCCGCCACCCAGGCTCATACCTCTACCCCTAAGGAGTTACTTTGCCTCAATTCGCCCATGCCATCATGCCGCCGACTCAAGCCGGATGAGGGTGATGTTGCATGCCCTTGCGGCTTTCTGCTCCCACAATCTTTGAACACTAGCGCTTTCCAGCCTTTTAAACAACCCTTGAATCATAGCCCCTCCTTGGCACAGAGACTGCTAAATTGAAGGGCGGACTTGTAAATGTCAGATCTCTGGCCAAACATAAACATGAAATAGCACTCATGATTCTAGCTGACGGTATAGACATACTTTTTATGACTGAAACCTGGGCAGATGCTTCCTCTGACCCCGATATCATCTCCGCTACCCCAGCGGGTTACCGGGCATTTAGGGTTGATAGATCTGTTAAACGAGGCGGCGGACTGGCTATTATTTTGAGAGAACATTTTCCTATTACTTTTCAGTCCGCTTCCACGCCTGTATTCGAAGCCCTTCATTTCACGATTGAACTTGGTCCCAGGCAGACTTTTAAAGGAATTTTATTGTATCGGCCCCCAACTCTAGAAGTACTTTTTTATCTAATTTAGACAGTCTTCTAGAATCTACCCTTATTAATGACGATTTTACCATCCTCAGAGATTTTAATTTTTATCTAGAAGATAAGGAAAATAGTGAGACAGATGCGTTGCTACATACCCTGGGGTCGGTCAGTCTCAGTCAATTGGTTCAGACCCCCACTCATGAGGCCGGCCATACTCTAGATGGCATTTTTACCTCGGTTCAGGGTCTTTCTTGTATAGAAACCCTGCCTTTGGTTTGGTCAGATCACTCACTTATAAAATTCGACCTACCAATAATGTTGTTTGGTCCTACGCAGGCCTATAAGATCCCTTCTAAGACCAAAAGGGACTGGGGTAATTTGGATAAATCCCTCCTTCGTACAATACTAGAGAGGACGCACCCCCAGGTAGGTGGGCCCTCAGACGAATCGGCCCCCAATTACACAGATTGGTTAAATACGGCGTTTCTAGCCGCAGTGCCCACCAAAAGCACTGCTGGTAATAGGAGAACCCCTTCAGCCCCTTGGTTCTCAGATGCCTTACGGGCAGAAAAACAAAAATGTCGCCGGCTGGAAAGACGCTGGCGCGTTAAGTATGATTCATCCGAGAGGGAAACATATAAATTAGCTTTAAGAGAATATAAAAATCTTCTTACATTGGAAAAGAGAGAATATTTTACTATAGTAATCTCGGAGGCAAAACATTCCTCTAAAGCTCTCTTTACAGCAGTGAACAAACTTACCACCCCTCATAGTACAGGGCCAGAAAATAGTCAAGAGTCCTGTGATGCCATTGCTTCTGCCTTCAAAACTAAAGTTTGGGACATCTTTAAAAATTTTGAGGATACATTAGCTCACGGCACCACCCTGCCGCTTTCACCGATCTCTCAGGGCACAAACACCCTGCTCAGTTTTACACCAGTATCATTGGATACAGTGGCAAAACACATTCTGGAGGCTAAATCGGGCTCCCCAGAGGACCCTTGCCCACCTGAGCTGCTGAAAGAAGTCTCTGATTTGGTAAGCCCGGTGTTAACAGATATTTTCAACTCCATGTTCTCCTCTGGCAATTTCCCAGCAATTTGGAAGGATACGTCTATCCTTCCATTGCTGAAAAACCAACTTTGGATGCAGCTGATCCCAATAACTATCGCCCCATAGCCCGCTTGCCGCTGCCCGCGAAGATAGTTGACAAAATTATGAATATCCAACTTTCCCAGTTTATTGGTGAACATGATCTGTTGGACCATTCTCAGTTCGGTTTCCGTCGGGAACACAGTACCGAAACGGCACTTATTAAAGCCACGGAGGAAATAAGAGCGGTGATGGATGGGGGAGGGTCAGCGGCCCTGATACTCCTCGATCTATCAGCCGCATTTGACACGGTTGATCATTTCCTCCTACAACAACGGCTGAAGATTCTGGGAGTTGGGGGTTCAGCACTAGCACTGGTGTCCTCCTTTCTTAAGGACAGAAGACTGGTAGTGTCGATCGATGGATACCAGTCTGAGCCATATTTCCTCCCTTGTGGAGTGCCCCAGGGCTCCTCCTTGAGCCCCACCCTTTTTAATATATACGTCTCTGAACTAGCCCCACTTATCCGGATTTTTGGCTTTAGCCTCACTTTGTATGCAGATGATTCCCAGATTGTAGTAGCAGCATATAAAAATCAGTCCTCGCCTGCTCTGCAATTTAAGAACTGCATGGGTGTCATCACTAATTGGATGAGCACACACTGCCTTAAACTCAATTCGGGAAAAACTGAAATTTTGACTTTTGGGAATCTGCATCCTAGCTGGGGCAGTGTGTGGTGGCCCGTTGATATGGGTGATCCACCGGAACCAGCAACTAAAGTGAAGAACCTGGGAGTATGGGGGGATAGTAAACTTTCTTTTGTTCAACACACTAATGCTGTGGTTTCCTCCGCCCACTTCCTTATTAAGAAACTCAGGAAGATTCTCCCTTATCTTCCGGAGGACACGAAAAGAACTGTAGTCACTTCATTAATCCAGTCTAAATTGGATTATTGTAATGGGCTGTTTATAAACGTCCAGAAGCACTGCCTGAAAAGACTACAGAGCGTGCAAAATTCAGCCGCTCGACTTCTGTCAAACACCCCTTGGTTCAAATCAGTATCTGGTGAGATCCGTAATTTGCATTGGCTCCCTGTAGCGCAGCGAATAAAATTCAAGGCTCTTAGCCTGGTGTTCAGGGCCCTGAATCATACAGGGCCAACCTTTTTGCAAAATCTTCATGTTTGGTATGAACCAACTAGACACCTTCGTTCATCTGGTGCTAAACTCCTGAGAGTGCCCAGAATTCGTACCTTACTCTGGGGTGGTCGCAGCTTTCATTACTGCGCTGCTAAACTCTGGAATTCCCTACCGATTGATTTGAGAAATGCGTCATCTCTTGTCTCTTTCAGAAAGGAACTAAAAACCTGGCTCTTCTGTAACTAGAGACTCATCAGTGGCTTACTTTGTCCGCAGCGCCAAGACACCTCCGGGTATTTGTGCGCTTTACAAGTCTTGATAACATAACATAACACCTCTCTTGCTCCTTTCTGCACCCCTCTTGCCAATTTCTCCACCCCTGTTCCCCCTTTTTGCATCTCTGTTGCTTCTTTCTGCACTTCTCTTGCCTTTTTCTCCACTCCTCGTCCCTCTTTCTGCACCTCTGTTGCTTCTTTCTGCACTTCTCTTGCTTCTTTCTGCACCTCTGTCCCTTCTTTCTGCAACCCTTGTGCCTCTTTCTGCACCCCCTTCCCTCTTTCTGCACCCCTCTTGCCTCTCTTTGCACCTCAGTTCCTTCTTTCTGCACTTTTGTTTCTTTCTGCAACTCTCTTGCTTCATTCTGCACACCTCTGCCTTCTTTCTGCACCCCTCGTGCCTCTTTCATACCCCTCTTCCCTCTTTCTGCACCCCTCTTGCCTCTTTCTGCACCTCTGTTCCTTCTTTCTGCACTTATTTTGTTTCTTTCTGCATCTCTCTTGTTTCTTTCTGTATCCCTCTTGCCTCTTTCTCCATACCACTTCCCCCTTTCTGCACTCCTCTTGCCTCTTTCTGCACCTCTGTTGCTTCTTTCTGCACTTCTTTTGTTTCTTTCTGCACCCCTCTTGCTTCTTTCTGCACCTCTGTTCCTGCTTTCTGCACTTCTTTTGTTTCTTTCTGCACCTCTTGCTTCTTTCTGCACCCATTTTGCCTCTTTCTGCACCCTTCTTGCCTCTTTCTGCACCTCTGTTCCTTCTTTCTGCTCTTCTTTGTTTCTTTCTGCAGCTCTCTTGCTTCTTTCTGTACCCCTTGCTTCTTTCTCCACCCCTTCCCTCTTTCTTCACCCCTGTTGCCTCTTTCTGCACCTCTGTTCCTTCTTTCTGCACTTCTTTTGTTTCTTGCTGCACATCTCTTGCTTCTTTCTGCACCCCTCGTGCTTCTTTCTGTACCCCTCTTCCCTCTTTTTGCATCCCCTTTGCCTCTTTCTGCACCTCTGTTGCTTCTTTCTGCACTACTCCTGCTTCTTTCTACACATCTGTTGCTTCTTTCTGCTCTTCTTTTGTTTCTTTCTACACCCTTCTTGCCTCTTTCTGCACTCCTATTGCCTTTTTCTGCACCTCTGTTGCTTCTTTCTGCACTTCTTTTGTTTCTTTCTACACCCCTCTTGCCTCTTTCTGCACCTCTGTTCCTTCTTTCCGCACTTCTTTTGTTTCTTTCTGCACCTCTCATTTCTTTCTGCACCCCTTATGCCTCTTTCTGCACACCTCTTGCCTCTTTCTGCACCTCTGTTCCTTCTTTCTGTACTTCTTTTGTTTCTGCAGCTCTCTTGCTTCTTTCTACAGCCCCTTGCCTCTTTCTCCACCCCTCTTCCCTCTTTCTTCAACCCTGTTGCCTCTTTCTGCACCTCTGCTCCTTCTTTCTGTACTTCTTTTGTTTCTTGCTGCACATCTCTTGCTTCTTTCTGCACCCCTCGTGCCTCTTTCTGCACCCCTCTCCCTCTTTATGCACTACTCTTGACTCTTTCTGCACCTCTGTTGCTTCTTTCTGCACTATTCTTGCTTCTTTCTGCACCTCTCTTGCTTCTTTCTGCACCCCTCTTGCCACTTTCTCCACCCCTGTTCCCCCTTTTTGCATCTCTGTTGCTTTGTTCTGCACTTCTCTAGCCTCTTTCTCCACCACTCATCCCTCTTTCTGCACCTCTGTCCCTTCTTTCTGCAACCCTTGTGCCTCTTTCTGCACCCCTCTTTCTTCTTTCTGCATCCTCTTGCCTCTTGCTGCACCTCTGTTCCTTCTTTCTGCACTTCTTTTGTTTCTTTCTGAAACTCTCTTGCTTCTTTCTGTACCCCTCTTGCTTCTTTCTGCACCCCTTGTGCCTCTTTCACACCCCTCTTCCTTCTTTCTGCACCCCTCTTGCCTCTTTATGCACCTCTGTACATTCTTTCTGCACCTCTATTGTTTCTTTCTGTATCCCTCTTGCCTCTTTCTCCACCCCACTTCCCCCTTTCTGCATCTCTGTTGCTTCTTTATGCACCTCTCTTGCTTCTTTCTGCACCTCTCTTGCTTCTTTCTGCACCCCTCGTGCCTCTTTCTACACCCCTCTTCCTTCTTTCTGCACTCCTCTTGCCTCTTTCTGCACCTCTCTTGCTTCTTTCTGCACTTCTTTTGTTTCTTTCTGCACCCTCTTGCCTCTTTCTGCACCTCTGTTCCGCCTTTCTGTACTTCTTTTGTTTCTTTCTGCACCTTTCGCTTCTTTCTGCACCCCTTTTGCTTCTTTCTGCACCTATCCTGCCTCTTTTTGCACCTCTGTTCCTTCTTTCTGCTCTTCTTTTGTTTCTTTCTGCAACTCTCTTGCTTCTTTCTGCACCCCTCAACTCTTTCTCCACTCCTCTTCCCTCTTTCTGCACCCCTCTTGCCTCTTTCTGCGCCTCTGTTCCTTCTTTCTGCACTTCTTTTGTTTCTTTCTGCACCTCTCTTCATTCTTTCTGTATCCCTCTTGCCTCTTTCTCCACCCCACTATCCCCCTTCTGCATCTCTGTTGCTTCTTTATGCACTTCTCTTGCTTCTTTCTGCACCTCTCTTGCTTCTATCTGCACCCCTTGTGCCTCTTTCTCCACCCCTCTTCCATCTTTCTGCACTCCTCTTGCCTCTTTCTGCACCTCTGTTGCTTCTTTCTGCACTTCTTTTGTTTCTTTCTACAACCCTCTTGCCTCTTTCTGCACCTCTGTTCCTTCTTTCTGCACTTCTTTTGTTTCTTTCTTCACCTCTCATTTCTTTCTGCACCCCTTATGCCTCTTTCTGCATACCTCTTGCCTCTTTCTGCACCTCTGTTCCTTCTTTCTGCACTTCTTTTGTTTCTTGCTGCACATCTCTTGCTTCTTTCTGCACCCTCGTGCCTCTTTCTTCACCCCTCTCCCCTCTTTTTGCACCCCTCTTGCCTCTTTCTGCACCTCTGTTGCTTCTTTCTGCACTATTCTTGCTTCTTTCTGCACCTCTCTTGCTTCTTTCTGCACCACTCGTGCTTCTTTCTGCACCCCTCTTCCCTCTTTCTGCATCCCTCTTGTCTCTTTCTGCACCTCTGTTCCTTCTTTCTGCTCTTCTTTTGTTTCTTTCTGCACCTCTCTTGCTTCTTTCTGCACCCCTCTTTCCACTTTCTCCACTGTTCCCCCTTTTTTGCATCTCTGTTGCTTTGTTCTGCACTTCTCTAGCCTCTTTCTCCAACACTCATCCCTCTTTCTGCACCTCTGTTGCTTCTTTCTGTACTTCTCTTGCTTCTTTCTGCACCTCTGTCCCTTCTTTCTGCAACCCGTGGGCCTCTTTCTGCATCCCTCTTCCCTCTTTCTGCACCCTCTTGCTGCACATCTGTTCCTTCTTTCTGCACTTCTTTTGTTTCTTTCTGAAACTCTCTTGCTTCTTTCTGCACCCCTCTTCCTTCTTTCTGCACCCCTTGTGCCTCTTTCACACCCCTCTTTCTGCACCCCTCTTGCCTCTTTCTGCACCTCTGTTCATTCTTTCTGCACTTCTTTTGTTTCTTTCTGCACCTCTATTGTTTCTTTCTGTATCCCTCTTGCCTCTTTCTCCACCCCACTTCCTCTTTCTGCATCTCTGTTGCTTCTTTATGCACTTCTCTTGCTTCTTTCTGCACCTCTCTTGCTTCTTTCTGCACCCCTCGTGCCTCTTTCTGTACCCCTCTTCCTTCTTTATGCACTCCTCTTGCCTCTTTCTGCACCTCTGTTCCGTCTTTCTGTACTTCTTTTGTTTCTTTCTGCACCTCTTGCTTCTTTCTGCACCCCTTTGCCTCTTTCTGCACCTATCCTGCCTCTTTCTGCACCTCGGTTCCTTCTTTCTGCTATTCTTTTGTCTCTTTCTGCAGCTCTCTTGCTTCTTTCTGTACCCCTCACCTCTTTCTACACCCCTCTTCCCTCTTTCTGCACCCCTCTTGCCTCTTTCTGCACCTCTGTTCCTTCTTTCTGCACCTCTTTTCTTTCTTTCTGCACCTCTCTTGTTTCTTTCTGTATCCCTATTTCCTCTTTCTCCACCCCACTATCCCCCTTCTGCATCTCTGTTGCTTCTTTATGCACTTCTCTTGCTTCTTTCTGCACCTCTCTTGCTTCTTTCTGCACCCCTCGTGCCTCTTTCTCCACCCTCTTCCATCTTTCTGCACTCCTCTTGCCTCTATCTGCACCTCTGTTGCTTCTTTCTGCACTTCTTTTGTTTCTTTCTATAACCCTCTTGCTGCTTTCTGCACCTCTGTTCCTTCTTTCCACACTTCTTTTGTTTCTTTCTGCACCTCTCATTTCTTTCTGCACCCCTTATGCCTTTTTCTGCACACCTCTTGCCTCTTTCTGCACCTTTGTTCCTTCTTTCTGCACTTCTTTTGTTTCTTTCTGCAGCTCTCTTGCTTCTTTCCACAGCCCCGTGCCTCTTTCTCCACCCCTCATCCCTTTTTCTTCAACCCTGTTGCCCCTTTCTACACCTCTGTTCCTTCTTTTTGCACTTCTTTTGTTTCTTGCTGCACATCTCTTGCTCGTGCCTCTTTCTGCACCCCTCTCCCCTCTTTTTGTACCCCTCTTGCCTCTTTCTGCACCTCTGTTGCTTCTTTCTGCACTATTCTTGCTTCTTTCTGCACCTCTCTTGCTTCTTTATGCACCACTCGTGCTTCTTTCTGCACCCCTCTTCCCTCTTTCTGCACCCCTCTTGCCTCTTTCTGTACCTCTGTTCCTTCTTTCTGCTCTTCTTTTGTTTCTTGCTGCACCTCTCTTGCTTCTTTCTGCACCCCTCTTGGCACTTTCTCCACCCCACTTTCCCCTTTCTGCATCTCTGTTGCTTCTTTATGCACTTCTCTTCCTTTTTCTGCACCTCTCATGCTTCTTTCTGCACCCCTCGTGCCTCTTTCTGCACCCCTCTTCCCTCTTTCTCTGCTCCTCTCGGCTCTTTCTGCACCTCTGCTGCTTCTTTCTGTGCTTCTTTTGTTTCTTTCTGCACCTCTATGGCTTCTTTCTCCACACCTCTTGCCTCTTTCTCCACCCCTCTTCCCCCTTTTTTCATCTCTGTTGCTTCTTTCTGCACTTCGCTTGCCTCTTTCTCTGCCCCTCATCTGTCTTACTGCACCTCTGTTGCTTCTTTCTGCACTTCCCTTGCTTCTTTCTGCACCTCTGTCCCTTCTTTCTGCAACCCTTGTGCCTCTTTCTGCACCCCTCTTCCCTCTTTCTGCACCCCTCTTGCATCTTTCTGCACCTCTATCCCTTCTTTCTGCAACCCTTGTGCCTCTTTCTGCACCCCTTTTCCCTCTTTCTGCTCTCCTCTTGCCTCTTTCTGCACCTCTGTTCCTTCTTTCTGTACTTCTTTTGTTTCTTTCTGCAACTCTCTTGCTTCTTTCTGTATCTTTATTGCCTCTTTCTCCACCCCACTTCACCCTTTCTGCATCTCTGTAGCTTCTTTATGCACTTCTCTTGCTTCTTTCTGCACCTCTCTTGCCACTTTCTCCACCCCTGTTCCCCCTTTTTTCATCTCTGTTGCTTCTTTCTGCACTTCGCTTGCCTCTTTCTCTGCCCCTCATCTGTCTTTGTGCACCTCTGTTGCTTCTTTCTGCACTTCTCTTGCTTCTTTCTGCACCTCTGTCCCTTCTTTCTGCAACCCTTGTACCTCTTTCTGCACCCCGCTTCCCTCTTTCTGCACCCCTCTTGCCTCTTTCTGCACCTCTGTTCCTTCTTTCCGCACCTCTCTTGCTTCTTTCTTCAACCCACGTGCTTCTTTCTGCACCCCTCTTCTCTCTATTTGCACCCCTCTTGCATGTTTCTGCACCTCTGTAGCTTCTTTCTGCACTCCTCGTGCCTCTTTCTACACCTCTGTTCCTTCTTTCTGCACTTTCTTTCTTTCTTTCTGCACCTCTCACTTCTTTCTGCGCCTCTTTCTGCACCCCTCTTGCCTCTTTCTGTACCTCTCTTCCCTCTTTCTGCACCCCTCTTGCCTCTTTCTGCACCTCTGCTCCTTCTTTCTGCCCTCCTCTTGCTTCTTTCTACACTTCTCTTGCTTCTTTCTGTACCACTTGTGCTTCTTTCTGTACCCCTCTTCCCTCTTTCTGCACCCCTCTTGCCTCTTTCTGCACCTCTGTTCCTTCTTTCTGCACTTCTTTTGTTTCTTTCTGCACCTCTATTGCTTCTTTCTGCACCCCTCTTGCCACTTTCTCCACCCCGTTCCCCCTTTTTGCATCTCTGTTGCTTCTTTCTGCACTTCTCTTCCCTCTTTCTCCACCCCTCATCCCTCTTTCTGCACTTCTGTTGCTTTTTTCTGTACTTCTCTTGCTTCTTTCTGTACCCCTCACCTCTTTCTACACCCCTCTTCCCTCTTTCTGCACCCCTCTTGCCTCATTCTGCACCTCTGTTCCTTCTTTCTGCACTTCTTTTGTTTCTTTCTGCACCTCTCTTGTTTCTTTCTGTCTCCCTCTTGCCTCTTTCTCCACCCCACTTCCCCCTTTCTGCATCTCTGTTGCTTCTTTCTGCACTTCTCTTGCTTCTTTCTGCACCTCTCTTGCTTCTGTCTGCACCCCTCGTGCCTCTTTCTGCACCCCTCTTCCCTCTGTCTGCACTTCTTTAGCCTCTTTCTGCACCTCTGTTGCTTCTTTCTTCACTTCTTTTGTTTCTTTCTGCACCCCTCTTGCCTCTTTCTGCACCTCTGTTCCTTCTTTCTGCACTTCTTTTGTTTCTTTCTTCACCTCTCGCTTCTTTCTGCACCCCTTTTGCCTCTTTATGCACCCATCTTGCCTCTTTCTGCACCTCTGTTCCTTCTTTCTGCTCTTCTTTTGTTTCTTTCTGCAGCTCTCTTGCTTCTTTCTGCATCCCCTTGCCTCGTTCTCCACCCCTCTTCCCTCTTTCTTCGCCCCTGTTGCCTCTTTCTGCACCTCTGTTCCTTCTTTCTGCACTTCTTTTGTTTCTTACTGCACATCTCTTGCTTCTTTCTGCACCCCTCGTGCCTCTTTCGGCACCCCTCTTCCCTCTTTTTGCACCCCTCTTGCCTCTTTCTGCACCTCTTTTGCTTTCTACTGCACTACTCTTGCTTCTTTCTGTACCGCTGTTCCTTCTTTCTGCACTTCTTTTGTTTCTTTCTGCAGCTCTCTTGCTTCTTTCTTCAGCCCCTTGCCTCTTTCTCCACCCCTCTTCCCTCTTTCTTCACCCCTTTGCCTCTTTCTGTACCTTTGTTCCTTCTTTCTGCACTTCTTTTGTTTCTTGCTGCATATCTCTTGCTTCTTTCTGCACCCCTTGTGCTTCTTTCTGCACCCCTCTTCCCTCTTTTTGCACCCCTCTTGCCTCTTTCTGCACCTCTGTTGCTTCTTTCTGCACTACTCTTGCTTCTTTCTTCACCTCTGTTGCTTCTTTCTGCAGTTCTCTTGCTTCTTTCTGCACCTCTGTCCCTTCTTTCTGCAACACCTTTGCCTCTTTCTGCACCCCTCTTCCCGTTTTCTGCACCCCTCTTGCCTCTTTCTGCACCTCTGTTCCTTCTTTGTGCACTTCTATCAGAGGCTGTATTGATGAGTGACTGCATGTATGAGTGACTGTATAGGTGAGTGAGTGGATGTGTGTAGACCTATGAATCAGTGAGTGGTTATGTACTAACTGGTATTCCTATGTCTATGGTTTCGAATGGTAGTCTGTATTTTAGAGTGGGTGTATGAAAGGTTATATTAGGATGTGAGGAGGTGCATCAGATCTTAAGTGGATGATGTCATCAGTGATGTCATCAGTGATGTCACTGACCATGTCATGAGTGATGTAATATGTGAGGTCATCAGCAGTGCATTGCGGGGCGCGAGTTATAGTTAGCTCAACTAACTATAATGGCCGAATTTCTCTGGTTTTGTACGAGTGAAATGTCCAACTAACTATAATGTCCCTGAAAGCTATGGTTTTTTCAGTGAATTTCAAAGGTTTTTTAACTGCTAATTCCTAACTATAACGTCCCTGAAACCTCTGGTTTTTTCAGTGAATATATATATATATATATATATATATATATATATATATATATATATATATATATATATATATATATATATATATATATATATATAGAGAGAGCTATAGATATATGGGGTAAAGTACCCTGTACCGTACATTATAAGGATACTGCAAGTCACCGAGGAGTTCCATAATCATACAGTGGAACAAGGCTGAAGGCCAACTTCTTTTATAAGGTTATTGAACTCTGAAGTGACCCTATGGCAGAGGGTACTTCATACTATCTCACAACAAGGTCTCTATAGGAGGAATTATTACCATCCATGGTACCACTCCACTATATGATACACACAAAAGGTAACCGGATGGTATCCTAACTAGAATGTGAATATGAATGTGCACAAACAGAACCAAAAAGGAAGGGCATTTGCTTTTTAAAGACGAAAACCCTCACTCACCCTTTGGGTGACATGCTTCATCATTGGGTTCCCTCTTGCACACAGTGCCCGCAAGGTGCACTGTGTGGGCTACAACTCTCCCTCAGGAGAGGAGCGTGAGGTGTTTTTCACTCCAATGTTTAATGTGAGTGAGGGGCAGAGTGCAAAAATAATATCAAAAGTGAATTAAAACCATCTCATATGGGGAATTTGTTTTTAATGAGTATCCCCTATGGGTAGAATTAAAAAACAGTGTAGACGATAGGGGTAAGGATGTTCCCTATCTGACTAGGTCATTAGAGGGTACTTCATCCCATATAACACATGGTCATACCATCACCTTTCCCACAAATCACTTAAAATCTTGATGCGTGGCTCTTTCATATTTAAGAATGAGCACATTTGCAAACATGAAGAATACAAATCAATAAAACCTCTAGTGCAAAACACATCAAAAACCTGTTAGATATTTGTTGCAAACAGTTATTAGAAACAGTGCAATACAAGTCAGTATTTTTTTATTTTTTTAAAAAGCTGCACTAGCTCAGAATGTGTAGAAACATGCAGAAACATTCTTGCTTTTCTATTTCTAAGGAGTGCAACAAATATTTTTGTCTGTCAATGTAAGCTTTTAAAATAGAGCAGAAGATAGGTTCCTTTTTGTTGCTTTAAACAGCTGCTTCAATTTTTCTCAGTGACCTGATCTGCCTTTCACCTCTGCTGCTGTCACTGGCAGCAGGCATTGTGAGGTCAGAACTCGACTGCAATAACGTATAATAGTCGAGTTCTGCCATCTTTTCTTTATAATCTGCGAATAGGTGCATCACAAGACTATAAAGGAATTAGACACTGCAGTTTATAGAGGGATTTCAGAATCCATTGTACTATAAAGGTATATACATATATAGATGTGGTGGTAAGAAAGAAGAGTAAATCTATATTTATCTAGATGTGCTTACCTGCACAGTATTTTGACAGTCAATATTCTTGGATACGATATTTTTAGAGAGAAATATTTTTGTGCTTGACATTTTGGCATACAATCATTGTGTCATATTCAAAAACCCACAAGCATTTTCTGTACATGTCCTAACTTTGCTTAGCTTTTACTTGTGATTGATTTACACCAATAGACTCACCTTCATTATGCTTGTGGTAGTCCCAATTTTCATGTGGAACAATCCTTATTTTTGAGTTAACGGTACTTCAAGTTGTTTCAGTCGCTTTTGCAACAATTAAACATACATCACAAGGAAAAGGCAATGCAACAGTGCCCAGCCTTAGTTAAGTGATATATAACGGAGAGACATTTGCTTGTTCTTTGCCAAGCAACACGTGATCC
Source organism: Calotriton arnoldi (assembly GCA_963921515.1). NCBI lineage: Eukaryota > Metazoa > Chordata > Amphibia > Caudata > Salamandridae > Calotriton > Calotriton arnoldi. The sequence goes on from CAWUFW010005538.1 coordinate 1,142,827, forward strand.
AGCGCGATATTAGCAAACAGCATTCATACACCAAATACTCACTTGGGCCCATACATTCATACTACGCTAATACTTACGCTGGGAAGTCAGTTGTACTCTTTATCAAAATCCCTGCTACCAATTACCTTTCTGATTGAAGAGTAATGACTTACCAATGAATCCTTTGCTAATTGGGAAGTTTAAAATGAGTGACATTCAATACAGTACATAATCCTGAAATAACCACTGAGTCAGGAAGTTTAAAAATGTTTATCTAAAGATTTTAGCAGAGTAAATACAGAAACACATGATACTCAGTCGCATATCAAGGATGAAGCATAGAATAATAATTATTGATCAATGACGGTCCCTCAGAAAGGAGAAGATAGAGACAGCAGCGCAACTAAAGGTTGCAGGTATATTTACCTAAAGTGCGAGAACCAAACCCCTTGGCCAAGGAGTTGGGACCCAGGAAGGATGAAGAGCAAAGACCTCCTCCAGGTTCAGGACAGGACCGGTGACCTCTCTACCAACGACGCCTGCGTCGTTCCCTCTCTGATACTCGGCTTCTCCTCGATTCTCCCGTGCCTTCCTTCTAATGGACTCCGCCGCCCCCTCCTCAGGACCTCTCTGGACAGCGGTTCAATCTGCAATCGATCAGCTTGTCGGTCTGGAGCTTCTGCCTGTCTGCTTCTAGTCTCGAAGAACGCCTGTTCTTTCAGCTGCTCTGCCAGCCTCTAGTCTAAACTAATTAGCTAATTCTATATCTATTATACCCTTCTACGCCCATGTACCTCCCATTAATGTTGCAAAAATATGGGACCACTATTTCTGATTGGACAGGGACAGGGGTTGATCCTCACACCATATTGATTTGGTTCGATTTCTTAAAGTCTATTGTTTTAAAATACCGCCCATCAATTTTATTACATTTGCTTTATTTCCCACCCGTCTCACGACAAATTTTATACATAATTCATATACATTGTTGCAATTCAGCTGGTACATCATGGGTACAGCGGTGACGGCCATCAGGTCATGGCCTTGGACGACGTCCAGGTTGACTTCATCCTTTTCTCTCTGGGAAGCCATGTAGGACGCATGCACAGGATCATTGTCACATGAGTTTTCAGTTCACCAAACCCCAGGCCCCAATTTTACGAACTAATAAAAGCAAAGAAGAAAATATTAAAATCACAAATAAAATGTTTCACTGTATACCCACTCTTTCTATTCTATTCCCATTTACTTATAAATTCTATCCCGCATTAATAGCGTTAGAGAAACGACAAATTGATTATAACACGAGAGCAAGCTGTAGCATGTGAAAACATCAAGCAGCCATTTTAATGCACACTGCGCAGAAGCAGGAGTTTCCCACCAAGCAAAGAAAGACGTCACAACACGTGATATGGTTGAGACATGCGCAGTAAAGTTCCCGCGTTTTAGCGGTCATTTTAGAAAAAGACAAGCGTTATTCGTTAGTTTAAACACATAGGCAAGCTTCCTTGCTATTTATGTAGTGTATGCAAGAGATAGTACGAACAATACAAGTTTAATAAATTAATACTGTGAGGAGATTGCATCCGAGCAAGTCTCATTTGTGAGTCCTTGCTCCATCAATCCCCTCTCTGATGGCGTTTCTGAGCCATCAAATAGTACCCACGATCAGATGCCAACTTTTAGCATAAAATAGTTTCATTTTCATTTTTACACTTTCTATTTTTCACATCCCCTTTCAGTTTCTTGTATAATTCACTTCTCAAGTCTTCCAGTTCTATTTCATCAAACTTTCTCTTCTTCCCTTTTCCTGTCACATTATACGATTCATTCTTTCTACAGCATTTGCACCATATTATTATCGACAGTACTATTATTGCTATCCCTGCTAAGGGTACTAATATTTGACCTATAAGTCCTTTCCCTATATTAGCAAACCAGGTACCAATTGACGCAATACTATTTGTCAATCTTTCCCATACACTATCAACTTCCAGTGGTTTAAGTTCTTTCTCAAGTTTAGTTATATTCTGTATATACGTTCCAATTTCTGCACTTTTATCAGGTATGTAAGTCCAACAGTGTTTCGTCTTCAATAATTTACAGACTCCGCCCTCTTTTGCCAATATAATATCAAGAGCAAGTCGATTTTGCATAACCATAGATCTAATCGCAACCATCTCTGCATTAATCATTAGAAAACCTCCAGCAGTATCCGTTGATAAACGATCAACCACTGTAGACAAATTACATATCTTCCTTGAGTTCAGAATTATTCCCACTGAAGGTATCAAAGCACCAAATATATCACCTACAATTTCTGAAAAACTAGCTCTTTTACTACGTGTTAATTCGCCATTATTTTCATTGCTCCCAGTGTTTCTTTTTACGTGGTTTATTTTTGGAAATACTATTCCAAAGTAACAACTTCCATACCACCGCGCAGGAAGCCTAAAGTAAGCCTTATTCCCACACACATAATAGACTCCAGGAAAAACTGAATCTGTTCCTCCTTTGATTCCCCACCCTCCAAGAATTAAGAAATTATGTTCACATTCACTGGTACCGATGAAAACATTGTTATAATCAGTTTTTAACCTATGTAGACAAATTTTCCCTGTCTTTACAAAATCCAGAGCCATAGCAGCTTGAGCCTTGCCAGGTGTGTAACTACCTTCTTTCTCATCCCAAGGTGGCAAATGAGCCTTATGCTCAGAAGCTTTCTTTTGAAAATCTTGTCTTCTATCTTCTACTAAGTTCAAAAATATCTTTTCTTCTTCATGTAATGAACATGTTAGATTGTGTCTATGTGCATGTGTTATATCTATCGATTTCATTGTTAAGAAAAATTCTCCCATAAACTGTGCATCTTGACTACTAAGTACTGGGTTCATACTCTTTCGAATGGGAACCTCAGAAAATATCACAGCTATGTTTGAATAATAATACTGAAGTCTCCCTGTTCTATAAAATAAACTAGCCAATACACTATATGATATGCCATATGTTAATGGTAAGTGATGATATGTTAACCCTTCTGCTACTGATTCGGGTAACTTCATACAGACATAACAATTACTAACCTCCATGGTATCTACATATTGAAACAATAACTTTGTGAAAACATTTAAACTAGTGTCGTTATCAGTTATCTCATGATGAAATTCTGGTTCATTTTCTGCCATTAGTTCTACTCTATTACCGTTCAGGTTTGCTGTCCTTTCCTTAGTTTCGTTATTAATCTTTTTATCCATTATCATAAGGTAAGGAACTGCTACGATCAGAACTAACCATACTATAAGCACCATTACTAGACTACATATGCACACTGCACAGCATCTTTTACAACATTTCTGTTTTGATCTCCCAGTAACTCTATCATCGGACATTTTGACAAGGAAGATTGCTCTTCTTATCTATTTTCCGTTTCTTTATAGCACTATTTCTCTTTATCAAGGTGGTCTTGTTTCTTTTTCATAGGTCAGTTCCGCACTGGTTCCTTCATCACCACTTTCACCTGACTCTGAGCTTTCGTAATCTTCAAGAATGATGTAAGTCCAATCAGGACCCTTGAATTTGTTGTTCACAAGTTTCAATCTTTTGCTTCTTCTTTTCTCAGTTCTGCTTTCTTGTCCTGTTTGGCTTGTTACTTCATTTACTTGATCTGGATCTTCACTTCTGGTTGTTATGTGGTATTTTACTCTTTTAATGACACTAGGCCAATGATCACCTTTTCTTGTTTTCTTTGTTTCTACTGTCTCTTTATTTTCCTCTTCAGAAATCCTTTTATTTTCAGGTTTTAGCACAGTTTCGTTTTCTGCAATTACTGTTTCTCTTATTTGCTCCTTTTCAGGTCTGATTGGTTTCTCTTCAGCAGCTCCACTGTGAGTTTCCAATAAGTGACCTTGTTCTTTATTTATTTCTTCATGTTCGTTTTTCTCAAGATCTTCTTCTTCTGTGTACTTTTCTTGATATAACTGGTTCTGATCAGGGCTTATTGCACTTTGTACTTCTGCAGCCTGACCGGGTTCTTCTAAACCTCTCTGTCCCTGCTCAAAATTTGTTGGTTCTTCGTTGTTTTGAGCCCAGTTTCCTCTCCCTATCTGGTCCTGCTCAGGTTCTTTTATTGTGTCTTCTTCTTTTTCCTGAGCTGCTTCTTCTTCACCTATCTGATCTTCTTCAATCTCTTCCAAATTTGTTTGACTTCTTGTTCTGTGGTAAACTTCAGGAATTTCCACCACCGGTATCCAGTCCTGACTTGTGCTCGGTTGTTCTTCTTTAGCTTCTCTTGAATCTCGAACCTGAGATTCTTCAGCTGGGCAACCTTCAGCTTCCTCAGTGATTGATGCTGACTGAGGATTTTCTTCTTCAGGGTCTGGTACTCTTTTGGTGTGACTTACATGAATCCAATTAGGAAATCCTGCACACTTCACTGCTGTATTTGTGATCAGTATGACCTGACAAGGTTTGCCCCACCTAGGTGATAGACACGTCTCTCTGGTGTGATTCTTCACTACCACCCAGTCACCAGGATTCAGATCATGTTCTTGTTCAGGCTGCCTGGAAACGGCGTCTTCTCCAACCTGGTGAGAGACAGAATGCACTAGGTCAGCCAATCCTTTGCAATAATCCAGGACCATATCAATCAATCAATCAATCACGGCATTTATAGAGCGCGCTACTCACCCGGGAGGGTCTCAAGGCGCTGGGGGAGGGGGTAAGTTACTGCTCGAACAGCCAGGTCTTGAGCTGCTTCCTGAAGGCGAGATGGTCCTGGGTTCGCCGAAGGTGAGTGGGGAGGAGTTCCAGGTCTTGGCCGCCAGGTAGGAGAAGGATCTTCTCCGGCGGTGGTTCTGCGGATGCGTGGTACGGTGGCGAGGGCGTGGCTGGTTGATCGTAGCTGGCGTGTGGGCGTGTAGAAGGACATGCGGTCGTTGAGGTACTTTGGGCCCAGGTCGTGGAGGGCCTTGTGTGCGTGGGTGAGGAGTCTGAACGTGATTCTCTTGCTGACGGGGAGCCAGTGCAGGTCTTTCAGGTGTACGGTGATGTGGCTGTGTCGGGGATGTCCAGGATGAGTCGTGCGGAGGCGTTCTGGATGCGCTGGAGTCTCTTTGAAGTTTGGCTGTGGTTCCGGCGTAGAGGGTGTTCCCATAGTCCAGTCGGCTGGGTGACGAGTGCCTGGGTGACGGTCTTCCTGGTTTCAGTGGGGATCCATCTGAAGATCTTGCGGAGCATGCGCAGGGTGTTGAAGCATGAAGATGAGACGGCGTTGACTTGTTTGGTCATTGATAGGGAGGAGTCCAGGATGAAGCCCAGGTTGCGTGCGTGGTCCGTTGGCTTGGGTGCGGTGCCCAGGGCCGGGGGCCACCAGGAGTCGTCCCAGGCGGAGGGTGATGAGCCCAGGATGAGGACTTCCGTCTTGTCTGAGTTCAGTTTAAGGCGGCTGTTCCTCATCCAGTCATCAGATATATTCAGCAGTTTATTTGTGGGAACATGTGCTTGTCTCATTGCTCTTCCCATCATTATCTCGTGTGGACTCAATCCGGTATTTCTATCAGGAATGCTTCTGAGTCCCATTAAAACAAGTGGCAATGCATCCGGCCACTCTAATGATGTTGATGCACACATTTTTCCCAGTCTGGATTTTATAGTGCCATTCAATTGTTCAACCACTCCAGAAGCCTCTGGACGATATGCACAGTGCAGTTTTTGTTCAATTTGGAATGCTTCACAGATTATTTTAATCACTTCACTGTTAAAATGTTTTCCTCTATCTGATTCCAAAGTTACTGGGAAACCAAACCTAGGAATGAGTTCTCGTAGCAATAACTTTGCAACTGTAATGCTGTCATTCCTTCGGGTAGGGTAAGCCTCCACCCACTTTGAAAACAGACACACTAATACAAGTACATATTTCAGCCCTCTGCAGGATGGTAGCTGAATGAAGTCAAATTGCAATCTTATAAATGGACCTTCTGCCTTTCCAATTTTCCCAAACCCAATTATTGTTTTTCTTCCTGGATTATGCATCTGGCACGTTAAACATCTCTGGCAAAGACTCTCTGCTACAGCCCTGAACCTTGGATTGTACCAATTTTGTCTGAAGAGCCTAATCATTGCATCTCTCCCTATGTGAGTGTCTCCATGATACATCCTGGCCATTTGTGAAAGCAAAGAATCGGGCATGACTGGTCTGCCATCGGCATAAATCCATACATCATCGTCTGCCCTTTGAGAACATCCCATTTTAATCCAGTATTTTTCTCACTCTCATCAGCATCATCTTGCATTCCTTTTACCTCATTCCATGTTTCAGGTGGCGCATACAGCATAAGTTGGCAGCTGATTCCCATTCTTTCCACCCTTTTATTGACTGACAACCTATTTTTGGCACAATGTTGAGCCACAAGGTCTGCATATCGGTTGCCGACTACCACCCAGTCATCTCCTGACTGGTGTGCGGCACATTTCACCACAGCCAATTCTTTTGGTGATTGTATTGCTTCTAGCAATTCCCTTACGAACTGTCCATTTTTAATGGGGGATCCTGAAGAAGTCATGAAATCCCTCTGCATCCATAGTTGGCCAAAATCATGCACAACCCCGTAACCATATTGGCTATCTGTAAATATAGTTACTTTTTGATTCCTCCCAATTTTGCAAGCCTTTATCAATGCAATTAATTCAGCTATTTGTGCAGATTTGACTCCTGGTAAATAGGATGCTTCAACTATTCCAGTTAATTCACACACCGCATAGGCAGCAGTTAGTTTACCATCTTCATGTCTTTGGCACGAACCATCAACAAACAGCTCCCTGTCTGGCTTTTTGAGGGGTAGTTCCTGAATATCAGGACGTGGTTTCGTGCATAGCTCTGTGACTTTTAAACAATCATGTTCTTCTTCTTCGTCATCGTTAACTTCTTCATGATATGGGTCTGGTAGTAAGGTAGCTGGATTTACTATCGTGCACCTTACCATGGTCACATTTTCAGCACCCATTATTATTCTTTCATACTAAGGGGCCGATTCCGATTCAGGCCGGAAATCTCTCTGACCGAACCGGACCCGGAGAGATTTCCGACCGAATCGGACCCTAGCAGTCCGACCGAACGAGTACGATGCGTTCGCATGCTATCGGACTCGATTCTGTCGGACTCCCATTGAAGTCAATTGGAGCCGGTCGTACAACGCGTACGCGGGCTCCCATTGACTCAATGGGTGCGAGGCGAACAAGGGCACCCCTACAGCGGGTACGCGTCGAAGCGGGTCGCGCCATACATGCACAGGTAGGGGGACCCATGGGGGTAAACAGACATAATATCGAAACAAAAATATCGAATGGACAAAATATCGAGTCCAAAATATAGTATGGACATAATATCGAATGGACATAATATAGTCAGTTAAAAATATCGAAATTAAGGTAAGTAATATCGATTGTTAAAATATCGAAGTACATAATATAGGCATTAAAAAATATCGAATTTTTTATAATATCGAATTTTTTCTAAGTGTATTGTATGTTAGTATATGTGTTAAAAGTGTATATTAGTTGTTGTAATGTATGTTTAATTTTTTAAAAGCAATGAATTTTATGTTTTTTAATTTTTGCATAATTTAATTCCGTAGCGGGTAGTGGGTTTATAGGGGAATAGGCTGGGAAGTAATTTAATTAAAATTAAGTACATATTAATAAATATTAATTGGTATTGATAATTAATTTATTGTTAATTAATTATTAATTGGTAATTAAATTTTATTAATTGGTAATTTCTTTTTAATTGATTAATTGGTAATTATGTTAATTCTATTAATTAAATAGTTGTAGCGGGATGTGGGTTTATAGGGGAATAGGGTGGGAAGTAATTTAATTGAAATTAAGTACATATTAATAAATATTAATTGGTATTGATAATTACTTCATTGTTAATTAATTATTAATTGGCAATTATATTTTATTAATTGGTAATTTTTTTTTTATTCATTAATTGGTAATTATGTTAATTATATTAATTAAATAGTTGTAGCGGTATGTGGGTTTATAGGGGAATAGGGTGGGAAGTAATTTAATTTAAATTAAGTACATATTAATAAATATTAATTGGTATTGATAATTACTTCATTGTTAATTAATTATTAATTGGTAATTATATTTTATTAATTGGTAATTATTTTTTTAAATTTATTTATTGGTAATTATGTTATTTCTATTAATTAAATAGTTGTAGTGGGATGTGGGTTTATAGGGGAATGTGGGGAAGTAATTTAATTGTAATTAGTTAATTATAGAATTTTTTTTGTATTGATACTTAATTTACTGGTAATTAAATATTAATTGGTATTTATTTAAATATTTATACAAATCTGGTAATGATTATTAATTGGTTGTTAATGATTTATTAATAGGTAATTAATTTTTAATAAATCATATGTATTGTATTTATAATAAACTAATTATTAAAGATTTTATAATTGGTAATTAGTGTTATTAATAATATTTATTAGTATTGATAATTAATTATTTTTAGTAAAATATTAAAATATTACTTTCCCTACTGTTGCACTCTCTGGAGTGGGAATAGTAATTATTACCCCTACGCTATCCAACGCTTTCCCTACTGTTGCACTCACTGGAGTGGGAATAGTAATTTTACCCCTACGCTATCCAACTCTTTCCCTACTGTTGCACTCTCTGGAGTGGGAATAGTAATTATTACCCCTACGCTATCCAACGCTTTCCCTACTGTTGCACTCACTGGAGTGGGAATAGTAATTTTTACCCCTACGCTATCCAACTCTTTCCCTACTGTTGCACTCTCTGGAGTGGGAATAGTAATTATTACCCGTACGCTATCCAACGCTTTCCCTACTGTTGCACTCTCTGGAGTGGGAATAGTAATTATTACCCCTACGCTATCCAACGCTTTCCCTACTGTTGCACTCTCTGGAGTGGGAACAGTAATTTTTACCCCTACGCTATCCAACGCTTTCCCTACTGTTGCACTGTCTGGAGTGGGAATAGTAATTTTACCCTCCCGCTATCCAACGCTTTCCCTACTGTTGCACTCTCTGGAGTGGGAATAGTAATTTTGACCCCTACGCTATCCAATGTTTTCCCTACTGTTGCACTTTCTGGAGTGGGAATAGTCATTTTTACCCTCCCGCTATGCAACGTTTTCCCTACTGTTGCACTTACTGGAGTGGGAATAGTAATTTTTACCCTCCCGCTATCCAACGCTTTCCCTACTGTTGCACTGACTGGAGTGGTAATAGTAAATTTTACCGTCCCGCTATCCTACGCTAAAAATATTGAATATTTTTTATAAATATTACGTTAATATATTTATGTATTAAAAAATTAAAAAGTATGTTTATTTTTTTTAAGTTACATTAATTATTTATTCATTTTAAAGTTATTTAAGTATTTTTAAGTATGTTTTAGTTAATTATATATATTATTTCATTAATTTTACATTACTTTTCATACATTTAAAAAATTCGATATTTTGACTATATATTTTACAACTATATTTTGGAGTCGATATTTTTGTACTTACCTGTTTGTAGATAGGGAGTCGATATTCTGGCATTCGATATTTTTACTTCGATATTGTTGTAGGTCGATATTCTTGTTCTCGATATTCTGTCAGTGATCCCCCATGGGTCCCCCTGTGTGCGACTCGCACGGCTAGGCGTACAGGGGGTCCGACACGGACCCCCAAAGTGCGGCTCCGACTGTTCTTTTGAGCCGGACGGCGCGAGTCAGTCGGACTGCTCGTGGCGCGCATCGTACTTACCCGGCCGGGGAACGTCTCCATTGCTCGGTGCGAGTCGTGTCCGTGCGAGTCGGTCGGAGCGGTTGGGTCCCGCGAACGAGTCGGTCGGCGATTTCGCGTACGCTCGCATCGTACTCGCTCGCCCGGATGCACGTCCGACTCGGTCGGGAAACAGGGCTCCGAATCGGATCCGGTAATGCCAAGTCCGATACGGAGCCCTACCGGCCGAGATCGGAATCGGCCCCTTAGTCAGCCGACTAGGAGTAAGATGCTGAGTTCGCGTTCTTGTCAACAGAATCACAACCGCATGTGGAACAAACACCTTTACAGGGTGTCCCATTACAATTGACTCACTTTGTTCAATGCTCAAACAGGTAGCCGCCACTGCTTTTAAGCAGCCTGGCAACGCGGCTGCCACTGGGTCCAATGTAGCAGAAAAATATGCTATAGGATGTCTGTCTAAACCATGTCTCTGGGTTAGGACTGAAAGTGCACAATTTTCTCTCTCGTGACAAAATAATGCGAATTTTCTTTTATAATCAGGCATGCCTAGGGCAGGTGCTGAACAGAACGCATTTCTCAATTTTACAAAAGCTCCTATGCTCTCATCATCCCACTCAACTGGGTCCCTTGCCTTCTTTTTCGTCAATTGAATTAATGGCTTTGCTAATAGAGAAAATCCTAGTATCCATTGTCGACAATAACCTACTATTCCCAGGAACATTCTCACTTCTCTTTGTGTTACAAGCAATTGCATTTTCTTGATTAGTTTTACTCTTTCAGACGTTATTCTGCTTTTTCTCCTCTCAATTTGGTGTCCCAGATATTTAACTGCTGTTGTACAAAACTGTAATTTTTCAGGTGAAACTTTATGCCCTTCTTCAGCTAAATGATTTAATAATGCAATTGAGTCAACAACACAGTCCTCTCTGGTGTTTGGTGCCACCAGTAAGTCGTCAATATACTGCACTAAGACTGAGCTTCCTGGCATCACTAGTTTCTCTAGACACTTTTTCAATATCTGATTGAAGATGGAAGGACTTTCCGTGTACCCCTGAGGAACACGATTCCATACATAGACTTTGTTCTCAAATTTAAATGAAAAAAGATACTGGCTATCTGGATGCAAGGGTATCAAAAAGAATGCTTGGCATAAATCAATCACAGTAAACCATCCTGCACTCCAAGGAATCTGATATAGAATTACTGCAGGATTTGGCACTATAGGACAACAAGGTTCCACAATTTTATTTATTTTTCGCAGGTCTTGAACAATCCTATATTTTCCACTAGGTTTCTTCAGTCCCATGATTGGTGAGTTACAAGGGCTACTCGTTACTTCTTTTAATATGTCTTGTTTTACCATTCTGTTTATTTCTTCAATGACTCCTGCTTTTACTTCTGCACTCATTTTGTATTGTCTGGTATTTGGGAAAATCGCACCTTCTTTTACAACATTTTAACTGGGTCTATTTTGGCCATAAGTCCTACTTCCTTTCCCGTGAAATCCCATACCATGGGGTTTACAGTAGTTTTTAATTCTTCTGGCAACTCGTCTTTTGCTATCAAAGAAAACATCTCATCTACTTCTGTACCTTGTTTTGCAATCATAAACTTATATACATGATCTTCATCTGGGGTCTGAACTGCCACACCATCCGGTGTGCAGAAAATTGTGCAATTCATTTTGCATAACAAATCTCGGCCCAATAAATTTACTGGACTGGAATCACACACTACAAATTGATGCATTTCTCTAAAGTTTCCTATTTTTACTTCCATTGGTTCGGTAAGAGGTGTTCTAATCTTTCGATTCGCCACCCCACAACTTGGATAGCTTCTCCAGAGAGAGGAAGGTCTGGGATGTCTGCTGTTCTCACAGTAGACCTGGTAGCACCAGTGCCCAAAAGGAAAGTAATATCATTTCATTACCTTTTACATTCCCTTCAACATATGGGCCTGACTGATCTACCGGTAAGGATGCGCCAAGTACGCACTCCTTCTCCCCCTCTCCTAGGCACCGTCACTGACTATAGGAACAGAAGTCGTCCTGTAAAAGAAATTGTGATGTTATATAATCATTCTTACCACTTCCTCCTTGATATCCGACGTCTGTACCGTGCTTTGCTCTGCTTACATTACACTGAATAGGTGCAGGAGGCAACTGACTCTGAGGATTTACACCCTGCTGTGAGTCATTCTGCGTCTGTGGATTTAAATTTTGATTTGGGCCATCATTATTTTGAATCTTTTACATTCATCCTTCCAATGCCCCAATTTTCCGCATCCATGACAAGGAAATTTCTTTTTAGCCTCTTCTCTGCTCATTCGTCCTCTCACTTTTCCACCGTTCCCAGTGTCACCACTCGTTCCAGAATCCTTTCCCTGATTTTCACTCGGATTATCCAAATTAATTCCCTGTTTCTCGGCCATTTTCACCTGAGCCCACATTACTTTCTCCTGCAATTTCTTGTGCCTGTCCTCAATGTCATCTCCACAATATTTCGCATATTTCAAGATCTCGTCGATCGGTTTCCCCTGCCAACACAACATGTGCTGCTTAATCATCTGACAAATCTCCGGCTTCAGGCCATAAACAAATCGGTAAACAAACTGACTCATGTTTTTATCTCCAATATCCTCAAAGCCACTATACTGCTTGAATACCTGCAATAAACGCTCATAATAGGCGTGTACCGATTCACTGGCTTCTTGTGTAGTTCTATCTATTTTCACCCAATCTGTTTCTTTCGGTGGTATTTTCCCTTTCAGGTAGGTTATTACCTGTTGATACTTTCTCATTACATCATTTGACGGGGCACCTGTTTTTGGATCTCTAGGATACTCTTCACTAGGCCAATCGACTGTTATTTTACAATCTGTCCACAAATCGGCAGGTACCACTATGTCAAACAAACCATCCAAATCCTTCAACAATACCTTAGACACCTTCACAAACCTCTCAACCTGCTTGTACCATTCAATTGGCTTCTCTCTCAATTTTGGAAAATCATTCGTAAATGACAAAATATCCTGTCTGCTCCATGGGACATGTACATATCCCCCTCCTGGAACTTCTCGCATCGGGTACATTTGATCTGCTTTCCCTGTTTCCTTCATTAGATATTCAGATGCTGTTCTACTGGATCGTGCCTCTTCCTTTTTCTTGGCCCACCTAATTCTCCATTTATCTAGGTCTCCCCATTTCTGTAAAACTGTCATTAATTCCTTTATTTGTAATTTTCTTCCGGAGGCATTCATGTTTTCTAAATCTTTGTCTGAAAAATCTGCTCTATAGGGTTTCTGTAGCAATTTTGACCTCCCTATTTTAATTCCCATTTGCAAAGCTAAATCTGATAATTTTTCATGGAATAATTTTACATTTCTTGTGATACTCCTGCACACGAATAATAGCTCTTCTTCATCGTATGTATTTAGGCGATCTAACCCTACATTTCCTGCTATTATTTCTTCCAATTCGACCTTCAATTTATAAATGTCCATGATCTTTGGGGGTGTGCTCTGTTTGTCTGCTCCTTGTGCCCACCTTTCTAAGTCTTCTGGTGTTACTACTGTGGCACTTTTTGCTCCCGATGAAGTTATTATGTTTACATCTCTTGAGCAACCAGGTGTAGCCCTTCTGGGGGTACTATTTACAGAATCTCGAATGGGTAAGTCCATTAATGAAATCATAGATTCACAATCACTAAAATGATCCTCAACCATTACTACTGCTTCAGGTTTAGGAACATTCACAGGAGTAGACATAACTAAAGGTTTTTGGTAATTTCCTTTGTCACCATATAAGGGAACCACTGGACCAATTGTTACAGGTATGGTTAGTGAATCAGGATGAACACTTAATTGTGTTACTCTCTGTATCAATTCTGCTCTGTTTTTATCTATGGCTTCCTTTTCTTTATCGTGAAGTACCCTACTAGCTGGGGAATCATGCAATACTTGGGGTACCAATGGTGTCCTTAACAGTGGTGCACTTGGGATGCATCCACTTGTCCCTTCCTGATATGGTGGCGGGTTCTTTAATGTCTCTTCCATAAACTCATCTTCGGAATCTCCAAATCTAGTCAAGTGTTTTGTCTTCTCTGTTCCCTAATGGCTCATCCGCCATTAATATTGGATACAGACCCTCTGTAAGCATTGCTCTTCTCCACTGTTTCATCTGACCATCCCTTGACTCATTATGGTTCCTAGGAAAAAATCCTCGATAACCCATATTACTCCTGGACCGGTCACGCTCAAATGCCTCGGTTTCCCATTCCTCTAAGGCTTCGTATTGAGTTAATCTAGGTCTGGGTTCTAAGTCATTCATCCTCAATCTCAAATTTTGAAGAATTCTCCCATTAAAAGTACCATTCTCGGGAAATGCTAATATTCCATCATTTTTGCTATATTCCATCCAATTCTCTATCCATACACAAGTATGATAACCTCTCTCCATCATCATGAATGAAGCGGGCGTTTTAGCTGGTGGAATGATAATTCCTTCCCTAGTTTTGATTGGTTTATCCTTTTTAAAATAATTCTTAATCTTTTGTAGAAATGACATTTTTCTCTTTTCTCCGTACATCTTGGGTAAATCTTGATGTATAAAATTATATTCTGCAAAGCCTAGATATCTCCTATCCGGACGAGTTCCTGTTAAAGTTGGGTCTAGTTTTAACATACAATCTCCTATCCACTAAGAATTCAGCTTCTATGGTAACAACCAATCAAATTTCGTCTAACTTCTGTTTCTGAACCAATCCTAGCGCGGCCTTTCTGTGACATTTGTCTACCAACCCCTCCTTTACAATCTGCTCCTTTCTCTGTCCCTCGCTGTTTTCGACCAATCCCAGCGCGGCACCTGTGACGTCAGTACCACTCCTGACTACTGACCCCTCCTTTACAAGAGTCTTTCCACGCCTGCTGTTTCAACCAATCCCAGCGCGGCACCTGTGACGTCAGCTCCCTCTCCGGCAACTGACCCTCCCTTTACAAAATCGTACGCAAAACTTTATTTTCTCTACGACTTTTAATTAAATTTCAGTAACAACATAAAATATTCGCTATCGTGCCAGTTTCTCTAAGTTCGAAAAGATAGTTTCTCTCACACGTAGTAAAAACCTTTCCGTTTTACTAAACACACACTACGAGTAAAACCCTTCCGTTTACTCTTCACACAAGCTTCAGAAATACCCGTTACTTCTTCAATGTTACCCTTTCTAGGTGATATAACATCAAATTTTATCAGCGTATTTCTTTGCTATTATTCACACGGATAGAGTCCCTAACAAGTACTGATAGCCCTGCTTAACTTTTCAGTACTATTTCTGCCTGACAGATAACCTCACTGCAGTATGGTTTCCACTTACCATCCGCTATTCAACTTTTCCCGGGGATTTCTGAACATCATAAAACAAACTTTTAAACACGCGGATGTGAGTTAAAAAAAAATAAAACTCTCATTACCCAATTAACAAAGTACAACCATCCTCTGATATCCAGAAAACTGATCCAGCGCGATATTAGCAAACAGCATTCATACACCAAATACTCACTTGGGCCCATACATTCATACTACGCTAATACTTACGCTGGGAAGTCAGTTGTACTCTTTATCAAAATCCCTGCTACCAATTACCTTTCTGATTGAATAGTAATGACTTACCAATGAATCCTTTGCTAATTGGGAAGTTTAAAATGAGTGACATTCATTACAGTACATAATCCTGAAATAACCACTGAGTCAGGAAGTTTTAAAATGTTTATCTAAAGATTTTAGCAGAGTAAATACAGAACCACATGATACTCAGTCGCATATCAAGGATGAAGCATAGAATAATAATTATTGATCAATGACGGTCCCTCAGAAAGGAGAAGATAGAGACAGCAGCGCAACTAAAGGTTGCAGGTATATTTACCTAAAGTGCGAGAACCAAACCCCTTGGCCAAGGAGTTGGAAAAGATAGGACCCAGGAAGGATGAAGAGCAAAGACCTCCTCCAGGTTCAGGACAGGACCGGTGACCTCTCTACCAACGACGCCTGCGTCGTTCCCTCTCTGATACTCGGCTTCTCCTCGATTCTCCCGTGCCTTCCTTCTAATGGACTCCGCCACCCCCTCCTCAGGACCTCTCTGGACAGCGGTTCAATCTGCAATCGATCAGCTTGTCGGTCTGGAGCTTCTGCCTGTCTGCTTCTAGTCTCGAAGAACGCCTGTTCTTTCAGCTGCTCTGCCAGCCTCTAGTCTAAACTAATTAGCTAATTCTATATCTATTATACCCTTCTACGCCCATGTACCTCCCATTAATGTTGCAAAAATATGGGACCACTATTTCTGATTGGACAGGGACAGGGGTTGATCCTCACACCATATTGATTTGGTTCGATTTCTTAAAGTCTATTGTTTTAAAATACCGCCCATCAATTTTATAACATTTGCTTTATTTCCCACCCGTCTCACGACAAATTTTATACATAATTCATATACATTGTTGCAATTCAGCTGGTACATCATGGGTACAGCGGTGTCGGCCATCAGGTCATGGCCTTGGACGACGTCCAGGTTGACTTCATCCTTTTCTCTCTGGGCAGCCATGCAGGACGCATGCGCAGGATCATTGTCACATGAGTTTTCAGTTCACCAAACCCCAGGCCCAAATTTTACGAACTAATAAAAGCAAAGAAGAAAATATTAAAATCACAAATGAAATGTTTCACTGTATACCCACTCTTTCTATTCTATTCCCATTTACTTATAAATTCTATCCCGCATTAATAGCGTTAGAGAAACGACAAATTGATTATAACACGAGAGCAAGCTGTAGCATGTGAAAACATCAAGCAGCCATTTTAATGCACACTGCGCAGAAGCAGGAGTTTCCCACCAAGCAAAGAAAGACGTCACAACACGTGATATGGTTGAGACATGCGCAGTAAAGTTCCCGCGTTTTAGCGGCCATTTTAGAAAAAGACAAGCGTTATTCGTTAGTTTAAACACATAGGCAAGCTTCCTTGCTATTTATGTAGTGTATGCAAGAGTTAGTACGAACAATACAAGTTTAATAAATTAATACTGTGAGGAGATTGCATCCGAGCAAGTCTCATTTGTGAGTCCTTGCTCCATCAATCCCCTCTCTGATGGCGTTTCTGAGCCATCAAATACTACCCACGATCAGATGCCAACTTTTAGCATAAAATAGTTTCATTTTCATTTTTACACTTTCTATTTTTCACATCCCCTTTCAGTTTCTTGTATAATTCACTTCTCAAGTCTTCCAGTTCTATTTCATCAAACTTTCTCTTCTTCCCTTTTCCTGTCACATTATACGATTCATTCTTTCTACAGCATTTGCACCATATTATTATCGACAGTACTATTATTGCTATCCCTGCTAAGGGTACTAATATTTGACTTATAAGTCCTTTCCCTATATTAGCAAACCAGGTACCAATTGACGCAATACTATTTGTCAATCTTTCCCATACACTATCAACTTCCAGTGGTTTAAGTTCTTTCTCAAGTTTAGTTATATTCTGTATATACGTTCCAATTTCTGCACTTTTATCAGGTATGTAAGTGCAACAGTGTTTCGTCTTCAATAATTTACAGACTTCGCCCTCTTTTGCCAATATAATATCAAGAGCAAGTCGATTTTGCATAACCATAGATCTAATCGCAACCATCTCTGCATTAATCATTAGAAAACCTCCAGCAGTATCTGTTGATAAATGATCAACCACTGTAGACAATTTACATATCTTCCTTGAGTTCAGAATTATTCCCACTGAAGGTATCAATGTACCAAATATATCACCTACAATTTCTGAAAAACTAGCTCTTTTACTACGTGTTAATTCGCCATTATTTTCATTGCTCCCAGTGTTTCTTTTTACGTGGTATATTTTTGGAAATACTATTCCAAAGTAACAACTTCCATACCACCGTGCAGGAAGCCTAAAGTAAGCCTTATTCCCACACACATAATAGACTCCAGGAAAAACTGAATCTGTTCCTCCTTTGATTCCCCACCCACCAAGAATTAAGAAATTATGTTCACATTCACTGGTACCGATGAAAACATTGTTATAATCAGTTTTTAACCTATGTAGACAAATTTTCCCTGTCTTGACAAAATCCAGAGCCATAGCAGCTTGAGCCTTGCCAGGTGTGTAACTACCTTCTTTCTCAGCCCAAGGTGGCAAATGAGCCTTATGCTCAGAAGCTTTCTTTTGAAAATCTTGTCTTCTATCTTCTACTAAGTTCAAAAATATCTTTTCTTCTTCATGTAATGAACATGTTAGATTGTGTCTATGTGCATGTGTTATATCTATCGATTTCATTGTTAAGAAAAATTCTCCCATAAACTGTGCATCTTGACTACTAAGTACTGGGTTCATACTCTTTCGAATGGGAACCTCAGAAAATATCACATCTATGTTTGAATAATAATACTGAAGTCTCCCTGTTCTATAAAATAAACTAGCCAATACACTACATGATATGCCATATGTTAATGGTAAGTGATGATATGTTAACCCTTCTGCTACTGATTCGGGTAACTTCATACAGACATAACAATTACTAACCTCCATGGTATCTACATATTGAAGCGAAAAACAAAAGAGAGAGCGAGGATGTAAGGGTACGTCCCGATCCCCTGGGTAAAGTTGCAAAAAACAATGTGGACGGACCCTGTTGTAGTATGAATCTATCAATCACTAAATGTGGTAAGTCCAGGGACCCATTAGGTATATTTAAAAGACCCCTCACACACCAACCTGGTTGGTGTCATGCTTCATCATAGGGGTCCCAACCGGGTGGCCTAATGCCGCCCGGTTGTGCTACGACGCCTGATTACAGCGGAGCAGGTGTGGTGTGAATGTGTGATGTGAATGTTAAAAATACCTCTGAGAATCCTTGCCAGGTAAATTTAATAGTGGCGGCTCAGGGTATGGTTAAAAACTATGTGGTGCCAACTAACAAGAGATAATAATCTGTAGTTGTTAGGGTGATGTGGTCTACATGTTTCAGCCCGTTAAAAAATTCGAATGGGCTTTCTTCAGGACCGAGAATAAAAACGTGAGTGGCAAAGTGAAGGCCACGTGAAAGGTGAAGTACCAACACACGCGCTAAGGTGTGTGGACTAGGTGTCGGTATACTTACTGACACCGATAAAAAAGCCTATGAAGGAAAAAGACAAAACAAGACATGTAATTCTTTTGAGCAACATAAAATGCAATCTTTCAAAGCAACACAAAATTGCAATCTCAAACATGCCGTGATAGTCGAACTGACCACCACCGTGACAGTGATAGAGTAATAATGGTTCAGCATGCAAGTATCTACAGCATGCTTAGCAATAACAATGCCGTAAGGCTGGATGATCACAGAGGAGCACCGTG
Organism: Calotriton arnoldi; assembly: GCA_963921515.1. Classification (NCBI taxonomy): domain Eukaryota; kingdom Metazoa; phylum Chordata; class Amphibia; order Caudata; family Salamandridae; genus Calotriton; species Calotriton arnoldi. The sequence continues at coordinate 1,161,987 of CAWUFW010005538.1, forward strand.
AGACGAATAGTACACTATGCGGATCAAGTACCCACGCTAAGACGTGAATTAGATGGTCACATGGGAGCATCGTGAAGCGAGTGGCCATGATGTAATGGGAGCCAATGCTTATGTATTACGGGCAGCGGGTAAAAATATGCGCTGCTTGCAGGGTGCTGATTAAATAATGCGAAGTGGCGCGCAGGGAGTTAGTCACATATGCGGCCAAACAAACGCCTTAAAAAATGCACAAATTACGAATAGGCAAGATAGCATGTTTTAAAAAAAGGTAGAAACAATTGTAGCAGCGTAAATCCCAAAAATATAATTACTATGAAGAAGAAATCTAGGCAGCTAATCAGGGCATAGGAGGGGTCTCATCCGGTAAACCAATCTGTAAGGAAAGAGATGGCTTTTCAGTAAAAAGTCATGGATAGTGCAGCGGGTCGCCTAAGGTCCACAGAAACACAACCTTACTTGGTTCCGTGAGGATTCCCGTTATACAACCTACTGCGGTCTCCCGATGTCCCGGCTGGTGTCGGACACGCTGGGAGAACCGTATTAAATCCATTCCTTAGGGCGCTCGGTTCAGGAAGTGACGGCACCACGTAAGGGGATGACGAAGCAAAAAAAGCTTGTCTGAGTATAACGGGCTAAAACGTGGCGGCCATATTGGGAGACCTATGAGCTAAAGGCAGGCAAGGCGGCTATGGCAGCCATTCATAAGAGGTGAAAATTCACAATACAGGTGCAAGGAAGCCGTGGTGTGTGATAACACGGCGGCAAGAAAAAGAAAGAGAAAAGAAAAGAAGAAAAAAAGGGGTGAGTATTACTCAGAAAAGCGCATTGAACAGTAGTGTTCAAAAAATATAGTGTTCAGAAAAATGACCTAACTGGCAGCGCTGGGCATAAAATGTGCTCAGTGTATATCCTGAAGAAAACAAATGAAAATAAAAAGTGAAAATAATAATTACATGAAATGGAAAGTGTTACACAGAAATCGCATTTTGGGCATTTTGCAATGACAAACAGCACTGGATATAGAATGTGCTCAATAAGTATCCTGCGCTGGTATAGAGTGTAATGGATAAGTATCTATTATCTCCTAAGGCTTTGCCAGGGAATATTATCGTTGAGTCCTGTCAGATGACTGGATAGGCGATAAACCCATCTTTGTTCTTTCTCCAATAAACGATTTTGTATGTTAGGCATGTTAGGATCCAGAGCCTCGATGACCACCCAACTGATGTCATTCGTGGTATGACCAGCTTCAAGGAAATGGCTTGTCATTTTTGTGGTCGTCTTCTTGCATCTAATCATACTGCGATGCTCGCAAATTCTAGTCTTGACTTTCCGATTAGTCATCCCAATGTACGTAAGATTACAAGGACATGTGATGCGATATACGACATGGGCTGTGTTACAGTTCGTGTGTGTCCTTAAATGCCAGGTCTTGCCCGGTTCCAAGTTGAGATTTTTGGTAGTCATGGTTATATGGCATACACTACAGTCTCCGCAAGGATAGTGGCCCACCACATTAGGGAGTCCCCACGCATTCAGAATTGTATTAAGGGGTTTCCTTTGGGGTGTTGGTCATGTAGCAACCAAAGCATCCTTAATTGATCTAGCCTTTCTGTGAGACATCAACGGAAGTTCCCAATTCAGGGTACCTGTCTTTAGAATACGCCAATGTTTTTTTATGATGTCAGACACCTCATGTGAGACAGCGTTATAGGTGGTAACGCACGTGAGTGGGATGGGGGTGGATGCACGATTCTGCACTTCAATAAGGCCCTCCCGGTTCTGATTCCGAGCCCGCTTGTTGGCTTTATCGGTGATACGTTGAGGGTAACCACGCTGTCGTAATTTGGTACTCAGATCAGAGGCTTGTTGTTTGTAATCTCTTATGTCACTACAGTTCCTGCGGAGGCGAAGGTATTGTCCATAGGGAAGATTCTCCCACAGGGATCTGGGGTGGAAACTTGAGAAATGGAGGAGTGAATTGCGGGCCGTTGGTTTGAAGTGGGTTTTACTTTTCAGAAGGCCTCCTACCGCTTCAATATCCAGATCAAGAAACGTCGCCTTATTGTGGTCGAAACTGTGTGTGAATCTGAGGTTAGGATCGCACGTGTTTAACCATGTACAAAAAGATAGCAACGATTCTGTATCTCCTTCCCAGATCATCAAGATGTCGTCGATATAACGTTTGTAGAACTTGATCTGAGGGATACGTGGCGTCTGATTATGCAGTAGGTATCTGGTTTCAAAGTGGTACACGTAGAGTCCCGCTACACTGGGGCGAAAACGCTCCCCATTGAAGTCCCATACTTCTGTAAGTAGAGTTGGCCTTCATATTAAAAAAAGTTCTCTTTCAGGGCTAATGCAGCACACTCCAAGATGAGTCTCTTGGAGGTCTGATATTGCCAATCAGATTCGTTGAGAGCTGTTTTCAACACTTCAAGGGTACTATCTTGCGGGAGGCTGGTGTAGAGGCTCTCCACGTCAAGACTTACCAGAAAAGAATTGTCAGGGTTGAAGGCTAGAGTATTAATTAGCCTCAAAAGATCTTTTGTGTCCTTAAGGTACGTACTCGTGGACTGTACCATTGGTTGGAACACTACTGTTCAATGCGCTTTTCTGAGTAATACTCACCCCTTTTCTTCTTTTCTTTTCTCTTTCTTTTTTCTTGCCGCCGTGTTATAACACACCACGGCTTCCTTGCACCTGTATTGTGAATTTTCACCTCTTATGAATGGCTGCCATAGCCGCCTTGCCTGCCTTTAGCTCATAGGTCTCCCAATATGGCCGCCACGTTTTAGCCCGTTATACTCAGACGAGCTTTTTTTGCTTCGTCATCCCCTTACGTGGTGCCGTCACTTCCTGAACCGAGCGCACTAAGGAATGGATTTAATACGGTTCTCCCAGCGTGTCCAACACCAGCCGCGACATCGGGAGACCGCAGTAGGTTGTATAACGGAAATCCTCACGGAACCAAGTAAGGTTGTGTTTCTGTGGACCTTGGGCGACCCGCTGCACTATCCATGACTTTTTACTGAAAAGCCATCTCTTTCCTTACAGATTGGTTTACCGGATGAGACCCCTCCTATGCCCTGATTAGCTGCCTAGATTTCTTCTTCATAGTAATTATATTTTTGGGATTTACGCTGCTACAATTGTTTCTACCTTTTTTTTTTTAAACATGCTATTTTGCCTTTTCGTAACTTGTGCATTTTTTAAGGCGTTTGTTTGGCCGCATATCTGACTAACTCCCTGCGCGCCACTTCGCATTATTTAATCAGCACCCTGCAAGCAGCGCATATTTTTTACCCGCTGCCCGTAATACATAAGCATTGGCTCCCATTACATCATGGCCACTCGCTTCACGATGCTCCCATGTGACCATCTAATTCACGTCTTAGCGTGGGTACTTGATCCGCATAGTGTACTATTCGTCTCACGGTGCTCCTCTGTGATCATCCAGCCTTACGGCATTGTTATTGCTAAGCATGCTGTAGATACTTGCATGCTGAACCATTATTACTCTATCACTGTCACGGTGGTGGTCAGTTCGACTATAACGGCATGTTTGAGATTGCAATTTTGTGTTGCTTTGAAAGATTGCATTTTATGTTGCTCAAAAGAATTACATGTCTTGTTTTGTCTTTTTCCTTCATAGGCTTTTTATCGGTGTCAGTAAGTATACCGACACCTAGTCCACACACCTTAGTGCGTGTGTTGGTACTTCACCTTTCACGTGGCCTTCACTTTGCCACTCACGTTTTTATTCTCGGTCCTGAAGAAAGCCCATTCGAATTTTTTAACGGGCTGAAACATGTAGACCACATCATCCTAACAACTACAGATTATTATCTCTTGTTAGTTGGCACCACATAGTTTTTAACCATACCCTGAGCCGCCACTATTAAATTTACCTGGCAAGCATTCTCAGAGGTATTTTTAACATTCACATCACACATTCACACCACACCTGCTCCGCTGTAATCAGGCGTCGTAGCACAACCGGGCGGCATTAGGCCACCCGGTTGGGACCCCTATGATGAAGCTTGACACCAACCAGGTTGGTGTGTGAGGAGTCTTTTAAATATACCTAATGGGTCCCTGGACTTACCACATTTAGTGATTGATAGATTCATACTACAACAGGGTCCGTCCACATCTACATATTGAAACAATAACTTTGTGAAAACATTTAAACTAGTGTCGTTATCAGTTATCTCATGATGAAATTCTGGTTCATTTTCTGCCATTAGTTCTACTCTATTACCCTTCAAGTTTGCTGTCCTTTCCTTAGTTTCGTTATTAATCTTTTTATCCATTATCATAAGGTAAGGAACTGCTACGATCAGAACTAACCATACTATAAGCACCATTACTAGACTACATATGCACACTGCACAGCATCTTTTACAACATTTCTGTTTTGATCTCCCAGTAACTCTATCATCGGACATTTTGACAAGGAAGATTGCTCTTCTTATCTATTTTCCGTTTCTTTATAGCACTATTTCTCTTTATCAAGGTGGTCTTGTTTCTTTTTCATAGGTCAGTTCCGCACTGGTTCCTTCGTCACCACTTTCACCTGACTCTGAGCTTTCGTAATCTTCAAGAATGATGTAAGTCCAATCAGGACCCTTGAATTTGTTGTTCACAAGTTTCAATCTTTTGTTTCTTCTTTTCTCAGTTCTGCTTTCTTGTCCTGTTTGGCTTGTTACTTCATTTACTTGATCTGGATCTTCACTTCTGGTTGTTATGTGGTATTTTACTCTTTTAATGACACTAGGCCAATGATCACCTTTTCTTGTTTCTTTGTTTGTACTGTCTCTTTATTTTCGTCTTCAGAAATCCTTTTATTTTCAGGTTTTAGCACAGTTTCGTTTTCTGCAATTACTGTTTCTCTTATTTGCTCCTTTTCAGGTCTGATTGGTTTCTCTTCAGCAGCTCCACTGTGAGTTTCCAATAAGTGACCTTGTTCTTTATTTATTTCTTCATGTTCGTTTTTCTCAAGATCTTCTTCTTCTGTGTACTTTTCTTGATATAACTGGTTCTGATCAGGGCTTATTGCACTTTGTACTTCTGCAGCCTGACCGGGTTCTTCTAAACCTCTCTGTCGCTGCTCAAAATTTGTTGGTTCTTCGTTGTTTTGAGCCCAGTTTCCTCTCCCTATCTGGTCCTGCTCAGGTTCTTTTATTGTGTCTTCTTCTTTTTCCTGAACTGCTTCTTCTTCACCTATCTGATCTTCTTCAATCTCTTCCAAATTTGTTTGACTTCTTGTTCTGTGGTAAACTTCAGGAATTTCCACCACCGGTATCCAGTCCTGACTTGTGCTCGGTTGTTCTTCTTCAGCTTCTCTTGAATCTCGAACCTGAGATTCTTCAGCTGGGCAACCTTTAGCTTCCTCAGTGATTGATGCTGACTGAGGATTTTCTTCTTCAGGGTCTGGTACTCTTTTGGTGTGACTTACATGAATCCAATTAGGAAATCCTGCACACTTCACTGCTGTATTTGTGATCAGTATGACCTGACAAGGTTTGCCCCACCTAGGTGATAGACACGTCTCTCTGGTGTGATTCTTCACTACCACCCAGTCACCAGGATTCAGATCATGTTCTTGTTTAGGCTGCCTGGAAACGGCGTCTTCTCCAACCTGGTGAGAGACAGAATGCACTAGGTCAGCCAATCCTTTGCAATAATCCAGGACCATATCATCAGATATATTCAGCAGTTTATTTGTGGGAACATGTGCTTGTCTCATTGCTCTTCCCATCATTATCTCGTGTGGACTCAATCCGGTATTTCTATCAGGAATGCTTCTGAGTCCCATTAAAACAAGTGGCAATGCATCCGGCCACTCTAATGATGTTGATGCACACATTTTTCCCAGTCTGGATTTTATAGTGCCATTCAATTGTTCAACCACTCCAGAAGCCTCTGGACGATATGCACAGTGCAGTTTTTGTTCAATTTGGAATGCTTCACAGATTATTTTAATCACTTCACTGTTAAAATGTTTTCCTCTATCTGATTCCAAAGTTACTGGGAAACCAAACCTAGGAATGAGTTCTCGTAGCAATAACTTTGCAACTGTAATGCTGTCATTCCTTCGGGTAGGGTAAGCCTCCACCCACTTTGAAAACAGACACACTATGACAAGTACATATTTCAGCCCTCTGCAGGATGGTAGCTGAATGAAGTCAAATTGCAATCTTATAAATGGACCTTCTGCCTTTCCAATTTTCCCAAACCCAATTATTGTTTTTCTTCCTGGATTATGCATCTGGCACGTTAAACATCTCTGGCAAAGACTCTCTGCTACAGCCCTGAACCTTGGATTGTACCAATTTTGTCTGAAGAGCCTAATCATTGCATCTCTCCCTATGTGAGTGTCTCCATGATACATCCTGGCCATTTGTGAAAGCAAAGAATCGGGCATGACTGGTATGCCATCGGCATAAATCCATACATCATCGTCTGTCCTTTGAGAACATCCCATTTTAATCCATGTATTTTTCTCACTCTCATCAGCATCATCTTGCATTCCTTTTACCTCATTCCATGTTTCAGGTGGCGCATACAGCATACTTTGGCAGCTGATTCCCATTCTTTCCACCCTTTTATTGACTGACAACCTATTTTTGGCACAATGTTGAGCCACAAGGTCTGCATATCGGTTGCCGACTACCACCCAGTCATCTCCTGACTGGTGTGCGGCACATTTCACCACAGCCAATTCTTTTGGTGATTGTATTGCTTCTAGCAATTCCCTTACGAACTGTCCATTTTTAATGGGGGATCCTGAAGAAGTCATGAAATCCCTCTGCATCCATAGTTGGCCAAAATCATGCACAACCCCGTAACCATATTGGCTATCTGTAAATATAGTTACTTTTTGATTCCTCCCAATTTTGCAAGCCTTTATCAATGCAATTAATTCAGCTATTTGTGCAGATTTGACTCCTGGTAAATAGGATGCTTCAACTATTCCAGTTAATTCACACACCGCATAGGCAGCAGTTAGTTTACCATCTTCATGTCTTTGGCACGAACCATCAACAAACAGCTCCCTGTCTGGCTTTTTGAGGGGTAGTTCCTGAATATCAGGACGTGGTTTCGTGCATAGCTCTGTGACTTTTAAACAATCATGTTCTTCTTCTTCGTCATCATTAACTTCTTCATGATATGGGTCTGGTAGTAAGGTAGCTGGATTTACTATCGGCACCTTACCATGGTCACATTTTCAGCACCCATTATTATTCTTTCATACTTAGTCAGCCGACTAGGAGTAAGATGCTGAGTTCGCGTTCTTGTCAACAGAATCACAACCGCATGTGGAACAAACACCTTTACAGGGTGTCCCATTACAATTGACTCACTTTGTTCAATGCTCAAACAGGTAGCCGCCACTGCTTTTAAGCAGCCTGGCAACGCGGCTGCCACTGGGTCCAATGTAGCAGAAAAATATGCTATAGGACATCTGTCTAAACCATGTCTCTGGGTTAGGACTGAAAGTGCACAATTTTCTCTCTCGTGACAAAATAATGCGAATTTTCTTTTATAATCAGACATGCCTAGGGCAGGTGCTGAACACAACGCATTTCTCAATTTTACAAAAGCTCCTACGCTCTCATCATCCCACTGAACTGGGTCCCTTGCCTTCTTTTTCGTCAATTGAATTAATGGCTTTGCTAATAGAGAAAATCCTAGTATCCATTGTCGACAATAGCCTACTATTCCCAGGAACATTCTCACTTCTCTTTGTGTTACAGGCAATTGCATTTTCTTGATTAGTTTTACTCTTTCAGACGTTATTCTTCTTTTTCCCCTCTCAATTTGGTGTCCCAGATATTTAACTGCTGTTGTACAAAACTGTAATTTTTCAGGTGAAACTTTATGCCCTTCTTCAGCTAAATGATTTAATAATGCAATGGAGTCAACAACACAGTCCTCTCTGGTGTTTGATGCCACCAGTAAGTCGTCGATATACTGCACTAAGACTGAGCTTCCTGGCATCACTAGTTTCTCTAGACACTTTTTCAATATCTGATTGAAGATGGAAGGACTTTCCGTGTACCCCTGAGGAACACGATTCCATACATAGACTTTGTTCTCAAATTTAAATGAGAAAAGATACTGGCTATCTGGATGCAAGGGTATCGAAAAGAATGCATGGCATAAATCAATCACAGTAAACCATCCTGCACTCCAAGGAATCTGATATAGAATTACTGCAGGATTTGGCACTATAGGACAACAAGGTTCCACAATTTTATTTATTTTTCGCAGGTCTTGAACAATCCTATATTTTCCACTAGGTTTCTTCAGTCCCATGATTGGTGAGTTACAAGGGCTACTCATTACTTCTTTTAATATGTCTTGTTTTACCATTCTGTTTATTTCTTCAATGACTCCTGCTTTTACTTCTGCACTCATTTTGTATTGTCTGGTATTTGGGAAAATCGCACCTTCTTTTACGACAATTTTAACTGGGTCTATTTTGGCCATAAGTCCTACTTCCTTTCCCGTGAAATCCCATACCATGGGGTTTACAGTAGTTTTTAATTCTTCTGGCAACTCGTCTTTTGTTATCAAAGAAAACATCTCATCTACTTCTGTACCTTGTTTTGCAATCATAAACTTATATACATGATCTTCATCTGGGGTCTGAACTGCCACACCATCCGGTGTGCAGAAAATTGTGCAATTCATTTTGCATAACAAATCTCGGCCCAATAAATTTACTGGACTGGAATCACACACTACAAATTGATGCATTTCTCTAAAGTTTCCGATTTTTACTTCCATTGGTTCGGTAAGAGGTGTTCTAATCTTTCGATTCGCCACCCCCACAACTTGGATAGCTTCTCCAGAGAGAGGAAGGTCTGGGATGTCTGCTGTTCTCACAGTAGACCTGGTAGCACCAGTGTCCAAAGGAAAGTAATATCATTACCTTTTACATTCCCTTCAACATATGGACCTGACTGATCTACCGGTAAGGATGCGCCAAGTACGCACTCCTTCTCCCCCTCTCCTAGGCACCGTCACTGACTATAGGAACAGACGTCGTCCTGTAAAAGAAATTGTGATGTTATATAATCATTCTTACCACTTCCTCCTTGATATCCGACGTCTGTACCGTGCTTTGCTCTGCTTACATTACCCTGAATAGGTGCAGGATGCAACTGACTCTGAGGATTTACACCCTGCTGTGAGTCATTCTGCGTCTGTGGATTTAAATTTTGATTTGGGCCATCATTATTTCAAATCTTTTTACATTCATCCTTCCAATGCCCCAATTTTCCGCATCCATGACAAGGAAATTTCTTTTTAGCCTCTTCTCTGCTCATTCGTCCTCTCACTTTTCCACCGTTCCCAGTGTCACCACTCGTTCCAGAATCCTTTCCCTGATTTTCACTCGGATTATCCAAATTAATTCCCTGTTTCTCGGCCATTTTCACCTGAGCCCACATTACTTTCTCCTGCAATTTCTTGTGCCTGTCCTCAATGTCATCTCCACAATATTTCGCATATTTCAAGATCTCGTCGATCGGTTTCCCCTGCCAACACAATATGTGCTGCTTAATCATCTGACACATCTCCGGCTTCAGGCCATAAACAAATCGGTAAACAAACTGACTCATGTTTTTATCTCCAATATCCTCAAAGCCACTATACTGCTTGAATACCTGCAATAAACGCTCATAATAGGCGTGTACCGATTCACTGGCTTCTTGTGTAGTTCTATCTATTTTCACCCAATCTGTTTCTTTCGGTGGTATTTTCCCTTTCAGGTAGGTTATTACCTGTTGATACTTTCTCATTACATCATTTGACGGGGCACCTGTTTTTGGATCTCTAGGATACTCTTCACTAGGCCAATCGACTGTTATTTTACAATCTGTCCACAAATCGGCAGGTACCACTATGTCAAACAAACCATCCAAATCCTTCAACAATACCTTAGACACCTTCACAAACCTCTCAACCTGCTTGTACCATTCAATTGGCTTCTCTCTCAATTTTGGAAAATCATTCGTAAATGACAAAATATCCTGTCTGCTCCATGGGACATGTACATATCCCCCTCCTGGAACTTCTCGCATCGGGTACATTTGATCTGCTTTCCCTGTTTCCTTCATTAGATATTCAGATGCTGTTCTACTGGATCGTGCCTCTTCCTTTTTCTTGGCCCACCTAATTCTCCATTTATCTAGGTCTCCCCATTTCTGTAAAACTGTCATTAATTCCTTTATTTGTAATTTTCTTCCGGAGGCATTCATGTTTTCTAAATCTTTGTCTGAAAAATCTGCTCTATAGGGTTTCTGTAGCAATTTTGACCTCCCTATTTCAATTCCCATTTGCAAAGCTAAATCTGATAATTTTTCATGGAATAACTTTACATTTCTTGTGATACTCCTGCACACGAATAATAGCTCTTCTTCATCGTATGTATTTAGGCGATCCAACCCTACATTTCCTGCTATTATTTCTTCCAATTCGACCTTCAATTTATAAATGTCCATGATCTTTGGGGGTGTGCTCTGTTTGTCTGCTCCTTGTGCCCACCTTTCTAAGTCTTCTGGTGTTACTACTGTGGCACTTTTTGCTCCCGATGAAGTTATTATGTTTACATCTCTTGAGCAACCAGGTGTAGCCCTTCTGGGGGTACTATTTACAGAATCTCGAATGGGTAAGTCCATTAATGAAATCATAGATTCACAATCACTAAAATGATCCTCAACCATTACTACTGCTTCAGGTTTAGGAACATTCACAGGAGTAGGCATAACTAAAGGTTTTTGTTAATTTCCTTTGTCACCATATAAGGGAACCACTGGACCAATCGTTACAGGTATGGTTAGTGAATCAGGATGAACACTTAATTGTGTTACTCTCTGTATCAATTCTGCTCTGTTTTTATCTATGGCTTCCTTTTCTTTATTGTGAAGTACCCTACTAGCTGGGAAATCATGCAATACTTGGGGTACCAATGGTGTCCTTAACAGTGGTGCACTTGGGATGCATCCACTTGTCCCTTCCTGATATGGTGGCGGGTTCTTTAATATCTCTTCCATAAACTCATCTTCGGAATCTCCAAATCTAGTCAAGTGTTTTGTCTTCTCTGTGCATTTGCTCCCTAATGGCTCATCCGCCATTAATATTGGATACAGACCCTCTGTAAGCATTGCTCTTCTCCACTGTTTCATCTGACCATCCCTTGACTCATTATGGTTCCTAGGAAAAAATCCTCGATAACCCATATTACTCCTGGATCGGTCACGCTCAAATGCCTCGGTTTCCCATTCCTCTAAGGCTTCGTATTGAGTTAATCTAGGTCTGGGTTCTAAGTCATTCATCCTCAATCTCAAATTTTGAAGAATTCTCCCATTAAAAGTACCATTCTCGGGAAATGCTAATATTCCATCATTTTTGCTATATTCCATCCAATTCTCTAACCATACACAAGTATGATAACCTCTCTCCATCATCATGAATGAAGCGGGCGTTTTAGCTGGTGGAATGATAATTCCTTCCCTAGTTTTGATTGGTTTATCCTTTTTAAAATAATTCTTAATCTTTTGTAGAAATGACATTTTTCTCTTTTCTCCGTACATCTTGGGTAAATCTCGATGTATAAAATTATATTCTGCAAAGCCTAGATATCTCCTATCCTGACGAGTTCCTGTTAAAGTTGGGTCTCGTTTTAACATACAATCTCCTATCCACTAAGAATTCAGCTTCTATGGTAACAACCAATCAAATTTCGTCTAACTTCTGTTTCTGAACCAATCCTAGCGTGGCCTTTCTGTGACGTTTGTCTACCAACCCCTCCTTTACAATCTGCTCCTTTCTCTGTCCCTCGTTGTTTTCGACCAATCCCAGTGCGGCACCTGTGACGTCAGTACCACTCCTGACTACTGACCCCTCCTTTACAAGAGTCTTTCCACGCCTGCTGTTTCAACCAATCCCAGCGCGGCACCTGTGACGTCAGCTCCCTCTCCGGCAACTGACCCTCCCTTTACAAAATCGTACGCAAAACTTTATTTTCTCTACGACTTTTAATTAAATTTCAGTAACAACATAAAACATTCGCTATCGTGCCAGTTTCTCTAAGTTCGAAAAGATAGTTTCTCTCACACATAGTAAAAACCTTTCCGTTTTGCTAAACACACACTACGAGTAAAACCCTTCCGTTTACTCTTCACACAAGCTTCAGAAATACCCGTTACTTCTTCAATGTTACCCTTTCTAGGTGATATAACATCAAATTTTATCAGCGTATTCCTTTGCTATTATTCACACGCATAGAGTCCCTAACAAGTACTGATAGCCCTGCTTAACTTTTCAGTACTATTTCTGCCTGACAGATAACCTCACTGCAGTATGGTTTCCACTTACCATCCGCTATTCAACTTTTCCCCGGGGATTTCTGGACAACATAAAACAAACTTTTAAACACGCGGATGGTAGTTCAAAAAAAATAAAACTCTCATTACCCAATCAACAAAGTACAACCATCCTCTGATAACCAGAAAACTGATCCAGCGCGATATTAGCAAACAGCATTCATACACCAAATACTCACTTGGGCCCATACATTCATACTACCCTAATACTTACGCTGGGAAGTCAGTTGTACTCTTTATCAAAATCCCTGCTACCAATTACCTTTCTGATTGAAGAGTGTAGGAAGGTGGAATCTGACTATATGGTTGCCCCCACTTTTTTCCTGGTGCTTTGCTGGTTTATGAATTAGTTGGACTGGGATCCTGCTATTCAGGGCCCCAGTCTATCTGCTTCCTCTATAAAATGGTTTCCATGTACCTTAGGTACATCTTTGATTGGAATCTGGAGTGCCCTTATAAGTCCCTAGTATATGGTATACTATGTACCCAGGGCATAGGTACCCCAGAGGCCTGCCAGGGGCTGAAGCATGTATTATGCCACCCCTGGAAGGCCAACCAAAATTATACCACAGGTCTGCTACTGCAGCCTGGGTAAGGTGGTGCATGCACCCTTACTGTGATATAGGCTACCTATATCACTACAATTGCACACACATATAAACCTACAAGTCACTCCTATGGCAGGCCTTAACAATCCTGAAGGCAGAGTGCTTGGTTTTTGTGTGAGAGGGTGCCCCTGCATGAGCAGAGCCCCTCTGCAGCGTTCGGAGTCCCTCCTCTGATGCTGTTTGTGGTACAGCCTGACCATATACTCTTAAGTGCATTATATCCTCGCGGTACAATGCTAACTTTGGACTGGCTGCACCAAAACATGTCGTGTTTGGTGTCAAACATCTTGGAATACTACCCCCGCCAATCCTGGCGGCGGGGGTAGCATTCCACCCTTCTAGAGGGAGAGACATGTACACACCGGGCTACCCGGTAACTTCTTTCCAGAGCCCTGGCATCACAAAATGGATGCCGCTGCCACAGACACGGGTCTGGCCTCCTGCTGCTGACTGAAACTTCGGCAGGGGAGGCCTGGACAATAGGTTTCCTGTCGAAGGGAGGTGTAACCATCTCCCCACACAGGATAGTGTGTATTGGGGCTGGGCGGGAGCACCCTCTGGTGCTTTGAAGTCCTTCACTGGGGGCACATTTGGTGTCCCTGTGCATATGCCAGTTCAAACCGGTTGCAGGGGCTACCTGCCCCTGCTCTGGCGCGAAACTGGACAAAGGGAAATGGGTGTAACCACCCCTCTTCCCTGACCCTCCCATAGGTGGGTCCCCAGAGTATGTCCAACCCTCTAACTTTGTATAAGTATGGGACCCCAGTCCTTAGGACTTTAGATATCCCTGGACGAAACTCTGTAACTGAATCCTGGAACTTCGACGCTCTACTCAAGACTAGAGGACTGAAGAATCTCCCTTGGGGTCAAGGAGTGACTCCCCTGCTTGGCAGGCAGCAAAGAAGCAATTGTCCGGTCTGCATCGCCAAAGCTCCCGCCGGACGCCGAAGTCTTTGCATCCCCAGAGGTAGATTTCCAGACTTCCCCGAGGCTGCCCTGAGTCCCCAGCAAAGCTGAGGCCCGTAGCTGTCGTGGGTAATGTGGAACCGTGACCCCTGGACACCGAGCACATTTGCAAGTGCATCCTCTTTCTGGTCTCCCACGAAGTTGTGCTTTGGGCTCCGAGTAGCCCCCACCTCCAGCACCAACTGCACCGAAGATCACTGGCCTCCACTCCACAAGTGTCCTGTGAGCCAGCTCCAAGTGTGTCCACTCGAGGCTCCTTTGCGGTCGCTAGTCCGTTGGCTAGTGGGCCCTCCTGAAGGCTACTCTTCTTCTGCTTGGGCTTTCCTGGTTGCCCCAGACGTGCCCTGACTTACCCTTGCTGGGTGAGTCCCTCAGACCTTGCTGGTCTGTACCACAGTCCTTCTTCTATTTTCATGTGACTTGCCGTTGCCAAGGCTTGTTGGGTCAAATCCGGTCGTCGACACCCCAGCAATCGACAGACGTCGTGGGACAGCTCGAATCCAGCTCCTAGTTGTCGTCGACGCCTCCTGGACCTCGTGGCTGAAGAGTCAAGACAACCATCAACCTACCTGAAGCACCCGATGCCGGTGGGCATCTGCTCATCGCCTTCCTGGTCACTGGCTAGTGACCCAGACTCTGTCCCCTCTGCTTTCAGGTTCTTCAGATCTTCGATCCACCTTTGGATCCACCCGAACACTTTCGACTTGGTCGCCAGCAGCACTTTGCAGCAGATCGCCATTGAAAACGACGACGAAACCCGACTCCGAAAGGCACCTATGCACTCGGCTTACCTGGGTGAGGTAACACGAGTACTCCGGTGCTCCCGTGGGTATTGACTCTAGAACAGCCTAGTTCTAAAGGGGTTTGCTCCAAGTCCTCCTCTAAGTGTCCTTTTCTTTAAAACTCCAACCGCGACATTCCCCATAGAAGTCAACGGCGGCTCGCGGCTGTGTTCTCACACTGCACGCGTCCCCCGTGGGTCCCCTGTGTCACTACCTTGGGTGGTTCCTTGAGGGCCAAGTACTTCTACAGGCTCTAGGCCTTGTGTCTAACTCAGTCGTAGTTCTTATACCACTTTATTGGTATATGGTTTGGTACGCCCCTAGGGCTCAAACGTGTATTTGTGCTATTACTGTTGATATTCGACTTGTAACTTATGTACTTCGAACTCTAGCCTCATAAAGAGACTAGAGGGGTGTGTTTAAGACTAAATACATATATTTTAAATATATACCTGGTGTGGTCCTCATTCATTTGGTCACTCAAGAGATTATAGACTGGTAAAACAAGCTGCTTTACATTCCTTCAAGACTTAGCCTGAAGGCTGCTCTCCATAGCTACCACTAGGATAGCTTTCAATAAAGGTTGTCTTTAACCTATCTCCAATAAGGTGTTGTTTGGACTGGTGCAAGGTGCCCACTATAATTAGTGGACAGCATATACCAGGCCAACTTCTCACAAAGAGTAATGACTTACCAATGAATCCTTTGCTAATTGGGAAGTTTAAAATGAGTGACATTCATTACAGTACATAATCCTGAAATAACGACTGAGTCAGGAAGTTTTAAAATGTTTATCTAAAGATTTTAGCGGAGTAAATACAGAACCACATGATACTCAGTCGCATATCAAGGATGAAGCATAGAATAATAATTATTGATCAATGACGGTCCCTCAGAAAGGAGAAGATAGAGACAGCAGCGCAACCAAACGTTGCAGGTATATTTACCTAAAGTGCGAGAACCAAACCCCTTGGCCAAGGAGTTGGAAAAGATAGGACCCAGGAAGGATGAAGAGCAAAGACCTCCTCCAGGTTCAGGACAGGACCGGTGACCTCTCTACCAACGACGCCTGCGTCGTTCCCTCTCTGATACTCGGCTTCTCCTCGATTCTCCCGTGCCTTCCTTCTAATGGACTCCGCCGCCCCCGCCTCAGGACCTTTCTGGACAGCGGTTCAGTCTGCAATCGATCAGCTTGTCAGTCTGGAGCTTCTGCCTATCTGCTTCTAGTCTCGAAGAACGCCTGTTCTTTCAGCTGCTCTGCCAGCCTCTAGTCTAAACTAATTAGCTAATTCTATATCTATTATACCCTTCTACGCCCATGTACCTCCCATTAATGTTGCAAAAATATGGGACCACTATTTCTGATTGGACAGGGACAGGGGGTTGATCCTCACACCATATTGATTTGGTTCGATTTCTTAAAGTCTATTGTTTTAAAATACCGCCCATCAATTTTATTACATTTGCTTTATTTCCCACCCGTATCACGACAAATTTTATACATAATTCATATACATTGTTGCAATTAAGCTGGTACATCATGGGTACAGCGGTGTCGGCCATCAGGTCATGGCCTTGGACGACGTCCAGGTTGACTTCATCCTTTTCTCTCTGGGCAGCCATGCAGGACGCATGCGCAGGATCATTGTCACACGAGTTTTCAGTTCACCAAACCCCAGGCCCAAATTTTACGAACTAATAAAAGCAAAGAAGAAAATATTAAAATCACAAATAAAATGTTTCACTGTATACCCACTCTTTCTATTCTATTCCCATTTACTTATAAATTCTATCCCGCATTAATAGCGTTAGAGAAACGACAAATTGATTATAACACGAGAGCAAGCTGTAGCATGTGAAAACATCAAGCAGCCATTTTAATGCACACTGCGCAGAAGCAGAAGTTTCCCACCAAGCAAAGAAAGACGTCACAACACGTGATATGGTTGAGACATGCGCAGTAAAGTTCCCGCGTTTTAGCGGCCATTTTAGAAAAAGACAAGCGTTATTCGTTAGTTTAAACACATAGGCAAGCTTCCTTGCTATTTATGTAGTGTATGCAAGAGTTAGTACGAACAATACAAGTTTAATAAATTAATACTGTGAGGAGATTGCATCCGAGCAAGTCTCATTTGTGAGTCCTTGCTCCATCAATCCCCTCTCTGACTCTGGCGTTTTCTCTAGCGCTTTATTAATGCGGGATAGAATTTATAAGTAAATGGGAATAGAATAGAAAGAGTGGGTATACAGTGAAACATTTTATTTGTGATTTTAATATTTTCTTCTTTGCTTTTATTAGTTCGTAAAATTTGGGCCTGGGGTTTGGTGAACTGAAAACTCGTGTGACAATGATCCTGCGCATGCGTCCTGCATGGCTGCCCAGAGAGAAAAGGATGAAGTCAACCTGGACGTCGTCCAAGGCCATGACCTGATGGCCGACACCGCTGTACCCATGATGTACCAGCTTAATTGCAACAATGTATATGAATTATGTATAAAATTTGTCGTGATACGGGTGGGAAATAAAGCAAATGTAATAAAATTGATGGGCGGTATTTTAAAACAATAGACTTTAAGAAATCGAACCAAATCAATATGGTGTGAGGATCAACCCCCTGTCCCTGTCCAATCAGAAATAGTGGTCCCATATTTTTGCAACATTAATGGGAGGTACATGGGCGTAGAAGGGTATAATAGATATAGAATTAGCTAATTAGTTTAGACTAGAGGCTGGCAGAGCAGCTGAAAGAACAGGCGTTCTTCGAGACTAGAAGCAGATAGGCAGAAGCTCCAGACTGACAAGCTGATCGATTGCAGACTGAACCGCTGTCCAGAAAGGTCCTGAGGCGGGGGCGGCGGAGTCCATTAGAAGGAAGGCACGGGAGAATCGAGGAGAAGCCGAGTATCAGAGAGGGAACGACGCAGGCGTCGTTGGTAGAGAGGTCACCGGTCCTGTCCTGAACCTGGAGGAGGTCTTTGCTCTTCATCCTTCCTGGGTCCTATCTTTTCCAACTCCTTGGCCAAGGGGTTTGGTTCTCGCACTTTAGGTAAATATACCTGCAACGTTTGGTTGCGCTGCTGTCTCTATCTTCTCCTTTCTGAGGGACCGTCATTGATCAATAATTATTATTCTATGCTTCATCCTTGATATGCGACTGAGTATCATGTGGTTCTGTATTTACTCCGCTAAAATCTTTAGATAAACATTTTAAAACTTCCTGACTCAGTCGTTATTTCAGGATTATGTACTGTAATGAATGTCACTCATTTTAAACTTCCCAATTAGCAAAGGATTCATTGGTAAGTCATTACTCTTTGTGAGAAGTTGGCCTGGTATATGCTGTCCACTAATTATAGTGGGCACCTTGCACCAGTCCAAACAACACCTTATTGGAGATAGGTTAAAGACAACCTTTATTGAAAGCTATCCTAGTGGTAGCTATGGAGAGCAGCCTTCAGGCTAAGTCTTGAAGGAATGTAAAGCAGCTTGTTTTACCAGTCTATAATCTCTTGAGTGACCAAATGAATGAGGACCACACCAGGTATATATTTAAAATATATGTATTTAGTCTTAAACACACCCCTCTAGTCTCTTTATGAGGCTAGAGTTCGAAGTACATAAGTTACAAGTCGAATATCAACAGTAATAGCACAAATACACGTTTGAGCCCTAGGGGCGTACCAAACCATATACCAATAAAGTGGTATAAGAACTACGACTGAGTTAGACACAAGGCCTAGAGCCTGTAGAAGTACTTGGCCCTCAAGGAACCACCCAAGGTAGTGACACAGGGGACCCACGGGGGACGCGTGCAGTGTGAGAACACAGCCGCGAGCCGCCGTTGACTTCTATGGGGAATGTCGCGGTTGGAGTTTTAAAGAAAAGGACACTTAGAGGAGGACTTGGAGCAAACCCCTTTAGAACTAGGCTGTTCTAGAGTCAATACCCACGGGAGCACCGGAGTACTCGTGTTACCTCACCCAGGTAAGCCGAGTGCATAGGTGCCTTTCGGGGTCGGGTTTCGTCGTCGTTTTCAATGGCGATCTGCTGCAAAGTGCTGCTGGCGACCAAGTCGAAAGTGTTCGGGTGGATCCAAAGGTGGATCGAAGATCTGAAGAACCTGAAAGCAGAGGGGACAGAGTCTGGGTCACTAGCCAGTGACCAGGAAGGCGATGAGCAGATGCCCACCGGCATCGGGTGCTTCAGGTAGGTTGATGGTTGTCTTGACTCTTCAGCCACGAGGTCCAGGAGGCGTCGACGACAACTAGGAGCTGGATTCGAGCTGTCCCACGACGTCTGTCGATTGCTGGGGTGTCGACGACCGGATTTGACCCAACAAGCCTTGGCAACGGCAAGTCACATGAAAATAGAAGAAGGACTGTGGTACAGACCAGCAAGGTCTGAGGGACTCACCCAGCAAGGGTAAGTCAGGGCACGTCTGGGGCAACCAGGAAAGCCCAAGCAGAAGAAGAGTAGCCTTCAGGAGGGCCCACTAGCCAACGGACTAGCGACCGCAAAGGAGCCTCGAGTGGACACACTTGGAGCTGGCTCACAGGACACTTGTGGAGTGGAGGCCAGTGATCTTCGGTGCAGTTGGTGCTGGAGGTGGGGGCTACTCGGAGCCCAAAGCACAACTTCGTGGGAGACCAGAAAGAGGATGCACTTGCAAATGTGCTCGGTGTCCAGGGGTCACGGTTCCACATTACCCACGACAGCTACGGGCCTCAGCTTTGCTGGGGACTCAGGGCAGCCTCGGGGAAGTCTGGAAATCTACCTCTGGGGATGCAAAGACTTCGGCGTCCGGCGGGAGCTTTGGCGATGCAGACCGGACAATTGCTTCTTTGCTGCCTGCCAAGCAGGGGAGTCACTCCTTGACCCCAAGGAGATTCTTCAGTCCTCTAGTCTTGAGTAGAGCGTCGAAGTTCCAGGATTCAGTTACAGAGTTTCGTCCAGGGATATCTAAAGTCCTAAGGACTGGGGTCCCATACTTATACAAAGTTAGAGGGTTGGACATACTCTGGGGACCCACCTATGGGAGGGTCAGGGAAGAGGGGTGGTTACACCCATTTCCCTTTGTCCAGTTTCGCGCCAGAGCAGGGGCAGGTAGCCCCTGCAACCGGTTTGAACTGGCATATGCACAGGGACACCAAATGTGCCCCCAGTGAAGGACTTCAAAGCACCAGAGGGTGCTCCCGCCCAGCCCCAATACACACTATCCTGTGTGGGGAGATGGTTACACCTCCCTTCGACAGGAAACCTATTGTCCAGGCCTCCCCTGCCGAAGTTTCAGTCAGCAGCAGGAGGCCAGACCCGTGTCTGTGGCAGCGGCATCCATTTTGTGATGCCAGGGCTCTGGAAAGAAGTTACCGGGTAGCCCGGTGTGTACATGTCTCTCCTCTAGAAGGGTGGAATGCTACCCCCGCCGCCAGGATTGGCGGGGGTAGTATTCCAAGATGTTTGACACCAAACACGACATGTTTTGGTGCAGCCAGTCCAAAGTTAGCATTGTACCGCGAGGATATAATGCACTTAAGAGTATATGGTCAGGCTGTACCACAAACAGCATCAGAGGAGGGACTCCGAACGCTGCAGAGGGGCTCTGCTCATGCAGGGGCACCCTCTCACACAAAAACCAAGCACTCTGCCTTCAGGATTGTTAAGGCCTGCCATAGGAGTGACTTGTAGGTTTATATGTGTGTGCAATTGTAGTGATATAGGTAGCCTATATCACAGTAAGGGTGCATGCACCACCTTACCCAGGCTGCAGTAGCAGACCTGTGGTATAATTTTGGTTGGCCTTCCAGGGGTGGCATAATACATGCTTCAGCCCCTGGCAGGCCTCTGGGGTACCTATGCCCTGGGTACATAGTATACCATATACTAGGGACTTATAAGGGCACTCCAGATTCCAATCAAAGATGTACCTAAGGTACATGGAAACCATTTTATAGAGGAAGCAGATAGACTGGGGCCCTGAATAGCAGGATCCCAGTCCAACTAATTCATAAACCAGCAAAGCACCAGGAAAAAAGTGGGGGCAACCATATAGTCAGATTCCACCTTCCTACACTCTTCAATCAGAAAGGTAATTGGTAGCAGGGATTTTGATAAAGAGTACAACTGACTTCCCAGCGTAAGTATTAGGGTAGTATGAATGTATGGGCCCAAGTGAGTATTTGGTGTATGAATGCTGTTTGCTAATATCGCGCTGGATCAGTTTTCTGGTTATCAGAGGATGGTTGTACTTTGTTGATTGGGTAATGAGAGTTTTATTTTTTTGAACTACCATCCGCGTGTTTAAAAGTTTGTTTTATGTTGTCCAGAAATCCCGGGGAAAAGTTGAATAGCGGATGGTAAGTGGAAACCATACTGCAGTGAGGTTATCTGTCAGGCAGAAATAGTACTGAAAAGTTAAGCAGGGCTATCAGTACTTGTTAGGGACTCTATGCGTGTGAATAATAGCAAAGGAATACGCTGATAAAATTTGATGTTATATCACCTAGAAAGGGTAACATTGAAGAAGTAACGGGTATTTCTGAAGCTTGTGTGAAGAGTAAACGGAAGGGTTTTACTCGTAGTGTGTGTTTAGCAAAACGGAAAGGTTTTTACTATGTGTGAGAGAAACTATCTTTTCGAACTTAGAGAAACTGGCACGATAGCGAATGTTTTATGTTGTTACTGAAATTTAATTAAAAGTCGTAGAGAAAATAAAGTTTTGCGTACGATTTTGTAAAGGGAGGGTCAGTTGCCGGAGAGGGAGCTGACGTCACAGGTGCCGCGCTGGGATTGGTTGAAACAGCAGGCGTGGAAAGACTCTTGTAAAGGAGGGGTCAGTAGTCAGGAGTGGTACTGACGTCACAGGTGCCGCACTGGGATTGGTCGAAAACAACGAGGGACAGAGAAAGGAGCAGATTGTAAAGGAGGGGTTGGTAGACAAACGTCACAGAAAGGCCACGCTAGGATTGGTTCAGAAACAGAAGTTAGACGAAATTTGATTGGTTGTTACCATAGAAGCTGAATTCTTAGTGGATAGGAGATTGTATGTTAAAACGAGACCCAACTTTAACAGGAACTCGTCAGGATAGGAGATATCTAGGCTTTGCAGAATATAATTTTATACATCGAGATTTACCCAAGATGTACGGAGAAAAGAGAAAAATGTCATTTCTACAAAAGATTAAGAATTATTTTAAAAAGGATAAACCAATCAAAACTAGGGAAGGAATTATCATTCCACCAGCTAAAACGCCCGCTTCATTCATGATGATGGAGAGAGGTTATCATACTTGTGTATGGTTAGAGAATTGGATGGAATATAGCAAAAATGATGGAATATTAGCATTTCCCGAGAATGGTACTTTTAATGGGAGAATTCTTCAAAATTTGAGATTGAGGATGAATGACTTAGAACCCAGACCTAGATTAACTCAATACGAAGCCTTAGAGGAATGGGAAACCGAGGCATTTGAGCGTGACCGATCCAGGAGTAATATGGGTTATCGAGGATTTTTTCCTAGGAACCATAATGAGTCAAGGGATGGTCAGATGAAACAGTGGAGAAGAGCAATGCTTACAGAGGGTCTGTATCCAATATTAATGGCGGATGAGCCATTAGGGAGCAAATGCACAGAGAAGACAAAACACTTGACTAGATTTGGAGATTCCGAAGATGAGTTTATGGAAGAGATATTAAAGAACCCGCCACCATATCAGGAAGGGACAAGTGGATGCATCCCAAGTGCACCACTGTTAAGGACACCATTGGTACCCCAAGTATTGCATGATTTCCCAGCTAGTAGGGTACTTCACAATAAAGAAAAGGAAGCCATAGATAAAAACAGAGCAGAATTGATACAGAGAGTAACACAATTAAGTGTTCATCCTGATTCACTAACCATACCTGTAACGATTGGTCCAGTGGTTCCCTTATATGGTGACAAAGGAAATTAACAAAAACCTTTAGTTATGCCTACTCCTGTGAATGTTCCTAAACCTGAAGCAGTAGTAATGGTTGAGGATCATTTTAGTGATTGTGAATCTATGATTTCATTAATGGACTTACCCATTCGAGATTCTGTAAATAGTACCCCCAGAAGGGCTACACCTGGTTGCTCAAGAGATGTAAACATAATAACTTCATCGGGAGCAAAAAGTGCCACAGTAGTAACACCAGAAGACTTAGAAAGGTGGGCACAAGGAGCAGACAAACAGAGCACACCCCCAAAGATCATGGACATTTATAAATTGAAGGTCGAATTGGAAGAAATAATAGCAGGAAATGTAGGGTTGGATCGCCTAAATACATACGATGAAGAAGAGCTATTATTCGTGTGCAGGAGTATCACAAGAAATGTAAAGTTATTCCATGAAAAATTATCAGATTTAGCTTTGCAAATGGGAATTGAAATAGGGAGGTCAAAATTGCTACAGAAACCCTATAGAGCAGATTTTTCAGACAAAGATTTAGAAAACATGAATGCCTCCGGAAGAAAATTACAAATAAAGGAATTAATGACAGTTTTACAGAAATGGGGAGACCTAGATAAATGGAGAATTAGGTGGGCCAAGAAAAAGGAAGAGGCACGATCCAGTAGAACAGCATCTGAATATCTAATGAAGGAAACAGGGAAAGCAGATCAAATGTACCCGATGCGAGAAGTTCCAGGAGGGGGATATGTACATGTCCCATGGAGCAGACAGGATATTTTGTCATTTACGAATGATTTTCCAAAATTGAGAGAGAAGCCAATTGAATGGTACAAGCAGGTTGAGAGGTTTGTGAAGGTGTCTAAGGTATTGTTGAAGGATTTGGATGGTTTGTTCGACATAGTGGTACCTGCCGATTTGTGGACAGATTGTAAAATAACAGTCGATTGGCCTAGTGAAGAGTATCCTAGAGATCCAAAAACAGGTGCCCCGTCAAATGATGTAATGAGAAAGTATCAACAGGTAATAACCTACCTGAAAGGGAAAATACCACCGAAAGAAACAGATTGGGTGAAAATAGATAGAACTACACAAGAAGCCAGTGAATCGGTACACGCCTATTATGAGCGTTTATTGCAGGTATTCAAGCAGTATAGTGGCTTTGAGGATATTGGAGATAAAAACATGAGTCAGTTTGTTTACCGATTTGTTTATGGCCTGAAGCCGGAGATGTGTCAGATGATTAAGCAGCACATGTTGTGTTGGCAGGGGAAACCGATCGACGAGATCTTGAAATATGCGAAATATTGTGGAGATGACATTGAGGACAGGCACAAGAAATTGCAGGAGAAAGTAATGTGGGCTCAGGTGAAAATGGCCGAGAAACAGGGAATTAATTTGGATAATCCGAGTGAAAATCAGGGAAAGGATTCTGGAACGAGTGGTGACACTGGGAACGGTGGAAAAGTGAGAGGACGAATGAGCAGAGAAGAGGCTAAAAAGAAATTTCCTTGTCATGGATGCGGAAAATTGGGGCATTGGAAGGATGAATGTAAAAAGATTCGAAATAATGATGGCCCAAATCAAAATTTAAATCCACAGACGCAGAATGACTCACAGCAGGGTGTAAATCCTCAGAGTCAGTTGCATCCTGCACCTATTCAGGGTAATGTAAGCAGAGCAAAGCACGGTACAGACGTCGGATATCAAGGAGGAAGTGGTAAGAATGATTATATAACATCACAATTTCTTTTACAGGACGACGTCTGTTCCTATAGTCAGTGACGGTGCCTAGGAGAGGGGGAGAAGGAGTGCGTACTTGGCGCATCCTTACCGGTAGATCAGTCAGGTCCATATGTTGAAGGGAATGTAAAAGGTAATGATATTACTTTCCTTTGGACACTGGTGCTACCAGGTCTACTGTGAGAACAGCAGACATCCCAGACCTTCCTCTCTCTGGAGAAGCTATCCAAGTTGTGGGGGTGGCGAATCGAAAGATTAGAACACCTCTTACCGAACCAATGGAAGTAAAAATCGGAAACTTTAGAGAAATGCATCAATTTGTAGTGTGTGATTCCAGTCCAGTAAATTTATTGGGCCGAGATTTGTTATGCAAAATGAATTGCACAATTTTCTGCACACCGGATGGTGTGGCAGTTCAGACCCCAGATGAAGATCATGTATATAAGTTTATGATTGCAAAACAAGGTACAGAAGTAGATGAGATGTTTTCTTTGATAACAAAAGACGAGTTGCCAGAAGAATTAAAAACTACTGTAAACCCCATGGTATGGGATTTCACGGGAAAGGAAGTAGGACTTATGGCCAAAATAGACCCAGTTAAAATTGTCGTAAAAGAAGGTGCGATTTTCCCAAATACCAGACAATACAAAATGAGTGCAGAAGTAAAAGCAGGAGTCATTGAAGAAATAAACAGAATGGTAAAACAAGACATATTAAAAGAAGTAATGAGTAGCCCTTGTAACTCACCAATCATGGGACTGAAAAAACCTAGTGGAAAATATAGGATTGTTCAAGACCTGCGAAAAATAAATAAAATTGTGGAACCTTGTTGTCCTATAGTGCCAAATCCTGCAGTAATTCTATATCAGATTCCTTGGAGTGCAGGATGGTTTACTGTGATTGATTTATGCCATGCATTCTTTTCGATACCCTTGCATCCAGATAGCCAGTATCTTTTCTCATTTAAATTTGAGAACAAAGTCTATGTATGGAATCGTGTTCCTCAGGGGTACACGGAAAGTCCTTCCATCTTCAATCAGATATTGAAAAAGTGTCTAGAGAAACTAGTGATGCCAGGAAGCTCAGTCTTAGTGCAGTATATCGACGACTTACTGGTGGCATCAAACACCAGAGAGGACTGTGTTGTTGACTCCATTGCATTATTAAATCATTTAGCTGAAGAAGGGCATAAAGTTTCACCTGAAAAATTACAGTTTTGTACAACAGCAGTTAAATATCTGGGACACCAAATTGAGAGGGGAAAAAGAAGAATAACGTCTGAAAGAGTAAAACTAATCAAGAAAATGCAATTGCCTGTAACACAAAGAGAAGTGAGAATGTTCCTGGGAATAGTAGGCTATTGTCGACAATGGATACTAGGATTTTCTCTATTAGCAAAGCCATTAATTCAATTGACGAAAAAGAAGGCAAGGGACCCAGTTCAGTGGGATGATGAGAGCGTAGGAGCTTTTGTAAAATTGAGAAATGCGTTGTGTTCAGCACCTGCCCTAGGCATGTCTGATTATAAAAGAAAATTCGCATTATTTTGTCACGAGAGAGAAAATTGTGCACTTTCAGTCCTAACCCAGAGACATGGTTTAGACAGATGTCCTATAGCATATTTTTCTGCTACATTGGACCCAGTGGCAGCCGCGTTGCCAGGCTGCTTAAAAGCAGTGGCGGCTACCTGTTTGAGCATTGAACAAAGTGAGTCAATTGTAATGGGACACCCTGTAAAGGTGTTTGTTCCACATGCGGTTGTGATTCTGTTGACAAGAACGCGAACTCAGCATCTTACTCCTAGTCGGCTGACTAAGTATGAAAGAATAATAATGGGTGCTGAAAATGTGACCATGGTAAGGTGCCGATAGTAAATCCAGCTACCTTACTACCAGACCCATATCATGAAGAAGTTAATGATGACGAAGAAGAAGAACATGATTGTTTAAAAGTCACAGAGCTATGCACGAAACCACGTCCTGATATTCAGGAACTACCCCTCAAAAAGCCAGACAGGGAGCTGTTTGTTGATGGTTCGTGCCAAAGACATGAAGATGGTAAACTAACTGCTGCCTATGCGGTGTGTGAATTAACTGGAATAGTTGAAGCATCCTATTTACCAGGAGTCAAATCTGCACAAATAGCTGAATTAATTGCATTGATAAAGGCTTGCAAAATTGGGAGGAATCAAAAAGTAACTATATTTACAGATAGCCAATATGGTTACGGGGTTGTGCATGATTTTGGCCAACTATGGATGCAGAGGGATTTCATGACTTCTTCAGGATCCCCCATTAAAAATGGACAGTTCGTAAGGGAATTGCTAGAAGCAATACAATCACCAAAAGAATTGGCTGTGGTGAAATGTGCCGCACACCAGTCAGGAGATGACTGGGTGGTAGTCGGCAACCGATATGCAGACCTTGTGGCTCAACATTGTGCCAAAAATAGGTTGTCAGTCAATAAAAGGGTGGAAAGAATGGGAATCAGCTGCCAAAGTATGCTGTATGCGCCACCTGAAACATGGAATGAGGTAAAAGGAATGCAAGATGATGCTGATGAGAGTGAGAAAAATACATGGATTAAAATGGGATGTTCTCAAAGGACAGACGATGATGTATGGATTTATGCCGATGGCATACCAGTCATGCCCGATTCTTTGCTTTCACAAATGGCCAGGATGTATCATGGAGACACTCACATAGGGAGAGATGCAATGATTAGGCTCTTCAGACAAAATTGGTACAATCCAAGGTTCAGGGCTGTAGCAGAGAGTCTTTGCCAGAGATGTTTAACGTGCCAGATGCATAATCCAGGAAGAAAAACAATAATTGGGTTTGGGAAAATTGGAAAGGCAGAAGGTCCATTTATAAGATTGCAATTTGACTTCATTCAGCTACCATCCTGCAGAGGGCTGAAATATGTACTTGTCATAGTGTGTCTGTTTTCAAAGTGGGTGGAGGCTTACCCTACCCGAAGGAATGACAGCATTACAGTTGCAAAGTTATTGCTACGAGAACTCATTCCTAGGTTTGGTTTCCCAGTAACTTTGGAATCAGATAGAGGAAAACATTTTAACAGTGAAGTGATTAAAATAATCTGTGAAGCATTCCAAATTGAACAAAAACTGCACTGTGCATATCGTCCAGAGGCTTCTGGAGTGGTTGAACAATTGAATGGCACTATAAAATCCAGACTGGGAAAAATGTGTGCATCAACATCATTAGAGTGGCCGGATGCATTGCCACTTGTTTTAATGGGACTCAGAAGCATTCCTGATAGAAATACCGGATTGAGTCCACACGAGATAATGATGGGAAGAGCAATGAGACAAGCACATGTTCCCACAAATAAACTGCTGAATATATCTGATGATATGGTCCTGGATTATTGCAAAGGATTGGCTGACCTAGTGCATTCTGTCTCTCACCAGGTTGGAGAAGACGCCGTTTCCAGGCAGCCTAAACAAGAACATGATCTGAATCCTGGTGACTGGGTGGTAGTGAAGAATCACACCAGAGAGACGTGTCTATCACCTAGGTGGGGCAAACCTTGTCAGGTCATACTGATCACAAATACAGCAGTGAAGTGTGCAGGATTTCCTAATTGGATTCATGTAAGTCACACCAAAAGAGTACCAGACCCTGAAGAAGAAAATCCTCAGTCAGCATCAATCACTGAGGAAGCTAAAGGTTGCCCAGCTGAAGAATCTCAGGTTCGAGATTCAAGAGAAGCTGAAGAAGAACAACCGAGCACAAGTCAGGACTGGATACCGGTGGTGGAAATTCCTGAAGTTTACCACAGAACAAGAAGTCAAACAAATTTGGAAGAGATTGAAGAAGATCAGATAGGTGAAGAAGAAGCAGTTCAGGAAAAAGAAGAAGACACAATAAAAGAACCTGAGCAGGACCAGATAGGGAGAGGAAACTGGGCTCAAAACAACGAAGAACCAACAAATTTTGAGCAGCGACAGAGAGGTTTAGAAGAACCCGGTCAGGCTGCAGAAGTACAAAGTGCAATAAGCCCTGATCAGAACCAGTTATATCAAGAAAAGTACACAGAAGAAGAAGATCTTGAGAAAAACGAACATGAAGAAATAAATAAAGAACAAGGTCACTTATTGGAAACTCACAGTGGAGCTGCTGAAGAGAAACCAATCAGACCTGAAAAGGAGCAAATAAGAGAAACAGTAATTGCAGAAAACGAAACTGTGCTAAAACCTGAAAATAAAAGGATTTCTGAAGACGAAAATAAAGAGACAGTACAAACAAAGAAACAAGAAAAGGTGATCATTGGCCTAGTGTCATTAAAAGAGTAAAATACCACATAACAACCAGAAGTGAAGATCCAGATCAAGTAAATGAAGTAACAAGCCAAACAGGACAAGAAAGCAGAACTGAGAAAAGAAGAAACAAAAGATTGAAACTTGTGAACAACAAATTCAAGGGTCCTGATTGGACTTACATCATTCTTGAAGATTACGAAAGCTCAGAGTCAGGTGAAAGTGGTGACGAAGGAACCAGTGCGGAACTGACCTATGAAAAAGAAACAAGACCACCTTGATAAAGAGAAATAGTGCTATAAAGAAACGGAAAATAGATAAGAAGAGCAATCTTCCTTGTCAAAATGTCCGATGATAGAGTTACTGGGAGATCAAAACAGAAATGTTGTAAAAGATGCTGTGCAGTGTGCATATGTAGTCTAGTAATGGTGCTTATAGTATGGTTAGTTCTGATCGTAGCAGTTCCTTACCTTATGATAATGGATAAAAAGATTAATAACGAAACTAAGGAAAGGACAGCAAACTTGAAGGGTAATAGAGTAGAACTAATGGCAGAAAATGAACCAGAATTTCATCATGAGATAACTGATAACGACACTAGTTTAAATGTTTTCACAAAGTTATTGTTTCAATATGTAGATGTGGACGGACCCTGTTGTAGTATGAATCTATCAATCACTAAATGTGGTAAGTCCAGGGACCCATTAGGTATATTTAAAAGACTCCTCACACACCAACCTGGTTGGTGTCAAGCTTCATCATAGGGGTCCCAACCGGGTGGCCTAATGCCGCCCGGTTGTGCTACGACGCCTGATTACAGCGGAGCAGGTGTGGTGTGAATGTGTGATGTGAATGTTAAAAATACCTCTGAGAATGCTTGCCAGGTAAATTTAATAGTGGCGGCTCAGGGTATGGTTAAAAACTATGTGGTGCCAACTAACAAGAGATAATAATCTGTAGTTGTTAGGATGATGTGGTCTACATGTTTCAGCCCGTTAAAAAATTCGAATGGGCTTTCTTCAGGACCGAGAATAAAAACGTGAGTGGCAAAGTGAAGGCCACGTGAAAGGTGAAGTACCAACACACGCACTAAGGTGTGTGGACTAGGTGTCGGTATACTTACTGACACCGATAAAAAGCCTATGAAGGAAAAAGACAAAACAAGACATGTAATTCTTTTGAGCAACATAAAATGCAATCTTTCAAAGCAACACAAAATTGCAATCTCAAACATGCCGTTATAGTCGAACTGACCACCACCGTGACAGTGATAGAGTAATAATGGTTCAGCATGCAAGTATCTACAGCATGCTTAGCAATAACAATGCCGTAAGGCTGGATGATCACAGAGGAGCACCGTGAGACGAATAGTACACTATGCGGATCAAGTACCCACGCTAAGACGTGAATTAGATGGTCACATGGGAGCATCGTGAAGCGAGTGGCCATGATGTAATGGGAGCCAATGCTTATGTATTACGGGCAGCGGGTAAAAAATATGCGCTGCTTGCAGGGTGCTGATTAAATAATGCGAAGTGGCGCGCAGGGAGTTAGTCAGATATGCGGCCAAACAAACGCCTTAAAAAATGCACAAGTTACGAAAAGGCAAAATAGCATGTTTAAAAAAAAAAAGGTAGAAACAATTGTAGCAGCGTAAATCCCAAAAATATAATTACTATGAAGAAGAAATCTAGGCAGCTAATCAGGGCATAGGAGGGGTCTCATCCGGTAAACCAATCTGTAAGGAAAGAGATGGCTTTTCAGTAAAAAGTCATGGATAGTGCAGCGGGTCGCCCAAGGTCCACAGAAACACAACCTTACTTGGTTCCGTGAGGATTTCCGTTATACAACCTACTGCGGTCTCCCGATGTCGCGGCTGGTGTTGGACACGCTGGGAGAACCGTATTAAATCCATTCCTTAGTGCGCTCGGTTCAGGAAGTGACGGCACCACGTAAGGGGATGACGAAGCAAAAAAAGCTCGTCTGAGTATAACGGGCTAAAACGTGGCGGCCATATTGGGAGACCTATGAGCTAAAGGCAGGCAAGGCGGCTATGGCAGCCATTCATAAGAGGTGAAAATTCACAATACAGGTGCAAGGAAGCCGTGGTGTGTTATAACACGGCGGCAAGAAAAAAGAAAGAGAAAAGAAAAGAAGAAAAGGGGTGAGTATTACTCAGAAAAGCGCATTGAACAGTAGTGTTCCAACCAATGGTACAGTCCACGAGTACGTACCTTAAGGACACAAAAGATCTTTTGAGGCTAATTAATACTCTAGCCTTCAACCCTGACAATTCTTTTCTGGTAAGTCTTGACGTGGAGAGCCTCTACACCAGCCTCCCGCAAGATAGTACCCTTGAAGTGTTGAAAACAGCTCTCAACGAATCTGATTGGCAATATCAGACCTCCAAGAGACTCATCTTGGAGTGTGCTGCATTAGCCCTGAAAGAGAACTTTTTTTAATATGAAGGCCAACTCTACTTACAGAAGTATGGGACTTCAATGGGGAGCGTTTTCGCCCCCAGTGTAGCGGGACTCTACGTGTACCACTTTGAAACCAGATACCTACTGCATAATCAGACGCCACGTATCCCTCAGATCAAGTTCTACAAACGTTATATCGACGACATCTTGATGATCTGGGAAGGAGATACAGAATCGTTGCTATCTTTTTGTACATGGTTAAACACGTGCGATCCTAACCTCAGATTCACACACAGTTTCGACCACAATAAGGCGACGTTTCTTGATCTGGATATTGAAGCGGTAGGAGGCCTTCTGAAAAGTAAAACCCACTTCAAACCAACGGCCCGCAATTCACTCCTCCATTTCTCAAGTTTCCACCCCAGATCCCTGTGGGAGAATCTTCCCTATGGACAATACCTTCGCCTCCGCAGGAACTGTAGTGACATAAGAGATTACAAACAACAAGCCTCTGATCTGAGTACCAAATTACGACAGCGTGGTTACCCTCAACGTATCACCGATAAAGCCAACAAGCGGGCTCGGAATCAGAACCGGGAGGGCCTTATTGAAGTGCAGAATCGTGCATCCACCCCCATCCCACTCACGTGCGTTACCACCTATAACGCTGTCTCACATGAGGTGTCTGACATCATAAAAAAACATTGGCGTATTCTAAAGACAGGTACCCTGAATTGGGAACTTCCGTTGATGTCTCACAGAAAGGCTAGATCAATTAAGGATGCTTTGGTTGCTACATGACCAACACCCCAAAGGAAACCCCTTAATACAATTCTGAATGCGTGGGGACTCCCTAATGTGGTGGGCCACTATCCTTGCGGAGACTGTAGTGTATGCCATATAACCATGACTACCAAAAATCTCAACTTGGAACCGGGCAAGACCTGGCATTTAAGGACACACACGAACTGTAACACAGCCCATGTCGTATATCGCATCACATGTCCTTGTAATCTTACGTACATTGGGATGACTAATCGGAAAGTCAAGACTAGAATTTGCGAGCATCGCAGTATGATTAGATGCAAGAAGACGACCACAAAAATGACAAGCCATTTCCTTGAAGCTGGTCATACCACGAATGACATCAGTTGGGTGGTCATCGAGGCTCTGGATCCTAACATGCCTAACATACAAAATCGTTTATTGGAGAAAGAACAAAGATGGGTTTATCGCCTATCCAGTCATCTGACAGGACTCAACGATAATATTCCCTGGCAAAGCCTTAGGAGATAATAGATACTTATCCATTACACTCTATACCAGCGCAGGATACTTATTGAGCACATTCTATATCCAGTGCTGTTTGTCATTGCAAAATGCCCAAAATGCGATTTCTGTGTAACACTTTCCATTTCATGTAATTATTATTTTCACTTTTTATTTTCATTTGTTTTCTTCAGGATATACACTGAGCACATTTTATGCCCAGCGCTGCCAGTTAGGTCATTTTTCTGAACACTATATTTTTTGAACACTACTGTTCAATGCGCTTTTCTGAGTAATACTCACCCCTTTTTTTCTTCTTTTCTTTTCTCTTTCTTTTTCTTGCCGCCGTGTTATCACACACCACGGCTTCCTTGCACCTGTATTGTGAATTTTCACCTCTTATGAATGGCTGCCATAGCCGCCTTGCCTGCCTTTAGCTCATAGGTCTCCCAATATGGCCGCCACGTTTTAGCCCGTTATACTCAGACAAGCTTTTTTTGCTTCGTCATCCCCTTACGTGGTGCCGTCACTTCCTGAACCGAGCGCCCTAAGGAATGGATTTAATACGGTTCTCCCAGCGTGTCCGACACCAGCCGGGACATCGGGAGACCGCAGTAGGTTGTATAACGGGAATCCTCACGGAACCAAGTAAGGTTGTGTTTCTGTGGACCTTAGGCGACCCGCTGCACTATCCATGACTTTTTACTGAAAAGCCATCTCTTTCCTTACAGATTGGTTTACCGGATGAGACCCCTCCTATGCCCTGATTAGCTGCCTAGATTTCTTCTTCATAGTAATTATATTTTTGGGATTTACGCTGCTACAATTGTTTCTACCTTTTTTTAAAACATGCTATCTTGCCTATTCGTAATTTGTGCATTTTTTAAGGCGTTTGTTTGGCCGCATATGTGACTAACTCCCTGCGCGCCACTTCGCATTATTTAATCAGCACCCTGCAAGCAGCGCATATTTTTTACCCGCTGCCCGTAATACATAAGCATTGGCTCCCATTACATCATGGCCACTCGCTTCACGATGCTCCCATGTGACCATCTAATTCACGTCTTAGCGTGGGTACTTGATCCGCATAGTGTACTATTCGTCTCACGGTGCTCCTCTGTGATCATCCAGCCTTACGGCATTGTTATTGCTAAGCATGCTGTAGATACTTGCATGCTGAACCATTATTACTCTATCACTGTCACGGTGGTGGTCAGTTCGACTATCACGGCATGTTTGAGATTGCAATTTTGTGTTGCTTTGAAAGATTGCATTTTATGTTGCTCAAAAGAATTACATGTCTTGTTTTGTCTTTTTCCTTCATAGGCTTTTTTATCGGTGTCAGTAAGTATACCGACACCTAGTCCACACACCTTAGCGCGTGTGTTGGTACTTCACCTTTCACGTGGCCTTCACTTTGCCACTCACGTTTTTATTCTCGGTCCTGAAGAAAGCCCATTCGAATTTTTTAACGGGCTGAAACATGTAGACCACATCACCCTAACAACTACAGATTATTATCTCTTGTTAGTTGGCACCACATAGTTTTTAACCATACCCTGAGCCGCCACTATTAAATTTACCTGGCAAGGATTCTCAGAGGTATTTTTAACATTCACATCACACATTCACACCACACCTGCTCCGCTGTAATCAGGCGTCGTAGCACAACCGGGCGGCATTAGGCCACCCGGTTGGGACCCCTATGATGAAGCATGACACCAACCAGGTTGGTGTGTGAGGGGTCTTTTAAATATACCTAATGGGTCCCTGGACTTACCACATTTAGTGATTGATAGATTCATACTACAACAGGGTCCGTCCACATTGTTTTTTGCAACTTTACCCAGGGGATCGGGACGTACCCTTACATCCTCGCTCTCTCTTTTGTTTTTCGCTTCAATATGTAGATACCATGGAGGTTAGTAATTGTTATGTCTGTATGAAGTTACCCGAATCAGTAGCAGAAGGGTTAACATATCATCACTTACCATTAACATATGGCATATCATGTAGTGTATTGGCTAGTTTATTTTATAGAACAGGGAGACTTCAGTATTATTATTCAAACATAGATGTGATATTTTCTGAGGTTCCCATTCGAAAGAGTATGAACCCAGTACTTAGTAGTCAAGATGCACAGTTTATGGGAGAATTTTTCTTAACAATGAAATCGATAGATATAACACATGCACATAGACACAATCTAACATGTTCATTACATGAAGAAGAAAAGATATTTTTGAACTTAGTAGAAGATAGAAGACAAGATTTTCAAAAGAAAGCTTCTGAGCATAAGGCTCATTTGCCACCTTGGGCTGAGAAAGAAGGTAGTTACACACCTGGCAAGGCTCAAGCTGCTATGGCTCTGGATTTTGTCAAGACAGGGAAAATTTGTCTACATAGGTTAAAAACTGATTATAACAATGTTTTCATCGGTACCAGTGAATGTGAACATAATTTCTTAATTCTTGGTGGGTGGGGAATCAAAGGAGGAACAGATTCAGTTTTTCCTGGAGTCTATTATGTGTGTGGGAATAAGGCTTACTTTAGGCTTCCTGCACGGTGGTATGGAAGTTGTTACTTTGGAATAGTATTTCCAAAAATATACCACGTAAAAAGAAACACTGGGAGCAATGAAAATAATGGCGAATTAACACGTAGTAAAAGAGCTAGTTTTTCAGAAATTGTAGGTGATATATTTGGTACATTGATACCTTCAGTGGGAATAATTCTGAACTCAAGGAAGATATGTAAATTGTCTACAGTGGTTGATCATTTATCAACAGATACTGCTGGAGGTTTTCTAATGATTAATGCAGAGATGGTTGCGATTAGATCTATGGTTATGCAAAATCGACTTGCTCTTGATATTATATTGGCAAAAGAGGGCGAAGTCTGTAAATTATTGAAGACGAAACACTGTTGCACTTACATACCTGATAAAAGTGCAGAAATTGGAACGTATATACAGAATATAACTAAACTTGAGAAAGAACTTAAACCACTGGAAGTTGATAGTGTATGGGAAAGATTGACAAATAGTATTGCGTCAATTGGTACCTGGTTTGCTAATATAGGGAAAGGACTTATAAGTCAAATATTAGTACCCTTAGCAGGGATAGCAATAATAGTACTGTCGATAATAATATGGTGCAAATGCTGTAGAAAGAATGAATCGTATAATGTGACAGGAAAAGGGAAGAAGAGAAAGTTTGATGAAATAGAACTGGAAGACTTGAGAAGTGAATTATACAAGAAACTGAAAGGGGATGTGAAAAATAGAAAGTGTAAAAATGAAAATGAAACTATTTTATGCTAAAAGTTGGCATCTGATCGTGGGTAGTATTTGATGGCTCAGAAACGCCATCAGAGAGGGGATTGATGGAGCAAGGACTCACAAATGAGACTTGCTCGGATGCAATCTCCTCACAGTATTAATTTATTAAACTTGTATTGTTCGTACTAACTCTTGCATACACTACATAAATAGCAAGGAAGCTTGCCTATGTGTTTAAACTAACGAATAACGCTTGTCTTTTTCTAAAATGGCCGCTAAAACGCGGGAACTTTACTGCGCATGTCTCAACCATATCACGTGTTGTGACGTCTTTCTTTGCTTGGTGGGAAACTCCTGCTTCTGCGCAGTGTGCATTAAAATGGCTGCTTGATGTTTTCACATGCTACAGCTTGCTCTCGTGTTATAATCAATTTGTCGTTTCTCTAACGCTATTAATGCGGGATAGAATTTATAAGTAAATGGGAATAGAATAGAAAGAGTGGGTATACAGTGAAACATTTCATTTGTGATTTTAATATTTTCTTCTTTGCTTTTATTAGTTCGTAAAATTTGGGCCTGGGGTTTGGTGAACTGAAAACTCATGTGACAATGATCCTGCGCATGCGTCCTGCATGGCTGCCCAGAGAGAAAAGGATGAAGTCAACCTGGACGTCGTCCAAGGCCATGACCTGATGGCCGACACCGCTGTACCCATGATGTACCAGCTGAATTGCAACAATGTATATGAATTATGTATAAAATTTGTCGTGAGACGGGTGGGAAATAAAGCAAATGTTATAAAATTGATGGGCGGTATTTTAAAACAATAGACTTTAAGAAATCGAACCAAATCAATATGGTGTGAGGATCAACCCCTGTCCCTGTCCAATCAGAAATAGTGGTCCCATATTTTTGCAACATTAATGGGAGGTACATGGGCGTAGAAGGGTATAATAGATATAGAATTAGCTAATTAGTTTAGACTAGAGGCTGGCAGAGCAGCTGAAAGAACAGGCGTTCTTCGAGACTAGAAGCAGACAGGCAGAAGCTCCAGACCGACAAGCTGATCGATTGCAGATTGAACCGCTGTCCAGAGAGGTCCTGAGGAGGGGGTGGCGGAGTCCATTAGAAGGAAGGCACGGGAGAATCGAGGAGAAGCCGAGTATCAGAGAGGGAACGACGCAGGCGTCGTTGGTAGAGAGGTCACCGGTCCTGTCCTGAACCTGGAGGAGGTCTTTGCTCTTCATCCTTCCTGGGTCCTATCTTTTCCAACTCCTTGGCCAAGGGGT
This sequence comes from Calotriton arnoldi, assembly GCA_963921515.1. Lineage (NCBI taxonomy): Eukaryota > Metazoa > Chordata > Amphibia > Caudata > Salamandridae > Calotriton > Calotriton arnoldi. The sequence goes on from CAWUFW010005538.1 coordinate 1,198,957, forward strand.
TTGGTTCTCGCACTTTAGGTAAATATACCTGCAACCTTTAGTTGCGCTGCTGTCTCTATCTTCTCCTTTCTGAGGGACCGTCATTGATCAATAATTATTATTCTATGCTTCATCCTTGATATGCGACTGAGTATCATGTGGTTCTGTATTTACTCTGCTAAAATCTTTAGATAAACATTTTAAAACTTCCTGACTCAGTGGTTATTTCAGGATTATGTACTGTAATGAATGTCACTCATTTTAAACTTCCCAATTAGCAAAGGATTCATTGGTAAGTCATTACTATTCAATCAGAAAGGTAATTGGTAGCAGGGATTTTGATAAAGAGTACAACTGACTTCCCAGCGTAAGTATTAGCGTAGTATGAATGTATGGGCCCAAGTGAGTATTTGGTGTATGAATGCTGTTTGCTAATATCGCGCTGGATCAGTTTTCTGGATATCAGAGGATGGTTGTACTTTGTTAATTGGGTAATGAGAGTTTTATTTTTTTTAACTCACATCCGCGTGTTTAAAAGTTTGTTTTATGATGTTCAGAAATCCCGGGGAAAAGTTGAATAGCGGATGGTAAGTGGAAACCATACTGCAGTGAGGTTATCTGTCAGGCAGAAATAGTACTGAAAAGTTAAGCAGGGCTATCAGTACTTGTTAGGGACTCTATCCGTGTGAATAATAGCAAAGAAATACGCTGATAAAATTTGATGTTATATCACCTAGAAAGGGTAACATTGAAGAAGTAACGGGTATTTCTGAAGCTTGTGTGAAGAGTAAACGGAAGGGTTTTACTCGTAGTGTGTGTTTAGTAAAACGGAAAGGTTTTTACTACGTGTGAGAGAAACTATCTTTTCGAACTTAGAGAAACTGGCACGATAGCGAATATTTTATGTTGTTACTGAAATTTAATTAAAAGTCGTAGAGAAAATAAAGTTTTGCGTACGATTTTGTAAAGGGAGGGTCAGTTGCCGGAGAGGGAGCTGACGTCACAGGTGCCGCGCTGGGATTGGTTGAAACAGCAGGCGTGGAAAGACTCTTGTAAAGGAGGGGTCAGTAGTCAGGAGTGGTACTGACGTCACAGGTGCCGCGCTGGGATTGGTCGAAAACAGCGAGGGACAGAGAAAGGAGCAGATTGTAAAGGAGGGGTTGGTAGACAAATGTCACAGAAAGGCCGCGCTAGGATTGGTTCAGAAACAGAAGTTAGACGAAATTTGATTGGTTGTTACCATAGAAGCTGAATTCTTAGTGGATAGGAGATTGTATGTTAAAACTAGACCCAACTTTAACAGGAACTCGTCCGGATAGGAGATATCTAGGCTTTGCAGAATATAATTTTATACATCAAGATTTACCCAAGATGTACGGAGAAAAGAGAAAAATGTCATTTCTACAAAAGATTAAGAATTATTTTAAAAAGGATAAACCAATCAAAACTAGGGAAGGAATTATCATTCCACCAGCTAAAACGCCCGCTTCATTCATGATGATGGAGAGAGGTTATCATACTTGTGTATGGATAGAGAATTGGATGGAATATAGCAAAAATGATGGAATATTAGCATTTCCCGAGAATGGTACTTTTAATGGGAGAATTCTTCAAAATTTGAGATTGAGGATGAATGACTTAGAACCCAGACCTAGATTAACTCAATACGAAGCCTTAGAGGAATGGGAAACCGAGGCATTTGAGCGTGACCGGTCCAGGAGTAATATGGGTTATCGAGGATTTTTTCCTAGGAACCATAATGAGTCAAGGGATGGTCAGATGAAACAGTGGAGAAGAGCAATGCTTACAGAGGGTCTGTATCCAATATTAATGGCGGATGAGCCATTAGGGAACAGAGAAGACAAAACACTTGACTAGATTTGGAGATTCCGAAGATGAGTTTATGGAAGAGACATTAAAGAACCCGCCACCATATCAGGAAGGGACAAGTGGATGCATCCCAAGTGCACCACTGTTAAGGACACCATTGGTACCCCAAGTATTGCATGATTCCCCAGCTAGTAGGGTACTTCACGATAAAGAAAAGGAAGCCATAGATAAAAACAGAGCAGAATTGATACAGAGAGTAACACAATTAAGTGTTCATCCTGATTCACTAACCATACCTGTAACAATTGGTCCAGTGGTTCCCTTATATGGTGACAAAGGAAATTACCAAAAACCTTTAGTTATGTCTACTCCTGTGAATGTTCCTAAACCTGAAGCAGTAGTAATGGTTGAGGATCATTTTAGTGATTGTGAATCTATGATTTCATTAATGGACTTACCCATTCGAGATTCTGTAAATAGTACCCCCAGAAGGGCTACACCTGGTTGCTCAAGAGATGTAAACATAATAACTTCATCGGGAGCAAAAAGTGCCACAGTAGTAACACCAGAAGACTTAGAAAGGTGGGCACAAGGAGCAGACAAACAGAGCACACCCCCAAAGATCATGGACATTTATAAATTGAAGGTCGAATTGGAAGAAATAATAGCAGGAAATGTAGGGTTAGATCGCCTAAATACATACGATGAAGAAGAGCTATTATTCGTGTGCAGGAGTATCACAAGAAATGTAAAATTATTCCATGAAAAATTATCAGATTTAGCTTTGCAAATGGGAATTAAAATAGGGAGGTCAAAATTGCTACAGAAACCCTATAGAGCAGATTTTTCAGACAAAGATTTAGAAAACATGAATGCCTCCGGAAGAAAATTACAAATAAAGGAATTAATGACAGTTTTACAGAAATGGGGAGACCTAGATAAATGGAGAATTAGGTGGGCCAAGAAAAAGGAAGAGGCACGATCCAGTAGAACAGCATCTGAATATCTAATGAAGGAAACAGGGAAAGCAGATCAAATGTACCCGATGCGAGAAGTTCCAGGAGGGGGATATGTACATGTCCCATGGAGCAGACAGGATATTTTGTCATTTACGAATGATTTTCCAAAATTGAGAGAGAAGCCAATTGAATGGTACAAGCAGGTTGAGAGGTTTGTGAAGGTGTCTAAGGTATTGTTGAAGGATTTGGATGGTTTGTTTGACATAGTGGTACCTGCCGATTTGTGGACAGATTGTAAAATAACAGTCGATTGGCCTAGTGAAGAGTATCCTAGAGATCCAAAAACAGGTGCCCCGTCAAATGATGTAATGAGAAAGTATCAACAGGTAATAACCTACCTGAAAGGGAAAATACCACCGAAAGAAACAGATTGGGTGAAAATAGATAGAACTACACAAGAAGCCAGTGAATCGGTACACGCCTATTATGAGCGTTTATTGCAGGTATTCAAGCAGTATAGTGGCTTTGAGGATATTGGAGATAAAAACATGAGTCAGTTTGTTTACCGATTTGTTTATGGCCTGAAGCCGGAGATTTGTCAGATGATTAAGCAGCACATGTTGTGTTGGCAGGGGAAACCGATCGACGAGATCTTGAAATATGCGAAATATTGTGGAGATGACATTGAGGACAGGCACAAGAAATTGCAGGAGAAAGTAATGTGGGCTCAGGTGAAAATGGCCGAGAAACAGGGAATTAATTTGGATAATCCGAGTGAAAATCAGGGAAAGGATTCTGGAACGAGTGGTGACACTGGGAACGGTGGAAAAGTGAGAGGACGAATGAGCAGAGAAGAGGCTAAAAAGAAATTTCCTTGTCATGGATGCGGAAAATTGGGGCATTGGAAGGATGAATGTAAAAAGATTCAAAATAATGATGGCCCAAATCAAAATTTAAATCCACAGACGCAGAATGACTCACAGCAGGGTGTAAATCCTCAGAGTCAGTTGCCTCCTGCACCTATTCAGTGTAATGTAAGCAGAGCAAAGCACGGTACAGACGTCGGATATCAAGGAGGAAGTGGTAAGAATGATTATATAACATCACAATTTCTTTTACAGGACGACTTCTGTTCCTATAGTCAGTGACGGTGCCTAGGAGAGGGGGAGAAGGAGTGCGTACTTGGCGCATCCTTACCGGTAGATCAGTCAGGCCCATATGTTGAAGGGAATGTAAAAGGTAATGAAATGATATTACTTTCCTTTTGGGCACTGGTGCTACCAGGTCTACTGTGAGAACAGCAGACATCCCAGACCTTCCTCTCTCTGGAGAAGCTATCCAAGTTGTGGGGGTGGCGAATCGAAAGATTAGAACACCTCTTACCGAACCAATGGAAGTAAAAATAGGAAACTTTAGAGAAATGCATCAATTTGTAGTGTGTGATTCCAGTCCAGTAAATTTATTGGGCCGAGATTTGTTATGCAAAATGAATTGCACAATTTTCTGCACACCGGATGGTGTGGCAGTTCAGACCCCAGATGAAGATCATGTATATAAGTTTATGATTGCAAAACAAGGTACAGAAGTAGATGAGATGTTTTCTTTGATAGCAAAAGACGAGTTGCCAGAAGAATTAAAAACTACTGTAAACCCCATGGTATGGGATTTCACGGGAAAGGAAGTAGGACTTATGGCCAAAATAGACCCAGTTAAAATGTTGTAAAAGAAGGTGCGATTTTCCCAAATACCAGACAATACAAAATGAGTGCAGAAGTAAAAGCAGGAGTCATTGAAGAAATAAACAGAATGGTAAAACAAGACATATTAAAAGAAGTAACGAGTAGCCCTTGTAACTCACCAATCATGGGACTGAAGAAACCTAGTGGAAAATATAGGATTGTTCAAGACCTGCGAAAAATAAATAAAATTGTGGAACCTTGTTGTCCTATAGTGCCAAATCCTGCAGTAATTCTATATCAGATTCCTTGGAGTGCAGGATGGTTTACTGTGATTGATTTATGCCAAGCATTCTTTTTGATACCCTTGCATCCAGATAGCCAGTATCTTTTTTCATTTAAATTTGAGAACAAAGTCTATGTATGGAATCGTGTTCCTCAGGGGTACACGGAAAGTCCTTCCATCTTCAATCAGATATTGAAAAAGTGTCTAGAGAAACTAGTGATGCCAGGAAGCTCAGTCTTAGTGCAGTATATTGACGACTTACTGGTGGCACCAAACACCAGAGAGGACTGTGTTGTTGACTCAATTGCATTATTAAATCATTTAGCTGAAGAAGGGCATAAAGTTTCACCTGAAAAATTACAGTTTTGTACAACAGCAGTTAAATATCTGGGACACCAAATTGAGAGGAGAAAAAGCAGAATAACGTCTGAAAGAGTAAAACTAATCAAGAAAATGCAATTGCTTGTAACACAAAGAGAAGTGAGAATGTTCCTGGGAATAGTAGGTTATTGTCGACAATGGATACTAGGATTTTCTCTATTAGCAAAGCCATTAATTCAATTGACGAAAAAGAAGGCAAGGGACCCAGTTGAGTGGGATGATGAGAGCATAGGAGCTTTTGTAAAATTGAGAAATGCGTTCTGTTCAGCACCTGCCCTAGGCATGCCTGATTATAAAAGAAAATTCGCATTATTTTGTCACGAGAGAGAAAATTGTGCACTTTCAGTCCTAACCCAGAGACATGGTTTAGACAGACATCCTATAGCATATTTTTCTGCTACATTGGACCCAGTGGCAGCCGCGTTGCCAGGCTGCTTAAAAGCAGTGGCGGCTACCTGTTTGAGCATTGAACAAAGTGAGTCAATTGTAATGGGACACCCTGTAAAGGTGTTTGTTCCACATGCGGTTGTGATTCTGTTGACAAGAACGCGAACTCAGCATCTTACTCCTAGTCGGCTGACTAAGGGGCCGATTCCGATCTCGGCCGGTAGGGCTCCGTATCGGACTTGGCATTACCGGATCCGATTCGGAGCCCTGTTTCCCGACCGAGTCGGACGTGCATCCGGGCGAGCGAGTACGATGCGAGCGTACGCGAAATCGCCGACCGACTCGTTCGCGGGACCCAACCGCTCCGACCGACTCGCACGGACACGACTCGCACCGAGCAATGGAGACGTTCCCCGGCCGGGTAAGTACGATGCGCGCCACGAGCAGTCCGACTGACTCGCGCCGTCCGGCTCAAAAGAACAGTCGGAGCCGCACTTTGGGGGTCCGTGTCGGACCCCCTGTACGCCTAGCCGTGCGAGTCGCACACAGGGGGACCCATGGGGGATCACTGACAGAATATCGAGAACAAGAATATCGACCTACAACAATATCGAAGTAAAAATATCGAATGCCAGAATATCGACTCCCTATCTACAAACAGGTAAGTACAAAAATATCGACTCCAAAATATAGTTGTAAAATATATAGTCAAAATATCGAATTTTTTAAATGTATGAAAAGTAATGTAAAATTAATGAAATAATATATATAATTAACTAAAACATACTTAAAAAATACTTAAATAACTTTAAAATGAATAAATAATTAATGTAACTTAAAAAAAATAAACATACTTTTTAATTTTTTAATACATAAATATATTAACGTAATATTTATAAAAAATATTCAATATTTTTAGCGTAGGATAGCGGGACGGTAAAATTTACTATTACCACTCCAGTCAGTGCAACAGTAGGGAAAGCGTTGGATAGCGGGAGGGTAAAATTACTATTCCCACTCCAGTAAGTGCAACAGTAGGGAAAACGTTGCATAGCGGGAGGGTAAAAATTACTATTCCCACTCCAGAAAGTGCAACAGTAGGGAAAACATTGGATAGCGTAGGGGTCAAAATTACTATTCCCACTCCAGAGAGTGCAACAGTAGGGAAAGCGTTGGATAGCGGGAGGGTAAAATTACTATTCCCACTCCAGACAGTGCAACAGTAGGGAAAGCGTTGGATAGCGTAGGGGTAAAAATTACTGTTCCCACTCCAGAGAGTGCAACAGTAGGGAAAGCGTTGGATAGCGTAGGGGTAATAATTACTATTCCCACTCCAGAGAGTGCAACAGTAGGGAAAGCGTTGGATAGCGTACGGGTAATAATTACTATTCCCACTCCAGAGAGTGCAACAGTAGGGAAAGAGTTGGATAGCGTAGGGGTAAAAATTACTATTCCCACTCCAGTGAGTGCAACAGTAGGGAAAGCGTTGGATAGCGTAGGGGTAATAATTACTATTCCCACTCCAGAGAGTGCAACAGTAGGGAAAGAGTTGGATAGCGTAGGGGTAAAATTACTATTCCCACTCCAGTGAGTGCAACAGTAGGGAAAGCGTTGGATAGCGTAGGGGTAATAATTACTATTCCCACTCCAGAGAGTGCAACAGTAGGGAAAGTAATATTTTAATATTTTACTAAAAAATAATTAATTATCAATACTAATAAATATTATTAATAACACTAATTACCAATTATAAAATCTTTAATAATTAGTTTATTATAAATACAATACATATGATTTATTAAAAATTAATTACCTATTAATAAATCATTAACAACCAATTAATAATCATTACCAGATTTGTATAAATATTTAAATAAATACCAATTAATATTTAATTACCAGTAAATTAAGTATCAATACAAAAAAAATTCTATAATTAACTAATTACAATTAAATTACTTCCCCACATTCCCCTATAAACCCACATCCCACTACAACTATTTAATTAATAGAAATAACATAATTACCAATAAATAAATTTAAAAAAAATAATTACCAATTAATAAAATATAATTACCAATTAATAATTAATTAACAATGAAGTAATTATCAATACCAATTAATATTTATTAATATGTACTTAATTTAAATTAAATTACTTCCCACCCTATTCCCCTATAAACCCACATACCGCTACAACTATTTAATTAATATAATTAACATAATTACCAATTAATGAATAAAAAAAAATTACCAATTAATAAAATATAATTGCCAATTAATAATTAATTAACAATGAAGTAATTATCAATACCAATTAATATTTATTAATATGTACTTAATTTCAATTAAATTACTTCCCACCCTATTCCCCTATAAACCCACATCCCGCTACAACTATTTAATTAATAGAATTAACATAATTACCAATTAATCAATTAAAAAAGAAATTACCAATTAATAAAATTTAATTACCAATTAATAATTAATTAACAATAAATTAATTATCAATACCAATTAATATTTATTAATATGTACTTAATTTTAATTAAATTACTTCCCAGCCTATTCCCCTATAAACCCACTACCCGCTACGGAATTAAATTATGCAAAAATTAAAAAACATAAAATTCATTGCTTTTAAAAAATTAAACATACATTACAACAACTAATATACACTTTTAACACATATACTAACATACAATACACTTAGAAAAAATTCGATATTATAAAAAATTCGATATTTTTTAATGCCTATATTATGTACTTCGATATTTTAACAATCGATATTACTTACCTTAATTTCGATATTTTTAACGACTATATTATGTCCATTCGATATTATGTCCATACTATATTTTGGACTCGATATTTTGTCCATTCGATATTTTTGTTTCGATATTATGTCTGTTTACCCCCATGGGTCCCCCCTACCTGTGCATGTATGGCGCGACCCGCTTCGACGCGTACCCGCTGTAGGGGGTGCCCTTGTTCGCCTCGCACCCATTGAGTCAATGGGAGCCCGCGTACGCGTTGTACGACCGGCTCCAATTGACTTCAATGGGAGTCCGACAGAATCGAGTCCGATAGCATGCGAACGCATCGTACTCGTTCGGTCGGACTGCTAGGGTCCGATTCGGTCGGAAATCTCTCCGGGTCCGGTTCGGTCAGAGAGATTTCCGGCCTGAATCGGAATCGGCCCCTTAGTATGAAAGAATAATAATGGGTGCTGAAAATGTGACCATGGTAAGGTGCACGATAGTAAATCCAGCTACCTTACTACCAGACCCATATCATGAAGAAGTTAACGATGACGAAGAAGAAGAACATGATTGTTTAAAAGTCACAGAGCTATGCACGAAACCACGTCCTGATATTCAGGAACTACCCCTCAAAAAGCCAGACAGGGAGCTGTTTGTTGATGGTTCGTGCCAAAGACATGAAGATGGTAAACTAACTGCTGCCTATGCGGTGTGTGAATTAACTGGAATAGTTGAAGCATCCTATTTACCAGGAGTCAAATCTGCACAAATAGCTGAATTAATTGCATTGATAAAGGCTTGCAAAATTGGGAGGAATCAAAAAGTAACTATATTTACAGATAGCCAATATGGTTACGGGGTTGTGCATGATTTTGGCCAACTATGGATGCAGAGGGATTTCATGACTTCTTCAGGATCCCCCATTAAAAATGGACAGTTCGTAAGGGAATTGCTAGAAGCAATACAATCACCAAAAGAATTGGCTGTGGTGAAATGTGCCGCACACCAGTCAGGAGATGACTGGGTGGTAGTCGGCAACCGATATGCAGACCTTGTGGCTCAACATTGTGCCAAAAATAGGTTGTCAGTCAATAAAAGGGTGGAAAGAATGGGAATCAGCTGCCAACTTATGCTGTATGCGCCACCTGAAACATGGAATGAGGTAAAAGGAATGCAAGATGATGCTGATGAGAGTGAGAAAAATACTGGATTAAAATGGGATGTTCTCAAAGGGCAGACGATGATGTATGGATTTATGCCGATGGCAGACCAGTCATGCCCGATTCTTTGCTTTCACAAATGGCCAGGATGTATCATGGAGACACTCACATAGGGAGAGATGCAATGATTAGGCTCTTCAGACAAAATTGGTACAATCCAAGGTTCAGGGCTGTAGCAGAGAGTCTTTGCCAGAGATGTTTAACGTGCCAGATGCATAATCCAGGAAGAAAAACAATAATTGGGTTTGGGAAAATTGGAAAGGCAGAAGGTCCATTTATAAGATTGCAATTTGACTTCATTCAGCTACCATCCTGCAGAGGGCTGAAATATGTACTTGTATTAGTGTGTCTGTTTTCAAAGTGGGTGGAGGCTTACCCTACCCGAAGGAATGACAGCATTACAGTTGCAAAGTTATTGCTACGAGAACTCATTCCTAGGTTTGGTTTCCCAGTAACTTTGGAATCAGATAGAGGAAAACATTTTAACAGTGAAGTGATTAAAATAATCTGTGAAGCATTCCAAATTGAACAAAAACTGCACTGTGCATATCGTCCAGAGGCTTCTGGAGTGGTTGAACAATTGAATGGCACTATAAAATCCAGACTGGGAAAAATGTGTGCATCAACATCATTAGAGTGGCCGGATGCATTGCCACTTGTTTTAATGGGACTCAGAAGCATTCCTGATAGAAATACCGGATTGAGTCCACACGAGATAATGATGGGAAGAGCAATGAGACAAGCACATGTTCCCACAAATAAACTGCTGAATATATCTGATGATATGGTCCTGGATTATTGCAAAGGATTGGCTGACCTAGTGCATTCTGTCTCTCACCAGGTTGGAGAAGACGCCGTTTCCAGGCAGCCTGAACAAGAACATGATCTGAATCCTGGTGACTGGGTGGTAGTGAAGAATCACACCAGAGAGACGTGTCTATCACCTAGGTGGGGCAAACCTTGTCAGGTCATACTGATCACAAATACAGCAGTGAAGTGTGCAGGATTTCCTAATTGGATTCATGTAAGTCACACCAAAGAGTACCAGACCCTGAAGAAGAAAATCCTCAGTCAGCATCAATCACTGAGGAAGCTGAAGGTTGCCCAGCTGAAGAATCTCAGGTTCGAGATTCAAGAGAAGCTAAAGAAGAACAACCGAGCACAAGTCAGGACTGGATACCGGTGGTGGAAATTCCTGAAGTTTACCACAGAACAAGAAGTCAAACAAATTTGGAAGAGATTGAAGAAGATCAGATAGGTGAAGAAGAAGCAGCTCAGGAAAAAGAAGAAGACACAATAAAAGAACCTGAGCAGGACCAGATAGGGAGAGGAAACTGGGCTCAAAACAACGAAGAACCAACAAATTTTGAGCAGGGACAGAGAGGTTTAGAAGAACCCGGTCAGGCTGCAGAAGTACAAAGTGCAATAAGCCCTGATCAGAACCAGTTATATCAAGAAAAGTACACAGAAGAAGAAGATCTTGAGAAAAACGAACATGAAGAAATAAATAAAGAACAAGGTCACTTATTGGAAACTCACAGTGGAGCTGCTGAAGAGAAACCAATCAGACCTGAAAAGGAGCAAATAAGAGAAACAGTAATTGCAGAAAACGAAACTGTGCTAAAACCTGAAAATAAAAGGATTTCTGAAGAGGAAAATAAAGAGACAGTAGAAACAAAGAAAACAAGAAAAGGTGATCATTGGCCTAGTGTCATTAAAAGAGTAAAATACCACATAACAACCAGAAGTGAAGATCCAGATCAAGTAAATGAAGTAACAAGCCAAACAGGACAAGAAAGCAGAACTGAGAAAAGAAGAAGCAAAAGATTGAAACTTGTGAACAACAAATTCAAGGGTCCTGATTGGACTTACATCATTCTTGAAGATTACGAAAGCTCAGAGTCAGGTGAAAGTGGTGATGAAGGAACCAGTGCGGAACTGACCTATGAAAAAGAAACAAGACCACCTTGATAAAGAGAAATAGTGCTATAAAGAAACGGAAAATAGATAAGAAGAGCAATCTTCCTTGTCAAAATGTCCGATGATAGAGTTACTGGGAGATCAAAACAGAAATGTTGTAAAAGATGCTGTGCAGTGTGCATATGTAGTCTAGTAATGGTGCTTATAGTATGGTTAGTTCTGATCGTAGCAGTTCCTTACCTTATGATAATGGATAAAAAGATTAATAACGAAACTAAGGAAAGGACAGCAAACCTGAACGGTAATAGAGTAGAACTAATGGCAGAAAATGAACCAGAATTTCATCATGAGATAACTGATAATCGACACTAGTTTAAATGTTTTCACAAAGTTATTGTTTCAATATGTAGATACCATGGAGGTTAGTAATTGTTATGTCTGTATGAAGTTACCCGAATCAGTAGCAGAAGGGTTAACATATCATCACTTACCATTAACATATGGCATATCATATAGTGTATTGGCTAGTTTATTTTATAGAACAGGGAGACTTCAGTATTATTATTCAAACATAGCTGTGATATTTTCTGAGGTTCCCATTCGAAAGAGTATGAACCCAGTACTTAGTAGTCAAGATGCACAGTTTATGGGAGAATTTTTCTTAACAATGAAATCGATAGATATAACACATGCACATAGACACAATCTAACATGTTCATTACATGAAGAAGAAAAGATATTTTTGAACTTAGTAGAAGATAGAAGACAAGATTTTCAAAAGAAAGCTTCTGAGCATAAGGCTCATTTGCCACCTTGGGATGAGAAAGAAGGTAGTTACACACCTGGCAAGGCTCAAGCTGCTATGGCTCTGGATTTTGTAAAGACAGGGAAAATTTGTCTACATAGGTTAAAAACTGATTATAACAATGTTTTCATCGGTACCAGTGAATGTGAACATAATTTCTTAATTCTTGGAGGGTGGGGAATCAAAGGAGGAACAGATTCAGTTTTTCCTGGAGTCTATTATGTGTGTGGGAATAAGGCTTACTTTAGGCTTCCTGCGCGGTGGTATGGAAGTTGTTACTTTGGAATAGTATTTCCAAAAATAAACCACGTAAAAAGAAACACTGGGAGCAATGAAAATAATGGCGAATTAACACGTAGTAAAAGAGCTAGTTTTTCAGAAATTGTAGGTGATATATTTGGTGCTTTGATACCTTCAGTGGGAATAATTCTGAACTCAAGGAAGATATGTAATTTGTCTACAGTGGTTGATCGTTTATCAACGGATACTGCTGGAGGTTTTCTAATGATTAATGCAGAGATGGTTGCGATTAGATCTATGGTTATGCAAAATCGACTTGCTCTTGATATTATATTGGCAAAAGAGGGCGGAGTCTGTAAATTATTGAAGACGAAACACTGTTGGACTTACATACCTGATAAAAGTGCAGAAATTGGAACGTATATACAGAATATAACTAAACTTGAGAAAGAACTTAAACCACTGGAAGTTGATAGTGTATGGGAAAGATTGACAAATAGTATTGCGTCAATTGGTACCTGGTTTGCTAATATAGGGAAAGGACTTATAGGTCAAATATTAGTACCCTTAGCAGGGATAGCAATAATAGTACTGTCGATAATAATATGGTGCAAATGCTGTAGAAAGAATGAATCGTATAATGTGACAGGAAAAGGGAAGAAGAGAAAGTTTGATGAAATAGAACTGGAAGACTTGAGAAGTGAATTATACAAGAAACTGAAAGGGGATGTGAAAAATAGAAAGTGTAAAAATGAAAATGAAACTATTTTATGCTAAAAGTTGGCATCTGATCGTGGGTACTATTTGATGGCTCAGAAACGCCATCAGAGAGGGGATTGATGGAGCAAGGACTCACAAATGAGACTTGCTCGGATGCAATCTCCTCACAGTATTAATTTATTAAACTTGTATTGTTCGTACTATCTCTTGCATACACTACATAAATAGCAAGGAAGCTTGCCTATGTGTTTAAACTAACGAATAACGCTTGTCTTTTTCTAAAATGACCGCTAAAACGCGGGAACTTTACTGCGCATGTCTCAACCATATCACGTGTTGTGACGTCTTTCTTTGCTTGGTGGGAAACTCCTGCTTCTGCGCAGTGTGCATTAAAATGGCTGCTTGATGTTTTCACATGCTACAGCTTGCTCTCGTGTTATAATCAATTTGTCGTTTCTCTAACGCTATTAATGCGGGATAGAATTTATAAGTAAATGGGAATAGAATAGAAAGAGTGGGTATACAGTGAAACATTTTATTTGTGATTTTAATATTTTCTTCTTTGCTTTTATTAGTTCGTAAAATTGGGGCCTGGGGTTTGGTGAACTGAAAACTCATGTGACAATGATCCTGTGCATGCGTCCTACATGGCTTCCCAGAGAGAAAAGGATGAAGTCAACCTGGACGTCGTCCAAGGCCATGACCTGATGGCCGTCACCGCTGTACCCATGATGTACCAGCTGAATTGCAACAATGTATATGAATTATGTATAAAATTTGTCGTGAGACGGGTGGGAAATAAAGCAAATGTAATAAAATTGATGGGCGGTATTTTAAAACAATAGACTTTAAGAAATCGAACCAAATCAATATGGTGTGAGGATCAACCCCTGTCCCTGTCCAATCAGAAATAGTGGTCCCATATTTTTGCAACATTAATGGGAGGTACATGGGCGTAGAAGGGTATAATAGATATAGAATTAGCTAATTAGTTTAGACTAGAGGCTGGCAGAGCAGCTGAAAGAACAGGCGTTCTTCGAGACTAGAAGCAGACAGGCAGAAGCTCCAGACCGACAAGCTGATCGATTGCAGATTGAACCGCTGTCCAGAGAGGTCCTGAGGAGGGGGCGGCGGAGTCCATTAGAAGGAAGGCACGGGAGAATCGAGGAGAAGCCGAGTATCAGAGAGGGAACGACGCAGGCGTCGTTGGTAGAGAGGTCACCGGTCCTGTCCTGAACCTGGAGGAGGTCTTTGCTCTTCATCCTTCCTGGGTCCCAACTCCTTGGCCAAGGGGTTTGGTTCTCGCACTTTAGGTAAATATACCTGCAACCTTTAGTTGCGCTGCTGTCTCTATCTTCTCCTTTCTGAGGGACCGTCATTGATCAATAATTATTATTCTATGCTTCATCCTTGATATGCGACTGAGTATCATGTGTTTCTGTATTTACTCTGCTAAAATCTTTAGATAAACATTTTTAAACTTCCTGACTCAGTGGTTATTTCAGGATTATGTACTGTATTGAATGTCACTCATTTTAAACTTCCCAATTAGCAAAGGATTCATTGGTAAGTCATTACTCTTCAATCAGAAAGGTAATTGGTAGCAGGGATTTTGATAAAGAGTACAACTGACTTCCCAGCGTAAGTATTAGCGTAGTATGAATGTATGGGCCCAAGTGAGTATTTGGTGTATGAATGCTGTTTGCTAATATCGCGCTGGATCACGTGTTGCTTGGCAAAGAACAAGCAAATGTCTCTCCGTTATATATCACTTAACTAAGGCTGGGCACTGTTGCATTGCCTTTTCCTTGTGATGTATGTTTAATTGTTGCAAAAGCGACTGAAACAACTTGAAGTACCGTTAACTCAAAAATAAGGATTGTTCCACATGAAAATTGGGACTACCACAAGCATAATGAAGGTGAGTCTATTGGTGTAAATCAATCACAAGTAAAAGCTAAGCAAAGTTAGGACATGTACAGAAAATGCTTGTGGGTTTTTGAATATGACACAATGATTGTATGCCAAAATGTCAAGCACAAAAATATTTCTCTCTAAAAATATCGTATCCAAGAATATTGACTGTCAAAATACTGTGCAGGTAAGCACATCTAGATAAATATAGATTTACTCTTCTTTCTTACCACCACATCTATATATGTATATACCTTTATAGTACAATGGATTCTGAAATCCCTCTATAAACTGCAGTGTCTAATTCCTTTATAGTCTTGTGATGCACCTATTCGCAGATTATAAAGAAAAGATGGCAGAACTCGACTATTATACGTTATTGCAGTCGAGTTCTGACCTCACAATGCCTGCTGCCAGTGACAGCAGCAGAGGTGAAAGGCAGATCAGGTCACTGAGAAAAATTGAAGCAGCTGTTTAAAGCAACAAAAAGGAACCTATCTTCTGCTCTATTTTAAAAGCTTACATTGACAGACAAAAAATATTTGTTGCACTCCTTAGAAATAGAAAAGCAAGAATGTTTCTGCATGTTTCTACACATTCTGAGCTAGTGCAGCTTTTTAAAAAAATAAAAAAATACTGACTTGTATTGCACTGTTTCTAATAACTGTTTGCAACAAATATCTAACAGGTTTTTGATGTGTTTTGCACTAGAGGTTTTATTGATTTGTATTCTTCATGTTTGCAAATGTGCTCATTCTTAAATATGAAAGAGCCACGCATCAAGATTTTAAGTGATTTGTGGGAAAGGTGATGGTATGACCATGTGTTATATGGGATGAAGTACCCTCTAATGACCTAGTCAGATAGGGAACATCCTTACCCCTATCGTCTACACTGTTTTTTAATTCTACCCATAGGGATACTCATTAAAAACAAATTCCCCATATGAGATGGTTTTAATTCACTTTTGATATTATTTTTGCACTCTGCCCCTCACTCACATTAAACATTGGAGTGAAAAACACCTCACGCTCCTCTCCTGAGGGAGAGTTGTAGCCCACACAGTGCACCTTGCGGGCACTGTGTGCAAGAGGGAACCCAATGATGAAGCATGTCACCCAAAGGGTGAGTGAGGGTTTTCGTCTTTAAAAAGCAAATGCCCTTCCTTTTTGGTTCTGTTTGTGCACATTCATATTCACATTCTAGTTAGGATACCATCCGGTTACCTTTTGTGTGTATCATATAGTGGAGTGGTACCATGGATGGTAATAATTCCTCCTATAGAGACCTTGTTGTGAGATAGTATGAAGTACCCTCTGCCATAGGGTCACTTCAGAGTTCAATAACCTTATAAAAGAAGTTGGCCTTCAGCCTTGTTCCACTGTATGATTATGGAACTCCTCGGTGACTTGCAGTATCCTTATAATGTACGGTACAGGGTACTTTACCCCATATATCTATAGCTCTCTCTATATATATATATATATATATATATATATATATATATATATATATATATATATATATATATATATATATATATATATATATATATTCACTGAAAAAACCAGAGGTTTCAGGGACGTTATAGTTAGGAATTAGCAGTTAAAAAACCTTTGAAATTCACTGAAAAAACCATAGCTTTCAGGGACATTATAGTTAGTTGGACATTTCACTCGTACAAAACCAGAGAAATTCGGCCATTATAGTTAGTTGAGCTAACTATAACTCGCGCCCCGCAATGCACTGCTGATGACCTCACATATTACATCACTCATGACATGGTCAGTGACATCACTGATGACATCACTGATGACATCATCCACTTAAGATCTGATGCACCTCCTCACATCCTAATATAACCTTTCATACACCCACTCTAAAATACAGACTACCATTCGAAACCATAGACATAGGAATACCAGTTAGTACATAACCACTCACTGATTCATAGGTCTACACACATCCACTCACTCACCTATACAGTCACTCATACATGCAGTCACTCATCAATACAGCCTCTGATAGAAGTGCACAAAGAAGGAACAGAGGTGCAGAAAGAGGCAAGAGGGGTGCAGAAAACGGGAAGAGGGGTGCAGAAAGAGGCAAAGGTGTTGCAGAAAGAAGGGACAGAGGTGCAGAAAGAAGCAAGAGAACTGCAGAAAGAAGCAACAGAGGTGAAGAAAGAAGCAAGAGTAGTGCAGAAAGAAGCAACAGAGGTGCAGAAAGAGGCAAGAGGGTGCAAAAAGAGGGAAGAGGGTGCAGAAAGAAGCACAAGGGGTGCAGAAAGAAGCAAGAGATATGCAGCAAGAAACAAAAGAAGTGCAGAAAGAAGGAACAAAGGTACAGAAAGAGGCAAAAGGGGTGAAGAAAGAGGGAAGAGGGGTGGAGAAAGAGGCAAGGGGCTGAAGAAAGAAGCAAGAGAGCTGCAGAAAGAAACAAAAGAAGTGCAGAAAGAAGGAACAGCGGTACAGAAAGAAGCAAGAGTAGTGCAGTAGAAAGCAAAAGAGGTGCAGAAAGAGGCAAGAGGGGTGCAAAAAGAGGGAAGAGGGGTGCCGAAAGAGGCACGAGGGGTGCAGAAAGAAGCAAGAGATGTGCAGTAAGAAACAAAAGAAGTGCAGAAAGAAGGAACAGAGGTGCAGAAAGAGGCAACAGGGGCGAAGAAAGAGGGAAGAGGGGTGGAGAACGAGGCAAGGGGATGCAGAAAGAAGCAAGAGAGCTGCAGAAAGAAACAAAAGAAGAGCAGAAAGAAGGAACAGAGGTGCAGAAAGAGGCAAGATGGGTGCATAAAGAGGCAAAAGGGGTGCAGAAAGAAGCGAGAGGTGAAGAAAGAAACAAAAGAAGTGCAGAAAGAAGGAACAGAGGTGCAGAAAGAGGCAAGAGGGGTGCAGAAAGAAACAAAAGAAGTGAAGAAAGAAGCAACAGAGGTGCAGAAAGAGGCTAAAGAAGTGCAGACAGAGGGAAGAGGGTGCAGAAAGAGGCACGAGGGGTGCAGACAGAAGCAAGAGAGGTGCAGAAAGAAGCAAGAGAAGTGCAGAAAGAAGCAACAGAGATGCAGAAAGGGGGAAGTGGGGTGGAGAAAGAGGCAAGAGGGAGACAGAAAGAAACAAGAGAGGTGCAGAAAGAAACAAAAGAAGTGCAGAAAGAAGGAACAGAGGTGCAGAATGAGGCAAGAGGGGTGCAGAAAGAGGGAAGAGGGGTGTAGAAAGAGGTGAGGGGTACAGAAAGAAGCAAGAGAAGTACAGAAAAAAGCAACAGAAGTGCAGAAAGAGGGATGAGGGGTGGAGAAAGAGGGAAGAGAAGTGCAGAAAGAAGCAACAGAGATGCAAAAAGGGGGAACGGGGTGGAGAAAGTGGCAAGAGGGGTGCAGAAAGAAGCAATAGAGGTGCAGAAAGAAACAAAAGAAGTGCAGAAAGAAGGAACAGAGGTGCAGAAAGAGGCAAGAGGGGTGCAGAAAGAGGGAAGAGGGGTACAGAAAGAAGCACAAGTGGTACAGAAAGAAGCAAGAGAAGTGTAGAAAGAAGCAAGAGGAGGGCAGAAAGAAGGAGCAGAGGTGCAGAAAGAGGCAAGAGGGGTGCAGAAAGAGGGAAGAGAGGTACAGAAAGAGGCAAGAGGGGTGCAGAAAGAGGCGCAGAAAGAAGTGAGAGGTGCAGAAAGAAAGAAAGAAAGTGCAGAAAGAAGGAACAGAGGTGTAGAAAGAGGCACGAGGAGTGCAGAAAGAAGCTACAGAGGTGCAGAAACATGCAAGAGGGGTGCAAATAGAGAGAAGAGGGGTGCAGAAAGAAGCACGTGGGTTGAAGAAAGAAGCAAGAGAGGTGCGGAAAGAAGGAACAGAGGTGCAGAAAGAGGCAAGAGGGGTGCAGAAAGAGGGAAGCGGGGTGCAGAAAGAGGTACAAGGGTTGCAGAAAGAAGGGACAGAGGTGCAGAAAGAAGCAAGAGAAGTGCAGAAAGAAGCAACAGAGGTGCACAAAGACAGATGAGGGGCAGAGAAAGAGGCAAGCGAAGTGCAGAAAGAAGCAACAGAGATGAAAAAAGGGGGAACAGGGGTGGAGAAAGTGGCAAGAGAGGTGCAGAAAGAAGCAAGAGAAGTGCATAAAGAAGCTACAGAGATGCAGAAAGGGTGAAGTGGGGTGGAGAAAGAGGCAATAAAGATACAGAAAGAAGCAAGAGAGTTGCAGAAAGAAACAAAAGAAGTACAGAAAGAAGGAACAGAGGTGCAGAAAGAGGCAAGAGGAGAGCAGAAAGAGGGAAAAGGGGTGCAGAAAGAGGCACAAGGGTTGCAGAAAGAAGGGATAGAGGTGCAGAAAGATGCAAGAGGGGTGCAGAAAGAGGGAAGAGGGGTGCAGAAAGAGGCACAAGGGTTGCAGAAAGAAGGGACAGAGGTGCAGAAAGAAGCAAGGGAAGTGCAGAAAGAAGCAACAGAGGTGCAGTAAGACAGATGAGGGGCAGAGAAAGAGGCAAGCGAAGTGCAGAAAGAAGCAACAGAGATGAAAAAAGGGGGAAGAGGGGTGGAGAAAGAGGCAAGAGGTGTGGAGAAAGAAGCCATAGAGGTGCAGAAAGAAACAAAAGAAGCACAGAAAGAAGCAGCAGAGGTGCAGAAAGAGCCGAGAGGAGCAGAGAAAGAGGGAAGAGGGGTGCAGAAAGAGGCACGAGGGGTGCAGAAAGAAGCATGAGAGGTGCAGAAAAAGGAAGAGAAGTGCATAAAGAAGCAACAGAGATGCAGAAAGGGGAAAGTGGGGTGGAGAAAGTGCCAAGAGGGGTGCAGAAAGAAGCAAGAGAGGTGCAGCAAGAAACAAAAGAAGAGCAGAAAGAAGGAACAGAGGTACAGAAAGAGGCAAGAGGGGTGCAGAAAGAGGGAAGAGGGGTGCAGAAAGAAGCACGAGTGGTGCATAAAGAAGCAAGAGAGGTGCAGAAAGAAGCAAGAATAGTGCAGAAAGAAGCAACAGAGGTGCAGAAAGAGGCAAGAGGGGTACAAAAAGAGGGGAGAGGGGTGCAGAAAGAGGCACGAGCAAGAGATGTGCAGCAAGAAACAAAAGAAGTGCAAAAAGAAGGAACAGAGGTGTAGAAAGGGGCAACAGGGTTGAAGAAAAAGGGATGAGGGGTGGAGAAAGAGGCACGGGGCTGTGGAAAGAAGCAAGAGAGCTGCAGAAAGAAACAAAAGAAGTGCAGAAAGAAGGAACAAAGGTGCAGAAAGAGGCAAGAGGTGTGCAGAAAAAGGCATAAGGGGTGCAGAAAGAAATGAGAGGTGCAGAAAGAAACAAAAGAAGTGTGGAAAGAAGGAACAGAGGTGCAGAAAGCAGCAAGAGGGTTATAGAAAGAAACAAAAGAAGTGCAGAAAGAAGCAACAGAGGTGCAGATAGAGGCAAGAGGAGTGCAGAAAGATGGAAGAGGGGTGGAGAAAGAGGCACGAGGGGTGCAGAAAGAAGCAAGAGAGGTGCAGAAAGAAGCAAGAGAAGTGCATAAAGAAGCAACAGAGATGCAGAAGGGGGATAGTGGGGTGGAGAAAGAGGAAATAGGGATACAGAAAGAAACAAGAGAGGTGCAGAAAGAAAGAAAAGAGGTGCAGAAAGAAGGAACAGAGGTGCAGAAAGAGGCAAGAGGGGTGCAGAAAGAGGGAAGAGGGGTGTAGAAAGAGGTGAGGGGTACAGAAAGAAGCAAGAGAGCTGCAGAAAGAGACAAAAGAATAGCAGAAAGAAGGAACCGAGGTGCAGAAAGAGGCAGGATAGGTGCAGAAAGAGGCAAAGGGGTGCAGAAAGAAGCAAGAGGTGCAGAAAGAAACAAAAGAAGTACAGAAAGACGGAACAGAGGTGCAGAAAGAGGCAAGAGGAGTGCATAAAGAAGGAAGAGGGGTACAGAAAGAGGCACGAGGGGTGCAGAAAGAAGCAAGAGAGGTGCAGAAAGAAGCAAGAGAAGTGCATAAAGAAGCAACAGAGATGCAGAAAGAGGGAAGTGGGGTGGAGAAAGAGGCAAGAGGGATACAGAAAGAAACAATAGAGGTGCAGAAAGAAACAAAAGAAGTGCAGAAAGAATGAACAGAGGTGCAGAAAGAGGCAAGAGGGGTGCAGAAAGAGGGGTGTGAAAGAGGCACAAGGGGTGCAGAAAGAAGGAAGAGGGGTGCAGAAAGAAGCAAGAGAGTTTCAGAAAGAAACAAAAGAAGTGCAGAAAGAAGGAACAGATGTGCAGCAAGAGGGTGCAGAAAGAGGGAAGAGGGATGCAGAAAGAGGCCCACGGGTTGCAGAAAGAAGGGACAGAGGTGCAGAAAGAAGCAAGAGAAGTACAGAAAGAAGCAACAGAGGTGCAGAAAGAGGGATGAGTGTTGGAGAAAGAGGCTAGAGAAGTGCAGAACAAAGCAACAGAGATGCAAAAAAGGGGGAACAGTGGAGAAAGTGGAAAGAGGGGTGCAGAAAGAAGCAAGAGAGGTGCAGAAAGAAACAAAAGAAGAGCAGAAAGAAGGAACAGAGGTGCAGAAAGAGACAAGAGGGATGCAGAAAGAGGGAAGAGGGGTGCAGAAAGAAGCACGAGTGGTGCAGAAAGAAGCAAGAGAGGTGCAGAAAGAAGCAAGAATAGTGCAGAAAGAAGCAACAGAGGTGCAGAAAGAGGCAAGAGGGGTGCAAAAAGAGGGGAGAGGGGTGAAGAAAGAGGCACGAGGGGTGCAGAAAGAAGCAAGAGATGTGCAGCAAGAAACAAAAGAAGTGCAGAAAGAAGGAACAGAGGTGCAGAAAGAGGCAAGAGGTATGCAGAAAGAGGCATAAGGGGTGCAGAAAGAAATGAGAGGTGAAGAAAGAAACAAAAGAAGTGCAGAAAGAAGGAACAGAGGTGCAGAAAGAGGCAAGAGGGTTGTAGAAAGAAACAAAAGAAGTGCAGAAAGAAGCAACAGAGGTGCAGAAAGAGGCAAGAGGAGTGCAGAAAGATGGAAGAGGGGTGGAGAAAGAGGCACAAGGGGTGCAGATAGAAGCAAGAGAGGTGCAGAAAGAAGCAAGAGAAGTGCATAAAGAAGCAACAGAGATGCAGAAGGGGGATAGTGGGGTGGAGAAAGAGGCAAGAGGGATACAGAAAGAATGAAGAGAGGTGCAGAAAGAAACAAAAGAAGTGCAGAAAGAAGGAACAGAGGCGCAGAAAGAGGCAAGAGGGGTGCAGAAAGAGGGAAGAGGAGTGGAGAAAGAGTTGAGGGGTGCAGAAAGAAGCAAGAGAGTTGCAGAAAGAAACAAAAGAAGAGCAGAAAGAAGGAACAGAGGTGCAAAAAGAGGCAGGATAGGTGCAGAAAGAAGCAAAAGGGGTGCAGAAAGAAGCGAAAGGTGCAGAAAGAAACAAAAGAAGTACAGAAAGGCGGAACAGAGGTGCAGAAAGAGGCAAGAGGGTGCAGAAAGAAACAAAAGAAGTGCAGAAAGAAGCAAGAGAGGTGCAGAAAGAGGCAAGAGGAGTGCAGAAAGAAGGAAGAGGGGTGTAGAAAGAGGCACGAGGGGTGCAGAAAGAAGCAAGAGAGGTGCAGAAAGAAGCAAGAGAGGTGCATAAAGAAGCAACAGAGATGCAGAAAGGGGAAGTGGGGTGGAGAAAGAGGCAAGAGGGATACAGAAAGAAACAATAGAGGTGCAGAAAGAATGTACAGAGGTGCATAAAGAGGCAAGAGGGGTGCAGAAAGAAGGAAGAGGGGTGTGAAAGAGGCACAAGGGGTGCAGAAAGAAGCAAGAGGGGTACAGAAAGAAGCAAGAGAGTTTCAGAAAGAAACAAAAGAAGTGCAGAAAGAAGGAACAGAGGTGCAGCAAGAGGCAAGAGGATGCAGAAAGAAGAAAGAGGGGTGCAGAAAGAGGCACAAGGGTTGCAGAAAGAAGGGACAGAGGTGCAGAAAGAGGGATGAGTGGTGGAGAAAGAGGCTAGAGAAGTGCAGAACAAAGCAACAGAGATGCAAAAAGGGGGAACAGGGGTGGAGAAAGTGGCAAGAGGGGTGCAGAAAGAAGCAAGAGAGGTGCAGAAAGAAGCAAGAATAGTGCAGAAAGAAGCAACAGAGGTGCAGAAAGAGTCAAGAGTAGTGCATAAAGAGGGAGAGGGGTGCAGAAAGAGGCACGAGGGGTGCAGAAAGAAGCAAGAGATGTGCAGCAAGAAACAAAAGAAGTACAGAAAGAAGGAGCAGAGGTGCAGAAAGAGGCAACAGGGTTGAAGAAAGAGGGAAGAGGGGTGGAGAAAGAGGCAAGGGGCTGTAGAAAGAAGCAAGAGAGCTGCAGAAACAAAAGAAGTACAGAAAGAAGGAACAGAGGTGCAGAAAGAGGCAAGAGGTGTGCAGAAAGAGGCATAAGGGGTGCAGAAAGAAATGAGAGGTGCAGAAAGAAACAAAAGAAGTGCGGAAAGAAGGAACAGAGGTGCAGAAAGAGGCAAGAGGGGTGTAGAAAGAAACAAAAGAAGTGCAGAAAGAAGCAACAGAGGTGCAGAAAAAGGCAATAGGAGTGCAGAAAGAGGCAAGAAGGGTGTAGAAAGAAACAAAAGAAGAGCAGAAAGAAGCAACAGATGTGTAGAAAGAAGCAGGAGTAGTGCAGAAAGAAGCAACAGAGGTGCAGAAAGAGGCAAAGGGGATGCAAAAAGAGGGAAGAGGGGTACAGAAAGAAGCACGAGGGGTGCAGAAAGAAGCAAGAGATGTGCAGCAAGAAACAAAAGAAGTGCAGAAAGAAGGAACAGAGGTGCAGAAAGAGGCAACAGGGGTGAAGAAAGAGGGAAGGGGTGGAGAAAGAAGCAAGGGGTACAGAAAGAAGCAAGAGAGCTGCAGAAAGAAACAAAGAAGAGCAGAAAGAAGGAACAGAGGTGCAGAAAGAGGCAAGAAGGGTGCAGAAAGAGGCAAAATGGGTGCAGAAAGAAGCAAGAGGTGCAGAAAGAAACAAAAGAAGTGCAGAAAGCAGGAACAGAGGTGCAGAAAGAAGCAAGAGGGGTGCAGAAAGAAACAAAAGAAGTGCAGAAAGAAGCAACAGAGGTGCAGAAAGAGGCAAGAGGAGTGCAGAAAGGGGGAAGTGGTATGGAGAAAGAGGCAAGAGGGATACAGAAAGAAACAAGAGAGATGCAGAAAGAAACAAAATAAGTGCAGAAAGAAGGAACAGAGGTGCAGAAAGAGGCAAGAGGGGTGCAGAAAGAGGGAAGAGGGGTATGAAAGAGGCACGAGGGGTGCAGAAAGAAGGCAGAGGTGTGCAGAATGAAGCAAGAGAGTTGCAGAAAGAAACAAAAGTGCAGAAAGAAGGAACTGAGGTGCAAAGAGAGGCAAGAGGGGTGCAGAAAGAGGGAAGGGGGTGCAGAAAGAGGCACAAGGGTTGCAGAAAGAAGGGACAGAGGTGCAGAAAGAAGCAAGAGAAGTGCAGAAAGAAGCAACAGAGGTGCAGAAAGAGGGACGAGGAGTGGAGAAAAAGGCAAGAGAAGTGCAGAAAGAAGCAACAGAGATGCAAAAAGGGGGAACAGGGGTGGAGAAATTGGCAAGAGGGGTGCAGAAAGGAGCAAGAGAGGTGTTATGTTATGTTATCAAGACTTGTAAAGCGCACAAATACCCGGAGGTGTCTTGGCGCTGCGGACAAAGTAAGCCACTGATGAGTCTCTAGTTACAGAAGAGCCAGGTTTTTAGTTCCTTTCTGAAAGAGACAAGAGATGACGCATTTCTCAAATCAATCGGTAGGGAATTCCAGAGTTTAGCAGCGCAGTAATGAAAGCTGCGACCACCCCAGAGTAAGGTACGAATTCTGGGCACTCTCAGGAGTTTAGCACCAGATGAACGAAGGTGTCTAGTTGGTTCATACCAAACATGAAGATTTTGCAAAAAGGTTGGCCCTGTATGATTCAGGGCCCTGAACACCAGGCTAAGAGCCTTGAATTTTATTCGCTGCGCTACAGGGAGCCAATGCAAATTACGGATCTCACCAGATACTGATTTGAACCAAGGGGTGTTTGACAGAAGTCGAGCGGCTGAATTTTGCACGCTCTGTAGTCTTTTCAGGCAGTGCTTCTGGACGTTTATAAACAGCCCATTACAATAATCCAATTTAGACTGGATTAATGAAGTGACTACAGTTCTTTTCGTGTCCTCCGGAAGATAAGGGAGAATCTTCCTGAGTTTCTTAATAAGGAAGTGGGCGGAGGAAACCACAGCATTAGTGTGTTGAACAAAAGAAAGTTTACTATCCCCCCATACTCCCAGGTTCTTCACTTTAGTTGCTGGTTCCGGTGGATCACCCATATCAACGGGCCACCACACACTGCCCCAGCTAGGATGCAGATTCCCAAAAGTCAAAATTTCAGTTTTTCCCGAATTGAGTTTAAGGCAGTGTGTGCTCATCCAATTAGTGATGACACCCATGCAGTTCTTAAATTGCAGAGCAGGCGAGGACTGATTTTTATATGCTGCTACTACAATCTGGGAATCATCTGCATACAAAGTGAGGCTAAAGCCAAAAATCCGGATAAGTGGGGCTAGTTCAGAGACGTATATATTAAAAAGGGTGGGGCTCAAGGAGGAGCCCTGGGGCACTCCACAAGGGAGGAAATATGGCTCAGACTGGTATCCATCGATCGACACTACCAGTCTTCTGTCCTTAAGAAAGGAGGACACCAGTGCTAGTGCTGAACCCCCAACTCCCAGAATCTTCAGCCGTTGTTGTAGGAGGAAATGATCAACCGTGTCAAATGCGGCTGATAGATCGAGGAGTATCAGGGCCGCTGACCCTCCCCCATCCATCACCGCTCTTATTTCCTCCGTGGCTTTAATAAGTGCCGTTTCGGTACTGTGTTCCCGACGGAAACCGAACTGAGAATGGTCCAACAGATCATGTTCACCAATAAACTGGGAAAGTTGGATATTCATAATTTTGTCAACTATCTTCGCGGGCAGCGGCAAGCGGGCTATGGGGCGATAGTTATTGGGATCAGCTGCATCCAAAGTTGGTTTTTCAGCAATGGAAGGATAGACGTATCCTTCCAAATTGCTGGGAAATTGCCAGAGGAGAACATGGAGTTGAAAATATCTGTTAACACCGGGCTTACCAAATCAGAGACTTCTTTCAGCAGCTCAGGTGGGCAAGGGTCCTCTGGGGAGCCCGATTTAGCCTCCAGAATGTGTTTTGCCACTGTATCCAATGATACTGGTGTAAAACTGAGCAGGGTGTTTGTGCCCTGAGAGATCGGTGAAAGCGGCAGGGTGGTGCCGTGAGCTAATGTATCCTCAAAATTTTTAAAGATGTCCCAAACTTTAGTTTTGAAGGCAGAAGCAATGGCATCACAGGACTCTTGACTATTTTCTGGCCCTGTACTATGAGGGGTGGTAAGTTTGTTCACTGCTGTAAAGAGAGCTTTAGAGGAATGTTTTGCCTCCGAGATTACTATAGTAAAATATTCTCTCTTTTCCAATGTAAGAAGATTTTTATATTCTCTTAAAGCTAATTTATATGTTTCCCTCTCGGATGAATCATACTTAACGCGCCAGCGTCTTTCCAGCCGGCGACATTTTTGTTTTTCTGCCCGTAAGGCATCTGAGAACCAAGGGGCTGAAGGGGTTCTCCTATTACCAGCAGTGCTTTTGGTGGGCACTGCGGCTAGAAACGCCGTATTTAACCAATCTGTGTAATTGGGGGCCGATTCGTCTGAGGGCCCACCTACCTGGGGGTGCGTCCTCTCTAGTATTGTACGAAGGAGGGATTTATCCAAATTACCCCAGTCCCTTTTGGTCTTAGAAGGGATCTTATAGGCCTGCGTAGGACCAAACAACATTATTGGTAGGTCGAATTTTATAAGTGAGTGATCTGACCAAACCAAAGGCAGGGTTTCTATACAAGAAAGACCCTGAACCGAGGTAAAAATGCCATCTAGAGTATGGCCGGCCTCATGAGTGGGGGTCTGAACCAATTGACTGAGACTGACCGACCCCAGGGTATGTAGCAACGCATCTGTCTCACTATTTTCCTTATCTTCTAGATAAAAATTAAAATCTCTGAGGATGGTAAAATCGTCATTAATAAGGGTAGATTCTAGAAGACTGTCTAAATTAGATAAAAAAGTACTTCTAGAGTTGGGGGCCGATACAATAAAATTCCTTTAAAAGTCTGCCTGGGACCAAGTTCAATCGTGAAATGAAGGGCTTCGAATACAGGCGTGGAAGCGGACTGAAAAGTAATAGGAAAATGTTCTCTCAAAATAATAGCCAGTCCGCCGCCTCGTTTAACAGATCTATCAACCCTAAATGCCCGGTAACCCGCTGGGGTAGCGGAGATGATATCGGGGTCAGAGGAAGCATCTGCCCAGGTTTCAGTCATAAAAAGTATGTCTATACCGTCAGCTAGAATCATGAGTGCTATTTCATGTTTATGTTTGGCCAGAGATCTGACATTTACAAGTCCGCCCTTCAATTTAGCAGTCTCTGTGCCAAGGAGGGGCTATGATTCAAGGGTTGTTTAAAAGGCTGGAAAGCGCTAGTGTTCAAAGATTGTGGGAGCAGAAAGCCGCAAGGGCATGCAACATCACCCTCATCCGGCTTGAGTCGGCGGCATGATGGCATGGGCGAATTGAGGCAAAGTAACTCCTTAGGGGTAGAGGTATGAGCCTGGGTGGCGGAATGGCCAGGGGCTCTGGCCCCAGGCCCGAAGCAGGCGCGGACGGGCGCAGACGGGCCTGCCCTAGGCGCGCCTTCGGCGCGCCAGCGGCGCGCCCGCTGCGCGCGTCCGCTGCGCGCCCTCACCATCTGTCCCCTAAATAGTGTTTCCGGTGGACGAGTGGAGCACGTCCACACCGGAAGTGAATCCAGGCAACAGGGAAGGGAGCAGTCAAGCCCTGGAGTGGAGTATCCGCCCTCCGCACAAACGGCACATCAGCCGCGGCGGAACAGGGTCAGACCACAACACCAGAAAGAGCGGGTGAAAGTGCGCGAGTGCAGGTAACGTAGGAATACTTTATAATGCAAAAATGATTATTAAAATGCTTAAAAGGTTAAAAGCACCTAAAAACGTCAATTAAAGGAATAGGAGCATGAGGGTCGCATAAACGTGGCAGCAAGATATAAAATACAAGGAGGTCACATGAAATATCGAGGCAACAACAAAATAAACATAGGACGCGCCAGCCGGGCTTACTCTAGGTGCAGAAAGAAACAAAAGAAGTGCAGAAAGAAGGAACAGAGGTGCAGAAAGAGGCAATAGGGGTACATAAAGAGGGAAGAGTGGTGCAGTAAGAAGCACAAGTGGTGCAGAAAGAAGCAAGAGAGGTGTAGAAAGAAGCAAGAGGAGTGCAGAAAGAAGCAACAGAGGTGCAGAAAGTGGCAAAGGGGTGCAGAAATAGGCAAAAGAAGTGCAGAAAGAAGTGAGAGGTGCAAAAAGAAAGAAAAGAAGTGCAGAAAGAGGCACAAGGAGTGCAGAAAGAGGCAAGAGGGGTGCACAAAGAAGCAAGTGAGGTGCAGAAAGAGGCAACAGAGGTGCAGAAAGTAGAAGAGATGTGCAGAAAGAGGCAAGAGAAGTGCAGAAAAAGAAAGAAAGGAGCAGAAAGAAGCAACAGAAATGCAGAAAGAGGCAAGAGAGGCGCAGAAAGAAGCAAGTGTGGCTTGCACACCATTGGTCCCAATTTAACACCCACATTTAGCAATAAGTAACAGGTGACCATTCTAGGTTTGCAAAGGACTTTTGGCCACGCTGTAACTCTTGTCGCTGCATTTTTAGTAACGTTTGAGCCGTTTGAGCTAGAAACAAGGCTTTTTTTGTTCAAATCTGCAGATTAGGCAGCAGATGATGGATTATGTGGCAAATGCGGAAAATGTATAATTGTGCGAAAGTCGGTGCAGCCAAACAGTCGCATAATTCCTGTGGCCCTGCTCATACCTCTGACTAAGTCCAGAAGTGCTCCTCAGTGATTCCTTCTTTTTTGTCTCATTGAGTTCATAGTTTAGCTTCTATGGAAATGAGGAAGACTACCCCTGAGGTTACCACTCCACAACACAGACTACCATACCACATAATTACTCTCCATAACACATAATCCCACTCTACATAATTCCTATGCACTAAATACCACATACTTTCTATCTACATAATTTCACTGTACAACATACCACATAATTCCACTACACACAACGTATATCCAATCCACTCCAAAAAACATTAGTAAAAAACTTTTACATTTACAACTCCAATAGCTCTAACTCTTGCAAATGCGAGACCTATTACATTGCAAATGCTTCTTTAACTGGTAGTCGCCTATGCAGAGTGGTGGAGAAAGGGGCTGGGCCTCCAACCAGTGCTCAGGAATTCCGCTGCGTAGGACTTACAGGAGGTACCAGGAGGGCTTCTTGGCCCCCAAAGTCCCTCAGGAGTAAAGTGGACTTCATCCCCCAACCAGTACTGTGCCAGGAGGAGCGTTTTCAGAGTGGTGGAGAAAGGGGGCGTGGCCTCCGAAGACCTCTTAGCATTCCCACTGTATGGGACTTAGTGGAGGTAACAGGAGGGGTAGTTGGCCCCCAAGGACAACCTTGGGGGCCATCAACCCCCTCCTATTATTTCCAGTAAGTCTCACACAGCAGCATTGCTAAGTTCTCATAGCAGGCCACGCCCCCTTTCCCCACCACTCTGCAAACGCACTCCCTGGCATGCTCTTTTATAGGGATTAAAGTCCACTTCACTGCTGGGGGTCCTTAGGGGCCAACTAGCCTACCTGATACCTCCAGTATGCCCCAGATAGTGGGATTGCTGATAGGTGGACACAGGCCATGCCCCCTTTGTTCACCACTCTGCAAACGCGCCTCCTGGTGCGCTCTTGGTTGGGAGATGAAGTCCCCTTGCCTCCTGAGAGTCCCTGGGGGCCAACTCACCCACCAGGTACCTCCAGTAAGCTTCACACAGCTGGATTGCTGAGAGTGGTACGAGGCCACGCCCCTTTTATACCACTCTGCAAATGCGCCTCCTGGCACACTGCTGCTCGGGGGATGAAGTCCACTTCAGTCCTGAGGTCCTCAGGACACAAGAGGACCTCATCGCCCCACCAGCAGTACGCCAAGAGGCACGTTTGCAGAGTGGTGTAAAAGGGCGTGGCCTCGCGACTCCCGTCCTGCCATAGCAAACTGCTTTGGATATTGGAAGAGAGAGCAGGGAAACCTGCTCTCTCTTCCAATATCCAAAGCCGATTGCTTTTCCACATGGGGAGCAGAATGTCAGCTGCTCCCCATGTGGAACAGCAATGCCGGCTCCCAAGGGACGTGGGGAGCCGGCGGGACTGTGGGGGATTGGGGACCCCCACAGTCCCCAACGGAAGGGCCAGCCCGGGGGATGGGGTCCCCGGGGCAAGTAGTGGCCCAGGAGGAGGCCATGCGGCCCCCTCCCCAAAAAAGAAAAAAAAAAAATGGAAAGGCCGGCCCCGGGGATGGGGTCCCCGGGGCCTTAAATGGCCTGAGGAGGGGGCCACGCAGCCCCCTCCCAAGAAAATAAAAAAGGCCATGCCCCGGGGGATGGGGTCCCCGGGGCCAATACAGGCCCAGGGAAGGGGGCCACGCGGCCCCTTCCCGTTTTTTTAAATTAAATTAAAAAAAGGGGTAAGGACCTGGGGGATGGGGTCCCCAGGGCCCAAAAACAGGAAAAAGGAAGGGGGCCACACAGCCCCCCTTCAGGGGACAAAAAAAAAAAAAAAAAAAGGATCGGGCCCGCAGGCCCCGCCCCTTCCTTCACCACCAACGCAGCTCTGTGGCGCTTTTTGGAGGTATATGGTGGGCTAGTTGGACTCCGGGGACCCTCAGGATTCAAGGGGACTTAATCCCCCAGCTTAAAACGCGCCACGGGGCGCGTTTGAACAGTGGTGAAGGGAGGGCGGGGCTTCAGGTGACATGTGTGCAAACAGGCCCCGTGGCGCGTTTTAAGATGGGGAATTAAATCCCCTTCAATCCTGAGGGTCCCTGGGGCCAACTAGCCCAACAGGTACATCCAGAAAGCGCCACAGAGCTGCGTTGCAGAGAGGTGTAAAAGGGGTGTGGCCTCTCTACACGTCTCTGCAACGCAGCCCCTGGCGCATATTGGAGGTTCCTGGTGGGCTAGTTGGCCCCTAGGGACCCTCAGGATTCAAGGGGACTTAATCCCCCAACTTAAAACGCGCCACGGGGCGCGTTTGCACAGATGTCACCTCAGGCCCCGCCCCCTCCCTTCACCATTGTGGAAATATTCTTCTAAAATTATCCGAAATACGAATTCCGATTTACTCACCTGTTATCAGGAGAGACCTCAGTGCTGTATCTTTCAGCCCAGTACTGGTCCTGAAAAGTAATTTTAACCGTACTTACCAGTAACTTGAATTTCCTTCCATAGGCTAACATTGACTGCTTTCACTTGGAAATTCTTCTAAGTGTGGAGTTTTGGAACTTTAAAATATTCCTCTAAAATCAGCCGAAATACGAATTCCGATTTACTCACCTGTTATCAGGAGAGACCTCAGTGCTGCATCTTTCAGCCCAGTACTGGTCCTGAAAAGTAATTTTAACCGTACTTACCGGTAACTTGAATTTCCTTCATAGGCTAACATTGACTGGTTTCACTTGGAAATTCTTCTAAGTGTGGAGTTTTGGAACTTTAAAATATTCCTCTAAAATCAGCCGAAATACGAATTCCGATTTACTCACCTGTTATCAGGAGAGACCTCAGTGCTGCATCTTTCAGCCCAGTACTGGTCCTGAAAAGTAATTTTAACCGTACTTACCGGTAACTTGAATTTCCTTCATAGGCTAACATTGACTGGTTTCACTTGGAAATTCTTCTAAGTGTGGAGTTTTGGAACTTTAAAATATTCCTCTAAAATCAGCCGAAATACGAATTCCGATTTACTCACCTGTTATCAGGAGAGACCTCAGTGCTGCATCTTTCAGCCCAGTACTGGTCCTGAAAAGTAATTTTAACCGTACTTACCGGTAACTTGAATTTCCTTCATAGGCTAACATTGACTGCTTTCACTTGGAAATTCTTCTAAGTGTGGAGTTTTGGAACTTTAAAATATTCCTCTAAAATCAGCCGAAATACGAATTCCGATTTACTCACCTGTTATCAGGAGAGACCTCAGTGCTGCATCTTTCAGCCCAGTACTGATCCTCAAAAGTAATTTTAACCGTACTTACCAGTAATTTGAATTTCCTTCCATAGGATATCATTGCCTGCTTTTTGCTGAAAAAGTTTCTAAGTGTTGATTTTTGAAACATACAAATATTCCTCTAAAATCAGCCGAAATACGAATTCCGATTTACTCACCTGTTATAAGGAGAGACCTCAGTGCTGTATCTTTCAGCCCAGTACTGGTCCTGAAAAGTAATTTTAACCGTACTTACCAGTAACTTGAATTTCCTTCCATAGGCTAACATTGACTGGTTTCACTTGGAAATTCTTCTAAGTGTGGAGTTTTGGAACTTTAAAATATTCCTCTAAAATCAGCCGAAATACGAATTCCGATTTACTCACCTGTTATCAGGAGAGACCTCAGTGCTGCATCTTTCAGCCCAGTACTAATCCTGAAAAGTAATTTTAACCGTACTTACCAGTAACTTATATTTTCTTCCATAGGAATCCATTGTCTGGTTTTCAGCAAAAAAGTTTCAAAGTGTTGATTTTTACAAACTACAAATATTCCTTAAAAATCACCTGTATGACTTAAACGCATTCTTTCAACTGTTTACAGGAGATGCACCAGTGCTGGATCCAGGATCCAACACTGAGTAAGAAAAAGTAACGATAACAGTTTTTACCTGCTAAGTGAATTTCCTTCCATAGGATAACATTGGTGATTCTATGAGAAAAAGTTTCTAAGTGTCAACTTTTAAAATACAATAATATTCCTTAAAAATCACGACTGTAACCAAAACGCTTTTACTCAACTGTTTACAGGAGATGTACCAGGACTGAATCTAGGATCCAGTCCTGTGGTTAGAAAAGTAATCCATAAAGTAACTAATTGCATTTAACTAGAAATTCACATTGAGCTGAATGTTGCATTGTGTTTGAAAATGTGTTGCCCATTGCAACAACTGTAACTACTGTACTTAAAAGTCTATTGCCTATGTGCAAAGTATTTAAACTAAAGTAATTCATTCTGAGAAAGTATTTTTGTAATGTAATGTATAATGTAATTACAATGTAATTTAAAAAATAAAATCTGTAAAAAAAAATTGTTTCTAAAAATGTAGTAAATCAGTATGAAAAAAATTAGTATAACAATTAATACATTTAAAAATTGTCATTTACAAAACCTTTGAAATTCACTGAAAAAACCGTAGGTTTCAGGCACGTTATAGTTAGAAATTAGCATTTAAAAAACCTTTGAAATTCACTGAAAAAACCATAGGTTTCAGACACGTTATAGTTACAAATTAGCATTTAAAAAACCTTTGAAATTCACTGAAAAAACCATAGGTTTCAGACACGTTATAGTTACAAATTAGCATTTAAAAAACCTTTGAAATTCACTGAAAAAACCATAGGTTTTAGGGACA
The DNA here is from genome assembly GCA_963921515.1 of Calotriton arnoldi. Lineage (NCBI taxonomy): Eukaryota > Metazoa > Chordata > Amphibia > Caudata > Salamandridae > Calotriton > Calotriton arnoldi. Next base: position 1,232,487 of record CAWUFW010005538.1, read on the forward strand.
GTTATAGTTAGTTGGACATTGCACTCGTACAAAACCCGTGAAATTCCCCGTTATAGTTAGTTCAGCTAACTATAACTCGCGCCCAGCAATGCACTGCTGATTACATCACATATTACATCACTCATGACATGGTCAGTGACATCACTGATGACATCACTGATGACATCTCAAATGACATCACTGATGACATCATCCACGTGATAATCTGATGCACCTCCTCACACCCTAATATAACCTTTGATACACCCACTCTAAATTACAGACTGCCATTCGCAAAACCATAGACACTCCAACACCAATAACTACATACCCACTCACTGATTCTTAGGTCTACACACACACATCCACTCACTCACCCGTACAGTCACTCATACTTATGGTCACTCAATACAGGACTATCAAATGCACTCTTACTCCTATATAGACACTCAAACACCGCCACTCATCCATAGAGGTACTCACACACCTAGTCAGTCATGCAAATAATTAAACACACTGCCATTTACTCACCTATACAGTTATACACACACCAGCTCACTTAATCATACAAATACTAGCACATTGTTACGCTCTTATACAATCACTGATACAAGCACACACTCATCCATACAGCCACTATCACAATCACTCACTCTCGCTTATAGCTATTTATATACTCCAACACACATATATACTGCCTTTCACATATGTAGTTACTCACACATGTACCACTGGGACATACATTCACTCACTAACACACTCTTACACACACTTACCCACCCATACAGTCTATCACAGATGCACTCTTGAAACCATCCACCCAGTGAATCACCCACTCACACATCTATGCACAGTCGCACACACCCCATCCACACAAACACTCAGGCACCCATACAGATACTCAGACAACAAATCAATAACTCTTATAGACACTCATGTAGCTATTCACAAACCCATGCAGCCACTTACACAGCAACAGACAGATACAGACATTCACCCAGTTTAGTCACTAACCCATGCATTCAGTAAGATACGTTTAATCACTCACTTATAGAATTAGTCACGCACCTACTAAATCATCCATACAGACACTTATACACCCACTCATTCTTCAATACGCCTTTCCCTATATATATAAAAAATATTTAAACTTTACAGAAACACACAGTCACTGGATGATGTCATCAGTGATGTCATTTGAGATGTCATCAGTGATGTCATCAGTGATGTCACTGACCATGTCATGAGTGATGTAATATGTGACGTCATCAGCAGTGCATTGCGGGGCGCGAGTTATAGTTAGCTGAACTAACTATAACGGGGGAATTTCACGGGTTTTGTACGAGTGCAATGTCCAACTAACTATAACTGTCCCTAAAACCTATGTTTTTTTCAGTGAATATATATATATACACACATATATATATTTATAAAGTTTATACTTACCTGTAATATTTTTACCATGCATTTGCCTTTACCAAAACCAAAGGTTACAGGGACGTTATAGTTAGGCTCAGATTTCACTCGTACAAAACCAGTGAAATTCAGCAGTTATAGTTACCTGAGCTAACTATAACTTAAGCTCCCGCAATGCACTGCTTATGACCTCACATATTACATCACTCATGACATGGTCAGTGACATCACTGATGACATCACTCATGACGTGATCATGTGTACTTCATATATTAGGAAATATTATGCTACTGTGTATTTTTAAAACATACATATGACATTGTCCTAGTCTCATAGTGCTGTTTGGTTGTTTCAGAGTTTTAGCAATGTTTAATGTGCACTTTTTATACTAAGGCATCGTGAAATTTGGGGCATAGTTTTGCCGGTAAGGTAATGGATACCCCTACTCTCTAAGTTCATGCACGTGGAATCACCATCATGGGGGAATGACGTAACCTGCACCAGCCTTGGGCCGACCAGGATTTCTCTTTGTGCCATAAATTCCTTTTACCAGGGACCCTTTGTTGTGCAAGTGAGCTGGTGTACATGCTAAGGCTGATGCTCAAGGTGCTAAGGCTGGCAGCCTTAGCACTCAGTCTTAGCACCTTGGATGACAACTTTATAGAGGTTTTGGGCACTCCTCACCAAGGACATTTTGAGGAAACAGGCATGTACCATTCATCCTTACCAAGACAACACAGCAGAAACTGTACCTAATGCCTGCAGGCTAGGTCATGGTATGTGTTAGACCTGGTACTGTTGGTGTGGGTCTCCCTTCCATTTGTTGCTGTTGCCTCATGTGTTTTTGCTGGTTATAGATGCTTTGGGCACTGTGCCACTGCTATTCAGTGCCACAGTGCAAGTGCTCCCTATGGTAAATTGGTGTATGGATTAGTGATTCCATGATTGGTTGATTTGGTTTACTTGTCAGACCCTAGTACAGTGCACTGAGTGTGCCCAGGGCTTGTAAACCAAATGCCGCTGGTGGGCTTGCAGCACTGGTTGTGCCACACACAGAAGCAGCCTGTAAAAGTGTGTCTCAGGTCTGCCATTGCAGAGCCTGTGTGCAGTCTGGTACTGCCATGTTGACTGGGCAAGTACACCCACTTGCCAGTCCCTAAAACTTCCCTTTTCTTCATATCAGACACCCCTATGGTAGGCCCAAGGGCAGGGTGCATTGTAAGTATAAGCTAGGACATGCCCTGGTGTGTGTGGCATGTCCTAATAGTGAATTACAGCCATTTTAGTTTTTCACTATTGCAAGTCTACCTGTTCCCCATAGGCCAGAATGGGCAGTTTGATTATTACATCTTATAATCCTAACTGACCCAGGGAACATGGTAGAAAAACGAATTTAGTATGTCTGAACTCAGAATGATAAAATACATCTTTTAGTGAAGTTGGTTTTAACATTCTGTGTTTGAAAATACCACTTTTAGAAAGTAGGTATTTTCTTGCCTAACTATCCAAGCCTGCCTCTGCTAGGTTTTGTATTCCTTGTCTGGAGTTTGAGTGACAGGGTCTGGGGGATTCCAGGAGACAGGGTGAGTCAGCACAGGGCTGAATAGAGAGATCTGCATGGAGATGGGTGGGAGGAGTTGCACCTGGGACCTGAATAGGGCTGTGCTTTCCCTCCACAATGCTGGCTCCACCTCCTGTGGTGCGTCTGATGTCCCTGGCCTACACTGTGAAAGGAAAGAAGGAGTCTTGTCAACAAAGTGCTCCAGGACTGACCAGAACTGGTTTGGACTAGGCAAAGGCCTCTCTGCCTTCAGAGAACAAAGAGAATATGAGTATAAAGAGGGGACCCAAAGCCCAGAACTTTAGATCACTTTGGGAAACAAGAAGAACCTTTGCTGAGGAGAGGAACCAGAGAAACTGAGGAGGAGACTATCCCTAAGCTGAGTGCTGTTTGGGGGATTGGCCTGCAGTGGTTGCCTGACTGCCAAAGAAAGGAGAAAGGAACTTTGTGTGTACTTTCATCAACTTGTAAAAGATCTCCAAGGGCTTGAGAGAAGAGCTTGCCTCCTGCTGAAGTCTCAGGGACAACAGACTTCACCAACCAGCTCCCCAAGAGTCTTTCTGGAAAGTGCCTGCTGCTGTGCTGGACTTTCTGAGGGACTGCGTGTCGCAAGGAGCTGGAAGCGCGACTCACGAAGGAGAAGCGTCGCCGCTGCCGCCGAAGCGCCTCGCATCGCCGAAGAAAAGGATTGACGTCGCATCAGACGCCACCGCATCAACGGAGAAGAGTGTCGCCGCCGCTGTCGCATCGTTGCCGAAGCGCCTCGCATCGCCGGAGAAAAGGACCGACGTCGCATCAGACGCCGCCGCATCACTGGGAAGCGTGTCGCAGGGCCTGTCGTGGCTCAGAAGAATCGTTGAGTCGCCGCACAGCCGTCGCATCGTTGCCGAAGCGCCTCGCATCGCCGGAGAAGAGGATCGACGTCGCATCAGACGCCGCCGCATCACCAGGAAGCGTGTCGCAGGGCCTGTCGCGGCTCGGAAGAATCGTTGAGTCGCCGCACGGCCATCGGGCGTGCACGCATCGTGTCGCATCAAGAAGAAGACGCCATCTTTGTTTCATTGCACCGGATCTTCATCGCATCACGGCGTTGCTGGTCGCATCGCCACGGAAGCGCAGTAAGAAACCAACGCATCACCTTCCCACGCCGAGAAGAACCGACGCATCCCCTACGCATCAGTAGGGACCCGACGCATCACCGTTCTTGCGTGTAAGGAACCGACGCATCACCTTCCCTGCAACACTTTCGTTGTATAGCGTTACGCATCCAAAGGTACATTGAACTCAAAGTGTCGCATTTACCATCTTAAAGAGAACTGAGCTAATTCTACCATTTTTGAAGTACAGTATTGTGGATTTTTTGTCGTTTGTGGTATTGTGTTAAATCTATATAAAAGATACTTATTTTTAATATACAACTGGTGTGGTGTCCATCTGTAGTGTTGTCACTTGATTACTGTATGTGTTCACAAATGCTTTACACACTGCCTCTGAGATAAGCCTGTCTGCTCGTGCCAAGCTACCAAGGGGGTGAGCAGGGGTTATTTTAGGAGTGTATCCCCCTTACCCTGTCTAGACGCAAGGGTCCCTATTTGGTCTAAGGTACCTACCTCTGCCAACTAGAGACCCCCAAATCTAACAGTATGCCACCAAGCAGCCGCATGGGCAGATGTATTAGATATATGTCTTTGTGGTGAGTACAGCCAAAACTCAAATGACATATGTGGCCACAAACGGGAGCAGATTCCTTCTCCATTTCCAGTTATTGGAGCTTGCCAAGCAACATCACATCCCTTAATTCACAGTCTTAGATTTATAGGCTCTGGCTGAAGTCCCACTCATTGTTAGGAACTCTATCACTCTGCTCAGGGCTTCCCCAATGACTAAGAACCCCTGAATACGTAAACTCTGCTCTACACTGCAAATGTGTGGAAGCCATGTTGGGAGCATGGTTCCAGTTACTGTGGTGTCCTGTGGACAATTATTGAAAAGCCATGAATTAGTTGAGCCTACGCCATGCCTTTAGAAAGCATGGAGATCTACTACCAGTGCTTCAAGGGAAAACACTTTAATTTGGAAAACTCACACTTAATGGGCAGGTGACCAGGTTGAGTAAGCTTGGAGGTGAGGTTTCATTGGGTCAGATGGCTGATAGACTACCTATTTGAAATTTATTGCAGACATTAATTTCACTGCCATACTGCTAGCGCTTCTAAGCAGGAAAGGCCATACATGCCATTGATAGTAACAGCACTTCTCAACATGTCTGTCCTCTCAAGTGAGAAGAACAACACTGTTTAACGACAGGTATCATTTTCATGGTCAAAACCAACACTCCACAGCAGGGCTACAATGCTTTTAATGACTACCAATACTTCTCACAAAGGCTGTTCTTTAACATGAGAAGAACAACAGTGCTTAGCATGGCTGCCACAGTTTCAAATGAGAGACCTAACATTTTCAAACATGGTTACTATACATTTAAAAGGACAGTATTGGCGCTACTCAGCAGAGCTGCAATACTTGTGAAGGACAGCGCCAACACTTCAGAAGGCATGCCATACTTTTGCAGAGCATGCATTTCTGAAAAGAGCCGCTCTACCTTTTATAGAACAACAACACTTCACAAGTATACCTTCAAGCACAACACAAATACTTCTCAGGAGAGCTGTTATTCTTTTCTTGGACAGCCCAAATAACTTCTCCCAAAGGCTGCTATATCTTTCATTGACTGTACCAACTCTTCTCAGCAGGTCTATCATAACCTAACAAGTGAGCGAAAATAATCCTAAAAAGTCCTGTGCTTTTCATTGACCACACCACTTCTTAGAAGGACTACTATAATTCAAATGTACTGCAGCAACATTCCTAAGCAGGGCTACTGCACAATTAACTGAATAGAACCCTCACTTCTTGCAGGCCTGTCATACTTGTATTGGATAGTACCAACATTTATTAGTACATATGCTATAATTTTCATAAACAATACCGACACTTCGAAGCACTACTTCTCAGCACAACTTTTCAAAGAAGCGCCAACTCTTTTTAGCAGGGGTGCACTACTTTTCAGCGAAGTTTCAGCTCTTCTTGGCATGGTTGCAGTTCTTTCCATGCACAGTACCAACATCGCTCAGCAGGGCAGCACTACTTTTCATGAGAACTACCAATGCTTCTCAGCATGGCTGCACTACTTTTCATGTGAACTACCAATGCTTATCAGCAGGGCTGCACTACTCTTTATGACTGTACCATCCCTTCTTTGCAAGGATGCACATGAGTGGGGCCTTCACAGCCCTCAGTTGCTTATGTGTTTGATTTCGTTCAGTAAGTTTTTAAGATACCACATCAATTTAAAGACTAGCTGCTGACGTTTTTGTTAGTATCAAAGTCTGAGGTATGACTCTCGAAAAGGCCAACACTATCTTTCATATTTCTGAGGTTGACAGAATGGGTTCCGATTAAAAAATGGTATTAATAATTGCATATAAAATGGCCTATGAAAAGCTCTTAAAAAAAATTACAGATTATTATTATTATTACTCCTGTTTTATGTAAAGTTCAAAGAAAGAGAAAACTGTTTGTTATTCGTACAGGCATCATACATCCCTTTATACCTGACTTACACGTTTAAATTGTATATTTGCTCACATGATCAGGACATTACATGTACACCTACAGGTGAGCAATGGTTCAGTTGGTCAATGGACATAGTGGTTTTAACTTCAAGATCTTGCCCTCTTACCTAAATCCAATATTCATATTCTAGTTCAGTCTCATTATTTGATCTTTGGAAATTAAACACTGAATATACAGGATTATAGAGGGACTTATTACCTCTCAGTAGTCTTTTCAAGAATATTACCCTCATCTTAGAGGTGAACAATAAATATCTGAGGACAACGCAACCAGGTTTATATGTAAACATTGAAGCTCCTATCAAGTTATGGAACATTTATGCACCAATGCTTTTAATTGGTACGTCTGTTCCTTTTCTAAGACTACACAGAGTGCCTGGAGTCCTTCAAAATTAAAAGTGATAAAAGGAAAATCTTTTGGCGAATTAACTGTTTATTCTTGGGGCTAACAACTGACCTAGCAGGTGGGTGTCTTCTCCTCTCTAGAGAAATGTATGGAACTGGAGGTAGGGGTTTTACCACAGCCATCCTTATGTATACTTAATGGCTTTACTTAATGGGATTCCCCTGAGACATTTCCCTTCTTGGAGAAGAAATCGGGACTCTCCATCCATTGACATATGATCTTTCTCACTGAATCGTTTTTAACTTATACCACGATAAGAGGTTTGTGCTTTTTAGTAACAAAACTCCCCTATTTGGGTGATAGGTGTCTGACACATCTACAATTTTCACAATATATTGTGTTTTGACTGGCACAGACAGCTTCTACTTTTTTGGTTGGCTATACACAGGAACATCTGTTCCAATACCTTCCTTTCAATCTTCTACTTTTTGACTTGAACAACAATTACACACAAGGGTGTCATACCCACAAATATACCTTAAGGGAATTTGGGACTTCCTTTCTCTTCTTTCGGCCTAAACTCTTTATGCTCAAACAAATATGTCAGTTCCTGCCATTAGGCACAGAGTTTGCAAATATTGTATATATAGGATTTGCTACAGTTTCTGAATGTCTGTTATTGTATTATACATATCTTGCAGCCTTGAAGAAGTCACGCAAGTGACGAGACAAGTGTTGGCTGTATCTTCCGATGTCCCTTTGTCACATGAAGATCTTGGATTGAACATTTCCTGACCTTGACTTATTGGACTGAAATTTTAATTATTAGATCCAAGTCTTGAGTGCTGCGGTATCCTTTGTATACATGTTAAGAGCGGTAGCCTTTTGGATCCATCACTCTCTTTTGACACCATTGGAAGAAGGGTAACGGATATCCGCTAGCACCATGTCGCTTACCTGTTACTAATTACATCTCTCAATTGCCCACGTAAATTTGTTGTTTAGTAGGATGTGCGATCATGTCAACCACTACTGGCGCTTTTTGTATACATCATACATCCCTCCCCGACAATTAAAAAACACTACAGCATGGAAAATTACAAGGGCATAACTACTATGCAATACAGTGTTGTTCCTAGATACTTCTCTCTTTCACTGTAAGTGTAGCACATTTTCTGCTGCTTAAGATACCATGTTCATAAGACATATCCTCCTGTCCAGAGCTCAGTGAGGAAGTGGAAAGAGCTGACAACTCACCGGGAGTTGTTTGTTAGGCAACAACCTTATGGTTTTGATTCTGAGACCTACAGTTTCACTTTACCAAAATATGTCTATATGTCAAAGTGTGTAAAGTGCTGTGGGCTACAAAGCGAGAATAAAAGATTTTCTTAACCTGGCTGAAGATATACTCATGTGTTAGTAAAAACATATAACAACCACAAATACGGATTAAAAATAATTTCCCTTAAGGATTATGATTCTGTGCTTTATAGGTGTGTCCACAACCTTCTAAGATGCATCGGATTGCCCCGTGAGTGCATTTTTTTAACTTGATGACCTGCACACACCCTGCCTTCAATGGGTGAGCCTTGATTTATTCGACCTCACTGTGCCTGATAGTGAAAGAGTAAAATAGAAGTTACTTGGCTATTCAGTGAGCTTGCATTAGTTCCTGTAGTTCCTTTTAGAGCTGCAATACTGATCACCCAAGTGCCCTTGTGTTACACAAGCTCTGGAGAACTGGCCTGGCACCTGATAATAACTGGTCAGTGGAGAAATGGTGAAGGTCTCATGTCATATACACCCATGGGTGCAGAGGGGCATGCCCCTTATTGGATGCCAACCCTACAGGCAATGAGCAATGGTATAAATTGAGAGTGAAAACTAAAACTTCCAATTGAGTATCAGCCCTTCCTGCCCGTAGCATACAACTGAAAAAATAACGGCATCAATTAAATCGCATCTAACCAAACCCAGCTCATAAGCTCATATAAAGTAAAATATAGGATTAACAAATTGTTGCCCGACTTTTTGTGGATCTAAAGTAACAAACCTCCCATGCAAATTCAATTTCTTAAAGGGTACAAATGTGCAAACTTGTTGAACCATCACTGGCAATGCCAATAATTCTGGCATATGAAAGGGAATTTTATGTCATTGCTGGTTGTAGGCACTCAATAATTCAAAATAAATGCACTCTGTCACTCATCTTTGTATTCAAGCATCCATTCATCCATCCAATGACTCCTTCTTGCATTCACCCTCTAACGCAACTACAATAAAACACACACAAACTCAGCAAAATATGCAAAGAAAAACATGCTGCCATCAAAACACAGAGGGTATATGCTTGCAGTAATTAAACTAAACATACCAACAGGTGACTGTCTTGCAGAGGTATTATACATAGCCATTAGTTGTTTTAAGGTTCCAGCATGTCAGCCCTATTTAGTACCAATGTGTTGGCCATCTTGGAATGGTAAACCCATGATACACTATGGACAACAGCATTCCATAAAGGTCTCCAGGCTTAGAAAAAATGGCTACTTGGGATGTGGTGCCTTGCAGATTTAATCATGTGACATGTGCGTGACCCCTTACCACTGCCTGGAATGCTGTAGTTTCTTCTTAAGAAACAATAAAATAAAAAAGGGAGAAGCAAATAATGAAGGGGGAACTATAAAAGGATAACATTGAAAACTAAGGGACTGGCCAAGCAACCTTGACACAAAAGCACACTAATTTTCAGTTGGATGTACACGTGATCAGAAAATGTCTTCATTCACAGGGCAAAGGAGTCATTGACCAATGTGACTGAACCATTATCCCATGCAACACGCTGGAACCAGAGTGTAAATGACACCCAGACAGACCAATGGCAGACCAGAGCTAATCCAAAGGCTCTCTTTGAGTCTATATATGCATATATACTTTTATATAAATGTATGTATGTATCATTTAAAAACATTTATTACAAGATCCTGGAAGGTGCTAAGAAGAGATTCCAGCAAGAATTATTACGGTGCAATTCTTTTACCCCTAGGGTTTATCATTAGCAACAACCAACACCCAAATCCTTCCCTACAAAAGTAATCTGTGACATTTCATGTAACAACATGCCAATCTGTAGACTTTAATACAGAGAAATAACAACCCACCTTTAAGTCCTATTGACTTTAACTTATGCTTTTCACAATCAATACATTAGGCCTACTGCATTTATCATAACTTTTCATAATAAACAGATCAGACCTATGCATCAGAAATAGGTCTGATGCATAGGTCCTAGGAAATATTTTTCCTAGTAAACCAATCTGGCCTCCTGCTGTTATCACTGGCTTCTCACCATAATCAAAGGACACCTCATGTACTGAATTTAAACTTTTCTACAAGTTAGCCATCAGGCATGTAGTCATAAAATTACATAGCATACAAAATTACAATCAAAACGCTATCTCTTTAAAGAGTGCCAAACAAGGATTCCGACAGTACAAATCCTCTATACCAACATTTGCCAGAGGGGGTAACATCATCCAAACCGTGCCTACCAGGAAATCTGTGAAATTGTATGCAACAGAATACCTATCTGTAGGCTATAATACAGTGTAACACTATCTACCCTTAAATGCATACTGGCTTTAACATATGCATTTCACACTCGATATGTCAAGCCTACTGTCTTTATCGTAACTTTTATTATAAACAATGCGGCCTATAACCTTTATCATTAGCTTGTCACCGTAACTAACTCAGACCTACTGTGTTTGTCATAAGCCTTCCGTAAGGCAATCATTTGATAAACATGAAAAAATTAAAAATATGTACAAAATACACTTGTCAAAATGATATAAAGACCGTACTAAAAGAGTGTAATAAGGATTACCATAGTGCAAATCGTTTACCCCCATGGTCTGTTTGGATAGGTCACAACACCAAAACCTTTGCCTACTACGGTAACATGAGAGTTTCCATGTACTAAAATACCTGCCTACAAGCTTTAGCACAATGTAATAACATTTCACCCCTAAAAACCTATTGCCTTTCAAGCATGTTTTTCACAATAAAAAAGGCCTACTTGAGTTGTCATAATTTTGCATTATAAACTGATCACACCAAAGGAATCTAACACAACTTCTCCCAGTAAACTGATAAGGCCTCTAGTCTTTCACAACAATTTGACACTGTATACAACCAGGCCTATTGAAGTGCCCATATGCTGGTAACCATGAGGCATACATTTATAAAATTACAAGCGTACAAAATTGCAACCCTTCTCTGCAGGGCCTAATACAAAATCATCACATCAAAATTCTACTCCCAAGGTTTGTCAGAGTGGGTGACCAACAGCAAAACTCTTGCCTATTATGGTGGTCTGTGAGGTTGAATGTAACCAAATACCTTTCTAAAGCCTGTAACGTAATGTGACAAACAGCAGTCCACTGTTAGAGGTCTATTGGCTTTACCATATCATTTTCACAATAAATAAACCAGGTCTACGACCTTTGTATTAATTTACATAATAAACAGATCAGACATCTGGCATAACATTTCCCTACACACCAATGCTGTGGGTTCATCGCAAAGACACAGCAGTGGGGTCGAATTGGCCCAGAGGAAATCCCAAGTGCTATCGCACAAACCCCAATATGAAACGGGTGAGTAGCATTCAGTCTCAGGAGCAGTCGATCCACTCCAGATATGGTTCCAGGTTGGGTGCACAGCCTAGAGAAGCATATTCCATGGCAGAAGATTTGGTAAGTTCAAGGGCCTCTCTATGCTGATGTCTGTACCATTTAAAAGAGGTTTTACCCATACCATGTTGTGTTTGGTCATGGACTCAGGCTCAAAGAATAAATGTGACTCACCCAAGTATGCTAAGACAGTCTTAATGTGATGAAACCAGGGAATGTTTACACCTCTTTCACAAGACAGACAATCTTTAATAATTTCCCTATTGAGGGAAGCATGTGGGTTATAACATATCGAACACCACAGGAGTAGGGAGGCCAATTTAATTGTGCTTTCACATATTCACCCCAAGCTCCTGGTGCAAGATAAAGCTTTAACACACTGGTGGAACACACAATATTCTCCTCAGCACCCTGTTTTGTTCTCCCTGAAAAGGGTATGGGTTAATATGACCCCATATACCTGACCCGTACATTAAAATGGAGAGGCACTTTTTTCTATAAATCTCCAGCAGAGGGGCCACAGGCTTTTTAGCAATGCGACTGGCAAGATTAACGATATATCCAACTGAACTAGCAAATGTCTGGCAAACTTTAGCAGTACCAGGGTCCTGGTTGCCCTTTGCATCAAAGTTAACACCCAAATAAGGGAAATCCTGTGAAGGACCACGGCCTGACCTTGAAGCGAAACACCTCACAACTTTGTTTGTTTAGGGTTGCATGCCATTATAAAGGTTTTAGTACGAATAGTCGCCAATCCGAGCAAGGCCATAAAGGAGACACATTTTTGGAACAGGGTGTTGAGGCCATTGGGGGTTCTTGATAGCAAGAATGCGTCATCTACACATAGTAGGACAGGGACCTTTATCCTGCTAATGCAGGGGTGTCAACAACTTTAGCATTCAGGGCGAAGCCAAGGTCATTGATGTACAAAAGAAACATCAATGGAGCTCGAACACACCCCTGGTGTACCCCTCTCCCTATGTTGAAACTATCTGTCCACTCTCCTGCAGGAACAAACCTAACTGAGGTAGAGAGGTCGTAATGCAGTGCTCTCAAAAACTGGACCAAGTTCTTCTCGACCCCCTTATCAGAGAGAAGCTCCCAGAGTTTAGAACTGACCACACAGTCGAAGGCACAGGAGATGTCAATGAAGGCCAGGTACCTGGAGCCCTGCTTATCAATAGTGTATTTACTAATCAGCATGTGCAAGTTAAGGCATTACTCCAGCGTGCCTAGGCCCTCACGAAACCCGTACTGTGCCTCTGACAGAATATTGGCCTTCCCGACCCAATCTAAAAGGCAATCCAGCACCACTCTCCCCTCCAATTTAATCACAGAGATCAACAAGGATAACGTCCAGTAGCACTCTGGAGATTGGGGAGTTGCCCTTTTGAATATTGGGACAATAACAGTTTTGAGCCATGAGTGTGGAAGGCCTGACATACAGATGTCATTGAAACAATTACACAGGAGGGGGGCCCACAGATCTGATGCAGATTTATACAGGTCCATTGGAACACCATCCGGACAAGGGGCCTTCTTAGAAGGGCTTTTGTTAATTGCTTCCCTCACTTTGTCTAGCGCAGTGATACTCAAAGTATGGCCCAGGGGTCGCTTGCGGCCCTCTAGACCTTTACATGCAGCCCCCTGGTGAACAGTAGCACAAGCTGCTGTTTACTTGCTGAGTGCGAATATTAAGAAAACATTTTAAATAAACGGGCAAGCATTTATTTGCAGATTAAATGAAGTAACTACTGTGGTGTGCCTGCTCTAGTATCAGAACATGGTCAGCCTAATGGAAAAAAGCCAAGTCTTCAAGGCCTTCCTAAAAAGCCAGGAGACTAGAAGAGGAACGAATGGACAGAGGTAAATTGTTCCAGGTCTTAACAGGGCGCAGGATGAAACTTCAGCCTCCCTAGTTAGCTTTTTCAAATCTGGGGACTGTCAAGAGCTTTGCGCTGGAGGATCGAAGAGTTCTTCTGAGAAGATACCAGGACAGCTTTTGTCTGAGGAAAGCAGGGCTGGAATTTGTGGAAGCCTTATAGGCTGTACAGAGTGCTTTGTATTTAATCCTCTTTGTGACTGGGAGCCAGTGGAGGTCCGCGATCACTGGTTTGATAGGACTGAATTTAGGAATTCCAGCAAGAAGTTTGGCATCCGCATTCTGAAGAACCTGAAGGCTATGAAAACGTTGCTGCTGCATATTCATGCAGAGACTGTTACAGTAGTCTAGTCTGGACAGAATAAGCGAGGACACTACAGTTTTTCGGGTATCTAACGGTGCGAAACGCAAGATTTTTCTAAACATTAGTAAAATAAAGAATGTTGAGGAGGTAACCGAGTTAACCTGATCTCTAAAGGTAAGCCTGTTGTCCATGATAACTCCTAGATTTATTATTTTTGTGGCTGGAATAGGAGCCCAATTCTTCAGGCCACCAGGAAGGAGACCAGAAAGTGGAATTGTTACCAGATAAAACAACCTCTGTTTTATTTGAGTTCAATTTTAAACAGTTCTGGCCCATCCAGGCACTAATTGCAAGCATGCAATCATGGAAGCGGTTATTAATATTTGAGTCCTGATTGGAGATGGAAACGACAATTTGCGTATCACCCGCTTAAGACCTCAATGTGAACCCGAAGGATCTGATTATGGGGGACAGCTTACTAACATAAATGTTAAATAAAGTTGGGCTAATGGAAGACCCTTGGGGGACTCCACAAGGGAGAGTAAAGGACTTAGAAATGAATTCTACATATTGCACCCTCTCTGAAAGGAAGGAACGCAATAAGGTGAGTGCTGACCCCTGCACTCCTATGGACTTGAGGCGGTCCAGCAAGATACCGTGATGAACCGTTTCGAAGGCCGCTGAAAGATTCAATAGGATCAAGGCGGCTTGACCTCCACCGTGCAGGGCTTCTATAATTTCCTCCACCATTTTTATCTAAGCAGATTCTGTACTGTGGCCTCCTCTGAAGCCAAATTGTGTGTCGTCGAGGAGGTCCGAGCTCTAAATAAAGAAGGAAATCTGACAATTCATGGCCTTCTCAAATACTTTAGCTGGAAACGGAAGCCTGGCAATCGGCCTAAAGTTAATAGGTTAATTAGAGTCCTGATGGGCTTTTTTAGCAGTGGTAGTAGGGAAGCAGTTTTCTAAGTGGAAGGGACAATTCCTGTTTTAAAGATGAGATTTAACATGGCTGTGAGGTTTTCTGCAATGAGGTCCGGGATCAACTTAAGAATAGAAACTGGGCAAGGATCCAGGAGGGATCCTGACTTAGTTGAATGAAGAAGGTCCAAGAAAAGTGGATTGAAACTGGGGAAAGACTGTGAAACTGAACAGTCAGGAGAAGAAGGTTCCAGGTGGTTTTGATGAAATGCCTGTATGCACTCAGCTGATGTACTACAAAAGCTGTGGAAGATCTGCTCTCATTTATTCTGGAAGTGATTGGCAATATTGTCACATAGCTCCTGGCTACTAGATGTTTTAGGAGTATTAGGGGACGATAAATTCCTAACTATTTTAAAGAGTTCTTTGGATGAATTTTTAGCTTTGTTTATTTGACTGGTGTAAAAGGCATTTTTTTTCCTGCAGCAATAGGACTTTGTAGTGAGCTAGACACGTTTTATATTTGCTTTTGTCGAGGATGTCATAGTCTTTGCACCATCAGTGTTCTTGCTGCTTACAAGAAAGTTTTAGGGCCCTGAGTATATCTGAATACCAAGAGGCAGAGGGGTGAGCTCGGCAAGGGAGCTTGCGAGTTTCTGGAGCTAATGACGAGCCTGCTGCCTGCAGCCAGCTAGTAAAAGATGCTGTGGCAGCGTTAGCATCCTCTTGATAGACAGGCTGTGAAGAGACAAGATATTCCTGAATCACAAGTGGATTAATCTGATGACAGGCATGAAGCATGATGGGTTTAACCATTGAGATTCTGGTCAGATTATTGAGAGAGATTGTAAGACTGAAAAAAACTGCTGAATGATCGGTCCAAGTAAGACGCAAGGACCCCTGAAAGCTAAGAAGTGGATGGCTAGGGAAAAATGCCATCAAGAAGATGGCCTGTCATGTGAGTGGGTCCTTCCACCAACTGGGTTAATCCCAGACTGTCAAATATGTCAATCAGGTGTACAGAGTCGAGATCTGTTGCGTTTAACAGATGAAAATTTAAATCGTCCATGATAGTAAAGTTAGTCGTACATAGTCCATCTTCGAGCAAAGAACAAACGTTGGAATTAAATGATCCCCTGTGCCCAGAAGGGCGATACAAGAGAATGCCTTTAAAATTAAGGCATTGTGGTATTTGAAAACTAAAATACAGTGATTCACAATCCAATGAAGGAGCTGCTGAGAAGGAGGCCTTGAGGTGGTCCCGATAAATGATGGTCAAACCACCGCCTCTTTTGCCTATTCTGTTCAGAGTATATATCGCGTAGCAGGAGGGTGTAGCTTCTTCCATATTTGGTCCAGAACCTGCGTCTGTCCAGGATTCAGTGATAAAAATGCAGTCTAAATGATTGGTTTCTATGAAGTCTGCACAGTAAAGATTGTGCTTAACTAGGGTTCTGGAGATTATTAGAGCACAGCATAATGATGTGACCTGATTACGTACCTGTTTACTAGGAGTAGTGTCACTAGTACAGGTGAGGTCAAGGTGTATATCCTTGGAAATCCTGGGAAGGCAGATGTCGCATACTGGGCAGGGCAGTGTTGGAATTGAGGAAAATGAATCAACAAATAGTCGGGGGTAGGCTGCGGACTTACCGTTAGGATTGAGTGCGTGGAGTTCCTGGCTAGAGTATTGTAATGGCTGACTGAAATCTGTGGTGACACGACCAGGGGGACTGGCTCTGAGCGTGATCCAAGTGCAGACTGGCTCAGACGGGCTTGCCTTTGGCGCGCCACTGCGCACCTATTATCGCCAATATTAAGGCAGTCAAACACAGAACACACATTTTCCACCTAGGTCAGGCCTAGTTTGACGTTGAAATCACTGCCTAAAATAATTTGAGACCCTTTATGCAAGGGAGCTAACTGAGCATCAAGCCCATGGATAAAACCAGGCAACACATTGATATAACAAGATGATCTGTATCAAAGTACCCATTTTAAACGTTATTTAATACAACACTTAGACCATTAGGCCACGTGGACAAAAACGCTTGGAATAAAAGTCTATCAGAGGGAATAGGGATAGCACAACACTCAAGGGTAACTTTGAACGAAGTTGAGAGAACTGCTCTGGCCCTGCCGGAAGGGGAAGGAACAGCAGAAATCATATGAGAGTAATACCCATCTATAATAATGTCCTCATTGGTCCAGATCTCCCGGAAGAAAATACCAAACTTGTGCATGAAATCCTCCCATTCCTCACAAGCAATTTTGCCAACAAGGCCAGCAATGTTCCAGGAGAGAATATTAACATCAGTGGCCAGGGCCACAGGGGTAGCCAAATTCGTCTGTAAAGGTGGCCTGGGTATTTCTTTACATTTGAGGTTAGCTATAGTGTGGGGAATCACTGGGGTTTGGGGTGGGCTGGGGTGGGTGCCTTAATAACCTGGGCCACAGCTGGTCTCCTGAGTAGGAATAAATCTTGTCGCGTTACTGGGGCAGAGTCAATCATTTTCAGAGAGGTCTCCCAGGGGGAGGAAGTGGCTGTTTACAGGTATAGTAAAGGGAAGTTGAGGAGGGACAGTGGGAGAGGGGGTTTGGCCAGATTTCTTTAGAAAAACCTAAGGGCAGGATCTTAATGTTACCTCTTTTGAGATGGCCTTGATGAGTGGCCCACATTTGGTCCCAGGCCATCCTGGGGTTCCTAAAGTAACAATAAAACAGTACCCCTGGAATTCCTTGTGCATGTTCCCAATCCATCCCACCCTCCTGGCCATGAAGATCTCAGAGAATAAGCAACCTTGAAGCCTGGAGTTCCCATTGAACCAGTGTACAGTTTTGTTAATAAGTTCCTGGGTGGATTCATCCATTTCAGAGCGTAGCATCGGGGCATTTTCCATAATCGTCACATAGGGGCATGCGGCTGGAGGGAGGTCGCATCTGGAGACACAACCAGGGATTACCCCCAGAGGTTTGGCAGGATAAGTTAAATTATCTGCCAGACACTGGACCCCCAATGACATATCACATGATATGGGTTCCCTTGGCCTAGGGAGTAAAGGGAAGACTAGGCCAGGCACAGGGGCATCACCAACAACAGGACAGCCGCTGACTCCCCTTGATCATGAACCTTTGCTCCTGGGCAGATCTAGGAAGCCTATGCCCAGGAAAGTTAATTCCACCCCATCCTGCCACTTCATGACCCAGTTTGGTGTCCATGTTATTTAACTTAGCCTCAATGTGCCCCAAACAATCATGTAGCCCTGATAGCTTGGACCCAATAAGGTCAACAATCTCCTTGCCAAATTACTTAAACAGTCCTCCAATAACTTCTTTACAGTTGGAGTGATCATGGGGTGAGGGAGACTCCACTGGCTCAGATCTAGTTAGATTAACAGAGTTTTTGAGATTAGGCCCTCTTTTCCATTTAATTTTTGGCAGCAAAATTTGATTGACAAGCTGAGTGTGAAGAGGGAGACACATTTATCAGGATTCTACCCACACACTTCTGGCCAGTGAGGGTAGCAAAGGTTGCACAATCAGTTTGCCATGGGGCTAGGGAAAGCCGCTTCTCAGCAAAGAGAATTTCTTTATCTAATGCGCCTACAACTTTTTCAATGTACCCATCAAGAGTGCCCGATTTCTTTGCCGCAGCCCCTTCCAGGTTAGTGCCAAACTTGCGTTTAGCCATCTAAATTAGTTCACAAAACCAAGCAACAAACTACAAAAAGGAAATTCAAATAATAGACAGAAAAGGGTCTACGTGGGTGATTGGTTTAGAGACCCAGGGAAATGTTAAAGCAACAGTCGCAATAAATCAGTACAATATCTCAGCAGGACAAAGCCAAGGAGAAGTTTGTCACCCAATCCAGCCTCTGACTCCGCTGAACCCAGGGTGAGCCCGGCGGGGACGGGCCCACCCACACCCTTAAGCCAGGATCTTATACACACTATGCCCACCTCACTAAGTTCGAAAACGCTAAGAGGGGAACAGTCACCCCATCGGGTGTCTTTATAAGCTTTTGGGCCGGCACAAAAATCTGCTGATTCCAACTAGAGATGGTCCTGGTGTCCTTAGAAATGCTTAACAGTTCCTCCTCTCTGTTCTGTTAGTCAGGGAAACAAACTCCCAATCCAAAACAGGGCCATGGGGAAAATGAAGATATGGCAAGGAGGGCCACACAGTCAATAAAAGGCCGAGCCCCACGCAAGCTTCCCCATGCACCCGACCAACCTTCCTCTCGGGACAGAACACATGAGCAGCGGGAAAGCCAAGGAAGGTGCAGGCAGACAAAGTAGGGAAAGCCTGACTGGATTTGGGGATCTTATACTGAGGGCAAAAACAACCGGGCCACAAAACCAAGGGGGTGGCCACGCCTAGCCTCTACCTGGTGTTGACAGGTGCAGGACAGGCCTGCCCTTGGCCCAGTCTTTGCCTGGGTGCGGCCCGCGCTGCAGGAGGAACAAATGCACTGTATAACGTCCGGGCAGTCACAGGTGCAGAGGATCAGATGGGGCCACATCCTGGCCCAAGGAAACCTGGGACATGCAGTCTCCAAGACGTGCTGAAGAAGACCCGCGCTGTGGGAGGAACAAATGCACTTTATAGCGCCCGGGCAGTCACAGGTCAAGAGGATCAGATAGGGCTGCCTCCTGGCCGATGGACACCTGGGACATGCAGGAACCAAGACGTGCTGCAGAAGACCCCACAGTCATAAAATTAGAAAGGCATACAAAATATATCCACGGTTTGTTACACGGGGTAACTAACAATAAAACCCTTGCCTACTACTGAAAATAAACAGACAATGTTTGGGGTCTGAAATGAGAACTTTTAACCAGATTCCTCTTAGGACTGGAGGAAGATGATCATCATACCAAATGAGACTACTTACACGTGTATACATAGATTGCCGGGAAAATTGAGCTACTCTTCAAATAATGATAGGAAGATTGATTCACTTGATGTTTGTCGACGTGCTGCACCTTTTGTAACTGGAAATCCAGTGGATATTGAACATTAAGAAGAGAATATCTAGGGCCTTATTTAGATGTTGGCGGTCCTGGGACCGCCAGTACTGGTGGATGGCAGTACCACCGCCGCCATCACGTTGGGCCTCCCGCCCGATCACGATGGTGGCAGTGCGACCACCACAAGACCGCCACCACCGTCAGGATCTAAGATCCCATGTCAGTGGGGAAAGAAGGTGGGAACTGCGGCAGATTGTGCCATGAAATGCTTGGCAGAAAGGCATGTAAAGGGGCCCCTAACACGGTCCCCGGGCACATTTGCCCATAGGGTGCGGGTGGGGACAAACTGCACTGTCGTGCTTGCACTGTGTGGCATGCATGACATGGTGCATGCCACACAGTGCACGGACATGCTGGAGGCGCTGTCACGGCGGTGGGATGCTCTTTAGGCTCTCCTATGAGCCAAACATACCCGCCACCGTGACACTGCCGCCGCACCACCCGCCCTGGATTACTGTTGTAATCTGGCTGGCGGGACTGCAGATGGCTTGATGGTCTTAATCGGACCGCCACTGCAGCGGTCCAGCGAGAAGACCACCAAGATCTAAATCAGGCCCTTAGTCATTTTATTGGCCCTGATGATGCGATTTTAAGGTCGCAAAACATGTGTTAGCCTTGTTACTACTGTATGTAAAGATTGGTTTACAGCTCTAAAAAACCTTGATTAAACAACATCACGGCCTTTCAGAAATTCAAAATGAGTCCTGTGTTTACAGCTGAAAAGTACAGTAAAACAGATGATAGAAAACATTATAGATCTCAATTCAGACTTCAAACATCATTTATTTTCAATAATCAGTGAGTGCTTAGGGGAAAGCGATACCATATTTGTGAAGGTCGAGTTTTTCTGACTAAAAGAGCCTTATTTCCTCTTTCTTGTCTGCTGGCATAATCTGTGAGATTCCATGTAACAACATATCCATCTGTAGGTTTTAATATAGATTTGAACATTGGAATGTTGAGCGCTCCATTGAAGACAATGGAGTTGCTCTGGGCTTATAATGGCTGGTATAAGCCCAGCGCTCCAACATTCCAATGTTTGTCTTTTTGTTTCTCCATTTTTAATTTAGAACATTCTACCCTTAGTGGGTGGAATGTTCTAATATACTTATAGCCCTTCTGCCTCAGGCTATACCGGCTGCTAAAGGCCCTCTCCTCGTTATAGGCCCTCGCCTGCGGCTCAGGCCTATAACTCGGGATCATGGCCTTTAACAGCCGGTATAGCCCTCGGCAGCGGGCTATAAGGCTATATTAGAACATTGGAATGTTGAGCGCTCCATTGAAGACAATAGAGTAGCTTCGATCTTCTAATTCCTTGTAAAAGCCCGGTGCTCCAACATTCCAATGTTTGTCTTTCACAGCAACAGCTGTGAACAAAGGCCTCACAGAGTTCGAGGGATTTCAACCCCTCGGGCTCGTGAGGCCTTTGTTTTACTATTCAGAACATTCTGCCCTGATGGGGCGGAAGGTTCTAATAGCCTTATAGCCCGCCATAGTTGGGCTATTCAGTCCATTAAAGGCCAAGTCCCTTGTTAAAAGCCCTCGTCTTCAGCGTTTGCCTTTAATGCTGGAGTGGGCCTCTAATGGCCGGTATAGCCCGCTACAGTGGGCTATAAGGCTATAATAATAATTCACACTTAACTGCCTATTGACTTTAACATATGCATTTCACAATAAATACATCAGGCCTAATTCCTGCATCATAACATTTCATAATAAAGAGATCAGGCCTATAGACATGATGATTATGATGCCACCATAACCAACTCAGTCCTACTGTATCGAGCATAAGCTTTGCCACAATCCAAAAAGTGCAATACAAGCAGTCTTTTAGTGGAGGCACACAAATTTGGCCCAATCAAATCCTGAACTCGGGAGAACCAATATGTGGGTGGAGCCGCTCTCTCAGTAGTACTCTGAAAACGCTTTTTTGTTGATTTCATAGGGTTAGGGGACAGCTGCACTGTCAAGCCAGACCTAAAAATCCATTTAGATTTGTGTAGGCCGGAGCATTCCATACTGCTCTCAAATAACAAAATTTCTCTCTGAAGTCTGATGTTAATGATGGAAGAGTGGATGCTGGGACTACAGTACGTTCCTCATGACTGCCCTCATCACATCCGTGCTGCTACCAGAGAAAGACTATGTAAATGAACTAGCTATCTAAGACACTTTAATAGCATGACTGTGTCATGTGTGTGCCCCAGAAAGTTCAAGGTCAGGCAGCCATAATGCTGCAGGCTCAGGCAGCAGAATAAGTAAACAAAAAAATCACAGCTGTGAGGAGGAAAATCGCTTTTTTCTGTGGAAGTATACAACACGTGTGCTATTGGTTACTAACATGTGGGCGGAGCCACCTCCCCTCTCTGTAGTACTCCGGAAAGCTTTTTTTAGATTCATCACATTATGTCTGGCTACTGCTGTGCAGTAGATGTCCTTGCACAGCCTCTGAGTTTATTGAACACAGGTGTGAAATGGCTGTTTTTTGTTGCAGAGACATGCTTCTTTAGATTAACATAATTGACATTCCTGATGCTAAAACATGAATGTTTCTTATTGACAGTCTGTATACACTTAGCTTCTGTTTTTGCCTTGAATTTGAAGTGAAATTGTTTCATAAATAGCTCCGGGTAAAGTTTGTTGTGTAGAATTTATCTCTAAGTATCACCAACTTGAGTGACAAAACCATATTATTGATCCAGCGGAAGCTTTTCCTACTTCAGTAACTGTACTGGGCCCTTTAACGATTTGATAATTTTTGTTTCTGAACTCAGATTTTATACTTTACCACAGAGGCATTGGTCCTCAGATGGACCTTTCCTCAGGAGCACAGCACATCAGGGCTCCGTGTCCCATCCTGCCACGGGCTAGGAGACGGCCTCTCTCATCCTCGCCTTATATAGTGCATTACAGAGCCCAGCTGGGCCACGGTCAGGTCCATCCACGCCCGCCTGTGCCAGAAGGAGGCTGGGCCGCATCTTCTGTGTTTACATTTGCGTATTGACTTTCCTGAATTGCCAACGGACTGGGGAGGCCTGTAGGATTCTCTGCCTACCCCATCGGCCCCTGTCTTGTGAATCACTGGTAAATGACTCAACTTAACCCCCTCTCTATATACAGGTCCTGTTTTGGAGTGCCCGTGTGTGAGTAGCCTTACAGCTCACTGACTTGCAGGTGCTGTATTTTATTTGTTGTCTTTTCCCCACTAAGGCCGCCGAACTGTCCCTCGAGTGACGAGTTTTCATTAACCTGTCGAGATTGGGTGGGTTGGAGTATGGCAGTGTGGACTTAGTTAATCTTGACCTACTGGCCCAGTGATGTTAAGTGGGCATAAGGGGGTAGTGTGTCTGCCTATTTGAACTCACAGACTTGTAGTGTCCTCTTCTTGGCTCCTTTCCCCTTACATGGAAACTCGAGCAATTGGGAAAAGAGAGCTACAGGCCGGTGCTCCTACATCCCATACTAATACCATTATGTATGCATTCCTGCAACATGTGGTGGGCATCATCAATAAAGAAATTGAGGTGGCTGAATGCCGCTTAGCCCTCTCATCTTCCATCCCACCATCTTTGGAGATTTTTACCACTCAGGCCCGGGACTTTGGGGATGTGTCATCTCCCTTAATGGTTGAGGACATTGATTAACCCTTGTTGACCTCATAAATTGCTTCTATGGCCGAACCCTTGTTACCCAGGCCCCAAAAGGCATTTATCCCCCTTATGCCCAAAGTCCTGGTGGGTGCAAATAGGAGCTGTGGAGTGGCAGAAAAATGGAAGAGTGCTGAGATGGGTAGTAAATCTAAACACTTCAGGGTAAATACTATCCAACCCACAAGATCTAACGATGGAAAAAGGACAAGTTGGAAAGCTTAATGGACTCATTGAATGATAAATTGATTGGCCTTTTGGAAGCTAAACTAGAATCGGTCTGTGTTCGCCTAGCCGCAATTGAATTGGCACTGACAACCTGTTATGAGCCATCGCATATTACGGGAGTACGAGGGTTGACTCCGGCCCCACCACCCCGCTAAACACCGCTATCCCACAGACTGTTTGTGACTGGGGAGAGTCTCTGAGTTATTAAGTGATCAGGATAAAAATCCTCCTACTCTACCCCACACTTACCAGGCCCCTAGTGAGCGAGTGTGCTTGATTACTCACGACTCGAGTCACACCAGTCTCTGGAGTCTTAATGGGGGGGTAGGAGCAATTAGTGGGGGTTGTAACCAGCCACACATCACCCGAAAAGTTAGTCTGAAGTGGTTCAAACTAATATCCCCACTAGACAGGCAACGCGTCCCTGCCCGTCAATCACTATCATACCTCACTTGCCACCGGAAGCCACCCCTTATGTTATAGTGCTGGGAAATGTTACTCCTCTTAAGGCCGGTTCTACTGAAAGTTTTATGAAATTAAAGAACAAGGCTACGCACTGGTTAGATTTAAATTCCACACTGGGGGTTCACGCTGGAGGATGGATCAATATGGTCCAAAGAGTAAACTGGATAGGCAAAGAAGAGAAATCCCTGGATGGAGGCTGGGTTATTCTAAATTTCAATGGGCCATTTGTAGCAGGGAGAATTCTTGCTTCTCCTAGGTGCCCTGATGTTAACAGTTCTCATCACCTCATTAGGGCTTTTCCCTTAAGCTTCTATAGATCCGCCCATGGTTCAGGCCCCCAACCAAATCAGTGGCAGCTACCTAGGTGCCCAGCCCCGGCTGTAGGTGCCTGCACCCAGTCTTGAGGGAGTTGGATCCTTTTAATAGATATGCCCCTCTGACTTTCCTCAATGATTGTGAGAGACTGGATGGTCGCGGTGATCCGGGAAGGGACACGAGGGCCCCGAAAGCCCAGTACTAGGAGGGTTCTTTTGATTACACTGAGAATCAGCCTTAACCCCCTAGATGCCAGTAGAGTCCACCCGACCATTTTGGAAATGAGCTTAACCTTATTAACTTGAACACTGCCAGGCCAGCTGTAACCCGTTGAAATTTGCCTGACCCCACCAATGCGGTTTGGGCGGGATACCCAACCTCTATAGTATGGGTACCAAACTAGAAATCAGGTCATGGAACATTGCAGGTATTAAAAACAAATCGGGGAACAAGGACTGGGTATATTTAATTAAGCCATCTCAACTGATCTGCCTTCGGGTAACCTGGCAGACGGGGTATAAGACCTTTAGTACTCCAGCCATGGACGAGCTAAGGGGGCCTAGCCTTATAAATATCTACCACCTCTCCCTTAACTGTAAAAAAAGTTTTTTTCCAACTCACCCCTTTTCCAGATATTTCACCTCCAGACCATTGAGAAATCAAACTTTATTCCGATAAATGTTTATACTAACGTCTTTGATAACACGAGGAATAGGGTTATCGATGACCTAGTGGGAGAACGGGAATCTTTTGAGACCCGTGTTACAGACAACTGTACCTATATATAGGCTGGAAATTTTAACATTAACAGCTGTGATAAGCCCACAAGTAAGATGTGTGGATATACAAATATTTATGGAGGTAACCAAACGCACTTTCCACACAACCTATATGGTGAGGCTCTCAGTGAACTCATTTTTAGATACAACCTAGTAGAGCTCATGGAACACAGGGAAAATTAATTCCCTCCTTCCAGGGCGCTGTTTTGGGTCCATTATACATTATATTCTGATCTCTGAAGCTACATTGGGATGGGTGGATTTCCTTAAAGTTGACCCAAGTAATTTTAGCGATCATCACCCCTTGTTGATTAAACTTAATATTAAAACACAGTGGACTAATGAACCACAACTTGTTGAACATATAGAAACCCAGGGCATAAATGGTATACGCCTTAGGTGAACAAACATGACTGGAACTGTCCTGTTAGTTATTAAGGATAACCCCACTGAATTTTCCATCTGCACTGACCAAAACTCTCTGCCCCATCAAACTATAGAGGCCTTCGGTAAAATATTAACAGCTACTGCTGGTACCCTGAGATCAACTAGAAAGAGGCCAGATGTTAAACCTTTTAGGTGGTTTAATCAGGATTACTTAAGCGCAAACCCGAACCTAAAGAAGGCCCCCAAGACCCTACCAAAAATAGAGAGGAGATTTCAATTCTAAGACTCTCTTATAAGCAAGCATTAAGAAAAAGAAGTGCAGGTCTGCAGGAGGAAGTGTGGCCTAATTTACAACAGGCAGCTGAAACAAGGGATGTTAGTCTGTTCTGGAAAACTATAAATCTGCTATTTTTAAAAGATTAATCAGTTCCCAGGGTAGAGGTGCTTGGCCAGCAAGCCAATTGGATAAGCCACTATGGAGAAATTTGTAACCCAGAAAATCAAGTTCGGGATGTTACCTTTGATGTAATATACCATTTAGGACCATCACATCTAAAACCCATTAGTTTAGAAGAGGTTACCACCTCCCTTGAAAAGTTTGTTGGCACGCAGACTCCAGACCCTGATGGGATCCCAATCGACACATTTAAATCATGTATTCACCTATGGGCCCCCATACTAACACAGGTGTGCAACGTGGCAGCCAGAGGATATCTGCCCTTATCTTGGACAGAAAGCATCATAGTCCAGATTTTTAAAAAAGGGGAAGGGGAATGCAAGGTTCATCACACAATATCCCTCCTGGACTCCTCAGTTAAATTAATGGGCAGCGTCCTACTAGAGAGGTTGGAATCCTGGGGGATAGATAACCAGATCTAAACAGATGCCCAGTAGGGTTTTAGAAGGGATGTGGGCACCATGGAACAATGTATCAATCTCCATGTCTTCATCAGTAAAAACACCTTAGCGAAAGAGGGTCACATCTACTTATGTTTTGCTGATTTGAGAACGCGCTTGATTTGGTTAATCACGCTAAGCTGTGGCAGTCACTGGTTAAGATGGGTGCCCTCACTGAGATTGTGACCTAACTGTCACAGTTATATGCACAGTTAACATCACGGGTACGATATGGGTTAAGAGGAGAAGTTACACCACATTTTAAAATTACTTGAGGAATCCACCAAGGCTGTCTTCTTGCCCCACTTTTATTCTCGTTATATGTTAATCGGGTGTACGAGTTTTTGCAGAAGATTAAATCAATGGCCCAAAAGGTTGGACAACGCCTAACTCCGGTCCTCCTGTACGCAGATGATGCCATCTTAATCTCTTGAACTGCCAACGGCCTCCACCTTCTGGTCGATGGTTTCACTTCGAATATGGAGGACAGGGACATGAAAATAAATCTTAAGGCAACATTCACTATGACATGCAGGAAAGTGTGGCCCAAAAAGAAAACCCATCATATTGAGGGAGAAACACTTGCTGCAACAGAAAGTTTTACCTACTTAGATGTGCATTTTTCTTATAACGGCCAATGAGGGATACAACTGAAAGCAGCAAAACTGAAATTCATTAGATCCTCAGAAGCCCTTATTAGGTTTGCATCTAAAATTGGTAACAAACCCATTAGAGAATTGTAGACCCTATATAAAAGTAAATGTATACCTAGTATCAATTATGGAGCATTCTTGTGCAGACCCAGGAAAATCTTTTCTTATGTAGATTATTAGCAGTGCCTGTTAAACCTCCTCTAACATAGTCCACAATGAACTGGCGGCCCTTATGTAGAGGACGGTTTGCAGACAAGCCCCATCTCCCTTTGGCATAATATATGGAGTAAAGATGGCACTAAATTCACCAAAGAGATGATAACAGATTGCCTAACCTTGGAATATAGAGCGAGATTTCCATGGCTGGCCTATGTGAATAGCCTGCTAAAGAAAGTGGATGGGAATTTGAACATTGAGGATCCTGTTGGAGTGTTACAATTTAGCAAGAAAAATTTAAAAATAATTCTGATTGGTAAAAGAATGGCCGATAGGGAAACTAGGGAGTGTCTTAAATCAACTGTGTCAATGTACCTCTCAGGCCCTGTCCAAACAAGTGCCCAGAGCTATCTTATTCTAGTATTGAATATCCAACACAGATTCTACCAGGGCACGAGTCGGGGGTATACGCGGGTGGACGGCGTCCGCCCACTATTTTCACAGGGTGGACGCCGTCCACCCTGGCAAGAAGTTGGGCACCACTGAAACATGTGCTGAATTCGTCCCGGTGTAATTTGCACACACTGGGACACACTCAGCAGCCCCTGCACGTTGTTGTCTGCTTTAGATCCACAACAACATGCAGGCAGGGACGGGGCTTCCTTATTTTAGACTCCTGCTGGGCCCATAACAAAGGCCGAATCTGAGAGGGTCATCAGGCCTCCTTTGTATGAGTCTTCTTGCTGGGAGCAGTCAGGAGCCTCACAACTGATGCAAATGGAGCAGAGGGGAAACAAAGGCTCACACCTTGTTAGCACTTCACCCATACAAGAGAGGCAGCTTTTCACTTTGTTCAGTCCCTGTTTACAAGATATGCATGCAGTGTAAGAATGTCAGATGCGTAGGTCTTTCCCTGTATTTACACAAAATGAATAGCATTTATATAGAGCTTACTACACCTGAGGAGGCGTTAAAATAATTAAAGTACCACTATTTTTTCTTGTAAAGCACTATGGGTTGAGGAAGTTTACGCTGACAAAAGGCAACACTGTTTTATGTGTAGCTTACAAAAGTGTGAATCTTCTGCCTAAATCAGGAGGGTTTCCATGTATATTCGAAATATGCTCCAATGTACTCATGATAGACATGTTAAACATATATGTGAGGGCTTAAGATCTGATGTCACTTCTTGTGATGCCACTTCCTGCGATGTCATGCGCTATGATGTCACGCGCTGTGATGTCACATGCCATGATGTCACACGCCGTGATGTCACGCGCTGTGATGCCACTTGCATTCTGATTAACTAGGTTAGTCCCCCACTTCTTTTTAGGTCTCGCCTGCGTTGCAGCACATGCGCTGTTCACTGGCGAGCGATTTTGTAGGAGAGTAGATTTCAGAAAAGGGCTTTAAGCCCCGCCCCTCATTTTCATTGGCTGGCGTCACCGTTTATGCTAAACGGTGGCCTGCCATTGGAAATGAGGGTTTTTGGGTGACACCCTTTCGCCTCCGATCCGGACTGGGTCGCCTGCTTTGCTGCTGTCGCAAAGCTCTTTCTTATCTTTATGGGGCCATGTGTTTCTAATTAGCTTGGAGGAGCGGGGGCAGTGCGCGCCTCCACGCTAATCAGAAACACATGGCCTCATAAAGCTAAGAGATCGATGCTTGTTATTTGTTACTCTTCCGTAGCTGCACAGAAGAGCCTCGCATTTTCCACATTAACTTGTTTCAAGGTCTTCCCGTGCACTAGGTCGCTCTGGGGCTCTGGACTGAGCTCCGAAGCTGCGCCGCATTGCCTGCCCTGCTCGATGCCAGTCCTAGCGCATTTCAAATGCTTGTTTATCTGGTGAGTTCCTTTTGTCTCTTTGCCCCTCGCAGATCTGGGTTTGTGTCGCCTCAGATACCGACATGTTTCGTACTTACGGGTTTTCCTGTGTTCAGACTCAGCCTTCTGTGTCGCAACCATGAAACGTGACAGCGTTTGGTGCAACGGAGAGTAAACGCACCGAGCAGCAAGCGAGCCCTCATTCCTGCAAGCAGCGCACTGAAGCCCTAGGGACTGTTTTTGCCTCTATTACTAGAGCCGACAACATTTTCCTCTGCATATATATATATTTATATTTTGCAGAATTCATCAACCTTGGGCAACATAATATATTTCAGAGAAACACCAACACCCTTGAGAGAGTTTTCTCTTTAATTGAATTATCTTGTAACCTACTAAAAAAACTATCATCGCCTTTACAAGGCGCCTGGAACGATCTCGCTGCTCGTCTGCCGCGTGACCGACAGAAAGAACGCTTGTGAGGTGTCACACGAGGACGCGCTTTTCATTATAAATCCTCTTTCAGCCAAAGTCGAACACAGCGTTCAGATATATTTATTGAACACCCAAGGTTGAGTGGTGGATCAATGGTGCCTTCTCACTCACTTTAAATGTGGAAACTGCAGGCACAGACTGTAATATATTTTGTAGCTGTAAGAGTCTCAATTTTCAACACGAAGACACGGCTGTGCACTAGAATGTGTTTTTATTTAATTGTATTTAGAATTTTCTGTATCATGGGTGTATATCACCTTACCGCCAGACCAACAGACCATAGTAGGCAATATGGCGCCCACAAGGATAAAGGGTATGTTGCCGAAAGTAGCGATCATTGACTGAATCAACATATCGAACATACATAAGCAATTCTACATTGTCGTCAAGAGGAAGTAAAGCAAAGATCGGCAGATAGTCTAGGGCCTAGGCGCCGCCACGTGCACTACCTTTGCGAAAACGGATGGTAGAACGTTCCCCATGTTTTTCCACCATAGTAAACACTGCAATCAAACATTTAATGCAAAGCTCATCAAAATCCTACCCACAAAGACACACCCATCAACAAGCAGCCACGATGCGATTTGCAACAAAGCTCTCAAACCATACACGTTACCATTGTTCTGACAAAAACTAACACAGAAAAATAAACCATGGTGAAGTACACACAGCAGACAAAGCACTTGGAACAGCTGCCACATCACGATCACCGCAGGATGGCGAAACGGTGGGGCTACCAGACTGCAAAAAAACAGCCATGCACAGCAGATTACATCCACAGCACAACCCCTAATGTTAAAAACAAATCTGTTCACTATAAACCGTGCTGACACAGAGAACCCGAGACCTCACGCTCAGGGCTTTAAGTGGGATGAAAAAAACTGGGGATCTCTCAAAGGGGCGTGCCAATGTAATTAAGGGCGTGGCTTAAAAACACGTACGCTACAATACAATACAATACACCAACATTTGTAAAGCGCAACAGCTACCTCAAACAGAGGTGTCCCGGCGCTAGTGTGATCCAGCAAACATGGGAGAGAGAGGATCTCCAACCGAAACTGATTCAGCTAATCACGGCTAAAGAGCCATGTCTTTAAAGCTTTCCTGAACTCCCCTTCATCCGGTATAAACCGAAGTCTGTCCGGAAGGGAGTTCCATAATCTGGTTGCTCCTACTGAGAAAGCCCTGCCACCGATGCGAGCTTTCGCGAATTGGGGAACACACAGCAGATTCTGTGAGTTAGAACGTAGCGAACGCATTTGCTGATAAGGGCGGATGAGTTTTTTGATGTAATTGGGGCAGCTACCTTTCTGGGCCTTGAACGCAATTGTCAAGGCCTTGAATTCTATACGCTTCACTACCGGCAGCCAGTAGAGCTGTTTGACATGTGGAGATATGTGTTGTCTAAATGGCACTCTTCTAATCAGTTTCACCGCCGCATTCTGCACCATCTGCAGTCTCTTTATCAAATATGCCGGAAGACCAAGAAACAGACTGTTGGCATAGTCAAGCCTTGAAGTCACCGATGCATGGACGACTAATTTTCGACAACTCTCCAGAAGTAGATAAAGAAATTTCCTCAACCCCTTCAGAATTCGAAGCAAGTGGATGTAATGGACCGTATTTGGGAAGCAAATGTCATATCAGCGTCCCATTTTACACCCAGGTTTTTACCGTAGAAGTCGGACAGGGTGGGGAACCCATTTCCTCCGGCCACCACAGACCAGATGGCGGTGGGGAATTCTTGCCAAAGAACAGAACCTCAGTTTTCTCTGTGTTCAGTTTTAGCTTGTTATTATTCATCCACCTGGAGACGTCACACAGGCAGCCTCTAAACCTCTCGAAGGAATTTGCCAACAGGTCCTTAAAGGAGAACACCAGCTGTGTGTCGTCTGCATAGGAGATGGTTTTAATTCCCCATTTAGAAATGAGCGCACACAAAGGAGCCAGATAGATATTAAAAAGTAGCGGGCTCAACGCTGAGCCCTGCGGCACCCCACACCAGAGGGGTTTAGCTTCTGATTTAAAAGGGCGTAATATCACTCTTTGTGTGCAATCGCTGAGATAGGACTTAATCCAAGCAAGTGCCGTCCCCTTCACTCCCGCCGCCTCAATCTAGCCAGCAGTATTGGATGGTCCACCGTATCAAAGGCGGCGGACAGGTCCAGCAACACTAACATAGCTGAGGCTCCACCGTCCACTTCCATTCTTATAGATTCGGCCACCTCCAGCAGAATTGTCTCGGTGCTAAAGCCCGCCCGGAAGCAAGACTGTGTTTCATGCAGTATATCGTTACTGGCAATGAAATTGCTAAGTTGATGTTGGACCAGTTTTTCCAACATCTTTGCCGGTGCCGGGAGAAGAGAGATAGGGCGATAGTTTTTTAATCCATCGGGTCAGCATTACGCTTTTTAGAAGGGGTAGGAGCATAGCATGTTTCCAAGACTCTGGAAAGATGCCAGTAGTTAGTGAATTGTTCCATAAGTGATTAAGGGTTGGATTAAGAGTATAGGCAAGGGCTAAAATACGCTAAAAGTCTGTGCTTCGCATAGTATGCCGCCTGACTTGTTAGATTTGCAGTAACAAGTGAATTGCTTAATTTGCACTTTGCTACTATCAGAACAAAGCCTGGTTTCTCTGTACCGACAGCTGAAGCGTAACGTGCAATACGAGAGATGAGTGGGTGGGGCTCCTGTCACAGGTATCTCTGTGCAAACTGTGGTTCATTGGTTTCAATCCAAGCGGGGCCAGCTCGGCCTATCATTCTCCATGTGTATTTCTAAAGAAGTACCACTGACTGGGTGATGTCGGTGCTATGAACGTTGGAATAGGTGCAGCTGAAATTTAGATGTAATGTGCAACAGAAAAGAAATATGACACTGGGCATTAATCAAGCGCCGCATGAGCTATTGCTCGGAAATAATGTCACGCTGACGTTTCAGACTGTATAGGTGGTACTGTAAGCATTTTGCAATGGCGTTGCTGGATTTCATGGATTGCACTGGTAAAATATGCACTGACATTTCAGAATTAAACAGATTGCATTTTAGGATGGACGTTAAGTAGAGCAGGTTGTTCGACACTGCAAAGAAGCCAGAAAATAGGACTAAACTTTTTTTTCATTGGATTGACACAAAAAGAACAAGACTAGACAAAGTCCTTAGCCTTCGCTTGTGTACAGTGCAAGGTTTTTGGTCATAGGGTTGGCCTCGTTGGGTCAATAGAGCGTTACACTCATCAATGCTTTGGGCATCTAAGTTGAACCTGCCTGATAATGAAGTGCTTTTCCAGCTCAAACGTTCGTTTATAGCACACCGGCCTGGCTTTGACAAATAGGAACAAATTTGCCAGTTTTCTCATGATGAATAAGGGTGAAATAAGCATAAGTGTGGGTCGCTAGATAGCTGTGAGTGAAGGGTGTGCAAGTACTGCCAGGTTCCTCCCTAAGAGAGCTTCCCAACCCTGACACGTGCACTAGAGGTGCATGTGCCTGCAGGGCCGGCTTTAACACTGGTGGTGCCCTGGGCGACAATGTTTGTTGGCGCCCCCAATGACCACCTCGGCCACGGATTCCCTCACTAGCACCCTTTAACAGTGCCCCTCAAGTCTCCATAACCACTGTCTCTCAGATTCAGTTAGTTTTATAGCACCACTCATACCAGTGTAAGGTGTCAGAGCACTTTACATCACACACACATTGCACAGAGCCAAGCTTATGTGTGTAAATCAGTGTATAGGAAATATTACATCAGACATGACAACAAAGGGGTCGATTCCGATTCGGGCCGGAAATCTCTCCGACCGAGCCGGACCCGGAGAGATTTCCGACCGAATCGGACCCGTGCAGTCCGACCGAACGAGTCCGATGCATTCGTATGCCACCGGACACGAGTCGGTCGGACTCCCATTGAACTCAATGGGAGCCGGTCGTACAACGCGTACGCGGGCTCCCATTGCCTCAATGGGTGCGAGGCGGACAAGGGCGCCCCTACAGCGAGTACGCCGCGAAGCGCTCGCGGCGTACACGCACAGGTAGGGGGACCCATGGGTCCCCCTGTGTGCGCCTCGCACGGGTACGCGTACAGGGGGTCCGACACGGACCCCCAAAGTACGGCTCCGACAGCGAGTTCGAGTCGGACGGCGCGAGTCGGTCGGAGCGGTCGAGGTGCGCATCGTACTTACCCGGCCGGAAAACGTCTCCATTGCGCGGTGCGAACTCGGGTCCGAGCGAGTCGGTCGGAGCGGTACGATCCGGGTACGAGTCGGTCGGAGCGGTCGGGTCGCCCGGACGAGTCGGTCGGCGACTCGCATCGTACTCGCTCGGCCGGACCCGCGTACGATTCGGTCGGGAACAAGGGCTCCGAATCGGATCCGGTAAAGCCGAATCCTATTCGGAGCCCTACCGGCCGAGATCGGAATCGGCCCCAAAGTGTAGTGTAGGAGTGACATGTCATCAATACTGGTAGGCAATATAGTTTAGGAGTCCTTATTCTAGAAAAGCACCAATTCAGAATTTAAAACACATCATTGTTATATTTTGCTTTTAGCCAATGCATTTTTTAGATTAATGAGGGCCCAACAGCTTCCCCAACAGTAATATTTTGCTAAAACACAGGAATTGACAAAGCTCAAAAGCTTGTGGCCAACGCCAAACCTATTTGCTTTGCCAATGCTTGTTTAAGTTTCTGTATTCAGGTATTCCGCAACATGAGCAGTTACATTTGGAGAATAAGACAATCATCACAAATCACACATTAGTGTGTGTTTTAATGTATATCTTTCCAGTGCAATGTATAGAAGTTGTATTTTTCATTTAAACGAAATATTGCATAGTAAAGTGAATGTCCAAATGCTCACATCCAATCCAAACATAACAAGCATTAAAAATGCAATAGGTCTCGCCTTTCATTAAGTTAAAGCCATTTGCTTTGCTATATAATACCATTAGCAAAGCAAATGGCTTTAACTTAATCAAAGGCGAGACCTATTGCATTTTCAATGCTTGTTTAGGATTTGTGCCCTGGATTCTACCTAACCAGACTGTGAATAGGCACACTGCACTTTATGGTTGCTTTTCCTAACATGGATTTTTGCTCCCAAAAGCTACACAAAAGCCCATGCGATGGCAAGTCCAACCAGTCCACAATGCATTTTATCCTTTTTTGTAAATTTTATACGGACCTGAGAAAACAAATACTGCAGTCAATGTTTTTAAAAGAAACATTTTTTTATTACAATGATGTTTTCAACTTTATTAGTAACCTTTAGAAAGTGAATTTATGCCATAGAGTATCTGTTTACATTTCTTATGTCATCCATAGAAGAAAACAACTTTTACACCTGGATGTTCTAAGATATGAATACGAGTTGAGCATTTTGGGAATCTATACCCTGCCACCAGCCTAAACATCTTCCCAAATACGTTCCTTCAACCTAATCCCCCCTGATTTGTCCCTTTCCACTGAAGCGCTGTTTGATTTGGCAGATGTCACCAATCCTTAACGGCTACTATAAGGGGTAGGGCCGCAGGGCCGGATGATGTTCAGGGTGATTTTTTTTTCTATCAGACAAGGAAGCATGGGCATGTTACATTCTGATCATCGCCAACACTATTGCTGCGAGGGGTCCCATCCCCAAGTCTTGGAAAGGTGCCACAGTGATTACTGTGCACAAGAAAGGGGATCGGTCTGCCCCATGCTACTATAGACCCATAAGTCTTATCGACTGCATCCAGAAACTTTTCTGTTGATGCGTCCTTGCCAAGATCCAAGACTGGATGTCTGATATCACCATACTCAGCCCTTTTCAGCCGGGATTCTGATCTAAAGCTTCCACAGTAGATCTGGCTTTCTGGTTTCTGTTGATTTACTGGCGCACAGTGATAATTGGCAGGTCAACCTATACATTGCCTTAGTCGATTTACGCTCTGCATTTGATTTAGTTCCACGCTCTACTCTTTGGCAAACACTTAGCGATATGAAAATGCCATCTCATTTATCACCAGTAGATCAGCTCCATGAGGATAACTTTGCACAAATAAGTTGGAGGAGGCAGGACGAGTTGACAGATAAGATCTCAGTCTGAAGAGGTGTACGACAAGTATGCATGTTGGCCCCTACCCTTTTTTAGTAATATATTATCGATATTGTCCCTTTTTAAACTCAAGTTGATGCAAATGCACCCTTTCTGGCCCATGTCAAAACTCCAATTTTTTTATTCGCATATGATACCCTATTGGTCTCCAAGACCCCGAGCAGCCTCCAGAAGCTTCTAGTATGCTCTGAAGAGTTTTGTATCACTAGGGGTCTGGAGATCAATACGGCTAAAACTAAGCAAATTAAGTTTAACCCTCATAAATTTTTTAACAAGCATTTGCAATGCAATTGATCTTGCATTCGTGAAAGGTAGAGCTATTGGCGTTGTAAATGACAATGTTTTTTACTTATGTTATTTTGTTTGCAGTGGAGTGATTATTTAGAAAATGAGAGTTAGAGCTATTGGCGTTGTAAATGTAAATATTTTTTACTTATGATGTTATGGAGTGGAATAGATGATTGTGGTGTGTAGTGGAATTATGTGGTTACTATCCTGATAATGTGAGCATTTAAGAAAAAGATGTGTAGTTAGGATGGATGGGTTGGTGGAATGATAGATGTTTGTAGGAATGCTTGAATGGATCGATGCCTGTATGAGTACATGGATGGATGTGTGGGTTATTAGATGAATGAAAAGATGGTAGGTGATGCATGGGTAGGATAGTTACAAATGGTTGGTATAGAAATAGAAAGATAGATACATAGGCAAAATATTTTTTAAAAGATGTTACTAATTTATTGAACGTTGGGTCAGAACTGGACAAATTCCATATTACAAATCTTGAGCCCTAACTGCCTAATTAACTGTATGAATAATTTTGTTATTGAAACTGGTTTTTTGTTATTTTTTTTTGTTATTTTGTTATTTTTGTTATTTTATTTTTTTGTTATTGAAACTGTTTTTTTGTATGGATTTTTGTAAACCCACAGAGACAGTAAT
Organism: Calotriton arnoldi; assembly: GCA_963921515.1. NCBI lineage: Eukaryota > Metazoa > Chordata > Amphibia > Caudata > Salamandridae > Calotriton > Calotriton arnoldi. The sequence goes on from CAWUFW010005538.1 coordinate 1,269,135, forward strand.
AAGAATCAAGGTCATATTTTTTGTTGTTGTTCTTGGTGGACGGGGAGATTAAGTGATTTGGCTAAAATCAACGCATGGTCAAATTTAGGGTTTTTTAGGTTTTATTTCCTAAAAATAACTGCACGTATTATGAGCAGGAGAAACTAGAAGTTTCCTTGAAGAAAGTTTTTTTTTTTACATTATGTTTTTAAAACATATCATATCCATCTTCGAAGACAGCAACCGCTGTGGCAAACCAGTCCATGTACAGCTGGGTTGTCCCAAAGCCTGCATGCATCCCTCCTCAAGCCGAAACCAGCTACATGGTCCCCAGTATGCTTCGTGCTTGAGTTTGACATGCATATTTGCACAGCAAAGATTTTGTTGCTTAACATTTTTTTTCATGATTTGAAAATAAAAATATTATATAAAACAACTGCAGATCCAAATTTGCAGGAATGCTTTGCTTTAACACAAAAAACAAGAAATGAAAACGCTTTCCGAAACACTGTCTGCCTTTTAGATCAAGCTTGCGTTAAAACTGAATAGGAACGAACTGTGTATAAAATGTAAGGGCCCTTTTTTTAGAAACGTCCAGAAGTGTCCAAATAGGGTGCAGAGCAGGAATATCGACGTTTAACTCCTTAACCGCGGCGCAAATTCCACCGCGGTGCGGGAGTTCTATTAAGTGGGCGGGGCCGCGTCGGCCAACGGATGTGCGCAGCACTAGCGAGGTAGTGCTCGCGACGGCCGTTGGCCGACGCGCGCACGGAAGGGGATAAATATCGAGGAACATAAATATCGCTGCAGAAATATCATGGGGAAGAAATATCGTGGACAAGAATATCGACTGACAGGTAAGTAATATCGATTACAAAAATATCGACGTAATAAATATCGTTTACAAAAATATAGTTGACAAAAATATCGAATTATTAATAATGTTATGTATTTTAGTGTTTTTATTGAAAATTGTTTGTCATTTTATTATATGTTTGAAAATTTTAGTAGTTATTAATTTATTTTAAGTTTAATTTTGTGTTTTTAGTTCAGTAGCGGGTTGTGGGTTTATAGGGGAATAGGGTGGGAAGTAATTTAATTATATAGATTTAAATTATAATTTATAGTAGTTAATATTTTTTTTTTATTTGAATTTTGCGTTTTTAGTTCAGTAGCGGGTTGTGGGTTTATAGGGGAATAGGGTGGGAAGTAATTTAATTATATTAAATTTATTGAATAATTAATGTGTTAGTTGATTAATTAATAATAGTTTAATAATTAGTTGTTAATTAATTTCAATTAATCAATTAATAATTAATTATGTTAATTGTTTAATTGATTTTAGGTGTGTGTTCTGGTGTGTATATGTGTAAATGGTGTGAAGGGTGGTAAGTAATTAATTTTTTTATTGATTAATTATTAAATATTTAGAAATTAATTTCCATTAATTAATTAGTAATTATTAATTGTAATTGCGTAATTAATTTTAGGTGTGTCTTGTGGATATTATAGTGTTAATTAATGTGTAATTAATGATTTTTTATTATCTTTGTTAATAATAATATATGTAATTTTATATATTAATTATGTTAATATTGGAAATTAAATTTAATAAAAATGTTGATGTTTTTGATTTTTATTGTTGTGGGATCCAGCACTTTCCCTACTGTTGCACTCACTGGAGTGGGAATAGTAATTTTTACCCCTACGCTATCCAGCGCTTTCCCTACTGTAGCACTCACTGTAGTGGGAATAGTAATTTTTACCCCTACGCTATCCAGCGCTTTCCCTACTGTTGCACTCACTAGAGTGGGAATAGTAATTTTTACCCCTACGCTATCCAGCTTTTTCCCTACTGTTGCACTAACTGGAGTGGGAATAGTAATTTTTACCCCTACGCTATCCAACGCTTTCCCTACTGTTGCACTCACTGGAGTGGGAATAGTAATTTTTACCCCTACGCTATCCATCGCTTTCCCTACTGTTGCACTCACTGTAGCGGGAATAGTAATTTTTACCCCTACGCTATCCAGCGCTTTCCCTACTGTTGCACTCACTGGAGTGAGAATAGTAATTTTTACCCCTCCGCTATCCAGTCCTTTCCCTACTGTTGCACTCACTTGAGTGGGAATAGTAATTTTACCCCTACGCTATCCAACGCTTTCCCTACTGTTGCACTCACTGGAGTGGGAATAGTAATTTTACCCCTACGCTATCCAGCGCTTTCCCTACTGTTGCACTCACTGGAGTGGGAATAGTAATTTTTACCCCTACGCTATCCAGCGCTTTCCCTACTGTTGCACTCACTGGAGTGGGAATAGTAATTTTTACCCCTCCGCTATCCAGTTCTTTCCCTACTGTTGCACTCACTTGAGTGGGAATAGTAATTTTTACCCCTACGCTATCCAACGCTTTCCCTACTGTTGCACTCACTGTAGCGGGAACAGTAATTTTTACCCCTACGTTATCCAGCGCTTTCCCTACTTTTGCACTCACTGGAGTGAGAATAGTAATTTTTACCCCTCCGCTATCCAGTCCTTTCCCTACTGTTGCACTCACTTGAGTGGGAATAGTAATTTTTACCCCTACGCTATCCAACGCTTTCCCTACTGTTGCACTCACTGGAGTGGAAATAGTAATTTTTACCCCTACGCTATCCAGCGCTTTCCCTACTGTTGCACTCACTGGAGTGGGAATAGTAATTTTTACCCCTACGCTATCCAGCGCTTTCCCTACTGTTGCACTCACTGTAGTGGGAATAGTAATTTTACCCCTCCGCTATCCAGTTCTTTCCCTACTGTTGCACTCACTTGAGCGGGAATAGTAATTTTTACCCCTACGCTATCCAACGCTTTCCCTACTGTTGCACTCACTGGAGTGGGAATAGTAATTTTTACCCCTCGCTATCCAACGTTTCCACTACTATTGTGTTTATTTTGTTATTAAATGTATGTTTTATTTTTTTTAATAGTTTAATGTGTTAATTAAATATAGAATATTTTATTTAATTTCAAATTATTTATATATGTGTATATTTTATTTTTATATAATTTAAAAAGTTTATAAATTAAATAAAGATAATAGTTAATAAAATGTATTTAAGTAAATATATGTATATGTACACATTTTTTAGTGTTTATATTTATTAAATTAAGTTTATTAGTTATAATTAGTTAAAATATATACTAAATTTAATTTATTTTGTTAATAATATTAATATTATTTAATTAATTTTATTTAAGTTATGTAATATTTTAAGTCGATATTTTTTACTTCTATATTTTTTACATCGATATTTTTGTGTCGATATTATTGTACTTACCTGTTTATGTATAGGAAGTCGATATTTTTGTTATCGATATTTTCACATCGATATTTTTTTCATCGATATTTTTAACATCGATATTTTAACATGGAACCTCCAAATAGGTCTGCAAAACTGCCTGTAACCGCACAGGCAATATCAAAAGGAATGGAGTGAACGCAGGTTTTATTTCTGAATATATGCCTTTAGCCATAAGATGGCTTTCCCATACAAGACAAAGCATGGTTTATAGTGCCCCAATTCTGTTCCTGAATGCCACGCACACCTACTTCTCAAGAAAGTCATGCAGGCCTTGCCGCTGCTCATCCTTCTGTTGTGCACTTCTGAGCCCACGATCTGGTGGCATGTGCTGATGGCAAGAAATGGCGCAGCCTCCCGACCAAAGAATAGAGCCGTACCTCATATGATTAGGAGTTGGCCCAGCTAGCTTTTGGTGAAGAAAAAAAGTAAAAAAACTAAGAAAAGAGCAGACAGAGGCAAGAGACAGCACATAAACAGAGAAATTAGTCATCAGCTAAGCTGGATAAAGAGACAGAACTAATCTGGGTAGAGGCAGAGAGAAAACTACCAGACATATAAAAGACAGATCAGATAGGAAGAGGAAAGAGACAACAGCCAAGAAAGGGACAAGTCACGGCAGTCACATAGAGGAAACACCATAGAGGAAGATGGAGAAAGCAGCCAAGCAGGTGAAAGAGACATCCAATGGATAGATAAACGAGACAGGAGCAAGGTAGTGTGAGATGGCAACCAGGTAGGGGAAGATTCGCCCGCCAAGTAGATATGGGAGAAGAGTAGATGGTGATGAGGGGGCAGAAGAGACATCAGCTAGGCATGTGCAGAAGAGTCAGCTAGCAGATAAGCAAAGTTCAGCTAACAGCGAGTAGAAGCAGAATAAAAACACAAGGCAGACCTAGGCAGATGAGAAGAAAATAAAAATCACAGGAAAGAAAAAGATGACAGCAAAGTATTAAAAGAGATTACAGCCCTGGGAATCTGTCTTAAGGTAGACAGGAAAAATGACTTACGCCAGGCACAGAACCATAAACAAATCAACATGGAGACAGAAAAGATATAGCAGCCAGGCAGGTAGAAAAGGAAATTTGTGAAAGAGACTGCCAAGTAGCCCCTGACACGTGTAATAATTTCAGTCAGTTCTCACTCTTTGGTTAAGCATAGTTTCAAAATTGTAAAATATGAACTCAAAAGTCAAAGTGCAGCTGGTTAAAAAGTGAAGACTGCGTGGAGATATTACATTTGACATGGTGATTTAGAAGTGGCAGAAACAGCTCAGAGTTGGCAAAAAAGTCAAAAACAAGAAAACGTCCTTTCAACACTCTAAGTGATCTGGGAAAGCTGAGCCAAATCATCTGCAGACTACCTTGGGATACGCGTCCGGATTTAATCTTGATCACCACGGGAGCAAGCCCCTGATGAAGGGCGTGGCCCGAAATGCATTGGGCACAGTTTTGTTTATGAACTATCATGTATGTCATCATATAACCAGAATGGATTCTATGAGATGAACATATTAACATCTATGAAAAAGAAAAACGAAATGAAATAAAAATTTCACTGGAGAACTTGAATAAACTGGACAAATAAGTTTTTTATGAGTGCCGTTTGGAGACGCTCCCTAATATTTAAGGAAGCGCCACTAGAAGCTGAGCCAAAGCCAGATACGCTAGCAAGTTGCAGTTGTTTATGCCTTTTTTTGCTAAGACAATTTACATAGAATGCTGACTCATTGTTGTGCTGTCTAGCCATAATATACGTTTGGATTGAGTTGAGCAGTGCTCGGGGAAGGGGTCGTGCTTTGACACCAGCAGCGTAATTTTAGATTGAGGATTTTCATGCATATATAGAGATTTTACAGACAAGCCTTGCAGGCTGTTTTCCTCCGGGCACTTGCTGATGGCCAAAAGAATTTAAAAACCTCTATAGCAAGCATCATATCGCTGTTTTTTGTTATTGCGGATGGTGGCTTGGCAACGGGGATGGGTGGGGGCTAGGTGACACAACATGAACAGCGGGAGGAGGAAGGAGGGAGAGGGCAAGGAAACACAGGCAGCGGAAGATGGAGGGAGTGGGCAAGCCACACTGACAACGGGTGGGCAGGTGGGGGCAGGCACATTTTATGAAAGCTGGTGCTGAAAACTGAAGAGCGGCGCCCTTGAAAGTTTTATGGCGTGTACTAAAAGTGCCAGCCTCCTGAAGCAGCTGTAGAGGACGGCAGCACAAGGGGGAGTGGAAGGGGCTGGAATGTATGTTTCAGGACTTTTTTTCATAATATGCGTGGCAGCAGAACAGAATTTAAATAAACTAACCTTATTAACATGACCAGGACAGAAAGCAGCCTTCTAACATAATATTTAAAATAACGGTCCAAAATACTCGACAAGCGGGAGGTGGTGGGGGCAACATATGGGAACCGAAGGTAAACCAGACCAAAGAGCGGGCAGGAAATAAATAATAACAAGCAGGAGGAAGGAGGAGAAGGGAGCCAGTGTGGGTGCGAGTCAGTTCCTGAGCCTAAACAAGCAACAATAAAGAGAGAGTGCTTGTAAAGTAATAAATAACATGATGAGTAACAGCACATGTAAAAGGGCCAGTCTATATGGGAGGTTACAAAAGTAGATAACTACTGAGCATATTACCCAAAGAAAAGCAGCCATTTATGAAGGACAGTAAAAGGAGCCAATTAGAAAGATGGGCGGTGCTTAAAGCCCCTATTCCAGATACACCATGTCTCAAAGAGACAGCGCAAGTGCTGCCTAGGCGAGACCTAATCAGGTTTAGTACTGGGCTGGGGGGCACCCCTTGAAACTGTTCATAGCTTCACTTACTTGGGTATCAGTTTTAGAGGTAACATGCCTTGGAAGTCTGAGCTGACCAAAGCCGATTTAAAACTTAAATAACTAATTGGGGCAGTTCACAAAGAGTATAAAGCCTCTCACACTAAACCTATGTGGCCTGCCCTCCACATATATGAGGCTAGGGCTTTGGGGTCAGCTTTATGTGGGGCTGAGTTATGGGGATATACAAACATTGATACACTTACAACCACCAAAAACCTATTTTTTTCTTAAATTGGTTTCTCTCCGCCCAGCACTCCTTTGGTACCACTCTTTTTGGATTTTGGTGTAAGAAGTCTTCATGACAAAGGTAGACTCCGCCCCTTGCTATATTGGAGGCGGTTATGGTCTACCTCTGAACTTGCACACTATGCTTTATCCCTACAAGATGTCATGTTAGCAGGCCATCTTGTGAACATTTCCTGGCTGTCTCACATCAAAGAGACGCTGTCCTGCATTGGTGCCCCTGACCTTTGGACCCATGCAGCTACCACTTCCTTTCCATAAAAATGCCCTAAAAAAGCTTTATTGGCCAGCGATTGAGGCAAAAGTCTTAAGAAGGACTGATTTCCCTAAATTGACCTGTGAATTCCTTGACTTTAAGCTTCGGATTGGTTATGAGCCATACTGGGATAAAGAAACAGTATTCAGTCATTGGAAGTTGTATTTCCAATTAGAGTGGGTACCCTCCCGCTGAGAGCCTTTACAAATAGTTGGCCTGATGGGGCTATTGATACATGACCTTTATGTTCTTCCACAGTTGAGAGTGTTGTGCACATCTTCTTTGCTTGCCCTGCTTATGCTCATCCCCACAAGTTTTGGTTAGCTCCCACCTGCAGGTATTTTCGCCAGCTCAGCCACTTAGCTGCACTCCATATTCTGAGGTCAGACTGTAGTTTACCACTTGCTGTACCTTTGCCAAGCTCCTTGGGGCCATGTGGACGTTACGCAGAAAGCTTTTACCTCCTGCCTAACTTTCAGAAGACACTCATTCTACTGTGTTCGCATTTAGATTTATTGTATTAATTCTTAACATCTACTTTAACATGCTGATTATTTGTCATTATATTTTATACTTTTATTATCAAATGAAGATATTTTATGACAAACTGCATTGCATTTTAAGGGGTTTTATTTTTTATATACTGATTATTTATTCTTGTCTTGCACTTTTACTTTTTTGGCCCTGGCAGCCGAAATAAAGTTATTTGAATTGGAATTGGAATGCGTGTAGTCAAGGACATCATACTCTTACCAATTCATTGTCACCTATTATGATCTTAGACTTCTTTACTTTCCTCTGCGGGATAGTGATAATATATGTCAAATAACTCTTACCTATTTGATGCTTTTTGACAATGACTACCCCTTGTTGGCATTGATTATTACTCCTAGCCCTGTGTTCTGTTATTTAATTTGTGTATGTCCTGAGATTAATTTGTATGAATTGTAGTCATTTATTTTTAAATTTGAATGCTTTTTAAGATATTTGTATGAATTTTATCTGTGCGATTCTTTTATGGATATTTCTTTATCCGAATAATGATTTGTTGAGGATGATTGATGACTTTTTTCATTGTAGTGAGGGGTGAGGAATCAGGATGTCCAAACTGTTGGCCACCCAATGAGGAACATTAATTGGTAGCCAACTCACAAGTTAGAAATAAGGTTCAAGTGCACTACCCTCAGAACCATGCTGTAAAAATAAGGTATTGCAGTTGGAAGACCCAACCTCCTAAACAAGTTTAGTCTAACCAAGATTATACAAACTAAAAGCTCTGCAGTCCCTACACAGAATAAAAGCAGCAGAACCTGATGTTCTGAAAAGAATCTATGACTCTCCCTGTCACACATTTAGAAATTAATATCTCATAAGCACGGTTTCTATGGGAAGAACATTAACATACGATGACAAGACTCGGGCAATTTAGATAATTTGGTTATTGTATTAATGATCCAAAATCAATGCATATAAGTAACATTTTAAGTAGCTCTGTCATAAATCTTACAGCATGTAGTATAAAACCACACCTTTAGTCAAAGGATTCTAATTGCTAAATAGAGAATCCATAAAGAGGATGGTTAAGGTTACCAGATTCCAACCACCAACAAAGGCAGGAGGATGGTTCAAAATTAGTTCTTTTAGAAGGGGAAAAGGGATCAAGTTAGAGTCCACTACGGAAAAGACCATGGACATGGGGAAGGGGAATGGAGCAAAATCAGAAAGGTTCAGGTCTAGTTCTCACCAGACAGCTCCAAATAGTACAGCAGGCAAGTTCATTAGCAAAGAGGGAAAGGCATGGGCCATGAAAGGTAATCAATCAGTCTGTCGCAAAGAGTGATTCCAATCAATCTGCTAGGAACAGCAGCATCAGCAGAAATGGTAGAGAGGGGAAGGATCGCACCTCCTTTTGAGAGTCACTTTTATACTTCCAATCGTCCATATGTGACATCAGTTGTCTTTCCACAATGGCCTGATCATCATGTGACCATTTTTCCGTTCACCAGGCACAAATTTGATACTCCAACATATTTTCCCATGCTGCGCATGAGAAACAACTATCCATTCCATCCTCACAGGTTAGTTGACAAAGAGCTACATACTATGTTGCTCATCATGGGTTTAGGAAAAAGGTCGAGTTCTCACCAATTCACTCACAATTAATACAATAAAAATGTCCTAGTCACAAAAGAATGTTGCATAAACAGAACAGATATAGCATCATTTGAGGAAATGTAGCAAAAGTCCATTACACCAGGCTATGAAATAATGCAGCTTAAGGAAGAAAAGGCAATATAATGCATTTAAAGTTATCATTTCTTTTTAGTAAAATAACTCATAATTAGATTCAAACATAATGAAATAAATCAAGCATATCATATAAAGAAATAATTGTAACATTGTCAGGGATTATTTCATAGAGATGTTTTAACCTGAATATGGCCTACTACTACAATTTTCAAAGTACATACATGTAAATTATTCTTAAAGATAATTTTGCTAAAATCGTTTATGTGTATTTATAATTCTAATAAAATCAAATACTAATAATGAAAATATCATTCATGTAATGTATTGCATATGAATTTTGCACCACTTTCTCTTTTCATGATGCACTACAATGAAAGCAATAGAGATGCTAAGACTCACCATTAAGAACTGCACTATTTTGTCAGTAAAAGCATTTTCATCAATAATTTTCATAACTTTTGTTATAGCACTCAATTAATAAGCATGTTAAACTTATTGCATTTAAATTATTCTATTTCTTCAAACTAAAGCACGCTTTTATGGTGCTTGTACTTCAATTTTTCTCAGTTTCAGTGTTGTTTTTCTAAACATGTGCAAAGCGCACATTAGAGTTTCAGTGTCAAAATTGATTATTGTGTGGTGTAAAGAATAATCAGCTTTTACACTGCCTCATTATTTATAGCACTAAGAGGGCCTAATCAATGGTAGCGCCGCACGGTTATTGTAATTATCGCTCTTTATATTAGCATCGACTTCCGATTCTTAGTAAATAGATGCTTGTTGAGTGGTGGATTAAAAAAATAACAATAATAATCAGCATTTTAAAGGAAGGTGATTTCATACCAGGCACACCTGATCAAATCTCAGCAATAGCATCACGTTTTCACCTCTTAGCCAATCAGTAGCTTGATGGACTACAGGTCAGAAAACTCAGGCCCATATTGGCTTTTCTTTTACAGCGGCTCTCATGTCACTGAAAACACTGCACAGAGTGATGCAAATGGCAGCATCGCTGAAAATTTACAGGCAAAAGATTTTGTGCGCCGAAAAGTTGATACGAGCACACTGTAACTCTAAAAATGTGTTAAGACGACTAGAATTTGACATAATGCCATATTTTCTAATGTAGGTGGACCTGGACTAGTGAAAAATCATAGCGCCAAATGGAAAAAGGGGCGTGGTTCAGAATATTGAAGAGGAAATATCAACAGGTAAGTATTTACATATTTTCTATACGTAACTCCGCATCTACATACCTTGACAAAAAATAATATATATGTTTTTATTTTTTTTTATTATTTTTTTATAAGGCATATAGATATGGAGTTGACAAAAGTAAAACTATACCTCCCTCTGTACACTTACGTTCTTGATATTTTGGTCCTCTATATTCTGGTCATGATATTGTGTGACCTCTATATTCCCTCCTCGATATTTCACACTATAATCACAGGGAAGGCACAAACAATGGAGCCGGTCACATGATCAGTGTGCAACTCTTTGTAAATAATCTGCTGCTCAATTCTTCACGTTTTGCACTCCACACGCTGCACAATTTCTCATCCATCTGGCCATTAGTTTCTTTGTTTAATGAAACATAAATAAGTCTGAAAATGGATAGAGCTATTTCTACTAATGTCACATTTTAAGCACTGCCAATGGACCGGGTGCTATGTTAATCCCTAAAGAATGTGTTGCTCCTCGCCTGGACCTGATTAACAAATTGCAATGCAAGTTATAATGTAAATAGTAAAGCATTAGACTTTAGGATGAAAACGAGACAAATGTTAAAATAAAACTATGAACGTTTATTAAACATTTTAATTATTATAGAGGACAATATAAATGGTACAATAATCAATTAGTCATTTTAAATCATGAGATAGCATGTAACTTAGAATAAAATGCAAATAATAGAATAGCAGAACAAAGTAATAGCAGACCAAAGTACAGTTCATCTCAAATAAAGTAAATCATAAATCAGAGGTCAGACTGACATAGTGTCACCTCCTTGAGATCAGTGGAGAGTGAGCCCAACACCATCAGGAAAGGACATCCTTTAGAATGCAAAATACAATTGGGGTCATACATTCAATATATTTGTGTAAGAGTCACACGGTTTGAACCAGTTAGGTTAACGAAAGAGCAATACATCTTCTGAAATTCCATTATTCAGCATTACCCCACAGATTCACAAAATGCAGGCCCCATTCCTGGTGCCCGTCAAACACTCAACTTAGTGAGGCCTTGGAGACATTCACTCTCACTGAAACAGTGTGCTACAGAAATCTAAAGAAAATAAACTTCATTCTGTACCTAGGAAAGTGATATTACATCTCAAAGCAGAATTTACACATTTGCTTGTGTGTGAATAGTCTGAGTGCAGGGTGAGACAGAGACAGAAGATGGTCCTAATGACAAGATGGCTGCAAGCAGCGCCAACCATTTTGAAATTGAAGCCTACATAAGCCAATGTTAACATAAGCACAGCGCCCTCAACATAATGTCTTCGTTTTAACTACATGTCAATTAGATCATGATAATACTACTGTGCATTTAATTATAAAACCCTGTTTCACTTCTATTGCTGTGTATTGCTATGTATTACAGTGACACTTGGCATAATTGCATGTCTTCCACTTGTGTTCTTTTTGAGAACCATGAATGACTGAGATTTGCTTCTTCCTCTGGCCCTGGTTTGAGATTTGCCACTTCCTGTGGAATGTATTGTTCCTGTGGAATGTGAATAGGGGAAGTGTGGGGCTGAGAAGTGCGCACTAAAGGATTGGCAAGTCGAGGAGAAATTGATCAAAATGTCTCACTGGGGTATAGAGAATCTAAAAGACAGATGTGAGGCGTGAGAACTGGCCCATATCATGGACTGAGCAAGACAGCACTCTTTCAGACCTCATGCAATAGCAGACATACGCGTGCTTTTAGCCAGAACTTAGTCAAAACGTTGGGGAAAGCTAGAAACGAGAAACACGTGTGGTATAATGTTTGGTTTGTGTGCTCCCGTTATTTGAACACTCAGGGCTCACGAACGCTTAGCACAGACTCGATGTCCCAGTGCAGCTTTTCAAGTGACAGCTGTGTTTGTACTAGTCAAGTTCATCTCAAATCTCACCACAGCACGAAGCAGCGGAGTGATCTAAGGAAAGACCTTACACTGTTGTGGAAGTTATCCGAACCGGGTGTCCTCACAATTACTCCCAAGTTCCAACGCACATACAACGATGCGGGTTATAAAAATAGACAAACTCACAAAATTGATGAGAGTTCAGAATACAATGAGAGAGGAAATACAAACGAAAATTATGGGCAGAAATGAAAACTGGTGCGTACCCTCGCGTTAGGTTGTGTGAGGGTAACCATGCAACTAGATACACAAATTTAAAGGCACAAGCTGTATTATGAAAGGCTCATAATTTTCAAACTCAAATTAGGTCCTGACATGTTTGAAGCAGATACAACTTTTCAAAATCAAATATATCTCTTACTTAACAAACATCAACTTGTTCATTGTGTAGTCACTAATGATTAGATTACTTAAAGGTAATCTTCATTACCTGTAAGTAATGCGTCATTACCTCTTGTCTCCTTCCTTGTCCCAATCCTTACACAGGAGAATATACTATAATTGAATGACTAGGGGCCTGATTTAGATGTTGGCGGTCCTGGGACAGTGGTACCGGTTGATGGCGTTCCCCCCGCCGCCATCGCATCAGTCCTTCTGCCCTATCACGTTGGTTGCAGTGGGACCGCCACAAGACAACCACCGCCACGAGGTACATCTGCCCATGGTGGTGCATGCGGGGGCACATGATGTGCCCCCAAAAGTGCATTGTCGTGCATGCACTGTGTGGCATGCACAACATGGTGCATGCCACACCATGCGCAGACGTGCTGGAGGCGCTGTCACGGCAGCGGGATGCTCTTTAGGCTCTCCTATGAGCCAAACATTCCTGATGCCATGACAACGCTTACTGTTACATCTAAATCAGGCCCTCTGTGTAACATTGTACCACATCAAACAGCAAGGAAGATGTGTAAGAAAAAGCAATGAAGAGTGTGGCAGGGCAACCAAGGCCAAAAACCAAGCCACGAAGATGTCTAGAATGCCACAACATCTAAAGGTGAGCATCATCAACTACACTAAATGACAAGAAGCTAAAACAAGGGGAAGCAACATGGCCCAGTAAAGGCTAGTGAAGGTTGACACAGAGCCTGCAGACTTCAGGGCCTTAGGGGTAAGATGGCTGATGGAGTAAGCTAAAATGATTTGCAGCACTCAAAGGGACTATGAGAGCGGCAGACCATAGTGCACTAAAAACTGGAAACAGGTAAGACCGTAAGACCAAGTTATCAACTCCAGCCATAAAAAGAATGACGAGGCTAGGCACTAGGAATGGATAAGGACCATTTGTCATGAAAGCAAAAATGTAGTACCAAAACAAAGCCTATATGGAGTGGAGTGTCACCAACAGATGGCCAAGCAAGATATGCTCACATAGCACACCAGATAATCAAGTGGAGCCACTCTACCAGCAAGCGCCACCCACTGGGCTGAAGTCCGTCCCCCCGCCCTCCCACTCCCCCCACGACCCCCGTTTTACCGTTGCCCAGGCTGTACAGCTCCAGTTACCAGGACAGATGTAGTTCTGGAACGTTGCTGGGCTGGAGCTGGGGCTGACACCTCTCACACATTCAAAGTATATCACAGGTCTTCAAATGACCTTTGAGCATTTAACGAGCCTTTGTGTTTTCAAGTCTTCCTATGCCCCCTGCCGCCCCAGCTCTTGTAAAAGGCTATTGCTGCCACAATGGGAGAATGTATTTCAGGGAAAATGCACAGGCGGCCAAGCAGAAAATGAATAGGGAGTGCCAACATAGAACTAAGAAAATGATATGGGTTGTTTCTAAGCGCCATAACACAAACTGAGCCCTCTGCATGTAAATCGTCATGTAAAAATGTGCAAAAGACTTCAAAATTCAAAAGTATATTTAATTAATATGAAAGTGTTTCGCTTCAGAACACTAGGATTAATTGCTGCATTAAATATCAACTATCAGAAGTTTGAGGGGCAGATGTATTGACATTCTGTGGCAGGCTTGCGGCTTGCCTTGTAAAAAGTGAGGCAAAGTGGCGTAAAACGTTTACTTGGAATTTACTTTGCAGCATTCCAAAGTTTCCTTAAAGTAACAAAAAGCAGCGCTTTGTGCTGCTTTGCTTTACTTTGCATCAAGGGGGCATTCCAAGGGCAGTGAGTGGATATTCCAGGGTTCCATAGTTTTTTATGCAAAGCCCTGTCTACAAACAGTAGTAGTTGGTTTTGTGCCAACTAACACCTCTTTGCTAAAAGGGGAAATCTTTTTATTTCTCAAAATGTTTCCGACTTTGCACCTGTGTTGCATGGTACAGAACACATCCGAAGTAGGAAAAGTTTTGAAGTTTATCTAGGCACAGTATTTTGTGCTGGAATGGTACCCTTCAAGTACAAAACCTATGATAGGCATGACACAAACACCTTTGCACTATTGTGCAAAAGTGTGTGTGGCGCTAGACAGCCTGATTGTGCACCGGTGTTTAGTAAAACTACCCCATAGTTTCTAAACATAAGCCTAGGAATATTCATGCCTTCAATGACGATGCTATTAATAAATTAAGATACAAAATAAGTTATCACGTGAATGCTGCTAGGGTTTTAATAACACATGAAGCAATATTTGAGGTTTTGTAGAGCACACATCCTAAAGTGAGGTTTTTTAAGGTTGTCACAAATGTGATGATAAAAAAAGGAGGCACAGTGAAGTAGGGTAACACCATTTTGTCAACCAGGTAAACTGATGCCAAGTATCCTGGTTTCATGTTGAACAATTTAGGCACTAGATGAAGAGACAGAGGACTTGGTGAATGACAATAGGGGATGGGCGGCAGAAGCCATAGGAAGACTTGGCTTGAGGTTCTGAGAATACATCTTTCTGAGTGAGAGCTCAGCATCTGTCTCTGGCCTTCAGTGGCTCTCCCACCTCTAGAAAAGTAACTTTAAGCATGTCCAAAAGGCTGACATTTTGATGCAGGATCAGCTGATACTGTATTTTCTCCTCCCCAAGTCCCTGATTGATGTCACAATAATCCTAGTTTAAATTACACCCAAAACCCCACTTATCAACCTTAAATGACATGGTGAGTTACTTAGAAAGTCTATGAATACATCGTTCTGCATTCACACAGCTCACACTCCTCACCCTACACTGGATTCCATTCACCCATTGCACAGCTCACCCTCGGCTCACATGGACACGCAGGTCATGCAGCTCTTACGTGGGCACACCACTCACCCTGCAAGACCATGGGCACACCTTTCACTTAGCACTTACACCACTAACCCTGCACTCACATCACTTAGTCGCACAGTACTTACACAGGCACACCTCTCACACAGCACACATTAAATTTCCCAACACTCCTGAACATGCACATATGTCTACAAATGCACCCATAGATTATCTGCTCTTCTCGCAGTACTAGATGCCTATTCAGTTTCAGAAGCAACTAAGCTGGTACAATAGGGAAGAGTGTACTGAAGCTGTGAGATGGTACAGGAAGGGAGTTTGGGCTGAGGCTGTGGGGCTGGTGTGGGAGGCGAGGTGAGCCTCAGACTGTGGGGATGAGCTGCAAGAGAGTGGGTATGTGGTACAGGAGGGGAAAGCAGGTGAAGGCGACAGGAGGGTGAACAAGCACAACAGACTACAGGCAAAGCACGGCGTTTGAGGGCAGTGGACTGGTGTGAGAAATGAGTGGGGGGGTGCAGTGTGGGTGGACACAGGCTGTAGATTGTACCCTGCACCCGCTCCTGTAGGCCTTCATAATGGCTGCTGTGAAGAAATCGGGGGGGGTCACCTGTCCCCAGACCTGATTTTTCTGCTCCTGAAGTCCCTCTACCGGACCTAATCTCCTTCTGAAATCTCATCTGTTACTGTTATTCTGATAATACACAAATCAACTTTATGTTTGGAAGACGATCTGAATTTGACTCTTACTTAAATGGATATTGCCTCGAGAGGTCAAATAAAGAGTGACCTCTAACCACAGCAAAAATTATACGTCACAAACTGAAGTATTCATTTGCAGCAAATGTATCAAACACCACCATCAGCAATATGGCCTCAGCAATCAGGTGGGCCACCAAACAACTGAGCCCAAGTGAGGAATCAATGGGTAACAATGGACTCCAATCTTTCAGTCAAAATCCAAATGGGTTTGTCCAATATTTTCAACTCCATAGTTTGTCACGTCTTTCCTTCCTACTGGCTAGAAAGATAGCTCTGCCTCATTGCTTGAAATGCTTGACTCGCACCACTTGCTGAATATGTTAGATCCCCAAAGGTCGGGTCTAGTGGCGCTCCTGCCACCCAGAATGGCAGGTCTATCAAAATCCATGGGAAAGAGAGAGACCTCATCCACAAGTGTTATCACCCAATTCCTGTGTTCTGTAATACTCTTTAATCACCAGTAACAATGGCTCAGCATATCAAATTTGAAAATGTAGCCTTACCAGAAGCTGATAGGGACCAAAGTGAGTCAAAACCATCCTTGGAGTCCATTAAATGCCAACTAGCATCAGAGTGAAGAATTGGAACATCCAGAGTAAAATTGCCATGTACTACAGCCAAGGCAAACATGGTCCAGCTGTCAAGGGCCTCCAAATGAAAGGTGAGATGTATGTACACTAACAGAGGGCCTGAAGCCAACAGTTGGATACAGATGTCCACATACCCAGACCCTGGTTCATGAGGAACTAACCATATCTAGAATGAAAAGGCCACTGTAAAGGCACCACAGGAATTGAAGAGTATACAACGTGGACCGGCCAAACAACCAGAACACACACGTTCGGGATACTACCATAACACAGCCCATGACTCCTTTACAAGGACCATCAAACAGGTCTCAATGTAACTACTCAAGCGAAATGGCAGACATGCCTTAAGATAAACCTACCCAGACTGGAACAGAAAGAATAGGACTTGCTGGGAAAAAACAGCACTCAAAATTATGGAAAGGCAGATTCCCAATATATATCCAGGCTGAACACCACCAGTATTATAAAATCCAAACGTTGGGGTGCTAAAAACAGAAAGATCTGGATTAAACAGCCCACCACCACAGAATGCAAAGTGTGCATCAGAATCAAGTATAGGCCCCAGGAAAACCATTATCTACCCTATCAGGTGGAGTTCAAATGAATAAGGTTGGTCATCCAAAGACACTGATAACCCTAGAGAAATATAACCATAACCTAAACCCACAGAGGCTTTGTAAAGCACATCACTTTGTTCAAGTCATGACCACCACGTTGAAAAAACAAGGACTTCATTGAGGATTTCCTCACCACCTTCTTCAATCTGATATGCCCATACCACCCTCTTTGGGTGACTTCAGCCTCCCTAACAACACAAGCTAACACAAAAAGACACCCTCTTCAACCTCATTGATACACTCAATGTGGTTCAGCATGTCACACAATTAACACGCTCCGAAGACCACTCCCTCAACCTTGTCTTCTCAACATCACCAACAATCCAATCTAAGCCACCCATACCCCTGGGCTGGACCAACTACCTTGCCATCCTTATCAAGGGCAACACAAAAAGAAGTCTAGGCCTTCAAATCCTTCAGAGACTTTTCAATAAGCGACCTAATGCTGAACTCATTACTTACACTATCAAAGAATCAGGCACAGTATGTCTGAGTACCATCTCCAGATGGCGCGCAAACAAACTTCAATGCACGTCACTCGAAGAGAGATTGCATTCCACGCAGAGAGGAGGCTAGCTCTGGGAAGGGAAATATCCCAAATGAGAGTTGCATAGCAGTGCATGATAGGGTATGGGCCCATTCCAGTGCCTGCCTCGTGAATTCTTCCCTGCGGCACATTCACATATTAGCATATGCGATGCTGGTCAAATGATGATGCTTGGACAGGATCCATATATGAACCTTAAAAGTATGAGATTTCCTTGTACAAGTACTGAGGAGGCTTAAAGAAAGCATTAATAGGTGCTGAAACATGTGGACATTGGATATATGAAGCCCGCCAACCACATTGCTACTCATATAGAGAAAAAAGCTACAGGGTTCTGCTAAATAAGGACCAATTTAATAGGTCCTAGATTAACACAATAAAGTTTCAGGACATTTAATCATACCCTTAAAAATGCTGATCAATATATTAAAAAATTTACATGGACAGACATTTTTTTGTTTGATGTGGTATGTTTGTGGATGTATAAAATCATCCATAACAAAGTTGTGTATGATAATTATAACACAAAACACAGGTGTTAAAATATTGATATAAGAGTGGATAATACAAGAAACATTTGCAAAACAGGCAAAAACTTGTGAGTATATGTTTGTTTTTCTAAAAAAATAAAAAAATATGTATTACTCAAAGGGAATTATAAATGATGTATTGAGGAGGACCAGCAATTAACTTACCACCATTTAATTCTTACGATTTGAAACTAAATTTTTTTCATCCATCCCTCAGAGAGTAACCTCTTTTTGTATGTATCTACTCACAGATAACAGCATGAAGATTCACCAATATGGTGATGATACAAGACTTTGTTTGAAAGTCTCCTCTGCTTTAGACATCCAATGCCTCAAACACTGCTTGCACATCATCCAGACCTGGATGTCCAGCACTAAGCTGAAGCTCAACCCAACCAAGACAGTATTCCTGTTATTTGCCAAGGACAATCAACAAGACACAGTACAAACCTAGCTCAATGACATGGATCTTGACGGCTTTGAGACCTAACTTTCGCTGGATGCCAAGTAACTTAGATTCACCATGGACACCAACCTCATGCTCAAGGAACACATTGCCAATAAAAAACAGAGACAGTACCAGCACTCTCTTCTAAAGAAAGTCAAACCATTTATTGCAGAAAGCAACTTCAGAACTGCTGTTCAAGCCATCATGCTCTTGCATCTGGATGGTGGTGATTCCCTATTCGATGGCTTACCAGACTCCACACAAACACCACTTAGTGGCATCCTGCATCCCTCAATACGTCTCATCCAGGGCCTGACGAAATATGATCACATCATTGCCATCCGGATAGAACTCCATTGTCTCCCCTTGCCAGCCTGCACCATCTTCAAAACCAGCTGCATCATTTACATAGTTATCACAAACTGTAGCCCCTCTTATCTTGCAGACAAGCTCAACATCTCTGGGGTATCTCAGCACACTTGATGCTAGTGCATCCTCGTACTGCATTCTAAAAAGTGTTAAAAAAAATAAAAACAAGACAGCAGGCCTTTTTCATCTATGCAACTAGGATCTGTAACACCATCTCTGTATTCATTCGGACTGTCCCAATACTGCTCCAATTTAGAAAAGAGTTGAAGACTCACCTCTTCAAAGATTACTACATCAAAATACATTAACCATCTACAGTTCAGCTTTCTCTCCTCTTACTTGTTGACTTTATGCTTGTATTTAGCCATGTACAGCCCTCCGCTGCCTTATGGCTTGGTTTGGCCAGAAAATGCCATATACGCACATACAATTAAGAAAGACATAAGAATTCCACTTCCAAAGCAGAGGTCCTGGCAAGGAGGAAAGTCTCAAGATCAGAAGCAGGACTGATAAAGATGGTGCCGAAACCACTCACTACTTTTGTGTACATTTAAGATTGTTTACTATTCACAAAGGAATTTAAGAGTACTCCTGACTCTGCACCTATCCAGTGTCTTCTTCTTGCATTAGCACAGTCTCTCTGTCCACGCCTCTTTCCAGGGCCCCACCCCTTCAGGCCGAATTTAGGGCTCCACATCCTCTGCTGCCACCCATGGGCCCCAAATTTTCAGAAATGTCTGGGGAAACCCCAAGCCCGGCAGACCAGTTTCTGAACCTTCATGCCTCAGTTTAAGTTCATTTCCACGGCTCGAACTGATGGGATTCCACTTTCCCCCAACATTCTAATCACACCTCGCCTGGCCATCATGAGCACCACATTACAGAACAGGAGTGTGTAGCGGCCCAGTGTTTGTCCCCCCAAATGCCCAAGGTAATCAGCTGCGGGGTGAGTTCCAATGTGACCTCTAAGACTGTCGACAGCCTGTGGCGTATTTTCCTCAAGTACTCTTGGGTCTTGGATCTTGGGGCATCCCCAGAGTGTGTGTACCAGGGTACTCCTCTGTCTGCATCCCCCTTAAGCAGAGATCTAAGTCATTCATCCCATGTGGAACAGTCTGGCTCTTGTATAATATGTTCCACATGGATCTTCAGTTGGATTAACCTGAAACCTGCTCTGATGGCGACTTCCCGACACTCCTCCCTCAAGTTGCCATCCTCTATCCTGCCCAGGTCTTGCTCCCATTTGTCTCAGGGTCTCTCCAGCAGAGGCAGGCTGTTATGTAACAAGGAGGAGGACAGTCGAGACACAGCATGACTGGTCAGGGAATCCCCTAGTACTCTATACTCCAGGAGCGTTTTGTTGGGCCCTCCTGCAGCAATTCGTTGTGGGATTGTAGGAAGTGACATAGTTGCTGATATTGAAGATATTGCCCCCTGTCAGCCAATATTGTTCTTGTAATTTGGAGAATTGTATCATCTCCTTTCCTCTCCAGATGTCCCCCACCTTTGATATGCCCAGCTGGTCCCATTTTCTGTAACTCTCTTTAGGGTGCAGCCACTGTAGCAGCTCAGAGTCCCACAACAGGGTCTCCATTTTCATTTCCCCTGCCAGCCCAGGGTCTGGCTCACTTTCTGCCAAGCCTTGACCACCACCGCCGTTGTAGTCAGCAGGGCCGTCATCCACCCTATGCCGTATAGGCAGCGCATGTACCTCTCTGGGTCCATTGCACGTTTGTCAGCCATCACCGAGGCCACCTGTTGGGAGGAGAAGGCCCAATCGTTGATCACCTGTAACTTTGCTGCCCAGAAATATAGTTTCAAGTCTGGGAGAACAATTTTCCCCTCTAAGGGCTTTCTCGTGAGGGTGGTCATGGCAATCCTCTTTGCCACGCCCTCCCACAACTGGATGCACGTCGCATCTGCCACCAGCCGGAAGAAATAATCAGGGACCTCAAGCGAGCCATTTTGAAGCACATAAAGGAACTTGGGTTGGTAGTACATTTTACAGAGGGCTGCTCTGCCCCTCAGAGAGATTGCGAGCCTGCTCAAGTGAGCAGAGTTGACTCTGTAGGAGCCCATAATCATATCTAGATTTTCTCTGAAGAACCCATTCTCAGTCCTTCATTATAAAGATTCCCAGCTATTCGAACCCTGTGGGTTTCCCACTTTGAGGGCTAGTTCCGCCCCCACTGTGTGTCGCCATCCATCAGTGGAAATGCAATTGACTTGTGCCAATTGATGCGAATCCTGAATAGGAGCCAAACACTCCCAATATCTCCAGTTCCCTGGGGACACAGTGGTCCAGGTCAGCCAGGTATAGAAGTATGTCATCTGTATACAGGAGACCATATCTTTCCACTCCACATCCACGCATAATCCATGTATCAGGGCATCCTTTTGTACCCAGCAGCCCACGGGCTCTATGGCCAGGGTGAAGAGCAGTGGAGACTGTGGGCATCCCTGTCGAGTGCCCCTGGTGAGTGCAAATTCCCTGGAGAAGGCCCGTCTCCTTGACCCTTGTAATTGGGTCTTTGTATAGCAGTTTTACCGAGGCCAGGAAAGTCAGGCCTATCCCCATTTTGTGCAGTAATGCTCCAAATCAAAGGCCTTTTGACGTCTATCAGTATCATAGCCGGCTCCATCATTCGGTCACATTGTGCCAGAAATCCGGCCAGTGTGCGCAGGTTGTGCCATGCCATCTTATAGGGCAAAAAGCACGATTGATCAGGGCCACCAATGTATCAACCACCTGAATCAGGTGGTTAGCCAGAGCCTTGGCCAATATTTTGGTCTCCAAATTTAGGGGCGAGATTGGCCTATATGTGGTGCAGGTCTCTTGTGGCTTCCCCTTCGTATGGATCATAACTATTGTCACCCGACGCAGGTCTTGGGGCAGCCTCATCTCCCTGCCCACCCTGAAATACATTGCACGCAATGGGCCCACAATGTGGGCTTTGACACATTCGTAGAATTCAGGTGGCAGGCCGTTGGGACCCACGGACTTGCTGCTTTTTATCTGTCCCAGTGTGCCAGCAATTTCTTGTTCCATGAGGTTTGCGTCTAAGGAGCAGCTCGCTTCTTCCGGAAGTCGAGGAGTCAGAATTTCTCCAATAAATTTCTCTAGATCGGGCTGGTATATATCTCTCTCAGTGCACAGAACAGGCTGGTCAGGTGCATGGCCAGGGCCTGTGCCCCTTCATCGGGGTTTCCGCTCCACCCAATCCTGCATCTATCAGGAATATCCCCCTTTGCCCCTCCTCTTTCTTGGCTAGCCACACTAATAGTTTACCTGCCTTATCCTCCACCTCATAGAGTTTGCCTTGCTTTTCCCTGAATTATGACCTGGCCTCCTGCTCCACCAGACCTCTCAGGTCCTCCCCATTCCTTCCATTGTAGCCGCCAGCCTTGGGGTGGGGCCATTGACATATTCTGCTTCATACTGCAGAGGCTTCGAGTTCAACTCACGGGCCTCCCTGCCTCTCTCCGTCCGTTTCCCGACACGTGGGCAGTCAGTTGCCTTCATATGACTGCCTTCTATGCCTCCTATAACACTATCTCATATGCCACAGAGCCCTGGTTTTCTTTAAAGTATAGGTCCATGGAGTCTTGGTTCAGCTTTCTAGTGGCCCCATCAGTGAGCTCCCTTTGGTCTAGCTTTGATTCCCCCTAGTCCCCGTGGCAGCGGTGGTCAGATGTGTTGTCAGTGCTGTGTGATCCCAGATGCCTCGGGCAGGATTGTTGTGTTTCAATCTCTGCGATTGGTGGTGGGGTGTCAGGAAGCAGTCTAGTCTGAACATGGACCACATCTGGTTTGCAGAGTAAGTATATTGTCTAGTCTCCGGGTACTCTTCCCTCCAGAGGTCCACCATCCCTAAGCAGTCCAGGAAAGAGACAAACCAGGTGTCTGGCCTATCCACAGACCATGTTGTTCTGTTCAGGTCTGCGTGCAGGGTCAAGTTCAGGTCCCCCCAGTCAGGAGCAGTGCCTTTGGCATCTCCGGTATTCAGTCAAAATATTGAGTTGGAAATGTCGACATACACAAATATTGAATTTAAAATATCGAGACACAGAAATATCGACAGCAAGAATATCGTGGTCAAGAATATCAAATTTAAAATAAGAAATATCGATTTCAAAAATATAGAAGTCATTAATATCGTTTGCAAAAAGATTGTTGTTTAAAATATCGTTTTTTTAAATAGTGTTATGTATTTTAGTATATATTTTAAATGTATGTGATGTATTTTTTTGTATAAGTATTGTTTATGTTTTTATTATATGTGTTAAATTTCTAGTAGTTATTAATTTTATTTTAATTAAATTTTGCATTTTTAGTTCCGTAGCGGGTTGTGGGTTTATAGGGGAATAGGGTGATAAGAAGTTTTAATTATAATAAACGAATGACTATTTTTTATTTATTAATATGAATTTAATTGAGATTTTATAATGTTAATTGTGTTTTTAATATTTTTGGTAAATGTTATGTGTGGGTTGTGGGGTTTATAGGGGTATACAGTGGGAAGTAATTTATTTTCAATTAATTATTAATTAGTTGTTAATTAATATTAATTAATTAATTGATAATCAATTCTGGTAATTGTGTAGTTAATTTTAGGTGCGGGTTGTGGGGTTTATAGGGGTAAAGGGTGGTAACTTATTTTTAATTAAGTAATAATCAGTTGATAATTATAATAAATAATTGATCATTAATTTTGATAATTGTTTAATTATTTTTGGGGGTGTGGGTTTTGGGTTTATCGGAGTAAAATGTGGGAAGTTATTAATTTTAATTAATTCATAATTAGTTGTTAATTGACATTAAATAATTAATTGACAATTAAATATAGGAACTGTGTAATTAATTTTAGGTGCGGGTTGTGGGGTATTAGTTATTTAATTGAAAATAAATTTTAATTGTGTAATTAATTATTTTACAGTTTAATTTTAGGTGTGGATTGTGGGGATTATAGAGGTAAAGGGTGGGAAGTTAATACATTTTTATGTGTTTTAATTTGGTTTTTTAATTAATAATATTTGTTTAATTGATCATTAATTACAGTGGCGGCTGGTGAAATTTTAAAGTGGTAGGGCGTAATTACCTCATCGATTTTTAATGTGTGCACTTAACGTTCTAAACTTGCTTTTAGGGGGGGACAGTTGCTAACATGTAAACATAAATAAACAAGCCCTCCTGTCTCCCTGGGCTGATCCAAATAAAGTTTCTGACAAGTGGCTGGCGCCATGTCGCCTGTGAGCTTTCAGTCTGACCCAGCTTTTTATTTAACATCAGTCTGCATGTTGTGATAGTGTAGACCCAAAATGCAGGGCTGGGTTAAAAGCATAACCATTGGCCCCAGAGCGCAATAACCTGTTAACATGTTATGACTCGCTGATAATAGTGAAAGTGACTTCAATTCACTTGTCAGTGGTATAAATAAAATGGTTTGTGATTTTTCTTCCTTTTTCTTTTTCTCCATCCATGATTCTTACATTATTGGGTGGTAAATAAAAGTTTAAAAAATGTTGTGATATAACAGATTTATATTGTGACCAGAACCAACATCACCGCCCACAAAGAGAACATACAATTGCTGTAACATTTCTGACAATATGACATGGTTTATCAAGCAAGAGGAGGGTGGAGCTGAGGTGCAGATGCTTGCATTATGTTGACACTGCTCTGAAAACAAATGCAGGTGTTAAATACACCTTTATTGTCCAGAGCAATAAGAACCTACTTGAGGTTTGGTTCATTGGACACAGCACCACATGAATAGCCCCTCCCTTATGGCAAAAGGGTGTGTTAAAGCAGGACAAGGATGCCTGAAGAGATGCAAGAAAAGGAATCCAATATACTGGCACCATGCGAACTTCCATTATGCAAACTACCAATAAAATGGACACCTCTCGGGCTCCTTCAGCCTTCATCCTTGAGGGCCTGAGTCTCCTTTCTAAAATTAGTGGGGGAACTCTATGCACCCACATCAACCCTGATTCATACCCTACCCTAAGGTTACTTCAAATTGCCAGTGGTACACAGGACAAATTGAAAGGATAGAGAAAGAATAAGGAAGGGACCTTGTAAATTTAATGAGTATGATCTTTGCTAAAATTAGAGTTTGTCTGTGGGATTGGGACAGCCTCTGAGCCGTCCAGGAATCTGAAGTGGCAACAGGGCAGCTAGAATGCAGATATGCACTATTGTCTTGTGCATTCAAGAGCCAGCACCCTGTTGCATCTTAACTTCCATTCTGGGTCAAGTAAACTGCCGAGATGCCGTTCCATTAAGAGACATTTCATCCCAGAAGTATTAATCTTATCTACTTTTGATGTAAGAAATTTCTGTGCCACTTTTAGCCAGCTTCAATGTCGAAAAACAAAAGGGAAGTAATAAAACGGTACCTTCTGTCATTACTGGGCTCACCACCTCATCCGGGCCTTCAAAATGTTTTTTTTTTTTACGGTGGCTCGAAAGAAATGTGAAAGTGAAACAGAGTCCAGGTCTCACGTCAGAACTGAAGGCAGGCTCATTAAAACTGCTTTAACTCTCGTTCATGCTACATACTGCTGGCATTACTAGCTTCGTGCAAAGAGCTAGCATACAGCAGTAGGCCTTGCAGCCAAGACCGGAGCACTCACTACATGAGAGAGGGACTCTCTAAGTGCACTTCACATGCGGCAGCAGGACACTCACGGAAGAAGCGAGTACTAATTATTTCTTCTTGCGAGCGTCTACTTACTGCTGATTGGATGTTAGGAAGGGCTGGGAAGGAGCCGGTGAGTCAGTCTCCTTCCTGGTCTCCTCCCCAGCCCCTCACAATGTCCAATCAACAGTGAGCAGAATGAAAAAAAGAGGGTGGAGCTCATGACTTTCCTCCAAGCCTGCACCACCCACTACTGCCTTGAATGTGCTTGTCTGTCTTGCCCCTAACCATTGAAATCAATGGCACAGAGTTGGCCACGCCCAGGGCCACAAACATATCACCCTAGTGCTGATCAAAACACTTGCACTAACAAGAGGCCACACCTCTTCAATACGCAAGCACTCTCAATTGCGCCTCAGGGGCGAATAAAAATCTCACTCGGCACAGGCGCAGTTGCATACCCTTCAAGAAAACAAAAACACACATCGCGCTTTATGTAGCAGCCAGTCCTTTCACTGGGCTGCTTGTGAGTTTTATTCTTCTCCTCTTTCTCTCCTCCTCTTCTGTGTGGCAGGGCACCGCCCTCTTGCCCACATGCACCAACCGCCGCTGATTAATTATGTTAATTATGCAAATAATTTTTTTTAAATTTCAGATGTGGGTTCTGAGTTGTGCGGTATTGTAAGGTAGGAAGTAAATAAACTAAATGTATGTAATAATTAATGTTTTTGTTAATAAATAATTTCTAAGTAAAAATATTTATTTGATTGGAAATTCGTTTTTTATTTTATTTAATATAATATTTGTAGATATTTGTGATATGCATTTAACATTATAATATGTTTTTTATTTATTATTAAATATATTTTTTATTTAATTTTTAACATATTTATATATATATTTTATTTACTTTGTTTTTTAAATATTTTTACTTTGTTGATGATATTTTATTTGTTTTTAATTTTACACTGACTGGAGTGGGAATAGTAAACTTTACCCCTCCGCAATCCAACACTTTCCCTATTGTTGCAATGACTGGAGTCGGAATAGTAAATTGTATCTCTCCGCTATCCAACACTTTCCCTACTGTTGCACTCACTGGAGTTGGAGTGGTAATTTTTACCTCTCCGCTAGCCAACACTTTCTCTACTGTTGCACTCATTGGAGTGGGAATAGTAATTTTTACCCCTCCGCTATCCAACACTTTTGCTACTGTTGTACTCAGCGTAGTGGGAATAGTAATTTTTACCCCTCAGCAATCCAACACTTTCCCTACTGTTGCACTCTTTGGAGTGGGAATAGTAATTTTTACACCTCCGCAATCCAACACTTTCCCTACTGTTGCACTGACTGGAGTGAGAATATTACATTTTACCCCTCTGCTCTTACACAGTTTCCTTGGTGTTGTATTGGTTGGAATGGGTGCAGTAAATATTTTCTATTTGTGTAATTTATCTCTTTTACTACTGTTGCGTTTATTAGAGGGAGATTTGTAAATGTTATTTTTATCTAGTATCAATATTTATGTGTTGTGATAAATGGGATTGGTAAATTGTTTATGTATTTACTTTAATAGTTTGCGTAGTTTTGTTTAAATTGTAGTGGGAATAGTATGCGTATTAAATGTTATAATTAATTTTGTATTGTTATAATTGATATTATTATGTTTTGTTTATTTTAAATGATATTTTTAATTATTATTTGTTAATTGGTAAATTATTTTTTGTAAGTTTAAAGATTTTTAAATAGTTTAATGTTTTAATTTAATTAGAATGTTTTCTATATTTTTTATGTTATTGGTATATGTATATATAAATATTTATTTGTTATATTTTTATATAATTTATATATATATATATTATATATGTGTGTTTAACTTTTTAAATTAAGTTTATTTGTTATATTTGTTAAAATGTACATTAAATCGAATTTTTTTAAATTACTTTTATTATTTGATATATTTAATATTTATTATTGTATTTTATATATTTAAAAAACGATATTTTGAACAACAATATTAACGACATTAATATTTTTTCGATATTTTTACTTACCATTGTAAATATAGGATGTCGATATTTTTGACATCGATATTTACAACTCGATATTGTGGTATGGGGATATTTTAGGTGTCGCTATTCTGCCAGTGAACCGGCATCTCTGCTATCCATCTTCCCATTTTGTCGATCCCTCAGTTTGCAGCCCCAGGGGGAAATTTCAGGAGGCAAGCAGCATATTTTCCCCATTCCAATGAATGTTCACCACCGCATGGCACCCCAGGGTGTCCACCCATGTTTGGGTCACCTGGAGGGCGAGGGTTTTTCAGGCCACAATGCCCATGCCCCAAAATCCCACTGAGAATCCCACATGGGCGAGCAGAGTATATCCAGCATGGTTTAATACTTTGCGGGTGTTACCTACCATGTGTGTTTCCTGCAGTAGGATGATGTTCGGGTTTTGCCATCCCAGTAATTCCACATGACACCCCGCTTGAGTTTGCTGCCAAGGCCATTCACATTCCAGGATAGCATCTTGAGTGATAGCCCCGGGTGGGTGGACTGTGATAAATGTGTTGCCATGGATGTGTGGTTCTGAGTGGTGGTGTTGAGCGGGAGTTGTTCCCCAGTATGCCTTTAAAGGTCTCCCCCTTGAACCCTCCTCCCAACTCTCTCATGCCGCAGATCTAAAACTACCTGCCACCCCAATGCTCAAGGTTTCTGTCGCCCCAACATAACAAACTGAAACATCGTTTACCACGAATGTGAAGTTCTTCTGAAGTAATAGAGGGGCTTGGCCCGTACCATTGTAACACCTTACCACTCATGGTGGGTCTTTGATAATGTGCGTCCCTGAGACCAGGCTTTTCTGTGGCCCTAACCATCGCCAGTCCCTTCAAATAATAGTGTTTGCAGTCATAGGAGTGACAACCGGCAAAGCAGCATCTTTTCCGTCTTCCCAGGGATCTTCGGACTCACTGGATGCCTCTCCGAGTCCTTCGAGAGAGTCGCTCATTTATTCCCCACATCGAGAAATCGGTAGTGTTGAATGTTGGCAACCACTTTGACCCTTTCCATCTCTGCCTTTGCTTTGGTCGGGCCGTGTGCGGGCATCAAAGTGACCTGTATCTTGGCCTTTGTAGTTGCTAGTGCTCTGGTTGGAGTGGCTTCCTTAGTTCTGGGAGACTCTCCCTTGGCCGATATTCGCAGGAGGTGTCTCCTAATGCTCAGGAAGGATTCTCATTGGCACTGTACTGTGTTGGTATAGTCTGGGTAAATGGTCCCCGCGCTACCACCTATCTGTCATGGACCATGGGTGCGAGTGACCTGCAGGATGTAGTCACTGTCTCTGAAGTTGAGTAGGCGGGCCACAATCGGGTGGTGCCCCAGGCATCGCTGACCTGGCCCACACCCTGTGTGCCCTTTTAAGTGTAAAGATTGTGGATGCTTTGCCTCCCAGCACCTCCGTTAGGAGCCAGCCCTCTAAAACCAGTTCCATGCTTGGGCCTTTTGATTTCTACAGGACCCTCACCACCCGCAAGTTGTTACATTGGGATCACCCATCAGTGTCCTCCACTTTGTCCAGTAGCTGACACATAGGGCCTCACTAGGATGGCGGGCAGACTTTCATCCGCCCGCCACCCTAGCGTTGCTGGGACCGGCCGCCAGACGTGCGGCGGTCCCACACTACTGATTAGGATGTGACCGCCACCCTGGCAGTCGCATCCTGCATATTTGACATTGCGGTGGGTGCTGTTTACAGCAGCACCGCCGCAATGCCAAAATGGCATGTTGTGCATTGCCATGCACAACGTGTCAGGCACCGCGCAGTGCCTGCCACCTTGTGCATGGCAATGCCCATGGTACCCCCAAGTGCAGCCCCCGGGGCACGCAACGGGCCCCAAAGCGATTCCTGCCAGCCTTTCCATGGCGGCATCGCTGCGATGAAAAGGCTCTGAAAACCACACATCCTAATATGGATGGCAAGT
This sequence comes from Calotriton arnoldi, assembly GCA_963921515.1. Taxonomy (NCBI): domain Eukaryota; kingdom Metazoa; phylum Chordata; class Amphibia; order Caudata; family Salamandridae; genus Calotriton; species Calotriton arnoldi. The sequence goes on from CAWUFW010005538.1 coordinate 1,298,832, forward strand.
GCCTGCTAGGCACCGCCACCATATTAGGCCCCCAGCCCGCCCGGCCGGCAATCGTAACCATTGCCGGCCGGCGGAAAAGCGTCGGACACACTTTGCGTCGGCCGCGATGCCCCCCGCCATAATAATATGGTGGGGGTAATTCTGGTTACGATGGCGGGCGGATCGCCACCACCGGGCCAGCGGTGGTGATCCGCCCGCCATCGTAATCAGCCCCATAGTGTTTTGAAGAGCCTGGATCTTGTTGTCGCTTTCATCTTCCATAGGTTCCAGCTGGGCCATTGTGGCTTCCAAGACTCCCACCCTATCTGCCAGCTTTTTGTTGTCTGCCCTTAAGAGCCCCATCAAGGGTGACCACGTCGATTTTCAGTTTCAAGGCAGTTGCATGTCCCATATAACAGCCACTGTGTGGGCCTCCAGGTCCGACCCAGTTCCGGATGTTCTCTGCCTGCCTGTGTCTTTCTTCATTCTGGGGGTCCATTGCTGGTCCCATCTTTGGTCCCTTGGGCCTCCCTATTTTATCGCCTCCATCTATGTGCTCCTCGCGCCATGGGCTGCCGTTTGCAAGGTGCACCAGACGTCACCCCTGGGGCCGATTCCCCCCAGGCAGGGCCCATTCCCTCCGTGGGCTGGCTCTCCAGCCCCCGTGGGCCCAAACCCCGGGAGATCAGGCCCACCCCTGGCTGTGACCCCAAAACCCCCTGCAGGCACGAGCACCCAAGGCTCACCTTAGGGCCTGGTCCTCTCAAGAACTTCCTTTACAGGGCAGATCTCTCTGGTCACCTCTTTTAACTCTTTGCAGTGGTTTCTATAGTTACCTATGTCTTCTCCAGCATCCGTAGCTGGAATCTTTGTTATGCTGCCTTCAATATTCTGTTTGAGAATGTGGAATGCGTTTTAAGTGATGCTGGAGTCGTGAACTGCTGTGTCTGCTGCGCAGTACCTCCTGTAATGAATAAACCTCATATTCATCCGAATTTGCCTTCTGAATTCACTACAATTATGTTGGCGACGAGCTGAGGGAGGTACTGACGAACCCACGAAGGACTTTGTGAGCAGAGCGCATCTATTCATCGAGATCTTACCTGCTCTCAAGGCTGCAGCAATCACGGAGGGAGGAAGCGAAGGAACACTGAGGCATCGGTTTCGGCCAAAACGAAAGATAAGTGGCGCATGCTCGTAGCGAGTAACAAGGAGGAAGCACCTTCTTGACTGTTGCCGGAGTCAACGGCGGCCGTGGTTGGCAAACGGTGGTTGGCTGATCTGATCAAGCGAAGCATTCGTTGGCAGTGGTTGGCGTCTGCTACGTGCCGTGCGTGTCAGCCATTTTGGAGTGGTTGGCAGTGGTTGGCAAGTGCTACGTGCCTTGCGTGTCGGCCATTTTAACGTGGTTGGCAAACGTGGTTGGCAAGCGTATATCAACCACGGGACTCTGATCAACACTGCCTCAGCGTTAATGCTGTCAAGCTTATTTTTACCAGGTCAGCGTGAATCATCTTTACCTTTGGCAAGCCATTTTGTCAGCGCTATTCCACCGTGGACTACTTTTGTGTCCCTCGTTTTTTTTACTATTTTTTTTTCTTTAATAAGTCCGGATGCTGCACATGGTTAACCCTGTGTCAGTTCTATTCTTTTGATTTAGTGACTTTATTCCTTGTTGTGACTCCCTACTGTCACACACGCCTTCTTCAGAGACATGCACATCTAGTTACGTTTTAACCAGCCTTAAGCTTCCGAATTTAAAAAAAAAAAGTGACACTTTAAAAGTCAATCTAGTTCACTCCATCTTGCTTTTTAGTGTATAAACGTCGGCATGCAAACTGTATCTGCACCTCCGTCTTTTCTTGAGACACCTGGCAACCCACCTATTGTGTGGAAAAAATGGTATGACGCATTTGTTACTTACCTGGGGGCCATTGGTGCTTCCAGATACCGTCCTGAAAGGAAGAAATGTTTCAGACACGGTCAATGAATGTGAAAGTATTCAAAACATTCAAGAGGACTAGAGGGACATGGTTATGGTCGTAAATGATGAACAAGTTGTCATTGGAGATGCGTCCGAGTGTGTGGATCCCTATGTTGAAATTGGTGTGGGTGATAAGAAATTACAGTTGTTGGTTGATTCTGGTGCTAGAATAAACATGATTACACAAGAGTTATTCACTGAAACATGGTATGGTCGACCTTTAGAGCCCCCGACAGAGCGCCAGTCTCCTATGAAGGGAGAAAGATCGAGCTGGCTGGTTACTTTGAAGACATTCTTGAATTCAAAGGCAGGAAAATCCAAGGCAAGGTTTATGTGGCTATCAAAGGGTTGTCTATTTTAGGGTGGTTCCACCAGGTTCTATTTCAAATGGTTCTCAGGCCTGGTACCAAAGAACAAGTCAGCGTTGTGGACTCTTTGGATTACAATCAGAAATTGTCGCTTGATTTCCCTTCTGTGTTTGGAGGGGTTTGGGTGAAATCAAGGGGTTTACTCATGAAATAAGGGTCAAAGACGGTGCCATCCCTGTGAAGCACAAGTTGAGAAGTGTACCATTTAGTGTGAGGGATGGGTTGGAGAAAGAGCTCAATGAGTTGTGTTCTAAAGGGATTATAGAACCTATAGAATCTTCATTGTGGCTTTCACCTTTGGTTGTGGCTAGAAAAAAATGGCGACTTGCGTGTGTGTGTGGATTTGCGCAGTTTAAACAAGAACATTTGGATTGACTCACATCCCTTACCAAAAATAACTGAGTTACTGGCGTTGACCAAAGGTGCTAAATGGTTCACGAAGTTGGATCTTGCTTCCGCATACCACCAGGTCGTTCTAGATCCCTCTTCGAGACATTTGACAGCTTTTGTTTCTCCTTGTGGTACTTACCAGTACCGCAGAATGCCTTTCGGCTTAGCGTCAGCAGCAGCTGTCTTCCAGAGGTTGATGAGTCAAATGTTGAAAGGTGTTCCTGGTGTTGCTGTATTCCAGGATGATGTATTGATCTTTGGTGAATCCAGATCCGGTCACGACAAGTCTCTTAGGCAGGTCTTAAGATCATGCAGGACAAAGGTGTTGTTCTCAAGAGCGAAAAGTGTCTGTTCCTCAAAGAGAAGGTGGAATATCTAGGTCATGTAGTATCGCAAAATGGAGTTGAACCTAGACCAGGTTTAGTTAAGGCCATTTTGGATGCCTGTCCTCCCACTGATAAGACTGGTTTGAAGTCTTTCATTGGACTTTGTGAATTTTATTCTAGGTTCCTCAAAGATTACGCATCCAAAGTCCAACCTTTAACCAACATGTTAAAAAAAATGTTCCTTTTCTTTGGGACGTTTTTGATTGGATCAAATCTCAGTTGGTGGGTGATAGGATCCTTAAGCCATTTGATCCCAACAAAAAATGTACTATCACTGTTGACGCGAGTGGTTTCGGTTTGAGTGCCATACTCACTCAAAACAATGGAGACACTGAAAACACGTTGGGTTATGCCTCCAGAGTACTGAGGGGAGCAGAAATTAATTTCTCAGTGATTGAGAAAGAGTTGCTAGCTTGTTGGTGGGCCATCAGGAAATTTAGTCCTTTTGTGTGGGGAAACCATTTTGTTTTGAGAACAGCCCATAGTCCTTTGGTTTCTATTCTATCAGGTGAAAAAATAAAAGAGCACACACCTAGAATTGCAAGATTTTCTACCAAACTGTTACAGTACAATTTTGATATTGTATACTTACCCGGATCAAGAAATGTTAGAGCTGATTTTCTCTCCCGTTTTCCGGTGACAGAGTCCGATTCTGATATGGAAAAGGATGACGATCAGGATGATTGTTTTGTTGCTGCTGTTGATGTTGAAGATATGTGTGCTGTGAGTGAGTCTGAGTGGAGGAGAGAATTGGCTCGAGATGATATCCTTGTGGAAGTCATGAACTTTGTCAAGAAAGGATGGCCAAAAGAAAAAAAGTTTCTCATCAGTTCCAAACTTTTGTAAAGGTTTCTCATGAGCTCACCGTAGAGGATGGTATCCTTCTGCGTGGGGAGAGGTTGGTACCTCCAGAAAATTTAAGGGCATGTTTGATGAATGGTGCGCACGAAGGGCATTTAGGAAAAACTCTTACTAAGCGCAGATTGAGAGAGGTGTTCTGGTGGCCACAAATGGACAAGAGTGTTGATGAGATAGTTGATAAATGTGTGGTCTGCGGATGTGCGGAAAAAGGTTTCGTAGTGAGGTCTCCCCCATGCAGCCTGTTGAGTTTCCGAGTCGGCCATGGGAAAAAATTGGTATTGATCTGGTTGGTCCATTCAACTTACTCCCTGTGTCATCGAGGTTTGCTGTGGTCGCCATTGATTATTACTCCAAATGGCCTGAAATTCGGTTCATGAGTGAGCCAACTTCCAAGAATATTATTCATTTTCTAAAAGATGTCTTTTTAAGAGAAGGTTTTCCTTCATCTATTGTGTCAGATAATGGCGTACAATTCGTCAGTTCTGAGTTTGAAAGTTTTCTATTGCAAGGGGGAATCACGCACCACAAGAGTGCGCTCTACCATCCCCAAGCCAACGGGTTGGTTGAGCGCATGAATAGAGTGTTGAATAATTGCGTCCAATGGGCTATTGCCAGTAAATGTGTGGTTCAAAATGCTGTTCGCTCGATGTTATGGTTTTACCGTACTACTCCTCATTCTTCAACTGGTATTTCGCCTTTTGAACTTTTGAGGGGAAGGAAGCCATCATCCAAAATTTGCCCTGGTTGGATGTCCAAATGGGTCAAGATGAATGTCATGGATGATGTGGATGAGTTTGTTAGATCAAATGTTAAAAAGGCTCAGGAACAACAGAAAACCTATTTTGATGAGAGGAAAAAATGTGTCTCCCTTAAAATCAGTGTGGGTGATGTGGTGCGCATCAAGAGTCCCATTCACACGATCAAGGGACGATTCAAATTTTCAGGTCCTTTTATTGTCGACAAGGTGTGTGGCAATGCCATTAGGGTTAACAACAAGAACTGGTGGAACATTGCCAGAGTGGTTAAGGTGAAGAATCAACAGTCTTTCGACTGTAGTGCTGGTGTAAAAAAAACACTGTCAAGAATGGGCACTCATCTTCTGCTTCCAATGAAGGGAGTGAGAATCTCTCTTCTTCTCTCCGTAGGAGCAAGCGTCATTGCAATGTCCCTTTGAGATTCCGATGAAGGGATTTATTGTATATTGTTTTCTTGTGTTTTCCGCTTATTAACTATTGCTAAAAGTTGCATGGTTCAAAGTTGTTTTTGCATTATTTTTATTGTTTTGTTTTATTTTATTTATATTTTAGTTTTCTGTCTAGCTTCTGGAGGGAGAAGATAATGTAGTGGTTTCTATAGTTACCTATGTCTTCTCCAGCATCCGTAGCTGGAATCTTTGTTATGCTGCCTTCAATATTTTGTTTGAGAATGTGGAATGCTTTTTAAGTGATGCTGGAGTCGTGAACTGCTGTGTCTGCTGCGCAGTACCTCCTGTAATGAATAAACCTCATATTCATCCGAATTTGCCTTCTGAATTCACTACACTCTTTGTTGCATATCTGGGTGTGGTCAGGTCGCCGCACGAGTGTCCTTCAGGGGGCCCTCTGGTTGTCTCCTTCACCCCCTCACCAGGCCACCTCAGATGTCGCATGTTCAGAAACCCTCTGGAGCCAGCCTCTTGTGAGCCACAGTGCTCTGCTGGCCTTTCCCAGATCTCTAGGCCGAGGCCTCCTCCCAGTTGGCAGCCTACTTCATTGCCCCCCATTGGCGTAGATGATTAACCCCTGCTCAGCGACTTTAATTTGGCCTGTCTCACTGCTGTTTGTGTGGGGCCGCTATGTCGCAGCCACTGCCATTTTGCGGGCCGTGCCTTGTCAGGTATGTGGCTCTTTCACAGTCTGTGGCGCCCCCTACCAGTCGGTGCCGCCGAGCCTATCAGCAGGCTCCCAGGTGTCGTCCCCGCTGACAGCCGACATCAGCACTCACTCAGGGATGGCAAGATCAGTTTGCGCACGGGGCCGTGAGCTGGAGCTCCGTGCTCAGGTGACTATCTTGCTCGGCGCATGGCCATACCTTTATCACAATTCTCTTTCCTGCTCTTCCTCTCTCTTTCGTAATTTTTAATTGCCCCTATCTCTTTCTAATCCATCTGTCTCCCATTTCTTTGCCCTTCATTCTTTCTCTCTTCTCCTTCCTGAAGATTAGTAGAACTGGGGAGCAATGAAATCTGGAAAAAAAAGACTACTGTGTAGTGACTTCGGCATTTAGCACGGTTACTCTGTAAATGCTGTGTCTAACACAGGAGATGCAATGCAAGTAATGTGTTGCTTTTCCTGTGTTTTATTCACAATTGTGGGAGAAGCACTCTGTGTATAGTAGGGTGACTTCGGTTTAGTCCTTTTGCAATTAACAAAAAAACACAAAGATTGATTTTGATCAGGATGGTATTGTTTATTTTCTTCTCATAGTGTGAATGACAGATACAGCCAACACATTTGGTCTCGTAGACAGCGAGACTTCTTCAGGGCTGATAAAAATACATGAAACATGACAAATAAACATTAAAATCACATATATAAAATGTTATGACTATTAAAACTCATTGAAACATGCAAATTCAAACCATGACGTCACAAAAACGTGTCCCTAAGTATCAAAACGACATGTGCCATATATACGTTCATAATACAGCTATCACAAACTTTAGTGTATCATTGGCATACTGGCATGCTCTTTATTACAGTATTATATCCATATGTAACTTAATTTCATCTCCATTTTCTTCCTTCATTAAACTGCAAAAGTTGTCTGATCATATATGAAAATTAAATCCTATTCAAAGTGATGACCTAAACCCTTATGCTTTAAACAATCAAATAAATTAGATGGAAGAAGATATTGACCTGTAATTGCAATACGTTATGTGTATGTATTTCTGCCTAGCTCTGCCTCTAATCTGAGAGCATAGTAGTGGTACCCTTTGCCCTATCTCTTAGGGTAGCCTGAAACCCCATTCCTGAGTGACTTGGTCTGGTGTCAGATTGGAAACCCCCCTCTGCAGGATCAAGTTGGAAGATCAACATTAGCATTTATTCCAGAACTGTTGCGGCTGGAATGCTCCTCTGACCTCTAAGAGGACCGTGTAGTGATTATATAATAAAAAGCCTACTGTAGTGGACATGCAGCACTGATGTAATGATGTGTCTACATGTTTGAAGCTGTCTCCGAGCGGACAATGCAAAACTTGGATATTTTGTTCTCTGTTCCTAGCCTTATGCAATACCATGCAAGCAAATATATAAACAGTCTAGCTAAAACAAAGTCTGCTAAAATGTGTAAACTATGAAACTAAAGGGAGAACCAAAGTGGGCCCAAGAGGGCTTCACCATAAAACTGGTCTAACAAGAAACCATATAATGTTTAATAAACATTTTCATAAACCAAGTGTTGGAAAGTGGCCCTCTCTGAAAGGTCACCCCAAACTTTTTACCTTCCTCCTTCTCCTCTTGTTGCTGAATTCTTTTGCTGGCTTTAGGACTCTGAGCACTTCACCACGGCTGACCGGTGCTACGGTGCATGTGCTCTACTGTAAACATGATATAATTGGCTTACACCTGTTTGACATATATCATTTACTTGTAAGTCCCTTGTAAAGTGGTATACCATAAACCCAGAGCCTTCAAATTAAATGCTACTATTGGGCCTAAAGTGTTACAGCAAACAAATGATGGACGGAATGCTGACAATGCAAACATTCTCCCCCAGTCAAAAGATCTGGGTTAAATCCATCGTTCTTTTGCCCACTACGCCACCCCAGTTTGGACCCAGCCATATGCAAATCAGTCTTGACCCTGTGCCCCATGGGAACAGTCCAGATCGAACTGCCAGGCCAGGTCCTCCCTGGACCGGAAACAAGCATCCTGGGACCGGTTTCAGGGTGTGTCACCCTTCTTCAGCCAGGCTAGCTTGAATCCAGTGGCACAGTGAGCAAGGGACCCACATCCGGGCATACCCATCCCACTTAGGGCGAAAAGTGTTACAGCAAACAAATGATGGACGGAATGCTGACAATGCAAACATTCTCCCCCAGTCAAAAGATCTGGGTTAAATCCATCGTTCTTTTGCCCACTACGCCACCCCAGTTTGGACACAGCCATTGGGCCTGCAGCACTGATTGTGCCACCCTCACAAGTAGCCCTGAAAACATGTCTCAGGCCTGTCACTGCAGAGCCTGTGTGTGCAATTTTACTGCCTTTTGACTAGGGATTTAAAGCTCTTTGCCAAGCCTTAAACTCTCCTTTTATTACACATGTCGCCCCTAAGGTAGGTTCCAGGTAGTCAAAAGAGCAGGGAGCTGTGTAAGTAGAAGGTAGAACATTTACTTTAAAATGTTATATGTCCTGTCCTGGTAGTGAAAAACACCTAAATTCATTTTTCACTGCTTTGAGGCCTACTCCTTGCATACGTGAGCATTGGGAATTCCTTGATACACTTCTAAGCTATAATTCATGATTAGAAAGGAGTTACTGTGTCATGTTTCATATCTTTGGAATAGTAATGATAAATCCTCTTTACTGGTAAGGTTGGATTTAATATTACCAATTTAGAAATGCCACTTTTAGAAAGTGGACATTTCTCTGTTCCTACAGCTCTGTGTGCCTGCAGCCTGTCTCCAATACATGTCTGGGGCGGGTACCAGCTAAACTTTGTGCTTTCCTCTAGACAGCCACAAGCACATGAAGGTTAGGTGTGTCTGAGTGCTCATATGCATTCTGTTGGTTCTTCCTGAGCAGGAAAGGAGATAGGGGTTTATACTTAAACCTGAATAGGCAGTGCCCTGTCACCACACAAACGTGCTGATTACCCCTTACAGCTAGTGTGGAGCCAGGGCTGGGAAGAAAGGGCTTTGTGCACGTCAAAGACGCTTCTTTGAAGTCACCCCACTTCAAAGGCACAACTGGTTATAAGTACTGTGTTTCTGACCCCACCAAATCAGACACTTCCCGGACCTACAAAGGGGCTCTGTCAGAAGAACTGCTCAGCTGTATCTAGGACTGACACTCTGCTGGACTGCTGACCTGGAAGGCTTGGTGCTGCTCTATGATCCTGCTGATGCAAGCTGGACTCTGCCTTGCAACTGAAGTGATCTCCAAGGGCTTGTTGGCATGCCTCCTGTTGCTTGAGACTCAGGGATATCAAAGTATCTACCCCTGCTCCTGTTTCACTGGAAGTGGACCCAGATACTTGCACCAGAGAAATTGATACGTCTCCGATCTGCTTGCAGCAGAACCGGCGCATCAACACTGTTGTGAGAATAGAACCCAGCGCATCGCACTCGGATCCACCGCCTCACATCCAGAACCACCTCTTCTGAACCAACACGTTGCCACCACTGTCTGGAGAAGATCGACACATTGCCCCATATTGTGGATTATCCTGGCACATCGTCTTAGGAACCACCACACTCAGAACCGGTGCTTCGCTCATCAAACCCGGCACGTAACCGTCACTGCATGAAGAAAATCAATGCATCACCTCGACTGCGGGCCAGACATCGATGCATCGCTCGTCTGCACCCAGCATCTCACTGTTGCGACCAGGATTAAGGTACTCTGTTTACCAGGCCTGCCTGGCCCTTGTCCCCAGCCTGCTCATCATCACAGTCCGCCTGAACTGTTGACTTTGCCCTGGTCCAGCGCAATCAGATAACCCCCATAGGTGCTCATTGCTTCTAAGCGCTAGAACTCTTTTTATTCTGTAAAAAATCATAACTTGACTTTCTACTTCTTGGATTTTTTGTCATTTTGGTCTTGGTTTATTATAAAATTATTCTCTATTTTTCTAAACCTGTGTGGGGTCTTTTTTGTGTTTTCATTGTGTTGCTGTGTCTGTGTGTGTGTTGCACAAATACTTTACACATTACCCCTTTAGATAAGCCTGACTGCTCTGCACCTAGCTATCAGAGGGGGAGCAAAGGTTAGCTTTTAGTGTGTATCTAGCTTACTCTGACTAGCGTGGTGGTCCGGACAGGGTGCATAATTGTGACAACTAGAGACCCCGTTTCTAACAGCAAGCATACTAAAAACAGCAAAAAAATGCCAATTTTCAAAGGTTATATATAAAAGATAAAAAAAGTTATCATACATTTTAAAACTAATGGCTGAATTAAAAACTCAGGAATGTCATCTATGTTAAATCAATCCAAAATGGATTGTTCATCCGCGAGAAGATATTTCCACTATGGCTGCATTAATTAGATCCAGAGAGCATGTGTGGTCAAGGCCTTCAGTCGATGTTGAAGGCATATTTTCCTGCAGTGCACCTGCATCAGGACAGCTGGAATCCATATTGAAAAGAGATGGCTCATAGAAGGCTTTCCGAAGCAATGGTAAGTTCAAGGGACAACTATGAGAATGTGTCTTTATTGGATGCATCAAAAGGTTCATGTCCATAGATTGTACCAACTGCATTGAAAGTCAGACATCCAGTGCACACTCCAAAGGGCACCACAGACAATGGAACACAGGTTGCATGCAGGTAAACCACATTGGTTGTAAGGTCAGGACAAAGTCACTATTTAGTTCCTGAAGCACAGAAACTCCAAAGAACTGTATCATGCGTTCACGTCACAGTTTCACGTGTGGCAGATGCATCACTGTTTGGCCTGGACGTGAAACCTCCATTGCTGAGTAGCAAAAATAGGATCAAAATGCCACAGATCAGGAATAACAAAAGTGGTATTCCTCCAAAAATATTTGAAAATATTGAGTGAATGAAGGGCAGAATCACTCCAAAAATGGTCTGAAATGTGTTGACAAACCCAGACCCAACCACTTTGAAGAAATGCATCTCAACAGCAGTGTTAAAAGCATTAAATATGAGTTGCACAAGTTCACCAAAATGGTGAGGAACTGTTGTGCTTACTAGCGATAGTGTTTCTGAAGATGACTTTTCTTCTTGTAAGTCAAAGGTCTCTCGGGCAGATGTTAGTGCCAAGTCTTTCTGAAGCAATAAAGGCTTTAGTCTGCTCAGCTTGTCGCAATTAACCTACAGCAATTTTGATCGTTCAACATCAAATAACTTTCCTTCAAAAGTAATCTAATGACTGAACGAATCGAAAAAGCATTACATTCTCAAAAAAGTGCCACCTTTTACAAACAAGTGAGTGGCCGAGCGAAGTTCACATTCATTCCCACTTAGAAAGTCTTCCCGTTCCCCACTGACACATTTGTAATCAAAAGGTAAAGACCATACTTCGTGGACAAAACTCTTTACTGAAGGCTCATATCTACCTATCGGAAAATGTTTCATGTAATATTGAAAATTAAATGTTGAAATTGGGAGTAAGATCACGCAGTGTATTAACCATACAGCTGACGGACATTCGGCTACTGTGAAAGGCAGCTGTTCTAATTTTTCTATGTTTAACGTTGTATATGTAGCGTCCTTTTTGGCCATCAATTGTTGCCTTCATGTTAGCTTAAATGGCAAAAATAGGTCTATGGAATTAAAGTGCTTTCAGTGCACGCGGCGGGAGTTTAAAATCTGTAGTGTCCACCCTAACTGTATAATTGACCTAAGCTGACACTTCCCATGGTATAAAGTAGGTATGTCATTTTTTATAATGTCAATTGCAGATGATACAATGATATTCAAGTTATGAATATGAGTTGACAACGTAATAATACCATTATCAACAACAGCAAGTGTTTTTCTAAATTTTCTTGATCAATTCGTCTTAAACGTGCAGCAGCTTCCATCTGAGGACACTTTCCAAATTTCATTGTAGGTAGCATAAATAAATCTTTTAGAACGCAGACACCTAAGACCCAACAATAAATCTTGCAAATCCATGTCTTCTGACAGGAGAGATAAATGTTCTTTCACTGCAGTCAAAATGGAATGTTGTAGCCATTGCTGACATAACTTCCCTACGGAATAAGTTGTAACAATCCCTTAATGTGGAGACTGGGTGTAACGAAAGTCTGGTCTGCTAGCTTTAAAACCCTGTGTGGAGTTTTAAAAACATGCATAACAACCATTTGTGTCTACTGGCCACAATAGCCACCCATCAGGACCTGAAAGTGATGAATTAAATATACAATTTTGTACCATGCTATTGAGTTGTTCCTCTGTGTAATTTAATAAGTTTTGCCAATTATCAATAAAGGCTATTGAAGGAATGCTAGGAAAGTTAATTTCTTTAATTTTGGCAAGACCCAACAAAGTGGTCTGCTGTACTGTTTTATTCAAGATTTTTTTTTTTTTTTAATCCAGCAGGCTCGGAATAACGCATCTATTCCCTGCACTTGCCAGTCTTTTGTTCCCCATATTACTTTTAAATTAATTGTGTCTTTCCAATAATCCTAGCCTTTTATGGACAACTGGGAGATGAATGAGTCTGAATAAATTAATTTTGTGCCGATAAGCATATTTTTCTTCATTTGAGAAAGGGTTAATTTAAAATAAAAGGACACTGGGTCTAAGGAGTTATGACCAGACAAATATGCAAATTTTTCCATACATGTTTTAGAAATACCCAACGGGGGAGTCGGGCAATGTTCCCATTGTGTATAGTTGAAAATAGTGCGTGGAACACTAGATCTATGTTATATTAATGTGCATAGTGAAGGTAACAAAACATTTCTAAATAATTAGCAAAATTTAGGTACAAATCTTCCCTTTCAAATACAGTGTAGTATTCAAGCTTGGCGAGCATTGAAGAAACAGGCTTAACGTCCCAATCATCAAACATAAAACCTGGGGTAATCACATCACTCATTCCCACCTTAAATACATAAGGAACCTGCAGTGTTTCTGCTGGACCACAAATATCAGAAGGGACAGCTCTCTCCGCACTTTGTGTGAGAATGAATGAGGCTTCAGTACCTCCACTATCAGTTCTGCAGCAGAGCATTCTGGAAATGTTCATTTATTAGCAGGAAGAAAACAGTCACAAATGCAACCCAAAGACACAAGAAAAGCAATGAGATGGCAATCCAAAGGTAACACCCCGGAGGAATTAGATAAGTGCGCTTCAACCCAATAAGGAAAGCACATACACCTTGTAGTGAAGTATCAGAAAGGTTTGAAAAAAAGACATCTGCATCCACAAAATAATTAGAAGCAGTTTGCTAAAAAAAAAAAACAGGAGCTGTAATGGGCAGAAGAGAACTGCTAGATACCTCCAAAGGTGGTTCATCATAAACAACTGTGTTGTTAGAAGAAACAGTAGCAGGCTGTATACTCATATCTGATGTATGGCTTGTATTTTCAGCGGTAGCTGGAATCAACAAAAGTTCATTCTCCCCCTCCCTAGCCGAGGAGTAACAACATTGGTGTTGGTGAAAACCTGTAGAGGAAGTTCCTAAAGGGTAGTGAGAGGGGTCAGGGAACTATCCAGGTATCTTCGTGGCCTACTGTGTAGTACTGGCCACATGGTGTAACTTCACTTGATCAATTGAGATAAGTAATTTGTCTTTACAACCAGCAAGCAGTGGCAAGATCACTGTTCTTGTACCTTGAATGCCAAGGACTGGCATTGGTGCACGGTATGATGGGCTAAGGGCCAGATGTACGACCCTTCCATTTTGCGAGTCGCAAATTGCGACGTTTTGCGACTCACAATTTGCGACTCGCAAAATGGAATGTACAACAGTGTCTGAGACACTGTTTGCAATTCCTAATGGGGTCGCAAATGACCTGCCTCATTAATATTCATGAGGCAGGTCGCAATTTGCGACCCATTGGGAATGGCCTACAAACACAGGGATGGTGGCCTGCTGGGGACAGCAGACCCCCATGTCTGTGTTTGCTTTTTCAATCAAGCATTTTTTTTTCAAATTCAGCCTATTTTCCTTAAAGGAAAATGGTTTAAATTAAAAATGAAAAAGTTATCTTTTAATTTTTAAGGGCAGGCAGTGGTCCCTGGGACCACTGCCTGCTCTTAAAAAATATTTTCGCTCCCTATTCACAAAGGAAAGGGGTCCCATGTGGACACCTTCCCATTTGCGAGTGGCTTACCGCCTACTTGAAGTAGGTGTAAACTGCGAGTGTTTCGCGACTGTAAATGGGGTCGCAAAACACCGGTACATACCATTCTGACTCACTATTAGGAAGGGACGCCCTTGGCATGCACCTTCCTAATAGCAACTCGTAAACACTATTTTGCGAGTCACCGACTCGCAAAATAGTGTTTGCACATACCACCACCCTTTTTTGCGGTCACAAACGGGCCGATTTCCCGTTTGCGACAGCAAAAAACGGTCGTACATCTGGCCCCGAATTCCTTCTTTATTGCAATCTTCTCCCAAACTAGATCCCCAACTTTAGCAATCCAGCCTGAAGATGCTGGTTGATCCCTCACTCCATCAGTGGTAGGCTTTTCGGTAGGGTCATTGGACTGTTTGTTTCTGAAGTCTTGTAATTCCTGTAAAACAGCTTAACATTTATTTATGTCAAAAGGTGTATCTGCCGCCACTGCACCAGGACAGTCAAGATCTGGAACGTACTACTGGATCCCAAATAAGATCTCTTATGGGGGCCAGCCACCCAACCATTGTCTAGGAAGATTATTTAATGCTCTCTGGACTCTATACAAGTGATGGACCCAACTACTACCTGAACCTAATATTCTAGCTGTTAAGGAAAGCTTTAAGTCACGTTTTTCCTTTCCACAATTGAATTTCCCTTGGGATGATATGGTGAGGAATAATACACAGCTGCACCCAGGGTTTTCATAGTATCCCTGTAAGCCTTAGAACCAAAAGAAAATTAGGGCCATGGTCCGAGGCGAATGCAGCTACTACATATGTGCCAATGAAGACTTGCAAACCTTTAATAACAGTTTGAGTGTCAGCCTATCCATAGGAATCTGGCGCAAGAATCTACTGCAAGTAGAATAAATGTAAATGCACCATTTGAATTTAGGGGGCCACAATGGTCTAGATAAACGCATTGGAGAAGTTTGCTGGAAACCAAGAGGGGTGTCTGCGGTGGGTGTGCAATGGTGGAGCTCTTTATTGTTTGCCAAAAGTCACAACTAAGGACATACTTTTTTGTCTGCTTGTACAGACCATGCCTCCAATAGCGTTTTGTAATAGTGATATTGTAGGTGCCACACCAGCATGGGCAGATGCTACACACTCTTGCGCTGCTAAAGTTAATTCTAGCCTGCGATCTTGAATGAGAATCATCCGATCACCCACCCCAGGAATGGTAGCAAACAGAGTATTTTGGGTACTCAAATACTAAGAATATTTTGCTGGATATTTTTTGGGTAAACGTAAGCCGTTGCACAAAGCATTGACGGCAGCCATGATGTCTTCAGCCACCCTCGTTTGAGAATGAGCTATTGCAGCCTCAGTTGCAGTCTTAACTACTGATTTGGCAGCTTCATCTGCCAGAGGATTCCCTGCAACGTGTATTCCAACTCATTGGTGGCTCAACGTATGTATGACATGAGCCCCTGGCAAACTACCGTTAAGTGGTGCCGCCTTTCCCTAAAGCAATTTATGCTTTATAGTATTCTCTTTAAAGTGTGTGAATCCATTTAGGAAACCAATAGTGTAAGTTTTCATTGAATGACTGGACACAATAATACGAATCACACACAGTGTGGGGAATTTAGGATCCGTGGTCTCTACGATCAGGATCAATGCTCTCAGTTCAGTCAGTTGTGCAGGGCAGTCCCCTAAGGACTGTGTCAATGTTTTTTGAGGATGGAATGAACCATCCCTCATGATAACGTGTACCGCGGCACACGTACCGTGTAAGGCGCGCATGTTACGATAATGGTGAACAGAATGAACAATCCAAACATGGCAATGCTATATAATATAGATGTATGTCTATGTATTTCAACCTAGCTCTGCCTCTAATCTGAGAGCATAGTACAGGTACCCTCTGCCTGATCTCCTAGGATAGCCTGAGACCCAAAACCTGAGTGACTAGGACTGGTGTTGGATTGGAAATCCCCCTCTGCAGGATCAAGATGGGACATCTGCAATACCAGAGTTGCATGTTGAATAACTGTATTTGTTCCAGGACCATTGTAGCTGGAATGCCCCTCTGACCTCTAAAAGGACAGGGCAGTGTATATATAATAGAAAGCCCACTGTGATAGACGTGCAGCAGTGATGCAATGATGTAGCTACATGTTAGAAGCTGTCTCAGAGCTTGCAACGCAATACTAGGATATCTTATTCTATGCTCCTAGCCTTGAACGCTGAGTACAGATAATGTGGCAGAAAAGGCTTCCTAGAAACAGCCAGCATGTACAGCGTACATCCTTTTTGCAGTAGAATACGATGCAAGCAAATATATAAACAATATAGCTAAAACAAAGTCTGATGAAATGTGTAAAATATGAAAATAAAGGGAGAACCAAAGTGGGCCAAAGAGGCCTTCACCACAATGGCTTGCATAGACAGTTGTACTGAGGCACTGGAAGGGTCAAAATCAACTTAGACTTTCTGAGACTCCTATGGGATGGGGGAGGTCTATGGGTGCCGTACCTTAGAGTGCATTACTGAGCCTCCCAGCTTCAGAATATAGTTCCTTTGTTTGAGGAAAGGAGTACAGACTCCGGTGGTGCAGCTCTTGAGATGCCTTGTACATCCCATACAGTTACTGGCACTCCCCCTGACTCTGA